>OY756952.1:7092500-8462500 GCA_963580275.1 Crataegus laevigata | reverse complement strand
TGATTTCTCTTTAGTTGTTAAGCATAATATGAATCATAGGTTTGAACACACTCATGTGGGAGAATGTAAGATTTTATAGGGTGAGTGTTATCAAACCTTAGAGTGGACATGTAAAGAAATGGAGGGAAAAACATTAAGTAATAATGTTTGAATTAGAGTTGGTTAACAACTCTAAATAACTGGCAATAACTGAACCCTAATGGGGGGTAGCAGTTATTCTCACGAAAATAAAAGGAGGTCCTTGGTCCCTCTTCTTGGTGTGGTTAACAAAAAGAAATCTAGTCCCATTGAAGGTTGTACACCAGAGAAGAGAAGCCCAAATCTCACGCTTACATGATGTCTTCGACAGCAAGTACGTTCTCTTACTGATATTAGGGTTTACTGATATTGCATGCTGTTGCATGCAGATTGTAGTTCAATGACTTTACTGCTTATATTTCATCATGAATAATCCTACATGAACTCCTGAGTGTACTTGGAGCTTTGTTAATCCAATGTCATATGTGATTTAATATTCAGTTGACGAACTTGGCATTTCCTTTTTATCTTTTATCTGAAGTTGTGAAATGGATGTATTAATTGGGAACTCCATGCTAAATATTGCTCAGTAGGTGGACGCATACTCTTTAAAATCTTTCAAAATCTCAATTAAATATACCTGGCGTAATGATTTTGCTCAAAAGAAAAGACCCCATTACCATGCGATTCAAGACTTATACTAATGAACATCTTTGTTAGATGTTCCAGCCATTCAAATTTCGATCAAGCTCTATGGAATGTGACGTGTCATATTAGTGTGAATTTACAATAACATTATTCACATCGCTTCTTAAGAACACAAATCATTTGTGTGAACGAGATTATTGAAAAACATATATTTCAATATGTACGTATGTGTATACATTTATAGTACCTTAGAGTTATATTTCAACGAATCATTCTGATGTGTACGAGAAACGGAAGCACATGAATTTACTTATGGGGATGAATAATTAACAAATAGTTTTATTGTTGGTCATGATAAGACCCAGACCTGCAATGGCCTCAACCTGCAATGGCAGCTTATAGTGATGGGCCGAAGGGACAGAGCAGAGAGAAAGAGATAAAAGGAAATACTATTTCTTAATTCCACAATGACCTTACAGTTTCCTCAGGTTACCATTTAACCACGAGCCAGTACAATTTTTCCCACTACATGTGTGCCAGCTGGACTCCCTACATACTTAGGTGATTACAATTGAACCGGATACAAAAAACCCTTACACTTTTTAACCCCAATTCCTTACAAAACAGAACTATATTACTACTACTATTACTTAGCAATACTGAGCAATTCTTCCTTTTTGAGTTCACAACAATGCTCTCCCCTTAGAACAACCTTGTCCTCAAGGTTTTTAGAGTGAAAAATCTGGGTATTTATTCTGAAACTCATCAAAGTCTTCCCATGTGGAGCTGGCTTCCTCTTGATCCTTCCATTGCACCAACAGCTGTACCCCTGCAGCATTTCCTTTTCTGTACACCCTCGTAGCAAGTATAGCTTGTGGGATTTTGTGAATCAAACCATCATCAGCGACTTGGGGTAGCTCAGTTTGTGGAGTGATAGTTGGTCCAAGGTGCTTTTTGAGGTTGCTCACATGGAAGACATGATGGATTTTTGTCTCCAGGGGTAGCTTGAGTTTGTAAGCAACCGGTCTAATTCTCTCCAAAATTTCATAGGGTCCATAGTACCTTGGTTGTAGCTTGTGATAGCTATGTGGGGATAAGGCCTGCAACTGATAGGGTATCAGTTTCAAGTAAACAAAATCACCCACTTCGAAATTCCTTTCAGTCCTCTTCCGATCGGTATACTGCTTCATCCTGTTCTGAGCCATCACCAAGTTGTTCTTCAATATTGACAGCACCTTATCTCTGTTCATTAGCTCTTGTTCCACAGTTTCCACCCTCGTAGTGCCCATCTCATAAGGAATTACTTGAGGTGGAGGGTAGCCATATACGATCTCGAAGGGAGTGTGTTTCGATGAGGTGTTGAAGCACCATTCAGCCCATGGTAGCCACTGAACCCATTTCCTAGGTTGTCCCCCTACGAAGCACCTCAAATAAGTCTCCAAGCATCGGTTCATTACTTCTGATTGCCCATCACTTTGAGGATGGTACCCCGAACTCATGCACAACTTAGAGTCCTGCAACTTAAAAAGTTCCTTCCAAAAACCACTTGTGAAAACTGGGTCTCTATCACTCACAATAGAGTTTGGCATCCCATGAAGCTTAAAGATGTGTTCCACAAAGAGCTGTGCTACACAAGATGCAGTGTAGGGGTGTGACATTGCAACGAAATGGGCATATTTGGAGAGACTGTCCACCACCACCCATATCACTGTTTTACCTTTGCAACTAGGTAAACCATCAATGAAGTCCATACTGATATCACTCCAAACTCTCTGTGGTATTGGAAGAGGTTGTAACAGTCCAGGGGGTGAGATATTCTCAATTTTGTTTTGCTGGCAAATAGGACATTCAATGATGAACTGCCAAATGTCATGTTTCATTTTTTTCCAGTAAAAACCTCTTTTGATGCGCTGGTATGTTTTAAGCACTCCCTGATGCCCAAAAGATGGGGTTGAATGATGTTCTGCAATAATCTTGACTTTCCAATCAGAGGTTGGGCCTAACACAATTCTTTTCTTGTAACAAAGGAACCCGTTGTCAATAGAATAACGTTGCCTTTTCGAACTATCAGTGCCATCTTGAGTAGCTTGCAGCAACATATTCTTTTTCTCCCGAATCCAAGCATCATGCTCGTTGCTCCGTCTCAACTCATCCAACCAACCTGCATAGGGGTAAGAAATGGCAGCACACTCACTGATCCTACCAGTATCAATGACCGATTCTTGCCTCTGAGTGGTGTCATGCAACCTGGACAGTGCATCAGCTACCATATTTTGGGCCCCTTGTTTATATTAAATTTCATAGTCATACCCTATTAACTTAGAAACCCATTTTTGTTGAAAAGGAGTACTTGCCCATTGATTTAAGAAGTATTTAAGGCTATTGTGATCAGTTTTGATAACAAAATGCCTTCCCTGCAAATAATTCTGCCACTTCTTCACTGCATATACGATAGCAATCAATTCTCTCTCATAAGTAGAGAGAGCTCGGTTTCGAGGGCCAAGAGCTTGACTGGTGAATGCGATAGGGCATCCCTTTTGTTGAAGAACAACCCCAATACCACACCCGGATGCGTCACATTCCAGTTCAAAGGGCTGAGAAAAATTTGGGAGAGCTAAAACCTGAGGTGAAATCATGATGGATTTAAGATGGTCAAAAGCTTGTGCTACTTCATTACCCCAGTGAAACCCGTCCTTTCGAGTCAACTGATAGAGAGGGTGACAAATCTTGCCATATCCTGGAACGAATTTGCGATAATATCCAGTTAACCCGAGGAACCCTTTTAATTCTTTGACAGATTTTGGAGCTGGCCATTCTTGTATAGCAGACAACTTAGAAGGATCAGCTGCCACCCCTTTTTGAGAAACAATGTGCCCCAGATATTCAATACTCGACTGTGCAAAAGAGCATTTAGATTTTTTAAGATATAATTGATTTCTCCTTAGGACTTCAGACACAGTTTGTAAGTGTTGCAAGTGCTCCTCCCAGCTCGGACTGTAGATCAAAATATCATCGAAAAAGACCAACACAAACTTCCGGAGATATGGCTTAAATATGTCATTCATCAAACTTTGGAAAGTGGCTGGAGCGTTTGTAAGTCCAAAAGGCATGACTAAAAATTCGTAGTGACCTCATGAGTTCTAAACGCAGTTTTTTCGACATCATTAGCTGCCATTAGAATCTGGTGGTAACCAGATCGCAAATCAAGCTTGGTAAAGTACATAGCACCATACAACTCATCCAATAAATCATCAATAAGAGGTATGGGGTATTTATCCTTGATGGTCAGGGCATTAAGTTCCCTGTAATCTATACACATTCTCCAACTGCCCTCATTTTTCTTTACCAATAGCACAGGAAATGAGAAAGGACTATGGCTTGGTCGAATGAACCCAGCCACCAATAATTCTTGAACTGTTTTCTCAATTTCTGTCTTCTGTAATGGACCATAATGATAAGGTCGAAGGTTTGGTGGTTGTGCTCCCTGGATTAGAGGAATGTGATGATCATGTTCCCTTGATGGGGGTAACTTAGTAGGAACTTGGAAAAGCCCATCAAATTGTTTCAACATTGCTTGAAGTTCATGCAATTGTTCTGCATTCAATTCACAAGACTCCAGTTTCTTCCCTTCCATAGAATAAAGAAACAGTCCCAAATTGGAACTGTCGAGTGCCCTTTCAAGGTTCTGGAGAGAAATCTCGTGTATGCACTGTGATGGGGCCACAGTAGTGGACAGTGTATAACGCTGGTGATCCTTGGTGAATTCCATTGTAAGCAACTGGAAATCCCATAGGACCGAACTCACGGTTGACAACCATTGTACGCCTAAAACAACATCACAGCCACCCAAGGGCAAAGAGAAGAGATCAACCGTGCAGGTATAACCCCCAAAGGAAAGTGTGGCATCTCGGCAGCAACCAGAACTACGAACCTTGCCTCCATCAGCTATCATGACTTCAAAGTTCGTGGTAGGAGAAACTGGTTGACCCCAGTGTTTCAACAGTTTGGAGTCGACAAAATTGTGAGTACTTCCCGAATCTAACAAAATGCGAACATGGTGCCCATTAAGGTGGCCTTCAACCTTCATAGTACGAGCTGTTTGGCTCTCGCCAATACCATAAAAAGCACAGGAACTGAGTTCCATGGGCAGATCTGAGCTAAAATCGTCGGAAAGAGGTAAGTCAATCCTCTCAGTATCAAGGCCATCCATCATTAACAATTGTTTTAAGCCACACTTATGCCCCGGAGTCCACTTATCAGTGCAAAACCAACACTCGCCCCGCTCCCGTTTCTTTTGAATCTCCTCAGGTGACAATTTCTTAGTAGGGTATGCACTCTGGCTAGTGACTGGGAAATGATGAGGAGTGGTGGATTGTTTGGATGGAATAGTGGATTTCAGAGTGGGAGTTTTGAGCTCAGTAAATTTGGCGTCTAACTGGAGAGCGATGGAAATGGCTTCATGAACAGATGTGGGTTTCAAGAGCTTGACATCAAATTTCAATTCCTTCCGCAAGCCTCCGATAAAGCAACTCTGAAGCAAGGATGGACCAATTTCAGGCGAGCGAGTAGCTAGGCGCCGAAATTCTGATATATAGTCACGGAGACTACCAGTTTGACGGAGTTTGAAGAGTGCTTCAGCACTATCTTCAAAGGCAGGGGGTCCAAACTCCATACACAAGGCCTTAGTGAACTCCCACCAAGTAGGTGTTGTATTCAAACAATCTAACCAACGAAACCAATGGAGAACCTCCCCTTCAAAATGGAAAGAAGCAGTGAGGACCCGTTGAGCATCTGGGATGTGGTAGAATGAGAAATATTGGTCCGCCTTATAGATCCAGGCGAGAGGATCGTCGCCGGCGACAAATCGCGGAAACTCGAGGCGTTGAGGCCATGGCAGCCGTGGTGGAACTCCCCCCCCCAGTCACAGAAGGACTGCGTGGAGGCGGCAAGGGGTCCAGATCAGGGGGTGAGGGATCGGCAACAGGCGAGGAAGCAGAGGCACCGGTGCCAAAACGTTGACAACCGAGCTCACGACGAAACTGCTCGAAGTAAAGAGGCAAACGAGCATCGAGGTGAGAATGAAATTGGGAGTCAAACGCCGTGTTGATAGCAGAGGTGATAATGGAGGGAAGCTCCGACAAGGTGGCTTCAATGGAAGATACACGGGCGTCCATGGCAGCGAAGCGGGAAGTGTTTGTGTAACGGGGCATGCACAGCAAGGAAAACCAGCGATCGAATGGGTGATACCAATGATAAGACCCAGACCTGCAATGGCCTCAACCTGCAATGGCAGCTTATAGTGATGGGCCGAAGGGACAGAGCAGAGAGAAAGAGATAAAAGGAAATACTATTTCTTAATTCCACAATGACCTTACAATTTCCTCAGGTTACCATTTAACCACGAGCCAGTACAATTTTTCCCACTACATGTGTGCCAGCTGGACTCCCTACATACTTAGGTGATTACAATTGAACCGGATACAAAAAACCGTTACACTTTTTAACCCCAATTCCTTACAAAACAGAACTATATTACTACTACTATTACTTAGCAATACTGAGCAATTCTTCCTTTTTGAGTTCACAACAGGTCGTGACACAAGTTCAAACCTCCTTGGATTTTCCACTTCATGTATATAAAAATTGAGACTTGTTGAGTTGTTTAGGTGATAAGAAGGGGTAAGATCCTTTCTGGATCCTCGGCTAATGATCGGATCATATTTATATACATTTTTACATCAAATTCACTCGTCTTTTCTTAGTTAGTTCGTTATATTTTGAGTTATTTACGTTGATTTTGTGTTTTATAAGAATTTATCAAGCTAAGAAAATAAAAATAGAATAAGTGAAATGTTAAGTAATAAATTCGTCTAAACTATCTTACCTGTTGAATTGAACTTATCATTTGGAAAATAATATATATATATATATATATATATATATATATATATATATATTTATATATAATGTGTTTTGTGTGTGTGATTACAGGTGAAAGGAAGGATAGGAAAATAATAGAGTCGGTGAGGGGGAATTAGTTGGAAAGCTGCTTTGGCAGCTTGGAGTCCACCGAAGCCTCAGGGGAAATAAAAAAATAAAAAGCAGTCGGTGAAGGAGATTGACAGAGGGCTGCCTCGTGGGCAGCGGGGAGAGAAGCGAAACAGAAAACCAAGCAGAGGAATAAGAGGGAGCTGCCTTCAAGGCAACGAGAGGGGAGAAAAAAAAAGAAAAAAAAAAGAAAGGAGGCGCTGCCTCTTGGTCTGGAGAAAAACAATTGGCAGCGCAGACTTAGAGGAAGAATCACGAAGGGAAAACAGAGGCAGCTTCTGAAGCTGCCAAGTGCTGAGAAGGAAAGGCAGCTGGGAGGTGCAGTCGGTGCATAAGAAGAAGGGAAGCTGCCAAGCAGCAGCTGCTCAGGAGAGTGGCAGGAAGTAGCGCCAGCGCCTCGGGCAGCTTGGGGAGGTGTGCATCGCAAGCAGCGCAAGAAGCATAAAGGAGAAATAAGAGATAGGCTGAGAGGCGGGAGAGAAGGCGCAGAAACTGAGGCAGAGAAAATCAAAAAAAAAAAAACCAGCCAAAGGAAAGAAGCACCGAGGGCAGCTTGCGTGAAATCAGGCAGTGCACAGCCAACAAGTGGCAGCCAGAAAACAAGCTCACGATGGAGAAAATCCTTGCACACTCATTTTGGTTAAATCTCTCCAACTCATTTTTATTTCTTGTTTTAATTTATAAATGATGTGTAATTAATTTGTTTTGGCTAGAGGTTAATTCGAATCCATGATTATATTTGTAATTTGAATTGGTAACTTCAGTTGTGATTTCTGAGTTGTGATTTAATTTGCTTAACTGCTTGATTAATAACTTATTTATGTTTGTCGATTAAGAATGCATACTTAATTTACATGCATGAATTTGATGCTAGAATATAAGTGAATTTCACCTAATCGTTATGAACTTATATTCATGAGTAGTGAAGGTTGCTAGTCACAATCGCGTTAAGTAAATTCCTGGCAAACGTATCATGCTGTTCATAGTTACGAATGCCTTGTCAACACTTATGATTTTCATAGAACATAATGATCTTTAATCGTATCTCTATTATGCTTTTCACGTAGGGAACTTTTGGGAAATAATTTGAGTTGTTGTATGCTGTTCATCCAATTCAATAACATAAGGAAAATCTGAAGGTTAATTTAAGCGTACCTAATTAATTTGGGGTGTTGAGATTTACAACTTATTGAAAGAACAACTGAAGGTCAATTTAGATTGCATATGTGTCTTGTGTGGAGAAAAACCTTCTAGCCAGTCCGTCGCCCATCCGTTCACCTTTATTTTATGTTTTTGTCAATTCTATAATTTATTTAAGTTTAATTACTTCTCGTCCAAACCAAACCCCCCCATTATTAAATTATATTATTTAGCTAGTTTTCATTGTTTTTAGTCTTTTAATTCAACTTCCGTCCAAATCAATTCCTAGTGTCTAATTTGATTGTTTTCATTATTTTGAGTCATTCTAAGTGTGTTTCGAGTTATTAGAGTTTTTAGCCTAGTTTTATGTTTTTGAATCTTGTTTAATATTTTTAAATTAATTTAGAGTAGATTAGCAATCCCTCCTAATCCCCGGCCTAGAACGATACCCTACTTACACCTATACTACAACTGTCAAAAAGAGGGTTAAATTTGTGCGGTTTAAAATCCCGTCAGCTAAGGATCCTTTCTGCTCGCAATCGGTGTAGACCTCGAAACCCTTGCCGTCGTGACCAGCAGGCCCTTCTTCCTCCTGCCGCCACCGACAAATGGGCGAGGATCAGATCGGCCACCAGCAGGCCAGTCTTTTTTCGTTTGTTCGAAGTCACAGCGGTAGGGGTGGTTTCCTCTGAGTCGGCGTTGGAGGCGTCGATGAATTCTCAGTGTGTGAGACCCAAGAGTTCTTCTTTGTCTTTGATTTCCAAGAAGAAAAGGAAGGGAAAGAAAGATTTTTGACCGGAGGATTTGAATCGAACGGCCAAGATAACTTGGTCCTTAGAATTTGAAGCACATAGATCCGGAGAGAATTATTACCCAATAAGAACCAATTTTTTTTATCTCCCATGCAACGTAGTAGCCATCACAAGCATCATTGGTTGGTAAAAAATGCCAATTGGCAACACCAGCGTCTGCTAAAAGATTATCATTTGCAGTAACACGTCATGAGCCAATTTTCTCTATTCAAGCAGTGCAGCACAGCTACCAGCAATCACTTGAAACTGCACCCCACTTTATTATTTTCTCCCATCATCACACACGCTAGTGGCTAGTTTAATGATAGGGACTGAAACAGATTGAGATCAAGATCAAGTTCAAGTTAGTCCAATTAGTGTTCCAATTTAGTGAGACGTCTCAGGTTTGAGGCACATTGATAGCAATGCCATATTATATTTATGTTAAGTTTAATACTTAGTAAATAGTTGATTCATTGAATGGCCTAACGCAGCCAACCTTCCCTCAGTATATTTTCCCATCCGCTTAAATGCAAAATATTGTTGTATCAAAAGTTTCAGCACCCTCCCTTGCAATGAAAATGCTACCTCAAGTTAATTGTACACTGTTGTGTGGAAGAATAATATGGTACCCACTTTTGAACTCAGTAGTGGTCTGTTTACTTACCAAGAATGAGAATGCAAAGTGTGAGTAATTTCAACCATTTATCATTACAAATAGAGACTTGCTGATTTCGTACCAGAACAATGTCATGTATATATTGTTGGAAAAAATATGGAAAAACTGCTATATATTTTATTATAAATTATGAAATAATACACAATAAAATCTCTACAAATGCAAGAAAAACAAGGAATAGAAGAACCTTAAGAGATCGAGGCTAGAATTTGATTCTATAGCCTTAAGACAAGATTGCCCCTCAGTGGTGTCTCAAGGTTTGCGTTGGCAAATGTCTCCCAGGATACAACGATCTTTCTCTTTGCGGAAGTAGCACTCCAATCCACAAAGAACAGCGAACCAAAAGTGTTTAAAACTCTCTCTTTATTGAACACTAAACTACTCTAATTTCTATATGATTTCTGAATGCAAAGTATTTCTAAAATGCTTGACTTGGTGGTCTATTTATAGGCTTTGACATGCCCCATCTTCAAAGGTTGCGTCTGCTTCCAAAAGACAAAGGATGCAACCTTTGTTCGAAATTGTGTTTTTTACCGAAACACAATGCATCTGCTTTTCCAAAAGCTGCGTCCGCTTGCTTTTCCTAAATATAGATAACCTTTTGGAAAAAGCTCCAGGTTTACATTCAAAACCTCTTGGGAAAAGCTACCTCTTAGGAAAGCTGTAGATTTACATACATAACCTTTCGAAAATCTGCCAGTCAACCTTTCCATGACCATTTTCATAATAAAATAAAATTAAAATGAACAATTGTCCACTTTAATTTTCATTTAGTTGAATATTTAATATTTTAAATATTAATAATACTAATATTTAAATTATTAAATTTCTAACATATATCACTTTCATATCATTATCTTATCTGCAAAGTAAGCAAGCATGCCCTAAATTACAACTACAACAAGAATTTTCTATCAATCGAAATAGTACACTGTTTTTGCTAAATCAAACGTGGTTATTAACCTCCCCATCCACCCACCCACAAAAACCCAAAAACGATGACTTGGCTTCACACAATCCCTCCGCTTGGCAGCCTCGAGACTTGTTGCCCCCGTCATCTCGGCAGCCCCAAACAAAACCCCTCATCCGGGCAGCCCCAAACAAAACCTCGACGGTATACGGAGTGGCGGGAACGATCAGATTGCTTACAGGTAAGTCAATTGCTTGCTTTTACTCGCTTTGGAGTATTTCGAAACGAAAATGTGTAAATTTTTTCCGTTGTATTGTATAAATCTGTTGATTGAATGGCTATATTTCCAGGGAATGGTGTTTGTTTGCCGAATTGATGTGTTTGGTGCAGGAAATTATGCTCTTGTAATAACTTCACGGACGGAAGTTGGGACTTATCTCGGCTTCCCTGTTTATCGAGTGACCTTGATGAGGTTTCTGTCCTGCAACGAGGGTATGAAGAGTTCAACTGCTGAGGAGGTAAGGGTTTTGATTCTTTTGATTCGTTAGCGAATTTCAGTGTGACTTGGATGTTTTGAATTTGTGACGTGTTTCTGCAGAAAAAGGATGAGGCGCACTTCACGGCTCTGTTGAAAACAGTCCAATCAACTCCGGGGCTGTACTTCTCGTACGAGACTGATATAACACTAAAGTACATTCCGCTGTTTTCATAGCTGTTGTGTGATTACTGTTCAAAATTATCATGTCAATTTATGTATCTATTCGGTAAAGTGTTGTATTTGTTTATTTAATCATATATAATTGATCATTTCTACCAGGTTTCAAAGAAGATGTAAGTTAGTGGAAGGATGGATGGCCAAATCAATATGGAAGCAGGTTAGTTGGAAATTTGGAATATTGGGTTTATCGGGACCTCGTTAGTTCTTAAAAGTGATTCATGTTAGATACATCAGGTGCATATAAGCATATATATTGTCCACGTGTTTAGTTTACTTTACTAGGCATCCTCAACTTTTTCCAAGTCAGAGGGTTAATAGGGAAAGAAAGGAAAACCGCCCTAAGGATTTGCCTACTTCTGTGTTTTTCTGCACTATACTTATCTTTTGTTCTCAAGGTGAAAGTTTCAGTTTTTGTTCCCAAGGTGAAAGTTTCAGCTCAATAAAGATGCCTTCTCAGTTCATATCCTTGAAGACATGTCATCCTTTGTGCAATTTTTTGGTTGTCAAGTGATTCTCCCTTCCCCTTTATCCAAAGGATTTTTTGTCAGCACTAGAAGACAAGAAAGCATGAGTATCGAGTCAACTTACACACCATATCATATGGATGTTTATGGGTCTTTTCTCTTAATGCCATTTTAGCTCCTATCAAATGATTACTTTACACATTACGATCTATGACTAGTAATTGCTTGGTAGTTTTTAACATTATTTGTGTTTTCAGGCTGACCCTCGATTTGTTTGGAACAGAAATCTTTTGGACGAACTTATTGAGTAGAAGGTTAGACTTTCCATCTTCGAGGTCATAATTAGTTAAACAATTTGAAGTATTTTCTCGCTTGCACCACTTAATGTATATCTTTAAGGAAGAACAGCATTTCCAAAAGTCGTCAGTTCTTCGCACGCAAATTTTATTGCTAATGCTCATTAATTTTCTCATGGCAGCTTGATGGGTTCATTATTCCTCTAATACAAGGAAATATCCTGAATTTACTGATTTCTTATGTGTATATCCCTCTCTCTCTCTCTCTCTCTCTCTCTCTCTCCCCCTCCTTCCCTCCCTTCCTCTAAGATTGAGATTCAGAGTTTAGGAGAGTAATATGTTATGGTGTTCCTTAACCTACATTTAAGCTTCCAGACTGCACAGCTAAAGGTAAAGGGCCTATCTGCCACACTTACGATAGCCTCAAGGAGGTGTACTCGGCGTCTAGGTACAATCTTATAGAGATTATTGATTCTTGTAATCCCTTTTGTGTCTGTATCTGCATGTTTTGAAGGACTTAAACATGAAACACTGTAATGTGGTCGTGTAGGGACAAGAATGTGGAGAAGAGGAGCCAACCTTGATGGAGATGTTGCTAATTTTATTGAAACTGAGCAGTTGGTGGAGATTGAAGGTTTCCAGTCCTCATTATTGCAGGTAATACTCATATGAAGGTTCAGAAAAGAAATGTGTACTGAGGTATTATTGGATCGGAATATTTTTAGTTACTATTATGTTTCTTTGCCTAAATAGGACATTAGCTTATATCATGGTGTCATTGTACACGTGATCAACTAAGTTGGCTGGGGATTAAACATTTGAGAAAAGTATATTCTGTTGGGAATGAATCCCATATTGATGGGAGAGACCTTGCATGAGCTTATAAGTAAATTGGGCTAATCCCCATATTGCCAATTGGTTTTATGGTGGAACCTCAACTTTCATCACATTCTGCACTCCTTGTTGATGTGAGAAATATCATAATTGTAGAACTTTGTCACTCTTTTCTAAGGTTGATGGACTGCCCCTCACATAGATGAAACTTCTGTACAGTTTAGCAAGGATAGATTGGTTTTGCCAACTTTTATACATTTAGAAAACTTTTCCAATACTATACTTTCTAAATATGCAGACATTGTTTCACTATTAACCCTTACGACTGATAGTAGATTGGAAGTTTTGTCATAATTTAATACGAGAAGATTTATTTATCTATTCCTTTTTTTTTAATAAAACCCTCCATAATATTTTTGATATGTTTATCAGATTCGAGGTTCAATTCCGCTTCTTTGGGAGCAAATTGTTGACTTGAGCTATAAACCACAATTTAGAATTATTACTCATGAGCAGATGGTAATTTGTTGCCAGAGATGCAAATCCATCCCTTTTTACTCTTTTCTTGGCTTGATGGTACAGTTCCCTTGTTTGAGTTGTGTTCTGAATTTTCCCATCCACTTACAGTCAAATGTTGTGGAGCGCCATTTTTTTTTATCTTTTGCAAAGATATGGAGAGACAATGGCAGTAGACCTAACTGATAAAGTATGGGTTTACTTTTCTTTTACATTTTACTTTGAATTTAACAATCCTTGCACACTGATCCACCTTTACGTTAAGCTGAAAAGTTTGCTAAATAAGCAATGATGTCTATAATTCTTCCCAGCTGACTGCTTGTGCTACACAAGTTTTACTGTTTTAAGTATATGCTGTATCATAAATTTCCAGTTGTTATAATTTTTCCATTTATTGTTATTTGTAGCATGGCGATGAAGGTCAACTAAGCACGGCATTTTCTGCTGGAAATGCAAAATCTACCAAACGTGAGGTGACAATTTGCACACTTACGTATGCAACAATGTTGGCTCCCAACCGAATCATTTTCTGACTTCAAGTAGTTCTATTGGTTGGCATTGGGAACAATGTCAGAAATGAGATTTTGTTCTCAACTTATTGCTTGTGTTTTTGTAGCAGATACGTTTCATTTGACTTTCATCATGTATGTGGTAACTCAAACTTTGAAAACCTTAAGGTTCTATACGAGCAGATCTCTGAGCAGTTTGAAAGGCCAGGGTAATGAAAGCGTAATATCTGATTCAATTAAGTATGCCAAAAAAAAGGTATGCGGGCTATTTGTAATACTGTTTTTAATCAAAACTGTACCAGCTGAGCAGATACTTCCTCGTAGATGCGAAAGGCAATATACTGGAGGAGCAGAAAGGGATTGTCAGATCAAACTGCATTCATTGCCTTGATAGAACAAAATGTTACTCAGGTTTCTAAGAAAATTACCTAGTGTGATTGATCTTAATAATTTGTGCTAATATGATATACCATATGCCATAGCATGAGTAAACTGAGATTTGACATTAAATTGTTTACTGCTTCTTTATTTTGTAGAGTTACTTGGCCCAGAATTCTCTAGATGCACAGTTGCAGAGGACTGGAGTGCTGGATTCTTTTGAGAACATTTCTATGTTTGCTTTAGTGTGGGCGGAGCAAGGTGACGAGATAAGCCTCGAGACGTATGCCCTGAAAGGGGACCTGGTTAGGTAAATTCAACCGTATAGTATGACTTGAATCATGCCCTGAAAGGGGCCACGTAGTTTACGATAGCATGGGTTTGTTTTGATAATCTTATGCAATCCAAATAAAAAGAAATCGCTCTGAATTTACTCCAAATATTCTAACATGATTTCAACTGGACGAAACACTTACAATGCTCTTTTGTATTTGCCGATGCCGGTTACAAGGATCAGACTGTTAGGTGGCTCAACCGAACTAAAGCTGTGGACTAAGTTGTTCTGATTATTCCATTCCTCCTAAGCTGTGGACTAAGTTGGTTTAACTCTTCCGTTCCTTCTAAGCTGTGGACTAAGTTGGTCTATCTTAATTTCTGTTGACTAACTACTAAGTTGGTCTATCTTAATGGATAAGATTTCTTAAGAATGGCTTCAAGTGAGTTAACAACGTTTATGAGTGGAGTTAGTAATGGACAAGTGTCAAACTCTAGGAGAGGCCATAAAGAGGTCATACACTGTTTGCTGCAAAAGATTGAACTCAGAGTTGGGAGTCTTCCACTAACTCCAAGTCACCGTTTGGGTGCAATTTCAAAATTCTTGTCAAATTGATGAAATGAAATGATAGAACATTTTGTCTTAGTGGATGCTATCATGGATGCCAAAGACTAAGAAATCAATTATCTGCTAGCAAGCATCACACTAAGGGAAAGAAACAAAAAAAATCAATTATCTTCTCTTTTGTACTTTTGTGCAAATTAAACTTTGGTTTTCTGGGTTTCCATTTCCCTTCGAACAATGATGGAGCATTCACGTACTATTCGTAATCTGGTTTTGCTGAAATTCCTGCATGGCTTCATTCTCTTAGTCTTATGCATGATGAGCACATGTCCAGAATCTGCAGCGTTTCCCAGCCCTACCCTGCTTGGAAACGAATCTGATCGCTTGGCTTTGCTAGACTTCAAGACAGGAATAACTGAAGATCCTCGCAGTGTCTTGAGCTCGTGGAATCATTCCGTCCACTTCTGCAGTTGGGTAGGCATTACCTGCCACCGCGCCACCCAAAGAGTCTTGATTCTGGACCTGGAAGATAAACAATTGGTAGGCTCCATTCCACCTTCCATTGGGAATCTTTCTTGTCTAATTGAAATAAGCTTGGGAATCAACAAATTTCATGGTGAAATTCCTCAAGAACTGGGTCGTCTACGTGCCCTGGAAAGTCTCAACCTGTCTTTCAATTCTTTCGGCGGGAAAATTCCGACTAATATGTCCCACTGTTCACAGCTAAGATGTTTCGATCTTTATTCCAATAAGATTATTGGGTCGATTCCTCGCCAACTCAGTTCATGGTTGAGTTTGACTGTTCTAAAACTTGGAAGAAATAATCTCAGTGGAACCATCCCAGGTTGGATAGGAAATTTTTCTTCTTTGAGGAGTCTTAGACTTGGCCGCAACAATTTTCAAGGAAGCATACCAAATGAGCTCGGGCATATAACAAACTTGGAGATATTCTTAGTTGGGGGGAATAATTTGTCCGGTATGCTCCCTTCTTCAATTTATAATATTTCTTCCATATACAAGTTCGGTGTTCAATTAAACCACTTACATGGAGAGCTACCACCAAATCTCGGCATCTTGCTTCCTAATCTTGTAGAATTTTACTGTGATATAAACAATTTCACAAGAAATATTCCTGTATCATTGTCAAATGCTTCTAGACTTCAGCAGATTGATTTTGGTACAAATGACTTCACGGGGACGGTCCCCGGAGAGAGTCTCGGAAGCTTGCGAAGCTTATATTGGCTAGGCTTTGGAGAAAATAGACTGGGAAATGGAAAACTTGGTGATTTGAGTTTTCTCAATTTCTTGACTAATTGTACTAGTCTTCAAGTACTGGCTCTTAGCTATAATCGTTTTGGGGGAGAAATCCCGAGATCCATAGCCAACCTTTCGACCCAACTACAAAGTCTTTATCTAGGGGCCAATTTGTTACATGGAAGCCTCCCAAACGGCATTGGAAATCTTATAAACCTTGCCGATCTAGATATGACTGATAACTATTTGGCGGGTGTTGTCCCTGAAGAAATTGGGAAGCTTGAGAAGATAGGGATACTGTATTTGTCTGATAACAAATTTTCCGGGCCAATTCCATCTTCCCTTGGTAATATAACTTCATTGATAGAGCTCCACATGGGCGGAAATGGTTTTGAGGGAAGTATACCTCCAAGTCTTGGAAACTGCCAGAACCTGTTAGTACTTGAACTTCAGAATAACAATCTAACGGGCAGCATACCTCAAAAGCTTATGGAGCTTTCAACCCTTTCAATTGCTTTGGACCTGTCTTATAATTATTTGACTGGTTCACTGCCAAGTGAAGTGGGTGACCTGGTGCATCTCACACTGCTAAATGTATCAAACAACAAGTTAACAGGTGAAATCCCCAGCACCATCGGCAGTTGTACCAGTTTGGGGGCCTTGTACTTGGACGACAACAAATTTGAAGGAACAATTCCTCAGTCTCTTAACGATTTAAAGGGATTGGAAGAACTTGACATTTCAAGCAATAACTTATCCGGACAGATTCCTGAATTTATGGGCAAGCTTAGAGCACTTAAATATCTCAATCTTTCGCATAATGATTTTGAAGGCGAGTTTCCTAAAGAAGGAATTTTTTCAAATGTTAGTGGTGTCTTAGTTCTTGGAAATCATAGACTCTGTGGTGGCATCCCACAATTACATCTACCTGCATGCCCCAAAAATAAACACCATTCATCTCGAGGACTACTTTCCCCAAAAGTAGTCATCCCTATATCTAGTGCACTTGCATTCATAATTGCTCTATCATGCTTTTGTGGTGCTCGTTCAATGCTGAAAAAGTCAAGAGATAGACTTGTAACTTCACGTTCTTATAAGGATTGGAAATTAGGTGTTTCCTACTCACTGCTTGTTGAATCGACTAACGGTTTCTCTGTGGATAATTTGATTGGTTCGGGAAGTTTTGGTTCGGTTTTTAAAGGGGTGATTCCTAGCGATGGAACGGTAGTTGCTGTTAAGGTATTAAACCTTCAACAACAAGGAGCGTCCAAGAGTTTCAATGATGAATGCAAAGCTTTAAGAAGTGTCAGGCACCGAAATCTTGTCAAGATCATAACTGCATGCTCGAGCATTGATAATCATGGTAGAGACTTCAAAAGTCTAGTCTTCGAGTTCATGCCAAATGGAAGTCTTGACTCGTGGTTGCATCCTAGAGATGAGGAGCAATCTCCAAGTAAGAGATTGAATTTTATGCAAAGATTGAACATAGCCATTGATGTTGTTTCTGCGTTAGATTATCTCCACAACCATTGTGAAACGTCCATGGTTCATTGTGATCTAAAGCCGAGCAATGTACTTCTTGATGAAGACATGGTAGCCCATGTTGGGGACTTTGGTTTAGCAAGGTTCCTCTTGGAAGCATCAAATGATCATTCCCTTAGTCAAACAATATCATCGCAACTAAAGGGTTCTGTAGGTTACATTCCTCCAGGTATGAGATTCCATCATTCTAATTTCATTTTTCAATTCTTATTAACTTATTACTTAAAACCAACTAATTAAATTCTATTTATTAAAGATATACTATTGACTCTTTTTCCTGGAAACAAGTAACATTAATCTGAAATAAGATATCAATTTTAACAGTCAATTGCATGCGACATCTTATTTTCTATATGTATGTCATTGCAGAGTACGGCATGGGAGGCCAAGTTTCCATACTGGGAGATGTTTACAGCTACGGGATACTCTTGCTAGAAATGTTCACAGGAAAAACACCTACTAATGACATGTTCATCGAAGGTCTGAGCATTTACAAATTCGTAGCTATGGCTTTGCCTGACCATGTCATGGACGTTGTTGACCCTTCATTGCTCCTCGACCTCGAAGCTGATGGCAGTGTTAACGATGACAGATACGAAATGGGTGTGCTGTCCAGACTTAACAATCGTGGAGTGGTGAAAGCAAAAAAGGTAGAGGAATGCTTGTTTGCTGTGATGCAGATTGGACTCTCCTGCTGTGCAGTATCACCAAGGGAGCGGATGCTTCTGAATATTGTTGTTGGAAAAATGAGTGCAATTAGAGACTCGTACCTCAAAGTTCAAGAAGGCTAAAGAAGGACAAAGATATGTTGCTTGTGGTTTTTCTTTTCTTGTTTTTCTCTACTTTTGCTGCCATCGCTTTGAACCTTGCCTCTTTTATGTTAGTAGTTGTTTTAAACAGACGAAGTTTTCATTTGTATGACTTGAAGCTTTCAAATTCTTATTTGTGTGGATCTATTTGTAATTGTCTTGGTTATGTCAATCCTGTTTAGAATCTGATAAACCCAATGCTTAAGCAGTTTGGAACATTTCAGTCTCATATTTCTTCCTAGATGGTTGCATGTGTTGCACAAGTTTGTTGGATTTTTTTTTTTTTTTGGGTGGGTTATGGTTGTGAGTTGTGACGAAGGATGAAAGATTGCTTCAAGGCACGTATAAATATGTTATCTTTCATACTCTATCCTCTCTTACAGTAGCATCCCTTCCTCCGAGTACTCTCCAGCTATCTTCAGTAAGCTTTGCTCTTTTCGCTTCTCGTTCTTCCTTTCTAGTTTTCGCATAGGTAGGAAACTGCTGCTGTATTTTGATTATTTCCATCTAAAATTCAAATTTCTAACCGAAAGCGAATTCGATTACCTGTTTTAGGGTTCCTGTTCTGTTCGATTTATTAATCGTTTCATGTATTTAGACAGCGTGTTTAATTCCCGCAATTTGTTTATTGTGATGGGAATTAGGCCAGCATCGGAAGCACCCCGAAGTTGAAAGAGTAATTAGAAATTTAAAAAATTGGATTTTTTGGGTATTGGAGTTAAGGGGCAATGAACTGCTTTGCAATGATGAATTGGTGTGACAAAAGTAAACCACTTTTATTATTTTTATGCATAGTGGTAACTTGTAAATGAGTTTGCAAATATTCGTAGCTGATCGATAAGTTGCATGATTTGTGAATATAAACACCCTGCAATTTGGCATGAAATTGTTAAAAAGTATGCAGATTTGCAAATTGGGTTAGTCTCGAAACTTTTGAACGTGCATTAGCGTTATTAGTTGATGCAGGAGCATCCGAGGGGCACTCGAAAGCTAAGTCGGCTGCCAGCCAGCTAGGCTAGGGTTCTAGTTAATTTGGGGGTTCGAGTTTTTATCATTTAGATTTTACTAGCAATTGAGCCCGCGCGATGCCGCAGGTTTTAAAATTGTGTTAAATGTTTTAAGTATATTAAAATCTATTTACATCCATATCAAAATTTATTTACATATTTGTGTTCAATAAGAAACAAAAGATGAGAGATTAGATGTCAAATGAATCTATTGTGATGCTTACCAAATACCCTACACTACACATTCTTATTAGTAAAGAACCATATGAGAAAATGATATTAATGTCCCAAATCTTTGTGAAAAACCATAAAATGGTCACTTCCAAGTACAGGTTTTCCAAATATCCAACATGATATGAAAAAGTGAATCTGCCCCAAAACTTTGTAAAAACTATAATAAGATCTCTTCCAAGGACATGAATTTTATCACTCACAATTGCTACAATTTTATTCAAATACAAACATGTATAATGCTTCCAGATTCAATTATCCAGAGACCAAATATTGGGAACTTTCAAATGATAAGCTCATTGGACATAATATCCCAACTATAGGCGAAATCACACGGGTATGAAAAGAGAAGCAAAAGCAGGAGTCCACTCACCCTAGGTGAATATGCTCGTCTACGTTTCCAAAAATTAGTCCGTCACAGCTGCTAAATCCTTTTCAACTTTGTGCAAAAAAAAAAATCTCTTTCCTATGTTTACTTGAAGTGCTGATTTCAAATCGGTGATACCTTTCTCACCCTGGTAACATTTAACAATTGCAATCAGTAAAATTTTATTGATAAGGAAAAAGAGAAGGGTAAGTAATAAGCAAAGTAGACAGACGTAACAGACTAACGTAGAGAGAGATAGAGAGACTTAATGGTTTTATATGAAACTTGAATTCCTTTAACTCTTAGCCTTCTAATAGTTGCAAGCAAAATTGAGGTTCACATGCTATGAACGTGCTATTGAGGTTTCATATAGAAAAGCTCAGTTGTTTCTTATTTTCTATACTATTATTGAATTTTGAAAGTCTGAACAGTTGGGTTTCCTGGTTGCTTCATTAGATTTTGAAAAACAAATTAAAAATATAAAGTGCAGGGAAGATAAACCACAAATCTTAATTAGCAAGGACTAAAATAAGCATAAAAGAATTTGGAGTCAGGAAACGTCCATAGAAGAGAATGCGTGTGTGTTCTGTCACTCTCTGTTCATGTTTACCTCAACCACAGCCAAAATTTGATTTTTCACACCCAATTTGATCAATTAAATGGCTTTGCTTATTGGTATCCTCGAAAGATGTCATCGAAACCATCCCCATTATCAGAGAAAACTAATGATTAAAGCATGGAATGTATGAAAACTAAAATTATTGACAAAAGATACAACAAAGATAAAAGAACTCCTGTAATTGGAAAACAAAACCCAATACACAGTGAATGACGATAAACATGTTACATAGTAAAAGAAAACTACCTCAACACCCCATCCATCCATCCACCACAAATACATCTAAAGAGTAGCCATCAGTTGTCGAGAAGACATGTGCTTCACGGATGTTAAGTCCTAAATCCGAAAGCAAGGAAGAAAGCTACAGAAAATGACATAAGTTAGAAAGATGCGACCATAGTATGGTTCTACCTACTTCTGCAGTTATCTTGGATCCTACAACATAAACAATGCATATAATATATGTATCAAATGCACTGAATAGTCTACTGCTACCCTTAAATTCATTTTCCACTTATCTCATAATTTCAAGGCTATATATTTATAACTTTATATTAACCGAAAGAAATTATAATGACAAAGAACTCTTCCAATACATCTTCTGACAATTATATTTAATACCCAAGCTTACTGTATTAAGGTGCCATCGTATTTAGAGTCTACACTCTAGACACAAAAACATCCGATGGAGAACCATAAAACATGAATGACAGTCAACCACAGGAAATAAAATTATAGAAGAACCAACACACTAATATAGCATGAAATTAATGGACTCCAAGTAGGAGGTTACATTAAGAATCAAAACTCAAAACTTTCACACTCATTGAATCAAGTAAGCCTTGTTAATACCCTTTTGGAGTTTGATCTACCAGTTCTTTAATACTGCAAACAAAACTACATAGTTTTACAGACACAATCATATAACAAAAGTCTAGTGGTACATTACTCTGAAGTGGCTAAAGCTGAATGCAATACATCTTCTAGATAGTTCACCGCAGCAGCATATTGCCTATTCTTGTCCTCAATTGCTAAAGCATCCAAAGCTTTATCCTGTACGAATACACATCTCATAAACCTCCCAATCCTTCTAGGACCTAAATAAAATTTGACCAATTAACCAAAGTAGAAAACTACCGGATGCTCAAAAGTATCATGAACAGACTTTGTCTTCTTTA
The DNA here is from genome assembly GCA_963580275.1 of Crataegus laevigata. NCBI lineage: Eukaryota > Viridiplantae > Streptophyta > Magnoliopsida > Rosales > Rosaceae > Crataegus > Crataegus laevigata. The sequence continues at coordinate 8,440,706 of OY756952.1, read as the reverse complement.
ATTCCTTTCTGCGTTCGGCCAATTCAACCAGCACCCCATGGCTAATCTCTGTTGTGTAGTCCATGCAATCAAGTTCTGTACATCACATTCAACACCCCCCCTCCCTCCAACAAACCCAGAACATTGATGAAAAAAAATTTAATCCTTAAATTCAATTAGACAAAATCATGAAAAAATTTCTAAAGCCTAATTTTATTAAATCACAAATTCGAAACAGATTTTAACATGCAATACAGCTATAAGATAAGAATCCTTTTAGACTAACCTCGATGGTGGGCGTCGCCGGAATCGTCGGAAAACTTGAATCCAATGTTGATGTGAAATTCAACATGGAAGGGTGAAGAAGACGAATTTCAACTGGAAAGATCTGGAGCACAGTGGCTGCTTGATGAGGAGGACTCCCTAAAAAAAACCCACAAATTAAAAACCACAAAAATCCAATCTAAAAGATCCAATCACCAAGATCGTTTAACATGAATCACGGCCATCCAAACACAAACTGTAGTTCATAACTATTGTACAGAGTAGAACTCTTACCTGCAGATCCACCGCGTCCTTACGATTGCCAATACTGATCACTCGCAAACGATTGGATCGGAATCGAAACGAAAGAGATAGACAGATCGAAAAAGGCAAACACAGACGGAGAGAGAGAGGAGAAAAGAAGAGGAAAGGGAAAATGAAAGATGGTGAACACGAAAAGTGAAAATGAAAGGTAAAGCGAGCAACCCAGTTGAAAGAGAGAACCCAGCGATGATCAACGCGTGGATCATATGGGCAAAACCGACTTTGGACTGTATAAAAGTAAAAACAGCACGGCAAGCAGAGAATAAATCAGGGGCATTTCCGACCTTTTACTATTTATGAACAGTGCTAAAACTCAGTTGAGTTTTAGTATATATAACTAGAAAGAGGTGCCCGTGCATTGCTGCGGGATCGAAGAGTGTATATAATTTGTAAAAATTTTGGCATAGTTTGACATAAAATATCAGCAAAACAACCTGTAAACATAGTAACTGCATTTTAATTGATAATAAAACATTCTCCCCGTAGGATTATGCCCAGTGAGCGTCAGACCCTTTACTATCAGCATGTTTATAGTTCAACGTATAAGTATTAATACGAATAGGAAAGTTAAAGCATTCAAAAGGTTGTATTTAGTGAATTATTTAAAAATTAGAAAACAACATTGATCTGCATTAATACGATTAAGAAATTTGATGGAATTTGTTTGTAAATGAGGGTGACAGAGTGTAAAGATTCCAATCAAATGTCTTAAAAAACTAAGCATATTTTTGAAAAATAGAGCTAAATGTAGTAAATCATAATGAATTGATTAGGCAAGAAAAATTGTTGTGAGATCAGAATAAGAGCATAATGTGTTGAAAGAAAAGTAAATTAAACAGTCAAACAACAATTTTTTTTTTGGCTTATTAATTTGAAAAATAGAATAAAATGGTGCACAGAGATGGATCAGATTAAGATGAATTGATATCTCTGTGTAATACAGAGATCCAATTTAGTGAATTATTTTATTCTCCATTGCCTGGACAAATAATCATCATTTCCATCTTTTCTTCTCAGAGGAATTAGCCATTACTAATCTATACACAAACGTTTTTCTGTTGATCTATTGGAAACAGACAGCTAATTATTTTTCCGTTTACTCAGAGCTTTAAGATGGATAGCCAAACATGTAAATAGAGATGTTTGCATCAAAGATACACTCTCCCTACATGCTCAATTATTGCCAAAGTATTTACTGTGATAATTAAATCATGTGAAAAGGATATATCATTGGTGGAGATGTTTAGTTTTTATTTTGAAATGTTTTACTTAAGCTCTGATTGTTCAGGCAAGAAATTAGTCATGTCTTTAAGATAGACAAAAAGAAGATAGTTCATGGATAGATTGATAATAGCTAATTCCTCCGAGGAGAAAGGTTAGCAAAGAAGATATTTAGATGGAAAACAGCAATAAAGGCAATGAGATAAAACATGATTTTATTTCACGCACCTGTGGAACCTTGTGTTAATAAATCAATCAATTTTTCTGTTGAAGCTGTAGTTTGTTTGCTGAATCCCTACAATGTTAATGTAATGGTCCTTTATGGGGTGGGATGCTTGTGCTAAGCTGTTTTGGATATGAGGAATTCATTGAAAAAGGTTGAAAGGGTTTACCTTGTGGAATTCATTGACAAAACTAAACCACTTTTATTATTTTTGTGCATAGTTGTAAAAGAGTTTGCAAATATTCGTAGCTGATCGATAAGTTGCATGATTTGTGAATATAAATACCCTGCAATTTGGCATGAAATTGTTAAAAAGTATGCAGATTTGCAAATTGGGTTGGTCTCGAAACTTTTGAATGTGCATTAGCGTTATCAGTTGATGCAGGAGCATCTGAGGGGCACTCGAAAGCTAAGTCGGCTGCCAGCCAGCTAGGCTAGGGTTCTAGTTAATTTGGGGAATCGAGTTTTTATCATTTGGATTCTGTTTCTACTGTGATTTGGCCCTATTTGATCCGCTGGACGGAAGCTTATTTTACCCTGTTGTTGCAGGAACATGGCGAAGCATCATCCTGACCTGATTATGTGCCGGAAGCAACCTGGAATAGCTATTGGAAGGTTGTGTGAAAAGTGCGACGGTAAGTGTGTAATTTGTGACTCTTATGTGCGTCCTTGCACCCTTGTTCGGGTTTGCGATGAGTGCAACTATGGATCTTTCCAGGGAAGGTGTGTTATTTGTGGAGGGGTTTGAATTTCTGATGCTTATTAGTGCAAAGAGTGTACTCAGCAGGAGAAAGATAGAGATGGCTGCCTGAAAATTGTGAATCTGGGAAGTGCCAAAACAGATCTGTTCTATGAACGGAAAAAAGTATGGTTTCCAACCTACTTGCTTGTTACTGCTTGTTACTGCTTGTATGTTTGACTGCTGTACTTTTGTTGTTCGATATGTTTCCAACCTACTCTCATTCTGTGGCCAATCTAGTTAAGGAATTAATGACTTCCATAATTCTCACTCGTAATCTTTGTATGTGGCATGCATATATGGATGTTTGAACTCCTCAGTGTTCTTGTAGCTTTGTTAATCCAATTTCATATGTGATTTAAGATTCAGTAGATGAACTTGGCATTTCCTTTTTATCTTCTACTGAAATTGTGAAATGGATGTATGAATTGGGGACTCCATGTTGAAGATTGCTCAGTAAGTCGACGCTATACTCTTTAAAATCTTTCAAAATCTAAATTGCGTACATCCCGCTTAATGATTTTGGCTAGGTAGTGTGTCCTACCCTTTGCTCCCGTGTCCGATCCCTTCCCCCGAGATTAGTCAAAAGAAAAGGCCCCATTACTATGCGATTCAAAACTTATGGTCTACAAATGAACACCTTTGTTTGACGATCCAGCCATTCAGATTTCGATCAAGCTTTATTGAATGTGAAGAGTCCTATAAGTGTGAATTTACAAAAATACTATTCATGTCTCTTCTTAAGAACAAAGATCATATGCGTGAGCGAGATTATTGGAAAACATATATTTCAATGTGTACGTATGTGTATAATACGTTTTTAGTACATTAGAGTTGTAAAATGTATATTTCAATGAATCATTTTGACGTGTACGACAAACAGAAGCACACAAATTTACTAACGAAGATAAATAATTAACCAATAGTTTTATTGTTAGTCGCCGCACAAGTTCAAACCTCATTGAATTTCCCACTTCATGCATAAAAGAATTGAGACTTGTTGAGTTGTTGAGGTGATAAGAAGAACCAAATTCGTTTTAAAACGATTGAAAGCGTTTTAGAGAAAATGTTTGATTTTTTAGTTAAAATGGTCTCTAAGATTGGCATAACTCCTTACTTTGGTCTCTGTGATTTATAATCGAGTCGATAGAAATGGTCCATAAAGTTGCTCATCGTCAATCATTATGGTTATTCAGTACAAAAATCTCCGTTAAACTGAGTGTATTTTTATCAAACCAACCCCTCCATTTAAACTAGTGGTTTTTTCAATTTTCTTGAGATTTTGCACAGAAAACCATAATTGCCGGTTGACAATCACATGAACTACTTTTATTGATTTTAAATCTCGTTGACCATTTTGGTTAAAAAAAACTATAATGTTTTTTAGTTTCAAAAGTACGTGAAGTGCTTTTTTAGAGTTTACTTGTTTTTTTACTAAAAAAATTTTAAAATTATTTTCACTAAAAATGCTTTCAGTTATTTGAAAAACACTTCTAAACGAGTTTTTATATCATTGTGCCACATAGAAGCCACCACAATCATCATTGGCTGGTCAAAAATGCTAATTTGCAGCACCAGGATCGCCTAAAAGATGATCACTTGCAGCAATTGGTACACGTCATGAACCAATTTTCTCATTTCAAGCAGTGCAACAGCTTGTTTGTTGAACATTTCTCATGGCAGCCAAATTCTCTCATCACTAAAAGTCAAAGCAAATTTGTCACCTACCCTTCAATTTCACTGCAATCACTTGGAGCTGCACCCCACTTTATTATTTTCTCCCATCATCACACACGCTACTGACGCTAGTGACTAGAACTGGGAAACAGATTGAGATAGCAAGTTCAAGTTAGTCTAACTAGTGATACGATGAAGCGGTATTACATGCCAACAAAGCAAATCAAAAACCAAAATCCCAAAAGAAATCCCCCACCTTTCGAATCCCACCTCCTATTTAATCCCACCCATCTTTCTGTTTTTCGTCACCATTAAAACCCCAGAAAGTTTTGCTGTTATTGTTTTGGTTATGACAATCGGCTCTCACAGCGGCAATGCGTCGAATACATTCGAGGCCTTCTACGAGGGCTGGCTGGTACGGTAAGAACACTTCCTCGATGAGCTCTTATCGGCCCAGCAGATGATCGATGAGGCCCGAGATGAAGACCTCCGATATTTGGTATCTCGGGTTCTCCTCCATTACCAGCAATATTACGACGAGAAATCGCGACTTGGGCAGCGGGATGTTTTACTGGTTTTCTCGCCGACGTGGTTTACTTCCTACGAAAGGAGCCTGCTTTGGATCGCCGGGTACAACCGAGTATCGTATTCTGGCTCGTGACCGAGTCGGTGCCCGATCTGAGCGACTCGATGGGAATGTGAGGCTCATGCCATTCTTGATTTGTCATCTGTCCGTCTACGCTCATCATCCTCTTCCATCTCATTTTGGGCCCAATCCCCGACATTGAACATTCCTTCTGATTGGTTAAACAATTCTTCCCCTTCTTGATCGATTTCCCACATCATCTTTGAAGAAGAAGAAGACATTGGTGAAGAAGGAAGTAGAAACTATGAATAATGACAGAGATTTTGGTGAAGAAGGAAGCAGAAACTATGAATAATGATAGAGATCTTGAGAAAATTGGTGTGAGATTTCTGAGGATGGAGGGTGGATTATATGGAGGATTTGGGCAAGGATTAGGTTGTAGATAATGCCACGTGGCATGCCGTCATTCGTTAAAATTCTGGTGAAAATCTATCCTCAAAGATTGTAATATGATTGTGACACGTGGCACGACATGATTGGTTACAAATCTTATCGGAAATCTCTCACTAATAATTGTCCTTTCAGATAATGACACGTGGCATGCCGTCATTCGTTAAAAATCTGGTGGAAATCTATCCTCAAAGATTGTAATCGGATTGTGACACGTGGCACGACGTGATTGGTTACAAATTTTATCGGAAATCCAAAATTACAAATAAAATTATTTTGAATTTTTTTTATAAATAAAAAAATCCAAATATTTTATTGCTATTGGCTTTTCGGATAATGACACGTGGCGCAACGAGAACGATTAAAAATATTATCTGAAATTACAAATAAAATTATTATGTATTATTTTATAAATAAAAAAATACTAATATTTTATTGCCAATTGCCAGGGCTATTCAAGTGCACGGGTGGAGATGCAAAAGGCAATTGCCAGGGGAATACACTATTCATTAAGGGCAGTTACTGTTCACTGGGTGGATTGAATAGTGTATTGCCTGGAGGGAGGGCTCCTACATTGGAGTTGCTCTTAGGGGTGGGTTGAAAAAATCGAAAACCAAAAACCAAAAATCCAACCGTAACTGAAAAAAAAAAGAACCGAATATGAAAAATCGAACCGAACCAAAATGGTCTGGTTTAGTTTTAATTTCTGGGGGTTTGGAAACCGAACCGAACCGAAGTGTGTATGAAACGACGTTGTTTTCCCCTTAGATGCACTGATGTCGCTTTTACCCTTAAGTGACTGTCGTTTTTTTGGCCATGCTACCCTAGGAGAGTTTTCTTCCCCCGCGCCTCCCCCACTCAGACATCAGTGAGACTCGGTCGTTCACTGCCGCCGTTCTCAGCCATCACTCCCTCACTGGTCACTGCCGTTCTCTAATCTCTGTCACTGCGCCTCCCTCACTTTGTCTCTTAGTCACCCATCACTCCATCACTTCACTCTCGCAGCTCATTTGGAATTTTAATTTTAAAATCTGGTGGATGTGAATTGCGCCGCAGCCTTGCAGCGCCTCTCAGCCCCACAGCCCCGCCGTCGAGCACTCGCCCGCCTCGCCGTCGAGCACTCGCCCGCCTCGCCGTCTCGACAGTCGATAACATTCACAAAGGTAAGTGAGAGTTCCCATCCTGCAATTGTTTTGCTGCATATTAACATGAACTGTTCTCATCCTGCAATGTGAGTTAGGGTTTATAGATAATTAGAGTTCCCAAATGTAGACCATAATTCCGTTATCTCTCTCTCTGTTATCTGTATTATTTTCATATTTTCACAGCAATGCATGTTTCTGCCTATTTCACAGCAATGCATTGTCACCTATGCATTTTGTATTTTTGAGAGGCGAGGTAACTGAAACCTATGCGCTCTCCATGCCTGAATGGAACTAAAAATTGAAACAAAATTAGTGTTACTCTCAAAAACTTGCGGAACACTTCATCTGGGTCATATCAGTTTAAGCTGCTTGATATTTGCTACCAAAGTGTTTGCATCAGTGCTTACCACTCACCGTTTGTTCGGCCACCAGCAGGCCAGTCATTTTCCATTTGTTCGGAGTCACAGCGGTAGTGGTGGTTTCCTCTGAGTCGGCGTTGGAGGGGTCGATGAATTTTTCAGTGTGTGAGACCCAAGAGTTCTTCTTCGTCCTTGATTTCCAAGAAGAAGAGGAAGGGAAAGAAAGATTTTTGACCGGAGGATTTGAATCGAACGGCCAAGATAACTCGGTCTTCGGAATTTGAAGCACATAGATCCGGAGAGAATTCTTACCCTATAAGAACCAATTTTTTATCTCCCATTGGCAACACTAGCATCTGCTAAAAGATTATCACTTGCAGCAACACGTCATGAGCCAATTTTCTCTATTCAAGCAGTGCAGCACAGCTACCAGCAATCACTTGGAACTGCACCCCACTTTATTATTTTCTCCCATCATCACACACGCTAGTGGCTGGTTTAATGACAGGGATTGAAACAGATTGAGATTAAGATCAAGTTCAAGTTAGTCCAATTTAGTGAGACGTCTCAGGTTTGAGGCACATTGATAGCAATGACATATTATATTTATGTTAAGTTTAATACTTAGTAAATAGTTGATTCATTGTATGGCCTAACCCAGCCAACCTTCCCTTAGTAGATTATCCCATCCGCTTAAATGCAGAATTTTGTTGTATCAAAAAGTTTCAGCACCCTCCCTTATAGTAGATTATCCCCTCCGTTTAGACGTGGAATATAATTGTTTAAAAAAAAAAGTCTTTTATGCAATGAAAATTTTACCTCAAGTTAATTGTACACAGTCGTGTGGAAGAATAATATGGTACCCACTTTTGAACTCAGTAGTGGTCTGTTTACTTACCAAGAGTGAGAATGCAAAGTGTGGGTATAATTCTCACTCTTGACATCATGCGTTTGCTAAAATGCAAGGAATAAAAAGGTAATGGAATCCCTTGTTAAACATATGTGTTCCGTTTATAATTTCAACCATTTATCATTACAAATAGTACCTGAACAATGTCATGTATATATCACTTTCATATCATTATCGTATCCGCAAAGTAAGCAAGCATGGCCTAAATTACAACTACAACAAGAATTTTCTATCAATCGAAATAGTACACTGTTTTTGCTTAATCAAACGTGGTTATTAACCTCCCCATCCACCCACCCACAAAAACCCAAAAACGATGACTTGGCTTCACACAATCCCTCCGCTTGGCAGCCTCGAGACTTGTTGCCCCCGTCATCTCGGCAGCCCCAAACAAAACCCCTCATCCGGGCAGCCCCAAACAAAACCTCGACGGTATACGGAGTGGCGGGAACGATCAGATTGCTTACAGGTAAGTCAATTGCTTGCTTTTACTCGCTTTGGAGTATTTCGAAACGAAAATGTGTAAATTTTTTCCGTTGTATTGTATAAATCTGTTGATTGAATGGCTACATTTCCAGGGAATGGTGTTTGTTTGCCGAATTGATGTGTTTGGTGCAGGAAATTATGCTCTTGTAATAACTTCACGGACGGAAGTTGGGACTTATCTCGGCTTCCCTGTTTATCGAGTGACCTTGATGAGGTTTCTGTCCTGCAACGAGGGTATGAAGAATTCAACTGCTGAGGAGGTAAGGGTTTTGATTCTTTTGATTCGTTAGCGAATTTCAGTGTGACTTGGGATGTTTCGAATTTGTGACATGTTTCTGCAGAAAAAGGATGAGGCGTACTTCATGGCTCTGTTGAAAACAGTCCAATCAACTCCGGGGCTGTACTTCTCGTACGAGACTGATATAACACTAAAGTACATTCCGCTGTTTTCATAGCTGTTGTGGGATTACTGTTCAAAAATTATCATGTCAATTTGTGTATCTATTCGGTAAAGTGTTGTATTTGTTTATTTAATCATATATAATTGATCATTTCTACCAGGTTTCAAAGAAGATGTAAGTTAGTGGAAGGATGGATGGCCAAACCAATATGGAAGCAGTTTAGTTGGAAATTTGGAATATTGGGTTGATCGGGACCTCATTAGTTCTTAAAAGTGATTCATGTTATAGACATCAGGTACATATAAGCATATATAATGTCCACGCGTTTAGTTTACTTTACTAGGCATCCTCAACTCTTTCCAAGTCAGAGGGTTAATAGGGAAAGGAAGGAAAACCGCCCTAAGGATTTGCCTACTTCTGCGTTTTTGTGCACTATACTTATCTTTTGTTCTCAAGGTGAAAGTTTCAGCTCAATAAAGATGCCTTCTTAGTTCATAACCTTGAAGACATGTCATCCTTTGTGCAATTTTTTGGTTGTCAAGAGATTCTCCCTTCCCCTTTATCCAAAGGATTTTTTTTGTCAGCACCAGAAGACGAGAAAGCATGAGTATCGAGTCAACTGACACACCATATCATGTGGATGTTTTTGAGTCTTTTCTCTTAATGCCATTTTAGCTCCTATCAAATGATTACTTTACACACTACGATCTATGACTAGTAATTGCTTGGTAGTTTTTAACATTATTTGTGTTTTCAGGCTGACCCTCGATTTGTTTGGAGCAGAAATCTTTTGGACGAACTTGTCGAGTATAAGGTTAGACTTTCCATCTTCGAGGTCATAATTTGTTAAACAATTTGAAGTATTTTCTCGCTTGCCACCACTTAATGTATATCTTTAAGGAAGAACAGCATTTCCAAAAGTCGTCAGTTCTTCGTGCACAAATTTTATTGCTAATGCTCATTAATTTATTTTCTCATGGCAGCTTGATGGGTTCATTATTCCTTTAATACAAGAAAATATCCTGAATTTACTGATTTCTTATATCCTCTCTCCCCTCTCCCTCCCTCCCTCCCTCTCTCTGAGATTGAGATTCAGAGTTTAGGAGAGTAATATGTTATGGTGTTCCTTAACCTACATTTAAGCTTCCAGACTGCACAGCTAAAGCTAAAGGGCTTATCTGCCACACTTACGATAGTCTCAAGGAGGTGTACCCGGAGTCTAGGTACAATCTTATAGAGATGATTGATTCTTGTAATCCCTTTTGTGTCTGTATCTGCATGTTTTGAAGGACTTAAACATGAAACACTGTAATGTGGTCGTGTAGGGACAAGAATGTGGAGAAGAGGAGCCAACCTTGATGGAGATGTTATTGAAACTGAGCAGTTGGTGGAGATTGAAGGTTTCCAGTCCTCATTATTGCAGGTAATTCTCATGTGAAGGTTCAGAAAAGAAATGTGTGCTGAGGTATTATTGTATTGGAATATCTTTAGTTACTATTATGTTTCTTTGCCTAAATAGGACATTAGCTTATATCATGGTGTCATTGTACACGTGATCAACTAAGTTGGCTGGGGATTAAACATTTGAGAAAAGTATATTCTGTTGGGAATGAATCCCATATTGATGGGAGAGACCTTGCATGAGCTTATAAGTAAATTGGGCTAATCCCCATATTGCCAATTGGTTTTATGGTGGAACCTCAACTTTCATCACATTCTGCACTCCTTGTTGATGTGAGAAATATCATAATTGTAGAACTTTGTCACTCTTTTCTAAGGTTGATGGACTGCCCCTCACATAGATGAAACTTCTGTACAGTTTAGCAAGGATAGATTGGTTTTGCCAACTTTTATACATTTAGAAAACTTTTCCAATACTATACTTTCTAAATATGCAGACATTGTTTCACTATTAACCCTTACGACTGATAGTAGATTGGAAGTTTTGTCATAATTTAATACGAGAAGATTTATTTATCTATTCCTTTTTTTTTAATAAAACCCTCCATAATATTTTTGATATGTTTATCAGATTCGAGGTTCAATTCCGCTTCTTTGGGAGCAAATTGTTGACTTGAGCTATAAACCACAATTTAGAATTATTACTCATGAGCAGATGGTAATTTGTTGCCAGAGATGCAAATCCATCCCTTTTTACTCTTTTCTTGGCTTGATGGTACAGTTCCCTTGTTTGAGTTGTGTTCTGAATTTTCCCATCCACTTACAGTCAAATGTTGTGGAGCGCCATTTTTTTTTTATCTTTTGCAAAGATATGGAGAGACAATGGCAGTAGACCTAACTGATAAAGTATGGGTTTACTTTTCTTTTACATTTTACTTTGAATTTAACAATCCTTGCACACTGATCCACCTTTACATTAAGCTGAAAAGTTTGCTAAATAAGCAATGATGTCTATAATTCTTCCCAGCTGACTGCTTGTGCTACACAAGTTTTACTGTTTTAAGTATATGCTGTATCATAAATTTCCAGTTGTTATAATTTTTCCATTTATTGTTATTTGTAGCATGGCGATGAAGGTCAACTAAGCACGGCATTTTCTGCTGAAATGCAAAATCTACCAAACGTGAGGTGACAATTTGCACACTTGCGTATGCAGAAGTGAGATTTTGTTCTCAACTTATTGCTTTTGTTTTTGTAGCAGATACGTTTCATTTGACTTTCATCATGTATGTGGTAACTCAAACTTTGAAAACCTTAAGGTTCTATACGAGCAGATCTCTGAGCAGTTTGAAAGGCCAGGGCTATTTGTAATACTGTTTTTAATCAAAACTGTTCCAGCTGAGCAGATACTTCCTCGTAGATGCGAAAGGCAATATACTGGAGGAGCAGAAAGGGATTGTCAGATCAAACTGCATTCATTGCCTTGATAGAACAAAATGTTACCCTACGCCATAGCATGAGTAAACTGAGATTTGACATTAAATTGTTTACTGCTTCTTTATTTTGTAGAGTTACTTGGCCTTTTGTATTTACTAATGACGGTTAAACTACATATGGACTAAGTCCGTTCCTTCTACGCTGTGGTGGCCGGCTAAACGAACTGAAGCTGTGGACTAAGTCCGTCTGTGGACTAAGTCCGTCTGAGATTTCTGTGGCCATCCAATCTCAAGTGTTTTTTCTTGTATGTGCTAAGATTTCTTCTCTTTTGTACTTTTGTGCAAATTAAACTTTGGTTTTCTGGGTTTCCATTTCCCTTCGAACCGAACAATGATGGAGCATTCACGTACTATTCGTAATCTGGTTTTGCTGAAATTCCTGCATGGCTTCATTCTCTTAGTCTTATGCATGATGAGCACATGTCCAGAATCTGCAGCGTTTCCCAGCCCTACCCTGCTTGGAAACGAATCTGATCGCTTGGCTTTGCTAGACTTCAAGACAGGAATAACTGAAGATCCTCTCAGTGTCATGAGCTCCTGGAATCATTCCGTCCACTTTTGCAGTTGGGTAGGCATTACCTGCCACCGCGCCACCCAAAGAGTCTTGATTCTGGACCTGGAAGATAAACAATTGGTAGGCTCCATTCCACCTTCCATTGGGAATCTTTCTTGTCTAATTAACATAAGCTTGGGAATCAACAAATTTCATGGTGAAATTCCTCAAGAACTGGGTCGTCTACGTGCCCTGGAAAGTCTCAACCTGTCTTTCAATTCTTTCGGCGGGAAAATTCCGACTAATATGTCCCACTGTTCACAGCTAAGATGTTTCGATCTTTATTCCAATAAGATTATTGGGTCGATTCCTCGCCAACTCAGTTCATGGTTGAGTTTGACTGTTCTAAAACTTTCCAAAAATAATCTCAGCGGAACCATCCCAGGTTGGATTGGAAACTTTTCTTCTTTGAGGAGTCTTAGACTTGCGTTCAACAATTTTCAAGGAAGCATACCAAATGAGCTCGGGCATATTACAACCTTGAAGATATTCTTCGTTTCTGCCAATAATTTGTCTGGTATGCTCCCTTCTTCAATTTATAATATTTCTTCCATATACAAGTTCAGTGTTGCTGTAAACCAAGTACATGGAGAGCTACCACCAAATCTCGGCATCCTGCTTCCTAATCTCGTAGTATTTACATGTGGTATCAACAATTTCACAGGAAATATTCCTGTATCATTGTCAAATGCTTCTAGACTTCAGCTGATTGATTTTGCTTCAAATGACTTCACGGGGACAATCCCTGGAGGAGAGAGTCTCGGAAGCTTGCGAAGCTTAACTATGCTAAACTTTTTTGACAATCGACTGGGAAATGGAAAACTTGGTGATCTGAGTTTTCTCAATTTCTTGACTAATTGTACTAGTCTTCAATATCTGGGTCTTGGCTATAATCGTTTTGGGGGAGAAATCCCGAGATCCATAGCCAACCTTTCAATATCTGGGTTTTATCTAGGGGGAAATTTGTTACATGGAAGCCTCCCAAACGGCATTGGAAATCTTATAAACCTTATCGATCTATATATGTCTAATAACTATTTGGCGGGTGTTGTCCCTGAAGAAATTGGGAAGCTCGAGAAGATAGGGGAACTGGCTTTGTCTGATAACAAATTATCCGGGCCAATTCCATCTTCCCTTGGTAATATGACTTCATTGACAGAGCTCTACATGGACGGAAACAGTTTTGAGGGAAGTATACCTCCAAGTCTTGGAAACTGCCAAAACCTGTTAGTACTTGCACTTCAGAATAACAATCTAACGGGCAGCATACCTCAAAAGCTTATGGAGCTTTCAACCCTTTCAATTGCTTTGGACCTGTCTTATAATTATTTGACTGGTTCACTGCCAAGTGAAGTGGGTGCTTTGGTGCATCTCACACTGCTAAATGTATCAAACAACAAGTTATCAGGTGAAATCCCCAGCACCATCGGCAGTTGTACTAGTTTGGGGGGCTTGTACTTGGACGACAACAAATTTGAAGGAACAATTCCTCAGTCTCTAAAAGATTTAAAGGGCTTGGAAGAACTTGATATTTCAAGCAATAACTTATCCGGGCAGATTCCTAAATTCATAGGCAAGCTTGGAGCACTTAAGTATCTCAATCTTTCGCGTAATGATTTTGAAGGCGAGTTGCCTAAAGAAGGAATTTTTTCAAATGTCAGTGGTGTCTCAGTTCTTGGAAATCATAGGCTTTGTGGTGGCATCCCACAATTAAATCTACCAACATGCCCCAAAAATAAACACCATTCATCTCGAGGACTACTTTCCCCAAAAGTAGTCATCCCTATGTCTTGTGCACTTGCATTCATAATTGCTCTATCATGCTTCTTCGGTGCTCGTTCAATGTTGAAAAAGTCAAGAGATGGACTTGTAACTTCACGTTCTTATAAGGATTGGAAATTAGGTGTTTCCTACTCACAGCTTGTTGAATCGACTAACGGTTTCTCTGTGGATAATTTGATTGGTTCGGGAAGTTTTGGTTCGGTTTTTAAAGGGGTAATTCCTAGCGATGGAACGGTAGTTGCTGTTAAGGTATTAAACCTTCAACAACAAGGAGCGTCCAAGAGTTTCAATGATGAATGCAAAGCTTTAAGAAGTGTCAGGCACCGAAATCTTGTCAAGATCATAACTGCATGCTCGAGCATTGATAATCATGGTAGAGACTTCAAAAGTCTAGTCTTCGAGTTCATGCCAAATGGAAGTCTTGACTCGTGGTTGCATCCTAGAGATGAGGAGCAATCTCCAAGTAAGAGATTGAATTTTATGCAAAGATTGAACATAGCCATTGATGTTGCTTCTGCGTTAGATTATCTCCACAACCATTGTGAAACGTCCATTGTTCATTGTGATCTAAAGCCGAGCAATGTACTTCTTGATGAAGACATGGTAGCTCATGTTGGGGACTTTGGTTTAGCAAGGTTCCTCTTGGAAGCATCAAATGATCCTTCCCTCAGTCAAACAATGTCATCGCAACTAAAGGGTTCTGTAGGTTACATTCCTCCAGGTATGAGATTCCATCATTATAATTTCTTTTTTCAGTTCTTATTAACATATTACTAAAAACCAAATTAAATTCTATTTATTAAAGATATACTATTGACTCTTTTTCTTGGAAACAAGTAACATTAATCTGAAATAAGATATCAATTTTAATAGTCAATTGCACGTGACATCTTATTATCTATATGTATGTCACTGTAGAGTACAGCATGGGAGGCCAAGTTTCCATACTGGGAGATGTTTACAGCTACGGGATACTCTTGCTAGAAATGTTCACAGGAAAAACACCTACTAATGACATGTTCATCGAAGGTCTAAGCATTTACAAATTCGTAGCCATGGCTTTGCCCGACCATGTCATGGACGTTGTTGACCCTTCATTACTCCTCGACCTCGAAGCTGATGGCAGTGTTAACGATGACAGATACGAAAGGGCTGTGCTGTCCAGACGTAACAATCGTGGAGTGGTGAAAGAAAAAAAGGTAGAGGAATGCTTGTTTGCTGTGATGCAGATTGGACTCTCTTGCTGTGCAGTATCACCAAAGGAGCGGATGCTTCTGAATATTGTTGTCGGAAAAATGAGTGCAATTAGAGACTCGTACCTCAAAGTTCAAGAAGGCTAAAGAAGGACAAAGATATGCTGCTTGTGGTTTTTCTTTTCTTGTTTTTCTCTACTTTTGCTGCCATCGCTTTGAACCTTGCCTCTTTTATGTTAACAGTTGTTTTAAATAGACGAAGTTTTCATTTGTATGACTTGAAGCTTTCAAATTCTCATTTGTGTGGATCTATTATTGTCTTAGTTATGTCAATCCTATTTAGAATCTAATAAACCTAATGCTTAAGCAGTTTGGAACATTTCAACCTCATATTTCTTCCCAGATGGTTGCATGTGTTGCACAAGTTTTGTTAGATTTTTTTTTTGGGTAGCATGTGGGTTATGGTTGTGAGTTGTGATGAAGGATGAAAGATTGCTTCAAGGCACGTATAAATATGTAATCTTTCATACTCTATCCCCTCTTACAGTAGCATCCCTTCCTCCGAGTACTCTCCAGCTATCTTCAGTAAGCTTTGCTCTTTTCGCTTCTCGTTCTTCCTCTCTAGTTTTCGCATATGTAGGAAACTGCTGCTGTATTTTGATTATTTCCATCTAAAATTCAAATTTCTAACCGAATGCGAATTCAATTACCTATTTTAGGGTTCCTGTTCTGTTCGATTTATTAATCGTTTCATGTATTTACACAGCGTGTTCAATTCCCGCAATTTGTTTTCTGTGATGGGAATTAGGCCAGCATCGGAAGCACCCCGAAGTTGAAAGAGTAATTAGAAATTTAAAAAATTTGATTTTTTGGGTTTTTTGCGTATTGGAGTTATGGGGCAATGAACCGCTTTGCAATGATGAATTGGTGTGACAAAAGTAAACCACTTTTATTATTTTTATGCATAGTTGTAAATGAGTTTGCAAATATTCGTAGCTGATCGATAAGTTGCATGATTTGTGAATATAAACACCCTGCAATTTGGCATGAAATTGTTAAAAAGTATGCAGATTTGCAAATTGGGTTAGTCTCGAAACTTTTGAATGTGCATTAGCGTTATTAGTTGATGCAGGAGCATCTGAGGGGTACTCGTAAGCTAAGTCGGCTGCCAGCCAGCTAGGCTAGGGTTCTAGTTAATTTGGGGGTTCGAGTTTTTATCATTTAGATTCTACTAGCAATTGAGCCCGCGTGATGCCGCGGATTTTAAAATTGTGTTAAACGTGTGAAATATATTAAAATATATTTACATCCATATCAAAATTTATTTACATATTTATGTTCAATAAGAAACAAAAGATGAGAGATTAGATGTCAAATGAATCTATTGTGATGCTTACCAAATACCCTACACTACAAATTCTTATTAGTAAAGAACCATATGAGAAAATGATATTAATGTCCCAAATCTTTGTGAAAAACCATAAAATGGTCACTTCCAAGCATGGATTTAAAAATCGATATTATCGGCGAAATATCGCCGATAATATCGATTTTTCGTGTTAGGGATATTTTGATAGGTATCCGTGTGGTTTTCGACAAAATATCGCGATATTATATTATCGATAATATCGCGATATTTTGGAAATATCGAGATATTTTGGTGAAAGACTCCGATATCGAACGCCGGAGAAGAACACCGGAATTCCAGATCCATTCCCGAGCCGATTTCGTCCCAAAAACCTTGCAAAAACACGAATTTTAACATCAATTTCACATAATATGTTCAAATTTCACGCATGCATCAACGATCCAACATATGTGATGTCGATTTAGGGCTTAGGGTTTCAAATCTCACCTGAAAAATCGACAGCGGGGAAGGATCGAGAGAGTGGGCGCGTAGGGATTTTCCCACCAACCAAACAGAAAGGTTAGATTGGACACGGAGGCAGAACGTCGACGAGGGCATTGGAGTGGCGGTGCTCGACGAGGGCATTGGAGTGGCGGTGCAAGGCGACGGAGGAGCTCGCGCTTCAAATTCTTGAGGCGGCTGTACAGATCGTCCTCGTCGGAGGCCTGGCTCTGCTCGGTGTAGCCCTGGAGGTCGGATCTGATGGAGGGGATCGATGCCGGTGGCTCCGGCGAGGGTTTCGTGTCTTCGTGTGTGTGTGTGGTCTGCGTGTGTCGTCGGAGAGGGAGAGGGTATGGATGTTGCTCACGGGTAGAGAGGGAGAGGGTGAGGGCGACTTGAGGGAGAGAGAGCTCGGGGAGCTTCGAGTGCAGAAGAGGGAGTGAGGGGAGAAAGGAAGAGAGATGAGAGAGGGACTGAAGGAGTACGGGAGAAAGGGGGCGTGGGTCCTTACGCTCACCAATTAAGACCCAAAAACTATTTTTAATTAGGAGTGGGGTGTGACATCACGTGTAGACTTGTTTTTATTAATATATTATGAACGTTGTAACTTGTTTGTATTAATACATTACGAACGACACTTAAATTTTTTACTATATAAAAGGATTTTGTTGTCTACATATTGTATTAATTCATTATATATAAATGATTACGGTGTGTTTAAATTTCTTTCATTAATTACTACATATTTTCTACACTCACAATGTTTGTCAGCTCGCTATATAATCAACTTAAATCAGTTAAATCCATCATGCAATGCATTTCCTTCCAATTTTTTGTGATAAACTAATAGATAATTGACTAAATAAACATCCTACAAAGTTTCAATAAAAATTTCCAAGTTTTTCTTACAATTTCCGTGGTTTCCATGTAATTTTTATCGATATCGATATTTTATCGATATTTCCGTCGATATTTCCGTGTTTTCAGACTACCGATATTTCCGATATTACCGATATTTAAATCCTTGCTTCCAAGTACAGGTTTTCCAAATATCCAACATGATATGAAAAGTGAATCTGTCCCAAAACTTTGTAAAAACTATAATAAGATCTCTTCCAAGGACATGAATTTTATCACTCACAATTGCTACAATTTTATTCAAATACAAACATGTATAATGCTTCCAGATTCAATTATCCAGAGACCAAATATTGGGAACTTTCAAATGATAAGCTCATTGGACATAATATCCCAACTATAGGAATATGGAGATTCGAAATCACACGGGTATGAAAAGAGAAGCAAAAGAAAAAGCAAAAGCAGGAGAGTCCACTCACCCTAGGTGAATATGCTCGTCTACGTTTCCAAAAATTAGTCCGTCACAGCTGCTAAATCCTTTTCAACTTTGTGCAAAAAAAAAAACTCTTTCTTATGTTTACTTGAAGTGCTGATTTCAAATCGGTGATCCCTTTCTCACCCTGGTAACATTTAACAATTGCAATCAGTAAAATTTTACTGATAAGGGAAAAGAGAAGGTTAAGTAATAAGCAAAGTAGACAGACGTAACAGACTAACGTAGAGAGAGATAGAGAGACTTAATGGTTTTATATGAAACTTGAATTCCTTTAACTCTTAGCCTTCTAATAGTTGCAAGCAAAATTGAGGTTCACATGCTATGAAGGTGCTATTGAGGTTCACATGCTATGAAGGTGCTATTGAGGTTTCATATAGAAAAGCTCAGTTGTTTCTTATTTTCTATACTATTATTGAATTTTGAAAGTCTGAACAGTTGGGTTTTCTGGTTGCTTCATTAGATTTTGAAAAACAAATTAAAAATACAAAGTGCGGGGAAGATAAACCACAAATCTTAATTAGCAAGGACTAAAATACGCATAAAAGAATTTGGAGTCAGGAAACGTCCATAGAAGAGAATGCGTGTGTGTTCTGTCACTGTCTGTTCATGTTTACCTCAACCACAGCCAAAATTTGATTTTTCACACCCAATTTGATCAATTAAATGGCTTTGCTTATTGGTATCCTCGACAGATGTCATCGAAACCATCCCCATTATCAGAGAAAACTAATGATTAAAGCATGGAATGTATGAAAACTAAAATTATTGACAAAAGATACAACAAAGATAAAAGAACTCCTGTAATTGGAAAACAAAACCCAATACACAGTGAATGACGATAAACACGTTACATAGTAAAAGAAAACTACCTCAACAGACCATCCATCCATCCACCACAAATACATCTAAAGAGTAGCCATCAGTTGTCGAGAAGACATGTGCTTCACGGATGTTAAGTCCTAAATCCGAAAGCAAGGAAGAAAGCTACAGAAAATGACATAAGTTAGAAAGATGCGACCATAGTATGGTTCTACGTACTTCTGCAGTTATCTTGGATCCTACAACATAAACAATGCATATAATATATGTATCAAATGCACTGAATAGTCTACTGCTACCCTTAAATTCATTTTCCACTTATCTCATAATTTCAAGGCTATATATTTATAACTTTATATTAAACGAAAGAAATTATAATGACAAAGAACTCTTCCAATACATCTTCTGACAATTATATTTAATACCCAAGCTAACTGTATTAAGGTGCCATCGTATTTAGAGTCTACACTCTAGACACAAAAACATCCAATGGAGAACCATAAAACATGAATGACAGTCAACCACAGGAAATAAAATTATAGAAGAACCAACACACTAATATAGCATGAAATTAAGCATCCAACTCAAACTTAATCACTAAGAGAGAAGTAGCAACTTTAGTAATTTCCTTTTTGGTACAAAAGAATGAACATCCTAATACATGGATAATGTTGTTTGGTAAACAACTCTCCTCCTCTGCTTCTTCAAAACTCAAAACTTTCACACTCATTGAATCAAGTAAGCCTTGTTAATACCCTTTTGGAGTTTGATCTACCAGTTCTTTAATACTGCAAACAAAACTACATAGTTTTACAGACACAATCATATAACAAAAGTCTAGTGGTACATTACTCTGAAGTGGCTAAAGCTGAATGCAATACATCTTCTAGATAGTTCTCCGCAGCAGCATATTGCCTATTCTTGTCCTCAATTGCTAAAGCATCCAAAGCTTTATCCTGTACGAATACACATCTCATAAACCTCCCAATCTTTCTAGGACCTAAATAAAATTTGACCAATTAACCAAAGTAGAAAACTACCGGATGCTCAAAAGTATCATGAACAGACTTTGTCTTCTCTAATTCCTTTCTGTGTTCGGCCAATTCAACCAGCACCCCGTGGCTAATCTCTGGGGTGTAGTCCATGCAACCAAGTTCTGTACATCACATTCAAAACCCCCCTCCCTCCAACAAACCCAGAACATTGATGAAAAAAAATTTAATCCTTAAATTCAATTAGACAAAATCATGAAAAAATTTCTAAAGCCTAATTTTATTAAATCACAAAATCGAAACAGATTTTAACATGCAATACAGCTATAAGATAATAATCCTTTTAGACTAACCTCGATGGTGGGCGTCGCCGGAATCGTCGGAAAACTCGAATCCAATGTTGATGTGAAATTCAACATGGAAGGGTGAAGAAGAGGAATTTCAACTGGAAAGATCTGGAGCACAGTGGCTGCTTGATGAGGAGAACTCCCTAAAAAAACCCACAAATTAAAAACCACAAAAATCCAATCTAAAAGATCCAATCACCAAGATCGTTTAACATGAATCACGGCCATCCAAACACAAACTGTAGTTCATAACTATTGTACAGAGTAGAACTCTTACCTGCAGATCCACCGCGTCCTTACGACTGCCAATAATGATCACTCGCAAACGATCGGATCGGAATCGAAACGAAAGAGATAGAGAGATCGAAAAAGGCAAACACAGACGGTGAGAGAGAGGAGAAAAGAAGAGGAAAGGGAAAATGAAAGATGCTGAACACGAAAAGTGAAAATGAAAGGTAAAGCAAGCAACCCAGTTGAAAGAGAGAACCCCAGCGATGATCAACGCGTGGATCATACGGGCAAAACCGACTTTTGACTACATAAAAGTAAAAACAGCACGGCAAGCAGAGAATAAATCAGGGGCATTTCCGACCTTTTACTATTTATAAACAGTGCTAAAACTCAGCTGAGTTTTAGTATATATAACTAGAAAGAGGTGCCCTCGCGTATATGATTTGTAAAAATTTTGGCATAGTTTGACTTAAAATATCAGCAAAACAACCTGTAAACATAGTAACTGCATTTTAATTGGTAATAAAACATTCTCCCCATAGGATTATGCCCAGTGAGCGTCAGACCCTTTACTATCAGCATGTTTATAGTTCAATGTATAAGTATTAATACGAATAGGAAAGTTAAAGCATTCAAAAGGTTGTATTTATATGCATATATTTTGAAGAAAAATTAATAGTCATTATTTTAATTGGTCTGCAGTATAGTTGTTGGATACAGAGGTAGTTTTACTCTAGGAAAATACGTCGAAACAAACAGTGCAAGTTGAGTAAACGTGGAAAATAATAGTGTTGGTAATATGATCACACTTCTTTTATTGTGAACAACCAAACAAAATAAAAGATAGCTGACAAAAAAATTAGCCATTACTAATATATACACAAACGTTTTTATGTTGATCTATTGGAAACAGACAGCTAATTATTTTTCCGTTTACTCAGAGCTTTAAGATGGATAGCGAAACATGTAAATAGAGATGTTTGCATCAAAGATACACTTTCCCTACATGCTCCATTATTGCCAAAGTATTTACTGTGATAATTAAATCATGTGGAGAGGATATATCATTGGTGGAGATGTTTAGTTTTTATTTTGAAATGTTTTACTTAAGCTCTGATTGTTCAGGTAAGAAATTAGTCATGTCTTTAAGATAGACAAAAAGAAGATAGTTCATGGATAGATTGATAATAGCTAATTCCTCCGAGGAGAAAGGTTAGCAAAGAAGATATTTAGATGGAAAACAGCAATTAAGGCAATGGGATAAAACATGATTTTATTTCACGCACCTGTGGAACCTTGTGTTAATAATTCAATCAATTTTTCTGTTGAAGCTGTAGTTTGTTTGCTGAATCCCTACAATGTTAATGTAATGGTCCTTTATGGGGTGGGATGCTTGTGCTAAGCTGTTTTGGATATGAGGAATTCATTGAAAAAGGTTGAAAGGGTTTACCTTGTGGAAAAAGGCGTTTGAAACACGCCGTCAGAAGGTATGAAGATAGACATAGCATTATTTCCTGAAAGTAAAAAAGGTTAGTGAGTTATATTATGTGAAGTTTCATTTCGGAGTACAAACAAAATTTATAAAACGATAGAACAGAAATTTAAACAGAAAAAAGATAATGAAATTAAGAATTTTCTTCTAAATTTTGTAACGCATCTTTAAAAACAAAATTTATAGTATAGTTTTTAACACTATTTTCTACATTTTCTATTAAATTTTTTAAAGCTTCTCTTGATGTCACTCTAGATAATGCAACATATAATTGACTATTTGTAAAAATTGGTTCTAGAAGATATAAGCCAACTCGTTTAAGGGATTGTCCTTGACTTTTATTAATTGTCATTGCATAGCATGGTCTAACTGGAAATTGACACCTTTTAAAAATGAAACGCCACTTGTTTTCTGTAGATGTAAGAGCTATTCTCGGTATAAAAACTTTATGACCAATATTACTCCCATCTAAAATTTTAGCTTCAATAACTCTGTTAAACAATTGAGTAATAACTAATCTAGTTCCATTACACAATCCCAAAGACTGGTTTAAATTTTGTAATAACATGATAGGCATTCCTATGTTTAATACCAAATTATGTGCAGGTAATCCGTTAAAGTCAAGCTTGTTTAAAAATTCAGTTGGATACATTATTTCAGGATTTTCACATTTTCATTTGACGAACATAAAGAATCATAATTTAAAAATGTATGTTGTTCTCCAGGTAACAAATCAATTATATAATTATTTACTGTAACACTTTAATTTCGAGGTGTTATAACCTCTCTCTCTCCCTCTCTCTCTCTAATATGCATAATTGTTATAAAAATTTCAAAATTGGGGTATGTGGAAGCAAAAATTGAATGTATAGAATTTGTAGAAGAATCAATAATTAAATCTTCAGGTATTTGAATCAAGAATGTATCTTTATCATTTGAATTATTCATATTATGAAAACTATTGATTTGTCCATCAACTATTTGTAAAATACATTTTGCAAAAGAACTTAATTCATTTTTTGACAACCTCATATTTTTTTTAGATGAATTTTTTTGAAATTTGGTCATAGATAAGAGCTATTTAACGAAGCATTTATTATATATTCTTTGGTTCCACTTGGGATAACATGTAATATCTGTCGAAAATCACCACCCAACAAAATAGTTTTTCCACCAAATGGAGCATTGTTGTTTAAATCATGTGAATTTGACAAAATGTTTGAAAGTGATTTGTCTAATGCTTCAAAACAATATTTTCAAATCTGTTTTTCAATTAATCCAGCTAGATGTTTATTTTTTTTATTGGACAAATTGATGTATCAGCTAAGACTAAGGGAATTTTAAACCTAGAATGAATAGTTCTGCCACCGGGTAATAATAACGATGTTATTCCTCATGATGTCAAAGTTAAAACAATTTTATTTTCAGATCTAAGTCTACTTGTGGTTATCTCATAAAAAAGTTTTTTCAGTACCTCCATAGCCATAAACAAAAAATGAACCCCTTTTTTTTGCATTCACAGCATCCATAACACAATCATAAATACGTTGTTGACCTTCGTTAAATTGTGTTTTTAAAACAGCATGCTTCTTGTAAAGTTCTTGAAAACAAAGCATGAATAGAATTGAAAATAATATAAAGATTTAATCTGAATCGAAAACAGCATATCATAATTCAAAACGATAGGACATGATGTGCAGAGCCTTTTTATACCTTTGGTTCTGCGTTTTTGTATTCAGTACAGAGAAACAGTGACCCTTTTTTCTTTTCAGCCAATTGAACTTTTCGAAAACCTGCAATTGTTAGGCAAAGTTTTAATATGGCACCTAAACAGGAAAAAAAAACACACACATTGAAAATGGTAGCTTTAAAATTTTAAATCGTAAATTACACACCTTTAGGCTAATTCAGATTCGCAATGGAAATAGAGGCGCAAATGCAAGAGCATCGTTGCCTGCGACGCTGCAAAAAACGAAATAACAACTTATCATTACATTAAAAAATTAAACTCAATCTGGTAAGCACATCACTCTGACAAAGGGATTACAAACAAACAGTCACATAACAAATTTAGTGCATGGGATGAACAATTAACACAAAATTGATAAATACGCAAGTAGTAAAGAGCTAGAAATGACATGAATTGTCAATCTGTGATTGATTAACAAAAGCAGAAGGAAAAAAAAAGCAGGGGAAAAAACATGAAAAATGTCGAAGTTATTAGCATTTTTACAAATGCAAGTCAACTCTTATCAACAACAATACAATGCTATCTAAATTGTAAACCCAAGCCATGAATACCAGTTAGGAAAAATGTATTGAATCTGGAAAAAAATTTAAAATAAAATTGTTGCAGTTTGGCAAGAATGGACAACGTAATAAAAGAGCGAAAAATTGCACCACCGATGATTATACAACAGGATTCTTTGACTGTTTTCTTATGTACCAATCCTTAACTGCAAGCCATGAAAACCAACGTTATCAAACTAAGTATAAAACTGTTTTGTAAAACAAAAAGTAAATGCAAATTTATAGAAAACAAAGGGAAAACCTACAATGTAGAAATTTTATTCATGAAAATTATCTCATTTTGTAACCACTATATAGCAGAACATAAAAACTATAATCAGCATACATTTTAACTTTATCATACAATTAAAAATAACAAAAGACTGAACTAAACCGCCAACACAGAACATTTATAAAAATTTAAACCAAAGATGTCCAAAATTGTTTTAATTTCATAAATACAATTACAAAAACGCAAAGATGTTTATAGATAGGTTGAATTACAAAAATAAGGTAATTGATAATAGTTCTCAAACAATATACATTTCAGAGAAAAAAGAGCCAATGCACTGCATAACAATAAAGGATAACCTGAATACAGGACAACTTTATAATATGATTCAAAATAATGAAATGATCCACTCAATTGCCAACACAGAAATTCAAATCTAAACCACTGTTGTAAAATAAAAGGCCAATGTAAATGGACACAGACAGAGGAAACCTATAACATAGATATTTTTTTTGACAAATATCAATCAATTTTCTAACCAATCCATACCACAACACAATTCAACTTTATAATGTGATTTAAAAAAAGAAAAGAAAACACTGAACTTAACAACCAAGAGATAAGATTTATAAAAATTTAAAGTAAATATGTTGAAAAAAGTTTTAATTACAGAAGCACAGTGATAAATACGTCAACACATTAAATGAAAGATGCAGCAATCTAAGCACAGTGGTAGAAGAAGATACATTTCATCTGCAGCCAAGGCAGTCACTCAATGATTAATTATGTGTCTTCCCATTTCCCATATACCATTCCATTCCATTAGTTTTAATTGGAAAGATTATCCAAATCATCTAAAACAATGAAAACTTCATTTTATATCCATGAACAAAAGCTCCAGACTCTGAAGAACAAAACCAATTTTAAGTCGTTCCAGAGCAACTGAATAAAACAGAACTAAACACAACCGAGAAGAAAAACTGTTTAAGCTGAGTGCACTCAGACTACATAAAATTGCACTGACATGAGTTTCCTTTCATTCAGGAAAGGAATCGCACCGAAGCACAACCACTGCTTAATTATACAATTAAATCTTTACAAACCAACTGAATGATGCAGAAATGCTTAATAACAAAATAGTTATGCAACAAATCATGTAAAATAATCATAAGTCAACTCAACCAATCCAAACAAAACACCGACACCACTCAATAAACCTTGCCCATTGGAAGTGTAAATTCAAACGACAGAAGCGTTCAAACACTACAAAAATAAGTGGAAGAAAAACACAAAGTCCCCAAAGACAAAAACTTTGTAAAACGAAAAATCAAACCGGATGAAACAACCATAGACAAATGATCACAAAATAGAAGAATACATTCGAAAGAAAGAGCTAACAGACCTTAATTCGAAAGAAAGAGCTAGAAGAAATCATTAGCCGGTTATGTTTCGCTTAGCGTCGGGAAATCTTTTTTTTTTTTGTTCATCATTGAGGCTTAGCCAATGTTGCAATTGATGAAATTGGGATTCCACCATAAAACCAATTGGCAATATGGGGAGTAGCCCAAGACCATATAAGCACATAGCAAACATTGTCCCTCACCAATGTGGGACAACTCTCAACACGCCCCCGCACGTGTGGCGGATTTTCAAGCCTACACATGGACAACAACTGGGTGACGTGGAGCGCGTGTGGCCGTTGGGCTTCACACGTGGACAACCTGGCTCTGATACCATGATGAAATTGGGATTCCACCATAAAACCAATTGGCAATATGGGGAGTAGCCCAAGACCATATAAGCACATAGCAAAAATTGTCCCTCACCAATGTGGGACAACTCTCAACAACAATCAGGTATTTTTCTTAGGAAACTAGCTTGTTACTGCTTGTATGTTTGACTGCTGTACTTTTCTCGGTCGATATGTTTCCAACCTAGTCTCATTCTGTGGCTAGTCTAGTTAAGGAATTAATGACTTCCATAATTCTCACTCGTAATCTTTGTATGTGGCATGCATATATGGATGTTTGAACTCCTCGGTGTTCTTGGAGCTTTGTTAATCCAATTTCATATGTGATTTAAGATTCAGTAGATGAACTTGGCATTTCCTTTTTATCTTCTACTGAAATTGTGAAATGGATGTATGAATTGGGGACTCCATGCTAAAGATTGCTCAATAAATCGACGCTTTTCTTTAAAAATCTTTCAAAATCTCAATTGAGTACACCCCGCTTTATGATTTTGGCTAGGTAGTGTGTCCTACCCTTTGCTCCCGAGTCCGATCCCATCCCCCGAGATTAGGGTAGTCAAAATCAAAAACCCCATTACTATGCGATTCAAAACTTATGGTCTACAAATGAACACCTTTGTTAGATGATCCAACCATTAAGATTTCGATCAAGCTCTATGGAATGTGAAGAGTCATATAAGTGTGAATTTACAAAAATATTATTCACATCTCTTCTTAAGAACATAGATCATTGGCGTGAGCGAGATTATTGGAAAACATATATTTCATTATGTACGTATGTGTATAATACGTTTTAAGTACATTAGAGTTGTTAAATGTATATTTAAACGAATCATTCTGACGTGTACGACAAACAGAAGCACATAAATTTACTAACGAGGATAAATAATTAACAAATAGTTTTATTGTTGTGGCAAACCTCATTGGGTTTCCCACTTCATGCATAAAAGACTTGTTGGGTTGTTGAGGTGATAAGAACCAAATTCGTTTTAAAACGGTTGAAAGCATTTTTATAGAAAATGTTTGGTTTTTTTAATTAAAATGGTCTCTGAGATTGGCATAACTCCTCACTTTGGTCCCTGTGATTTATAAACCAAAAAAATGGTACATAAAATTGCTCATCGTCAATCATTATGGTCATTCTGTGAAAAATCTCTATTAAACTAAGGATATTTTTGTCAACCCCGCCCGTCCACTTGAACTAGTGGTTTTTTTTTTCAATTTCCCTGAGATTTTGCACAGAAAACCAAAATAATTGCCGGTTGACAATCACATGAACTACTTTTATTGATTTTAAATCTTATGGACTATTTTGGTTAAAAAACCACAATGTTTTTTAGTTTCAAAAGTATGTGAAGTGTTTTTCTAGAGTTTACTTGTTTTTTTATTAAAGATTGTTTTTAAAAATATTTTCATAAGAAACGCTTTCAGTTATTTGAAAAGCACTTCTAAACGAGTTTTTTTTATGTCTGCGCCACACAGAAACCACCACTACCATCATTGGCTGGTCAAAAATGCCAATTGGCAACACCAGGATCTCTAAAAAGATGATCACTTGCAGCAATTGGACACGTCATGAACCAATTTTCTCAATTCAAGCAGCGCAGCAGCTTGTCTGCTGAACATTTTTCATGGCAGCCAATTTCTCTCATCACTAAAAGTCAAGGCGTAAATTTGTCACCTACCCTTCAACTGCATTGCAATCAGCAGCCGCTTGGAGCTGCACCCCACTTTGTTATTTTCTCCCATCATCACACACACTAGTGACTAGGACTGGGAAATAGATTGAGATCAAGTTCAAGTCTAACTAGTGATACGATGAAGCAGTAATGATCTTCATTTGTAAGTTTGAGGTCCCGAGTTTGATTCACATTAATAGGGAGAACATATTATTTTTTGTGTTGAGTTTAATATCTAGTAAGTGATTGACCCATTGTGTGGCCTAAACCAGTCACTTAAATGCAGAATAATGTTGTATCCAAAAAGTTCTTTAACCCTCCCCCCTTAGAATAGATTATCCCCTTTAGATGAGTCTTTCATGCAACATAAATGCTACATCAAGTAAATACTATTGTATGGAAGAATAATATGGTTAACCGCTATCCAACTCAATAGTGATTTGTTTACTTACTAAGAACGAGAATGCAAAGTATGAGTATAATTCTCACTCATCACATCATGAGTTTACTAAAATGCAAGGAATAAAAAGATAACATAATCCCTTGTTAACTCATCCAAAAAGTAACACGCATACTCTAAAGTACAACTGAAAAAAGAGTTCCATCTCATCAAAATAGTCTAATTCACGCCGAACCAACAATTGACAACCAAAGCATACATCCTTCACACTTCTTTTGTACTCAACCATTTAACAACTTCCCCCTGCTTGCACCAATGCAAACATTGCATATTTAGAAAGACATCCCTCCCCCGAGGGTTTAACCTCCCCACCACCACCCCCAAAACCCAAAACCGATGACTTGGTTTCACACAATCCCTCAACTGGGCAGCCTCGAGATGTGTTGTCCCGTCATCCGGGCAGCCCCAAACCAAACTCTTCATCTTTTCTGCCCTTTCTTTGTCAAATCGAAACCAACACCCATTGCCCGCCCACACACAACCCCCTCACACAACACCCCACCCATTCCCTGACAAAAACACGTGCAAAAAACACACTTAAAAGAATCACAAACCAAAACATCTTTGCGCCACCACTTTGAACGCCTTCATACTCCTCTTGCTTCACTACGAGACAAAACATCTTTCCCCCCCTCCCCTCTCTCTCTCTCTCTCTCACTTTATTGGCGTCCACCTGCACACGCGTCTCCGTCTGAGCCTCACCTCCTCTGTTTTCTTCTCTCTCTCTCTCTTTGAAAAAACAAAATGCGTGAACCTTGCTCTCGAAGTATCCTCACCCATTAGCATTACTTGCCCACAAAGCAAATCAAAAACCAAATCCCAAAAGAAATCCCCCACCTTTCGAATCCCACCTCCTTTTTAATCCCACTCATCTCTCTGTTTTTCGTCGCCATTAAAACCCCAGAAAGCTTTGCTGTTTTTGTTTTGGTTATGACAAACGGCTCTCACAGCGGCAATGCGTCGAACACATTCGAGGCATTCCACGAGGGCTGGCTGGTCCGGCAAGAACACTTCATCGATGAGCTCTTATCGGCCCAGCAGACGATCGATGAGGCCCGAGATGAAGACCTCCGAGATTTGGTGTCTCGGGTTCTCTTCCATTACCAGCAGTATTACGACGAGAAATCCCGACTTGGACAGCGGGGTGTCTTACTGGTTTTCTCGCCGACGTGGTATACTTCCTACGAAAGGAGCCTGCTTTGGATCGCCGGGTACAAACCGGGTATCATATTTCAGCTCGTGATCGAGTCGGTGCCCGATTTGAGCGACCAGCAGCGGGTCAAGATGGCCGGGCTGAGGGAGGCGACCCGGGTCGAAGAGCGCGCGCTCAACGACAAGCTCGCCAAGATTCACGAGAGCGTGGCGCCGCCGCCGTTCATGGATGTGGTGCGGCGGTACGGGAGGGCCGGGCACGGGGAGATCGTGGAGGACGACGCGGTGATCAAGTCACTTAAGTCGGCATTGGAGACCGTGGTGGAGAATGCCAACTTGCTGAGGACGACGATGGCGATGAAGCTCGTGGATTTGCTGAGCTCGAGGCAGGCAGTGAGGTTTTTAACGACGGTGATGCAGTATCAGCTAAAGATTCGGAGTTTGGGGTTGGAGAGGGACGTCGAGAAGCAGCGGGAATTGAGCGGAGGTGGTGGTGGTTGGAGTCCAATTAGTAGTAAGTGGTAGAATTTTGAGTTTTTTTATTTTGGAGGAAAATGTATGGTAGGTTAGGCTTTTTGCAGTCCTATTTAGAATAGGAATGTGATTATGTAAATCCTAGTAGATTAGGAATGTATATTATATTCCTATTAGGAGTAGATTACTTATTAAGTATTGTAATCCTTATGGGAAATGGTTTGCCCTTTCTACCACTATAAATAGTGGCACAATGGGGTGAATAAAACACACCTCACAATTACAAATCTCTCTCTTCTTCTCTCTATTGCCGCACCACCCCTCTCTCTAGGCCTCCATAATTGTTCAGTAAATTATGCCTACGTTATCAGCACGCTCTTGACGCTACGCTAAAGAGAGTTTATTCTTCAATCAGGGGAGTATTACGTTTTAATTATTCTTTTTGAGGTTAATTTATTATTATTTTGAATTAATCTACATGCTATTGATTCAATTTAATTTTTCTTTGTTGAACATGATACACCGCATTGGAGACGCAATTTCGGCTTTCTAAGGAGGATCTTCTACAAATTCAAAGGCTTTTGTAAGTTTTCTGCCAATCAGGTACGCTTAAAATAAAGTAAGATATTTGAAACGACCTTGAAGCATGAAAACATTCCCCATGATGCATGAACCCCCTACATTTATATTTACCTTCCGATATATATATTGTATATGTTCATATATTTGTCAATATATATATATATATATATATATATATATATATATATATATATTTGTTTCATGCATTACGCAATTATCGCTATGTGGAATATGTGAGTCAAAGAATCGAAATAAATTAGAAGTAAATTAGGGTTTCCTAAACCTTACGGAATTTGAAAAAAAAAAAGGAAATTGGACATGGTGCACCGCACCATCACCGTTCATCCTGATACCAGGCCTTGGCCTGGGGTCCAAATGGATGGGCCTGCAGCCCTTCCTCATTGCACCATGGCCCGTAGCCATGCAATCAGCCCAACGACTGGGCTTGGTCTCCTCGGCATGCATCATCCACGCCAGCCAACAAGGCTTGACCTTGTTCTTGCAGCCCACACACAGCCAGCCTTTTTTGTGGCTGGGCTCCCTGCATGACGCCAGCCTTTGCGGCTGGGCTGTCCTGAGCAAACCTTCGGCCAGCTTTGCTGGGCCTTGCTACCGTGCACCCTCCTTCAGTCCAAGCACAGAACCCAGATGCGGCTGGGGTTCTTTCCTGTTCCCATATGGCCTGCAGACCACCCTTACCCCTAGTTTTTTGGGCCCTGCCGATTTTACCTAAGGCACCCCGTGCCTTTCCCTTTTACACAGCACCCATGCCCAAATTATTTTGGGGCATTTTTTTCAATCCACATGCTATTATTTTAGCATTTTAAAATAATTTTAACTCTAATGTTATAATATTATTTTGCTTTTACAATCGACCCTGAATGGTCCTGATTTATTGAATTAATTAAAACTGACCTGCAGTCCATTAATCTGATAATGAATCCAAAATTATTGACCTGAAGATCACTTTTGGACATTAACGATTCAATAATTTATTTCTCTTCTTTGAACCGTTGACTCACTTTCGTAGTCCCGAAGCACTCACACTTGAATTCCCGAAGAACCTCAAAATCCACTACATTTAGTTGTATATTGCATTCTGTGTTCTTGTAGGAACCTCTCTTTTATGAACTAAACGTTCATAAACTAAATCGAACTTGTAGTTTCGAATTTAGTGCCTTTGAAACCCGAAGTTTTCATAAAACAATACACCCATGAAAACCCGACGTTTTTCATGAAACCATGTCTTAGAACTCGAATGTTCTAACTTTGATGCTTATGGATGATTCCTTCCCATAGCACCAATCACAATCTTGTTCACTCCAAATTCAGTGGATTGTCGAACCTTCACAAGTTTGATTTTCCTGATTTGGACGTTTCTAAATAGAAACCACTTTATGTGGTGTACAAGACGTGAATCTCCACTTGACTATTAAAGTAGCTGAGAAACCATTGAAGCCAACAATGGGATGGAAGAGCTGAATAAGCCTCCACCATGATCTTCATTCGAAGACTTATGCCCAAAACATTACAACTGGAAATACCTCTCGAACGAGGATTCCATGGCTCTTTGGCTCGCTTCTACAGATTGTTTAATCATGAAAGATATTGCCCGAAGCATACCATGATTACGTCCATGAATGAGTACAATTCTGAAGTTTATAAATCCGATTGAATTTTGACTAGAGAATACTTTTCTCGTCCTTCCTTATTTCTAACTTGCTCTTGAAGCAACAAGTGTAGAAACCGGAAGTTTACCACATTCTTGGATCTGATTACTACCACAATCATATGGTAGAATTAGGGCCTGCCAAGGTGTGGCATCATGCCCAAAGCATGATCCTTGGCACCTAAGACCTAAAACTTCAAGAATAAGGGATAGTATTCCCAAACCTTAACCCTGCAAAATCTAGTTCCGTCTCAATGGAATAGATCATTGGTTATGCACATGTTCGTGCCCCTACTAATGTTGTTAAGGAGTACCATTCTCGTAGTCAATATGTGAGATTAATTTTGCTCCACCGACCACCGTTGTAAGAGCATAATTTTGACATGGAGGGCCTTATTGGCCGAATCCCCTTAGTAAACCATTTACTTTGTGAACATTTTTCCATGTTCTTGGATTCAAGTTTGGTGTATGTTTTACTTATGGATAATCTTATTGATATTATCCTCGAATATGAGTTAATTGAATCATGTTTCTTAGTACATGTGACCGATTCAATTAAACACGTGATTAGGTAGGAATGTGGGGAAGTTAGTTGTCTGGACGAATGCGTACTACGCACATTAACTTTACACCTAAATCACATCTTTAACAACGACTTCAGGTCTATCCAACCTGATTAAGAGCATTGGCACGCTCCTCGTTGTATGAATGGTACTGCATCACCATTTAAGGGACCTTAAATTCTCCCTGACGTTGAGTTTTAAAGGATATTCGAGATGACAATGATCATAATTGAAACCACTAAAGAAAATAGAGTGAAATATCTTTGCACCACCTCCAAATATGAGCCTGAAGCTTTGATTTGGGGCCAATGGGTTGTCTCCCAATTGGGAACATGCCACATGTGGCCGGCCTAGAGCTGGGTGATTGAGCAGTTTACTTGCTTTGGCACGACCATTTGGGACATTTAGGTCGAACAATGATGCTACAGCGCATCTCCTTACTCGAAGTAAGGATCTTGTGCCTACAAGCACACTTTGCCAAGCCTGCTCATTAGGGAAATTGATTTTCTATATCATTCCTCGCAAAGATACGAAATCACCTCTTTTCCACAATGGATTCAAGGGAATATATGTGGACTAATCCAATCAAAATGTGGACCATATAAAGACTTATGGTTTTGATTGATGAATCGACAAACTGGTCACATGTTTGTCCACACACATTACTGCTAAACCTCTTGGCCGATTATGGGTTCACCACCCTACTTATCCCTTAAGGTCCTGGAGACTGGATAATGCCGGAGATTTTATATCGACGGTTTTCGATAAAGTATTGCATGTTGTTTTGGGTTTTCTAATTGAACATTGAATTCCCATGTTCACCCCCAAATAGCCTTGTCTAGTGATCATAAAGCGCAATTTAAATGATCGCCCGAATTTTGGTGAACATACCAAGTTTTCGGTTTCTGCCTAGGCTATGCAATCCTTGTACGCAGTTATGTTGGTCCACCTTGAGGCCCATTGCCACCCAACCTATATGACGTTACAGTTGGTTACTGGGTACGAACCTGACGATTTTCGTATTTACGCATTTGGGTGCGCATTCCATATGCCAAGTTGCGCCGCCGCAACGTACCACCATGGGTCCTCAAAGAAGGATGTGTATCTTTTGTCGATCATGATTCTCCTTCACACTAGCTCTCTTCGAGCCCTTGCATGCGATCTCTTTACCGCTCATTTGCGGGTTGTCACTTTAATGAGACAATCTTCCAGCCGTTAGGGGGAGATAAGAACGTCAACGTTCCTATAGAACGACGCGAAGTTGCATGGACGTTGCCCACTATGTCTCATCTCGATCCCCATACCGCACAAGTGTGGTTAGCAAGTGCGATGAATTCTAGATTTCAGAATGTTGCTCCAGACGCATTCCTCTGATCTAGCTAAAGTGACGAGATCATATACTAGCTGCAAATATGCCTGCAAGGATAGACGTACTTAACGGACATCGAGTCAACATCCCTAAAGGGTGTGCCGCCCCTGTTGGACGGTTTGGACGCCCCTGTTGGACGGTCCGGTACAACGGCGGATAGCTAATCAATATGTCTTGGCCTGGAGCACGACAGATTATTCGGTTCGTAGGATTCACTTCCCTAGAAGCGGAAGACACGGCACAACTATGAATCGAAACTCGATCGCTGTCTCAAATCATTTCCATCTCATGAGATTAATCCGGATTACTCCTGAGACATGAAGTTCTTGGTCCAGTATACTAGTTTGGATGAGAAAAGTGGAATTGAAATGAGATTATCATCGATGTTGTTTTCACTTATATGGTAGCTACCGACATAAATGAAAAACGACGATATCGAACCGTGTTCCGTTGATTAAGTGACAACGTAGAACTGATTGGATAATTGAGATTACAATCTAGGTCAAATTCCTTACCAAAGTGTGTATTGGGCCTGTCGTTCCTACACTACCCAAGGTAACCCTATTGTGTTACAAGTGGGAAAGGAAGCGTTATGAGATGAATGAAATAGTGCGATATGATGCACGCCTTACGGCGCAAGGTTTCTCTCAAACGTCATGTGATTGATAGCAGCATTATAAAATGTGGTTAGTATTTTCTCCATGGGGATATAGATACGGAGATTTATATGTAAATTTCCGAAGAATTACATGGACTGGTTCAAAAAGTTCCAAAACCATGGAACACCCTCTTAACTTGTTTTGAGGCGTTCACTTAAATTCGACGTATGTGGTATACCCGTCTAAGTGATTGTTTGATCAGTCAGGGATATGAATTATGCCCCTTGCGTGTTAAACTATGAAGTCTTATTCCAAATTACTAGAGTTACAGTTTATGTCGTTAACACGAATCTCACTAAGACTCTTGAAGAGCTTGAGAAAACTGTCTCGCACCCGAAGATGGAATTTAAGATGAAGGATCTTAGGAAAACTCGTTTATGCATTGACCTGAGGTTCAAAGCGTTTGTTCTGACAGTACCTTGGTCTACCAGTCGAACTACACTTCGAATGTGTTACTTTTGAGTATACCTTTGATCGTCCATACGTTATATGCAAATGAGACCCTTGAAGAGGTTATGGAATCTGAAATTCCATATCTAAGTTCAACTTTGTGCTTCGTTGTACTTAGCTCATTGTATTTAGATAGGACATCTCCTTCGCTGTTGATCTTGGCAAAGATGCAGCACCGCGCCTACACGCAACCACTGAATTGGTATTAAAGACGTACCCTGAAGGTATTACAAGGGAAAATCCCAACGCATCTTAGCGGATCCGACCCCCCCTGATCCTCGAAATGATGCTTGCCTTGTTGTTATGCTGATGCAGGTTACTTATCAAACCCGCACAAGGCAAAATCCCCAAATGGTTATGTCTTTATCGTTAGGGACATCGCAATATCTTGGAGGTCCATGATATGACCTTGGTTGCGAAATCTTCGAATCGTTCCAAGACTCACCTCACTTCACTACGCCACAAGTGAGACATGGTTAGGAGTTCTTGTTGAGCATATTCGAAGTACTTGTTGTTTTTCATCCATCGTTGAGTCCCGACAACGATCCATGAAGACTATGCCGCATGTATCCACCCGACCAAGCCGTAATACATCAACAAAGTCAACGCCAAGACATATTGCGACTACATCTACATCAGCAAAGCATCAGGAGATTGAAGTCATGTAAGCCGATCCCAGACAACCTTGCCGACCTCTAAACGACGTCACTGCCGAAGTCAACCTTCCAGAAGCTTGTCCGAGGAATTGGTATGCCTAACTATCATATGCAATGCTTGTAGTTCTCATTTGGAAGTTATGTCAAACTTAGGGGGAGTATCCAGAAGTATACTCACTTGATCTTAATGTACTCTTTTTCCCTACGATTAGGAGCATTTTTCCCACTGGGTTTTTGCTACCTAACTAGGTTTTAACGAGGCACTCATCCTGGGCTGATCATACCCTTGTGAGCTCTTCTACTTGCGTCCAAAAAACGTATAATTTTGACTTAATGCAACTTCTCACTTTTCTCCTTAGACTATGGGTTTTTCCCCACCTTGGGTTTTACCATAGCGAGGTTTTGTGAGTTTTACTTTGTATGCATTCTTCCGTTGATTTGAGACTCGCATTCACTCATTGTGCCGACGACTTCATCAACTGTACCGACTTCATCAACTGTACCTGCTTCATCACTGAAGACCTGATGTGCCATTTACTTGAGTATTTACACACTCAGGAGGGAGTGTTGCAGTCCTATTTAGAATAGGAATGTGATTGTGTAAATCCTAGTAGATTAGGAATGTATCTTATATTCCTATTAGGAGTAGATTACTTATTAAGTATTGTAATCCTTATGGGAAAAGGGTTTGCCCTTTCTACCACTATAAATAGAGGCACAATGGGGTGAATAAAACACACCTCACAATTACACATCTCTCTCTTCTTCTCTCTATTGCCGCACCACCCCTCTCTCTAGGCCAAATTGGATTCATGGTCCCGTTATAAGGTATTCGAAAAATTGTCCCGGTAAAAAAAATTAGGATTTAAATTCTTGTGGCGAAGGTTATTAGCAAATTTAATTCAAATGTGAGATTTCTGTTAAACCTTTGTTAAATGTAGAGATAAAAGTGTCTAACCATTCTCTTTTTAGCCTTCTTCTCTCTTCCCTCTTTCTGTCTGTGGTATGGCACCACCAACGACAACTCACTTCCGATCGATGATGACGACAGAGATTTTAGCTTCCTCGAGGACCCCACCGACAACAGCGCCACCGCACTGCACCATCCAGATTCATAAAATTTCGACGATTTCGAGACCTTCTCCGATGTCAACGAAAGACGCTTTCAGGAGATGATGGCAGGCTTTGGCAGCCCAAGACTCCTAGCTGGGTTGATGCCATTTTCGGTGATGCAGATGGGATGGTGGCCATTTTTGGGGATGGGTTGATGCCATTTTAGGTTACGGAGTCAAAATTTGATAAAAACCCATCAAAATTCACCACCAATTCATCAAAAAACCAAATCAAACCCCAACAAAAACAATCAAATTCACAAGTTTTATCTGAGAAAGAAAAAAAACATGAACAGATGATGGAAAATGATGGAATGGATGCGGGTGGGGTGTAACAGAAGACATCATGGAAAAATGGGGTGTAACAGAAGACATCATGGAAAATGAGAGGAATCTGTGTTCTTCATTTAAAATAATTATCATTATGAAACTAGATGTCAGATGTTAATAGGTGGAACTCCAGGTCAACTGTGTACCCGTCATCTGGAAAATTCTCCTTGCATTGCACCGTGGAGGTATAATTACACAGACGCAGAGAGAGGAAGAGAAGGCTAGCATAAATAAAGAGTGTAATTGGACATTTTTATCCTTAGAGCAACTCCAATGTAGGAGCCCTCCTTCCAGGCAATACACTATTCAATCCACCTAGTGAACAGTAACTGCCCTTAATGAACAGTTTATTCCCCTGGCAATTGCTTTTTGCATCTCCACCCCTGTACTTGAATAGCCCTGGCAATTGACAATAAAATATTAGTATTTTTTTATTTATAAAATAAAACATAATAATTTTATTTGTAATTTCGGATAATATTTTTAATCGTTCTCGTTGTGCCACGTGTCATTATCCGAAAAGCCAATAACAAAAAAATATTTGAATTTTTTTATTTATAAAAAATTTCAAAATAATTTTATTTGTTATTTCGAATAAGATTTTAATCGTTCTCGTTGCGCCACGTGTCATTATCCGCAAAGACAATTATTGGTGGTGGATTTCTGATAAGATTTTTAATCGTTGTCGTTGCGCCACGTGTCATTATCTGAAAAGACAATTATTGGTGATGGATTTCCGATAACATTTGTAACCAATCACGTCGTGCCACGTGTCACAATCCGATTACAATCTTTGAGGATAGATTTGTACTAGATTTTTAACGAATGACGGCATGCCACCTGTCATTATCTGAAAAGACAATTATTGGTGAGGGATTTCCGATAAGATTTGTAACCAATCACATCGTGCCACGTGCCACAATCCGATTACAATCTTTGAGGATAGATTTGCACCAGATTTTTAATGAATGACGGCATGCCACGTGACATCATCTACAACCTAATCCTTGCCCAAATCCTCCATATATTTCACTCTTCATCCTCAGAAATCTCACACCAATTTTCTCAAGATCTCTATCATTATTCATAGTTTCTGCTTCCTTCTTCACCGAAATCCCTGTCATTATTCATAGTTTTCGCTTCCTTCTTCACCAAAATCTCCAACATTATTTATAGTTTCTGATTCCTTCTTCACCAATGTCTTCTTCTTCTACCTCAAAGATGATGTGGGAAATCGATCAAGAAGAGGAAGAATTGTTTAACCAATCAGAAGGAATGTTCAATTCCGAGGATTAAGCCCAAAATGAGATGGAAGAGGATGATCAGCGTAGACGGAGAGATGACGAATCAAGAATGGCACGAGCCTCACATTCTCGTCGAGTCATCCAAGCTGTGGCTCGGATCTCCAGGCCCAACCGTGCTGTAAACATTGATAGAAACAGGCAACGACGAGGTCAGGAGCTCTTAGATGATTATTTTGTCTATAACAGTACATTCCCTGATACGTACTTCCGACGTCGTTTTGGAATGGAACGACATTTGTTCAACAGAATCACGAGCGCTATTTGCAACCATGATTCTTACTTTGTGCAAAAGCCGGATGCATTTGGTGCTATGGGTATCCTGCCTGAGCAAAAAATTACTGCTGCTTTGCGGATGCTTGCATATGGAGCAGCTGCAGACCAAGTGAACGAGATAACGAGGATGGGAAAATCAACCATTCTTGAGTACTTGATGAGGTTTTGCTCAACAATCGAATCTATCTACACCAATGAGTACCTTCGAAGACCTACTCATATGGACTTGGAAAGGCTTCTGAAGAATGGCGAGATGCGAGGTTTTCCAGGGATGATTGGAAGCATTGATTGTATGCACTGGACTTGGAAAAACTGTCCAAGTGCATGGCAAGGCACTTATGGGGACAAAAAAGGATCAAAAAGTATCATTTTGGAGGCGGTGGCATCTTTTGATACTTGGATTTGGCACACCTTTTTCGGGGTTCCGGGAGCTCAAAATGATCTTAATGTCCTTGCCCAATCTCCAGTGTTCGATGAAGTCCTGCAAGGAAAGGCAC
This sequence comes from Crataegus laevigata, assembly GCA_963580275.1. Lineage (NCBI taxonomy): Eukaryota > Viridiplantae > Streptophyta > Magnoliopsida > Rosales > Rosaceae > Crataegus > Crataegus laevigata. The sequence goes on along the minus strand of OY756952.1, from coordinate 8,400,933 downwards.
CAAAAGTCACATATTGGGTCAACGAACACATGTACGATGGGCCATACTACCTAATAGACGGCATTTACCCAAGGTGGGAATGCTTTGTCAAAACAGTGCCACGTCCACAAAGTGCAAAGGAAAAATACTTTGCAAGCTGTCAAGAAGGATGCAGGAAGGATGTGGAGCGTTGTTTTGGTATACTCCAAGCTCGTTGGGCTATTGTTAGGGGTGCTGCCAGAATGTTTGATGTAGAGTCCCTTCGATCTATCATGATGACGTACATCATTCTTCACAACATGATTGTGGAAGATGAGTACGATTATGATGCCGTTGATGAATATGAGCCGGACACAATGAACAATTCCAAAACATAAATATATTGTGCTCATGACGCCACCAAAGAACCCGTGCAACACGACCCAATACAAAGGGATGGACGTTACAATGATAGTCATTCAACGATATACTGCAATGCAAAGGTCATATATGCACAATGCTCGCCAAATTGACTTGATAGAACACCAGTGGAAATTGAGGGGTGTTGAACATACTTAAGTTCATTAGTGTTTGTTTTTATTTGGTGTGTTTTTTTTCACTTAATTTTATGTCGTGTGTTTTTTAGTTCATTTAGTGTTTGTTTTTATTTCGTTTGTTTTAATTTTGGTATGTTGATGTAATTTTATTTCGTGTTTGTTTTTATTTGGTATGTTGATGTTATTTTATTTGGTGTGTTTTTTTTGTATGTTGATGTTATTTTATTTGGTGTGTTTAAATGTGTTTTGAATAAAGTACTAAATTCAATAAATTGGAAACAACATAAAGTACTAAATTCAATAAATTACCAAATTAAATAAATATACTCTTGGTGTAAATAAAGTACTAAATTTAATAAATTGGAAACAACATAAAGTACACTATTCAATAAATTAGAAATTACAACCCGAATAAGAAATTACAACCCGAATTTATTGGAAAATTATGTGTTCCTGTATGGATAATCATCACCTAACCAATTTGTGGTACTAGGATGATCTTCTCTTGTCGTGGTAGGATAATTGATGTGAGAATTACTTGACACACAAATTAAACCCTATTGATGACAATTGTAGTAATGATGCAAGTAGGGATCGTTCTAGACCGGGGATTAACTAGGGATGCTAATCAATAAATATAAGACTCAAAAGATTTAAAGAAAACAAGTTTTGACTCTATAAACAAGAAAGTAAAAGGGGGATTTGGGATTGGTGAAGGTTGAACTTTAAAACTTAAACTTTGAAAACAAACTTAAATCAAAATAGATAGTGATGAAATAGAATGATGAGAAACTAGTTAGAGGGTTCCTTATCCACACATGAACATATGCATATAATTTGATTCCCAGTTATGACTTCAATAAACGATAAATGACAATGTTCCAAGTTAATTAGGTTTGCTTAAATTAACTCTGAGATTTCCCTAGATTCATTGGATTGCAAGGAATACGCATTACAACCAAATTATTCCTCATCAAAGTCCCTAACTATGGAATACGCATGATAGAGACATTTAACAAAGATCATTAAGTTCAACGGAAATCATAAACATTGACTAGGCATTCATAACTATGGAATACGCATGTTACTCTTGCCAAGGATTTACTTAACACAATCGTGACTAGCGATCTTTACTACTCATGAATATAAGTTCATAACGATTAGGTGAAATTCCCTTATATCCTAGCATCAAGTTTAGGCATACAAATTAAGTGTCGACCCTTAACCCACATAAATAAACAAGTTCTTAATCAAAACAGAAAAGTAAACCACATCTAAAGTTTATGAATTCATAACTGGAGTAAATCAAATCATAACCAACATATGTCCATGGTTTCAAATTTGCCTCTAACTAAAAAGAAATTAGTTCCACATGTTTAACATAATTGAACAACAATTTAAATTAAACATTGAAAAATAAAAGAAAGAAAACACCTAAACTTTCCAACGATCCAAGCGCCTCCAAGGACTTTCTTCTTCTTCTCTTTGTTGCGGCACAAGGCTTTGAATGATGTTGAAGGGTTGGTTTATGGAGGAATGGATGGGGGAAGTTTAGATATGTAGGGAGAGGCAAGGAAAGGCTTGTAGAATGGTTTATTCTTGGATGATTTGAATGAGGTTGCTACCATGGTATTTATAGGGATGGAGATGGACTTGTTTAATGCAATTTTCTGGTGGGAATACATGAAACTCACGGCATAGAGTGGAATAGGTTGGTGGTGGTAGGTTTTGAGTCATCCACTTCACATGTCATGGTGAGTTAAGCATTACATCACCCACTCACATGTCATGGTGAGTTAAGCATTGCATCATCCACTCAAATGTCATGATGAGCTAAGCATTACATCATATTTTTAGGCCCATTGCAAACAGATTTTTGGGCCTCTTTGCATCAAATTCTTGGGCTTCTTTGCATCAAATTCTTGGGCTTCTTTGCATCAAATTCGTCCATCCTCATGCCTCCATGCTTGCACTATCCAATCTTGGCCCAAAAATGCTCTAGAATGCTCCAAATTGCTTCTTATTGCATACTTTGACATATAAACCTATAAACACACGAAAATGACTTTAAACACTATAATAAATACTAAATAATAACCAAAATGCAAGAAAACAAGCAAGCTAAGTCGCATAAATATGCTCCTATCAAATTCCCCCACACTTAGCTTTTGCTAGTCCTCGAGCAAAACAAAGAAATAAAACAAAACAAATAAACAAACATAACCTAAACCTTCCAACGTTTGCCTCAGGGATTTCCAATGCACATGACATGTTAAAGATTATCATTCCCACAGATTTGAGTCAATTTAACACTTAAGCACATACTTAATCATAGTCACTACTTACTAGTTCACAATGAACCAATTAAAACAATGTTTTGAATGTAGTAACATGCCTTAGAGAATTCCCTCAATCCTTACAAGATATGCACTCTATTTTCACTCGGATTTTCTAACAACACACCCTATACTAGTTATATGTGAGAGAATTGATGTATATATAAAAACGAATGCTCACATATATGTATCACAAAGAACGTAATTTCCGGAGTTAATAAGCATGTTTAGATATGATCTCATGAATGGAATACTACTACTTAGATGCGAGAACCAATGCTTATGCTCATACCAAATTCAAACTCCACAAATTGAAACACATATCACTCAAGAAGAAGTCAAGGGTTGCAACGAGGCTTGTGGTATTGGTTAACAAAGAAAGGAAAGGGAAAACAAACGTTCTTCAAGCATTAGTAAGCAAAGTAATGAGATTAAGACTTAGAATTCACTTAGATTGCGGAATTTAACTTAAAAACACAAGGGGAAGACTTAGACAACTCTTTAGGGCCGAATTCATTGTTTTGGACCCTTACTTCAACAATCAATACTTTGGAACTCCTTTTTTACATCTTTTCAACTTTTTTTTCTTTTTTTTTTTTTTTCTTTTTTTTTTTTTTTTCCGTGCCTATGGCACACAATTCACAAAATAAAAACTTCCCCCACACTTGATTTCTGCCACAAAGGAATTCAATTTGAATCATGCTTACTTATACTTTAAGAACGAGGGTGGCTCTTTGGCTAAAGTGGTGGTCACTACACAACTTCTTCTTGAATATGTGATATGCAAATCAATAGCATGCTTTGAATGAATTGGGCATGAATACTAGCATTTGGAACTAAACGATGAAACTCCTTCTAAGTAGCAATCAAGCAAAGAATAATGAGATCATGCAACGACTTAGAAAAGCAACAAGTTCACAGATTATTAACTCTCCAAATAAACGTTTAGGCTCAAATCTCACAAGGTTGTAGCGTTAGTTTGAGTTACTTCCTTCAAGCATGTTACAAAAACTAATTTTTCCTTTATGATTACATGTGAATTCATAAGTTACAACCACAACCAAGCATAAACCAAAGAGTAAATCAAACTTTTGTCCATGTTTATAACTTTCTTTAACCGTCATGCAATTACAAACCGAATCCTCATCATTGTGTTGGAAGGTACCCTAAGACACAAACAAACACACAAAAACAACTCTTTTTGGGTTTTTTTTTTTAAAACAATTTTTTTAAATTTTTTATGGTATTTTCGGATTTTTGACTAAAACACACTAAAAACACTTTAAAACAGTGAGAAACAACATGTGAAGTGATAGGTGATAAAATCCCATGAATTTCATGCAAAAATAGCTTGTTTACCCCCCCCCACACTTAAACCAAACATTGTCCTCAATGTTTCAAACATATATTAACACAAAAACAATCAACTAACACAACTCGCAAACATAACACAAATGGCAAAGTAATAGCAATAAAGAGACAGGTTAGGGACGCAAATCTGGGTTTGGAGTGAAAATTCCTTCCTCTCATGTTTCAACACATGGGTTGCCTCCCAAGAAGCGCTTGCTTTAACGTCTTTCAGCCGGACGGTACCTCCGTTTAAGCTTGACTAGGTTCCACGGCATGGAGGGGTACCTCCTCCACGACATGCTCCTCAAACATCTCGTAATAGGGCTTTAATCGATGCCCATTCACTTTGAATTCTTGCTGTGTCCTTGAACTTTTGATTTGCACTGCACCATGAGAGAAGACATTAGTGACAATAAACGGACCAACCCATTTGGAACGCAACTTACCCGGAAATAACCGAAGGCGAGAATTGAACAACAACACTTTCTGCCCAATAGAGAATGTCTTGGCACGGATCATCTTGTCATGGAATGCCTTCGTTTTTTCCTTGTAAATCCGGGCATTCTCATATGCTTCATGTCGGATTTCATCAAGCTCACACAATTGAAGCTTTCTATGTAAACCTGCGGCATCAAGGTCCATGTTGAATGTTTTGACGGCCCAATGTGCACGATGTTCTAACTCGACAGGTAGATGGCATGGCTTCCCATAGATGAGCCGAAAAGGTGACATCCCAATGGGGGTTTTGTAGGCAGTGCGATACGCCCACAATGCATCGTTTAAGCGCAAACTCCAATCCTTCCTTGTAGGCCCCACGGTTTTCTCAAGAATCTGCTTGATTTCCCTATTTGAAACCTCGGCTTGCCCGCTCGTTTGAGGATGATAAGGTGTGGCCACCTTATGCTTGACATTGTATTTCTTGAGCAACGCCTCAATGGTTCGATTACAAAAATGGGAACCTCCATCACTGATTAGCACTCGTGGCATTCCAAACCTTGCAAAAATGTTAGTTTTCACAAAATCTGCAACCACTCGAGAATCATTAGTTCGGGTGGCTTTTGCTTCCACCCATTTCGACACATAGTCCACAGCAAGCAATATATAAAGAAACCCTTGTGACGAAGGAAAGGGACCCATAAAATCAATACCCCAAACATCAAAGATTTCAACACTAAAAATGGGGGTTTGCGGCATTTGTTGTTTAGGACCAATATTGCCCGTTCTTTGACATCTATCACAAGACATGCAAAATATTCTAGCATCCCTAAAGATGGTAGGCCAATAGAAACCACATTCTAACACCTTAAGTGCTGTTCTTTGAGTGCCAAAGTGTCCTCCACAAGCATAAGTGTGACAAAAGGTTAGAATAGCATTAAACTCAGAATCGTGCACACACCTACGTATAACTTGGTCAGGGCAATATTTCCATAAATACGGGTCATCCCACACATAAAACCGTGCCTCTTTCTTCAATCTATCATATTGGTGTTTAAGTAATTCACTAGGAACATGTTTAGACACCAAATAATTCACCAAATCAGCATACCACGGTTCACTTACCTTGACGGACATCAGTTGCTCATCTGGGAATGTCTCTATGATAGGCACGGCATCCTCCTCATGCACCATACGGCTCAAATGGTCAGCCACCACGTTTTCACTTCCCTTCTTGTCCCGGATTTCGATATCGAACTCTTGGAGAAGAAGCATCCAACGAATGAGTCGTGGTTTGGCTTCCTTCTTGGTGAACAAATACTTCAATGCTGCATGGTCAGTATAAATAATAACTTTAGTACCAAGCAAGTAAGATCGGAATTTATCTAAAGCAAATACAACAGCAAGAAGTTCTTTTTCAGTGGTAGAATAATTCAATTGTGCATCATTTAAAGTCCGAGAGGCATAATAGATAACATGCGGCCTCTTTTCCTTCCTTTGCCCTAAAACAGCTCCTAATGCATAATCGGAAGCATCGCACATAAGCTCAAAAGGAAGGCTCCAATCCGGTGGAACTATGATAGGGGCCGAAGTTAGCATTTCTTTGAGGTGATTGAACGCCTTCTCACACTTCTCGTTGAAGTCAAACGCCACATCTTTCTGGAGAAGATGGCAAAGAGGGTTTGAGATCTTGGAGAATTCCTTGATAAATCGCCTATAAAATCCTGCATGACCAAGAAACGAACGAATCTCTCGAACCGAAGTAGGAGAGGGTAAGTAGCGTATAAGATCTATTTTCGATTTATCCACTTCAATTCCTCTTTCTGAAACAATATGCCCTAGAACTATGCCTTGTCTAACCATAAAGTGACATTTTTCCCAATTAAGCACAAGGTTAGTTTCAACACATCGTTTCAAAATTATTGTGAGATTTTCCAAACACCCATCAAATGAATTTCCAAACACACTGAAATCATCCATAAATACCTCAATAATCTTTTCCACAAATTCTGAAAAGATACTTACCATACACCTTTGAAACGTGGCCGGAGCATTGCATAAACCAAAAGGCATGCGACGATAAGCAAAAGTACCAAAGGGGCATGTGAAAGTTGTCTTTTCTTGGTCATCTGGCGCTATGACAATCTGATTATATCCAGAATAACCATCAAGGAAACAATAAAAAGAATGACCGGCTAACCTTTCAAGCATTTGATCAATGAACGGCAAAGGGAAGTGGTCCTTCCTTGTGGTGGTGTTGAGCTTCCTATAATCAATGCAAACTCTCCAACCTGTTTGGATACGGGTTGGCACAAGCTCATTCTCAGCATTCTTTACCACAGTCACTCCGGATTTCTTTGGAACACATTGCACCGGCGACACCCAACGACTATCAGAGATCGGATAAATCACTCCACAATCAAGAAGTTTGATAATCTCCTTCTTCACAACTTCCATCATTGGAGGGTTGAGACGGCGCTGAGCCTCTCGAGTTGGTTTAGCCCCCTCCTCTAGAAGTATGCGATGCATGCACGTCGTAGGGCTAATTCCCCTAATGTCGGCCAAAGTCCACCCAATGGCCGTCTTGTGCTCTTTCAACACTCGGATTAGCTTCTCCTCCTCTAGGGCTGTGAGTGAGGAGGAGACAATGACGGGCAATGTCTCGTTGTCTCCCAAAAAGACGTACTTTAAATGATCGGGCAACGGTTTAAGCTCAAGTACGGGTGCCTGAATCACTGAGGGTAACAATTTATTAGTGGAAACTGAAATTGAAATTGGTTTAGAAGGCTTACCATGATGTTGAGGTAGTGACTCAAGGGTAGCCACTATCTCGGCCTCCTCCACACTTCTAGGCACGGCAAAACCAGATTTTTGCCCAATTCCTTGTGCAATTGTTGTTTCAAGTGTATCCCTCTCCAAACAATCGAGAAAATCCTGCGCCAAATCATCAATTATGTCAATAGAAAAGCAAGAATGATCGTCCTTAGGAAATTTAATACTTTCAGAAAGATTGAAATCAATGACTTCCCCATCAAATTCCATCGTTAAAGTTCCTTTAAACACATCTATCTTGGTGCGGGCTGTTTTCATGAAGGGCCTCCCTAATAGAATCGGCAATGGGGTGGAATGGGGTGAATCCTCCATGTCAAGTACGTAGAAATCCGCTGGAAAAATCAAGTTACCAACCTGCACCAATACATCTTCCAAAACACCCTTTGGATATGCATTAGAACGATCGGCTAATTGAATTATCACACCATCATTTTTAAGTGCACCTAAGTTCATAGATGCATAAATAGAGTATGGCATAACATTAATCGAAGCCCCTAAGTCTAACATGCATTGTTCAAACTTAGTATTACCAATAACGCACGGAATTGTAAAACTACCCGGATCTTTGCATTTAGGGGGTAATTTCCTTTGTAACACAGCAGAAACATTTTCACTTACTTGAACCACCTCTTTGTTCGAAATCCTTCTCCTTGTTGTACAAAGTTCTTTTAAAAACTTAGCGTACCTCGGGACTTGCTTAATCGCATCAAGGAGCGGGATATTGACTTGAACTTTCCGAAAGGTCTCTAGAATGTCCTTCTCGGCTTCTTCCTTCTTTGATTGCCTAAACCTGCCAGGAAAGGGCACATTTAGTGGAATAGAACTAGAAAAAGTTGAATTGGGACTTACCTTGGTGGGTTGGGACGGTTTAGGAGGACTAGATGAATTCGGCAAGGTTTGGTCATCTTTGGCCGTGGGCTTTGCTCCCTGTGCTTCTTCTTGCAGCAACTTGTCCTCCTTGTCTTGACTTGATTTGGATATATTTGAGTCCGTTACAACCTGTTTACCACTTCTCAAAGTGATGGCCTTAGCGGTTTCAAATCCTCCCTTCAGATTCATTACGGTATTGCTTGGTAACTTGCCTTGCTCATGAAACTGCCCCATAAACTCGGCAATTTGCCCAATTTGCTTCTCTAAATGGTCCACTCTTTTGTCTCGGTTTTGCATAGCCTTAGCTTGATCTTCCTGCCCATTAGACAATTTAGTTAGTAACTTAAGGAGTGTATCATTGTCAAGAGACGTACCTGAAGAGTTTGAGGCAGATGGTTGGTTTTGATTGGGGACGAATGGCTTTGTATAAAAGCCCGGTGGTTGCTGCCTAAATCCTCCTTGTTGTTGGGGTTGTTGAGGATCCCGCCATTTGAAATTTGGATGGTCCCTCCACCCCGGATTGTAGGTGTTAGAGTATGGATCATGGCGTGGTTGATTTTGGTTCCCAAAACCCACGGCTTTGGCAGATTCCCAACCCCCATTCTCAATCAATTGAGGACATTGATCGTTGGCATGTCCTTGCATAGAGCACACGCCACACACATTTGGTCCATGAATCTTCATTCCCTCGGCCAACTGAGAAACAATAGAAGTAAGGTTAGTTAATTGGGATTGAATGTCGGACGAAGAACTTACCTCATTCACTTGTGGCCGTGGGGGGTCTCTTTGCCCAACACCTTCGTATTGTTGTGCATTATGAGCTCGGTTGGCAATTAGAACTTTTGCAGCCCCCGGAGTCTTATCCACCAATGCACCTCCCGCCGAGGCATCAAGCATTTGACGTTCCATTGGGAGGAGTCCTTCGTAGAAGTATTGAATGAGTAGCTCCTCCTTCATTTGATGCTGTGGACAAGAAGCAACAAGTGATTTAAATCGTTCATAATAAGAAGGAAACGATTCACCTTGATTTTGTTGGATGCCACTAATCCGTTTCCTCAAGAGGATGACTCTTGAAGTTGGGAAAAACTTCTCCAAGAAAGCTCTTTTCATACTATCCCAAGATGTAACCGTTCCGGGTGCTAACTCATAAAGCCAATCCTTCGCCTTTTCCAAAAGTGAGAATGGAAATGACTTCATCATCAGAATGTTCCCATCGACATTGACGGGTGTCATGCTCGAACAAACCACCTCGAACTCCTTGAGATGCTTGTTGGGATCTTCCATGGACAGCCCATGGTATTTTGGAATGTGGTGCAACAAGCTTGATTTCAACTCGAACTCAGCAGTCTTGCCTAGGGCAGCCGCGGGGTATTGAATGCATAATGGTGCGGCATTGGTCAACCCCGAGGCCGAAAGCTCTTTAATGGTCCGATTGTCCGCTGCCATAACCTCTTCTTTTACTTCTTCAAACTCAGATTCGTCCTCTGAACTTGAACTAGGTTCACTAGGTTCGCTAGGTTCGCTAGGTTCGGGATGCCTCCTCTTTTTTCTCAAATCACGTTCAAAATCGGCGTTAAAGTCCAAGATATGCACAGTTTGAGAACTCCGCATCATGCATTAGTACCTAAACCAAGAAAACAAAACAAAATAAGAAAACTAGGTAAATTACAATAAAAACACACGGCAAAAACACAAGGGATTAGCAATTTCGCTAATCCCCGGCAACGGCGCCAAAATTTGATGTGAGAATTACTTGACACACAAATTAAACCCTATTGATGACAATTGTAGTAATGATGCAAGTAGGGATCGTTCTAGACCGGGGATTAACTAGGGATGCTAATCAATAAATATAAGACTCAAAAGATTTAAAGAAAACAAGTTTTGACTCTATAAACAAGAAAGTAAAAGGGGGATTTGGGATTGGTGAAGGTTGAACTTTAAAACTTAAACTTTGAAAACAAACTTAAATCAAAATAGATAGTGATGAAATAGAATGATGAGAAACTAGTTAGAGGGTTCCTTATCCACACATGAACATATGCATATAATTTGATTCCCAGTTATGACTTCAATAAACGATAAATGACAATGTTCCAAGTTAATTAGGTTTGCTTAAATTAACTCTGAGATTTCCCTAGATTCATTGGATTGCAAGGAATACGCATTACAACCAAATTATTCCTCATCAAAGTCCCTAACTATGGAATACGCATGATAGAGACATTTAACAAAGATCATTAAGTTCAACGGAAATCATAAACATTGACTAGGCATTCATAACTATGGAATACGCATGTTACTCTTGCCAAGGATTTACTTAACACAATCGTGACTAGCGATCTTTACTACTCATGAATATAAGTTCATAACGATTAGGTGAAATTCCCTTATATCCTAGCATCAAGTTTAGGCATACAAATTAAGTGTCGACCCTTAACCCACATAAATAAACAAGTTCTTAATCAAAACAGAAAAGTAAACCACATCTAAAGTTTATGAATTCATAACTGGAGTAAATCAAATCATAACCAACATATGTCCATGGTTTCAAATTTGCCTCTAACTAAAAAGAAATTAGTTCCACATGTTTAACATAATTGAACAACAATTTAAATTAAACATTGAAAAATAAAAGAAAGAAAACACCTAAACTTTCCAACGATCCAAGCGCCTCCAAGGACTTTCTTCTTCTTCTCTTTGTTGCGGCACAAGGCTTTGAATGATGTTGAAGGGTTGGTTTATGGAGGAATGGATGGGGGAAGTTTAGATATGTAGGGAGAGGCAAGGAAAGGCTTGTAGAATGGTTTATTCTTGGATGATTTGAATGAGGTTGCTACCATGGTATTTATAGGGATGGAGATGGACTTGTTTAATGCAATTTTCTGGTGGGAATACATGAAACTCACGGCATAGAGTGGAATAGGTTGGTGGTGGTAGGTTTTGAGTCATCCACTTCACATGTCATGGTGAGTTAAGCATTACATCACCCACTCACATGTCATGGTGAGTTAAGCATTGCATCATCCACTCAAATGTCATGATGAGCTAAGCATTACATCATATTTTTAGGCCCATTGCAAACAGATTTTTGGGCCTCTTTGCATCAAATTCTTGGGCTTCTTTGCATCAAATTCTTGGGCTTCTTTGCATCAAATTCGTCCATCCTCATGCCTCCATGCTTGCACTATCCAATCTTGGCCCAAAAATGCTCTAGAATGCTCCAAATTGCTTCTTATTGCATACTTTGACATATAAACCTATAAACACACGAAAATGACTTTAAACACTATAATAAATACTAAATAATAACCAAAATGCAAGAAAACAAGCAAGCTAAGTCGCATAAATATGCTCCTATCAATAATCTTCTGTTGTCGTGCTAGGACCATCTCCTCTTGCTCTCGCTTCTCTTGCACGCCTTTTTTGCACCACGTCCGCTTTCTCCGACTTCCAAAAATATTTAGAGTTTGGAGACTTGCCTTCTAAAGGCTCCTTCATAATGTCACGATCACGGTGGACCTCTCTTTCTTATCTTCTATGTTCCCTTTCTTGTCGAAGTAGTTCTATTTCTCTCTCATCAGCTGCAAATTTTTTCTCAAGAGCTGCAACTTTTGCATCCTCTCTGACATTATCAACCTCAAATTTAGCCATTTCCCGGGCTATAGTCAATTCACCTTGGCAGGCAAGGTCTTCCATATACTTTGCATAATCATTCTTTGAAGCATTACCCTTTCTCTTTGAAGCCTTCTTACCTTGAGGCCTAATTGGAAAACGGGTCGACCCTGACGCTTGTTCAACGAGGGGGGGGGGCATTTCAGGCACCTCTTTTGCATTATCTTCATCAAGATCATGCGAGGCATGATCTGGTGTAGAGTGTAGAGGGGTGCTGTTCATGAAAACTTCTGGACCGACAAGCACAACTTTGAATTTAGGACAATCTTTGACAACATTCCAACATTCAAGTCGGGTGAATGTTTTGTTTTTGCTTTTGGTTTTGGCACCATACCAAGCTTGTGATTGAAGTTCCTATACAATGCAGGAGAATAAATAATTATAACGAAAATAGTTAACAAATAAATAATACAAACAAATAATTATAATGAAAGTGGGTAACAAATAAATAATACAAACAAATAATTATAATGAAAATAGGTAACAAATAAATAATACAAACAAATAATTATAATGAAAGTAGGTAACAAATAAATCATACAAACAAATAATTATAACGAAAATAGGTAACAAATAATTATAATGAAAGTAGGTAACAAATAAATCATACAAACAAATAATTATAATGAAAATAGGTAACAAATAAATAATACAAACAAATAATTATAATGAAAGTAGGTAACAAATAAATCATACAAACAAATAATTATAACGAAAATAGGTAACAAATAAATAATACAAACAAATAATTATAATGAAAGTAGGTAACAAATAAATCATACAAACAAATAATTATAATGAAAATAGGTAAAAAAAATAATACAAACAAATAATTATAATGAAAGTAGGTAACAAATAAATCATACAAACAAATAATTATAATGAAAATAGGTAACAACTAAATAATACAAACAAATAATTATAATGAAAGTAGCTAACAAATAATTATAATGAAAGTAGCTAACAAATAATTATAATGAAAATAGCTAACAATTAAATAATACAACCAAATAAATAATATATTGTTACCTGATCCGCTAAATTTTCCTCACTTCGAAGATTACCACTAGCCTGTGCCAAGGCGTCTCTCCAGATTGTGAACGATGTATTAAGTAATTTCCAACGACTGGACAACGATTCTTTGGTTCTTTGCCCACCCATTAAATTGTGATAATTGCTATGAATAAGACTCCACATTTCTCGCAATTGCATCTCATTACCCGTAAGTGAATCATGAGTAACTTTAACCCAGCTAGCACACAACGCAACATCTTCTAAAAGCGTCCAATTCGAACCTGCAGCAGTAGTCATTTTGTTTGAAAAAATTTGGATTGAAACTTTGAGAGAAAGATAGGAATGTGATTGAAAGTAGTTGAGAAAATACGAAATTGTGGTGTAAGGTAGATGAAAATGACAAGGTATTTATAGAAAAGTAAAAAAAAAATTCGGATTTTTATTCATTTTTAACAATTTTTTTAAATTTTTATTCAACTAATTAATCTCTGCCGTTGGATTTAAAAAAAAATTGAATTCCAACACTCCAGATTGTGACACGTGGCCCAACAGTAACATTTCTAAATTTTAAAACTATTTTTTCTTTTATTTATTTATAAAGGAGATTAATATCAACCGTTGATCTCAGATCCAACGGTTGATATTAAATAAGAGTTTTATTATTATTTTTTACCGTTGCAAATCGGACGGTTAATATTAAGTAGCCGTTGAGATCGTACGCACCGTGGGAAGCCACGTGGCTTTCCAACGGTAAGATTGCTGCAAGTGGGCTGCGGGCCCAGGCCTTGTTTTGCTGTAGCTCACGCTCGCCCACGCGCGCGTGACACGCACGCGCCTGGCGCAGAGCTCGAGCTCTCGGGCTGGCAATCCTCGCCAGGCCTGTGACACGGGCCTCGCCTGTTGCTCGGGCTGCCCAATGTTGGAGGGTGTTGGATGGGCTATCTAGCCCTATTGCTTCCACTATCCCCCGAGCAATTGTCCCCGGTGGACTTGCTCTAATCATTCATGGCACAGTAAGATATACCAAGTCATATATATTTACACGCCCCTTTTCTAAATACCTTCCAAATCATAATTCATTTTGTGATCGCACAAATTTACATAGCTAGTCACTTGTGCAAATATTTATTCATTGCCTAGTGACATGTGACCGCTTTTAACTATGTCACATATAATACGAATTATTTACCACACAATTCAGTAAATTATTTATTTGTAGTGGGCACACAATATCCCTTATTTAATAATCATTATAAACATTTTATTAATAATGATTAGTGGTGTCACATCCCGGGCCCGCTCCATCACCGTAGTTCAATATTGTCAGTTTTGGGCCCCGACCATGCCTTCACAGGGGGTCACCCATCCTGGAATTCCTATAGAACCCGAAACCTGTGAGCTCCCAAAAGGTCTCGTGCTAGGTAGGGATGGGAATATACATTTAAGGATCACTCCCTTGGGCGACGTGGGATGTCACAATCCACCCCCCTTAGGGGCCCGACGTCCTCGTCGGCACACTTATGGCCATGGATTGGCTCTGATACCAATTGTCACATCCCGGCCAGGGGCGGATCACTTCCCGAGCTCGCTCCACCACTGTAGCACGATATTGTCCGCTTTGGGCCTTGACCACGCTCTCACAGTTTTGTTTCTGGGAACTCACGAGCAACTTCACAGGGGGTCACCCATCCTGGGATTGCTCTCGCGCGCTACTCACTTAACTTCGGAGTTCCAACAGAATCCGAAGCCAGTGAGCTCCCAAAAGGCCTCGTGCTAGGTAGGGATGAGAATATACATTTAAGGATCATTCCCCTAGGCCATGTGGGATGTCACAAATGGGATGACATGTTTTAATAATATGTTTTACATTATTATTAATAATTTTACCATGCAACTACACTACAACATGTGACATAGGTTGGTCAAATTATTTAATAATCATCATTTAAATGATAGGGCACCATACGCAATATCCCTACATTCATATGTAAAGAGTAATATACTCATAATGATTTCGGTATTCATAACTCATGTCCCCACATCACACATATTTAAATGGGCATTTATTTGTACAATTTTAACATGCTGCCTAGTGTCATGTGACTGCCCCTAACAATGTCGCACGTGATACAAATTATTTACTACACAACTTAATAAATCATTTGTGTAGTGGGCACATAGTACAATATCATGCCTTGCCAAACTCTATCAATTTGATTGATTCATTCATTATTATACATACTCATACTGTCATTTATTGTCAGGAATTATCGAGCAACAAGCTCTATTGATCAACACTGCTACGGATTAAAAGAGGTCTACCAACTTACAGACCCCGTATGCATAAGCCAACCGAGCTTCAAAAGGGTTCACAGTACCCCAAAATTATTCAGCAGCCTGCCGCTATTACCACCAACCAGGTGATCAAAAGTACATCCAGTACTCCAAAATTATTCGGCAGCCTGCCGCTATTACCACCAACCAGGTGATCAAAAGCACATTCAGTACTCTAAAATTATTCGGCAACCCACCGCTCTTACCACCAACCATGTGATGAAAAGTACAACCCGTACTCCAAAAAATTATTCGTAAGCATCACTCATGTCAATCACCATCATACATGAGCATCACTCATGTCAATCATACATAAACATTCATGAGCATCACTCATGTCAATCATACATAAACATTCATGAGCATCACTCATGTCAACATTCATGAGCATCACTCATGTGAATCAATATCAAAGCTTCAGCTTCAGAAAGCTTTATTTACAAAAGCTCCAGGTTTTTTAAGCTTCATTTACAAAGCTCTAGCTTCAAAAGCTTCGTTTACAGAGCTCTAGCTTCGAAAGCTTCATTTACAGAGCTCCAGCTTTGAAAGCACCATTTACAGAGCTCCAGCTTTGAAAGCACCATTTACAGAGCTCCAGCTTTGAAAGCACCATTTACAGAGCTCCAGCTTCGAAAATCTTCATTTACAGAGCTCCAGCTTCGAAAGCTTCATTTACAGAGCTCCAGCTTCGAAAGCTTCATTTACAAAAGCTACAGCTTTGAAAGCTTCATTTACAGAGCTCCAGGTTTGAAAGCTTCATTTACAAAGCTCCAGCTTCAAAGCTTCATTTACAAAGCTCTAGCTTCAAAGCTTCACCTATAAAGCTTCACTTTCAAAGCTTCACCTACAAAGCTTCAGTGCATGGTATACAAAGACCGTCTCCGAACAATCACCACTTCAACCCATACATGAATTGAATTTGAAGTCTCTAGCCAAAAGACTCTCTTGACTGAAGACTTGGGGCACTACACTATGTACCATATATCGGGCCTCCGCAATTGGGCCTCATGAAAGTATTTGAGGGACTTAACCCATTATTCATGTATTGAGGAGAGAACCCTTATTCTGTAAAATGGACTCCCTCACTTTCATTAGAGAGCACCCATTATTTATGTATTGAGGAGCGAGCCCTTATTTTATAAAAGGGACTCCCTCACCTTCATTAGAGAGAGACTCTTAGCCCATCACTTATGTATTGAGGAGCGAGCCCTTATTCTATAAAAGGGACTCCCTCACCTTCATTTGAGAGCACCGCCGCCAGCTGAGCAATCGCCTCGCCGCGAGCATCGCCTCTAGCCAAGTAGCCTCACCTCCATTGTTTCACGTTGAGCACCGTCCCATGTCAAGTACCAGTTCTAGACGACATCTAGTTACTTCGGCCCACACATGGACTGAATTTCAAGTCTTCAGCCAAAAGACTCTCTTGACTGAAGACTTGGAGAACTACTATTTGTACCATATACTGTAGACCTGGCATTCGTGTCGTGTTTCTCGTGTTCGTGTCGTTTTCGTGTCATACCCGATAGCTTAACGGGTCGTGTCGTGTAACACCCGTTAAAAGAAACGGGTAATATGACCCAACCCGAAATCGACCCGTTAATATTATCGGGTAATATGACCCGACCCGTTACCCGTTAAGAAAAATATTTTTTAAATCAATAAATAATGAAAATGAAAAACATAATTTGACCCTAAAAAATGTAAAACATAAAACTAAATTAGTATATACATACCATATTGTCACATAAATACTAATTCAAAACATTAATAAATAAATAAATAAAACATTTTTCTTTCAAGTTTACATACCCCAAAATAAGAGTCTAATGAAAAAATATTAGTGCATACTACAAAATACAAATGTTCAAAGATATGCAAAATGAAGAGAGTTATACTTAATGAAAGTATAAATAAACTCTTAAGTGTTAGTCAATCTATCGTTTTGATGGGATACGAATTCTCCGAAACTAATTTCAACGATCACAACCGTCAAACTTGTTTGTATATGTTTTGAGATCATAGCAGCAAAAAATCACAAAAAACAAACATTCAGATATCAAGTAACGGGACAAAGCTTTTCGACGGTTATAAACAAAAAATCACGATTTAACGGTTATTTTAACTCCGATTTTGATGATTTTTTACAGATACACTCCTTGACCCTATATGAATACAATGAATGAATTGGATCTTCAATTTAAAATATTTACACAAGTGGATACCACAAAATCTTATGTTATACTTAATGAAAGTATAAATAAACTCTTAAGTGTTAGTCAATCTATCGTTTTAATGGGATACGAATTCTCTGAAACTAATTTCAACGATCACAACCGTCAAACTTGTTTGTATATGTTTCGAGATTACATCAGCAAAAAATCACAAAAAACAAACATTCAGAGATCAAGTAACGGGACAAAGCTTTTCGACGGTTATAAATAAAAAAATCACGATTTAACGGTAATTTTAACTCCGATTTTGATGACTTTTTACAGATACACTCCTTGACCCTATATGAATACAATGAATGAATTGGATCTTCAATTTAAAATATTTACACAAGTGGATACCACAAAATCTTATGTTATACTTAATGAAAGTATAAATAAACTCTTAAGTGTTCGTTTTGATGGGATACAAATTCTCCGAAACTAATTTCAACGATCACAACCGTCAAACTTGTTTGTATATGTTTTGAGATCATAGCAGCAAAAAATCACAAAAAACAAACATTCAGATATCAAGTAACGGGACAAAGCTTTTCGACGGTTATAAACAAAAAATCACGATTTAACGGTTATTTTAACTCCGATTTTGATGATTTTTTACAGATACACTCCTTGACCCTATATGAATACAATGAATGAATTGGATCTTCAATTTAAAATATTTACACAAGTGGATACCACAAAATCTTATGTTATACTTAATGAAAGTATAAATAAACTCTTAAGTGTGAGTCAATCTATCGTTTTAATGGGATACGAATTCTCCGAAACTAATTTCAACGATCACAACCGTCAAACTTGTTTGTATATGTTTCGAGATCACATCAGCAAAAAATCACAAAAAACAAACATTTAGATATCAAGTAACGGGACAAAGCTTTTCGACGGTTATAAACAAAAAATCACGATTTAACGGTTATTTTAACTCCGATTTTGATGATTTTTTACAGATACACTCCTTGACCCTATATGAATACAATGAATGAATTCGATCTTCAATTTAAAATATTTACACAAGTGGATACCACAAAATCTTATGTTATACTTAATGAAAGTATAAATAAACTCTTAAGTGTTAGTCAATCTATCGTTTTGATGGGATACGAATTCTCTGAAACTAATTTCAACGATCACAACCGTCAAACTTGTTTGTATATGTTTCGAGATTACATCAGCAAAAAATCACAAAAAACAAACATTCAGAGATCAAGTAACGGGACAAAGCTTTTCGACGGTTATAAATAAAAAAATCACGATTTAACGGTAATTTTAACTCCGATTTTGATGACTTTTTACAGATACACTCCTTGACCCTATATGAATACAATGAATGAATTGGATCTTCAATTTAAAATATTTACACAAGTGGATACCACAAAATCTTATGTTATACTTAATGAAAGTATAAATAAACTCTTAAGTGTTCGTTTTGATGGGATACAAATTCTCCGAAACTAATTTCAACGATCATAACCGTCAAACTTGTTTGTATATGTTTTGAGATCATAGCAGCAAAAAATCACAAAAAACAAACATTCAGATATCAAGTAACGGGACAAAGCTTTTCGACGGTTATAAACAAAAAATCACGATTTAACGGTTATTTTAACTCCGATTTTGATGATTTTTTACAGATACACTCCTTGACCCTATATGAATACAATGAATGAATTGGATCTTCAATTTAAAATATTTACACAAGTGGATACCACAAAATCTTATGTTATACTTAATGAAAGTATAAATAAACTCTTAAGTGTGAGTCAATCTATCGTTTTAATGGGATACGAATTCTCCGAAACTAATTTCAACGATCACAACCGTCAAACTTGTTTGTATATGTTTCGAGATCACATCAGCAAAAAATCACAAAAAACAAACATTTAGATATCAAGTAACGGGACAAAGCTTTTCGACGGTTATAAACAAAAAATCACGATTTAACGGTTATTTTAACTCCGATTTTGATGATTTTTTACAGATACACTCCTTGACCCTATATGAATACAATGAATGAATTCGATCTTCAATTTAAAATATTTACACAAGTGGATACCACAAAATCTTATGTTATACTTAATGAAAGTATAAATAAACTCTTAAGTGTTAGTCAATCTATCGTTTTGATGGGATACGAATTCTCCGAAACTAATTTCAACGATCACAACCGTCAAACTTGTTTGTATATGTTTCGAGATCACATCAGCAAAAAATCACAAAAAACAAACAGTCAGAGATCAAGTAACGGGACAAAGCTTTTCGACGGTTGTAAACAAAAAATCACGATTTAACGGTTATTGTAACTCTGATTTTGATGATTTTTTACAGATACACTCCTTGACCCTATATGAATACAATGAATGAATTCGATCTTCAATTTAAAATATTTACACAAGTGGATACCACAAAATCTTATGTTATACTTAATGAAAGTATAAATAAACTCGTAAGTGTTCGTTTTGATGGGATACAAATTCTCCGAAACTAATTTCAACGATCACAACCGTCAAACTTGTTTGTATATGTTTCGAGATCATAGCAGCAAAAAATCACAAAAAAAAAACATTCAGATATCAAGTAACGGGACAAAGCTTTTCGACGGTTATAAACAAAAAATCACGATTTAACGGTTATTTTAACTCTGATTTTGATGATTTTTTACAGATACACTCATTGACCCTATATGAATACAATGAATAAATTCGATCTTCAATTTAAAATATTTACACTAGTGGATGTGGATATCACAAAATTTTATGTTATATACTTAATAAAAGTATTATTTTCGGGTGTAGATGTAATACTTAAACGACAAATGTTTTAATGTTTTGAAGTAATATTTATGTGGCAATGTGTGGTATGTGCATTTTTTTTAAATCTTATTAATTTTTCACTTCTACAATATTATTAATTTTTCACTAAAAAAAAATTATTCATGAGATTTGGAGGGTTTTAAAAATCTAAACGACCATGTAATGATTGTCTAAGGGTAGAGGATGCAATCATGAGCATTTATATAGGGGTGTGCTATCCACACACCCCATTTTACTTCTTACACACCCCTTGTTAATTTCTATTTGTTGATTTTCTTCAATTCATCCGATCCGACGGTCGAAAATTAGAAGGGTGTGTGAAAAGTAAAATGGGGTTTGTGAATATCACACCCCTTTATATATGCTTTCACATTTTTTCAGACTTATACATTAATGATTATGAATTTTATTTATTTTGAACTACCTTAAAAATACTTGAGGGTTTGTATAGTTTTAAAAATTCATGTACGCACCTTTAAAGTATAGAGGATGCGATTAAGAGCGCTTGCATATTTTTTTCACATTTTTTGCACTTGTAAATTAAATATTTTAAATATTTAAATGTATTTGGTATTTTTTAAATTACTTGATGTTTTTATTTTTAATGTGTTTTATAATTTTTTAATCTCACTCTTTGCTCATAATATTTTATAAAATAAATAAATAAAACTTTAATTTTTAAAATTTATTTAGAATAATAATATAATAATAATTAATGAAAAATATATATATATATATATATATCCACTATATTTATTGTATTTTACAGTAAGTTTTTTTTAGTAATTAAAAAAAATTAAAATCATCAAAATAACTTTTTCCTTTTCGTTTCAAAACAGGTTACCCGCGTGTCACTCTCGTGTAAACCTGTTAAGGACCCGTTATTAACGGGTTCTTAACGGGTTACCCGATAATGACCCGATTAGTTATCGTGTCGACCCGAAACCCGTTATTTTCGTGTCGTTTTCGTGTCGTGTCATCGTGTCGTGTCAGAAACTGCCAGGTCACTGGGCCTCCGCATTTAGACATCGTATAAATACTCAGGGGACTTATCCAGTAATTATGTAATTAAGGAGGGAGCCCTTATTCTATAAAAGGACTCCCTTCCCCCTTCATTTGGGGGAGGCTTGGCTAAGAGCAAAAGAGAGGCCAAAACATTCAGAAATATATCAACATCAGTGTAGACGTAGCCCAAACATTGGGGTGAACCACAATACATCTTGTGTTCTTTACTTTCTTGCAGATTCACGGTCGGATTTACGTTGTCCCAAGACCCATCCGGTTTTGTGCATCAACACATTTTATAAAATTGCATGTTCAATTCCTACAGGACTAACTCAAGAAAAGAATGTTACTACATGGAAATTATAATCAGAACAGCTTCCGCTACCTGGAATGATTACGTTACAACAAAGAAAGGCCTGGTCGATGAATTACTACAAAATCCAAGGGTTTTCTACCTAGAACTAATAGGCAACCTATCTAGAACTAATGATTGTTCTACAAAAATATATAGAACCTTCGGGACAAAGCAATGACTGGGCAGCTCAGTCCTCACTAATACACGTCCCACATAATGCCGGGAAGAAAATTCGGTGAAGGTCAGTCCTCCTAGTACTCGTGTAGTTCTCTGAACCAAAGACAATACAGTCGCACAAAATATTGGACTCTTCACCAACAGCCTTTTAATGGTGTTTACTGCGATTTTCCTCCACAATTCTCTGAAACTCCTTTTCACTGGTCGCAACGAGACGCTTGGCCATGTCGTAAGTTGTGAGCCTAATGCTGCAGTTGAAAGAGGGAGATTACATTAGCTAACCAAAATTGCACTTAGGAATGAGATCATTCGGCTTATATTTTAACATAATGTGATAGGGAATGAATAGACCGGGATGTTCATGGAACCTGCTGTTCGGTAAAGTTTTCAAAGCATTAGGCAAGAAACCCCTATATAAACCTACAAGTCCATCACGCTCCACAATACCTGCACAAGCAACATCAACTCAGATAAATGACTTTGACTATGAACCCAAAGATATAACTCGTCACAAACCTAAGTCGAGTCCAGCTAATTTTCCAATTCACCATATATGCAGGAAAATACGCATTCTAACAAGTAAAGGCCAGAATTATCACCGAATGAAACTTTTTTGTTACTTTTTAAGGTAAACCTATTCTCACAAAGATGAAACAACATCATGCACACACGGTCCACTTTCTTAAGTTAATAGAAACATTTAAATCCTACACTATCACGCAACGAATATTCTCAAAACTAATACTCCAATGCAAAGTATGATCCATGTATACCAAATTCATTATCTTTTGCCCACCATTGTAAGCGTAACTCATGAAGAGATATTGAACATATAAGTATTTTTACCCATATTAGTATACTACATTGAACCAAATCAAGAATATTGGAGAGTTGAATTCCTGGTGCCCAAGAATGTGCCCCATTTAATCATAGTATCATAGACAAACCAAGTAAATATACAATACATAATAGTGAGAAAAACTTAAGACATCTGCAACTGTAACAACATGTCTCATGTTATAATTCTATAAGACTCCACTACATTCAGACTTGTTACTATTACCTGGAATGGCATCCAAAATTGTCTTGTAAGGTGTGCCCTTCATTTGCATCTGTCTTCTGACAGTATCCAAAGGATAACAAGTGAGTGTGGCAAGGGAAGCTGACACCAAACCAGTTAATAGAGATGCTTCAGCTTTCTTTTGAAAATCCTCCGGTAAAGACTTCTTCACCCTGTCATCCGAAAAACTTTGAGTCTATGACTAACATAGAATACAATCATTTGTATTCTCATTCAGTGTAATAAAGAAAGAGGCAAAAGTGAACTAACAAGTCAAAAATGCAAAAGTTCACAGCAACATATGGAGCAACTCCAATAAGAGTAGGTCCAAGACCATCGGTGCACGTTAAAAGCGGACCAGTCGACCCAACGCACCCAAGGTCTAACTAACTTACAAGTTGTGTCTCACAAAACAATAGCGAGAGACATTAAAATGAAAGAGTATGAGCGAATAAAAATATAAATAAAAAAAAATGAGAAACGGAGTTTCTTGAAGTTTGCGAGTCAACTTGTGAACCAAAACTTAGCAAAACCGAGTGATTATGCTTATTTCACACCTCACAAATGCGTCACAGGAGGTGAAAAATATGTATAAAATGGTACGCACTCGGTTGCACTCAAGTTTCTACGTTTCTTTCTAACCCATGACACATCAAACGAGCAAAATGGGTCTACTCTCGGCTGAAAGCAAGAACCCTTAACTTGAAATAAAAAAGGAGTTAGGCCGGCCCAACATTTCTGAGGCACGAAGTTTAAAAATGAGCTGACCCCTGATCATGGCCCAATGGTCATCATCTCTCGTCAAAACCACTAGGGTTAGACCGGCTAGTAGGGCATTTATTGGACACCACCATTGGATTCTAAGTGCATGTTCAAGAAAAGCTCTAAATTTTTATCACACTAACAAGTCAACAGTGTCAAAAATTTATTTTAGTTATTGTTTTTAATTTTTCATCTCTACTATTTTAACAAACTTTGATATTTATAAAACTCAATTTGCCCATTTGTTAAAGGGTAATGCTAGAGAGGTCAAATTTTTAAACCAAATGATGTGGATGTTAATGATTGAATTATTATTTAAGTGTCGATTAACATGTTTATTTCATATTGGTGACATATTATTTGGTTTCTCTAGCAACGGTCCACCATTGAGTTATTTTTTTTAAATATTTTGATGAATAGTTTCTCTGTAAATTAAAGAGTGACGGTTTATTTTGCTATAATAGAGACTCTTTATAGAGCCTCTAACAGATGTTTTAAAAAAAATTATTTATTTATTTAAATTGGCTCTTTAAAATAGAATTTTGGTTGTTTTACCGCATCTCTTGGAGATACTCTAAGCCATCTTCTAACTTTTTTGGAAATCTTTGTATGAATTCCCATTTAGTCTGCTAAAAGCTAGTCATCTTGGCCTCTCATTTCAATCACTTTCAAAATCTAATGCATGCGTTGTTTTGGTCCATTTTGGCAACATATATACAAGTCAGGTTGTATCTTAGATGTTGTTACGTACTTAAAAAAAATAAAGTGCTCAAAACAAGTCTGGTCTCTGAATAAAGTGCTCAAAATAAAGTGCTCAAAACAAGTCTGGTCTCTGAATAAAAGAGAACAAGTCTGGTCTCACTAAGCATCATTGGACTAGACTGGACTAACTATTAGTCTAGTCCTCTGTTTGTTCAGTACCGGGATTATGTTTAATGGGATTAAAGGGGACTCGCACGGACAAACTCCTTCGCTAGGAATTCTTAGCTAGCGAGACAGCCCAATACCTATGGGATTGCTAAGACCTTCCCTTCCTTTCCTTTGCATCGCGTCCTTTATCTGCTCTCTGTTCTCACGAACACCGAGAGTTACCACCGGTTATACTCACCAACTTTGGCGAGATCGCCACCAGACCACCACCACTCTCTCATCGCCCCGAACCTCAACTGGAAAGCCCAATCTCTCGTTGTCATCTCATTCGAACGAGACTCCAGAATCATCACCACTGTCTCGCCGTCGTCTGATTCACCTCTGATCCACCTGGGCCCTCGCCGGAAGACAAAGGTGGAGAGCTTGACAGGTGACAGCCATGGCGAATAGAGTCTTCTGAAAGTGAAGGATTTGATTTTTTTTTTCTTCGGGATTTTGGGTTTTGATTCAAGGGTTTGATTTATTAGAAATTTCGAATATAGTTCTGTGGGGGTATTTGCGAGGTTTAGATAGAGGAAGTGGGGGGAGTAAAATATGATAGGTTTGGATAGAGGAAGTCTAGAAGATGATTGTAGAAAACGAAAAATGATAAACTAATAATAAATATTAGTAGTATAGATTAAATTAATAATAAAATATTATAGATATAGATTAAATAATATAATATTAGAATCATATTTTTTTAGTCCGACACTTTAACAAACGCTTCACTAAATAAGTTCAGCTTAGTCTGTTCTAAGCCAGTTCAGCTTTGTCTCTGAAGCTAATTCAGTTCGAAATAGTCTGGTGCAACAAACACACTCTTATTGGATTACAAAGCGAAGTACTGAACCTCTATGACATATGCCACGACTCTATTCAGAACACGAAATGAAAGACCAGAGGATAAAAACAATCTGATCATATCGACATGGAGCTATACATATGACATACATATTATATTTTGTAGCCGGTCGTCGATCATCAGGCTTCACCAGTACTACCAATTCATACTGTTACCATATTTGGATCCCCAAGCAAAACGAAAACTGTTTGCTTTCAGACAGGCTCTATAACACAATCCAAAATTGAAGAAATTTAACAAAGCTGCATCCAGCCCAACTTGCTGATCAAGGCTCAATCTTTTGCTGTAATCGGGAAATAATGACCCCAAAACGCTAAAACCTGGTTTAAAGCGAATGATTCATGTATTAGTTAACTTTATAACTTGCTAGTTGGAATTTAAATATTTGCATTTAAGTACCGTAATGAACTTACATTTTAATTAAGCTCCAAGAACTACTCCAGTAGATGTTTGAAGCCCCAGGTTCACGATGTTTGATTGATCTAAAAGGAAAAAAAAAACTCGTGTTTTTTATGCGAAAATTTTTAATTGTTACATTAACAAGCAAATTAGGTTGTTAAGTACTTACGAGGCGGAGATTTGTTTACGAAAAAGCAGGCTGAAATGATAATGTAGCACAGCAGAAGAACCAATCCCTTCAGGTAGTGGGAAGTGCCATCCTATAAAATCAAGGAGAAAGTGAGATAAAAGGTTACTTGCTAATAAAGGAAAGCTGATTAGGTTAAGTTTTAGCAATCTTAGTTTCTCAATTAATTACCTGTAATGTGAAGGCCACAACAAGTATTGATAAAGCCAAAGTGCCAGTCTCAATGACACTGAAATTGAGATCCATGTTTATTCCCATAATCCAAGCAACGATCACGCACAACGGAACCTGAAAGTTCATTCCAATGGCATTAGAAATTATAAACTTCAATCAAATTTGAAAGAAAAAACTAGCATTACATATTCTTAGTGTATATATATGCTTACAACGAACATGGCAATTTGAGTTGCAGACCCCAAAGCAACGCCAAGAGTTATATCCTGCGTTTACCCGAAAAAATGTACTTGAGAACTTAGATTTTCAAGTTAATAGTGGCAACAAAAATGGTGCTGGAAAGATTAATCATATGTTTAGAAATGCAATAGGAAACTTAATAATTGCGATTCATTGAAGACTCACCAGCTTGTTCTTGAAAGCAAATATGATTGCTCCTGCATGTTCAGCTGCGTTGCCAACAATTGGTAGCAAAATTATGCTGATGAAACTGACAGACAAGCCCCAAGAATCTGATGCTTCCTGTTGAAAAAAGTTGTGATTAATTTTATATTAACATAGTAAACAACATAAGGTTACTATTCCAATCGAGGTCGTCTGACTTTTACCTCAATAGTTCCCACAACATACTCGGACAACAAGGCAATGACTGCAGTCATTCCAACCAGCCACACAATTCCACTCCATAACCCTATCACAGGTGTTTCTTCCGAAACAACATCATCATCGTCCGATTCCTGGTCATTAGTAACACCATAAACAACATGGCTAAGTTAGTAATTAGCACAAATCATTGCTGCCAAAACTGTCCCGAAAAATTTCAGTTTCAATAGTCTTGCATAAGAGTGTTCTCTCGCCATACTTATGCTGCAAGACTGAATCTGAACCACACACTGAGAAAAGGTTCTGAGATATTTGGTGGTTCAAATTGGCAAAAGAACATTTTCCCAAAATTTCTTTAGTCGAACACTAGATTTTGAGATCATGAAAGGTGCAATAAAACTTGTTAACTTAATTAATTATTTATTTACCTCCTGAGCTTCAAATAATTCACGGTGCGTCCACAGCTGGAAGACTATGTATGCAGCGTAAGCTAAGAGCATCACAATGCTGCTGGCTCTGGACAAATGGAGTGTGGGGTCCACTCCCATAACAGTAGAGCTCCCTGCAGCAGCAAACGTGAACAGCATTGGCAGCAAGTGGCACAACAGAGCCAGAAGCAGCATGAGGGAGTTCACATCAGCTTGTCTCTGAATGAACAACCAAACAAAATATTTAGATAAGCATGAATTGAAACCAAACACTATCCAGGATAAGTTTAAAATTGACAGACGTATATCTATTCGTCCAAGTTAATTCTATAGAGTGTAGACGGTAATCCAATTTAATACGTCAACTTCCAACATTTATAAATTTCGCTAAACAACGGCCATGACAGTGATACAATTTAATTGAAATAGTCTAGTTCAAGCCGATCCAGATTACCCTGTCATATTTTTGTTCTTTCTTGATGTTGGCAATGCCACCACAAAAGAGAGAAGTGCCGAGGACTAAGAGAAGGTTTGAGAGAATGGAACCCAGTAGAGAGTACTTCACCACTGCTACTTTGTGTTGGGCTAGGGCAAATATTGCAATTATGAGCTCTGTAGCATTGCCACATGTCGCATTTAGAAGCCCTCCCACTGCAAACCCAAAAATAAATAAATTAGAATAAATCAATCAATCATTTTCGTCGTATGAAAATTTCATACAACTTTTTTTAGGACTATGATAAATTGATATATAGTTCCTCGTATCCCCCCCCTCTCTTCCCCCTTATTTAGTACAACAACATAGAAGGGAGAGTTTGGCTAAGCAACACAATAGACAATTTAATTTGGTATCGAATTCGTCGTCCATGAGATTCTAACTTAGGACCTCTCACTTACAAGTGAACAGAAATATCAATAGACCATAGTGAGTGGCTTATGTACTTAAATAATTAACTATATGGTATGGCAACTAAAAATAATGAAGTGAATTACCTGTTGGACCGGTGTAATAAGCAATTTGTCTGCATTTTTGGGAAACAAAAACAAAATGTTAGTGTGGTTTCTTGCTTTGTTTATGTCAATGACAAATAAAAATTACACTACTACTAACATAAAATAGTATGAATGAAAAATAGTAGCAAAGTTAGCACTCTTCATTTAGTTTCTCCCATTCAAAATCATTACAGAATTTTAATATACTTATGTGTGAGTGCGACAATATAAGTTGAGAGTATCAAAATTGCTACTAATGAATTAGACTTACTCTGTCAAGAAGCTGACTCGTTCCGCTAGTGGCATGAGTCCAATTAAGCTCAATGCAAACACCCAAGGCTGTTTCATATAAATTAATGTTGTGGTTAGAGAAAAGAAGTCATAACGGTTACAATCACATAAAACCCCAGAAGGGAAAATTAGAATGCCTTACATCTTTTGTATAGTTGTTAGATTAAACATTCATTCCTTTTAAAGATTTAATTAAGGTGCTTTGATCAATTGCCACCTCAATAACTTTCTATTTATTTAATTGCCATGTCATTAATTTAAATGCAATTATATAGAGGCATAAGGTGGCTTAGCAACTAATTGCCTATAATATAGGAATTTAATTTCGTCAATTCCCTTCTAAGCATTAAATGACATTTTTAAATAAAATAAAAAAAATTAATTAACTAATTCCTCATTTCCTTATTATCAGTATTTAAAATAAAAAGTTCTCTTTCTATTAAAATTGTCTCAATAAAAAGTCTTCAATACATATTTTTTCACATATAGATATATAAAAATATACTTAAAACTTATGGTACATTTCAGAACAAAAGTATACGTTTATATTTCAAATGTACCGAAAAACCAAATGTACCAAAAATTTAAATGTACCATAAAACCAAATGTACCCATTGTTATGTAACTCTTTTGGTACGTTTAGATTTCAAATGTAACGAGAAACCAAATGTACCAAAATTTCAAATGTACCATAAAACCAAATGTGCCCATTGTCAGGTAACCCTTTTGGTACATTTAGATTCCAAATGTACCAAAAGACCAAATGAACAAAAAATCTCAAATGTACCACAAAACCAAATGTCTCTATTAGATAACCATTTTGGTACATTTACATTCCAAATGTACCGAGAAATACAAAATATCAATCCACTATAAAACTAAATGTGTCCATATTATAGGTAACTAGACGTAGCTATATAATCAAACAAATCTTTATTATGTGCTAGGTCTTCTAAATAATCAAATCTGACAATTTTTTATTACAAATATTCTACTATATTCACACAAAAAAAATATAACAAACAAATAAAAAAATGCATAGAGATGGATGATAAATGCATAAATATAGGCATAATAGGAAGAAAAAAAAATGAAATGCCCAGGATAAGTTGTGAAAAACTAAAATTCTAAACACAATTGAACTTATGTGAAAAACTAAAATTAATAACCAAAAATTTAGGAAAATGTTTGATCAAATTTTTAAAATTAAGGAGTGTATGTTTAGTCTAAAAAATTAAAAAACGAGGTGCCTATATCAAAACGCCCCGTAAAAGAATTCATAACGGTTACTGTCATAGAAAAGAAATCAGAAGATCAGTTATACAATCACAGACAGAAGTGAACGGTTACGGTCATAGAAAAGAAATCAAAAGAGTTACAATCACATAAAGAAGTCAGAACGGTTACGGTCTAAAACATTTTTGTTTATGATTTATGCACGAAGTTTAAACTCATTGAATTTATTTACCAAATGATATATGATATATGATGTATCATGTCATTTTATTTTATATATATGCATAATTATTTGGTTCATTCTTGTAAGGAATCATTTCCTAAACTTAAAATCAAAGTTTATCTACACTAATGGGTGGGAAAAGTGGGTTAAGTCTGACAATGAGCTAGCAATAATTTCACTTTTGGTGAAAATCGAATTTAAGGCTTATCACTTATAAATGAAGAGAAATAATATTAGACCGTAGTATTAAGTGGCAAGTCAGACACATTTTAAAATGGTAAATAACTCTCCAAGGAGGAATGAATCCTTCTAGAGAAGGAGCCAGATACTTCCTATTTGTATGCACGGGAAATTAATTTTAATCAAGTTTTAAAAAATGACGTTTTGAAATTAATTAAATAAAAATGTTCTGTTTCACGGTTTTATTGAAACCACTAAAGTGGAACTCACTCTAGCAAAGCCAAAACATTGAGCAGCAATGGCAAGAGGGATGGCTGGGAACAAAACAGAGAGTTTAGTCCCCAATAAAACCTCTTGCAAATTCCCCAGAAACTGTCTGAGAAGGGCACACGGAACTTTGGAGACAAGTGTGCGGTCGGACTTCTTCCGGAGTGAAGAGGATGACATGTTGTGCGCAGTCCGGCTGGTGCGGCCGGTCTCCTTGGTTAAACCCTTGAGGGTGCCATTTTCTAGCAGCCATGGTTGGTCTTGGTTTGAAGCCATGATCGATGGTGATGCACACAAAAATGTAGAAGAAAAACAAGGCAAGGAATTAAAGTATACGTAGCTGGCTAGGTAGCTAGCTAGATAGTATCTAGTCAGATGAAGTAGAGTAAGGAGTTATATAGTTAAATAGAGTTGCGACGTTTCTTGTGTGAGGCTAATATCTGCCCGGTATAATTTGTAGGCTAGCTTCCAGGAAGTTTCGTTTTTTGTTTGAGTGCAAAAAACCGAAAACCGAAAACCAAAAAAAATCGGATTGAACACCAAATCGAACCGAACTTTATTTGTTTGGTTTTGGTTTTGGAGGTTTAGAAACCAAACCAAGTTGAACCGAAGCAAAATCACTTTACACTTATGAATGTATGCCCATGATGTTTCTTTTGTAAAACTTTGTTGCCAAGTTTGAAACTAAACCTAGGGCCTTTTCAAGGAGCATACTTGATTCAGTTAGGGAGAATATTTTTGTCACATCCCGACCCGAACCCCCACCACAATCTGGGCTCGACTCCACCGTAGCACGATATTGTCCGCTTTGGGCCCAGACCACACCTTCACGGTTTTGTTTTTGGGAACTCACAAGCAACTTCCTAAGAGATCACCCATCCTGGGATTGCTCTAGCCCAAACTCACTTAACTTCGGAGTTCCTACGGAACTCGAAGCCAGTGAGCTCACAAAAGGTCTTGTGATAGGTAGAGATGAGAATATACATACAAGGCTTATAGGATCCTCTCCCCTGGGCGATGTGGGATGTCACAATCCACCCCTTTAGGGGCCCGACGTTCTCGTCGGCACACTTCCGGCCAGGGATTGGCTCTGATACCAAATTGTCACATCCCCACCCGAACTCGACTCCACCGTAGCACGATATTGTTCGCTTTGGGCCCCGACCACGCCCTCACGATTTTGTTTTTGGGAACTCACGAGCAATTTCTCAGGGGGTCACCCATCCTGGGATTGCTCTAGCCCAAACTCGCTTAACTTCGGAGTTCCTACAGAACCCGAAGCCAGTGAGCTCCCAAAAAGCCTCATGCTAGGTAGAGATGAGAATATACATATAAGGCTTACAGGATCCTCTCTTCTGGACGATGTGGGATGTCACAATTTTATTGGTTATAGAGAAAAGTTTTGGAATGCTTTAGAACTTGGATGAGCTTCTCTACTTGTTTGCTTTTTGAATGGATACGGTGATAATTTTTCTTTGCAATTGAGGTTGTTGATAGAATATGATTGGTTTATATGATCTTGTATATGTACACTTACCTGCCCATTTTCCTATTTTCCCACTTTCCCAATTTTCTTATTATTAGTCTACCAATACAAGCCTTATTTCTAAATTCCATATATTAAAATCAAGTTTTATAAAATAAAAACAAAAAAACCAAAACCGTACTAAAACCGAACCGAACAAAGCCAAACAAAAGAAAATAGAAAGAAAATTAAAACCGAACCCACCCCCTCAAGTGATGGTAATGCTCACCACCCTATTTATCATCGTTAAATGAGCTTTAATTTTGAGATTTGTGTCTATCCACTATACGAATCTTGAAATTCAAACTCATTTAAGAGTGATAAATAGGGTGGTAAGCATACAACATAGTTTATGGTGGTGAGCAAAAATCCTCTCTTTTTGTTTTTGTAGCTTGCAGACTTTTTATGCCACGTATTTTCTAAAATAAGAGATCAAAACTAATACGTATATTCGTCCTACATGCTACACATCTTAATTTATTTTTTGCGAACTAACACGATATTGTTGCTTCATTAGATACAATAACGTAGGTTAGCGAAGCTAGATTCTCATAGCGAGGCACTTCAAGTTAGCGAAGCGTTGTAGTAATGCTGAAGCGTTATGTTCTATAATGTTGAGCCAAGGACGCTCTGCCTTATCTATAGAAACAATCAACTGAGTTTTGAATGAATTAGCTCCTTGGTAATGGCTTAATCTATAGATAGAAAGCCCTATGATGGGAAACTACCTCGTTAGTTATTTTTCATAATTGACACAACTTGATATATATGATTTATTGATTCTAACCAAATTGATACGATTACTATTTATATGTTGAGTTTTAAGCAAGCTAACTGTTTGGGCCCAAAATAATGGTTTGGACCGAGCGTGACGTGTTTCTCGGCCTAGAGGCTTAGTTGGAAAGGTGTTATAGGATATTCAGTTTATGGGCTGACTAACGGGGGTCGGCTGAGTTCTATTAGGAAAAGGAGTTGTCCGGATAAAGATAAAGAGGGCGAAGTCATATGGTTAAATGGATAAGGAAGTGAAGTCCTAGTGCAGCAAGGAGTCTCGGCGGGATGGAAAGGCGGAGATATGGACGTGGCCCGACAAAGGGGCCAGGTTCAAAGTCCTAATAAAAGAAGAAATGGCCGAGATAAAGTTTGATCGGGGTAGGGAGTCCTAGTTTAAGTAGAGTTACGATTCGATCGGAGGAAGTTCAACTACTATAAATATAGGAGCAATGGCGACGGGAAAATGACCTCCAAATCAACACACAAATCAGCCCTGCACAAATTCTTGCTTTACGCGAAACCTCTCAACACCCTTGAGAGTTTTGTTTTTTTTTTCCGCCTTCACATCTTCAGTTTGGACAAACAGCACTGTGAAGGCAACCGGTAACACGTTCAGTTTATATAAACAGCATTGTTGCCGTAGAATCAACCGTCCTTGAAGCACATTTAGTTTGGATAAACAGCAGTGCGTCGAGGTCGATTGGTTATTTATCCAAGTCTCGGCCGACAAGGATTTTTGGATCCCTGTCGATAGAGGTCATCTCATCAGCCTTCTCAGCGAAGTGAGATGTTACTGATTGTCAAGCTCGGCGCCTCAAACGCCGAGTTATTATATGATCGCATACTCACAAGTGGGTTTCAAAGTTCGGCACTCGGACGGCCGAACCACATTCACCGTCAAAACCTTCATCCGCTTTGAGTATCTGTGCCCATATACTCTAGTATCGATTCGGCGTGAATTCACCTTCACGAATACAGTTACTGTGGCCAAGTCGGACGACAACGAATCGTGAACTTTGTAATTGGTAGCCTTGTCTTCAAGCTTGAGGACCCAGAGGCCGAGGTGTGTTCCTTTCTCGGCCGCAATCGCAAGACAACAGAAGTCAGCCGAGCGCATCAACGCAGCACATCAACACATTTTACTCCTCGGCCGAGGTCGGCCCACGAGTTGGCACGCCCCGCACATAACCGAAGGACGTAGTTAGCTTAGTAATTACTTGGCATGCGCGCCACGTAGGCTAGGTGATTTTTTGAGTCAACACTAACACAGCAGAATTAAGGAATCTGGACTAAACTATATTAACATTGTATAATTTCGCCTATTTGAGATTTAATCCGGTTCTTAATTTGGTTATTAGGATTAAGAGAGGTCCAAATTTAATTCTCCATAATATATACACACACAGAAAAATATCTATTACTTTAGTAAATGTTGATTATATGTGAAGCCAACTAAATAATATTTGCAGTTTGGGAAATTTTGGTGCGGTAGTATTCCTTCTATATAGACACACACACACACACCAGTTGGTGATTGAGATTTATGTACATATAATCCATATTAGATATTTGCTATAATTAATTACCTTCAATTTTTGTACATTAGAATATGAAATTTTGTCATTTAATACTACGGTTTAGTGATATTCCTCTACATTTGTTAGTGAGAGGTGTTAGGTTTAATTCTAGCTAAAAACGAATTTGAACCAAATTATTACTAACTCATTATGAGACAATTGACTTCTTCATTCTCTTAGTATAGATAATATCAAAAAAAATAATAGTATGAAATTTTGAGAGGAATATTCAGCTTTAATTTATATCTTCCGCACCTGAATCCTGCAGTTCAGGAGGCAGATTATCTGCTCTCCCACTTCCCATACACTTTCATCATCTCCCTATTTGTGCGGTTACGGTTAAGTCACGTTAACATTTTATATTGATTTTTTATAAACATAATAAGACAAAAAGTAATATTAATATAAAATATTAACGTGACTTAATCGTGACCACATAAATAAAAAATAATAAAAGTGTATAAGAAGTAGAAGAGCAGAGAGAATCTAACTCCTTCAAAATATGTTTAATTAAAAAGATACATCTCATCATATGTTTAATTAGGAATTGACAAGCCAGTGTGGGCATATGTCAGCACTGGTACCGCTTTGTGTGTGTATATATATATAGACACACACACAGTACATAAGCAAACTGTCCAGATTATACATTTTTATCCATATCAAAACTTAGATTTAGAAAGATACTCGGAAATAGACAGTTTAATAACTTTACAGTTATTAATTACAAACATAATAAGCCAGGGCTATAGACATACAATAGATAATTCATAACATATGTTGTTTTGTACAGAGGATTGTATTCAAATGAGTTATGCTCTAAATTCAAGCACTACAAGACGCGTAAGTAACATAAATTTACGTGATGCTCAAAAGTAAAAATAAAACATTTTCCATTTTGAGGAGATTATCATTTTATGGTGAATCAGAATGTATAAGATATTTTCTTGAGTAATATTCATCTCCTATATTTTCGAGATAGTAATAAATTTCTTGAGTGCTTGCAAATTGTGTGTTATCTATTCAAATCGAATTCCCAGTGTCACCAATTAGTTTTATTTTAAAACCAATTTCCTTATCTGAAGTAGTACATTCACAGCAATCACCAAGAAAAAAAAATCTGCGTCTGACTTTTGACTGCCGATTATGTACTTGATGTGCAGTTCTGGAAAGGACAGGTAAAAGCCAGTAGAGACAGAAAACCATTGACGTTTTGTTTTTTAATAATTCATCACATAAATTTCACGTTGATTTTGAACCACGTAAATCCAAATAATTATGAGAAAAAAACAAATAAGTCCAACGTTTACCACAGAGAGAATTGTACGTTGTATATTCTGTATATAGAGAGAGACCAAAGAGAAATAATAATGACGATGTTGATGTCATGATCATATACAGTGGCCGAATTAAGATTTTAATTTTGGGAGGTTTTAGTGTTAAGTTCTTTAGATAGAGCGGGAAGAGTATAAAACAGTTAGTTTATTCCCTGAAGCATTCTTCAAAAAATTGGCGAACTTGCAGTCAGCCACTATATAATATACATGTCAATAAATATCGAATATTAAATTAATTTAACGAGTGATGTTGAGTAGTGTCTACACTACGTATCGAAATATACTTAGTATACATTACATTAAACACTTAATAAGTATAAAAATATCACACCAACATTTGGAACATCCTCTAGAAACCTTTATATGTATATTTCTTGAATTTCAAGTTGTCCTCAGACTATCTTGGTCTCAGTGTAATCCGCCCCTCACCATATATCTTCAAATACTACTGCGCATTAATTATTTTTCATTTTTATATTAACTGGGCCAAATGCATGCCACATAGATCAGATAATTACTGAGAACTCTCAGAAGTAGTTGTGTACAGAAACCTACGTCTACTGTATACGAACCTTCCTGGAAACTTCTCTATGGATCGATGATCTGATCATATCTCTGAATTTTAATCTCAAATAGAGAAACTTTAGACGGTTATGCTTAGCTTTCCATACTCGAAAAAAAATCTTGAGTGAGAGATATCCCTTCATGAAGTTCTTGCTTGCTAGATTGGGATGACAGGCTCACATGGAGTTGCACATGAGCATACGATCGTTTTTTGTTTTTTTGTTCTATTTTGTTGTTATTTGTCTTGGACCGCTACGTCATATTACCAATTAATTTTACTTTAAATTGTTCACATTTTATTGTGAATAGAAGCATGCATGGTTTTTATTTGTCAAGTCACACACACATATATATATGTGTGTGTGTTCCGGTCTGAGCTTTTTGAGACCCTAAACGACACCTAAAAGGAATACCCTAATTTATACTTAGACAAACTTGAACCTATTTTGCAAGTAAATTCAAACTTAAATTAAAAAAATTAAAAATTTTAAAATTTTAAAAAAAACCACTACTGAAAAATGCCACATTTAATAACAACTTACACCCTTTACGTTGAGAGAGGAAATTGAAGCTGGATGGGTATGGAAACAAAAACCGCACAAAACCACTCCGGCTTATAAGATAATTTGATAATTAAGATGAACGTTTATTATTTAATTCAAAACAAAACAAAACCTTATACATACATGAACTAACAATTTTTTTTTATGCCCCTCGTTTTTTAGGGACTTGAGCGGTCACCTTGGTTGCCCTACACCCCGGTCTTTAGTCACATTACGATTACACACGTGAAGGGTTCAATTGAAATGTCAATGTCATAAGAAACTGACTAGGGGAAAGAAAGATTTTCATTATCAACTAGCAAGCTACTCTCTTGCTTACACGTACTTGGGTACGTTTATAATGCGACATATGAGTCGTACCCAACTAGTTAATAAGAAGCAAAAGTGACAAAATTAAGGAAGGTAGAAAGAAATTTCGTGAGAAATATATACACAATTCAAGGACAAATTTATAAGCACGCCTATATATATATGTGCGGCTCGAGTAGATTCTCAAATCTGCACAATATTTACAGACAATATTTACAGATGAATTTTGGCGGTCCAAAGTTTGAAACTGCGCTATCAAGGTTTGGATTGTTGAAAGGTTTCTTGCTTGCTCCATGTAATTTGCTTATTTTACTGCATGCTGTCATGTGTCCATGAACGTACTTATGTACGTATGCTCATGACCCTACTCTTAATCTCAAGCTCTGAATTTCTGGTATCAGTTGATTTCACAACTCTTAATTATAATATTTTCTGTGGTGGTTGCTCAATTCATGGAGATTATTAAGCAACCAAATTTACATGTAATTAGTAATTTCTTATTCATAAACTGACCTCTACTCTTTCTCATAGTCATTTTATTCTTAGTCTTTAGTTTTAATTTTTGTTGTGAGATTAAGGAAAGTATAAGGGTGAAAGAAGTGGTGAAGGAGAGATGGGAGGGAGAGGAAGAAACAAAGAAGAATAAACTAAAACATGATCTTGAAAGTATAACGATTACAATAGTTTTTTGCTTTTATTTTTTATTTTCTGTGCATTTTGTCTACCTCTTCGATCATCTTTTCTCCACTCTTTATTTGTAGTTTTGTGCTGCCATGAACAAGTAGTTTGGTAAAAATTTCGAGGCCAAATTAATATATATTGTAATAAGTGTGGAAAAATCTAGTTTGATCTTTTCCGTTAAGAATAAAGGTGAGTACGGATTCATTTGATTCGGTTTTTTTTTTTTTTTTGAAAAATCGAAAATCAAACTAAAATTACTATTTGGTTTGGTTATGTTTTTGCAATCTGTAAAGTAGAAATCGAATTTGGTTTCGTTTTTCTTCAAACCTTTTTTCTTTTTCTTTATAACCTAGAATTGGAGAGAAAATAAAGAAAAAAAATCTAGAGAATAAAGCTTTTAAAATATTTGGGCCTCTCATCAATCATACTACTCTATGTATATCTAAATTAATATATATCACATCCTTCCTTATAAAGTATTGAATTATTGGAGCTTTTATCACATATTAGTTATCATCGATCACTCCACTGTACAGTCCAAAAACATGTCTTGCTCTCATTATGTCTTTGCTAGAATATCCAAATAATACCCAAGATTATATTTGCCCTCCACACGATCCATGTCTGTGGAACCCCAGGACAAAGCTTTCCACGAAGCTTCCTCCATCTTTGTGGGCACGTCCGTACACGTCTTTATCACGTCGTTCTCTACATAATTGCATGATTTGTTTTGTACAGCAGCTCAGCTGGGACATGCATAAGATTTATATCACATTTTCGGATTAATAACGACGGAAATGTTGTTTTGGGATGTAATGTCATGTACATGGGGTGTAGGAACTGCAATTTCCACGAACTTTCCTCTCTATCTCTATCAGGGCAGAGGCGACCTTTGGAATGGCGAAAGGTACTTTTGTTTATCCACTGGACAAAAGATACATATGACTGTAAATGTTGTTTCTAAACTCGAATCGAACAGTAAAATTACGGGAAAATTAGGTTCACATCCTTCTTTTTGTTACTCCATTGATTAAAATCCTATTCATTTTGAATTTTTGATCAAGGTCCTTGGGTATTAATAACATCATTAATTATTTTAATAAAAAAATATTTAAAATATTTTCCTTTAGTGTTAAAAATGTTATAATTAGTATATTTATATTTATGGCTAAATTTTTTATCATATATTTTTATTTTTAGTTTATACCTATTTTTAATTTGCAAATATTTTTTAATTTGTACTAATTTTCTTTTCATTTTTAATTTGTACCCATATATTAGTTTCTTTTTGTGTCCATATTTTTTAAGGTTTTATTTGTGTTTGTACCCATGTGTATACTGTCACGTGACATTGTATATTTAACCAATAATAGAAAAATTACATATGGTATATTTATGTTTTATGCCTAAATTTTGTATCATATATTTATATTTTTAGTTTGTACCCACTTTTAATTTGCAACATTTTTTTTTAAATTTGTAGTATTTTCTTTTTAGTTTTATTTTGTGCCCATGTATTAATTTCTTTTAGTGACACACCCGTACCCGAAAGTAGGGCATGCTGGCCGTCACGTGAGTGTGACGTAGCCATGTGCGTTGTGCGGAAGCGAAGATCGATAACGAAGTACGAATGAATTAAAACCGAAGTCTAGCAACCCAGAAATGAATGTGTGCTAGAAGTATTACCATACTTATACATATTCAGAGCGTACTAGGTCGAGTGCAGTCAAGCATGAATAAAAGAGTTTAATTACACCATCGGTGTCCTACATATGTCAAATCTGTCAGAAAGGCCGAAGGATCCTCGATGTGCCCAACTCGGAATTCAAGCTATCTAGAACCTGGAGGGGCGAAAAACAAAGGGAGTGGGTCAGCAAAACAAATCCTTTTCAAAATCATTCTTTTCTCAAAATTCTAGCCCCTCTCCGTAAAACCTGTATAATTCCCAGAAAATAATACGTACATATATATCTCAATCTTTCTCAGCATAAAACGTTTTCAAAGTATCTCAAATATATGCCGTGCAATGCATTTTAAGGCTATCTGAATCTCATAAACAATGCCATACTATGCATTATCATAATCATAATCATATCGCTATCATATATCATCTCAGCCCTCGGCTGTAATATAGCTCATAACATCTCTCTATCTCATCATCATATATATACACTGCACATACATCAATATCATCATCATTATCAGCGCTGTATCAATAATAAATGCTCTAGTGCTACAATCACGTGAAGACTGTGCGAATAAACGCGGGTCACCTACATGTCGTACCCACTCAAAAGTGGTCTATACGACAAGACTGTGCACCTAACTTGGATCCAAGGCGAGCATGCGGTGCGGGAGGTGAACGACACGTGAAAGACTGTGCCCCTATCTCTGGGCGTGAGCACTAACAATATGTGCAGGTCTATGAGCTAATAATTCATGATATCTCATCATTTCACATCATGTCTCATCATATTCGTTCTCAACTATGCATATACCTACCTGGTACTTACCTGGCGTCCTCGGCACCAACATATGCATGAAATGTATAATTAAATACTCATGCATCAAAATCAAGTAATATGCAAGTCGATAAAACGTATTTTCCATTTAAAAAGCGATTCTGGGAAATCATTAAATATATATAGGTTATACGGACTGCCCACTCACTGATAAATAGCTGAATCTTAGCCCCACGCCTAGCCTGGTTACGCCCGTCCTCAAAATATGTCTCACCTATATGAGAAATTACTAAAAATACGTTATTTAAGCACCTACACGCTAAAACGGAAATAACTTCTCGTACATAGCTCCAAAAATGACATGTAAATATACCAACGCGACCTACACGACGTCACGGACGTCGTGGTATTTTTAGAATTTTTTTTTTGATGTTGCACGCGCCAGGACAAGCACGGGGCTACTCGCCCCCACGCGCGGCGTGTGCCACGCACGTGTCATCTTCTTCCTCTCTCACCGGACTGGTTTTTCCGGTGACCGGAAAACTTTCGTGTGTGATTTCTCACTCGTTTCTCAACCATTCTTCATGAAATTTTCACCAAAATGCTCTAAATTGAGAGTAGAACAAGTCTATACCTTCAAAAACTTCGAAAACTAAGAAAATCTCGTCGGAAAATCTGCACATATTTGGCCACTCCTTGTTCTCGACGATCCCGATGTCAAAGCTTGTCAAACGAACGTCTCCGAGCCTCTAGAGGACCCAACAAACACTCCTGTGATCTCAGATTTTCCTAAAACGCAACGTATAAAAAGTTGATGAATAGTGCCAAATATAAACCTTGAGTTTTGGACGTGAAATCGTCGTAGTTCTTACCTAAAAATGGTATGGTTGAGTTCGTATGGACTTCACGATCATGAATATGCAATTTGTTTCATCGATCCAGAAGTTTTTGGTGTGGGTTGTGTTATGCCGTGCCTATGCAAGTCGAAAGAGAGAGAGTTTGTGAGGTAGAGAGAGAGAAGTCTGTGAGTGATGTGAGGAGAGAGAGGAGTGTCGGTGGTGAGAGGACTAGGTCCACCAATCACAACAATTATTTTCTTAACTTCCTCATTGGCCCCCAAAAGTTTGGAAAACACATAATTGGCCCAAATTTAATAAACTCGATATATATTCGGGACGGTTGTTACATTTAGCGCCTATATTTTTAAAAATTCATTTGTACTAATAATTTTTAATCTTTTATCTGTACCCTAATTTATTTATAATGTACCCATTCTTCTTTATTAATGTACCACTTTGTTATATGTGAAATATACCAATTTTTTTAACACTATGGATACATTCTTTTGCCATTTATTATTTCTTATTTTTACATAGTTTTTATCCATTTATTCAATCAAAATGTTTGAATTTTTTTATTGTAACCGTTTCTAATAGTATTATAATGAGGGATTTTAAATTTATAGGATTATAAATCTCATAAAATATCAAACAATTAATGTCAAAACTATAAAAATATAAATATTAATAGTAATATAATGAGGTGTCCAAAGTCAAGGGACCTTGATCAAACTTTGAATACTATTAAGGTTTTAATCAAAGAATGTTAAGGATTAGGGACCGCATCTAAAGTATCCCATAAAATTACACTCTAACATGTTTCGGAAATTTCATTTCATTAAATGATTTCAAATGACAATTTTGCCCCTACCTTCGTTCGTTTCTATTTTATTCGTTATAATTTCCTTTGACGAACGGTTTTCACCTACACGCTCGTAGGGTCGTTCTCTATTCAATTTATCAAGAAATCCGATAAAATATATGAGGATAAATTACGTCCTCATATGATTATGTAAAGCCAACTAAGACGTGTTTGTCCTTTTCCCTTATCGATATAATTTACGACGTAAATTATAATAATTTCCGGAAACAAAACTTTAAATGTTCTCAATTAAATTTTTCATAACTATAAATCGATTCATTTTCGATTTTCTCCACATATTCATATATATAAATTTTCAGGATATTACATTCAACCTCCCCCCCCCCTCGTTAAAATAAATCTCGTCCCAGAGATTTCAACTATCAATTTACGAAAAAAATTAGAACTATTCTCACAATTCCTTTTATAGTGAATAAAATCATAGTCTCAGTCTACGTGACACACCCCGTCCCGAAGGAGGGCATGCTGGCCGTCACGTGGGAGTGACGTAACCATTTACACAGTACGGAAGCTTTAAATATATCACTTCTACGATGAAACACCCGAAGGTGAGATCCAATTTTGTCCATTCTGTCAGAACCCCGTTGAATTTCCTCGTAGACACCACACCTCTGAAATCTTGAACCTGGAGGGGCGCAAAACAAAGTTGAGTGGGTCAGTAAAACAAATCTTTTTCAAATCCATCTTTTCTCAAAACGTTGTAACCCCTCTCCGTAAAACTTGTATACTTTCCCAGAATGTAAAATATCAATATATATACATATATATTCTCAAAACTTCAAATCACTATCTCAACATTTCTTTCAATACTATATGCCATGCCATGTCTAAATTTAACATTATAGTATGGATGCATTAACATAAATCAGGTGGAAGAAAATAATCAACTGGAGACCCTCTAATGGCCCTGTACGGCTGAATCTATATCATTTCTATCATCTCAGCCCTCGGCTGTAAATATAGCTCATATCATTTCTATCATCTTAGCCCTCGGCTGTAAATATAACTCATATCCTTTCTATCATCTCAGCCCTCGGCTGTATCTAGAGCTCCAAATCTCATCTTGCTCAAAATCTCATCTTGCCGGAGTCACCACCTGTGACCTGTACAGCCTTCTGCACATAAGTCGGAACCACCTAATGTAGTCTGTACGACTTAATGGTTAATATTACGCTCTAGTGCTTTTCTCATCAATCATTTCTCATCAATCATCTGTGCACATAATCTAAGGTCACCCACCAGTCGGAACCTCTCTAAAGGTCTGTACGACTGGCCTGTCGGAACCACCTCTTGTGGTCTGTACGACTAGCATCTACTTGGATCCAAGGCGAGCGTGCGATGCGGTGAATATTATAAGCACTAATATCATGGTGCAGGTTATGAGCTCAACATATCTCAACATCATCATACAATAATAGTACTCACCTGATACTTACCTGTACGTCCACCGCACCATTTCACATATATGCATCATACAACAATTCGTAATATTCATGAAATTCTATGCATGGCAATCAAAACACATTTCATATCTTATTTCAACATATAAAAAGCAAATGCCCACTCACAGATACGTAGTCGA
Source organism: Crataegus laevigata (assembly GCA_963580275.1). NCBI lineage: Eukaryota > Viridiplantae > Streptophyta > Magnoliopsida > Rosales > Rosaceae > Crataegus > Crataegus laevigata. The sequence goes on along the minus strand of OY756952.1, from coordinate 8,357,321 downwards.
GACGATGCCTCCTAGCTTGGCTCAATCACATACGTCCTCGGAATACGTTTCCCTATACATGAAATTTCTAATTAACTTAGTTTAGCAACACATAAACGGAAACGTAAATAAAATCTTCATAGATTGTCCAAATATGGGGTTTAAATATATGAAATCGATCTACTCGACGTCACGAACGTCGTGGTATTTTTAGAATAATTTTTGGAGGTCCCACGCGCCCTCACGCACCAGGACAAGACACGGCTACGCGCCCCCACGCGCACCGCGCGTGTGCCCCACGCGCCTTCAACCTTGGGTCGCCGGAGCTCTCGCCGGACTGAGTTTTCCGGTGGCCGGAAAACTGGGAAATTTTCCAAGCTTCGTATCTTGTTCATTTTTCATCCTTTTTGACCCATTTTTCTTCCTATGTGCTCCAAATTAAGTGTAGAACATGAATATACCTTCAAAAACGTCGAAAACCAACGAGAATCTCGTCGGGAAATTCTCCAAAACCGGCCACTTTGGTTCTACGCGATCCCGACGTCCAAACACTTCCAACGAACCACTCCGAGCCTCTAGAGGTCCCAACAAACACTTATGTGATCTCCGATTCTCCTAAAACGCAACGTATAAAAAGTTGATGAATAGTGCCAAATATAAACCTTGAGTTTTGGACGTGAAATCGTATGAAATCTTACCTGAAAATGGTACCACTGAGTTCGTATGGACTTCACGAGCATGAATATGTAATTTGTTTCGTCGATCTACAAGGTTTTGGTTATGGGTGTGGGTGTGCCGTGGGTTTTCGACGGGAGAGAGAGAGTGAACTGAGAAACTGCGAGGGAGGAGAGAGAGAGAGACAGTATGCAGAAAATAGGGAGGGAAATAAGGTGGGAGGTCCTACCTAACCCCAAACACAAAATTACATCACAAAAATCCAAGATTAAGCCTAGGTTTAAGTTCCTAAAACTATCTAATATTCCAATTCACCAATAGTTTAGGAACCTTAAACAAAACCAATGTCCAAATTACACACTTTAGTCCCGTTTAGGGGCATTTTCGTAACTTCACGTCATCGGAATTAAAAATTCCGGGACGGGCTGTGACACTACGATTTTATTTAAGCTTCGAAAAATAAATAATTCAATGAAGCAATCAACTATACTCAAATTTCTTACCACATTCATTGGCTAAATACATATTAAAATATCAAGCCATAATCATCAGTGTCTAAGTACATATCAAAATTTCAAGTCAAACCATTAGAATTGGCAAATCAAATACCAAAATTCCAACCAAAATCATTGGAATTTCCAATCATACTCATTGGGTAATGGAAAGAAGTTTAAAACTAAATCTGCAATAGCATTAACATTAAACAAAATCAAATCTCATTCTATGATTTCATTCATATCCACAATTAAACTAAATTACCCATAGTAAATTTAAAAGCTTTTTAAAACTTTCTTTCAATTTATTCTCTTTTAAATTGCTTTAAAGTGTAGCCACAGATCAAATAAATTAGTGACTCACACTTCCAAAGCACTATTCACATTTCATCAACCAAATGAGAGAAATTTATGTATCACGACTCTAACGGCTAACCAATTTAAACCTTATTAATCACATAGCCATGAGAATATATGCACTTCATCAATTTGGTTCACTATATCAAATCCAACAATGCTAACTGATGACTATGGCCACCAAACCAATCAATTTTATAATTACAAACTTTGCCCATCAATTTTTTTCATCAAACGTCAAAACACAACTAGAATATCGTTTATATTAAACGAACTCAAAGTCTCATTCCACAATTTTATTCATGTCCACCAATAATAAATGAAGAAAACTTCATGATCTTTCCACCATTTCAAATTATGATAGACAAATCATAACCTCAATTTATGATTTCATTCATGTTTGATTAATCATCATGACTTTCATAAGTATTAGCATTCCCAACCATAATTATCATTGACAAAACAATGATTTCATCACCTTTTTCTTTGATCCCAATTAGTAACTAGTCGACTGGAAAAGATTTTAGTATACCTGGCCAATACTCATCGCACATTTTTACCACTTCAATAATTCATTCCCACAGCCCACACATGGAGCTTCTCCCTGGAAACACTGGGTCTTTGTGCCCATTCAACTATTCTTTCACATTCCACGGGTCATTTTGCCCAATTCATCGTTCACGGGCCACTTTGCCCCTTCACACATTCTCGATCATTTTTGCCCAAATTAATATCCATGGGCTCTTTTTGCCCAACCAAACATTCCTCCCATTCCACGGGCTATCACGCCCAAATCGACATCCACAGGCCTTTTTCCGCCCAATTCAACACCCACGGGCCTCATTTTGATTCACGAAGCACTTAATGTGAAAATGAAGTGAAAATGATCGTTTACCTTCAAAGTATTGCTAATCAAATGCCATACGCATTTAATGATGCTACGAAAGTGACAAAATCACATATACCAGCTGCAAATGTGCCTGCAAGAATTAATATCCTTGTTGGACAAAATAAAGTGGCATCAAATGATTCATCTGGTGCATGCTTGAAGTGTGGTAGACCCCCAAGTTCAAAAGATTCAGCCCTTCGAAAAAGAAAGATGAAGGCACAACTGAATCCAAATGAAATTATTTAGAAAAAGAAAATGAAAGAAAAATCCACAATTCATGATTCTGTACTTTCAGAAGAAAAAAAATGTCCTTGATGAGACACATGTCCCTGAAGAGACAAAAGTACATGAAAGCAAAGAAATCCCCATAAATTATGCATGTACTAACGAATTGTGGGATCGAAATGAAATAATAATCGAAGACATGTTCACATTCGCAGTAGTCACTAAAATCATATTAAGCGATGATATTGAGCCCCGCTCTATTGATGAATGCAAACAGAAACAAGATTGGCCTAAGTGGAAAGATGGAATCCAGGCATAATTAAATTCCTTGGAAAGGCGAAGTATTTTTGGACTGGTAGCCCAAATCTCACTTGGTGTAAACCCCGTGGGTTACAAATGGGTATTCACAAGAAAATGCAATGAGAAAAATGAGATTGCAAGATATAATGCACGTCTTGTTGCACAAGGTTTTTCACAAAGAGCTAGAATTGATTATGAGGAGACATATTCTCATGTAATGGACATAATTACGTTCTGTTACTTAATAAGTTTGGTGGTTTCAGAAAAACTTGACATGCGACTTATAAATGTCATCATTGCGTATCTATATGAAGAATTATATAATGACACATGTATAAAGGTCCCAAAAGGACTTAAGGTGCCTGAAATGACTAACAAACCACAAGGTATGCTTTTAATCAAATTAAGGCAATCATTATATGGGCTGAAGCAATCTGAACAGATATGGTATAATCGTCTCAGTGAGTATTTGATCAAAGAAGGATATACCAACAATGACATTTACCCTTGTGTGTTCATTAAGAAATCAAATTTTAGATTTGCTATAGCGGCAATATATGTTGATGATATGAACCTAGTTGGAACCCCTAAAGAGGTTAACAAAATTGCTGAGTATCTGAAAATCGAACTTGAAATGAAAGACCTTGGAAAAATAAAATATTGTCTCGGCCTACAAATTGAGATTGTGCTAATGGAATTTTGGTCCATCAATCAGCTTACATTGAAAAAAATCCTGAAACGATTTGGCACGGACAAGGCTTATCTACTCAGCACACCAATGGTTGTTTGTTCTTTGGACATTAAGAAAGATCCATTATGTCCAAAAGAAGATGATGAAATGGTCCTTGGTCCAGAAATACCCAGTGTTCTAAAATGCGGTCTGGGCGGCCGCCTAGGCGCCAGGCGTCGGGCTACCGCCGCGATTATTTCAAAAATGTTCAGGAAATCGGCATGGGTATTAGGCGGTGCCTAGGCGGCCGACTAGGCGGGTTAGGCGGCCTAGGCGGGCTAGGCGCCGAGCTAAGGGGCCTCCGCGGCAATTCTGTTAAAATTTTCCGTCTCACTACACTGCGATGGTGACGAAAGAGAAATTGAGAGAGCTTGATGGAAGAGTAAAATGTGAGAGAGATATGTAGAAGAATGAGAATAACAGTGCATTTGCAGGAAAAAAACAAGAACTTTGACCTGAAAGCCCAGATTTCTTCGCCGGAGAGGATTTCTTTGATGTGCTTGAAGAAAAAAGGGAGATTTTACAGAGGGAAAATGGAAAGAAGAAGAAGAAGAAGAAGAGGGAGCGGAAAGAAGAAGAAGAAGATGAGGAAAAGGAAAGAACAAAAAAAATAGAAGATTTCGGTTTTCAAGGCTTCCTTGGTTTGGGAGTCTCTGACTATCTTGGTTGATGTGAGGCATGGGTCTCTTGGCTGATGTGAGGCATGGGGAACTAGGAGCTTTGGAAAGGACTTTACGAAATGGGAAAGGACATTTCAGAATTCTTTTTATTATGAAATGGACCCATTTTTTAAATTGGACTTTATGAAATGGACCCCTTTTAAAAAAGAATTCTTTTCCTAATATGAAATGGGTCTTTGGCTAATGTGAGGATTTATTCGATGTCCTTCCTTCCAACCCTAGTTCATAAAGTCCTTCCTTCCAACCCTAGTCCATTTTGAAATGTGGTGCTTTACGAAATGGGAAAGAACTTTTCAGAATTATTTTTATTATGAACCACCTAACCTGATTTTTACTTTTAATCTTTAAAAATTAGATATAATCATTTAAAATATCTTAAGTTATATGGTATATATGCTTAATATGTTTTTAAATTCTAGACTTGTTAGATATTTTATTTGCATTTTATCATTCTTTTATTATTTTATTTATGTATTTCATATAAGTATAATTTTTTATAAGTGTCAATGTGCACTTATTTACAAGATATACAAGAATTTTACCTAAATCCGCCTAGACCACCTAGGCGCCCGCCTAGACTCCGCCTAGCCACCTAGGCGCTAGGCGCTAGCCCGCCGCCCAACTAGCACCTAGCGTTTTTTAGAACCTTGGAAATACCATATCTGAGTGAAATAAGTGCTTTATTGTATTTAGCACAATGTACTAGACAAGATATAGCCTTTTTAGTCAACTTGTTAGCAAGGTGTAGTTCTGCTCCAACAACTTGTCATTGGAAGGGAGTCAAAGATGTATTACGATACCTTTGTGTGACAACAGACATAGGTCTCTTATACTCAGAAAAATCCACAAATGACTAGATCCTTGTTGGATATGCAAATGCTAATTTTCTCTCTGAACCGCATAAAGCCAGCTCACAAACTGCATATGTGTTCACTAATGGAGATACCACTCAACAAAGCAAACATTAGTTGCTACATCTTCCAATCACTTGGAAATACTTTCTTTACATGAAGCAAGTCGTGAATATTCTTGGTTAAGATCAATGATCCATCATATCCGGAATTCATGCGGTCTACCTTAAAAAACAGACACTTCAACTGTCATTCATGAAAATAATGCAGCATGTGTTGCCCAAATAAATGAATGATTCATCAAGGGCGATAAGACTAAACACATATCTCCAAAGTTTTTCAATTCACATGAACTTCAGAAGGCTAAAGTAATTGAAGTCAGACAAATCCGTTCCAATGAAAATTTGGCAGACATGTTCACCAAATCTTTACCAACATACACGTTTCAGAAGTTAGTGCAGGGTATCGGATTACGTCAGCTTACCAATTAGTTAAATTTGAAGAATGCGGAATCATGGGGAGATACATATTAGGGGAAGCATCCATGATACATGCCAGTTGTACTCTTTTTCTTTCGACTAGGATTTTTCCCACTGGGTTTTTCCTATCAAGGTTTTAACGAGGCAACATAACCATGCTTAACACTATATCAACAATCCAGTTAAATTTGTACTCTTTTTCCTTCGCTATGGTTTTTTACCACTGTATTTTTCCAAGTAAGGTTTTAACGAGGCAACTAATGTTGATATATGGGCATCCAAAGGAGAGTGTTGTAAAATTGTGAGGATGAATGAATGCCCGCAGTAAGGTAGACTTGGGAATAGTAAGGTAATAGTAGTTGTGTGATGCTTTCAAAAAGTGTAATCATTTTGTTTATTTGATTTGTCACAGATGTTGCTCTATATAAAGAGCACTCCGTGTGATCACAATAAAAACATCAAAGAAAAGAAAAGAACTAAAAGCAATAATATCAATATCCCTACCTTCCTCTTTTTACCTGCAATCCTTTTGTGTTATAGTTACGAAACTAAATAATGTGATATTTTGCACTCGCTTCGCTCTGTCCCTAGCAAAGGTTATCTCTCTAACTTTTGCCTATTTATAACATTGTACACATTTTGGGTGTTTGTACAAAGAGAGTTTTTTTTTTTTGTACAACAATAATTCACATTAAATCTGAAAATTAAGAAAGTCAACCCAATACCTCTCCTTACAGGCGGCGAGATTATCACAAAAAGGGATGTATTCAATTGACAATTTGATGAATTCTAATGAACTGATAAACTCCCATGGAGTATATGAAATTTAATAGATTCATATAGACTCCACATGAATATTAATGAATTCTTGTGTTCTAAAAATGCTCTAGGCGGCAGCCTAGGCGCTAGACGATAAAAATCTGATGCGATTTGGGGCAAGTTGTTTACAAAAATCAGTGGGAGTTAGGCGGCCGCCTAGGCATCTCTAGACGACTCTAGGCGGATTGAATCTCATCTTCTTCCATCGCTTGATCTACAACTCTCATCGTCTTGAATTCTCGTCTTCTTCCATCAGTATGAAGCTAGTGATTGTTTCGAGGATCAACTGCTAAAATGGGCTTGTTAAAACGGGGTTCCACCGTTAGGAATATAATAAAAAAATCTTACCTTAATTTTCAAAACCTCACGGTGAGACGAAGGTGAAAATAAATAAATTTAATGATGATTTATGTACGAATTTGCAAAACTGACTAAAACCCAAGGGTCACCCACATTTTTTGTGAAAAATTCAAATGTTTTATTTTCGCGAAATATTTTTCATGGGAATTAATGAAAAATTTATAAGGAATTACGAAGCAATGTTACGGTTTATTGAAAAATAAATGTATATTTAGTGTAATATTTAATCTAAAAACTAAATAAATAGGTGAAAAATATTGTTGTGAGGCCTAAGTCATTGTTAAAATGGGGTACACTCTCAAGCATATCAATGGAATGTCTTACCTTAATTTTCAAAACTTCACGGTGAGGCGAATGCGAAAAATAAATAGATTGAGAAGGTGAAAATAAATAGATTGAACGATGACTTATGTACGAATTTGCAAAACTGACTAAAACCCCACTTTTTTGTCAAAAATGCAAATTTTTTATTCTTGCGAAATATTTTTTGTGAGCATTACGGAAAGCATTTAGAAGCAGATTTACGATTTATTGATCAATAAAGTTCTATTAATATGTAGTTTAGATTTAGATAAAAGAAAAATTAACAAAAAAAGGTTCAAATATCTTTAAATTTAGGTTTTAAGTCGTTGATTATAGGTGTTTAAATATGAATTATAATAGATTTTGCACAGAAAAATATATTTTGAAGAACATGAATACGATAGTTTGTGATAGTGGTAAGAGAAATAAAAGAAAAATTAACAAAAATGTACAAAAATAATTCAAAATTCTTGCAAGTGCCAGAAAGTCAATGGCACCCTCAAGAATTTGAATCATGTTTGTACATTTTTGTTAATTTTTCTTTTATTTCTCTTACCACTTAAACAAACTATCTTATTCATGTTCTTCTAAATATATTTTTCTATGCGTGGAGCCCGACTCATTTTCTGAGCACCTGGAAGTTCGCCTCGTTCTGCATGCACGAAGGCCACCTCGTCTTGTGTGCCTGGTTCGCCTTGTTCTACATGTGAGATGTCCACATCATTTTACGTGGCAGAAGCCCGCTCTTTTTGGGTCCGTGGAGCCCGCACCGTTTTGGCATGCACGGAGTCCGCCTCATTTTTTGTGCGCAAGGCTTGCCTCGATTTGTGCAACGCATATTAACTCGTTTTTCGCGTGCAGAGCTCAACTTGTTTTGTGTGCCAGAAGCTTGCCCCATTTTATGTGAGTATAGCCCACCTTGTTTTACATGCCATGATTTGCCTCGGTCTGTGTGAGCTGAGTTCGCTTCGCTTTGCATGCGTCGAGCCCACCTAACACTCATGTTTTTTGACAAAAATGTAAATTTTTTATTTTTGCAAAATATTTTTCCTGCGCATTAAGCTAGACTTTTTTAAGGACTTCGAAAGCAGTTTTACAGTTTATTGGGCAACAAATGTATGTTTAGTAGAATATTTAAGTCAAAAACTAAAAAAATAAGTGAAAACTATAGTAGTGAAGCCTAGAACATTGTCAAATGAGGTTCTACACTCAAGAATCTCGATGAAAGTCTCACTTTAATTTTTAGAACTTCACAGTGAGACGAAGGTGAAAATAAAGAGATTGAATGGTAATTTATATATGAAATTGCAAAACCGACTGAAAACCGTGAGTGCTAACTCACCTTTTTTGTCAAAAATGCAAATTTTTTATTTTCGCAAAATATTTTCCGTGAGCATTGCAGAAAGCTTTACAAGGCATTTGGAAGCAAATTAACAATTTATTGAGCAACAAATATATATTTAGCAAAATATTTATGTGTGGCTGGTCTTTTTCTTGATAATCAGAACATTTGATGTGTCTAATTGTCTTAATTGTCTTACAAATTAAACATTGTACTTTATTTTCTTTATCTGGAAATTAAGTGCCTGAGAACATGTCCGTCATAAAGCCTGAATACTTTTAAGAAATAAATAGATTGAATGATGATTAAAGTACGAATTTGCAAAACCAACTAAAAACTATGATGTAAATCATTTTGACTCATGTTGAGTGTCGAGTCTGAAATTGTTACTCATAATGTGAACAAATATGAAACTAAAATGGTTACTCATACAATCATCTGTTCCCAACGGTTATGTTACATCAAGGGCAGTTCCAGAGATCCAGTTTCCACGGGTGCAAAGGATTAACACGATTACAAGACCAAACCGATTTGTAACACAAGAAGTCAAATAAAGGAATATTACATACAAAAGGGGGAAAAGCAAACGGGTGTGGCAGCAGCGGAACACTGAACTTGCCACTCCCCCTGCACTAACACAACGCAAACTCAGATGATATTCGCCTAATCCTCCAAAACCTTTCAACAGTCGATCAAACCTAGGCATACACACGCATCCGAACGTTAAAGCCACTCCGAAAAGAGATTATAAAACCGGGAATTCCAACGGCTACAAGTGGGTGCATGCTGTTCCAGAGAAAACATAAATTACGAGGAAAGTTGGAACCTGCCGCTAGGTTTTTTTCTTCTCCATCCCTGAAATTTTAAACCGAAAATACTTTACTCTTGGAAGCCCGTGGAAAAGACTAATAAACCGAAGAAAAAATAAGAATATACAGTTAGAAAACGTACAAAAGCAGCATAGTACACAAACGTCAGTCCCGCCAGGACAATAAATGCAATTTGGAACACATTGTACCTGTAATGCAAATACCAAAGCGTATAACCATATCAGTAGAACATACATGCATGTCTAATTAGAATGAATCCTATCAAAGAGAACAACTCACTTGTACAGATATCTAATTCCACGAAGAGATTCCAAGGTGTGACCAAATATTTCCTGTGCTGCAGTTGCTTGAGCATAGTATGCAAATGCTGTGGAGCAGAACTGAATCACACTGAAACAGTGGAAACCAACAATAATTACAATTGTAATTCTAGAAATCTTCAAAATTTTACGGAACAATGGACACAGTCTTCATCTAATATGTAAATGAGAAACACAAAGATACAAACCTGATGGAGCTAAGTAGTATAAGTCCCACATTAAATAAAAATGAATTCATTAGAGTAGCACCCCACCTGAAACGAGTAAATTAAATTTATGAGCAACCAAGCCTTCTGGTGGTAAAACAATGGAGGTGTAAACAAACATTATTGAATAAGTAGGGCCGGAAACAGAAACATCATTACTTCATCGGATGAATTGTGATGAAAACTAATTTCAACCCAAGCATCATTGCCCCAGCAATGACTGCAAGCAGAAGGTAGAAGCAGAAGAATGCAAACGCAACAGTGCCTAAAAGACCTGATGAAGAACATAAGCAGATCAAACTCATATTCATTCAGAAGAAACTATAAAACGTAGAGCAAGAAAAATGTATTCTGAAAGTACCCCAAACATCATCCAGCTTGATGAAAACTTCGTTCAAGAAAGGAGAAAGTGGAGGGCTAATCAATAGATATATGATGATATGAGCAATCCAAGCCACTGAAACAATCAATCTGAAAAACAAAGGCACAACACAAGGTTTCAGTCTGAATAAATCATCAGAGTCATTAAAGAAAGTGTGACACACAAGAAAACAAGAGCTATGGTAGTATATGCTATGACAAAAATCATGAATGATACCACGTCGTAGCCTTAAAGAGAATAAAGTATTCCTAACCGCCCATGCTATATAAATGTTACCGCATAATCAAGTTATATGGGTACATCACTGCCTACAGTGAGCACCAACAAAAATCGTAGTGAAATGCATATATTATACTTATAAGTGACAACAAATGCTTAAATTTCTCTTCCACAAACATAATCTTTCCTCTTCCTTTTCTGAGACTTTCTGCACTAAAATGTCCATCCCATCTCAATCTTCTCAGGAAGCAAGAGTTATTTAAATCATCGAGCATATAGATTTTACAATAATTAAATGGACAACATCAGCACTCACCCTAAGATTCCCAACACAAGTTTTGCCAAGTACCCAAGAACTGTCATAGCCCAAGTAGTCTCAGCCTGAAATGAGGCACGAAGATTAGAATAGAAGAGAGCTTATATATGGAACGCACAACAAGTCACATGTGAATGCCCCTTACTTTCTCTCCTTGAGGATACACCTCTTCTAAAAGTTTTACATCTTCTTCTAATTGAAGCAACTCCTGCAAGGTTAAGCAAGCAAAACTTTTGATGAGATAATTAAGTCGTTAAACAAAACTGAAAGAAAAAAAAAACCGCTAATGCCTAACTGTGAATAAAAATTCACTTTGCATGCAAAATTTAATTATACCTTCTCTACTGCCTTTACATTTTTACGCCATTTTCTACCCTTAGAGCCGCCTCTTTCTTCTTGATGAAGCGCATCAGCTGCTTTCTTCAACTCTTTTGCTTTCTTGCCCAGTTCAGTAGCTTCCTAGATTATAACAAGAGAAACTACCCCATAAGCAATCACAACGATCTTCATCATCTTAACCTTTACACTTGATAGAAAATAAAGTAGTACCTTGATATACTGTGACCGAGTAATAACAGCCTTTGGACGCCGAATGAATGAAAATATGAGTCCCAGCGGTAGACAAGCAATGCCAACACCACCAAATATCTGGATGATATAGAACATTGGAGATTAATTATATTTAATACTATATGTATTTACTATATCCATATGTAGTATCTTGCAAAAGAAAAGAGGCAGTCTAATCAACTCTGGTGGAGAGAGGGGGGGGGGATGTTGCTCCCCGGACCATATTCAATAACAACACAAATATGTGAAGATTTCCGGTAATGAACTTACAGTAAAAAGCACGGATCCAACAATGGTAGCAAGAGCAACGACATATTCTGGAAAGGTAGTACGCATTGTCCATGTTTTCTCTGACGTATCACTTGCAAGATATGCAGAGCACTGTAAGGACAAGAGAAGCAGGACAGAAAGAAACCCAATATGAGTAAGAGGACAGAGTTGCTTCAATAATAGCCCAATCAAACATATGTGACAAGCTCATACCGCCTTTGCGCCGTTTATGCATTCATTACTGCTAGAAAATTGAAATGAACTGGGAAAGGAAGTTGTGGAAGAAGAGAGGTGCCTAACAGTAAAGTCCACCTTCCCAACTAGCCCTGATAAACAATCAAAGAGTAAACACATGATACACAATCAGAGTGTTGTAACAAAACATGTACAACAAAAATCCAAATGTAACCAAACAAATGCTTAAATTCATAGAGCACAGTTGTCGAAAAAAGAACAATTCTTTCAATGCAAAGATAAAACGTTCAGATGAAAATAACAAGTGAAGGGAACTAACCGTATAAGATTCCGAGCACGAGAGCGCAGACAACGGCGGTCACCGCAACCCACAACAACGCGCCTCCAATCCGTTTTCCAACACTCCTGAACACAAAAACACAAACCCAATTCACAAATCAACAATGTCAAGCTATTAACACACAAACATCTCATCGGCATTTAGGAAAAATGATAATTTTGATCAAAAACCCTAGAAGTACCTACTTGTCCTGGTCTCCTTCGTAGTAGAACATAGCAAAGGGGATGATGAAGAACACGAGCACGGCGTCAAGTATATAGATTGCGAGCCACAGATCCTTCATCGGAAGAGTGAGATTGCACGCGCCATTATAAATCGCGTGGCGACAAGCCTGGCGGTTGGCCACGTCGGCCGGCAGCATGAGTATTGAAATCGCGGCGACGGAGAGCCCCAAAACAACGACGAATTTGGGGAAGTAGGCCTGGTTCTTGTCGTCGGGGTGCTGGTAATTGACGAGCAGGTAGACATTGAAGACGAAGACGATGATGCAGAGGATAATAGCGACGATGACGAGCGCGAGGTTGAAATCGCCCATCGCGGCGGCGTCGTTTCAGCTGCTCTCGATCCGAATCGAATCGAGTCGGAGAGATCGAGAAGGGGAATCCAGAAATTAGGGTTAGGGATTTGAAATTGCGCGTTCGAGTGATCGCAGATCTCTGTCGCTACTTCGAAACGAAGCAGAGAGGGGAGAGGGTGAGGGTCCGTTCCGGGGAGGTGGTTTGTTGGGGAGGGAGAGTAGGTTAGGTCCGTTTTGACGTTGGAGTGAGAATTACGGTTCTGTCCTTGAAGAGGTCGTTAGTTACGGTGTGGGAACGGCGGCGAGGAAGGAGGTTCGGGGGTTTTATTGTAAAATGCGGGAGGGCGTCCGTGGCAAACAACAAACAAACAGGCTGTCACACTTCGAGGCGAGAGGCCGGTTCGAGACATGTAATAATCGCTCGAAAGCTCCGCGGCGAGGAAAGCGTGTGACGTCTTCACTCAACGCAAGAGAGTGTTTAAACCAAAAAAGTGGGACCATCTTTAATTTGTTTTCATTTGGGATTAATTTCATATTTGCTCCCTAAACTCCTTCGACTCGTTTATTTTCTCCCCTCTACTTTATTTCGTCCCAAGTTTGATCTTATTATAAAAGTTGACAAAATAGCATGCAATCAAAAAGCACAGACATTGAGGGATGTGAACTTATGTGACTATATTTTACAACGCCTCTTGATAACATCAGTAATTTTTGCTCACCACTCTTAAATGGTGGTAATATTCATCACTTTATTTATCAGTATTATATGATTTTAAATTTTGAGATTTGTATCTATTTACCACACGAGTCTCAAATTCAAACTCATTTAATGGGAATAAATGATACACCATCACTTATGAAGGTGAGCAAAAATACTCACAAGAGTGTTTAAACAAAAAAGTGGGACCATCTTTACTTTGGTTTAATTTAGGGTTAATTTCATATTTGCTTCCTAAATTCTTTCGGCGCTTTCATTTTGTCCTTCTAATTTATTTCATCCCAAGTCGATCCTAACTTTGATAATTTGGTTATTAATGTCAAACAACGACTGTCATCACAAAAGTTGATACAATAGCAATTGACCATATTTTGTAGTACATCTTGAATTCTTGATAACTCATCTACTAGACCATAACCAACATTTTTCTTCCCATGTTTGCGCAATTTGTATGAGAAAAGTTCTCTCCTCTCTCCCTGAAAACACAGAGATAAGAAACTCTAGTCGACGGCCCTAGCCTCCACCCCACCCAACCTTTTTATTCATGTTCCCCTTTCTTCTTCCATTTTTCTCTTATTTCAATTTTCTTTTGAATTTTGTTTCGGTTTTCTTTGAGCTTTGGTCTCAGTATTTCCTCTGAGCTTTTCTCAAATTTGGGCTTCATGCCTCTTCATCAGCATTCATCGCTCTTTTTCCACCCTCCCTCTCTTCTAGGTGTGCCTTTGCAAACTCAAACCTCCATCTCCCACACCCCCCATCCTTTTCCTTCTACATCACTTCCTCATAATCCATCTCCACCCCATCATGTGCTCTGATCTGCAAGCTCCAAATCAAAAATGGATGCCAGATCCATCTACCTTGCTCACTTCCCTTCCCTTGATTGACCTTCCGGAATCCCCTCGAGGGCGAGTGTCCTGCGGCTTTGGCCAAAGTAAGAGTAGTTTACATGTCCCTTTAGCCTCACCTTTTATCCATGTGTTACTATTATTGTATATATTTGCAGGAATTGGTGAAAGGGATTTGGATCGTGTGACTATTTCTCAGTTTAGCGTTTTCGGTGTTGAAATCTGGTCGTGTATTTTGTCAAATTAGCCACTCAATCATTTTATCTAGTGTTATTGCTTTGGTGGCTACTGAAAAGACATTCGTGACAACTCTCTGCGTTTGAAAGATAGAGATTAAGGTTTTAATTTTTGTTTATTTGCATTTAGGTTATTTTACTTTTCTTTGGATTGACGTATAACTTTTTTTGTACTTAATGAATGTTACAACAAAATAAGATAAGAACAAAAAAAACAAACAAACAAATACGGTGCCTAGGAGTGTAAGCATTAATGCGAAGAAACATACAAAAACAAAACCAACCAAACCCAAATTGGTCAATTTGATCTGAAATTATTTGTTATCGCCCCAAAAACTGGCATAATCTAGAGCCATAATTTGAGGACGCAAAAAGTTCGAGATTAAAGTGAAATTATCTATATACTCAAAGAGCTTTGTGCGTTACCCTTTTCAAGGTAGAGTTTTCACCGATTTGAAGTTTTAGTTTGTTTGTGAATATTTTTTTTCTTTTGGATTTGTAATTATCCTTCTGTACCTGATAGTATGTGATCCAATGTTTTATATTAGACGTTTCTGAAATTTTAAACTAAAACACTATGCTGCAATCAAAGGCAAAGATTGTTGGGTCCAAAAGGAGAAGAAAAAGCAGAGAACAACACGAAATTGGATTTGGGTAAGCTTCCACTCTCTTCTATGTATAATCTCTTTGAGAAGTGATTTTTTATTTTGGTTTGTGGTTTCGGAAAAGATGATGGAAATTTCATATTTGAACAGAGAAAATAATATGCATGGATACTGAAGTGAAATTTTTCGTGGTATTATTAACATGTTTGTTATAAAGAATTCTTCATTTAAATTTTTGGGTTGTGTGTTTTGTGTTGTTTCATTCGTGAATTGTGTGTTTTGTTGTATCTGATTCTGATTTTTGTTTTACCCATTACTCAAATTTTGTTGCTTTTTGTGGATTTTTAGCCACATTAATATACATCATTGAAGTATGTGAATGAATCCAAACATGGGTGTTGGGGTGATCTTGGTAGAAAAGCCAAATACATTCTTGACTGTGACAATAATGGAGTTCAGAATTATGATTCACCCCAAAGAAGAAGGACGGATATGCTATCTATGCAAATAAGAGGTAAGGTGAGATATAGCTTTCGTCGTGTCTTTATAGTAGTTTGCCATTTTCAAAGGGTTTTTAATCGCTACTGCTGAATTGTTGAATATATTAAGAATGATGTGTTAAACCAGAGAGGGAATCATCAACTTATGGATGTGTTAACACATCCAATTTGTTGTAAGTTTTTCACTACTTAAACATGTTAACACATCAATTCTAAAAAACTTGGTCTGCTACTTTACTTATGGTGTTGTTGGTTTACTCCAATGATAATGGCTAGCTAGGATAGCCTTTCTTTATGTCTTAATTATTGATAGTGCTATCATCATTTTGTGCTGCTCAAGTAAAAACTGTGCAGGCAAAGACATCAGAGTGACAGATATTCAAATGAAATTCAGAGGATATCCTTTTGTGGTGCTCAAGTAAAAGTTTCTTCGTCTGTTATATTTGTGTGTTGGATATTGTAGAAAATTAATATAAGTTGTATATTCATGATAACTGATTGATTAAGATTACAAGGGGTATATATGCAGAGGAGAGCTCAGCACATGAGGGTGCAAGAGTGCTATTGGTACAATAAAGAAAGAAAGAGTTGTACGTCACTACAGTACTACACTGGGTGCTAGCCAACACGATAACAGTACTTACAAGATAACAATAACAATATAAAAATGATTAAGGTAGGAAGCATATGACAATTACGTCCAATAGATGTCTCTTTCGTTGGACTAATATATGTTTACTGTTCTTTTAATTTATTTATTAATTTTCTCTGCCGATAATTATTATATGCTTTTAGCCAATTATTTTGGGGTTTAGCCTTTAGCTGGTTAAGCATTTGACTACTTTAGTGTTTAGTAAAGTCTTATCTTTTCAAATTTCATTTATACAGATAATGAAGGAATGGAGGGGATCGGAAGGCAGAAGAGCATACAATTGAGAGGAGGAATGAGGAAGAAAGCAGGAAAATTCAGTTGGGTCCTTAATGCACTCCTAAAGGACATATTGAGAAGTATAAGGTGTGTGTTTTCTGCTCAACTGTGGGAAAAAATTTGCTTCTTTTTTACAGTATGTTATTTTCTTTATGTGATTCATATTTGTTGCATTGTTGGTTTACTTTATTGTTTAAGGATGTTGAGAGTTTGAGAAATGTTGGTGGTATCCATCATCTCAGTTTTTTATTTTTAAAACTATCCATCATAGAGCCCTTAATTTTTTTTTATTATTTACATATTTATTTATTTTAATTATATAATACAATTATTTATATACAATAAGCTCCGATAGTATAGGTATAATTTTTAATTAAATTCTAGAATCTTTGAATTTTATGTCAATTTTCTTTTACTTTAATCAGTCACTATCTAAATTTTATGTCAATTTTTTTTTTACAAAATGAAGAAGGGGTTTTGTTGGGCTGTTGCTAGAGCTGGCATTTTTGACCCGACCCGTTAACCCGATCCGTTCATATTAGTATTTGGGTGGATGTTTAACGGGTCGGGTCGCTAACGGGTGAACCCGTTAACAACCCGTTAAATAACGGGTCACTTTGGGTCAACCCGTTAGACCCGTTAGCACCCGTTAGTTGAGGATGTTTTAGTAATTTCAATAAAGTCTTAATAACAAAAAATAAACTCTATGCAAAAAAAAAAAAAAAAAAAAATTGTTAACGGGTCTTAACGGGTGACCCATTAGCTTAACGGGTCGGGTTCGGGTGACCCATTAACTTAACGGGTCGGGTTCGGGTGACCCGTTAACTTAACGGGTCGGGTTCAACCCGACCCAAACCCGATAAACCCGACCCGTTTACAGATTTAGCTGTTGCCCACAAATTCTCTTTAGGCCAAAGAATAAAGTTGGAAGAATTGCGGTTCGCTTTCGTTTAGTTTCTTCTTTTGAGTGCAAATGCATTGCTGATATACTTTAATTCATTCTAAAGATAGTATCTTCTCTGGGTTGTTTTACAAAAGAATTTATCTTCCTTTTGATTCAGATTTTGTTGTCCTTACAATTTTCTATCCCGCAGCAACGCACGGGAACAAATTTCTAGTAATTACTAAAATTCAGGGGACAAATTCATTTTACATTCTTGATAAATTTCTCCTTTTTTATTGCTTGTGGGGTTGTTGGATTCCCTTTCCAGGTGAAAAATAGTAGGAGTTTTTTGTACAGAGAGAACTCGGAAGTACATTTCATAGAACTCTATTAATTCTGAATTATTTTAAGAAAAGCTAAAAGCCCAAGCTCTAACAAACCTAGCCCAAAAACTAGCAAACCAAAATCTTAAAATTCCAGCCATGCATTAATAGACTTTTTCAAAACTACACCACCTATAAAAAAAATTCAAACTAATTTTTTATTCGCAAAAATTAATTTCTGAAAGACTAGTTTTTTTAAATCATGCACTTCTGCAAGATAGGCCTCACAATTCATGCATTTCTACAATATTAGTTTCAAAAAATTTTGTACTTTTCCAAGACTAGGTTTTAAATTCTCGATCTTCTACAAGATTACTTTCAAACTCCGACATTTCTGATCAGTTTCAGAATGTATGCATCCAAATCATCAAAATCTCAAAATGAAAAGAAGATACTAGAATAAAAAAAACAAAAATAAGAAAGTCTCAATCATTCCCTTAAAAGAAACAAAATACTAAAAATTCTAGAGAACAATACGAAAAAGAAGAGGGAAGAGAGAAGTATGAAGAAAATGTAGGAGAGAGATGGACGAGAAAGAGGCGAGAGAGGGGGGATAGAAAGATAGGAAGGAGGAGGAGAAAAAAAGAGAGAGAAGTACCGAATAAAAAAGAGGAGAAAAGAACGAAAGAAAAAAAAAATTTATTCATAAAAACTAATTTCTGCAAGATTAGTTTTAGAAATCATGCATGTCTGCAAGATCAACTTCAGAATTCATGCATTTCTACAATATCAGTTTCAAAATTTTCTGTACTTATCAGTTTTAAAATTCTTGTACTTCTACAAAATTAATTTCAAAATTTCAGCAATTCTACAAGATTAGTCTCAAAATTTCAGCAATTTTGTAAGACTAGTTTCAAAATTCTTGCACTTTTACAAGATTAGTTTCAAAATTCCAGCATTTTTGCAAGATCAGTTTCAGAAATGAGAGAGAAAGATGGACAAGGAAGAGGGGAGAGAGAGATAGGAAGAAAGAGAAGGAAAAAGAAAAGAGATATAATCCAACATTGTGTAATTTCTCCATACTAGTGTTCATCAATTGATTTTTTTAAGGAATTTTAATTCTTTTAATGAATCTAAGGGTATTCAATTAGAATTTTAAGTGATTTTCTGAAATTCAACATATATGCAATTAGGATTTTAAGATAGTTTATTAAAATCCTTAGAAATCCGGATATATTCAATTAGAACTTCAAAGAAGTTTATAACATTCTAGGTGCATTCAATTAGGAATTTATTTAAAAAAAATTAAAAAAGTTGAGGAATTTAAGGGAATTGATGCAATTTAAGCATTCACAAATCTCACATCTCTCTCTCTCTCTCTCTCTCTCTCTCTCTCTCTCTCTCTGAGATTTTGAGAGAATTGAATAAAAAAAATTCATGAATATCTACAAATCAATTAAACTCCAACTCCATAAATTTATATATCCATTAAAATCTCTCATATTATCAATTGAATACACCCCTTAAACTCCATTTATATATCCATTAAACTCCATATTATATTGGCAGGATACGAAGAACATGTGACTTTTATATGCATCTACCATTCCCTTATTATTTTAGTTTTCATTGTTGCATTTAGGTGTCAACCTCTCCATTATATGCATTTCTTTCAATTTTATATTGGAACTCTCCGGATACAGCTAATACGTAGTCGGACGGAACTGTCTCTCTCAAAAACTTTCTGTTTTGTAGAAAGCGATGAAATGCTAATCCAATTCACAATGCTATTCTTTTGATAAATCTGTTATGCATTTCCAAATATTGGCATTTTGAACAAGGTCTTAAGTCTTGACTTCCTAAGTATATTTTTCATATTTCGATAAGTGGAGTGATTTCAACACACCATTTTCTACTTTATTCACACTTTTCTTAGTTGTAGTTTTCGATTCATCTTTGATTTTTTTTTTCTTTTCACAACAATGGCTAGATGAAAAGAGGAGTGTACATAAGTGAAAAAATGTTGCTTAAATCATTTCACTTTGATAATTCTATACAATAACGCTTGATGCCTTTAGAAGTACCGTTTTAGATCGAATAAGAAACGGTTGTATCACAAATAATCCATGACATAATAGAAATTTTGACAAAATTGTGACTGAAGAACCATATTAGTTTGTGACACTCATTTCAAGGACTATATTGATTAATTTTCAATTTCAAAACCAATCTTAATATGGTTGGTCAATTTCAAAATGATAAAACTCAATAAAAACGAGATTCTCTTCATGCGTCAATATTGTCTAGAGAATAACTAGTATTTTTATATGATTACATAAAATTTCCAACATCGCATGCAGCCTAAATTTTGCATTGAGGGCATCATATATATACGTCGCCTCTTCTTATAATTTGAGACGAGTTCGGCTGTACCATATGATAAGTTCATACACCAAAGTCTCTTCCTGAGAATTTTTTCATAAATTGCTTGTTGGGAACTCCCATTTTTATTTCTCTTCGGATAAAATTTCATAATTTTTTTGCCACAGATTTTGGCACTCAATTATTACAACATGACAATTTCGTACTGTATGGACAATAACATCCTTGTCAAAAAAAACTGTTTTCTTTACAAGATGAATGGTTTTTCTGACATTTCAAGTACCTCCATATAGACATATACAGAAGGCTTAGAACCTCCATATTCTGAAAATTTCCGTCTCTCAACAAATTTCGAACAATGGAGACTCAGAGCTGTGGTGAGCAATCTGTCAGGTTTTATTCTCACTGAGCTAATTTGTTATATATTTATAGTACGAGACGAAGATTATGCAAATGTTTGCATGCCGGAATTATATTTCAAAGGTTTCGCAGGCCCATAATTAGCATGCCTCCAATTGGTGCAGGTCTGTCGCAGCGGGAGGCAACTCCGGAATCGGCATCAGCAAAGCACGGCGAAGGATGGAAGTGTGTCATCACTAGGACTGAGGGACCTGATGCCGGTAAGGCCTTCTTCAGCTGTGCTGGAAACTGCACCTGTGTTATGTATGTCAATCAGCACAAGGATAAACTAATCTAAGTTGTTTGGAAATGGCAACGTGATATCATTTCAATATACCAACGTTATAGTCCGGCTTTTACATTCTCTCTTTCATTCAATTTGAAGATTGTTTAGTTATTTATATGTGTCCTAGAAATCGAAAGTTATGATAACAAGTAACATCTACATAATGAACCATCAATTTATTTAATTTTATAAATAATTAAACGCTCTCCAAATCGAACAATTTTGTATATATAATATTTACAAAATTGTTCTAGAATGAATAGTTCTAGTTATGAAGTTTGTATAACCACGAGCTGGTGGTCCAATGATAAAGACCGGATTGCGAGGCTTCATTCAAATTAAAAACTGAAGGTCTTGGGTTTGAAACTCGCTGCTGGTGTGGAACTTGTGGCCAGATGAGGCTGATATGCTTCCGTGAATCGTCCTGGCCTCCTATAACCGTGGGTTGCAACCAATTGTCTCTTCTTTTTTTTCTTTTTCTTTTTTTTAAAAAAAAGTTATGAAGTTTGTACTTAAGTTGTCACCGAAAGATGAATGACTTTTTATATGTAACAAGAGGCAAGCAGTGTGTAGATACTTGTATCAGGTCACGACGATGCATATGGACTGATAATGCCTAATTCGATCTTTTGACAGCTATGAAGACGGGACAGTGACAAAGGAGGCCATGACGGTGAAGGAGGTAGAGAAAACTAGTGCAAACGAAGCCTACTGCGAGTGTGGTGAAGGCTGGAAATGTGTCATCTCCAAGGTTGAACCTGAAGATCCTGATGCTGGCAAGAGCTCCTTCGAATGTGCTGGTTGTTGCAGCTGCGTAACAGATGGTTAAAGCCTAAAAGGCGCATCAAGAAATTAAGTGCACATGTAAAGGGTTAAACCCTAAATTACATGCATGTGCATGGTCGATTCTGTATGTGTTTTGTGTTTTGCTGAAGCGTTTAAATGTGCTTAGTCAATAAACCATGCTGTAATATATTGGATAAAAGCTGTTCATTTTTCATCACCAAGTTCACTTGTTGTACAAGAAAATAAAAATATTTGAAGGTGAGAAATACAAGAAGGCTTCAAGGTTTCGAACTGTATTTTTCATCACCGAATCCACATCAAACTTTAGCGACTTGAACTTATGTTGTAAGTCTCGATTCATAAATCATCTATGCAAAAACTCAACTCAATCTGAAACTAGTTTCTTATTTAATTGTCCAGATAAAATTTCAATGTTTCTTATAATATAATGTTCGTCAATTTCTTTGAACTCAATTAGATGTCTTAAATACTTTTAATTTGGTTAATATTTTGTAAGGATGATCTATGAGGTGCAACTATATATATATATATGTATTACATACACCAACACTAGTTCAAGCAAGGAATGACATTTTCTCAACGCGTTGGTTTTTTATTTTTTATTTTTGTCTAAAGAAAAGATGGTGTATTTGTATCAAAGTGTCAACATTGCATACAACCTATAACTTTTACATTTAGGTTCTCAAAGGCACAATATGTATATCAATCACTTCTTATACTTTGAGACGGATCTTCGAAGAGTTTGCCATCCTTTCTTTTCTTGCATATTGTGACGACCTTCCCTCCTTGTGTGATGAACACCTTCTTCATTTTCTTGGTTTTTTGCTTAACCTGCTCCTTCAGTTCGCCCATCTAATTCGAAAGAAGTACCGAATGAGATCGACGGGAAAGTATGTAATCATTTTCTTCCAAAATATGATACTAATCGCAGCTCTTTGAGAACATATATATAGCTTGCTACTTAAAGTATGCAATCTTTTTCTTCCAAAATATGATACTAGAACATATATATAGCTTGCTACTTGCCACCTTAACCATTCTTAGCTAACCGAGTTTTCTTTAAAATAGTTGACATGGGAAATTAGTTGATGTTCTGGATGGTTGGGTTGGGTTGTTTATTGGTTGGGGTGATTAGTGACTGCTTTGCACAAGTGTCATTGCTTAAAAATGCTAATATTATTGTGCAAGGCAAGAGATTTGGAGTTGTATTTTTGCATTTCAACGTGAGTTCGAACCTAGTCGATTCTCTAATTTAACATTTAATCACTAATGATATCGTCATATCAAAAATAAGAATTTTAAAAGGCAATTAGTGTTAAGAAATAAATTGCCCTTGCTTTGCCTTTAGTTTTATTTAAGGAGTTTCTTTCTCCTTGTGAGAAAAAGATTGAACAAAACAGAGGGCTGCGGCACAACAGGAATGATACTTCGGAGATTTTCATTTTTCGAGTTACGAATCCTAATTATGAATAAATCTTTTTGGCATTGTTATTATTAAGATTTTTTTTTCCCGTTTGAATATCTTTTGTTATGTATAATGCACTAAACTTTATTTAGATGCTTATTTAGCATCTAAGCTTTAATTGAGTTGATCTGATGCAAGTAAAAAGTAGAAGTCGTACTTAAACTGGGCTTAGCTTCTTGCAATATACCATGAATTCCTCTTTGTAGGTGCAATGCAATTAGGGTTTATGTGATTGTCCATCAATTTTCATAGAACTTAATATGTTCTTACTTGTTTAAATTCTCGCCATAGAAGGTTACATGTAAGGATACTTTTGGTTCGACCAGATAATATGGCCATTGAATAATTTAGGTCTTTTTTTTGTATGTTTTCAATTTATTGTTTCCATGTGTTTAATTTCATGCTTAATTTAATTTCCAATTGAACTCAAAATCTCATATCTATTCTCTTCTCAATTAGAATTTGTTCCAATTTAGTTATTAGGATTTCTAGAATCAATTCGATTTATGTGGGACAATATCCGTGCTTATTTGCTATATTGTCATCAATTTTGTATACTTGCGAGACTTAATGAGGTTAATTTTGGTTGTCTAAATTTCACAATAGTGATACATGTTATCCTGCAAGGTTCGTATTGCATCGTAGAAATGATGCACCGAACAAATCAAAACTTGAATAAGCTGCGAAGCTCGTGTGAGTAGTAAGTAAACAAACAATGGTTCACAATATAGGGCAAGGCTCTACAATATTAGTATGATTACTGATCTAGGTATAGAAAATATTTTGGTGAATTCCTGTGTGCCAACTCGCAACCTAGCTCGGTCAGAAGAGTAGAATGGAGGTGGTGGTGTTGTCAAATGCGGTGCTGACTTCTGCATTAAAGCGATCACTACCGAGGAAGGAACATGTCTCAACCTTGGGTTCTAGAACCTGAACACAAGATTTGGGTATACACTTAATCTTGTTAGGTATAGGTGCTTTTCTTCTATTATTCAAGGCTCTTTATTTTGGGGTGTATATGATACATGGATCGTATCAACTTGTTCCGACCTAGGATAATGAGCTCATGAGCTTAGTCTTACTTTACCGTTGAGAAACAAAAGAAAGACCTTCATCTCCAAGTTTAACTCAGAAGTAGCTCACTTCTTTTTGGGTGTGAAGTAGTGTCAAACCCAAAAACCCAACAAGCATTAGAAGATCCCCATTAAGATCAAACAATTCCATCGAATTGAGTATGATATTGGATGTGCGATAGCATCCACTATACCAAGAATATCATTGAACCCGATTATTAAAATTGCTCAGGATACCCTTTTTTAGCTTCTAGAATCTATTTCTTAGTTTAAGATCCCTCTTATTAACTGGAATCAAAGAATTTGTAGATCCATTCCCCTCTAGGACCGAAACTTCTTGTTCAAAGGGCGAATTCATCAAACTTGATCAACCATTAACGAGTAATCCGAATGTGTGGATTTGATCAGGGAGATGCAGAAATACTACTTCAAGATCCATTAATCACTACGAAGTTTAATAATTGGTTCGGTTTTCGTTGTGCCAAACGAGGAGTAATTGGGGGCCACCTCACTTCACTTCACCGAAGCTGATGAGATGACTTCTTGAGAGTCTGAAAAAGCAAGAATAGATAATTCTTCGTTTGCCAACACTTGGATAGATAACCAACCAACCAGTTGTAGTGCTTTTCACTTATCCGAACTAAAGGTGTCGCTGGTTGTCGATATGGTATTATTCACTTGTCGTCACTAAAGATGTGTTGACGGGAGAGTTAGGATTGTTAGTATTTTTCTCAAAAAATGTGAGAAGGCTTTCACATAAAATGAGACTTTTCGCGTATAGCGCTTTAAGTTGTTTGTTGAGTTGAACGTGCCCTCCTCTGTTGCAAAGCCTCTTGTATTTATTTATTTTTAATTTTTTTTATAAACAACTAATATTATCTAAATTAAAAAGATGTTAATCATATTTTCCCAATGGGCTAGCAATGAAACGATGTTATAGAATTCAAGCCTTGGACGCCTGACTGTCTTTTGATAGTAGGCCAAAACCATCTGCCATCAGGCGATAATGCTGACCAGATCATCTTTTGCTGGTCAAAGGATAATACCAAAAGAATTCCAAATGGATAATGATAAACCAAATGGTTGATGTTGTGGCCAAATGATAATGGTCGCCAAATCATATAACAACTACCATCTTTATCCTCCCAATGGTCAAAACAAAAACTCTCTCTTAATCACCTTTGCAGCACGTGGCCAATAAGAACTCCTCATCATCAATTCATTTAGTCAGCCCCTTTCATTGTCCAGTACCAACTGGTGCAGGATTCTCATTTCTTTTTCTTTCCCTTTCTTTTCTTCTTTTTTTTTTTTTTAAGAGAAACAATAGCATTTTATTATGAGGAAAATAGATCAAACTACATCAAGGAGGGCCTCCATAATTACATCTGGAGGCTCCTCAAACCAACCAAATTCATTGGAAAAAGAAACAGCCAACTTGGCTATACAATGAGCCTCAACATTAGTAGTACGACGCACGTGACACACCTGTGAGTCCATAATGTAAGAGTATGAGTATGATTCTTACAAGTCTTGGGATAATTGATATTATAAAGAAGTCTAAATCTGATAAGGAATGCAGTCTTGAGAGAAGTTCCAATTGGTTTTGGAAAAGAACTTTGTGTTGGAACTTAATAAGTTCTCATGAATCTTTATGGTTTGTATGTCTTTGAATCCTAGTCCAATTCTGATAGGGAATGGACGGAGCACTATATATTTATGGTTCAAACCACTGCTCTTGCGAGATCAGCTTATGTTGTTCTAAGTCCTATTGATTAGAAAAGCTATTGTGATCGTAAAAGAGGAGAATGTTTCGAGCACAGAGGCTGCAATGGCTTCTTCATCTGGTTCCAATTCTACAGATAAGTTCTCGATTCTTTCTCATGTTTAAGTTCATCTCTTGGTTAAATGAAGTTGTGATTTAATTGGTTGTATCCATGTTTTTAGATTGATGAATTGAATCTGAGATTTATTCTTACATGCGGTATCAGAGCCTAGGATTCTAACCATTAAATTCAACCCATTCGAAAAACCATTGAATCTGGGAATGAGCTATACTACCTGGGTTTTTCGAACTGAGCTTAGGACTCTTAAATAAATAAATAAATTTTGCGACTTCCAGGTTTCGAAACTGGTTTAAACGAATTCGCTGGAAAATAGTTTCACGAAAACAACATTGCGTTTTCAATAAGCAGAGAATTAATAAAATAAAATTGACCGTCAGGATTTTTGGGGATTGATCTCGGGCCAATTGCTGGTGCAAACCTCAATGTTTTCATCTTAGATGCATCGGTGGTATGTGATCTCCAGATAATGACAAAATATATTTAAACTATTACCATTGCTTTTTACTGCAAATCTATTGGTTGAGGTTGTTTTCTCAATTTGGGGTTTTGATTAGCAACTTCATCGATCAAAACATGTTCTGGGTTTTGTGATTCTCTCAATTTGGATGATTATTTCCGTTGCGCTGTTCCAAATTGAAATCTGCAGGAGGTATGTTTAATAATTCGTATTGTTCTGTCAATGTTGGCTTCATATTTCAATGCATAGATTCGGTCAAGGTTTTCTGTTAAGTTTTTAGTAAAATTAAAATTACGATAACGAAACCCACGATGAACTAATCCTATTGAAATTATCGAAAGTAATCTGGAGACCATGAATGATCAATCATGAATGAGACTGCAATTGCTTTATACCTTGCGAAATATATTTATGCATATCTGTCATTAGTGCACGATTTAAAATCTGGGTTTTGTTTGATTTTGTCAAAATTTCAATAACAAAACATGAAGGTCTTAATTGAATGAACATAATTAGCATGTTGATATTTCTGATTATAGCTGATAATCAAGGCTGAATTTTTCCATATCTGCGGAAAAATTTTGATTTGCATTTTCTACTAATCGTTTTGTGTTTTCTTAAACAACCATGAAAAATGATCATTATGCATGAGACGTCTGTTGATGCCTGTTGTTGCATATGTTGTCTATAAGTATGCAATGATTAAAAGGTATGATTGCTTTTAATTCTTTCAATACATGTGTATGTTTTAGCGCATATGAATCTGCTTTGCTTCTGCAGATTATGTGAATCTGGTATAAATCTGGTATGATAACAATTTATATTATGCTGCACGTGGGAAAGGGTGAGCTTATTCTTGCTTGCTTCTTTGGAGATCAATAAAGTGATTTAGCAAAACACATTTATCTTAAACATCATAGTTCTAATTTTGAGAATTATTGCTTCCGCTGTGTTCATTATGATGTCTGAAGATTGAGGTAGCTGTGGTTTCTTAATCCTTTATATGAATAAAGATGTGCATTAAATATGCCTGACCAAATATTAGTAAGATAAAAGAAAGATGAAATCTTGATTATGATGACATTAATAAGTTTTTGTTTGTCTAAGAGATATTAACGTTCATGGTTTGTTTTTTTTTTGTGGGAATTTGGGTCGACGGGATTCTGGTCGTCGCTTTGGCGATGATTTTGGTTCGGCGCGTCTGTAACCATGGCAATCCGTATGGATGGGTCTCGAGCATTGATGGATAATTTGTTTCGTTGATTTGGAGCCAAGGAATTGCAATCGGGTTGTCGAATACGAGTCCAATGATGCATTCAGGTAACTCAGTTCACTATTTCATGCATAATTAATTGTTCTCCTATATGTGTGATTATAGTGCGATGAGTTGGAGCATAATGAATTAGGACTTTTTCTATTCCGAGTATGCTTGTTTATTTTGTGAAGGCACGATTAAACTCGAAATCCCTATAGATGCCAACTTATGATTTATGTGAGATGACTGGAATCATTCTTTCTGCATAAAGATTCTTTAGATTAATATTTGGTGTACACATTGCTCTTCTATTTTTTTGAGTTAGAGCCTGTGTAATTAGATTGGGTGGAAAATATTGTTTTGTTGCTATTTTGTTGTCTCAAGCAAATGTAAGATTCTCATTAACTTGCTTGAAACTTGGAAGCTTGCATCATGATTTTCCATTATGAATTATGATAATAGAATTTGACTTATTGTTGCTACCAAATACATGTGGCTTTTATGTGAGTCTGATTGGTTTGAATTATTCTAGAAAAGCAAAATTGGATTATACGAGTATCCATAATGACGTTTTTTTAAATTATGAGTGTGATTCATATCCCAATTTTGGTTAGACTACATATAATAGGTTTTGGGGGTGTTGCCATATATGTGAATGATGTAGTTCGGAATCTTTGGGTTCGTTAATGCCAATATGTGCACTGTATAACCAAAAACATGTGAAGGCTCTTGTGTTAGTACCTGTATGAAATGATATAAATTGTTTAGTGAAACCTTGTTGGCAAGAATGCATTTTGAAACTCATCTCACTTGATATATTGTAAGTGTAAGAGATTTGATATTATGTATTAAATCTATAAGTACACTAAATTTTAATGGATGATTATCTTGATTATCTTGTTTTAATCAAGATGACTTGTGCCTTTATATCCAGACATTATCAAATTTTAGTTGATCTTGCTCGATGGGTATTGAACTAGTTAGGATCAAATTGAATGCAAGAATATTGTGCTTGCTATTCTGATTTTGATTATTTTTGAAACTGGTGATTTTGGGTTTATGTGAGATAAGTTTTTCCGAAAGGATTATGATTATCTTTTGATACATAGACTGTTTGCATAATGGTTTAGGTGTATTTGACTAAACTGAGATTATGCAATTGGTAAGGAATCGGGAATCAATTGGTTCATATCTCCGGTTTCTTTATTGGCTATGCAGTACATTCTGCTTATGCTTAAGTGGGAGAATCATATGTTCGAATGTAAGCATAAGGTTATTTAGGCCGGCCATTATAATTCATTTGGATGCTTGAAAACCATATTAGGGTTTTATTGAAGCAATTGGTAATTATTTATGTTACTTAATTTGTTTAAGTAATGAGAAGTTTAGTGCTATTTGCTGGAACTAAACTTAACTTGATATAGTGGGAGCAAATCAATTTACGTGTTTGTTCTGGTCAAGCAAAATCACATTGTTGTAAATACAAATTGGATGAATGTGATCATGGAATTTGTTTGTATATTGGTTGCTGCAATTGATCACATTGATAAGATATTCAGTGTATTGCAATGACTGTTAGTTAATACAGTTGATATTAACTTATACTTAACTGGTTTGTGTTAAGTATAGCCTAGATAAGTGGGAGCAAATTGGTTTGGTTTTTGCTATATTGGTTCACATAATTACGAAGTGCAAATTAAGTATGTTGTGATTTTTGAGTTAATTCTGCGATGTAACAGAAACGATTCTTAAGTTCAATACTTTAAAATGCATGGGTAAGTTGTATGTGAGGTTAAGCTTTTGTTATCTAAAAGATTTGGTGGCTGTATGAGTGGGAGTAGACGTCTTGGTTTACTCTTGAGCTTAGATACATTGCTATGAACATGAACTGGATATTGTGATTTGTAAGTTAAATCTGTATTTTGTGCTGCAGAGGCAATTATAAATTCATTTTTTTGGTTTATGTAAGCTGGTTGTGTCTATGTACTAGTGTGATGGTGAATGACTTATGTGATAACCTTTATAATAATTTGAGATGATTATCTGTTGTGATGAATCATACTCAAGTGGGAGAATGTAAGAGTATGAGTATGATTCTTACAAGTCTTGGGATAATTGATATTATAAAGAAGTCTAAATCTGATAAGGAATGCAGTCTTGAGAGAAGTTCCAATTGGTTTTGGAAAAGAACTTTGTGTTGGAACTTAATAAGTTCTCATGAATCTTTATGGTTTGTATGTCTTTGAATCCTAGTCCAATTCTGATAGGGAATGGACGGAGCACTATATATTTATGGTTCAAACCACTGCTCTTGCGAGATCAGCTTATGTTGTTCTAAGTCCTATTGATTAGAAAAGCTATTGTGATCGTAAAAGAGGAGAATGTTTCGAGCACAGAGGCTGCAATGGCTTCTTCATCTGGTTCCAATTCTACAGATAAGTTCTCGATTCTTTCTCATGTTTAAGTTCATCTCTTGGTTAAATGAAGTTGTGATTTAATTGGTTGTATCCATGTTTTTAGATTGATGAATTGAATCTGAGATTTATTCTTACACATAAAAGCCCGTAAATGAGCATGGATATCCTCCACCAGAAGGTCAATCAACGAAGACCCTTGGATGCGATTACCAATAGCTGCACCACCTGCAAAGAGTCACTCTCCACAACAATACAAGGCAGATTCCTATTTATAGCCCACTGAACACCCTCTCGAACAGCAAGCAATTCCATCATAATGGGGTTCAGTGCGGGGGATATCTTACGAACAAAACCTCTAGCATAGCTACCGGCTTCATCGCGAAACACCCCACCAACACCTCCCCTATTGAAAAATTTGTTTGAGATACCAGCATTCTTTAAAAGAGGCTTTCAGAAATAAAAAAACTGTCATCAACGAAAAGCAAATGTGAAATGCTCAGTGTGTCACGACAAATAGAAACTCCATGAATGAGACTAAGGTGTTCATAACGGGCAATTAAGCTAGTGAGACCTTCTGCACACAAAAGGAATAAATACGGGGAGAGAGGATCCCCTTGTCTGAGACCTTGAGTGGGAGAGATATACCTAGTAGTAGAACCATTAACAAAAAAAGAGTGTGTCACAAAGGAAACGCAGCTCATAACCAAATTTGTCCAAGAAGGATCAAAACCAAGAGGAGGCATCTGGGCAATGTGTTAATTTTCAAAAGTGTGCGGTCTCCTTTTCGCCTAACATTAGGCGGGATATTCAAGACCAAATGGTTGCTTATTTAGGTGTCACACGAGTGGATGTGCATGATCGGTATCTCGATTTGCTGATTGTCCTGGGGAGGAATCGCTCCTCAAAGTTCTCCTATATCAAGGATCGCTTATGGAAAAAGTTAAAAGGATGGAAAGAAAAATTACTCAGTGCAGCTGGGAAAGAGATCCTTATTAAGGTTGTTGGTCAGTCTCTTCCGATTTATTCCATGAGCTACTTCCTTCTACCTAAGTCATTTTGTGAGGATCTTCAGCGTATTCTCTGTCGGTTTTGGTGGGGTGTCAGTGATGATTCCCGTTGCATTCATTGGATGTCGTGGGAGAATATGTGTCGTCCTAAGGAAGAGGGTGGTCTTGGATTTCGATCGCCACGGTTAAGCCACGTCAACATCTTTTATTAATTTTTTATAAATAAAAAAAAGATAAAATAGAGAATGTGAGAGGAGGGGATGAAAGGAGATTGAAAGAGAAGGGAAAAGAATCCTACTCCATACCAATTACCTACGAAATCTCATCAAATCCTCAATGGACGATCTATGTCCATTTATTTAACGGCCTCGATTGTGCGAACATATATGTAATATTGGGTACAAACAATAGAGTGAGGATCCTCGCTGAATTCTCTTTGTAAGGATCCTGAGAATTCTCCAATCACATCCGTTTATCATATATTGTGCGGTCAGAAATTATTGTAATTTTTTTTATTTAAAATTGAATATAAATAGTACCTGACAAAACTTAGCCGCACGATGCACGATGAACAGATGTGATTAAAAGATTCTCAAAATTCTCATAAAGAGGATTCAGCGAGGATCCTCATGGCAAACAATAGTACGAGAATCGATTGAACTCTAGGCTTTGGTATGCTTCAATAATGCAAACGTACAAGATTTGCAAGTGCAACACAACATTTTGAAAAGGATTTCTGCAGCATTATTGCTCTCCCAACGTTGAAGTTTTAAAACCATTAAATGATAAATTTTCATATGCGAGAGCAATTAAGATGGATCTGGTACACTTTTACATATGGCTCAATTCAATAACACAACGTTATGTGTATTATCACTTCACATTATATTGTGTTACCAAACCGAGATGCCACTAACTTGGGTTCATCTAATCCTTCTCCTTATATGCATGCTACAAATGGTACATATTCTCAGTATAATAACAAATGCTTGCTACGAAATTGTATCATTCAAGAGCCATAAATTGAAACGCACCCCATCAAATTAACAAGGGATATTGAACAATGAAACGATGGGAGGTTTTCAACCCTAGGACCTCCTACAAACTAAGACTCTAATATCATGTTAAACAAGTTACTGCGTCTTAAAAGTATAAATTGTTATGGAACGAGCCAATTGAAAAGGACACGGCATCCATGAATTTGGTTTCTTGTCCTCGGAGCTATATCTTGAGGTTGGTTCGGATTCTATACCACCCTCTTTTCCAGGCGCCGACGACCTTCCATCCTTGTTGCTCGAAGAAGGACCGAAGGTCTCGACTCCTTTCCCTCATTTGTTTACGTCGCTCTCCCATACACAAAATTACGAGTTTCAAATCGAATCAACTTAAATGGAAAATCTCTTTGCTCTCTTTAGTTTTGATTTCGCTTTAATTCGCCTATGGCTATATATGTGTATGGTAGAATTTTCCTTGCCCTATGACTATTTTTAATTAAACTTGTGAATGTCACAATCACCACGAATAAATTTAGTTGATTTGGTTTTCTCCGGTTTGGTAAGGTGGCTTGGAGAATGGAGGCTTTTATTTTTAACTATGTTTGGTGAAACTTTTTTTGAACCACGAATAGAAATACCCCTTTTTTGGTAAAGTATTTTACCGTGTTTCTGGATTGTGATTTCTATATGCGTTTAACCACCCCAAAGAATATTCATAACACTACTTAACGAGTTAGCTTCGACAGTAGAATGCTCTCTCTTCTACTTACCAAAAAAAGTTCATCTTAACATTTACTCCCTAATTTTCTACATGTAATACTAATACATAGTCCAGTATAAAGTGTAGATCGAAATTTCGGTAAAATAAATGTTGACCAATAATCAAAATTTCAACTCTCACGTGTCACATAATTTTTACATGTAACGTGTGACTCGACAAAAAAATCAAAAAGAGTCGGAAAAGTCATTAAACAGGACACGTGTCAACACCTGGCAGAGACGACTTATTTCATCTGGAATATTATATTCAAAATTAGGCCTTGAAAAATTCTATAAATAGAAGGCTAATTCATTCATTTCAATTCACCAATTCACAAATACATTTCTCTACTCCCAAATTGGAAGAGAATTCACTTGAAGTTCGTTCTTCATTCTTCATTCATCGTTCTTCGAGATCAAGCCCCAACGTTAAAGAAACGTTCATCCACCTTCGAGATCAAGCCCAACGGCCCTTGAAGAAACTTCACCAAAACCTTTGAAGAATCAACAAGCACTTTGGTCACGTGCTGATTCTTCATCCAAGATCAAGCCCCGACGGCCCTTGGATCAACATAACTGCTCTTCAAGATCAAGCCCAAAAGCTCTTGAAGATCCGTTCATCGTTCATCTGTTTATCCATCTTCAAGATCAAGCCCAAAAGCCCTTAAAGATCTGTTCATCGTTCATCTGATCTTTCATCTTCAAGATCTGTTCATCGTTTATCCGTTCATTCATCTTCAAGATCAATCCCAAAAGCCCTTGAAGATTTGTTCATCGTTCATCTGTTCATTCATCTTCAAGATCAAGCCCAAAAGCCCTTGAAGATCCGTTCATCGTTCATCGTTTATCCACCCTCAAGATCCCCCGACGGCCCTTGAGGAAATTTCCATCAAACTTCAAGATCAAGCCCCGACGGCCCTTGAAGGAATTTCCATCCAACCTTCAAGATCAAGCTCAAAGGCCCTTGAAGAAACTTCCGCCAACCTTCAAGATCAAGCCCAACGGCCCCTTGAAGAAATCCCCTTGTTCATCCAAGATCAAGTCTCGATGGCCATTGGATCAACCAAATCCACAAACCAACATCTTACAGAGATCGAATCAGAGGATCAAGTTTAAAGAGATTGTAACCCAAATTCATTCAAATACAAATATTATTTTGTACACGTGTTCTTATTTTTTTCAGGAATTTTTCGTGTTCACAAATTTAGCACGCCCAGTGGGACTATCTCTACCTCTCATTTATTTCTCCGTTCAAGAAAACTGAAACACACTTAAAAAATGATGCCTTCAAACAAGGAACAAGTCATCGGCGCTGCCTCCATAGAAGAACGGCTTTTTCAACTGAAGGAAATGATTGCAACAATGACGAGAACCTTGAAGAAAAGGACTTGAAGATCGCTATGCTCTTGGGCAAACTGGGGGCAAGGCATGATGAAATATCTGGCTCCGATTCCAAGAAAGATGGCGACGAAGAAGAAGATCGCAAGAGATGATCGCTAACACCGTCAAGGCACAATACCAAGAGAGCTCAAATACCTCCGGGTTGTACTCAAAGCCTTACTCCAAGAAGATTGATGCCCTGAAGATGCCAAGGGGATATCAACCACCCAAGTTCATGCAGTTTGATGGAATGGGAAACCCGAAACAGCACGTCGCCCACTTCGTTGAAACTTGCAACAACGTAGGCACTGAAGAGGACTACCTTGCCAAGTAGTTCGTGCACTCGCTAAAAGGTAATACCTTTGATTGGTACATTGATCTCGAGCTCGAATCCATCAACAGCTGGGAGCAATTGGAGTGGGAATTTCTCAACCGCTTCTACAGCACTCGCTACACAGTAAGCATGCTGGAGCTGACGGGCACAAAGCAGTGGAAGGACGAGCCAGTTGTCGATTACATTAACCGATGACGCACTCTTAGCCTTGATTACAAAGACAGACTTTCAGAGATTTCCTCGATCGAGATGTGCATCCAAGGCATGCAATGGGATTACACTACATCCTTCAAGGCATCAAACCGCGGACTTTCGAAGAGCTAGCAACACGCGCCCATGACATAGAATTAAGCATCGCCAACAATGGAAAAAAAGAACCAGTCACCAACTTCAAAGACAAGGTGTTTACTCCAAAGGTGGACGAAACTGGGAAGAAGCCCGCCAATGAAGCATTCACGGTCAACACTACTCCCGCCAGAACCCTACCTGCGCCCATCAAAATCCCGTCCAAGTATAAATCAAGGGAGATAAAGAGAGGAAAGCCTTCTAGCACCCAAGACAGGTACAAAAACACCTTAAGGGAACTAGAGTAGAAGATGTATCCTTTTCTGAACTCTTATGTGGCCGCAATGCTAGAAGACTTGTTGGACAAGAAGGTGATCAATTTACCCGAATGTCGATGGCTGGAAGAAATAAATCGCACCGACAACCCAAGGTACTGCAAGTACCACCGCTTCATCAGTCATCCGACGGGAAAGTGCTTTGTGCTGAAAGATCTCATCGTGACGCTGGCTCAGCAAGGAATCATCGAGCTAGATCTGGACGATGTAGCGAAGTCAAACTATATCACCGTCACTTCTGGCTCCTTCGATTTGAAGTCTTCACCTCGACCACTGGGGGCATGCTCTAAGTCAAAGGAAGTGGAATGATGGGCTCATGTCACTCCTAAAGAGTTGCACATGAAGCCTACGTCGCATCCACAAGTTTGCCAACCGGAAAGGGGGTAAGAAACCATTGTCAATGCACTTTCAAGCCTAGATGAAGCTGGGATCGTCAACATGATTGAAGCTGATTTCATTAAAGAGGTCATGGACTCGAGACGGAGCTCAAATATTGTCCTTACAAAATCAGAGCAACTTCGCACTTGCATAAAATTTCATGGCTCGAAACAATTCAACGCTTGAGGAGGCGGCAAAGTGCTCATTGTCTGCAAGAGCCTAAACTGCAAGACACAAAGCTCATTGTTCGTACGAGCCTAAACTGCATGAACGAAGGCTCATCGCCGGCACGAGCCCAAACTGCATGGCACAACGCTTCTGGTTTGCACGAGCATAAAAGGCAACATCAACGCTCTTGGTTTGCACAAGTTTAAAATGAGACACAACGCTCATTGCCTGCACGAGTTAAAACTACAAACGACACCAAAAGAAAATACCAAAAAATATATATGTATTTGAACTACGTTTCGACTTGATCTCTTCTTTGGAGAGGTACGTAGGCAGCTCGAATGTTCAATATTTCGAGTTCAGTCATATCAAAATAAATATTTTATTAATGAAAGTCAATTTCATTACAAAAAAAAATACATATGTTGTTATTATGTACAAAAAAAATACATACGTTGTTATTATGTATTAAAAAAAAGAAAAAGAAATATATATGCGCATGTGTGTCCAGCAGCAACAAATGAGCCCAAGTCGCAAGCTACAGGCCCAAGCTTCTTCAAAAGCCCAATCCTTGGTCAATGTCTAAGTAGCAATTGGCGTTAAAGCCCTACCACTTCTTGCTTCAAAGCCCATGGCCCCAAGACCAAGCATAAAGGGCCTGACCCGCTTCTGGCTTCAAGAAAGCCCAAATCCAGCAAAAGGGGAAGTCATCAAATCTTTGAGCTAGAAGATGACTCTTGGCTTGATGATGAAGATTATGCAGTGAACATGGTTCGGAGCCACCAAAGAATGGAAGGCCGGATTCCGACTACGAAAAGTGGAGGTGGAAACCAAACTGCTACTCTTTTCCCAAACGGTCTTCTTCTTCTTCTTCTCCAAAACTCCACTCTCCGGAAACTCTTCATCTGCTGACTCATTCCACCATCCCTCCACGTCACCTCGATCCCCAATCTCTACATCTCTGGCATGGAACCCCGGCAAGCTCTCCAATTCAAATATGAGGCGTCAATATTCAAGGTTTTGTCTTTGAATCCAATCTGTCCCCACATCAATGGCAACAAACCTTCGAGAACACTTCAACACGTCGGCTAACTCGCCGATCTCGAGCCACCCAGCTACAATCGGCGTCAAGATCAGAGCTTTGCCGTCACTATCTCACCGAAACACTATGGATTTTGGTACGACACCGATTCTAGTGGTTCCCGTAGTCGTTTTCGTGGTGTACTTGGCGTTTCAAGCCAATAAGAACGCCATTAAGCTCTCCAATAGAAGATCATACGTCATGATATCCTATTATGCCCTTCTCTGGGTCGCCAGCCTTCTCAACCTCGTATGGTGCGCCCTTCAGGCACGGTAGTGCTCAAGTGGGAACGAGGTTGCCTGGAAATCCAGTTAGTTGTTTAGTATGCTTCTATGTATTTGTGGTCCTTACCATCCACTGTCTTGCTGGATGAAAAAATCCTCATCTTTTGAGAGTGCAAGCTTGTCTTCTTCAGCCTTTAAAGACAGATCATGCAGCCGAGTCAATACATGTGCTGGAGTCGATGATGATTCCGCCGTTTTTGCTTTCGTCTATCTGGAATGTTGACTCAGGAATTGGGAGCAACTCGCCACCAACACTGAGTCCGGTCAGACCAACATAGTAAAACGTGTCGAGCTGAGGGTTGCGGCGCAACAAAGCTGTAACGGCATTAGGACTGAGCGGTGAGTTGAAATCGAGAGTCGACGCAGAGTCGGAGTCAGGGTCCACGAGGCAGTACGAAAAAAATGTTATGGCATTGAGCTGGGAAGGAAACGAGAGTGAACTGCCTCCGAGTCCAAGAAGTCCAGCCACGCTGACGAACAAGCCCTCGTTGATATGGCTGCAGTCGATGGCAATCTCCTTCGTCGAAGCCCCGCCAAAGCTGATTGTCTCCGTCACAAAGTCACTGACAGTGTGCGAGTCGTCGCCGTACGTTGCTCTTCTCATCTCTGACGTTTATGGATTTGAAGCTCCAAAACTTGAGATCTTTCTCGAAGTCGACTTTCTCTCTTCTCAAAATTCACCGTCAACAAAACTGTTGTCTTTGTTCTCCGACGACCTCACCGAGAGCTGCTTCAGGCGTCAGAGAATTGACGAGTACAAGTGGATCGATTAAGGTGCGTCTGCTACTATGGATCTGGCGAAACCAGGGAGATCTC
Source organism: Crataegus laevigata (assembly GCA_963580275.1). NCBI lineage: Eukaryota > Viridiplantae > Streptophyta > Magnoliopsida > Rosales > Rosaceae > Crataegus > Crataegus laevigata. The sequence goes on along the minus strand of OY756952.1, from coordinate 8,319,428 downwards.
CTCCTTCTCGTTTTCAACCTTCACGGCAACACATCTGCCGTAAGCCCAGCTGACATCACCAACTCCACCGCAGCACCTCTCAAAGCTTCTCCGTCTTCGGCCTCCTCAAGCTCCAGCTGCCTTTGCACCTCCACCACAGCAGCTGCGTGTCTACCAGGTTCGCCATCACGGTCAAAGTTGTCGAAAAAAAAAACTTCAAAGTGACCGCCGTCAAATGACTAGCCGGTCGTAAAGCTCGATGCTTTGCTTGCCTCAAGCTCCGTCTCCGTCGATTCCTGCAACGCGTCGTCTTCGTCCTTCCTGCAAATTCCTCTACCCATCGTTCAAATTTATACAAAAAAAATATAATTAAAAAAGGGATGGTGGAGCAAAGGTGGTGCCTCAGCACCATGAAAGAAGAAAAAAATATTTAAAAAAGAGTAGTGGAATTTTTTGGTGCCGCACCATTCCAAAAAGAAACAAAAAAAATTTATATATATATATATATAAGAAATAATGAGGTGCCAACCACCGAAAGTAGCAGAAAAACAAATATATATATATATATATATATATAATGTATATTATTTAAATTATAAAAAAACATTTAGTGAAATAAAGTTCATTTTATTTATTTCTCTGAAATTTTACATAAATTTACCTTATACATGTCAAAAAAAAATCAAATCAAATTTACAGGAAGAACTCTTCAAGGACGATCACGAGAAGCCTCATTACTCGGCGGAGCTGTAGAAAGACGAGGCGCTGGAGTTTAATTATCCGGAGCCTCAACACTTGGTGAAGTTCCAGACGACGACAGTAAAAGATGCCTCTGGAACAAAGCCATAAACATCTGAAGATCACTTTGAATCGACTATCAGATTCCTGCAGCTGGTCAAGCTTCTTTTTCATGCTCGTCGAGTAACTATTGGTAAGCATGTGCAACTCCTGATTTTTATGCTTAAACCCTATGACCTCCTGCTTAAGACTCGCCACCTCCGCTATCAGCTACTCAACTTGACGAGTTCGAACAAGAAGACGTTGGCCCATGTTTGATACAGAGCTCGCGCACTGGATGCTAAAGGCCAATGAGTCCTGGACAGCCAGCTCATTGGACCGCTTGGAAAACACCCTGTTGTCTCTGGGGGTGAGAAGATTTCTAGCCATTACCGTGGCTGTTATATCATTCTTCATCACTGAATCCCCAATCGTAAGAGGACCATTCGGGGATAAAAAAGATGGGTGTCATACGTTGTCCGGAGAAAACATCACAGCCTCTTCACCGACATTCAAGTTAAGATAACAGTCAATGGGCAAGACATTTTCTGAAGGTTTTGAAGAAAAGAAAAGGTTGGACAAATCAAGATCTCAAAGGTACAAGAGGGGAACTTCTGCAAGTAGCAATTCTCAAGTGTGCTTTGGGAAGCAATCGATGCCTCTATAAAAAGAAGAAGCAATGAGGTCGCCTGCTCAGAAATCGAAGAGCTGCCTGCCCAGAAATCGAAGAGCTGCTCGTTCAGAAATCGAAGAGGCACCACTTTTTCAAAAGCCAAATTTTATGGATAAATCTGTCAGCACCTTTCACGTATAGTCTCAACTTTGAGGGAGTCACGGGCCAAAATCAAGGAAGCTCAACACTATCTTCCAAACCTCAAAAGCTTTTCCGCTTGTTCAAAAATCAAAAAGTTACTTGCCCAGAAATCGAAGAGGCGTCACTTTTTCAAAAGCTTGTCGCCACCCTTCACATGCTGTCTCAGCTTTGCAGAAGTCACGGACGGGTCTAAAAACACGTGAATCTTACTGTTTTAGTTACCCACTCGCTGACAAAAGTAAACAAACAGTATCATTGCCGGCTACTCGGAAATCCCTATATAGGCCAACCCTCATCATTTACGAAAATGCAGACCTGCAAAAAAATGGCAAAGCTCTTCCAAGATGCATTTCCAACAAAACCTCTCGAAATACTCAATATTCCTCATCCCCTATAATACGTCTGCAAATAAATCACACCAGAGTAAGAGTGTCTCATATCATCAGGGTCGAAAGAAAGAGTATCTCATATCACGCTTTATCCCTGTCTTTTTCCTTGTCTTTGTTCTCACCTGCAAGACAAGGAAAAAGAACGCAATCAGTCGGAACCTGAAAACAAACTTCCGATCTGGAACTGATTACCCGGAACCTTTGCCTGGTTGCCTACCTTGCATTGCTCTCAAGCACTCATCCTCAGCTGTTGTCAAGGTCACGAATTCCTTCGTCAAATACTTCAGCGCAGTTGATATGGTGATGGCTCACCATTCAAATGCAAAGGTTGTGCACCACTTCTGCTATGCAAAAAGATTGAAGAAGAATGATGAATGATGAGCTAGCACCGTCGCCGAAGAGTAAAGCTTCGATGTGCAACACTGGCAAATCGTCACCACTTCTTCAAAAGCAAGAGTATCTCATCTCACGTTTTCTCCCTTCCTTTTCTTTGTCCTAGTTCTCACCTGCAAGACAAGGAAAAATAGGACAATCAGCCGGCATTTGGAATCAACTCTTCGATCCAGAACCGACTACCTAGAACCCCTTCCCTAATTGCTTACCTAGCATTTGCATTCCACTCCTGCATCAGTAAAGCAAATACTGCAAGAAAAGATGCCACACATGCATGGGAGAAAACCAAAGAAGATGCCACTTCTGCAAGGGAAACAGATAAGGCAAAGGAAAATGATACATTAAAGCATGTAGAGACAAGCACGAGGAAACATGTGCCGGGCCGTCTGTTACTTCATCAAAAGCAAAAGTATTTCATATCATCAAGATCTGACGTACTCTAAATTTGATGGACTTGTTTTGACCCTCAAATTCTTGAGTCAGCTCGCGAAGATCACTTGCCATGTAGAGCCGCTCATGGTCCCATTTCCTTCAAAGATCAAGCCATAAACGGTCCTTGAAGGAATCACAAGTCCGATTTAAGATCAAGTGTTCACTACCTTTGAATCAACTTCAACTCCAGATAAAGGGGTAAGCTCAGACTTTTGAAGCAAGTCTAGCAGATGAAAACCCTTCAGCCGAGTTCAAGAATAAACCTGTGGAAAGCTGCTTCTTCAAAAGCAAAAGTATCTCATATCATCAAAGTCGAAGGCAAAGATATTTCATGGCATGCTTTTCCTTTACCCTTACTCTTGCATGCGGGACAATGAGAAATAGAGTGATTGGTCGGCACTTGGAAAGATTGAATAGAGAAACAAACCAACACCTCTACCTCGTGCCTGCCTGTCATGCAAAAGAAACAAAGCAGAGAATAATGCAGCATGGGTCGTACAACTACACGTGATGATTCATCCTCAACTAAATTGAAGATCGCTTGCCATGTGAAACCGCTCATGGTCTCGCAACCTTCAAGATCAAGCCTCGATGACCCTTGGAGAAATCAAAAATCCAATTCAAGATCAAGTGTCCAACACCTTTGAATCAACCTTCAAGATCAAGCCTCGACGACCCTTGGACAAATCAAAAGCTCGATTCAAGATCAAGTGTCCAACACCCTTGAATCAAATCCTTTAAGATTAAGCCTCGATAACCCTTGGAGAAATCAAAAATCCGATTCAAGATCAAGTGTCCAACACCCTTGAATCAACCTTCAAGATCAAGCCTCGACGGCCCTTGGAGAAATCAAAAGCCTGATTCAAGATCAAGTGTCCAACACCTTTGAATCAACCTTCAAGATCAAGCCTCTGAAGGCCCTTCAAGAAATTGCAATCTCGATTCAAGATCAAGTGTCCATCACCCTTGAATCAAAACCAATTCAAGATGAATCCTATGGAAAGTCAACAAGCACAAAAAATGCACTTGCCGATTCGTCCCAGCAAAGTTGAACAGACTCTCAGCCCAATTCAAGATCAAGCCTTGACGGCACTTGAAGGAAATTCCAGCCCAATCCAAGATCAAGCCTCGACGGCCCTTGGATCGATGTCTACATCAAGGGACTTCAAAAACGCATCTTCTACACGTGACAAGCACATGTATACGACACGCCTGTGGAAAGTCGCCAATTCACAAATACATTTCTCTACTCCCAAATTGGAAGAGAATTCACTTGAAGTTCGTTCTTCGTTCTTCGTTCTTCGTTCTTCGTTCTTCGTTCTTCGTTCTTCGTTCTTCGTTCTTCATTCATCGTTCTTCGAGATCAAGCCCCAACGGCCCTTGAAGAAACGCTCATCCACCTTCGAGATCAAGCCTAACGGCCCTTGAAGAAACTTCGCCAAAACCTTTGAAGAATCAACAAGCACTTTGGTCACGTGTCGATTCTTCATCCAAGATCAAGCCCCGACGGCCCTTGGATCAACACAACTGTTTTTCAAGATCAAGCCCAAAAGCCCTTGAAGATCCGTTCATCGTTCATCCGTTCATCCATCTTCAAAATCAAGCCCAAAAGCCCTTGAAGATCTGTTCATCGTTCATCCGTTCATTCATCTTCAAGATCAATCCCAAAAGCCCTTGAAGATTCGTTCATCGTTCATCTGTTCATTCATCTTCAAGATCAAGCCCAAAAGCCCTTGAAGATCCGTTCATCTGTTCATTCATCTTCAAGATCAAGCCCAAAAGCCCTTGAAGATCCGTTCATCGTTTATCCACCCTCAAGATCAAGCCCCGATGACCCTTGAGGAAATTTCCATCAAACTTCAAAATCAAGCCCCGACGGCCCTTGAAGGAATTTCCATCCAACCTTCAAGATCAAGCTCAAATGCCCTTAAAGAAACTTCTGTCAACCTTCAAGATCAAGCCCAACGGCCCCTTGAAGAAATCCCCATGTTCATCCAAGATCAAGCCTCAACGGCCCTTGGATAAACCAAATCCACAAACCAACATCTTACGGAGATCGAATTTTTTCAAGAATTTTTTCGTGTTCACATAAAGATCTAGAAAATTTAATAAAAGTCATAAACATAATCTACTAATATTCACACAAGTAATTGCAACAATTACCAGCAAGGGTTGGTTATCTTGATAAGGGCGTGTCTGTGGTTAAACACCAATTCAAGTTCAATTCCCGCTGCCAGCAGTTTTCGTCTGTAAATTCTTACGTAAATTTATACCGATGACAGTTGACAGATAAATGTCACGCGTCAATTCTTTTAACTTAAAATTGTGGGCATACCCTAAAACTGGTGATGAGTGTAGCAAATCTCCCCTAAACTTTTAATGAAGCACAATGTCACAATTCAATCATTATTCACACAATTTTTTAATAGAAAACTTCATTTTAATTCTTAGCAAAGATGACTTTTAGATAAATACCATGAGTAAGATTAAAATCTAATTTTAGTCCCTTGATACATTAATAACCTCATTTATTAATTATATTTTGATTTTTTAATTATTTATCTTTTTCTTTCTAATTTTTAATGTATTAATTTTATTTCATTATAATTTTCATTTTCATTTCATTCATCGTAATATTTTTTGTTGTGAACATTTAGATAAACTAATTTTTGTTATAAAATATATTTCGATGTACTTTATCTTCTTCATTTAGGTACACTAAATTCATTATACTACATTTCGGTGCATACATTTTGGTACATGCATTACGATACAAACATTTTGACACACCCGTACCCGAAAGTAGGGCGTGCTGGCCGTCACGTGAGGGTGACGTAGCCAAGTGCACATTGCGGAAGCAAGGATCGTTAACGAAGTACGAACTAATTAAAATCGAATTCTAGCAACCTAGATATGATAGTGTGCTAGAGATATTACAATACTTATACATAACCAAAGCATTCTAGGTCGAGTGCAGTCAAGCATGAATTAAATAAGTTCAAATACACCAACGGTGCCCTACATAGCAGCAAGTCTGTCAGAACTGCCAAAAGGTCCTCGCTAGCCATCACGGGTACTCATGCTATCTAGAACCTGGAGGGGCGAAAAACAAAATTGAGTGGGTCAGCAAAACAAATCTTTTCAAAATCATTCTTTTCTCAAACGTATAGCCCCTCTCCGTAAAACTTGTATAGTTCCTAGAAAATAATACGTACATATATATCACAACCTTTCTCAGCATAAAACATTTTCAATATATCTCGAATATATGTCGTGCAATGCATTTCAATGCCAGTCTGAATCTCATAAGTAATGTCATGCTATGCATTTCGATAATCATATCGCTACTAGATATCAACTCAGCCCTCGGCTGTAAATATAGCTCATAACATCTCTATCTCATCATCATATATATACACTGCACATACATCAATATCATCATCATTATCAGCGTTGTATCAATAATAAATGCTCTAGTGCTACAATCACGTGAAGACTGTGCGAATGAACGCGGGTCACCTACATGTCGTACCCACTCAAAAGTGGTCTATACGACAAAACTGTGCACCTAACTTGGATCCAAGGTGAGCATGCGGTGCGGGAGGTGAACGACACGTGAAAGACTGTGCCCCTATCTCTGGGCGTGAGCACTAACAATATGTGCAGGTTTATGAGCTAACATATTACATCATATCTCATCATATCTCATCGTATATCGACTGTTCTTTCTCAACTATGCATGCCCTTACCTGGCACTTACAAGTGCGTCCTCAGCACCAACATATGCATGAAATGAATGTATAATTATTCGTGCATCAATTCTGAGTATATGCATGACGATAAAAACGTACTTTTCATTTAAAAGCTGATTCTGGGAAAATCATTGTATATATATAGGTTTTACGAAAAAGCTGCCCACTCACAGATATGTCGCTGGATCGTATCCCCCATGTCTAGCATGGTTACGCTCGTCCTCGGGGTGGGTCTCACCTATATGAAAAATAACTGCACAATCGTTAATTAAACGCACATAACCTAACTTCAATAATAACTTCTCATACGTAGCTCAATTTTGGCATACGAATATACCAACGAGACCTATTCGACGTCACGAGCGTCGCCATATTTTTAGAAAAAAATTTGGAGCTTGCACGCGCCCCCACGCGCAGCGCGTGCGTGCCACATGTCGTCCCTGTCCTTGGTTCACCGGACTGGTTGTTCCGGTGACCGGAAAACTTCCGTGTGTGATTTCTCACTCGTTTCTCAACCATTCTTCGTGAAATTTTCACCAAAATGTTCTAAATTAAGAGGAGAACAAGATTATACCTTCAAAAGTCTCGAAAAACACCAAAATCACGATGGTGAATTTCCTCTTCAACACGTCCAGTCTCGATCTGTGAAATGCCGACGTCCAAACTTGTCAAACGAAGTACACCGAGCCTCTAGACGACCCAACAAACACTTCTGTGTTCTTAGATTTTCCTAAAACGCAACATATAAAAAGTTGATGAATAGTGCCAATTATGAACCTTGAGTTTTGGACGTGAAATCGTTGTAGTTCTTACCTGAAAATGGTATGGTTGAGTTCGTATGGACCTCACGAGTATGAATATGTATTTTGTTTCTTCGATCTACGAGGTTTTGTGTGGTTTTGGGTGAACGTCCGTACATAGAGAGAGGAGAGAGAGGTAGTTCGACAAAGAGGGGAGAGTTTCTGAGGGTTAGAGAGAGAGAGGTACGGGACTGAGAAAGAGAAAAGTGTTGAGTGGTTGTGTAGTCTAAAAGCCACCAATCATATCAAAATATCTTCTAGTTTCTTATTGGTCCCCAAAACTTTGGAAATTATACGATAGGACCATAATTTTAACCCAAAATGCAATCACGCATATAACGCTCGAGGGTAAATTCGTCATTTCATATTTACAATAAGATTTCTCGGGACGAGCTGTCACACATTTAAGTACATACATTTTGATACAAATATTTAGGTACAATAATTCAATATAATACATTTCGGTACACACATTTAGGTACATTAATTTAATATTAATACATTTCGGTGCATATATTTTGGTACATACATTTTGGCACTAACATTTAAATATATTAGTTCAATATAATACATTTCGGTACACACATTTCTGTACTAAAATTTAGATAATTAATTGAGTCTTTTAAATTTGAAGAATGTTAAATAAAATTAATAAATTAAAAAAAAAACTCTTTTTTGGTAAAAAAAAAATTAATTAAAATTTGTGTATTAATAAATTTAAATATTTAATGGGAGACATTAAATAAAATGCACATTAATTATTTTGAATTAAGGACACATTAGAGACTAAAATCAATATTCAATCTAACATCATATTTTTTTTTTTTTAAATTTTAATCTTCTAGAAAAATTAAAGTTCAAAAACTCGATTTTGTTGTAGGCCTATTTGATTGAGCGATCTAGGGTTAGAGAGGGAGAGGGAGGCCGGCAACTTTAGAGATAAGAGAGAAAGATTTAATTGTGAGGTGTGATTTATTCACCCCATTGTGCCTCTATTTATAGTAGTAGAAAGGGCAAACCATTTCCCATAAGGATTACAATACTTAATAAGTAATCTACTCCTAATAGGAATATAAGATACATTCCTAATCTACTAGGATTTACACAATCACATTCCTATTCTAAATAGGACTGCAACACTCCCCATTGAGTGTGTAAATACTCAAGTAAATGGCGCATCAGGTCTTCAGTGATGAAGCAGGTACAGTTGATGAAGTCGTCGGCACAATGGGTGAATGCGAGTCTCAAATCAACGGAAGAATGCATAAAAAGTAAAACTCACAAAACATTGCTATGGTAAAACCCAAGGTGGGAAAAACCCATAGTCTAAGGAGAAAAGTGAGAAGTTGCATTAAGTCACAACTATACGTCTTTTGGACGCAAGTAGAAGAGCTCACAAGGGTATGATCAGCCCAGGATGGGTGCGTCGTTAAAACCTAGTTAGGTAGCAAAAACCCAGTGGGAAAAATGCTCCTAATCGTAGGGAAAAAGAGTACATTAAGATCAAGTAAGTATACTTCTAGATACTCCCCCTGAGTTTGACATAACTTCCAAATGAGAACTACAAGCATTGCATATAATAGTTAGGCATACCAATTCCTCGGACAAGCTTCTGGAAGGTTGACTTCGGCAGTGACGTCGTGTAGAGGTCGGCAAGGTTGTCTGGGATCGGCTTGCATGACTTCAATCTCCTGATGCTTTGCTGATGTAGATGTAGACGCAATATGTCTTGGCGTTGACTTTGTTAATGTATCATGGCTTGGTCGGGTTGATACATGCGGCATAGTCTTCATGGATCGTTGTCGGGACTCAACGATGAATGAAAACACAGCAAGTACTACGAACATGCTCAACAAGGACTCCTAACCATGTCTCACTTGTGGCGTAGTGAAGTGAGGTGAGTCTTGGAACGATTCGAAGATTTCGCAACTAAGGTCATATCATGGACCTCCAAGATATTGCGATGTCCCTAACGGTAAAGACATAACCATTTGGGGATTTTGCCTTGTGCGGGTTTGATAAGTAACCAGCGTCAGCATAACAACAAGGCAAGCATCATTTCGAGGATCGGGGGGGTCGGATTCGCTAAGATGCGTTGGGATTTGCCCTCGTAATACCTTCAGGGTATGTCTTTAATACCAATTCAGTGGTTGCGTGTAGGCGCGGTGCTGCATCTTTACCAAGATCAACAACGAAGGAGATGTCCTGTCTAAATACAATGAGCTAAGTACAACGAAGCGCAAAGTTGAACTTAGATATGGAATTTCGAATTCCCTAACCTCTTCAAGGGTCTCATTTACATATAACGTATAGACGATCAAAGGTATACTCAAAGATAACACATTTGAAGTGTAGTTTGACTAGTAGACCAAGGTACCGTCAGAACAATGCTTTGAACTTCAGGTCAATGCATAAACGAGTTTTCCTAAGATCCTTCATCTCAAATTCCATCTTCGGGTGCGAGGCAGTTTTCTCAAGCTCTTCAAGAGTCTTAGTGAGATTCGTGTTAACGACATAAACTGTAACTCTAGCAATTTGGAATAAAACTTCATAGTTTAACACGCAAGGGCATAATTCATATCCCTGACTGATCAAACAATCACTTAAACGGGTATACCACATCCGTCGAATTTAAGTGAACGCCTCAAAACAAGTTAAGAGGGTGTTCCGTGGTTTTGGAACTTTTTGAACCAGTCCATGTAATTCTTCGGGAACTTACATGTCAATCTCCATATTTATATCCCCATGGAGAAAACACTAACCACATTTTATAATGCTGCTATCAATCACAGGACGTTTGTGAGAAACCTTGCGCCGTAAGGCGTGCATCACATCGCACTATTTCATTCATCTCATAACGCTTCCTTTCCTACTTGTAACACAATAGGGTTACCTTGGGCAGTGTAGGAATGACAGGTCCAATACACATTTTGGTAAGGAATTTGACCTAGATTGTAATCTCAGTTGTCCAATCAGTTCTACGTTGTCACTTAATCAACGGAACACGGTTCGATATCGTCGCTTTTCATTTATGTCGGTAGCTACCATATAAGTGAAAACATCATCGATGATAATCTCATTTCAATTCCATTTTTCTCATCCAAACTAGTATACTGGACCAAGAACTTCATGTCTCGGGAGTAATCCGGATTAATCTCATGAGATGGAAATGATTTGAGACAGCGATCGAGTTTAGATTCATAGTTGTGCCGTGTCTTCCTCTTCTAGGGAAGTGAATCCTACGAACCGAATGATCTGTCGTGCTCCAGGCCAAGACAGATTAATTGGCTATCCGCCGTTGTACCGGACCGTCCAACAGGGGCGTCCAAACCGTCCAACGGGGGCGGCACACCCTCCAGGGATGTTGACTCGACGTCCGTTAAGTACGTCTATCCTTGCAGGCATATTTGCAGCTGGTATATGATCTCGTCACTTTAGCTAGATCAGAGGAATGCGTCTGGAGCAACATTCTGAAATCTAGAATTCATCGCACTTGCTTATCACACTTGTGCGGTATGGGGATCGAGATGAGACATAGTGGGCAACGTCCACGCAACTTCGCGCCGTTCTACAGGAACGTTGACATTCTTATCTCCCCCTAACGGCGGGAAGAGTGTCTCATTAAAGTGACAACCCGCAAATGAGCGGTAAGACAGATTGATTGGCTATCCGCTGTTGTACCGGACCGTCCAACATGGGCGTCCAAACCGTCCAACGGGGGCGGCACACCCTCCAGGGATGTTGACTCGACGTCCGTTAAGTACGTCTATCCTTGCAGGCATATTTGCACCTGGTATATGATCTCGTCACTTTAGTTAGATCAGAGGAATGCGTCTGGAGCAACATTCTGAAATCTAGAATTCATCGCACTTGCTTATCACACTTGTGCGGTATGGGGATCGAGATGAGACATAGTGGGCAACGTCCACGCAACTTTGCGCCGTTCTACAGGAACGTTGACGTTCTTATCTCCCACTAACGGCGAGAATAGTGTCTCATTAAAGTGACAACCCGCAAATGAGCGGTAAAGAGATCGAATGCAAGGGCTCGAAGAGAGCTAGTGTGAAGGAGAATCATGATCGACAAAAGATACACATCCTTCTTTGAGGACCCATGGTGGTACGTTGCGGCGGCGCAACTTGGCACATGGAATGCTCACCCAAATGCGTAAATACGAAAATCTTCAGGTTCGTACCCAGTAACCAACTATAACGTCATATAGGTTGGGTGGCAATGGGCCTCAAGGCGAACCAACATAACTGCGTACAAGGATTGCATAGCCCTAGGCAGAAACCGAAAACTTGGTATGTTCACCAAAATTCAGGCGATCGTTTAAATTGCGCTTTATGATCACTAAGCGAGGCTATTTGGGGTGAACATGGGAACTCAATGTTCAATTAGAAACCCAAAACAACATGCAATACTTTATCGAAAACTGTCGATATAAACTCTCCGGCATTATCTAGTCTCCAGGACCTTAAGGGATAAGTAGGGTGGTGAACCCATAATTGGCCATGAGGTTTAGCAGTAATGTGTGTGGACAAACATGTGACCAGTTTGTCGATTCATCAATCAAAACCATAAGTCTTTATATGGTCCGCATTTTGATTGGATTAGTCCACATATATTCCCTTGAATCCACTATGGAAAATAGGTGATTTCGTATCTTTGCGAGGAATGATATAGAAAATCAATTTCCTTAATGAGCAGGCTTGGCAAAGTGTGCTTGTAGGCACAAGATCCTTACTTCGAGTAAGAAGATGCGTCGTACCATCATTGTTCGACCTAAGTGTCCCAAATGGTCGTGCCAAAGCAAGTAAACTGCTCAATCACCCAGTTCTAGGCCGGCCACATGTGGCAAGTTCCCAATTGGGAGACAACCCATTGGCCCCAAATCGAAGCTTCAGGCTTATATTTGGAGGTGGTGCAAAGATATTTCACTCTATTTTCTTTAGTGGTTTCATTTATGATCATTGTCATCTCGAATATCCTTAAAAACTCAACGTCAGGGAGAATTTAAGGTCCCTTAAATGGTGATGCAATACCATTCATACAACGAGGAGCGTGCCAATGCTCTTAATCAGGTTGGATAGACCTGAAGTCATTGTTAGAGATGTGATTTAGGTGTAAAGTTAGTGTGCGTAGTACGCATTCGTCCAGACAACTAACTTTCCCACATTCCTACCTAATCACGTGTTTAATTGAATCTGTCACATGTACTAAGAAACATGATTCAATTAACTCATATTTGAGGACAATATCAATAAGATTATCCATAAGTAAAACATACACCAAACTTGAATCCAAGAACATGGAAAAATGTTCACAAAGTAAATGGTTTACTAAGGGGATTCGGCCAATAAGGTCATCCATGTCAAAATTATGCTCTTCTAACGGTGTTTGGTGGAGCAAAATTAATCTCACATATTGACTACGAGAATGGTACTCCTTAACAACATTGGTAGGGGCACGAACAAGTGCATAACCAATGATCTATTCCATCGAGACAGAAGTAGATTCTGCAGGGTTAAGGTTCGGGAATACTATCCCTTATTCTTGAAGTTTTAGGTCTTAGGTGCCAAGGATCACGCTTCGGGCATGATGCCACACCTTGGCAGGCCCTGATTCTACCATATAATTGTGGTAGTAATCAGATCCGAGAATTTGATAGACTTCCACTTTCTACACTGCTGCTTCAAGAGCAAGTTAGAAACAAGGAATGACGAGAAAAGTATTCTCTAGTCAAAATTCAATCGAATTTATAAACTTCAAAATTGTACTCATTCATGGACGTAATCATGGTATGCTTCGGGCAATATCTTTCATGATTAAACAGTCCGTAGAAGCGAGCCAAAGAGCCATGGAATCCTCGTTCGGGAGGTATTTCCATTTGTAATGCTTCAGGCATAAGTCTTCGAATGAAGATCATGGCGAAGGCTTATTCAGCTCTTCCATGCCATTGTTGGCTTCAATGGTTTCTCAGCTTCTTATAGTCAAGTGGAGATTCACGTCTTGTACCTCACATAAAGTGGTTTCTATTAGAAACGTCCAAATCAGGAAAATCAAACTTGTGACGGTTCGATAATCCACTGAATTGGAAGGAACAAGATTGTGATTGGTGCTATGGGAAGGAGTCGTCCATAAGCATCAAAGTTAGAACGTTCGAGTTCTAAGACATGGTTTCATGAAAAACGTCAGGTTTTCATAGGTGTATTGTTTTATGAAAACTTCGGGTTTCAAAGGCACTAAATTCGAAACTACAGATTCGATTTAGTTTATGAATGTTTAGTTCATAAAAGAGAGGTTCCTGCAAGAACACAGAATGCAATATACAACTAAGTGTAGTGGATTTTGAGGTTCTTCGGTAACTCAAGTGTGAGTGCTTCGGGACTACGAAAGTGAGTCAACGGTTCAAAGAAGAGAAATAAATTATTGAATCGTTAATGTCCAAAAGTGATCTTCAGGTCAATAATTTTGGATTCATTATCAGATTAATGGACTGCAACTCACTTTTAATTAATTCAACAGATTGAGACCAAACGGGGTCGATCGTAGAAGCAAAAATAATTATAACATTCAGGTCAAAATTATTTTAGAATGCTAAAATATTAGCATGTGGGTTGAAAAATATGCCCCAAAAATTTTTGGGCTTGGTGCCATGGGTAAGGGCACGGGTTGGCTGCATGAGAGCAGTCCACGGGGACTGCAAGCCACAAAGGGAGAGGGACACGTATGTAGGCCCAGCAAAAAAAACTGGCCTGGGTTGGGTCTGAGAAGCCCAGCTGCAACTGGGTTTCAATGTTTTGGGTCGCAAGGGGGGGTCACGGAGACGGCCCAGCAAAAGCTGGCCATGTGTTTGGCTCGGGACAGCCCAACCGCAAGGCTGGCTGGTTGCATGCGGGATCAAAAGCCCAGCCACGTGGGCTGGTTGCATGCGGGCCGCGAGAACAAGGGTGCAGGCCGTGACACGGGAGGCCCAGCAAGCCAAGCTTGCGGATAGTAGACCGAGGGGAATGGGGCTGCAGGCCCATCAAGGACAGGCCAAGGCGAAGCCTGGTGTCCGGAATTGCAAGGGATGGTGTGGTGCCGCACCAAATCCGGTCCCCTTTTTGTTTTGTTTTTTTTTTTTTTTCAAAAACCCTTAGGGTTTAGGAAACCCTAATTTGCTTCTAATTTATTTTCAATTCTTTGACTCACAAATTCCACATAGCAAAAATATAATTGCGTAATGCTTGAAACAAATATATATATTGACAAATATATGGATATATACAATATATATATCGGAAGGTAAATATAAATGTAGGGGGTTCATGCATCATGGGGAATGTTTTCATGCTTCAAGGTCGTTTCAAATATCTTACTTTATTTTAAGCGTACCTGATTGGCAGAAAACTTACAAAAGCCTTTGAATTTGTAGAAGATCCTTCTCAGAAAGTCGAAATCGCGTCTCCCATGCGTTGTATCACGTTCAACAAAGAAAAATTAAATTGAATCAATATCATGTAGATTAATTCAAAATAATAATAAATTAATCTAAAAAAGAATAATGAAAACGTAATACTCCCCTAATTGAAGAATAAACTCTCTTGTTAGCGTAGCGTCAAGAGCGTGCTGATAACGTGTTGTAGGCCTATTTGATTGAGCGATCTAGGGTTAGAGAGGGAGAGGGAGGCCGGCCACTTTAGAGAGAAGAGAGAAAGATTTAATTGTGAGGTGTGATTTATTCACCCCATTGTGCCTCTATTTATAGTAGTAGAAAGGGCAAACCCTTTCTCATAAGGATTACAATACTTAATAAGTAATCTACTCCTATTAGGAATATAAGATATATTCCTAATCTACTAATATTTACACAATCACATTCCTATTCTAAATAGGATTGCAACAGATTTTTTTAATTTTTCTAAATTTTACTCGTAGCCTAAGCAAACTGACGAAAACGCCCTAAAATTCTCTACTACCGAGCTAGACCAAGTTAGCAAGTAAAGTGCCAATGGTCCATTTGGCGCCAGCTGATTGGCTAGCAGGAACCGCCAGAAAAATAACCGTCACTCTCCGCAGCTACCAGTCCAACGGAGAAGAAACGACTGCTTGGTGAGGGGATCGGTTACTCACCCGACCATCCTCCCCTCCGTGGACCTTCTTCCTCAGACATCTACAGGTGCGTAACCTTTCCCCCTAAATTTGGGTTAGGGTTTCTGAAATTAATTTCCCCCCAATTTCCCCTCTCTTTTTGCAATGGAAGAACATCCATCGTCTTCCTCCTCCTCATCTTCTTCTTCTTCTGCTGCTGCTTCGACCAGTAGGGACACTTCGAGCGGTGCAGCTGCTTCGACCAGTAGGGACACTTCGAGCAGTGCTGCTGCTGCTGCCGCTACGACGTCGTCTTCGAGCGCTTCGCAGGTACGGGAGGAGGAAGACGATGACAATCACTATCAGCAACACACCCATTTCCGGCATCCGGAGCTGGAGCAAAACCACGAAATTGGCACTTCGTACGGCGGAAATGTGCCGGCGTTCGATGAGGTGTCGACGGTGATTACGGATGACACGTGGTCCTGCATCGTTGTCCTCCTCACCTTCTGGTTCTTCGGTTTGTATCCAATTTTCAGATTATATTTTGAATTTTTATGGTAATTAATTATTTGATTATCCATAATTTGAATGTAATTGGATGTTTTAGTGTCGATGACTTTGATTTTGGGAGTTTACGGGTCTTCGAGTTTAGAGCTTGGCCCTAATAGCTCAATTCTTCTGCAACCTAACCCATTTTTTGTGCAGTCTATAAAGGTAGGTTTTTGCTCTAATTTTACCATTTTCCATTTTTTAACGCTATGCCTGCTTTCTTGTGCTGTTTAGTAATCTGGGTTGGTTTTTTGTTTGGTCTCTGTTAGGTAGAAGAGCTGAATATATCAAGTCCTGGGCCTATACTATATGGTTTCTACAGTACTCCACCTCTTGATACTGCTACCACTTGGTCCGAAATGCGTACTGTCTCGGTTCCAGCTGATTCGCATACGGCAAGTTTGCATTCTGTTGAATGTTGTTTTTGGTTTTATTGCCAGAAATTTCTGAATTTTTTGAACCTATGGTAGTTGTTGATTAGGATGATAATTCGTTTTGCTTCTTCAGGAATGGATATATTACCTAAATGCAGGGTCTCAAA
Organism: Crataegus laevigata; assembly: GCA_963580275.1. Classification (NCBI taxonomy): domain Eukaryota; kingdom Viridiplantae; phylum Streptophyta; class Magnoliopsida; order Rosales; family Rosaceae; genus Crataegus; species Crataegus laevigata. Next base: position 8,302,923 of record OY756952.1, on the reverse strand, counting down.
TGAGTATTTCATACAGCGTGAACTCTCCGAGCTCTATTTTTCTTATTATTGCTCAAGGTATATAACCTACATTTCCTTTTCTTTCCTACTCAAAATTCTCTTCATTTTAAGAAATACCATGCTAGTTAGTAGTTAGTAGCTTAATATCTTTCTTTGTGTTTTGTGAGTAAGCATGACTGCGTAAGCATGACTGCGTAAGCATGATTGCTGCTATGCAGTCATTGACCCTCCACACAAATTCGTAGTATATACACCTAGAATCACTGTTATATAGAGAGCAAGCCACATAAGTGAGCCAGGAGTGCAGAGAAACTTGTTAATTGAAGTCTTAATTGGTCACTTACGAGAGCAAGTCTTCTTGCTACATTTCTCCGATTTCTTTTTCTGTGGTCTGGTGTCTTTGTGCATTATTTATAAAAATAAAAATTATCTGCAGTTGCTCATGCATTTTTTTTAACTAATTGCAAAGTTTATTCGACCTCCATGGCATTCTGAAGCTAGCGCATTGCAGGTAAAGAAGGCCTTGCTCAGTGGCTCGAAGAACCGACATATCCTAATACTTCTTTATCATGGAACCTCATTCATGGTGAGACGAAGTGTGGAATATGATCTTAGTGTCTTCTCAACACAAGTACTATTACTACTGTACTAATGTCAGTAATTTCTTCCTCACAGGAAGTGGTATGATTGAGCAGGACCTATCAAAGTCTTCTACCTACTATGTTTCTGTGGGTAACTTGAACGCAGAGGATGTGGAGGTAATTGTGGAACATGTAGAATAAACTATAATCTTGGAATTTAAATAGCTTGCGCACTTTTTCTTTTATTATATTCTGGTCTGTACTCATCCGATTAAAAAGATATATTGGGGCATGGTACTTATGAGATTAACTGTTATTCAGAATCAAATAATTAATACAATCTTTGTTACTGTAATCATGGGCTGTTACAGTGATTATTGACATTAACTGCAGCATACTGCTAAAGTAAGCATCAGGTTGAGTGAGAGTAAGAATGCAAAACCTTATTTTGCGCTAGACAAACATCCTAATGTGTTGGTCTTGAGAGTGTCCCTCGTAAGGGTCTCTGTTTTCCCCTTTTCCTAATGCTTTTATATCTTACATTAAAGAATATTGTTGTTGAACCACGGCAAGTGGTCCAGTGGAAACGCAGTGAAATTTCAAGTCAGGTTTGCTCCCTGGTCTTGGGTTCGAGGCACGAAGCTGGCAAAAACATGGATGATTCCCTGGTTGAAATTTTTGGGAGGATGTGTGCCATTTGACTGTGGCTAGGGGTGGGCTGAAATGCCTATAGCCTTTCCGGGCCCCACTAGCTATTAGTCCTACCCCACGGAGTGTGGGATATCTCAGGCTTCTGCCAAAAAAAAAAAAAAAATGTTGTTGCTGTTCTGTCGTTAATTTTTACTCATTACACTATTCACTTGGGTTCATCTTTACATTGAACAGGTACAATTAAACATCACGGTGAATGCTTTATTGTACAATACAAATTCAGCTTATTACAAATGTACTTTCACGGATGAATCCTGTACTTTGAAAATTTTGTTTCCAGAGGGAAATGCAGCTGTGTTGACCACTCCTGGTCCAGAGCAGGTAAGACTAATCTAGTGGATTGTCAAATAAATGTTACCCAGGAAACTTGAATTCAGTAGATTGTTACTCTTTCGTCTTACATTTTTTTGGTTTCCTCAGGATACACCTTCTGCAAACCAGTACGTCAAACTATCATATGGACCAAGATGGGCCACATATATTGTTGGTATAGGTAGGCTCATTCTCTTTTTTCTTCGCATAATGGAACCTTTTTCTGTCAATCTCTACCGTATTTAATTTTTTTTAGCCTGTGCAGGTGGGATGACTGTGCTCATGTACTTGGCCTTCAACTTCTTAAACAAGTGCCAAGGTACCAATGAAGATGGAATAAGAGTACGACATGATGAGTTCAGATCTGAGAGAGCCCCATTGCTTTCCTACAAAGATGATGATCAATCAAGTTGGGGCTCATCTTATGATTCTGCCTCAAACGATGAGGGGGATCTTGAAGACTTTCTGGCAGGAGAAGGGAAGTCGTCAAGAGATGGTGAAAGTAATAATACTCGTCGTCTTTGCGCAATCTGCTTTGATGCTCCTAGGGACTGCTTTTTCCTTCCCTGCGGACATTGTGTGGCTTGTTTTGAGTGTGCAACAAGGTATTTTTCTCTACCGTTTCTAACTTTCTATAGTCATATCTAACTGCGAAGTTCCTCTGCCTTGTACCCTGCAACAAGTCCACAAACTAGTTATGACAGTTGACAAGGTCAGTTGTCCATTGGGCCATCAAAAGTTCTGATTTCTTACGAGGCTCATCCAATGAGCTTCTAGAATACTAGTAAACTGTGTTCCATGCATCATATTTGTCCTGTTTATCTGTGCCAGATCCAATTTAATGATTGATTACATTTTTCAAATTTTCACAGGATAGCAGAGGCAGCTGCTACTTGTCCAATTTGTCGGAGGAACATAAAGAAGGTGAGAAAGATCTTTACAGTTTAAGTAATACAAACCACCTTGTAATGCTGGTATGCACCATTCTTTACTACCTGTCAATATAACTGATCAGAGCTCAGCTGGTTACCTGGGTAGTTTCTAAGTGTGGATTGGCCATGCCTTGTCGCTTTACAATGGCTTTCCCTTATGTATTATTGTTTCCGGGTATAGAAAGCTACAATACACCTAAGTAGGATAAAAATTCAAAGGTCTCGATTCTTTTTTTCCCCACGTTGTAGGTTGGGTTAAGTTACTCGATTTTCTGTTGCAATCTTCAATGATATTAATGTTGTTGATGCATATTGTTTGTTCAACTCCCTTTTCAGAATGCTTTGCAAATTCATGCATCATATTTGTGTGATTGAGTTCAATTAGTCACGAGGACTTGTTAATTGAAGAAAAAGAACTGGTTGTAAAACCGGTTTCATGAATATTACCAATATTTTCTTCTGTTTTTTTGTTGTTGGTAATTAATGAATCTCACCAATATTGCTCCTTCCTAGCTAGTAGTCAAAACAATGGAGAATGTGGACAACGTAGGGTCAGTCAGCACAGTTGATCCGAACAATGTTGCGTCTCTTTGTACTTGAGTTTGATCTCCCATTGTATATGGCTTGGACAGTTGGTCAGATTAATGTGCTCGTGTTTTGTATGATCCGGCCTTGATCCTTTCTTATAAATTAGAACTAGAGTAGCCTTCTTTAACAAAACCACAAGCAACATAAGCAGCATACTTTCCTTCTCACTATATGTGCCCTAGGGTCGATTGTGAGAAAATTTTCAGTGTTCCACAAACAGGGCTTGGTAAATCAAGTGTCATAATTCATTTGGTTGACTTTTTTTAAGTTTCCAACCAATTGTATTATAACACTTGATATACTTGACTGTGTTCCAACACACTAAAAAAATCTCTCGTGGATTGGGAGGAAAGGTAATCCCTCCAAGTCTACCAAACACTAGATTGTCAAATTGCTAATTGGTAAACCAGTTAGAAATATCTAAGATGAAATAATGGAATAGGTTTATAGACACTTTGCAGTGATGAAATCGTGAAAGCAAAGGGGCTTAAAGTGGGACAAAGATTGGCTTTTGTCTTTTGTCTCTCCGTCCTGGCGAATGAGAAGGTCCAATAAACGTCGTCCTCCAAAAATGCCCCTCCCAAAAATCCCAGCAGAAAAAGATAACATTTTATAAGTGAATTTTAAGGAGGCCAAGTTGAAGACGCCTTTCTTCTTTTCCCTACTTAAACATTAAGTAGTGTGTGTGAGGGTAGAAAATGTGGTGAAAAGAAGTGGTCAAAAGAAATGATCAATCGCATTGTCTAGTGCCATTTTCATCACCTTTTTGGACTTGTTTAAGACAAGTGGGGTTGTATCATGTATGGTGGAACGAGGTTGAGAAAGAAAATTGCACTTTTTGTTCTTTCTGTTTTGAATTCTCATATCGCATGTACTTACTTGAAACGAAAGAAATTATGAATAAGAGTAGTAATAAGAGAGATGATGAGTAGAAATGAAATCACATCCCTAATCGATCTAAAGCGTTGTTTTTCAGGTCTTGGAATTATAAGTGAGAGCTACATATCTTTTTGATTCCGAATGTGTTAGTTTAAGCAGGGAAAATCGAGAATCATAATAAGCCTAACACTTATGTGTTGGTAAAAACAGATAAAATCATTCAAACTCGTTTTAAGCAAGTATGCTATTAATTGTTGCATAAATAATTCTTTAGGAAATAGAACTAAATATTCCTTAATGAATTTCTCTTATCTCAAAAAAAGGAAATAGAACTAAATATTCCTTAATTAGTTCTATTTTCCTTTTGATAATAAAATGTACGTGTATACAAAATGTACGTCTTTACATTTTTATCACCAATGACTGGAATCCTACTTCCCACGTGGCAAACCGATTCGGCACATTAAATTGCGTGGCCGCTACTCTAACAAACTACCAAGTGGGCTTCTCCACGCGACCCAGTCTCCCTCCCTCCCCTGTCAACCGTCCGATCAGCATACTTCTCACCATCAGCAAAGGACTCCGAAACAAAAATGAAATCCAACGCTCATCATTATTCACTCCCCAACCCCACTGTATCAACCCACGCGACTCCACCTCGCGTGGTACCCACCTCCTTTTTCTCAGAACCATTCAAACGCCACCCTATATAAACACCCCCAATCCTTTCCCCTCCCAAACCCTCTCCAGTCGCCACCCCAATTCCTCACTCCCTCTCTCTCTCTCTCTCTCTCTCTCTCTCGAACCTTCATTTTTCTCTCTCTAGAAATGGCGGGTTCAGGAGTGGTCGCGGTGTACGGAAACGGCGCAATCGCCGAGAGTAAGCAGTCGCCGTTCTCCGTCAAAGTGGGTCTCGCCCAAATGCTCCGCGGCGGTGTGATTATGGACGTCGTCAATGCCGACCAGGCCCGGGTCGCGGAGGAGGCCGGCGCATGCGCCGTCATGGCCCTGGAGCGTGTTCCTGCCGACATCCGCGCCCAAGGAGGCGTCGCCCGGATGTCCGACCCGCAACTCATCAAAGAAATCAAGCAGGCCGTGACAATCCCCGTCATGGCCAAGGCCCGTATCGGGCACTTCGTCGAAGCCCAAATCCTCGAAGCCATCGGCGTCGATTACGTCGACGAGAGCGAGGTTCTGACCCTCGCCGACGAGGAGCACCACATCAACAAGCACAATTTCCGGGTGCCCTTCGTCTGCGGCTGCCGGAACCTCGGCGAAGCCCTCCGCCGTGTCCGGGAGGGCGCGGCGATGATCCGGACGAAAGGCGAGGCCGGAACGGGAAACATCGTCGAGGCGGTGCGGCACGTGCGGTCAGTGATGGGGGACATTAGGGTTTTGCGGAACATGGACGACGACGAGGTGTTCACCTTCGCGAAGAAGATTGCGGCGCCGTACGATCTGGTGATGCAGACGAAGCAGCTTGGGAGGCTTCCGGTGGTGCACTTCGCCGCGGGAGGAGTGGCGACGCCGGCTGACGCGGCACTGATGATGCAGCTGGGGTGCGACGGGGTGTTCGTCGGATCGGGCGTGTTCAAGAGCGGTGACCCGGCGAAGCGGGCGAGAGCGATTGTGCAGGCGGTGACGCACTACCGGGACCCCGATGTGTTGGCGGAGGTGAGCTGCGGGTTGGGGGAGGCGATGGTGGGGTTGAACTTGAAGGATGCGCAGGTGGAGAGGTTTGCGAATCGGTCTGAGTGATGGAGTTAAGGGACTGTTTGGATGGTTTTAGTGGGTTTTTTACATATAAAAACTTTAAGATTATGTGATGGGTTGGGTTTTTTTTTTTTTTTTGGTTGTTGGATGTAGTATTGATTTTGTTTGCTTAATAATGGATTAAATTATGTTTTCTGCTTTTTGGCTGATTTTTTTCTTTGTTTTTGACCTGCAGCACTGCATGCATTTTTTAGAGATTGGTCGGAAGTGTTTTTAAAATAATAAAGAATTTTTTGAACATTTGATTTTGTGTTTTAAAGGCAATTTAAGTGATTGTCGATGCACCACATATGTGTTTTTTTTTTATAGAAATTTTATTAAAAATTAAATTTAAAAATATTTTTACTAAAAATGTTTTAAAAACACTTTTAATGGGACCGTTATTAGGTGTGATTTTCTTCCCCAAGTGGTGAATTGGGCTGGAGTGTTCGACTCCCCATTCTGTGCAGGATAAGGTTCGGGTTTGAGTTTGGACCATCGGCCCCAGTTTAAGTTTTGAGTTTAGGGTCAACCGCCCAGTGGTGTAACCAAATAGATGGAAATTTCAAGTTCCAAGTTCTGAGAATTTTTAACACCCGTGGCCCGTGGTGTTACTAATTAGATGGATAATTTCATGTGTTGGTTTAACTGTCACATTAAAAAATTTCTTAGAAATTTCGTTTGGAAAATCAAAATTTTAGTTATTGGAATTCTTCACTAGTTTGTTTTGGACTTCAAGAATTCAATTGGAGAAGGGGAGAAGACAAACGAATGCAAAGGAAGAAGTATTTTAAAAAAAATATTGCGTTTGAAATGTTTTTCTTGTTACAATTTTACGTTGTAGAACAAGAAACAGGAGATAAAGAGACAAATCATTTTCCTCCAGTAAAAGGAAATATGGATGAAAGTGTGGAACATTGTTGTGCAATGCATGTAAGTGATTGACCCTAGAAAAATCCGTACATATAAAAAAGACATACCCTAAAGAACATAAGTTGTGAGAAGAAAAATTCTAACTTAGATACAAAATGCAACACATAAACCCAACCTAATTCACATTTGCAAGTATATACATTACATACATTGCTTGACCTTAACAAAAAAAAATATGTTAGTTTGTAGCTTCATTTTCCTACTGGCTTAATTACCTTTTAACTTCTTGAAATTCAACTCGAGTCTCGCTTAATTCTTAAAATTCAACATTTTTTAAAAAACTCAACTTGCATCTCACTTTCATATCTGCAACCAAAATGCGTACAAAGCCATTCAAAATCCGTATAAATCTATTAACATGTCTCAAACAATATGTCTTATTTATATCACAAAAAAATTTAAACGGGATTTTTTTAACGAACGTTGATAGTAAAAGACAAAGTAAGATACGTGTGAAGTTTCAAGAAGTTAAATTAAAAGTGAAACTCAACTTGAGTTGTAGAAGTTGTTGTAAATAAGGTTTTCCATTTTAATAAAAGGGGCATTTTAATATAGACTCCTCGTTTTTAAATGTTATAGACTAAACATCTATTCTTTTTGAAAATTTGATTAAACATTTTCCCTACAATTTTTGTGTTTAATTGCATTTTATTTTATTAGAAGGATATTCATGTTATTTCTTTACTGCATTCCTTTTTTTCCTCCTATTTTTATGCATCTCTTATTATGATCATTTCAGATTTTTTTTAAATTTTTATTAAAATATTTATTTTAGTAAATTAAAAGAATGTAAAAAAAGTCATTGTTACGTATGTTTGGTTACTTATAAGATGATTTGGTTTATGGTACACTTGAATTTTTGGTACATTTGGTTTCTTAGTACATTTAAAATTTTTGGGTACATTTAGTTTTTGGTACATTTGAATTTTTGTACATTTAAGTTTTGGTACATTTGAATTCTTGGTACGTTTGTTTTCAAATAATAAGTTTTAGTACTTTTTTTTACCAATAATGAGGAACAATTTAATAGTTTAATAAATTATTTTTCTTATAGAAAGAGTCATTAACATGTAGAAGTTTAAATTACTTTTGTTACAGCCCGTCCCGAGTTATAATATATTTTAATCCCCGAGTGTGTAAAATGACGGAATTGCTCCTGAGGTGTGATGATGTGGATGTACGTATTTGAAATGAAATAAATTGTCTCCCTAGCGTAAATAAATAGTACGCATCGTCACGAGTGTGTAGACGCGAATTATGACCGAATCGAATTTATAACGAAAGAGTTACAGACATTGGAATGCAATTGGGTCAATCAAAATTGGACCTAATCACCTTTCTTCCTACAGTTTTGGATCCAATCAAAAGTGGGTGGTTTAACTAATTGGATCCATTTGTCATGTCCTAAACCTAGTGGCCCAAACAGGGCCCTGTCCCTTTTTATTTTGGCCAATCCTGTGGCCTTGCACTCACACACACACGTGCACCACCTTATTTCTCTCATCTCTTCTCGAATCCTCTCCTTTGTTCGTACAACCGAATCCCTCAAGCCTCAACCTCACTAAGTGGATCGAGCTCGAGAATCCCATATTCTTACTCTTTTTGAGCTCCTGAATCTAAGGGTATCCTTAGTTATGAAGTTTGTCTTCGAAAACCCGAGAACCAAGAACTCCGGCGAGGAGTTGAAATTTCTCCTATGTGATCGTTGAGGTTTCACGTGGTTTCAAGGCTTAAAAACGGTCCTAATCAATTTAATAGGGAGTTTAGGACAATTTTGGAAGGTTTTGGACATCGGGAGACTCGAGGTTGGGAAGTTTAAGTTTTGGCTGGTGGTTCTAAGCTGTTGTTCGACCAATTTCCGTCGACTTTAGGACCTCTAAGAGGTTTTTCTAGAAACCAGCGACATAGCAACGCCGGGTGCCAGAATCCGGCTAACTAACGAAGGAGAAGAAAGAGGAATATTCCGTTAACTTAACAGAATATTCTTGAAGCCGTCAATATGTTCTCATATAGATGAGACGCATTCTGAGGACGAGCGCATCCAGGCGAGGCTTGGGGGTTACGATCTTGCTACATACTAGTGAGTGAGCTTTTGATTTTCTATATATACATACATATATGTGCTTATATTTCCCAGAAACTGTTTTTATATGAAATTGTGATTTAAATGATATGTCATACATGTACTGCATTCTAGTATTGCATTAGCATGATTATATTGCATATGCGACGGTACGGAGGCCCAGGTAAGTTCAGGTGAGTGCATATGGATATATTGATGAGTTAGGGATATAGGTGTACAGGTCACGTTAAGTGACTCCGGCTAGATGGGTACAGTCGTACATGTGACTCCGGCTAGATGGATAAAGCCGTACAGGTCACGTTAGGTGACTCCGGCTAGATGGATATAGCTGTACAGGTCACTCCAGCTAGATAGATTCAGCTGTACAGGTCACGTTAGGTGACTCCGGCTGACATATCATTTTATATTGATTTATTTCATCTTGCTTATATGGTTGTTACTGAGATACTTCGACATGGCTTACCTTGGTTCTTACTGCTCTTCACCATGATTTTTATATACATATGTATTGTATTTTTCTGAGGAATTATACGGGTTTTACAATGATGGATTATTATGTTTACATGAGAAATGTGTTTTCAAAACCTTTATTTTTGCCCACTCACACTTTCTGTTTTACGCCCTTCCAGGTTCTAGATAGACGTTCGTGCTAGTGGCTTGCGAGGACCCACGACAGTTCTGATAGTGCTGTATTGATGTAGGGAACTTTCTTTCGTGACCGATAAATTATTACTTGATGCTGGACTGCTCCTAGGACATATATGCTCTGAATATGTGTATCACTATTTTAATTACCTTCACACTCACTTTTATTCACCTAGTTTAAATTAGTTAGTTTGGTTTTTATTTACTCACATTTTTATATCTCACTCATTTTCGCATTGTACACATGGCCACGTCACCTTCACGTGACGACCAGCACGCCTCGAGTTAGGATGGGGCGTGTCAACTTTAATTAATTGTTTTTTTATTTATAAAAAGAGTCATTAAATCATTGGAGTTTAAAAGGGAAAATGAAATTTCCTAGATTGTAGGCAATTAGTTACAAGGTGCAGTGAAGGTGCCTTTAAACTAATTATATGTAATTTAAAAAATAGAAAAATGTGATGTGGCAAGCGTCTAAACCAAAATCTTTCCAGCGGCAGAAACCAAGAAGTTCAAGCGTGAACAACTTCAGAGCTTCTTATGTGGGTGATAAACTTTTTGCGTCACAAGATCAAAATCTAGAAAACTTATGAATTTGGAAAAATTCATGTTGCAGAGCCGTGAGTCGTGTGCAAGAAAGAAGATGGACTGGTGGTCCCATCGCCTTCTTTTTCAACTTAAATGAACATGTTCTTTATGGTCCCACCTGCCATCTTTACTTTAGTTACACGATTCGTAGTCCCCACTAACTTTTGTACTAATCTCTATAAAATGTATAGAAATAACCAAAACATAAAATTGTTATGGAGAGCCCAAAACATAACACTGTTTCTGGAAAAAAAAAAAAAAATCAAATACAGTGTTTGTTTTGTCTATGCACAAACAAAAACTGTATCTGAAAAAAAAAACTAAAATCCAGAAATAGTGACTTAAATTCCAGAAACAATGACTTAGATTTCAGAAACAGTCTATTTTTTAACCTTTGACTGTTTCTTTTCTTTCGTGTATCAGTTGATTATATTTAAGAAACAGAGTGCTTATTTTGCTTTAAATCCAGATACAGTGAATTTCAATATTTCTTTTATAGCTTACATTTAAGAAACAGTGTGTCTATTTCATTTAAATCCAGAAACAGTGACTTAGATTCTAGAAATAGTTTATTTTTATAGTCCAGAAATAGTGACCCGTCATTATTATTGAATAGCATGCGGATCTCAAATTTATTTTTTAGAAAAACAAACGATGAACTCCACTGACGAAGAAAATTGAAAAAGGGTACCTTGAATACACTATAAATAATAACGACAATCACATTTCAATGAAATAATACAAAATATAAATTAAATAGCATGAGGATCTATATTTTTGTTTCAAAGAAAAGGAAGAAGGACTGCAAAATAACGATGAACTCCATTAACGAAAAAATCTAGAACTTAACCTAAAAAAGATTGGCATAAAATCGATAAATCATAATTTATTATAGTTGGGTCATTTTTAGTTGGACTGCTTTAACATAGGCCTTGTACTAATCATTAAACAAAACTTACAACATAGTTTTTTTTATTAAAACTAAAATTTTTCAAGTCATTTTTATTAATTTTCTTTTTAAAAAAAAGAACTAATATTTAATCTAAAATGTATTTTAAAAAAATGTAGAGAATTCTATTTTCTCCTTAATAAAAAGGAATGATAATTAAAAAGTGTAAAATTGGTTTTGCGGCTTTTTTTGGCCAAAACGGCTCATTTGGCACATAAAACTGGAAACACAAACATACTCCTTTGCCCGTCCGTGGTCACGTCACGAGCCGCGAATTTGTACTCTCCACTTTCGTACTTCCCACCCTTTTTCCTCTCTCTCTATGCGCGGACCAGATATTCATCCCACCGTCTCACCGTCTCGACTGTGAGAAAAAAAAAATTAGGGTTTTCGTTTCTCCAATGGTGGGGATGATGATGACCGCCAATTCCCACGAAAGGCTCGCGGGTCTCATGGACTCCGCCATCTTCGCCGCCGATATTCCCTCGAAGCTCGACCGCTTGCGCCAATCGAAGCAGGATTTGGTCCGGCAACAGGACCCTGATTTGCTCTCCGAACTTCTCCCTCGCTTCTTCGAGCTTCTGTCCGACCGGTTCAGCCCGGTCCGCAAATTTGCCACCGAGTGCGTTTTTGTCAAACCCTAGTTTGTACTAGTTTAATTTTTATTCTCTTTGAGTTTATTGTAGCGTAATTAATTGAGAAATTTCCCTTTTGTTTTCGAAATGTAGAATGCTTGGCGAAATTGGATTGATGCACGTAGAATTGTTGCCAGACATTGTACCCTCGTTAATTGATGTTTTGAGTGATGAAACACCGGCAGTTGCTCGACAGGCGATCACCAGCGGGAGTAATTTATTTCGTTGCGTTCTTGAAAAGGTTTCGATTCAGGTAATTCTATTGGTTGAACTCGAACGTTTTGTAATGCTTACTAATGGAGTTTTTGGTGCTACTGTGGGAATTCAGGTTACTTTTTACGGTTAAGTATTGACTACGTAAATCCAAGTGGAGTTTGTAATAATCGACACCCTGATTACTGGTTAACCTTTCAGGGTCTACATGCTAGTGAATTGGACAGTTCGCTCGAGTCAGCATGGGCATGCGTGTTAAAGTTGAAGGATGAAATATATTCTATAGCTTTCCGGGTAAGAAATGATTCTTTTAAAGATAACATATAATCGGATTTTCATTGATGTCTAATTCACTGTATCATGCTTACCAGCCGGGAAGTGGGGGAGTAAGGTTGCAAGCACTGAAATTTGTTGAGTCAGTCATTCTTCTTTATACTCCTGATCCTAATGGCTCCCCGGCCCCCCCTGCTCTTGAAGGTAATAAAATTTGACTCTGTTCTTCAGGTTCAGAACTGAAATGGTTTGTTTTTGCTTATCAAGAATGCTTGTCCGCTTTGTAGGGGACTTAGTGGATTTTAATGTATCTTGGCTTCGTGGTGGTCATCCTCTGCTCAATGTTGGAGATTTGTCAATTGAGGCTAGTAAAAGTTTGGGTTTATTGCTTGATCAACTTAGGTTCCCAACTGTGAAATCGCTTGGTAACTTAGTGATCGTTGTGCTTATTAACAGGTATCTTTGCTTTCTTGGGTCATATTCAATTTTCTAGCAATTTTGATGTTGCATGTTACTCCATAGAGCCCTTGTATCCTAAATTTAAATGCTGATAAGGTTTAAATGGCTCTCTGTAATTTAAAACTAGTTTTAAATATTTAATATTTGTAAACAATCTCTGGAGCTCAAAGAAGGTGTTCTCCATGGAAAAAGTAGTAACAACAACAAAGCCTTATCCGACTAAGTGGGGTTAAAAGGTGTAAAAATTATTCTCGCTTTACAATCACTGCCTCTCAATAATAGGAGGAAGTGCATGTTGTAAGGGAATTTTCTTTTCATTTCTGCTCCTTTTTCACGTTATCAAACAGTTACCCCAAGCGATGATGTTTAAATTTATAAAGGATTGTTCTTTGAGTGGCGTGATGACCTATATGTTGGGTAAATGTCAACTTATTAAGGAGTGAAGTGGTTGATTGTTATGTACAAGAGGACTGTATTTTAGGATCATAGGTAGGGTGAAGATAATAGTGACACCAGTAGGGTTATGCAAATTTCGGGGACAAAATATCTTGGAAGGAGAGTAGATTGTGATGTCCGATATTTTTTTGTAAAAAAAGAGTAAATTATAAATATAGTATTTATTCTGAGGCCCGGGTGGGAGCTTCCTTATATTTTTTTTGGGCACAATTGTGACCATTTGTGTCTGCTTGCTTACAGTTTACTGCAAGTTTCTTATTCTTTATTTTATATGACATGTCTTACCAGTCTTTCAGCAATTGCAAAGAAGAGGCCTGCATTCTATGGTCGCATTTTGCCTGTATTACTTGGATTTGATCCCTCAAGCACTGTCATTAATGGGGTGCATGTTTCTGGGCCACGTCATGCCTTAAAAAATGCCTTCCTCAGCTGCTTAAAATGTACACACCAGGGTGCTGCACCGGTATGTTGTTTGATATCATTCTATACTAAAAACCTTAAAACTTTTGTTGTGTAAAATGTTCCTGATATACCTGCGGTTGTGGCACCAGTTACTTATGAGTAAGGCAGTGAAATTTAATGAATAATTGCTCAAAAATGCTTGATAATATGTGGCTCTGAAGAGCATTAGGTTCCAGTCTGTAAAGGAATAATTGTTTTGACAAATGATAGGTGCTCTTTCTTTCAGTTAGGATGTTGTTACAATTGAAGAACTTTCTACAAAACGTGAAAATGTGCCTACCATGATATTATTATTGAGTGCACACTGTCCAACAATGGATTGTAGATAAACCCCATAGAATTTGCCCTTTGCATGTCTGTTCGGTGGAGTAGCAGCTCGATCGTTGGAAACCAATTGTTCTATTCCATTTCAGAGACTGTTTGGTAACTTGGTACAAAATATCCGTAGGGATTCTAGTTTGGAGACCTATCTGGTAATTGGTTTGACATTTGTCTTCTGCATCATCCTCTAGGTATTTGTGGTGGTGGGTGGGTGGTGGTTGATTTGGATTGGGGGAGTCCATATTCGCGAGAGAGATAGAGAGAGGATCTGGGTGTTCTTGAGTTTCAGCTTAGGTGAAATTCTTGATGGTATTTGGGTGCAAGTGCAGAGCTTTCTGAAGATAAGAAATACACCAGAAACAACTACCATCGCACGTTGCAGTGCCTCACTCTGCAACAGTTTCTGTTAACTTGTTTCCTTTGTTCAATCAATCAAAACCAGAGTCTACTGGAACACCCTACTAAAATCGCCCACTAGATCTGGACCTAAATCTCCTCGCCGATCAGTACAACCTGTCTACAGCTGGAGGCTTGCGCAAGGTTGACCCAGATTTGGAGCCAAGAGGTTTGTCGTCGGTTCAAAGAGAGAATGGGAGAGAAAGGCGGGGAGAGAGAGAGGGATGAAGGGAGAAAAGAGAGAGGAAGAGGAAGATGCATGCGGGGAAGCAGTGGGGTAAGGCCATTGGCCTCCTTCTAGCTAGTACTTTTTAATACCAAGCTTCGGCTCAAGATTAGATGATGGGGTTTAGTGAGGCGCAAAGCCTCTCTTAATCCATGTTAGTCTCATTATTGCAGTTCTTGACCATACCAAACATAGGACTGTTATTTAAGCCTGTCCCTCTTAAGGAGGTGTAACAAACAGGACCTTACTCTATAAAACTTTAGCTTTTTGGAAGATTGATATGAACGGTTTGCATGTGTATGTTCAACATTTTATAACAAAAGAGGGAAAAGCTTTCGATCACCATCTTACATAGTCTAGCAATGGATCAGTGAACAGTGATAGTGAATATCGATTAGTGTTTACCCAAAAGATTTCCAACCTAAAGGAATCGTCAGACAAACTCTTTCAGTAAAGGTTGAAAGAATATAATTAGAACTCCACTTTTTTTATATATACTTGAAGAATTCCACGAAATTTGTTGCCTGTCTTCAACTTTGAAAACATTAATATCTTTGGAAATACTGATAGCTTTGAAAGCATTGATTTCTTTTCAGAAAAACAAAAGTTTCATTATTCTCATTATCTGTTAAAATACCATACCTTTTGTTTTCTTTAATCTGGTTTCTCCTTTGTGTGATTTACTTAAGTATAAGGAA
Organism: Crataegus laevigata; assembly: GCA_963580275.1. Lineage (NCBI taxonomy): Eukaryota > Viridiplantae > Streptophyta > Magnoliopsida > Rosales > Rosaceae > Crataegus > Crataegus laevigata. Next base: position 8,287,831 of record OY756952.1, on the reverse strand, counting down.
TCTGAATAATGGAGTTTGCATTCTGCAGTGGCGGGATCGTTTGGTTGGTGCGTTGAGAAAGATGCAAGCTGGAGGGTTGGTAGAGCTAGCCACTCAGCAAGAAATCAAGATAAATGGAAGTGTGGAAGACGGGCTAGATGATTCTCTAGTTACTAAGGTATCCTTCCTATTTTATATTACACTAGATCTGTAGAGGTACAGAAAGTGGATGCTCTTGCAAAAATACACATTGGGCTATTGGCATACATGTATCTTGAAGCGTCTTGAGAATGAGCTTAATGTTTTGCAGGAAGAGAAGCCCACTATTACAAGATCTAATGTTGTGCAAAGTAGTTTTGGGAAGAAACGGTTAGGAGCACTTGATAGTAGTGATCTTGCAGTGGATCAAGATGTATCAGGAAAGCGTGCCAAATCGACATCTAGTTTCTCTGGGGATTCGGCTAAAGAGGTAGGAAAGAATGTTTCTGTGTCTCAAGATGATGTTTCTTCAAGTGGAGCTACGACTTCTAGAGGAGACTGTGATAGTGGACCTGTGCAGCAACTTGTTGCTATGTTTGGCGCATTGGTTGCTCAAGGTGAAAAAGCTGTTGGTTCTTTGGAAATTCTTATCTCAAGTATCTCTGCTGACTTGCTAGCAGAGGTAGTGATGGCTAATATGTGCAACCTTCCACCCAATCTTCTTGGAGATGAAGGAGATGAATCTCTATTGAACATGCATATAGTCGGTGGTGATTCTCGAGTTAAATATCCACCATCATTTATTGCTGATGTTCTTTCACTTACCAGTACTTTCCCTCCTATTGCTGCACTCCTAGATGCTCATCAGTCAGTGTCCAGTGATATAGTGGTACAGTTTTCTATTCTCATTTTGGTTTTCACCCCCTTTTCCCTTTTTTTTTTCTTGAATTGCAATGTTTATGGTTTAGTGAGAAAAGGCTTTGTTGTTGTTGATGTTGTTGCAATGTTTATGGTAATTGCAGAAATCCGAACAGGAGGAAGAACATGTAGCAGATGTAGTTGATAGCGGTGTTGCATCTACGGGCATGGATTATGTTTTCGGAGATGAAACTGCCATCTTACCTATGGGTTTACCAGCTTCATCTGAAATGGAGCATGGTTGCCCATCACTTCCATCTGATCATGATATGGAATATCTTGAGAGTGAAATACCTGGACTGGATTCTGCTTGTAATAGTGGATCAGAACCCATCATTGCATCCTCATCAACCTTAATGGATGTGGAAGATGCAAGCCAAGAGCAAGTTACCAGTGTTAAGGTAGAAAATGCAAGCCAAGAGCAAGTTACCAGTATGGGTCAAAGGACTCCACTTAATATACTTCCGTCACTATCAACGGATAAGTCTGAGGAGCTTAGTCCACAGGCAGCGGTTGCAGATGTCAGCCTGCTTTCTTCGACAGCAACTTCAGTTGGGTTGTCCTATCATCTTGTCCTGCCCAAGATGTTGGCCCCGGTTGTTATCCTTTCTGATGAAGAGAAGGATCGGTTGCAGCAGTTGGCTTTTACTCACATCATCGAGGCATATAAGCAAACAGCCGTTGCAGGAGGTTCCCAAATACGATGTTCTCTCCTTATAAGTTTAGGAGTTGAGGTAGTAATTCAAGCTTCTTATATGTGGCTAATTGTAATTTACGCCGGCTCTAATTGTAGTTCCTTGTTTCAATCCTAGTTACTGTTTTTCAGATATTTATTTATTTTATTCTTAAGCCCCTTTCCGTTTTTTCTTTCTTTGTTTTTGGTGTTAGGGGTAAGGGGCTGAATCTAGGTATTCTTAGTGGAGGGTAACTGTATGATGTCCTTTTCTTAATTTCGATCTCAGTGCTGTGTTTTCTTACAGAACCAAAATTTGATTTATCTTTGTAGTTCCCTTTGGAGTTAGACCCATGGAAACTGCTGCAGAAGCATATCTTGGCAGATTATACGAATAATGAGGTATGTGAATGGGTTTTGATGATTTTAGATATGGATTCTTTTTACTCTATCATGTTAATTTGATACATAGAAGAATGTACTTTTGGTTTGTTACAATTCGAAACTCAGTTTGAGTCTTTTGGACACAATGGGTGGTGATATGTGAGCATCACATACAGTTGCTGTGTAGAAAAGGATGATCTGTCTTATGGAAGTTTGAATTTTTTTTTTGTTTGAAGAGTGGAGTTAATAATTCCCTTTGAATAGATGTATGGTACTCGGGTATGTATTGGAATTTAGAGGGCTTCCATTTCAGTTATGCATTTCGATTGTAGAAATTTTACGAACTATATACCTTGTAACATTACCCGATGTTAGTGCAAAGCGTCTCACGTTCTTGGTGATAGTACCATCTGTAATAAATTACAGTATTTTATGGATACTGGGATGAATTCATTTCTATTGCAGATACTTATCCAAATATGTTTTAATAGATATTAAATTATTAATAGATATTAGTTGTTAAAAAAAGGATGATAGCTGTTAACTATGTGTTCTTGTGATTCTCTGACATCTATAATAACTGACAGTGATTGTGGGATCTCTTCAGGGACACGAGTTGACATTGCGTGTCCTATACAGGTTATTTGGAGAGGCAGAAGAGGAACGTGATTTCTTTTCATCAACAACTGCTACTTCTGTATATGAAATGTTCCTTTCAACTGCGGTGTGCTTTTATCTGTATATTATTAACCATCTTTTTTCCTTACAGATGTCGAAGAACATTTTATAATATCTTTCATTTCATTGCAGGTGGATACACTTAGAGATTCTTTTCCACCATCAGACAAATCATTAAGCAGATTGCTTGGTGAGGTTCCTTATTTACCAGATTCAGTTTTGAAATTACTGGAGTGCATGTGCTCACCTGGAAACTGCGACAAAACTGAGAAGGAAACACAAGGTGGGGATCGAGTGACTCAAGGTCTTAGCATTGTCTGGAGCCTGATTTTGCTAAGGCCTCCTCTCCGAGATCCATGCTTAAAAATTGCTTTACAGGTTCTTTCTTTTATCCCTATGTTACTCCATTTCTGAAATTCCTCTATACCATTCTGTGCTATAGAATTCTTCTTTTTCCTTTATTTCATCTGACTTTGTTCTATTTTTCCTCTGGAAGAGTGCAGTCCATCATCTGGAGGAAGTGCGCATGAAGGCTATACGTCTGGTACTTATTTGCAACTTGCTATTAGCTCAACGAATTAACTGTATGGTTCTAAACTTTGTTTGCATTATGGGTTGCTTTGTCTAACAGGTTGCAAACAAGCTTTATCCTTTGTCATTTATTGCCCAACGAATAGAAGATTTTGCTATTGAAAAGTTGCTTTCTCTAAAAAGTTGTGATGCAACTGAAAAGATAGATGCTGAAGGATCGAAAAATGAATTACAGAAGGTTCTAATCTTTGCATTGTTGATGTGGGGTTTCTATCAAATATATTTTGTATTGTTGATATGAATCAGAGAGTTAACATTTAAGTGATTTTCCCTCAGGATTCTGATTCAGAAAAACATTCCAATGAACCTCCGTCAGTGAGTGGTAACAGTAAAGATATCTCCTCTGATAATCATCAGTCATTCAGTTCTCAAAATGTGTCATCCCTCTCAATTGCTGAGGCTCAGCGGTGTTTGTCATTGTATTTTGCTCTTTGTACAAAGGTGTGACTTTATCTTATTATCAAACGCTGAGTTGCTTTTAATTTCCATTAATTAATTATTAAAATATTCAATATTATTTTTATTGAAGTTAACATGATTGGTAAAACCTCAATGGCAGAAGCATTCCCTTTTTCGCCAAATATTTGTTGTTTACGGAGGCGCATCAAAGGCCGTCAAGCAGGTTTAGTTCTTTTAAATTGTATATTGATGTAGAAATTAGCATAGGGCTTGCTATTCCTTCCCCATGAGGAGGTTTTTCTTCTCATCAGTTATATGGTGCAGTGCAGGCGGTTCAACGCCAAATTCCAATACTTGTACGTACTATGGGATCATCACCAAATCTTCTTGAAATTATTTCTGATCCTCCAACTGGAAGCGAGAACCTCCTGATGCAGGTTTGTAATAACAACATTACAGTTTTGTCAGTACCATCCAATAACATATAACATCTATAATCCTCTCTTCTGTCTAATGGAATCAGGTTTTACATACCCTGACGGATGGAACAATTCCCTCTCAAGAACTGGTTTTTACTGTTAGAAAGCTATATGATTCAAAACTGAAGGTACATTTATCATTTCTGTATGACAGCTGAAATTAAATGACACTGTTAGCTTATATATGGTTTCTTTTTCCTTTGGAAAATTAGCTTATATATTGTTGTTTATGAATGATTACAGGATATAGAGATTCTTATTCCAATATTACCCTTTCTGCCGAAAGATGAGGTTCCATCCCTTTCCCCGTCTTTTCATAATAGCACTACTATGTGATGTGTGTGTTTGTGTTTCTTGTTACATGCCTTTCTTGTTATAATATTTGAGAGTGGCTGAGGGTACTACACTATTCCATCAACTACATTTTGTGCTCTTTTGAAAAAGCGTAAAGCATTGTTCTTCTTGGGTTAATATTGATAGGAAAGATAAATGATTTTATTGGAAAAGATAAATGATGGACTGGAAGAGACAAACAAAGTTTCTGTGTATGATAGAAATAATGCTGAAGCTACAAGAAAGCGATTACAAATTTATTCATGAATCTTAACTCTTGTCAATGAATATCAGTTAGGAATATACTATAAAATGCTTTGGCATTGATGCCCATAAAGATGCCAATAACATGCTTCTCTCCCATAGAAATTAACTTGCTCGTCATCGAAGGTTATGTTATTTCTCTCTATCCACAATCCAAATAACTGCCATAATAACAGATCTTAGTACTTTGAACGAAAATTGCTATCTTGTACTTGGTATATTATGGATGAACCCTTTCCAGCTCTTGTTACTTGCATTTGATTCGTTGGACTTTGAATGTTTCATACTGATTTTAATTCAGTTGGCGCTTTATTATTTTGGTGTTAATGATCTAATAAGCTTTCTTTTTTTAGGTTTTGCTTATATTTCCCCAACTTTTGAATCTTCAACTGGATAAGTTCCAAGCAGCACTAGCTCGCATACTACAGGTATCTATGTTTCCTTGTTAGTTCTTGGCAATTTAAGCATTCTAAGTATAAGACTGTTCTGTTTCGTATGGGTCATTAGTTATTACGGACAATATGAGAAGATAATGCCATAATCTTTCAATGATCCTTGTCATCTTCTGATACAATTGTGACCTCAAATCTTTTATACTATTGCTTCCCATGCCCCACTTTGTGATAAATTATTTGTAAGACCCTATTATCAGTTATAATTCCTTTTGTGAATCTGCATGCTATTGCTATCAGATATTTCAAAGTTCCTGTGTTACAAATTTTATGCATCATTCTTTGACGTGTTCATGATGTTTTCTTTCTTTTCATTTATTCGCACATGTTTCTCTACAGACATGAGACCTGCTCACCCAATCTAGAGACATACATTTTTAATCCTTCAGATGATTTCATATGTAAATTTTTCTATTAATATGCTTGTGAAGTACAATTATTCGTTGCTTGATCTGTAATCAACCTTGCACAGGGATCATCCCAGTCTGGTCCTCTTCTGGCTCCAGCTGAAATCTTGATTGCTATCCACGGAATTGATCCCGACAGAGATGGAATTCCACTGAAGAAGGCATGTCATCTTTTTTTTTTTTTTTTTTGTTTTCTTGGTTGGAAATCTCTCTGAGTGGCTATAATGAATGGCTGAATAATATTTTTTTGGTGAGCAGGTCACAGATGCATGCAATGCCTGCTTTGAGCAGAGGCAGATATTCACCCAACAAGTTCTTGCCAAAGTTTTGAATCAGTTGGTTTGTACCATTAGATATTTCCGTATCTTTCTTTTACACCTCTTTCAAGCAGAACTTAAAGATGATCAAGCTTCTTACTTGCAGGTTGAGCAGATTCCTCTTCCTTTACTGTTCATGCGTACGGTATTACAAGCCATAGGTGCCTTTCCTGCACTGGTAAGATCTGAATAAATCGTTAGAAACTTAAACTGATGTAGGACAAGAAGGAAAATACATGCATTTAGTACTTTCTTTGGACTATGATTACTGATGTTTGTTTAACATGTGAGATGTGTGCTGTAAATTGTTGAGAATTGAGGAAAAATAGGAAAATTCAAGGAACAGCATGGAAGTATTACAATAAATGGATAGAAATTACCGGCATCACACTAGTGCGATACTTGGTAGGAATCACTTACTTGGTAGGAATCACTCCTTTACACAAGGAGCGCCTAGGCAAGTTGGACCACAACAATCCTAGGGCAAATCATATGCTGCTGAGAAATTCAATCATATTCATCTTCCCCTCGTGAAATGTAATTGGTCTGACACTGATATGTTGTCATCATAACTTATAGACAGAAAAAAGTTATCTATTAATTAAATAAACTACGAGTTCGAGTAATACAGCTGGTTTTTCTTTTAGGGACAAGAAACTGCTTTTTGGGGAATAAGAAACTATAACATCACTTACTGACTTGGCAAGTTTTTGTCAATAACATAGGTGGATTTTATAATGGAGATCCTGTCTCGGCTTGTGAGCAAGCAGGTAAGTTTTCAGTTTCTTAAGTTTGTTTCTATTCATTTATTATGTATGGCGTGTTTATGTGACTGATGACATGTTGTAGATATGGAAATACCCGAAGTTGTGGGTGGGATTCTTAAAGTGTACGTTCTTGACAAAACCTCAGTCATTTGCTGTGCTGCTTCAGGTGTGTCTGCTGTTAACAGTGTTGCTTCTTTATCCTTGCAATCTTTTATCACTACTTTTTGCAATAGAAGCCCGACTTTGTGATTTCTCTCTGGCGATCTTTTAAATGGATAATAAACTGCACGCTCATTGGACTATTTTGGTCACTCGAGGAAAGAAAATCTAAAGTTAATATATGATGAAATTGTTTATCTTAAATAATCTATATGGACTTTGAAACAAGTGTTTTTCTCCTGTATGAGCTGATGGCATGTAACTTATTGTCTCAGCTACCTCCAGCACAGCTAGAAAACGCACTGAAGAGAACTGCAGCTCTGAAAGGACCGTTGGTTGCTCATGCTAGTCAACCGGACATCCGATCTTCCCTTCCAAGGTGAATGAAAAGTTGCTTTTGTTTCATTTGACATTAAAGATCTCGAGAATGGGGAGGGTCAGCTCTGATGTTTGGATTTTTTTCTCAGGTCGATATTGGTAGTTTTGGGAATTGTTTCAGATTCTCCGGCACAAACAAGTCAGTCTCAAGCCGTGGCACAAACAAGTCAGTCTCAGGCCGCGGCACAGACAAATCAGTCTCAGGCCGCGGCACAGACAAATCAGTCTCAGGCCGCGGCACAAACAAATCAGTCTCAGTCTCAGGCTGCGGCACAAACAAGTCAGTTTCAGGCCGCAGCACATACAAGTCAGTCTCAGGCCGAGGCACAGACAAGTCAATCTCAGGCCGAGGCACAGACAAGTCAGTCTCAAGCCGAGGCACAAACAAGTCAGTCTCAGGCTGAGGCAGTGTCAAGTCAGTCCCAGGCTGGGGATGCAAGCAACTCGGAAAAGGACGCAGTCACACAGAAACCAAAGGAGTCATCTAGTGCTAGTTGAACTTCAAATGGGGGATACCGCAATAGTTCCGACCTCATAGCCATGTAAAACAGATTTTCCGCATTCTTAGAATAGTTACAGTAAGAGAGATGCATAATAGGCAACATTCAATTGTGTACCAAAGTACTTTTGCTCATAAATGCTTTTCCTAGAAGTGCAAGTGCTTATTCATAAAGCGGTTCCGTGACCTTGAAGCCCTTTTCAAGTTTAACTGTGACTGTAGTGATAGTTAGAAAGCGCTTCCATGAACTTGAAGCACTTTTTAAGTTACACTGAAACATATTTTAAAGCAGTCCAAAACCGGCCCTAAGTTTGTATCGCTGTTGCAATTTATGTTCCAGTATTATCTTAAAAGCCTCGTTAATACAAAATTATCAAATCATGAGATTATTACATGCTAACATTACACTGTCAAACAATGAACCAAACTATACGTTAAAACCCTCCTCCCAAAAGTTCTAACAACGTGAACTTCTCTCCTCTCTGAGAGTGTTTATGTGAGACCTTCCAGACTCATCGATGGCACCGACCCTGGCTTCGGCTGGGGTCGGGTGTTGCGTCCTCTTCTTCTTTTCTCCCTACATCTACTGTTGGTTCTCCCCAATTTTCGATTCGGCCTATCCAATTCCTCCAAATCCGTGGGTTTTCTTCTTCTTGGTTCTTCCTTACTTCGTTTTTCAGCCATATCCTCTGTCAAGATCGTGTGTAGAGTTTCGGCGCTTGCACCGGCTCGGGTGTATTCCACACCACCACGTTCTCCTTTGTATCTGTAGCCTTTGGCTATTAACCGTTAACCAACTAAGACTAATTACATTTGTCACAAACTTAACAACTAATAACAAACTATAGTCATGATGTGGCATCTTCGTCTTTAAATATAACAAAAACGGATTTGGCCGGAACCTGCAGAATTTTAATTTACAAGAGCAGAAAACCTCTCGAGAAACGCTTCCACCAGACTTCTACCTGGTTTGGCCCGAGACAGATTGCAGCTATCCATTACGTGACCTAATTACCAACGATATTGTCAACCAGAAACATGAAATCCATGCATTTGAAACCATTCAGCCATGTGGAATCTCTCCTGAAGCGTAGGCCTCACATCTTTTTGCAGGGAGAGCTGCTTGAGAAACGGAAGCAGGACCTCCAAAAGCTGTATAATCGACATGACGGAATGAAAGGCAAAGAAGGGTGATAACCATTCAACTCTTTGTTTAAAACGTAAATAAATGAATTACCTGATCATCATATGGCTGTCCAGCAGAAAATGGAACACACGGAATTCCATTCAACGGTTGCAGCAAAAAACTAAATGGGTTGTTGTCAACAATGACAATTCGAGAGAAATCTTTTGACAAACACGATAGATCTTTCACGTGTTCCCGACATTCCCTGTGGTTTACACAAGTTCGAACATCATTTCTTGATCACAATGTGTGTGTGTGTGTGTGTGTTGACATTCCACAATGTATCCGCACTTATTACCGAATTGACCACATGAAGAGGGGTTCCATCCAAGAGAGATCAGACTTACGTGCTAACTGTAGAAGGCCGATAAAGACGAAGCTTAAACAGATTCTCCACATCAATTCTGTCAACAAGTGGTCTAGCATAATCTGTATGGAGTCACGAAAGTAAAACAACAAATCCGAAATAACTAAACAACTAAATAGCACAAAAGGAGATTGTGAAGAAGGGGAAACCAACCAACCTTCAAGACCAGCAGTGAATAGCACAAGATCAGCAAACTCAGAAACCCGTTTCAAGAACTCTCCCAAACCAGGACGTTCAAACACTGTCACATAATTGACCTTCGGTTTACCATCACACTCCTTCAACCCAAAGAATTATCGTATCAAACACAATTTCAGATGGCAAACAAATTTCAGCACAAAAGTTGCAGAGAAGAGGGCGAGCGATCGATCCACTACCTTCTCTGAAGATAGACATTCTATCTCAAACCACTTCAACCCAGCTTCCATTGCTTGAGGTCGAACAATTGCAGGCACACTACATGTCTCATAAGCACATACTAGAGTCTCATCCAAATCAAGAACTACCTACATTACAAAATCCATTAGTAATTAAAACCCGTCACCCGAAAAAACTAGCGTATTCATGTCATTTGAACAAAGCGTAATCAAATTTTTGCGTTAAGCATATACTTCAGCTTTAACAACTCACAAAATACTACACAGTCCTAAAAGTTCCAACCTTTCAGCTTAATTAACAAAATCCAATCACTTAAATTCTATCAGTAAATCCAAAGGGAAAAAACTTAACCCCACCAAGGGATGCTAGTTTGAAAGAACTTTTAAAATGACGAAAAAACGTTTTTAGTAAAATTAGTTTTGGATTATCCACTTGAATTTTTACTAAGGAATTACTTCCAAACCCTATTCCGCTTTAAATAAAAATTTCATTTTTTGCAAATAACCCAGATTTTTTTTAAATTTTTTTATGTTAATAAAGCAAAGCAAATAATCCAGAATGTGATTTCGCATAATTTACAACATCCGAGCATATTTCAGTTGAATTACTCCAGAACGAAAAAGGCCAAAAAAATCAACTTCCAACAGTAAAAATTAAAAACTGTGATAATAAATCTAGGAGATGGAGATTGAAGAAGCGCACCGTGAGCTTTTCGACGGGGCGACCATCCACGACGCCGTTATCGAGGTGGGCGGAGGACGACAAGTCGTTGAGAGGGACTTCGGCGAGGGGAAGAGGCCTGAAAGCAGAAGAAGAAGAGGAAGAAATGCAGGACAGCAGGTGAGGAAGGCAAGGCGCGCCTCTCAGGATCTGAAGAATAATCTGGTAGAAGAAGCCCACCCAGTTCACGAGACCCCGCCAGACTTGAAGGGTCATCGGCACGTACACTTCGGCGGCGGAGGCCTGGCCCATCGGCGGCATGGCAGCAGCCCAACTCCGTTCGGTGATTGAATGCGATTCTAGCTTAAAAGAGGCAATGATGGTGGACCCTCTCCTTTTACCTCGACAAACTATGGCTGCTTCGTATATTTCATTTTTTATTAAGTTTTGACCAGTTTTATTAGTTTTTTTTATTTTTTCCAATTTTTTGGGAGAGAGTTATCGGGTGCGTTGGATAAATTTGCAGCTGGGAATGGCATGACATTGAGCCACTGAAGTATTTCTGAAAAAAATTGGTATAAAAAAAAACTACAACATTCAACTTTAGTTTTTTTTTCTTTACAGTTTTAGGTAAAAATAAATAAAAAATAAGAAGCTGCAAAACCCAGTTTTGAAAAATTGATTTTTTTTTTATATTTGTTTAACATAAAAGTTTACCAAATACTATAATATTATTTTTTTCTTTTCAAAAGTACTTTTACAAAAAAGTTTAACAAACACTGTACTACTTTATTTTACAATTACTTATTCTCACAGCACAACAAAAACAAATTTTTTTTTTCGAAACACAATAATATCAAATCAGAATAAAATAGGTGTTCTCTAACCAAATGATTTGCAAGTCCCTTGCAAATTATCATTATTTAAGTAGAATGCAACTCCACGTAAGTAAATCATTCTTCGGCCAACGAGTCCTCGAAAAAGCCAAGCAACTTTCACTTTAGTGGATCGTGACTCTGATTTTTTGGACTTCGTGTAATCTAAAAGCATTAAATCTTCTTGTTATGATCTGGCTTTCGACAAATCGGTTCTAATGGTACTTTGAATGTTTTGTTGTAATACAACTTACTATTCAGATGATGTTGAAAGCCACTAAACATACTACTTTGAATGTTTTGTTTTAATACAACTTCTAGTCTTCTACTTTGTAATATGTTTTGAATGGTAATAACCGCTTAAAACAATAAATCATCTTTTTTTTTTGTTTTTTTTTTATAACTATTGTCTATAATGATTACATGTATTTAATACAATTATTATCTGACAATTAGATATAATTAATAAAAAAATATATTTGATATTAATTCTCTTACTACAATTACCAGAGCCGTTGAAATCATAATTGTATTAAATATATGTATGTATTATAGCCCGGTTGCTGGCACAAAGTTAACCGATGCTTATTCCCTAGATACCGTCATTGCTTCTTCTTCAGAAAAAGAAGTTCACGACCCATAGGCCTTCTACCTCCACGAGACATTGCTATGTCAGGCTTTCGCCTATTGCGAAAAATTCACCATTGTTGCTTGTCGTAGGAGTCTGGGCTAAGGGTTATAGTTGATGTTGATTCATCATTTTTAACGTCTCTAATTCAAAACTAAATGTGAAACTTTGGTTTCATTCGGCTCTTTTATGGAAGATGTATAAATTCCTATAATAAGACATGAACGGAAGAAAAAAAAAATCCACCCATAACATCTATTGTCAATTTTTTGTCTGAATGTATTAAAAAAAACCCGCTTTCTAGATGATCCTATAGAAAAGAGGAGGGGGGATTATATTATAACCTAATAGGATCCTCTCCGGATCGTTTTGGTGAGGATCTTGGGAATCCATAAATTGTGTCCCTTCATTGTACATCGCGCGGTCAGTTTTTGTCATGTACGGTTTGTATTTAACTTTAAGTAAAAATATTTAAAATGATTTCTAACTGTACGATATACAATGAACAGATATAATTCACGGATTCCCGGGATCCTCACAAAGAGCATCCATATTCTATTATAACAACCATATTAAAAAAATTATAAATTTTTTTTAGATTTTTATCCAACTCAATTTCATATTACAAAAGAAAAGGAAGTAGGTGGGCCTTATTTAATAAATAAAAAAGTCCAACATAATAAGGAGTGCGCACGACGGCCCACATCGGCCCATTTTGTATAAAACGGTTGCTAGTGTATGACTCGTCACTCACGTCACGCTACCAGTCTCTTTTCGGAACTCCGGCCAGAACAGAAAGCCCCAGGTTTTGAATCAAAACGCAGCGGTTTAGGAATAAATCCTCTCAGGCTTTTGTACCAGAGAGAACTGAACAGAGAGAGAGAGAGAGAGAGAGAGAGAGAGAGAGAGAGAGAGAGGAGCATGGGGGTTGATTACTACAAGGTTCTGCAGGTAGAACGAAGCGCCAAAGACGATGACTTGAAGAAAGCTTATCGGAAGCTCGCCATGAAGTGGCACCCAGATAAAAACCCTAACAACAAGAAGGCCGCTGAGGCCAAATTCAAGCAAATCTCGGAAGCCTACGATGTACGTTAATGTTAATCTCTCTCGATTTGAATTCTAATTTTGAAAATTCCCAAAATTCTCAAATTTTTTGGCTGAGATTTGTCGCAATTTTTTTTGTTCCGATCGAATTGGTTAGGTTTTGAGTGATCCCCAAAAGAGAGCAGTATACGATCAGTACGGGGAGGAGGGGTTGAAAGGAGGGGTACCGCCGCCCGATTCGTCATGGTCTGGCGGGCAAGGGCAGGAGGGCGGTCCGACGACGTTCCGGTTCAATACTCGGAGCCCGGACGATATTTTCTCTGAGATTTTCGGGTTTTCGGGTTTTGGAGGGATGCCGGACATGGGCGGGTCAAGGGCAGGCGGGTCGAGGGCTGGCGGGAACCCGTTTCCGAGGAGTATGTTTGGGGAAGACATATTTGCTCAGTTTAGAGGCGGAGCAGAGCCTTCTGCAGCTGTGCCGAGGAAAGCTGCACCGATAGAGAGGACATTGCCTTGTACTTTGGAGGATTTATATAAGGGCACCACCAAAAAGATGAAGATTTCTAGGGATGTTCCTGATGCTAGTGGGTAAGATTTTTCGTCTCTGTGGGCATTGTTTGATTCTACAAATCATTTTCCTATTTATCTGTCTTAGCAATGCTATTGTCTGTTAGTTGTTAATATACTTCGTATGACTGTCGTTGCTGTCCATAGTAATGTGACTGCTATCTGTTAGCTATATCTGACTTCTCACATCTTTCAGGTAACATTTTTTGTTGAGGTATTTAGAATTCTAGGTTAGATCTCTGTTAGTTTGTGTTATTCTTACATGTAAGTATTGCATCGTACTTTCATTATGATCCTTGCTTGCGAATGTATGATCCTTGCTAGAGAAAAGTATTGCATCGTATTTTGTTTACTATCCAGAGGCAGGAAAGATGTGGATGAAAGTATTAAGGACTATGTTATGAATAGTGATGTGGGTACTTGTTTGCTTGAGGGTCTTATCTTGATCTTAGGGTTGTCTAAGTTTCTAACTTTTATTGTTGTCTCGTTTCCCCACATGATAGCTCTTTTCATTTGGTTAAAAGTATCATTATTTGAGCAGGAAAGTTCTTGTCAACAAATTGCACAAAACATCAGTATGTATGTATCAGTGGTTGCAAGAGCTTGATAATATCACTGGATGTGCATCTTTTTTATTCATCTCATTAACTAAAATTAGTTAATAGTGCTACCTAAATGCGCTAAATCTAGATTATGGTTCTTTCCGGTACTACCCTTATAAGTTCCTTCGTGAAGCCTCGTCTCTCTAGACTTTAGCTATCATCCTGACCAAGGTGTTTCTTGGTTTCCAAATATAGGATAACTAGAAAATTTGCATACATCTACTTAGGAATTTGGCTATATGTATGTACATAGGAGCTTTGTGTAGATGTTTCTTGTTGAGTAATGGTTTACCTGATAGTCAATGCTGATGAAGATATAAACTAAAGATTAACTGACTGGACAAAGCCGTAATGCTTACTATTTCTGTTTGAAGTTTTTATGTTCTAATCTCCACTATATCCTCTATAATCATCTCAGACAACTTTACCTGTCACCTATAACTCATGCTTGAAACCCACGACGTCACATTATTTCCTTCTTTGGGATTGCAAAACTTTTGGAAAGCAGTACCGAATAGTCTTGGGCATTTTTTAATATGGAATAGTCAGTCTCATAACACTTATGAACATACATTTCCTGATATTTATGTATTTGGTGTCTTTTATTGTCTCACAATCAAGACAGTCGTCCAAAAATGATGCAGAGTACTACATGAGACTTTCTATATTTGAATATCTGGCAGCAGATAAGGAATCCAAGATGCCCAAATAACTATAAGATAGTGTACGCTCATTCCTTCTTATTAATGATTGATTCTTTTGTCTGCTTATATAGTCAAGTTTTGCACTGTTGCCTATATTGTTTACTACGATTATGTATTCTCTCTGTGTCTACTAGCTAGGCATACTAAAATGTTTAGACTTTAGTGTAACAGATCTATGCACCCTCTTTTACGGGTGCAAATGGCTTTATGTTCAACTTCTTGTGACTTTCTGCTAGTATGATTGTCTATGGTTTGAGCCTGGGAGGTCCACGCGTATATATGGTTTGTGGGCAGTGGTAAGTTGTGAAATTTTAGCATTGGGGTGGCAGAAATGTCTGTTGGTTTAGTGGGAATCGTAATTTTGCTGATGGATATGTGAAATATGGTGCTGGTTAGATTCATTTGCTGATTGGAAGGATGAATATTTGCCTAATCTAATACATGTTGATGTCGGAAAGTAACTCTTTGGGAGGTACTGTGGCTGTAGCTGCTTAGCATGATGATCTTGTCCTTAGTAATGTTATTGTTTATCTTCCAGATGTCGAATTGGCACCTTTTGGATCAATTTAATTAACTAGAGGTAAAAGTAATGAAAAACGATATATATTAGCAAGTCTGTGTTGGATCCATATGCTATTTATTCTTGTTTCCTTTTCTTTGTTTACAGGAGAAGTACCACGGTGGAGGAAATTCTAACAATTGAGATCAAGCCAGGGTGGAAAAAGGGCACAAAAATCACTTTCCCAGAGAAAGGGAATGAACAGAGAGGAATCATACCAGCAGACCTTGTATTTATCATTGATGAGAAGCCTCACGCCCTTTTCAAGAGGGATGGGAACGATCTTACAATTACTCAGAAGATATCTCTTGCAGAAGCTCTGACAGGTTACACGGCACAGCTGACAACCCTCGATGGGAGAAATCTTACAGTCCCCATATCCAATATCATCAGTCCCACCTATGAAGAAGTGGTTAAAGGGGAGGGGATGCCTATTCCCAAGGAGCCTTCCAAAAGGGGAAACTTGAGAATCAAGTTCAACATCAAGTTCCCTACCAAGCTTACATCGGACCAAAAATCCAACATCAAACGGCTATTAACATCTTAGTAAAGGCCAACGGTAGCTCCCCCCTCCGTCCCACCACCGAACTCGCGAAAGCTTTGCTCTTGTTTGCTTTCTTAGCACTCTCTTTGTTTCGGGTTTGGAAATTGACGCATCTTCGAATGAGGGCTTTGATGCTTCATCACAACATTTGAGTTGGTGGTTGTATTGATTTCCACATTCCTCTTTTTCTTAGTCCAATCTATTTCTTTACTTAGTCCAATCTTTGTTGATGGCTTTATGGTATTTCTCCGTAATTTTCAGAGTGGATTTTAAGGTTGTCGGGAAATTAGTTGTGCACTTGTACTGTGGAATATTGTAAAACCTCGCCTCGTCAAACCAAATGTGTTCATCTATTTTCAATGAAAATCTTGCTTTAAGACTCCCACTGCCACAACAGTTAGCAGGCCACCGCCGCCCAGCTAACTTTACCACGCCATTGCCCTCCTTCCACCTCCACGGCTTCACGCCGTCGTCAGCCACCACCGACCACTTTCAACTTTGAGTTAAATCCCTAATTTTCCAAATTTTGGTTATTCAAATCCCTAATTTTATTTTACATTGACAAAATAATCCCTAATTTTATTTAATTGATAATTTGATATGAAATTTGTTTAACTAATATTTGATACCATAAGAAACGGTACACTACAAGAAATTATGTTTAATTGATGCTATAAGAAATAAGAAACGGTGAAATTCTGTTTAATTGAAATTTTTATTTATTTATAACATTTTACGTAATGAAATGATATTATAATAAACGGAGCTTAAATCCTCCTCAAAATCGTACTTTAAATAAATTATAAATGTATTAGTATTGTCTAATATCTAAAAAAATTTGGCTATCTAAATTTTGAAAAAAACTAATGACTGTTGTTGTACACTTTCTGTCATAATGCAATATCACCAAAGGAAAAGGCAAATTGTTTTTCGAAAATACTAAGTTACTTTTCCTCTCTTATCCAAAAATACAAAAGTGAACCCTCAAGTTGTTTTTCCTGTGCTCCGAAACCCCTCAACGAAGAGTTCATAAGCAAAAGCAAAAGCAAAAGCCAAAGCCATCAACTTTTCTTGAAAAGCACCTGCTCAACCAAACAGCCTTCTGCTACAGTAGCTCAAGCCACTGTACTGGTACCTTGTCTCGGAAGGCTTGCGAAAATACCCTTTTGCCCCTCTGCTTTTGCATATTCCATCCACCACTGTTACCCTGCTCTGTTTTCTTTCGTCTGATCAAAAGTTGAGTTCGCTATATAAATATGGTCGCACTTGAAGCTTTAGTCACAGCGCAGAGAGTTTAGACCAACAGAAAATCCAACGGTTTTGATTGAGCAGAGACAGAACTGAGGGGGAGAGAGAGAGAGAGAGAGCAATGTCCGTCGATTACTACAAGCTTCTTCAAGTTCAACGAAACGCCAGAGACGACGACTTGAGGAAAGCCGCCGAGGCCAAGCTCAATCTAATCAACGATGCCTACGAGGTATGTGATCATTCGGATTTCAGTTTTCTTTTTCATAGTAAGAGATATTCTAGACTACTCTAATTTGTAGCCGGTAGCCACTCACTGCTACGATTTAGAGATATTCTTTTTTATTTGGAAGTGAGAAGTATTAGATTCAAATTTCGTGGATGACGAATTTAATACCAAATTAGGTTGCCTGTTATATAACTTAATTGAGATTTTCGTATAAAAATATCGATATATTAAAAAAAAAAATTGTTGACCTGACGACATAGATGGTCTTTGTTGATACTGTTTCTTATAAAAACACTTATATTTCCAGCACTTGGAAGTAGTGTTCTTCATGAATCAAAAGCGCTTTTAGTTGTAGTATGCAGACTGGGCAGCAACTGCTGCAAATTACGATTTTAGTTTATTTTAACTAAAACTTGCAAATTGAAATTTGTTGTTAATGATGAAATTGAGTTCCACCATAAAACCAATTGACAATATGGAGAGTAGTCTAAGATTATATAAGCACGTAGCAATCCTTGTCCCTCACCGACGTGGGGACAACTCTCAACAGTTAATTATGGGGAAATGGGCAGGTTTTGAGTGATCCCAGAAAGCGAGCGGTGTACGATCAGCAGGGCGAGGAGGGTTTGAGGAGAGGGGCAGCGCAGCCTCCTCATTCACCCGGGTCTGGCGGCATGAACGGCAGGTGCCCTGACCCATTCACGCAGTTTTTCGGGACAGGGACCGGCAGGTCTCGGGTTATGGAGCCGGAAGAGAGATTCTCGACGTCTTTCATCAGTGGGACGTTAGGGGAAAATGGATTCCAGCAGTTGAAACGCACGGACTCAGGACCTGGAAATGGGCCGAGGAAAGCCGCGGCGATTGAGACGACATTGCCTTGTACTTTGGAGGAACTGTATAAGGGCGCCACCAAGAAGCTGAAGATTTCTAGGGATGTTCTTGGTGCTAGTGGGTAAGTCCCTTCTTCCCTTTTTTCATGAATGTATATATTTTGTTTAATTTTGTGCTCTGGGAAATACGTTTTTGGTTGCAAAATCTAATTGAAAGGAACTTTGAAGTAAATTTAGATGTTCTTTCTTTATTTGGTGCAGAAGAAAAAGCACAGTGGAGGAAGTTCTAACAATTGAGATCAAGCCAGGGTGGAAAAAGGGCACGAAAATCACTTTCCCAGAGAAAGGGCACGACACAAAGCGAGGTGTGATACCAGCAGACATTGTCTTCATCGTCGATGAGAAGCCTCACGGTGTTTACAAGAGGGATGGGGACGATCTGATTGTCACTCAGAAGATCTCTCTCGCGGAGGCTCTGACAGGTCACACTGCGCAGCTGACAGCCCTAGACGGGAGAAATTTGAGTGTCTCTATTGATTCCATTATCAGCCAGACCCATGAAGAAGTGGTTAGAGGGGAGGGGATGCCTATCCAGAAGGAACCATCCAAGAAGGGGAACTTGATTATCGAGTTTAGCGTCAAGTTCCCCAAGCTCACCCCGGAGCAGAAAACCGGCATCAGAATGTTGCTGACATCTTTGTAAACGCCGGTTGTTAACTCGTAGCAGTCCGTGTTATCTTTCTAAGTAGTGTAAGCTTTCCTAGGTGTACTAAGTAGGTGTTTGTTGCTTTTGCTTGTGTAACAAGGAGATTGCTGCTCGATCAGCAAGTACAAAAAAATCCTTTCATGTATGTATGTTTTCAGTTTGTCTGATTTCTTCATCAATTTAAATATTTTTGGATGAAACCTTGTGTGATTGAACGAGAAATAGATGCAGTTGAACCAACGCCTAAACACGATGCAGATGCAATTGATGCAATTTCCTCCCCTACCTAGAAAACAAACGCGCACGGATGGAGAGAAAATTATGACACTCAAACAGTTTACATATCCCAAATCAACAAAAAAACTAGTCAAAAGTGACAATGACAGTCTTTACCGGAGCTCAAACCAATTGCTGGAGCTGCTGCGCTGATGGTTTTCTTTCCGGTAAGACCTAACTTGTTCATCAGCTCAGTTTGGTTCTCCAGCATTGCACTCATCACGTTCGACATTTCCATCCCTTGCATGTGAAACTGTCTTAACATTTCTATATCAAGGTTCCTCATATCCTCATCTACGGACTTGCGAAAAGAATGGTGAGTTTCTTGCAGAGAACGTCGAAGAATCTGAAATGCAAAGGAATTTTCCTGCTGTGCATCTTGTTGATGCACATTTTGCAGAGAACGTCGAAGAATCTGAAACGTTAAAGGAGTATTTTTTACTGAAAATATGAGTACACCCCTTGAAATTCAATTTTCTTTAACTAAAATCCATCATGGTAAATTTCTCTAACAAAAACCCAATGACTAGGCTCCAACTAAGCAATATCCATAATTAAGTTTGACTTGGCAAATTTTGTATTTTTGGATGTCTAAATTACCCCTATTAATACTTACTTTGGATCTCTCACTTATTATCTACATTTATTTTACATTATTTCATTCAATTAAATGTCTTCAAATACCATACGGGGATTTGGAAAAAAAAATTTAAATGTTATGATTTCTATGCATTTAATAACAAAAATTTACATGATAACATAGGTAAATTATTTTGCACATCATATATATAATAACAATATATGTTCCTAGTAAATTATGTAATGATACATGCAAAATAATTTACCTACAAAATAAATAAATATTTTAAATACCAATATTTTGAAAAGAAAAAAAACAATTTACCTACGTGCAAAATAATTTACCTACAAAATAAAAGAATGTCGATTGATTGCACACTATATATAATAATAACAAAATGTGGCTAGTATACATGTAATATCACTTGAAAAATAATTTACCTACAAAATAAATAAATGTTTTTAGCCAATTGATTCAAAATTAATTCATTACATATTATTTTACATAAAAATATAGATAAATTATTTGCACACATATATATATATATATATATAATTTTAACAAAATGTGCCTAATACATACATACAAAATAATTTACCTACAATGATTGTCAAACAAATAAAAGAAATGAAACATATGATGGTAAGAGAAGTATAAAGTAAATAACTTTATAATAATAAGGCATTTATTTCCAATAATTATGATGGATAATTAAATTCATTAACATAATTATAGTGTTGTGGCACAATTGTAAAGAGTTTGAAAATAATAGGTATTTATTTGTTTACATTGTAGTCTACTTCAAATTTGGGTTTCATTTGGATGTTTAAAATGAGATGGGTTTTTGTCAAGAAAATAAGTGTTGCACGGGCTTATATCTAAAGAACCCTATTTTTTATGTCGGCAGTCAACAGTGCAAAATGTAAATGTTGATATCCATTCATATTCATAAAACATATGGACCGGTTCACTAAAACCGTTGATTAGTTTAACATGTATGGATGATTAAACAATCATGAAATTGAATGATTTTGTCTAGATATGTTATTCTGATGATGATATTTAGATGGTGATAAAGAGAATGAATAGTTTCGATTATGATGGTCAGACGATAAAATTTCGTTAATCGAAAGTGAGAGACAAATAAGTTTTCCATAAGAGGACACAACATTATCCTTGTTTATTTTTCCTAATAAAGCCCCTTTTGATACATGTAACTATAAAGGAACATAACCGACCAAATCGGTCACTAACAAATTGGTTTAGCTTGTTTGTACTAACTAATTTGAGGTCTAAACGGAACCAAACCGGTTGACAACTACACCCACTCACCCATACAAAAAAAAAAAATCCAAGAAAGTTGGGGCCAAATTGCAAATTAGAACTAGTATAGAGGCGTCTATGTGAAATTGATACAATATATGTCCTTGCTAAATTACAACAAATTACGCAATGAAACGATATTATAAGAAATGATGCTTAAATTCTCCTCAAAATCGTATTTTGAATAAATTATAAATGTATTTGTATTGTCTAATATCTAAAAAGATTTGACTATCTAAATTTTGACAAAAGCTAATGACTTTTGTTATACACTTTGTGTCATAATCCAATATCACCAAGGCAAAAGGCAAAAGGCAAATTGTTTTTCGAAAATACTGGCAAGGCAAATTGTTTTTCGAAAATACTGGTATCATACTTAAAAAAAATTATAATTCCTAAAAATAACTTGGATGAACTTCTCTCAAGAACATTTTTTTTTGCAACCCAAAAACTTGTTTGGTATCTAACCTGGAAACTATTTTAAATCTTCAAGGATTAGGCTATATAACCCAAAAACTTGTCTGTACAAAATCATTAGGTGGTAGTGGCTGAGGGGGGATATTAAGGTTGGGTTGGGATCCGAGAAGCGACCCGAAAAATACTCATCAAGACCCAATTGTAAGACATATTCTGAAATCACAACAACAAGACATTAAGATCACGAATAAATCAAATCAATATAAAATAGAGATCAGCTAATTATATTAAATTTATCTGTAGAATATAGAAGACATGGTTATGAAGATGAAGCCATTGATCCTTGCGAACAAAGTAGAAGTAGTCTTCTACTTCCAGTACCTCTCAATGAACTCGACTATCGAAATAGGCTTGTAGTTTTTGTGAGTTTCAGTTGGTTTGGAAGCAGAGACTGCTCCTACGTTATATAGTTAGGGTTTCAACCAATTCCTCCCTATTATCGAAAAGGATATCAACCCAAATCCTATCTAATCAATTATAGTCCCATCATGACTCTTATTCCTTGTATTTACTTAATAAAGACCCTTAATTGATTGCATGTAATTAAGACTCTAATATGTTTATTTCCTTAAGTCACCGAGAGTCCTAGAGATTTCATTAACTTGATTGCCAAGTCAACTATTCCCTCAATTATTCTCGGTATAATTCATTGTCATTCACAAAATGGTTTTACATTCTCCCACTTGAATGTCAATGAGAATACCTCAACGAGATAAATATATATGTCGATCACTTGAGTCCACTAAAGTATGCAATCATACATTTCAAGTAACTTGTCACTTTGAGACTAAATGCAGAACTAAGGAAAACAAGGCACACATTGGACAGTTCCTTGCACTCCATGATTACATGCAGGCTTAACTCAAAGCACTATGTTACTAACAAAGTCATGATATCAAGAGCTAATAGTCAAAACATTAGCTCACAATAGTCGAATTGAAAATATGAAAATATATTTCAGTACAAAAGTAGTTCACAAAAGAACTCAACAAGGTTGGTAACAAAATCTAACTTTTCTGTCAATTTAGAATATAATAAGAGAATAAGTATAATACGACATACTGTTTACAAAATTAGGACCTCTTATTAAAACTTATGAACAAAATTTACCCTTAAAGTATCAGCCACTAACACTTCAAATTTTTAACACAAAAGGTAATCGCTTACTCCCACTGATTAATAGAGACAAAATTATATAGATAAATTATTATTAGTCCCACTTATTAAGAGAGTTAAAAAAACAAAAAATTGTAAATGTCAACAAAATGAAACAGATACCTTTCAAATACTACCATTAGCAAAACATTAGTCATGGGATCTAGAACATAAAATTTGTGAGTTCAACATCTTTATTCTAGATATTTGTAGGGAAGTGACTCTTGTTACTAAAAAACTATACAAAATCATTTGTTTAGTTTTGTTCATCTAACATTTGACAGAAATAGAAAACTTTAACTAAATGTTTTCTTATTGCATCAAAAGCATATAATTCCATAATCATCTTTGGACAAAAACTAATTATATTAGGTTTGCATAGCTAAAACATAAAATACAAGGGCAAACATATATAGTTTCAACACTTTTGAGCAGATGAAGTATATACGATCTTGTCAATTCTATGCTTCACTATACATTGATTTATAGTTGTACTGAATAAAAAAACACTCAAATTAATTATTCATCAATAACATATAAATCACAAGTCTAATTTCTTAAACAACAGCAAGAATTAATAAGCAAAACACTTTTGAGCAGAATATACTCATTAACCTTTCTTGAATTTCCTGCAATTTAGTTGCATATATAAAATATAAATAAGTATGATAATGTAAATTTTATCTACCAAAACTATGATCATTAAAAGCATGCAAAATTGATGAATATGAAGCCCATAATACATTATTTCTCCCACTTGGGCAAACACTCAAAATTGCAAGATTAAACACTAGAGAAAGTGGTTTTCATATAACAAAATATAGGCTAGTTGAATCAATAAAGATAGTGTAAGCTCTATCAAAATTTCAGATTTAATCATAATTTAAATAAAACCAATTTACAATCTCTAATATGCTCAAAACACGAAAACTTCTTAAATAAATTAAAGGTTCATTTCATTAGATAAATAGCCTTTAATATGCCCAAAACATTAAAATTTCTTAAACAAATTTGTTGAGTCACAAAATAGTTCATTTGGACATAATAAACCAATCTATATGCATCAAAATTAGGCGTATATAAGGAACAATATCTCAACATTATTAATCGATCTAAAAGTGACAAGCGATTAGATAAACCAATGGCTACAAAATTTATTTTAGGGTATGAGAGAAGACTCACATATGTGTTAAAGATTAGGTCATAAATTAAAATGAAACCTAATAAGAGAATCTAAACTCAAAATTTATGTTTTAATTCTAAAACAAAGTAGAATTAAAGTAAACACATAGATATCTCAACAACATCAAATTTTCAACAATAATTTTAATCCAATTTAGAACTCACAGAAAATTAAGGCAAAAGATTAGCAAATTTACCTACTCATTCTTGATTCTGCAAGATTCATCATGGAAGTAGTCGAGTTGTGGAGGATCGAACAAACTCCAAATTGCACGATTGTTACACCTTTAGGCAGAAACTAATCATACAAAGAAAGTACTTGCATAGCTAGCCAAAACATAAAATACACAAAATACATATAGCTTCAACAGCTTTGGGCAGATGAAAATATGTTAGAAGTACTTTATGATTTGCTATAATACTAATTTATAATTGGTGAGTGATTTCATGAAATTCCCATTTGGACAAAAGTATTAACCATATAAATTGGAATTCTGATTTTTCAAAATAATCCTTTAGAACAGTATTAAATAACCGTTTTGTTGGATATTCAATGATTCTCAAAAGATTCAATCAGACACAAAAGTATGTTGTTATTGACATTGAACAATAGAGTTCTCAAAAGATGAAACATGGTTATTCAATTATTCGATAGGGACCAAAATGATCAATTAGTAAACTGATGCCACTTTCCAATTTTCTCTCAAAAGAAAATTATCATCATAATCAGAATTGATGACCAAACAAAACATTGGTTTAAGCAAAACAAACCAATACATCTTTAAATCAAAATTTAATCAATATTCTCTATAAAATTCATTAGTATTGAGAATTTTCATAAAATAAGGATATATTGGAGCCATAAAATTGTATAATAATTGGTACCAATAGAAGTGCACAAATCAGTGAAACGATATCACATAACAAAACTAGTTTTGAAGTACCAAAATTCAGCAGTACTACTTTAGTTTGCAAATTCACTAAAAACTCAATTCTCTTTAGATTGGCATGAACATTTTTAGGTATGCACTAGACATATATGGCTACTATTTCTCAAAATTTCATGATTTTTTAAATTTTTAAGCAAGCCAAAAATTAATTTGAAAAGAGAGATGCTTTAGAAACTGCAGAAAATGTTCAGTACAGAACTGAGATTACAAATTCACCAAATATTCATTGTTCATCCGATATAAATGAAAATTTTCATAAATAAGGTAAACATACAAATCTGTTAATTCCCAAAATTTCATAATTTTTGAAACTTTACAAGTATACTAAAAGAAAATTAAAAATGGGATGTGCTGCAGAAATGGCAAAAATTCTGCAATACATATTGGAGACTTAAAAAATCACCAAAAAATTCAATTTTTCTCCAGTATGCATGAAGATTTTCAGAAATGAAGTAGACATATAAATTCACTGTCATCCAAAATTCCATGATTTTTTCGATTTTAAAAGTGGCTAAAAATAAAATAGAAATGGAATTTGCTGCAGAAACCGCATAAATTATGCAGGACAGTCCTGAGATTAAAAATTCACCAATAATTCATTTTCAAACCAATGCTCGTGAAAATTTTCAGATTTAAAATAAATATCTCAATGTATATCATATTAAAATTTCATGAATTTATGAGTTACATAGATATATCAAAATAATATCACAAACAGACTATTCTGCATAAGTCTGCAGAATTCCAACAACATGGTATCATTTACCATAAATCCATTTATGGTCCAAAAAAAAGTGAAAAAAAATACCAGCATCTAAAGTCCATTTAATATTGCGACATGACCGAATTTCATAAAATTTGAAGTTAGGCAAGTCTATCAAAAACTAGAATGTCTATCAGGCCCAGGGTAGGGACGACATGAATGGTTTTTCTTTCTATGTGAGTTTCTTACCCTTTTCCACATATCACATTTTTAATTGTAGAGTCCTTTTATTGATTCCTCACTCCAAAACATATTAACACAGAGAATACTTACGTGGAGCAAAAATATTAAGCCTAAATTGAACCCACCAAGTCACATGTATGACGTTATACTAAACAATCAACATAGTATTAGGGTTATAGTTAATGTGAATCACAAGTTGTCCCGACGTATAGGCAATCAGCCATACGAAATATGTACTTATACCAAACAAGAGTCTGCAAAAGATTTACGATGCCATTGAAAAAACTCCCCAAAATCTCAATCAAGAATCGATAGCCCAGAAGTTCTGGCAAGAACACTTCTACGAGGCATTCGAGGAGGCATTCTACGAGAAATCTTCCTCGATGAGCTCTTATCGGCCCAGCAGACGATCGACCAGGCCCGAGATGAAGACCTCCGAGATTTGGTTTCTCGGGTTCTCTTCCATTACCAGCAGTATTACTACGAGAAATCGCGACTTGGACAGCGGGATGTTTTACTGGTTTTCTCGCCGACGTGGTATACTTCCTACGAAAGAAGCCTGCTTTGGATCGCCGGGTACAAACCGGGTATCGTATTCCGGCTCGTGACTGAGTCGGTGCCCGATTTGAGCGACCAGCAGCGGGTCAGGATGGCCCGGCTGAGGGAGGCGACCCAGGTCGGGGAGCGCGCGCTCAACGACAAGCTCGCCAAGATTCACAAGACCGTGGCGGCGCCGCCGTTCATGGATGCGGTGCGGCGGTACGGGAGGGTCGGGCACGGGGAGATCGTGGAGGACGAAGCGGTGATCAAGTCGCTTAAGTCGGCATTCGAGACTGTGGTGGAGAATGCCAACTTGCTGAGGACGACGATGGCGACGAAGCTGGTGGATTTGCTGAGCTCGGGGCAGGCAGTGAGATTTTTGACGGCGGTGTTGCAGTTTCAGCTAAAGATTCAGAGTTTGGGGTTGGAGAAGGACGCCGAGAAGCAGCGGGAATTGAGCGGAGGCGGTGATGGTTGTAGTCCAATTAGTAGTAGGTGGTAGAATTTTGAGTTTTATATTTTGGAGGAAAATGTATGGTGGGTTTGGCTAATAATTTTGATTATGGGTGGTAATGGTAATTTTGAGATGTGCATTATGTTATATTTAATATGATTTCTTTTTGCAATGGAGCTTAGATGATGAAAATGTTTTTTTTAATATAATTGATATAAAAGAAAGTTTTGAACTTGGGACACAGTAAATTTAAATTTGGAACGCAATGAATTAGAAATGAAAATGTAAATTGTTTTTGTTACAGAGAAAATTGACAATTGAAAGGAGTGTCAAGATTGGCTTGAAAGGAGTCAAGATTGGCTGAGTTTGTGTACGAACGTCGACGGAAATCTCGTCGGAAAACTGGAAACACAAACAGCTAGCATGCACAGAGAAATAATAGAGTTTAAGCTTCGATAAGCAGATAAGATTCCATTGCCACCGAGTAATTCCCTCCCTAGAGCAACCGTTTCCCTTGCCCTCAGAGTGATCCATGACTGAAAATTGCACCCATTTAGGGCTCGTTTGGTTGTGCTTTTGAAAGAGCCAAAAGCGCTTCCTAATGAGTAAAAGCGCTTCAGTTTTAAAAAATGGTCGTTTGGCAAACATTTTAAAAGTGCTTTTAGCAAGAAGTAGAAGCACTAAGAAGCATTTTCTAAGAAGCACCTAGGAGGTGCTTCCTCTTAGAAGTGCTGCACAAAGAAAACAAGGGAAGCACTTTGCTCCCTTTAATGAATTTTTTTTAATTCCAAAATTATCCCTATTTTTTAATTTGCAAAGTCTAAAATGCCATTCCACTTTATAAAATCATCAAAACTACCATCACCAATTTTTTCTAGGGTTGCACGTTGAAAACCCAAAAGGTTTTGTATTTTCTTATTATTTTGAGGGCTAGAGCAGTCGACTTGGTCTCCATCTCTTCCTCTCCATCTTCCCAAATCTCTCTACATCTTCATAACCTGAAATTTTTGTGGAGGTATGTATGTTATTTCTTATCTTAAATGAGAAAGAATTGCTAATCTTCTTATATCTAGTTAATACTTATTTCACATTTAATTGTCATGCAGCTATAATGTGTTTTTTTTTTTTTAAGAAACAAACATATATTCTCAATAAGTATGTATCATTTTGTTAATGATCATTATTTCTTTAATTGAATTTTCATCAACACTTTAATCAACTTGTATGCTAATTATATACAAAAAATATTCATGAAAAAATTATTGAGAATTATTAAGGAAAAGCGCTTTTTTATTTGATAACCAAACGCTCTATTTAATATAAAAACGCTTCTATACAATGCAAAAAGCACTTAGTCGTTGCATGCCAAACAACAAACTGCTTCCTCATAAAAGTGCTACGCAAAAGTGCTACAAACAAAAAGCGCTAGTGAGTAAAAGCGTTTTCTAGAGTAGCACGTCCAAACGAGCCCTTAGTATTTTGAATATTTTGAATGTATAAGCATTAGGATAACTAAATGCATCAAATCAATAAATACTCATGAAGACAGCATTATACGTGTCACTCTCACATGTGTGAGAAATGAGAGACCTTTGCACATTTGTTTTATATTAGGGCAACATAATGAAAAAATTTCCTCCATGCTCCATAGAAAGAAGATTCAGAGTTATAGCTTTGGGATAATGTCGTTGTAACTTTGGGATAACGTCATCGTAGTATCAAGCCTTATCTCTCAAAAGGGGAAAAAGAGCTATTGCAAAAACCAATATGAATCTCTAGTCAAGCTTAAACATGTCTTGTTTATTAAACATAAGCTTGAATAAGAAGTAGAATTTATGCCTAAATTACTCTAAAGGGAGAAGATTAAAAAAATTGCAATAACGCAGCTTTGCAGCTTACCTTGTTAGTATCCTGAAAAGAATTAACACCAGGTAGCCTTTCCTCGCCTGGAACAAATACTTTATTTAAGAGAATATCTCCATTTTGAACAATGCGTAAACCAATTTTATTTTCTATTTTTGTAGCTGTCAGTCCAGGGGCCTTCTTCTTTACTATAAATCTGAAATAGAAGGAGAAAAAAAGCATTCAATACGAGAGTGCTGCTACGGAAAACCATCATGCTAAATTTTGGATGCATCGAGGCATCTAAACACCAAAGCAATTTGGAGGCAAGGAGAAACATAATCAGAAAGAAATAATCATAAATTCTGCTTAACTTTGAAGCTTAACAAACAAGTTTCGAACACATATTGAGAGGTTGTTCGCATGTTTATGTTTTTACATACCCATTAATCTGATTTGTTGTTGTATTCATAGCAAAAATAATCAAGACATCAGCAAATGTATTGTTCCCTATCCATCGCTTTTGGCCTTCAAGTACCCAACCTCCTTCCAACTGATGATCCCAACAACACAAGAGTACGTGATATAGCATGATCGGAGCCATGACACCCAAAAACCAAAAGAGCATGATAATACCATTTAACAGAAATAAAGAAGCAAATGAGAAGGTTGAAATCCTTGACCTTTGTTGCTGTCGCTCTCAAGGCACTCGCATCACTTCCATAGTCAGGCTCAGTCAAACCCCTTACAGATAAACAGATTTGAGTATCTTGACATTAGCATAAAAAGATATTAGATACAAATATCAGAAAAGAGCATCTCACCCAGCAGGCGACAGTCTTAAATTCAGCCAAAGAAGGTAGATATTTCTGTTTTTGAGCCTCCGACCCACATAATGCTATTCTTGACAGTCCATAAATGTTACACTAGTTATAAGTCTTGACTTGTCAACAACATCATTTTTCAGTGAAGGTTCAGTTATTTATAAAAGAAAAGGTCAAAAATAAAATTATCCAAATTCTAACCAATAGTAAGCATAGCTAGTGAGGAATGAACCAAGAAGTAGAACAGCTTGCATCAACTCTAGCAATTTCAGCTGTAGCAAAAGCATTTGCCGTAATAGAAAGACCAGGTCACCCATAACCCTGATAGAAAGAAGGCCAAAAGCGAAATTACCAACCCATCCAACAAATTATCAAAACTGATTAAGATATGTATTAAGCACCTTGACTGTCCCACCAGCAATGCGCAATGCACCAAGCTTTGGAATAATTTGAAATGGAAACTCTGCCTTCTCCCAATACTGAAAAAACAAGTTCGCAGATCAATCTCATTGCTTATGAACGTATATTAAATAATTAAATATTGACTGTTTTATCCTTAACATGAAATGCAGAAATGGTTAGACTAAAAGGGATACCTCTGCCATAATTGGAGCAAAGGTAGAAGCCGGCGTTGCTTGCGGAAAAGCAACTGAGACATCCAATGCAGGACATCAGCAAAACAACAGCAACCGTCAAACCAGGTCAAAAATTAGAAATCACAGCCACATACTCGGCTTATAACAATTGCAGAATACCCAAATCAACAACCAGAAGCTTCAAGTTCAAACCAAGAGCTTAATTCCAAATGCTAACTCAAGAATTAACCCACAAAATAAAAAATCGAAATTTCAGTATAATTTCCATCAAAGTTGTGATCTTTCCAAGTTCTAAGAGATCCCATATGACCGTAATTTGTAAAAAAATAAAAAATAAAAAATAAAAAATGTTCAACCCATCATTTCTGATCGTTAAAAATTCATAAAATAAAAAAAATAAAAAAATAGAACTAAAACCCAATAAAAATTAATTAAATAGCTGAATATTTTACCCTGATACGGCGGAACTGTCATGGTGGTGAGGAGGAAAATTGGGAGCTCGGAGGTCGAACTGTTCGCTGAATATTTTACCCTTATTATTTTAGGAAAACTAATGAAAAGGGCTTGAAAACTTTGAGTTTTAATGATAAGGACAAAATAAAGGGTAAAGTGAATAGTGTCAGGATTGACTTTTTAGTGTAAAAATGTGGTTTTTCGTTACAGTGAACAGTACCGGGAGCTTTTCGTTAAAGTTCCCTTATATTTTCTACTTTTTCTTTTTATATTATCCTTATTTTTTTTCCAGAGAAATTGGTCGTTATGGTACTGTTGCCGAAATAGAATAAGCAGTTGATTGACGAGTACTGTCGGTCCATTTTAGTTTTTCCTATTTTTGGTCCGTTAGGGTGCGTTTGGTACGCGGGACGGGACGGGACGAGGCGTTCCGTTCCGCATTTGGTACGCCTAAAACGAGTGGGACGAGGCGTTCCACGTGACAAGTTTTGGATGATTTTTGGTTCCACCTCCCCCTGGAACGGGGTTGTTCCACGTCTATGGGACATAAATTTTTAACATTTTAGGACAACAATGCCCCTTGTCTTTTTCAAAATTTACAACATCCGTCCCGTCCTGTTCCGTCCCGTCTCGTCCCGTTCCGTCCCGTCCCGTCCCGTCCCGTCTGCGTACCAAACGCACCCTTAGGTCTGTTGGGCATGTAGTATATTTCCTTTTACCCATTAGGTCTGTACTACTCTTGCTAATCATCTTTAAGTTTTTTTTTTAAAATCTAAATGATCTCGGAGATTGACACCTCTTCACTTTAGGTTCTCAGATTTGAATTCAATAGAAGTGGTTCTGAGATTGTCCACCATCAATCATTTTGGTCATTTCATGAAAAATCTCCTTTAAATAAGGATTATATGACAAAAAGACCTTCAATTCTTGTCAAATCATTTTGGCCTATTGTTTATTAACTTAAGAGCATTTTTGTCATTTTAGTCATTTTAGTCCTTATTTAACAGAATTTTCACAAAATGACCAAAATGATTGATGATAAACAAACTCAAGAACTGTTTTTATGGTTTTAAAATTTCAAATACCAAAATGAGAAGTTATGCTAGTCTCAAAAGATCATTTTAGCTAAAAAGTCTTTTTTGAATGTGCATTAGAAACTTTTTCTTCTCATTTCTTTTTTAGATCTATTATGGCACTTTAAAATTTAATTATGTACTTTTCGTAAGAGTATTTATCTTTCTAAATAAAAAATTTTAAATGCACAATTAGATTTTTAGAGTGTCAATAATAAATATCTTATTTTAAAAAGTTATTTATGTATATATATTAAAAATATAATTGTAGGAATAAGGAGTGATTTCATTTTTAGGAATCGAATAATGTCCCAAATGATTAGTACCTCGACAAGACCCATTACCACCCTCACTTCAAAGTTAGCTCTAGAAGTGGGCACAATAACCCATCAATTGGTGATTTGAACTAGGTGACCGATTTGGTTCAGTTCGGTTTTCTTTATAAAATTTGCTTTAATGAGAATAAGTTGTTGATACATGACAAGTTATGTTTTGTAGACATAAGCATAATTACTTTGAGTAAAATAAATATGCTCCTTATAAGCAATCGAGTGCTTTCTTGCATATCAAATTAAATTACAATTCAACGTAAAAAATTGCTCGTATGAAAAGAAAAAAAAAAGATTGCTATTGCTTTCTTTTGCTTTCCGTGACGCTTTTGGTGATGTCTACTTTCATCTACTCCATTTGTAATGGCTTTGCGTCAACCAAATGATGCAAAATGCAAGCAAACATGCCCAAAACGACTCCGTTTTGCAGAAAGCCAAAGATTTCAGCTGCAAATTCGAATTCGCAATGTTCGCCAAGTGGCTTTTGCAGAAAGCCATAAACAACTCTCAGGTAAAATCGTATTCCAAGCATTCGATCGCCGCCACTTTTTTCTGTTATTTTTTTTCTTTCGAATTTTTCAGTTTAGCTTCGTAATTTGCGTTTTTTTTTATATTAAAATTCCATTTCTTTTTTGTTGGGTTGGATTCAATTCCGATGCTTTATCTTGTTAGTGTCCTGGAAAATTGGATATTGCATCAATGGATTATTTTTTATGATTTTTTTTATTCATTTCTGTGTAGTTTTATGCTTGAATACTTGGATAATATAAATTTGGAGCCTCTTGGGATCGACATTTGGACTGATACTTGCCCTTTTTTTTTAAACTGGAAATAGTTGGTTTCAGCATAATTTGCCACACGGGAGTTTGACGGCGGAAGACTTGGACCTGCGAGTTGCAGTTCACTATGGCATCCCATCCACGGCCTCCATTCTTGCTTTCGACCCGATTCAGCGCCTTTTGGCCATTGGAACATTGTGAGTCAAACACACCCTTGAATGATATATTTATATAACTTATTAGTTGTTGGGTCAGCAAACTAATTCTTCATACTGTATTTTGGCAGTTTCTACAAAACCAGGGTTATTTGGTTTAATCATAATAACAACCTCCATGCGATGTGCAAAACACTTTAAACACTTTAACGTTATCAGCATAGAGTTGATCAACAATTACACAGTGGGTGGACAGTCCTTAGTTTAACTAAAGACTTGGAGACGCTTACCTTGATTGAAATATTTTCCTTACGCCTTTTCAAGATACCATAAAACACATCATTGAAAAAATCACAACTTAAAAATGGTTGAAAAATTCAAACTTGGTAAGCAAAATCTAAGAGGGCTAACAAATTACTGCACTTGGAGCAGAGACTAGCAAATCTGCCAAATCGCAAAGATCGGCATTTCTTTCATTCATGTGTATTGGCTGTTCTGCAAGAATGATTCATGCAAACCTTGAACCCCATTGCCCCAAATTCAAACTCTCCAAAACCCTAAAAGCAAATAAAACAGAGCAATCAAACCAAAATATCTAAACCCCTTTTGACCAAAACCCATAAATTAGAACATAAAACCCTCTACAGTTATTTCAATTGTATCTAAACCCCTTTTGTTTGGGCTTGAGGAATTTTTTTTAAGGCGAGCTATATCAGAAGTCCGAGAGTTACACCCTTGTTGCATCACCAAACTTTGTTTGGAAGAGCTTTCAGGCAACATATGTGCACCATTAGCATGGCAAACATTTTCATTAAACATTTCTATTCCATTTGCAGTGTCAGAAGTATGATCTTCTTGTATTCCCTAATTTCTTTTTCTATTTCTAGTTCTTTTTTGCAGTGATCTTCTTGTATTCCCTAATTTCTTTTTCTATTTCTAGTTCTTTTTTGCATCATGTGCAAAAAAATTGTAAATGCCAAACTACAGATTGATAGCTGGGAAGAAAATAATGAAATTAAATTTTAAAATTTTCATCACACCTAAGTTGTAATTAAATAAAGCAAATACATAATATCATATCACAACCACAGAAGCAAGAACTTTAAAATGCTACAACATTTAAATACTATGCATAATTTTTTTTTAGAAAGAGTATAAAACTAGCATGTCACAGCAACTATTAATCACTCCCAAAAGAAGATGCTCAAAATCTGGACAACATGACCTATCCAAAGTAACAAAAGAAAAAGCTTATGGAAAATATGCATAAATTTGCTTCAATATAGTTAAATCTAAACAAATGTGTAAATTGAAACTTTGATTTAAATCCGCCAAAATTTTCAAATTGCTTACCTTGATTACAGAGGACTTCAAAAGACAACGGCGTTCGAGTCTGAAAACAAAACCCCCATAATCATAAAACAACAACAAAAGAATTAAAAACCAAATTAAATAAAATAAATTACTGCAAATTAACACTAATAAAAAAAAAGATATTTTATCTAACAAAAGCTCAAATTTTCCTTGTGAGCTTGTCTATCCCAATTTTGTTTTTTTCGCAAAGCGTCATCTAATAGTGCTCTGGCTATGGAGAATCTATGAAGAATTGGTGTTTTAGTAAATTTATTCACAACAACAACGATTATCGATAATCGCTCGGAAGTTTGAGAACTATTTAGCCCAAATGGGGAAAAGAAAAAAAAAATCAATAAGATCAAAAAAGGAAAACAAAGCTCATCCAGTGAAGACATACACAGAAAGGATGAAAGCCAAAAGCGAATGCCAAAGAACAGTCATTTTTCCAAACCCATTTGCATGCATTTCCTCGCTTTTCCATTTCCTTTTTCCAATTTTCTGTAATTATTTCCAAGAACAACTAATTGTTTCCAAACTCCAATCGAGAAAAATAAAAAAATTGTATGTAAATTTAAGCTTTACCTGTAGATTAGCAACAACAAAAGCAAACTGATTCCAATGATATGGAGAAATTTGGGTTTTAAGGATTTGAGTTAACTGAAATTGATTTGGATGAGCAGTTTTTGTTTCGATTCATGGTGCAGCACGAATGAAGAGGTGGAGAAGTACGGAACGAAATGGTGAGAAAATTTGGTTGAGCAGTATTCCGTATCAATTCGGAGTGGAAGAGGAAGGAAACGGTGCAGAGGAAAGGAATGAAGCAGTGCTGCAAATCTCCCTAGCATGCCATGCGTGGAAAACTTTTTCCCATATATACGTACGCCTATAGGGCAATTTGGGAATTTCACTATAAAAGCACAAAAAGTAGGAACACAAAAACATCAAAATAAGGGCAAAAATGTCAAAACACTGTTACTTATGAATAATGTTTTTCTCATTCCGCTTTAGTATATATAAATTTCAAAGAATCATTCTAACGTGTATGAAAAACGGAAGCACATGAATTTACTTATGAGGATGAATAATTAACATATAGTTTTATTGTTGGTCGTGACACAAGTTCAAACCTCCTTGGATTTTCCACTTCGTGTTTATAAAATTTGAGAGACTCGTTGAGTTATTTAGGTGATAAGAAGGGGTAGATCCTCTCCAAATCATCAGCTAAGGATCCTTTCTGCTCATAATCGGTGTAGACCTTGTAACCCTCGCCCTCGTGACCAGCATGCCCTTCTTTTTCCTGCCGCCACCGACAAGTGGGTGGGGACCAGATCGGCCACCAGCAGGCTAGTCTTTATCTGTTTGTTCGGAGTCGCAGCAGTAGTGGTGGTTTTCTTTGAGTCGATGTTGGAGGCATCGATGAATTCTCAGTGTGTGAGACCCAAGAGTTCTTCTTCGTTTTTTATTTCCAAGAAAAAAAGGAAGGGAAATAAAGATTTTTGACCGGAAGATTTGAATCGAACGGCCAAGATAGCTTGGTCCTCAGAATTTGAAGCACACAGATCCAGAGAGAATTCTTACCCGATAAGAACCAATTTTTTTTATCTCCCATGCCACGTAGTAGCCACCACAAGCATCATTAGCTGGTCAAAAATGCCAATTGGCAACACCAGCATCTGCTAAAAAATTATTACTTGCAGCAACACGTCATGAACTAATTTTCTCTATTCAAGCAGTGCAGCAGCTTGTTTGCTGAACATTTCTCATGCCAACCAAATTCAGTTGTCACTAAAAGTCAAGGCAAATTTGTCACCTACCCTTTAACTTCACTGCTACCAGCAATCACTTGGAACTGCACCCCCACTTTATTATTTGTCCCATTATCACACACACCAGTGGCCAGTTTAATGACAGGGACTGAAACATATTAAGATCAAGATCAAGTTCAAGTTAGTCCATTTAGTGTTCCAATTTAGTAAGACGTCTCAGGTTTGAGGCACATTGATAACAATGACGTATTATATTTATGTTAAGTTTAATACTTAGTAAATGGTTGATTTATTGTGTGTCCTAACCCAGTTATTGTTCCCTTAGTAGATTATCCCATCAGCTTAAATGCAGAATATTGTTGTATCAAAAAGTTCTTTCAGCACCCTCCCTTAGAGTAGATTATCCCCTCCGTTTAGACGTGGAATATAATTGTTTAAAAATAGTCTTTTATGCAACGAAAAGGCTACCTCAAGTTAATTGTACACTGTCTTGAGGAAGAATAACATGGTAACCACTTTTGAACTCAATAGTGGTCTGTTTACTTACCAAGAATGAGAATGCAAAGTGTGGGTATAATTCTCACCCTTGACATTATGCGTTTACTAAAATGCAAGGAATAAAAAGGTAGTGGAATCCCTTATATCATCCATTTATAATTTCAATCATATATCATTACAAATAGAGATTTGCTTGTTACATACCTGAACAATGTCACGTATATATCACTTTCATATATCATTATCATATTCGCAAAGTAAGCAAGCATGCCCCAAATTACAACTACAACAAGAGTTTTCTATCAATCGAAATAGTCTAGTCCGAGTCAAACCACAACTCACAAATAAAGAATCCATCCTTCACACTTTTTTTTGTACTTAGCCATTTAAGATTTAACAACTTCTCCCTACTTGCAACATTGCCTATTTGGAAAGACATCCCACCGCCGAGGGTTTAACCTCCCCATCCACCGGATCAGGATCCTCTCCTGAGCTTAGAAGACTGAGCCTCCTGAGCAAATCATACGGCCTGTTAGATCAAAATCTAATGGTTACAATTATTATTACTTTTAAAGAGATCTCCTATTTGTAGCCGTTAAATTTTGATCTAACAGCCCGTATGATTTGCTAAGAAAGCTCAGCCTTCTAAGCTCAGGAGAGGATCCTAATACCCATCCACACACCCACAAAAACCCAAAAACGACGACTTGGCTTCACACAATCCCTCCACTTGGCAGCCTCGAGATGTGTTACCCCGTCATCCGGGCAGCCCCAAACCAAACCCCTCATCCGGGCAGCCCCAAGCAAAACCTCGACGATATACGGAGTGGCGGGAACGATCAGATTGCTTACGGGTAAGTCAATTGCTTGCTTTTACTCGCTCTGGGGCTGTACTTCTCGTACGAGACTTATATAACACTAAAGTAAATTCTTATGCCTAGCACTCAGCCAAAGTTTAAATTTTTTGTGTCTGTTAGGGTGCCGTTTAAGTACATTTCACTGTTTTCACTCATGGCTTCTTTCTCTTAGTCTTATGCATGATGAGCACATGTCCAGAATCTGCAGCATTTCCCAGCCCTACCCTGCTTGGAAACGAATCTGATCGCTTGGCTTTGCTAGACTTGAAGAAAAGAATAACTGAAGATCCTCTCAGTGTCATGAGCTCGTGGAATCATTCTGTCCGCTTCTGCAGTTGGGTAGGCATTACATGCCACCGTGCCACCAAAAGAGTCTTGATTCTGGACCTGGAAGATAAAAAACTGGTAGGTTCCATTCCACCTTCCGTTGGAAATCTCACTCGTCTAATTGAAATAAGCTTGGGAATCAACAAGTTTCATGGTGAAATTCCTCAAGAACTGGGTCGTCTACGTGCCCTGGAAAGTCTCAACCTGTCTTCCAATTCTTTAGGCGGGAAAATTCCAACTAATATGTTCCACTGTACTCAACTAAGAGTTTTCGATCTTGCTTACAATAAGATTTCTGGGTCGATTCCTCGCCAATTGAGTTCATGGTTGAGTTTAACTGCCCTACTTCTTACAGGTTTAACTGCTCTACTTCTTACAGGTAATAATCTTAGTGGAACCATCCCAGGCTGGATAGGAAACTTTTCTTCTTTGAAGATATTCGTAGTTGAGGAGAATATTTGTCTGGTATGCTCCCTTCTTCAATTTCTAATATATCTTCCATATACATCTTCAGTGTTGTTGAAAACCAATTACACGGAGAGCTACCACCAAATCTCGGCATCTTGCTTCCTAATCTCATAGTATTTTTATGTGGTATGAACAATTTCACAGGAAATATTCCTGTATCATTGTCAAATGCTTCTAGACTTCGGGTGATTGATTTTTCTAGAAATGACTTCACGGGGACAATCCCTGGACAAAGTCTCGGAAGCTTGCGAAGCTTAATTTTGCTAAACTTTGGAGCCAATCGACTGGGAAATGGAACACTTGGAGATTTGAGTTTTCTCAAAATTTTGACTAATTGTACTAGTCTTAAAAAATTGGAATTTAGCTATAATCGTTTTGGAGGAGAAATCCCGAGATCCATAGCCAACCTTTCGACCCAACTACAATTTCTTTATATAGGGGCTAATTTGTTACATGGAAGCCTCCCAAACGGCATTGGAAATCTTATAAACCTTATCAATCTAGATATGTCTAATAACTATTTGGCGGGTGTTGTCCCTGAAGTAATTGGGAAGCTTGAGAAGATAGGGAAACTGTATTTGTTTGATAACAAATTTTCCGGGCCAATTCCATCTTCCCTGGGTAATATGACTTCATTGATAGAGCTTTACATGTACAGAAACAGTTTTGAGGTAAGTATACCTCCAAGTCTTGGAAACTGCCAGAACCTGTTAGTACTTTATCTTGGTAATAATAACAATCTAACGGGCAGCATACCTCAAAGGCCTATGGAGCTTTCAACCCTTTCAATTAGTTTGGACCTGTCAGAAAATTATTTGACTGGTTCACTGCGAAGTGAAGTGGGTGATATGGTGCATCTCACACTACTAAATGTATCAAACAAGAAGTTATCAGGTGAAATCCCTAGCACCATCGACAGTTGTACTAGTTTGTGGGGCTTGTACTTGGACGGGAACAAATTTGAAGGAACAATTCCTCAGTCTCTTAACGAGTTAAAGGGCTTGGAAGAATTTGACATTTCAAGCAATAACTTATCCGGGCAGATTTCTGAATTCATAGGCAAGCTTGGAGCACTTAAGTATCTCAATCTTTCGTATAATGATTTTGAAGGCAAGTTGCCTAAACAAGGAATTTTTTTCAAATGTCAGTGGTGTCTCAGTTCTTGGAAATCATAGGCTTTGTGGTGGCATCCCACAATTACATCTACATGCATGCCCCAAAAATAAACACCATCCATCTCGAGGACTACTTTCTCAAAAAGTGGTCATCCTTATATCTTGTGCACTTGCATTCATAATTGCTCTATCATGCTTCTTCGGTGCGTGTTCAATGCTGAAAAAGTCAAGAGATGGACTTGTAACTTCACGTTCTTATAAGGATTGGAAATTAGGTGTTTCTTACTCACAACTTGTTGAATCGACTAACAGTTTCTCTGTGGATAATTTGATTGGTTCGGGAAGTTTTGGTTCTGTTTATATAAAGGGGTAATTCCTAGCAAAGGAACGGTAGTTGCTGTTAAGGTATTAAACCTTCAACAACAAGGAGCGTCCAAGAGTTTCAATGATGAATGCAAAGCTTTAAGAAGTGTCAGGCACCAAAATCTTGTCAAGATCATAACTGCATGCTCGAGCATTGATAATCATGGTAGAGACTTCAAAAGTCTAGTCTTGAGAGTTCATGCCAAATGGAAGTCTTGACTCGTGGTTGCATCCTAGAGATAAGGAGCAATCTCCAAGTAAGAGATTGAATTTTATGCAAAGATTGAACATAGCCATTGATGTTGCTTTGTGTTAGATTATCTCCACAACCATTGTGAAACGTCCATTGTTCATTGTGATCTAAAGCCGAACAATGTACTTCTTAATGAAGACATGGTAGCCCATGTTGGGGAGTTTGGTTTAGCAAGGTTTCTCTTGGAAGCATCAAATGATCCTTCCCTCAGTCAAACAATGGCATCGCAACTAAAGGGTCTTGTAGGTTACATTCCTCCAGGTATGAGATTCCATCATTCTAATTTCTTTTTTCGGTTCTGATTAACTTATTACTAAAAACCCACTAATTAAATTCTATTTATTAAAGATATACTATTGACTCTTTTCACGACAGAGTACGGCATGTGAGGCCAAGTTTCCATACCAGAAGATGTTTACAGTTACGAGATACTCTTGCTAGAAATGTTCACAGGAAAAACACCTACTGATGACATGTTCAACGAAGGTCTAAGCATTTACAAATTTGCAGCCATGGCTTTGCCTGACCATGTCATGGACATTGTTGACCCTTCACTGCTCCTCGACCTCGAAGCAGATGGTAGTGTTAACGATGACAGATGCGAAAGGATTGCGCTGCCCAGACGTAACAATCGCGGAGTGGTGAAAGCAAAAAAGGTAGAGGAATGCTTGTTTGCTGTGATGCAGATAGGACTGTCCTGCTGTGCAGTATCACCAAGGAAGCGGATGCTTCTGAATATGGTTGTCGGAAAAATTAGTGCAATTAGAGACTCGTACCTCAAAGTTCAAGAAGGCTAAAGAAGGACAAAGATATGCTGCTTGTGGTTTTTCTTTTCTTGTTTTTCTCAACTTTTCCTGCCATCGCTTTGAACCTTGCCTTGTTATGTTAGCGGTTGTTTTAAATGGACAAAGTTTTCTTTTGTATGACTTGAAGCTTTCAAATTCTTATTTGTGTGGAGCTATTTGTAATTGTCATGGTTATGTCAATCCTGTTTAGAATTTGATAAACTCAATGCTTTAGCAGTTTAGAACATTTCGGTCTCATATTTCTTCCCAAATGGTTGCATGTGCTACACAAGTTTTGTTGGATTTTGTGTGTGTGTGTAGCATGTGGGTTATGGATTGTGACCAAGGTCTAAAATATCGATAATATCCCGATATTTCCATCGAAATTTCCGTGTTTTTGGACTACCGATATTTCTAATAGCATCGATATTTTAGACCTTGTTTGTGATTACATATCCATCCTGTAATATTTATATGGTCGTTAAGATGTCTGTAAGGCTTGCAAGCTAATATTTATTATCTAGGATAAATTTCTATATTTAAAAAAACACCAAGGGGATTCAAACCCCTCCCATTTTACTCCTTCAACACCTTGACCACCATATCACTTATGTTTTTGTGAAAATATGCTAAAATATTTATATATATGATTTTGTTTTGAATTCTTTTTGCAAGAAACAAATTTGCACATGACAATGAATCTTTGACAATTTCTTTGCAAGTATCTACTTTTGAACTACTCACCACGTTCACTCACCTAACTAATTAGTTGTAGTCATATTTATATATATATGGACAACGTCAACCAATCTCGGATCCATATGGGTGGAAAGAATCCGAGACTCAACCTTCAAATGATTTTGCTTATGGACAACGTCAACCAATCTCGGATCCATATGGGTGGCATGTTAACAATTACATGAAAAATTATTTTAGGGATTTATCATTTGATGACTACTCTTCACAATACACTTACTCTACACATAGAGAGGATGAAGATAATGAAAATTTTGAACCTCATAGGAACTCTATGTGGTACTAAGTCACTCATGTATCTTACCATGCAATGTATAAAGTGTAAAATATTGTACTAATTCTATTGAATGAAAAGCCATGGTTCTGTTAAAGATGACTTGAGCCATTTAGCACAGAAACCTTAGGTTGACTGAAGTCATTTAGCACAGAAACCTTAGGTCGACTAAGAAGATGTCTTGAGCCATTTATCACAGAAACCTTAGGTCGACTGAAGCCATGTAGCACAGAAACCTTAGGTCGACTGAATGCTGCTCCTTAAATGTTTAAGATTTCAAAGGATGGGTTGTATGTACGGGTTGTCATCTCTCTTTAGCTAAGTCCTAGGCTAAAGTGATGGTCTTAACCCTACTTTCATGACTTCCCATAACTTGTCATAACATGTCAGTCACCTTACCTCCTTCTTGTCAACCTTTCTTAGTTGCTTATAATATCTTTTTTCCTTGTAATTGGGGATTGGGTTGGAGTAGTTAGCCTACTTTTTCTTGTAGCTTTTCTTTTTCGGCTCTCTATATGAGTTGCCTTCTTTCCCTTGTAATTTACAATGAAATATGCAACAAATATTTGAAACCAAAATTCATCAAATTCATTATATATAAATGATTATTGTGTGTTTAAACTTCTTTCATTAATTACTACATATTTTCTACACTCACAATGTTTGCCAGCTCGCTATATAATCAACTTAAATCAGTTAAATCCATCATGCAATGCATTTTCTTCCAATTTTTTGTGATAAACTAATAGATAATTGCCTAAATAAACATCCTGCAAAGTTTCAATAAAAATTTCCAAGTTTTTTTTACAAGTTCCGTGGTTTTTATTCAATTTTTATCGATATCGATAATATCCCGATATTTCCATCGAAATTTTCGTGTTTTTGGACTACCGATATTTCCGATATCATCGATATTTTAGACCTTGATTGTGACAAAGGATGAAAGATTGCTTCAAAACGCATATAAATATGTTGTCTTTTATACTCTATTGGCCCTCACATAGAGTGTGCAAAAGGGATATGCGAATAAGCCTTGTGGATACAGTTAAGCTTGACGTTACGCGTATTGTTTGTCGAAGTTTTGCACACTCCTAAAACAAAGCCCAAACACTCAAAGAAATAGACAAGAATGGTCAAGATTTAATTAGAAACTAATACGACATATTTAGTTTCTAGGCTTTCATTATTTCAAATAATAAGAGTATAAAGATAAGTCTCACCTCTTCTTTTTTTTCTTCTCTCTAGCCTTGATATCGCTTACATGAATTTCTATATTGTGTCGTGTTCTCTGCTAAAAGATTATCATTTGCAGTAACACATCATGAGCCAATTTTCTCTATTCAAGCAGTGCAACACAGCTACCAGCAATCACTTGAAATTGCACCCCACTTTATTATTTTCTCCCATCATCACACACGCTAGTGGCTAGTTTAATGATAGGGACTGGAATAGATTGAGATCAAGATCAAGTTCAAGTTCAAGTTAGTCCAATTAGTGTTCCAATTTAGTGAGACGTCTCAAGTTTGAGGCATATTGATAGCAATGACATATTATATTTATGTTAAGTTTAATACTTAGTAAATGGTTGATTCATTGTGTGGCCTAACCCAGCCAACCTTCCCTTAGTATATTATCCCATCCGCTTAAATGCAAAATATTGTTGTATCAAAAGTTTCAGCACCCTCCCTTAGAGTAGATTATCCCCTCCCTTTAGACGTGGAATATAATTGTTAAAAAAAAAGTCTTTTATGCAATGAAAATGCTATCTCAAGTTAATTGTACACTGTCTTGTGGAAGAATAATATGGTACCCACTTTTGAACTCAGTAGTGGTCTGTTTACTTACCAAGAATGAGAATGCAAAGTGTGAGTATAATTCTCACTCTTGACATCATGCGTTTACTAAAATGCAAGGAATAAAAAGGTAATGGAATCTCTTGTTAAACATATGTGTTCCGTTCATAATTTCGACCATTTATCATTACAAATAGAGACTTGCTTATTTCGTACCTGAACAATGTCATGTATATATTGTTGGAAAAAAATATGGAAAAACTGTTATATATTTTATTATAAATTATGAAATAATACACAATAAAATCTCTACAAATGCAAAAAGAACAAGGAATAGAAGAACCATAAGAGATTGAGGCTAGAATTTGATACTATAGCCTTAAGACAAGATTGCCCTTTAGTGGTGCCTCAAGGTTTGAGTTGGCAAATGTCTCCCAGAATACAACGATCTTTCTCTTTGCGGAAGTAGCACTCCAATCCACAAAGAACAGCGAACCAAAAGTGCTTAAAACTCTCTCTTTCTTGAACACTAAATTACTCTAATTTCTATATGATTTCTGAATGCAAAGTATTTCTAAAATACTTGACTTGGTGGTCTATTTATAGGCTTTGACATGCCCCATCTTCAAAGGTTGCGTCTGCTTCCAAAAGACAAAGGATGCAACCTTTGTTCGAAATTGTGTCTTACCGAAACACAATGCATTTGCTTTTCCAAAAGCTGCGTCTGCTTTTCCATAGCTGCGTCCGCTTGCTTTTCCTAAATATAGATAACCGTTTGGAAAAAGCTCCAGGTTTACATACAAAATCTCTTGGGAAAAGGACTTCTTGGGTAGGTTTACATACATAATCTTTCAAAAATCTGTCAGTCAACCTTTCCATGACCATTTTCATAATAGAATAAAATTAAAAGGAACAATTGTCCACTTTAATTTTCATTTAGTTGAATATTTAATATTTTAAATATTAATAATACTAATATTTAAATTATTAAATTTATAACATATATCACTTTCATATCATTATCTTATCCGCAAAGTAAGAAGCATGCCCTAAATTACAACTGCAACAAGAATTTTCTATCAATCGAAATAGTACACTGTTTTTGCTTAATCAAACGTGGTTATTAACCTCCCCATCCACCCACCCACAAAAACCCAAAAACGATAACTTGGCTTCACACAATCCCTCCACTTGGCAGCCTCGAGACTTGTTGCCCCCGTCATCTCGGCAGCCCCAAACAAAACCCCTCATCCGGGCAGCCCCAAAAAAAACCTCGACGATATACGGATTGGCGGGAACGATCAGATTGCTTACAGGTAAGTCAATTGCTTGCTTTTACTCGCTTTGGAGTATTTCGAAACAAAAATGTGTAACTTTTTTCCGTTGTATTGTATAAATCTGTTGATTGAATGGCTATATTTCCAGGGAA
The DNA here is from genome assembly GCA_963580275.1 of Crataegus laevigata. NCBI lineage: Eukaryota > Viridiplantae > Streptophyta > Magnoliopsida > Rosales > Rosaceae > Crataegus > Crataegus laevigata. The sequence goes on along the minus strand of OY756952.1, from coordinate 8,243,077 downwards.
TGGTGTTTGTTTGCCGAATTGATGTGTTTGGTGCAGGAAATTATGCTCTTGTAATAACTTCACGGACGGAAGTTGGGACTTATCTCGGCTTCCCTGTTTATCGAGTGACCTTGATGAGGTTTCTGTCCTGCAACGAGGGTATGAAGAATTCAACTGCTGAGGAGGTAAGGGTTTTGATTCTTTTGATTCGTTAGCGAATTTCAGTGTGACTTGGGATGTTTTGAATTTGTGACGTGTTTCTGCAGAAAAAGGACGAGGCGCACTTCATGGCTCTGTTGAAAACAGTCCAATCAACTCCGGGGCTGTACTTCTCGTACGAGACTGATATAACACTAAAGTACATTCCGCTGTTTTCATAGCTGTTGTGTGATTACTGTTCAAAATTATCATGTCAATTTATGTATCTATTCGGTAAAGTGTTGTATTTGTTTATTTAATCATATATAATTGATCATTTCTACCAGGTTTCAAAGAAGATGTAAGTTAGTGGAAGGATGGATGGCCAAACCAATACGGAAGCAGGTTAGTTGGAAATTTGGAATATTGGGTTTATCGGGACCTCATTAGTGTTGAATAATTGGCCAAGTGCCAAATGGACAAATGTCCAAAACAACTTTCGGCTATTAAACAATGAGAAGGTGGAACACCTTTCCTTGTTTTGGGGAAGAAAATAGGGAAAAGCCACGGGATGGCTTGTTTTTTCTTTAAGGCAGCAATTGCTGCTTTTGTTTGTATTTTGAAGAGCACCATTTTCAGATCTCATTTTTAAGAGAGCACAAAAGAAGTGAGAGCTGCCGAGAGCAAGAAGGAGTGCTGCTTCATTTGGTTAGTAATATCCACCAAAGATATTGTTGTTGTAATAGCATTGAGCTATATGTATAGAGAAGAAATTATTCATTATATTTCTTTCTCTATTTGTTTCTTTGGTGTGTGAGAGCTATTGAGTGTTTTGGGCTTTTGGGTTGTGAGATTATCAACACTTTGTAAACTCCCATTTGGTTGATAGTGGATTATTGGGTGAGCTCCTACTGCTCCGAGGACGTACTCCAGTTACACTGACTGTGGAGGAACCTCGTTAAAATCTTGGTGTCTTTAATATTTTGTTCTTGCATTTTCATTTGATAAATTTCTGTGGGTTAGCTTGCATTGGTTCCGCTTGGTTTGGTGCTATCCTAGCACAACAATTGGTATCAGAGCACTGGTTGCTCTTGGGTACTGTCTAGTTGCCAAAAATGTCAGACGGGCAAGATGAGAATCCTTTTGGAAGCAGCTCCGGGTTTGTAAGAACTACGGTGCAAAATGCAAAGTTCGAAGTTGAAAAGTTTGATGGCACAAACAACTTTGGGATGTGGCAATGTGAGGTCAAAGATGTGTTGGCTCAACAAGATCTACTTGCCGCTTTGGGAGAGAAGCCGGAAGCTATGTCGAAGCAGGAATGGGAAAAATTAAATTTGTGGGCTTGCTCTTCAATTCGGTTGTGCCTTGCAAAAACTCAGAAATATTTTGTGATGCGGGAGACTTTGGCAAGTGTGTTGTGGCAAAAATTGGAAGACAAGTATATGACGAAGAGTGCAGAGAACCGGCTACACTTGAAGAAAAAGCTCTACCGCTTCCAATACAAAGAAGGTACAAAAATGATTAGACACCTTGATGCTTTTAATAAGTTGATTGCCGACTTGTTAAATTTAGATGAGGATATTAAGGATGAAGATAAGGCCTTAATATTGTTGAATTCCTTGCCAGACTCTTATGAGCATTTTGTTACCACTATTATGCATGGTAAAGAAACTGTGAAATTTGAAGATGTGTCAAATGCCTTGATGAATTATGAAATGAGGCATAGAGATAAAAATCATGATAGTACCTCTGAAGCTTTATTTGTTAGAGGTAGATCATCGGAGAGAAGATCATCTTCTAGCAGAAAAAAATCACAGTCTCGACCTAGAGGAAACTCTAAAGGTAGAAAACCTTTGGAAAGGGATGAATGTGCCTTTTGTCGTAATAAGGGCCATTGGAAGAAAGATTGTCCTAAGTTGAAGGCCAAGGGTAAAGAAAGTTCTGAAGCTAATGTTGCTGAAGTTGAAACAGATTTTTCTGATTTTGCTTTAACCACTACCTCATCATTTGATTGTGTCACTAAATGGGTGTTGGATACGGGTTGTACTCATCATATGACTCCTCACAAGGATTGGTTTTCAAGCTTGAAAGAGTTTGATGGTGGTGTTGTGTTCATGGGAGATGACAATCCTTGCACAACAAAAGGGATTGGTACAGTTCGTTTGAAGTTGCATGATGGCATGGTTAAAGAGTTGACAGGTGTTCGGTATGTACCGAATTTGAAGAAAAATCTTATTTCTTTGGGAACTTTGGAAGCCAAGGGCTTCAGGTTTCACTCAGATGGGCAGACATTGAAGGTGACTTATGGTGCACTTGTTGTGATGAAAGCTCCTCGATGTGGCCATTTGTATTTATTGCAAGGAAGCACTGTGACAGGTGAAGCATCTGTAGTCTCAGAAAATATGTGCACATCCAATTCTGATACTACTAGATTGTGGCATATGAGATTAGGCCATGCCGGTGAGAAAGCTCTACAAGGGCTTGTGAAACAAGGTCTTCTAAAAGGTGCCACGACTTGTAAGCTTGATTTCTGTGAGCATTGTGTCTTGGGGAAGCAAACTAGAGTGAAGTTTGGTACTGCTGTACATCAGACGAAGGGCATTCTTGATTATGTGCATTCGGATGTTTGGGGTCCTACAAAGACTCCTTCTTTAAGTGGTAGACATTGGTTTGTGACCTTTGTTGACGATTATTCAAGAAGGTCTTGGGTCTACACTATGAAGCACAAGAGTGAGGTGTTGAGCATTTTCTTGAGTTGGAAGAAAATGGTTGAGAACCAGACTGGGAGGAAGATTAAAATTTTGCGATCGGATAATGGTGGTGAATACACATCCGACCCTTTCTTTAAAGTTTGTAAAGAAGAAGGAATTGTGAGACATTTCAGTGTCAGGGGAACTCCACAACAAAATGGAGTTGCAGAAAGATTGAATCGAACCTTGCTTGAGAAGGTTAGATGTATGTTGTCTCAGTCGGGTTTGGACAAATCATTTTGGGCAGAGGCAATTAATTATGCATGTCACATCATCAACCGGTTACCCTCAGCTGCTATTCAGGGTAAGACACCAATGGAGGTATGGACTGGAAAACCTTCTACTGATTATGATTATATTCGTATTTTTGGTTCACCTGCTTATTTTCATGTAACTGAAAATAAACTTGATCCTAGAGCCAAAAAGGCTATCTTTCTTGGTTTTAGTAGTGGTGTCAAAGGTTACAGGTTGTGGTGCCCAGAGATGAAGAAACTGGTAGTCAGCAGAGATGTGACATTTGATGAAGAAAGTATGTTCAGAGGCTCTGAGAAGAATGTGAAAGATGTCCAACAGGTGGAGCTTGAGAAAGTTGCCTCTGGTACTTCAAATCCTATTTCCACTGATGTCGAAGCCACTACAAGTGAAGAAGTGGGAGACCATGAGGATGTTGAAGAAGTTGAAGTTGAAGGCTCTTTTCAAGATGAAGGGCAAGATTCATCGCAAGAGTCTATTGCCAAGAACAGAGGAAAGAGAAAAATTACCAAGCCAGCTCGGTATAATGATTATGTTTCTTTTGCTCTTTCTATTATCATTGATGAGATTCCATCCAACTTTGAGGAAGCCATTGGGAGTGAAGAAAAGGAGAAGTGGTGCAATGCCATGGGCGACGAGATGAATTCTCTCATGAAAAACAAGACTTGGGAGTTAGCTAAATTGCCTAAGGGTAAGAAAGCTATTGGTTGCAAATGGGTGTATGCCAAGAAGGAAGATGTTGCTGAGAAAAGCAATGTCAGATTCAAAGCAAGATTAGTTGCTAAAGGGTATGCACAAAAGGAGGGCATTGACTACAATGAAATCTTTTCTCCAGTTGTGAAGCACTCCTCAATTCGCATTATGTTAGCTCTTGTTGCACAATATGATCTTGAACTCGTGCAACTTGATGTGAAGACGGCTTTCCTACATGGTGATTTGAATGAAGAGATTTATATGTGTCAACCGGATGGGTATAAAGTGAAAGGGAAAGAAAATTTGTTTTGCAAGTTGAAGAAATCACTTTATGGCTTGAAGCAATCTCCAAGACAATGGTATTTGAGGTTTGATAAATTTATGAGAGGCCAAAATTATTCTAGAAGTCAATATGATCATTGTGTGTACTTCAAGAAATTGCAAGATGGGTCTTTCATTTATTTGTTGATATATGTTGATGATATGTTGATTGCCTCAAAGAATGTCAAAGAGATTGAGAAATTGAAGAAGCAAATGAAGAATGAGTTCGAGATGAAGGATCTTGGTGAAGCAAAGAAGATCCTTGGCATGGAGATCACTAGAGACAGAGAGAAAGGTTTGGTATGCTTGAATCAAAGACACTACCTTGAGAAGTTGATTCAGAAGTTTGGAGTTCATGACTCAACCAAACCGGTTAGTACCCCTTTAGCTCCTCATTTTAAATTGAGTTATCTGCAATGTCCTAAAACTGATCAAGAGAAGCTGCAAATGAAAAATATACCATATGCAAATTTGGTTGGTAGTTTGATGTATGCAATGGTATGCTCTAGACCGGATATTGCTCATGCAGTTGGCATGATGAGTCGATATATGCATAATCCTGGTAAAGAGCATTGGAATGCAGCTAAGTGGATATTGAGGTATCTCAATGGTACTCGAGATGTTGGTTTATGCTTTGAGAGGGATGACTCTGGTATTGGTCATTTTGTTGTTGGTTATGTTGATTCAGATTATGCAGGTGATCTGGATGGAAGAAAGTCTACTACAGGCTATGTATTTACTATGGCTAAAGGGCCAGTTTGTTGGAGGTCCATTTTGCAGTCGTCTGTTGCCTTGTCTACTACAGAGGCTGAATATATGGCAGCTGCTGAAGCTATAAAGGAGGCCATTTGGATACATGGGCTGATTAGAGATTTGGGGGTTGATCAGAAGCAGGTGGAGGTGCATTGTGATAGTCAGAGTGCCATTTATTTGGCTAAGTATCAGGTTCATCATGCGAGGACCAAGCACATAGATGTGCGTTATCACTTTGTTCGTGAAGTTGTTGGTGAAGGAGAAATCATTCTCCAGAAGATTCCAACTAAAGACAACCCCGCTGATATGTTGACTAAGGTTGTTGGTGTAGCCAAGTTTATTCATTGTTTGAACTTGGCTCACATTTTGCCTATATAAAGAAGGCATTGAGCAGTAGGAATTTTGAAGCATTTTGGCTTATCATGGCGAACTTGGCCAAGGTGGAGATTGTTGAATAATTGGCCAAGTGCCAAATGGACAAATGTCCAAAACAACTTTCGGCTATTAAACAATGAGAAGGTGGAACACCTTTCCTTGTTTTGGGGAAGAAAATAGGGAAAAGCCACGGGATGGCTTGTTTTTTCTTTAAGGCAGCAATTGCTGCTTTTGTTTGTATTTTGAAGAGCACCATTTTCAGATCTCATTTTTAAGAGAGCACAAAAGAAGTGAGAGCTGCCGAGAGCAAGAAGGAGTGCTGCTTCATTTGGTTAGTAATATCCACCAAAGATATTGTTGTTGTAATAGCATTGAGCTATATGTATAGAGAAGAAATTATTCATTATATTTCTTTCTCTATTTGTTTCTTTGGTGTGTGAGAGCTATTGAGTGTTTTGGGCTTTTGGGTTGTGAGATTATCAACACTTTGTAAACTCCCATTTGGTTGATAGTGGATTATTGGGTGAGCTCCTACTGCTCCGAGGACGTACTCCAGTTACACTGACTGTGGAGGAACCTCGTTAAAATCTTGGTGTCTTTAATATTTTGTTCTTGCATTTTCATTTGATAAATTTCTGTGGGTTAGCTTGCATTGGTTCCGCTTGGTTTGGTGCTATCCTAGCACAACAATTAGTTCATAAAAGTGATTCATGTTAGATACATCAGGTGCATATAAGCATATATATTGTCCATGCGTTTAATTTACTTTACTAGGCATCCTCAACTCTTTCCAAGTCAGAGGGTTAATAGAGAAAGAAAGGAAAACCGCCCTAAGGATTTGCCTACTTCTGTGTTTTTGTGCACTATACTTATCTTTTGTTCTCAAGGTGAAAGTTTCAGCTCAATAAAGATGCCTTCTCAGTTCATATCCTTGAAGACATGTCATCCTTTGTGCAATTTTTTGGTTGTCAAGTGATTCTCCCTTCCCCTTTATCCAAAGGATTTTTTGTCAGCACTAGAACGCGAGAAAGCATGAGTATCAAGTCAACTGACACACCATATCATATAGATGTTTATGAGTCTTTTCTCTTAATGCCATTTTAGCTCCTATCAAATGATTACTTTACACATTACGATCTATGACTAGTAATTGCTTGGTAGTTTTTAACATTATTTGTGTTTTCAGGCTGACCCTCGATTTGTTTGGAACAGAAATCTGTTGGACGAACTTATCGAGTAGAAGGTTAGACTTTCCATCTTTGAGGTCGTAATTAGTTAAACAATTTGAAGTATTTTCTCGCTTGCCACCACTTAATGTATATCTTTAAGGAAGAACAGCATTTCCAAAAGTCATCAATTCTTCGCATGCAAATTTTATTGCTAATGCTCATTAATTTTCTCATGGCAGCTTGATGGGTTCATTATTCCTCTAATACAAAGAAATATCCTGCATTTACTGATTTCTTATGTGTATATCCCTCTCTCTCTCTCACCCCCCCACCCCCCCCCCCCCCCCCCCCCCCCCCTCCTCTCTCCCTCTAAGATTGAGATTCAGAGTTTAGGAGTAATATGTTATGGTGTTCCTTAACCTACATTTAAGCTTCCAGACTGCACAGCTAAAGCTAAGGGGCTTATCTGCCACACTTACGATAGTCTCAAGGAGGTGTACCCAGCGTCTAGGTACAATCTTATAGAGATGATTGATTCTTGTAATCCCTTTGTGTCTGTATCTGCATGTTTTGAAGGACTTAAACATGAAACACTGTAATGTGGTCGTGTAGGGACAAGAATGTGGAGAAGAGGAGCCAACCTCGATGGAGATGTTGCTAATTTTATTGAAACTGAGCAGTTGGTGGAGATTGAAGGTTTCCAGTCCTCATTATTGCAGGTAATTCTCATATGAAGGTTCAGAAAAGAAATGTGTGCCGAGGTATTATTGTATCGAAATATTTTTAGTTACTATTATGTTTCTTTGCCTAAATAGGACATTAGCTTATATCATGGTGTCATTGTACACGTGATCAACTAAGTTGGCCGGGGATTAAACATTTGAGAAAAGTATATTCTGTTGGGAATGAATCCCATATTGATGGGAGAGACCTTGCATGAGCTTATAAGTAAATTGGGCTAATTCCCATATTGCCAATTGGTTTTATGGTGGAACCTGAACTTTCATCACATTCTGCACTCCTTGTTGATGTGAGAAATATCATAATTGTAGAACTTTGTCACTCTTTTCTGAGGTTGATGGACTGCCCCTCACATAGATGAAACTTTTGTACAGTTTAGCAAGGATAGATTGGTTTTGCCAACTTTTATACATTTAGAAAACTTTTCCAATACTATACTTTCTAAATATGCAGACATTGTTTCACTATTAACCCTTAAGACTGATAGTAGATTGGAAGTTTTGTCATAATTTAATACGAGAAGATTTATTTATCTATTCCTTTTTTTTTAATAAAACCCTCCATAATATTTTTGATATGTTTTTCAGATTCGAGGTTCAATTCCGCTTCTTTGGGAGCAAATTGTTGACTTGAGCTATAAACCACAATTTAGAATTATTAATCATGAGCAGACGGTAATTTGTTGCCAGAGATGCAAATCCATCCCTTTTTACTCTTTTCTTGGCTTGATGGTACAGTTCCCTTGTTTGAGTTGTGTTCTGAATTTTCCCATCCACTTACAGTCAAATGTTGTGGAGCGCCATTTTTTTTATCTTTCGCAAAGATATGGAGAGACAATGGCAGTAGACCTAACTGATAAAGTATGGGTTTTCTTTTCTTTTACATTTTACTTTGAATTTAACAATCCTTGCACACTGATCCACCTTTATGTTAAGCTGAAGAGTTTGCTAAATAAGCAATGATGTCTATAATTCTTCCCAGCTGACTGCTTGTGCTGCACAAGTTTTACTGTTTTAAGTATATGCTGTATCATAAATTTCCAGTTGTTATAGTTTTTCCATTTATTGTTATTTGTATCATGGCGATGAAGGTCAACTAAGCACGGCATTTTCTGCTGAAATGCAAAATCTACCAAACGTGAGGTGACAATTTGCGTACTTACGTATGCAACTATGTTGGCTTCCAACTGAATCATTTTCTGACTTCAAGTAGATTCCATTTTTGTTTTCGAGGTTGCTTATAATGAAGTCAGTTCTATTGGTTGGCATTGGGAGCAATGTCAGAAATGAGATTTTGTTCTCAACTTATTGCTTGTGTTTTTGTAGCAGATATGTTTCATTTGACTTTCATCATGTATGTGGTAACTCAAACTTTGAAAACCTTAAGGTTCTATACGAGCAGATCTCAGAGCAATTTGAAAGGCAAGGGTAATGAAAGCGTAATATCTGATTGAATTAAGTATGCCAAAAAAAAGGTATGCGGGCTATGTGTAATACTGTTTTTAATCAAAACTGTTCCAGCTGAGCAGATACTTCCTCGTAGATGCGAAAGGCAATATACTGGTGGAGCAGAAAGGGATTGTCAGATCAAACTGCATTCATTGCCTTGATAGAACAAATGTTACTCAGGTTTCTAAGAAAATTACCTAGTGTGATTGATCTTAATAATTTTGCTAATATGATATACCATATGCCATAGCATGAGTAAATTGAGATTTGGCATTAAATTGTTTACCGCTTCTTTATTTTGTAGAGTTACTTGGCCCAGAATTATCTAGATGCACAGTTGCAGAGGACTGGAGTGCTGGATTCTTTTGAGAGCATTTCTATGTTTGCTGAAGACTATCAAACATTTAGAGCGTGTATGGAATTCTTCGTGTCATGTATCCTATCTTTCATAAATGATCAAACGATGTCTATAATAAATTGTTGTACTTACTCTCAATTTTGTTGCTTTAGTGTGGGCGGAGCAAGGTGACGAGATAAGCCTCGAGTATGCAGTGACGTATGCCCTGAAAGGGGACCTGGTTAGGTAAATTCAACCGTATAGTATGACTTGAATCATGGACAATATATTTATATATCCTTTTTTTTTTCGAATCATATTCTGGATCCATATTACTGCAGATATGGGAAGCAGACATTTGGAGGAATAATTAAAGATGGGATGAGTGCTCTTTCAAGATAGTTTTTGAATAACTTTCAGGATGGCATTCGGCAGGTAATCTGCCTCTCTTTCGCAAATATAGAGTATTGCTCATCTGCATGAAAGCAAGTGACTTCCATTTATATATACCTGCTTAAAATAAGTTTCAAATTTGTTCAGGATGCCTATGGATCTTATCAGTGGCCGCTATACAGTTAGAAGGGATATTTCACCAGCCCGGGCTGAATCTTTTTCTGTAAGTACAATGAATCTTTCAAAGAAATTGAAGTGCCTTAATTCCTTGTCTGGTTTTATATATCCCTTTGTTATCAGTTATACAGATCCCGGGTAGGATAATAAAATCTTGTTTCATCTTCTTGGAACCTCAATATTTTAGTTTATGATGGTTTGGGGAGTACCCTCGATGCAGTGCATAAAGAGTTTATTCAACGGGGCTTTTGGTATTTTGGTGTATGGCCATTCAGTTAATTATTAAATTGAGATTCATGTGTCTTAGGCTGTGACTTAATGTTTTGTAGAAATTTTGATGCATTGTAAGTTGTGTTTTAAATTAAGTGGCTAGGTGGAACAATTGTCATTTAATATGCTTCGGACATGGTACACTCCTTTAGAGATTGTGTGCGATCGCTAATTCAAGGGGCCACGTCGTTTACGATAGCATGGGTGTGTTTTGATAATCTTATGCAATCCAAATAAAAAGAAATCGCTCTGAATTTACTCCAAATATTCTAACATGATTTCAACTGGACGAAACACTTACAATGCCCTTTTGTATTTACTGATGCCGGTTAAACTCATCTCTTCTCGATCGTTGTTAACTTTGCAAACCCTGACTAGAAATAAATATATAAAAGCAGTACGAGAAAATCTGTCCTATTGCCAGTTGTTCTCTCGTATAAAACCTAGTTCTATGCTTTTTAGGTGGCTAAATGAACTGAAGCTGTGGACTAAGTTGGTCTGACTCTTCTGTTCCTTCTACGCTGTGGATTAAGATTTCTTAATTTCTGTGGACTAACTACTAAGTTGGTCTATCTTAATGGATAAGATTTCTTAAGAATGGCTTCAAGTGAGTTAACAACGTTTATGAGTGGAGTTAGTAATGGCCAAGTGTCAAACTCTAGGAGAGGCCATAAAGAGGTCATACACTGTTTGCTGCAAAAGATTGAACTCAGAGTTGGGAGTCTTCCACTAACTCCAAGTCACCGTTTGGGTGCAATTTCAAAATTCTCGTCAAATTGATGAAATGAAATGATGGAACATTTTGTCTTAGTGGATGTTATCATGGATACCAAAGACTAAGAAATCAATTATCTGCTAGCAAGCATCACACTAAGGGAAAGAAAGAAAAAAAAATCAATTATCTTCTCTTTTGTGCTTTTGTGCAAATTAAACATTGGTTTTCTGGGTTTCCATTTCCCTTCGAACAATGATGGAGCATTCACGTACTATTCGTAATCTGGTTTTGCTGAAATTCCTGCATGGCTTCATTCTCTTAGTCTTATGCATGATGAGCACATGTCCAGAATCTGCAGCGTTTCCCAGCCCTACCCTGCTTGGAAACGAATCTGATCGCTTGGCTTTGCTAGACTTCAAGACAGGAATAACTGAAGATCCTCTCAGTGTCTTGAGCTCGTGGAATCATTCCGTCCACTTCTGCAGTTGGGTAGGCATTACCTGCCACCGCGCCACCCAAAGAGTCTTGATTCTGGACCTGGAAGATAAACAATTGGTAGGCTCCATTCCACCTTCCATTGGGAATCTTTCTTGTCTAATTGAAATAAGCTTGGGAATCAACAAATTTCATGGTGAAATTCCTCAAGAACTGGGTCGTCTACGTGCCCTGGAAAGTCTCAACCTGTCTTTCAATTCTGTAGGCGGGAAAATTCCGACTAATATGTCCCACTGTACACAACTGAGAGTTTTCGATCTTTTTTCCAATAAGATTATTGGGTCGATTCCTCGCCAACTCAGTTCATGGTTGAGTTTGACTGTTCTAAAACTTGCAAGAAATAATCTCAGTGGAACCATCCCAGGTTGGATAGGAAATTTTTCTTCTTTGAGGAGTCTTAGACTTGGCCGCAACAATTTTCAAGGAAGCATACCAAATGAGCTCGGGCATATAACAAACTTGGAGATATTCTTAGTTGGGGAGAATAATTTGTCCGGTATGCTCCCTTCTTCAATTTATAATATTTCTTCCATAGACATGTTCGGTGTTCAATTAAACCACATACATGGAGAGCTACCACCAAATCTCGGCATCTTGCTTCCTAATCTCGTAGGATTTTACTGTGATATGAACAATTTCACAGGAAATATTCCTGTATCATTGTCAAATGCTTCTAGACTTCAGCTGATTGATTTTTTTACAAATGACTTCACGGGGACAATCCCCGGAGAAAGTCTCGGAAGCTTGCGAAGCTTAACTATGCTAAACTTTTTAGACAATCGACTGGGAAATGGAAAACTTGGTGATTTGAGTTTTCTCAATTTCTTGACTAATTGTACTAGTCTTCAATTTCTGGGTCTTGCCTATAATCGTTTTGGGGGAGAAATCCCGAGATCCATAGCCAACCTTTCGACCCAACTACAAATTCTTGATCTAGGGGCTAATTTGTTACATGGAAGCCTCCCAAACGGCATTGGAAATCTTATAAACCTTACCGCTCTAGGGATGTATGATAACTATCTGGCAGATGTTGTCCCTGAAGAAATTGGGAAGCTTGAGAAGATTGGGAAACTGATTTTGTTTGATAACAATTTTTCCGGGCCAATTCCATCTTCCGTTGGTAATATGACTTCACTGATAGAGCTTCGCATGCATAGAAACAGTTTTGAGGGAAGTATACCTCCGAGTCTTGGAAACTGCCAGCACCTGTTACTACTTTATCTTCAGAATAACAATCTAACGGGCAGCATACCTCAAAAGCTTATGGAGCTTTCAACCCTTTCAATTAGTTTGGACCTGTCTGGAAATTATTTGACTGGTTCACTGCCAAGTGAAGTGGGTGATCTGGTGCATCTCACGGTGCTAAATGTATCAATCAACAGGTTATCAGGTGAAATTCCCAGCTCCATCGGCAGTTGTACTAATTTGGGGGGCTTGTACTTGGTCGACAACAAATTTGAAGGAACAATTCCTCAGTCTCTAAAAGATTTAAAGGGCTTGGAAGAACTTGACATTTCAAGAAATAACTTATCCGGGCAGATTCCTAAATTCATAGGCAAGCTTGGAGCACTTAAGTATCTCAATCTTTCATATAATGATTTTGAAGGCGAGTTGCCTAAAGAAGGAATTTTTTCAAATGTCAGTGCTGTCTCGGTTCTTGGAAATCATAGGCTCTGTGGTGGCATCCCACAATTACATCTACCTGCATGCCCCAAAAATAAACACCATTCATCTCGAGGACTACTTTCCTCAAAAGTGGTCATCCCTATATCTTGTTCACTTGCATTCATAATTGCTCTATCATGCTGCTTTGGTGCTCGTTCAATGCTGAAAAAGTCAAGAGATGGACTTCCAACTTCACGTTCTTATAAGGATTGGAAATTAGGTGTTTCCTACTCACAACTTGTTGAATCGACTAATGGTTTCTCTGTGGATAATTTGATTGGTTCTGGAAGTTTTGGTTCTGTTTATAAAGGGATAATTCCAAGCGATGGAACAATAGTTGCTGTTAAGGTATTAAACCTTCAACAACAAGGAGCGTCCAAGAGTTTCAATGATGAATGCAAAGCTTTAAGAAGTGTCAGGCACCGAAATCTTCTCAAGATCATAACTGCATGCTCGAGCATTGATAATCATGGTAGAGACTTCAAAAGTCTAGTCTTCGAGTTCATGCCAAATGGAAATCTTGACTCGTGGTTGCATCCTAAAGACGAGGAGCAATCTCCAAGTAAGAGATTGAATTTTATGCAAAGATTGAACATAGCCATTGATGTTGCTTCTGCGTTAGATTATCTCCACAACCATTGTGAAACGTCCATTGTTCATTGTGATCTAAAGCCGAGCAATGTACTTCTTGATGAAGACATGGTAGCCCATGTTGGGGACTTTGGTTTAGCAAGGTTCCTCTTGGAAGCATCAAATGATCATTCCCTCAGTCAAACAATGTCATCGCAACTAAAGGGTTCTGTAGGTTACATTCCTCCAGGTATGAGATTCCATCATTCTAATTTCATTTTTCAATTCTTATTAACTTATTACTAAAAACCAACTAATTAAATTCTATTTATTAAAGATATACTATTGACTCTTTTTTCTGGAAACAAGTAACATTAATCTGAAATAAGATATCAATTTTAATAGTCAATTGCATGTGACATCTTATTATCTATATGTATGTCACTGCAGAATACGGCATGGGAGGCCAAGTTTCCATACTGGGAGATGTTTACAGCTACGGGATACTCTTGCTAGAAATGTTCACAGGAAAAACACCTACTGATGACATGTTCATCGAAGGTCTAAGCATTTACAAATTCGTAGCCATGGCTTTGCCCGACGATGTCATGGACGTTGTTGACCCTTCATTGCTCCTCGACCTCGAAGCTGATAGTAGTGTTAACGATGACAGATATGAAAGGACTATGCTGCCAAGATGTAACAATCACGGAGTGGTGAAAGAAAAAAAGGTAGAGGAATGCTTGTTTGCTGTGATGCAGATAGGACTCTCCTGCTGTGCAGTATCACCAAGGGAACGGATGCTTTTGAATATAGTTGTCGGAAAAATGAGTGCAATTAGAGAGTCGTACCTCAAAGTTCAAGAAGGCTAAAGAAGGACAAATATATGTTGTGAAAAAAGGCTAAAGAAGGACAAAGATATGCTACTTGTGGTTTTTCTTTTCTTGGTTTTCTCTACTTTTCCTACCATCGCTTTGAACCTTGCCTCTTTTATGTTAGCGGTTGTTTTAAACAGACAAAATTTTCATTTGTATGACTTGAAGCTTTCAAATTCTTATTTGTGTGGATCTATTTGTAATTGTCTTGGTTATGTCAATCCTGTTTCGAATTTGATAAACTCAATGCTTAAGCAGTTTGGAACATTTCAATCTCATATTTCTTCCTAGATGGTTGCATGTGCTACACAAGTTTTGTTGGAATTTTTTTTTTTTGTTTTTTGTTTTTTTTTTGTTTTTTTTGTAGCATGTGGGTTATGGTTGTGACGAAGGATGAAAGATTGTTTCAAGGCACGTATAAATATGTTATCTTTCATACTCTATTCGCCCTCACATACAATGTGAAAAAAGGGATATGTGAATAAGCCTTGTGGATACAATTCAGCCTGACGTTACGCTTATTGTTTGTCAAAGTTTTGCACACTCCTAAAACAAGCCCAAACACTCAAAGAGGTAGACAAGAATGGTCAAGATTTAACTAGAAACTAATACTGCAGATTTAGTTTTTAGGCTTTCATTATTTCAAATAATAGGAGTATAAAGATACTTCTCATTTTTTTTCCTTCTCTTGTATCGCTTACGTGAATTTCTATATTGTGTCATGTTCTCTCTAAAATATTTGCTTGAGTTGATTTTATAGGCAAATGAATAAGTTAGGATGACTCAAAAACCCATTATTCTATTCTTTTATGTTTTCTACGAATAAATTTAATATTATTTATATCAGGTCATTCCCCTTTACAACATAAAATTGATAAATAAGAAAAACAAATTTTGTTGTATGAATTTTATTTAAACAAACGATATTATCGATGGAGAAGTGGGTTAAGTCTTATATTAAACTAGTAATAATATAGTTTAAATTTGCTTTTGACGATAATCAAACTTAAAACCTCTCCACTTATAACTGATGATGAATATTGAATACTATTAGACCATAATTATTAATTGAATACTATTATACAAAAAAATAAAATAAAAAAATAAAAAGCATTACCCCTATCTGATTCTCTCTGAGTCATCCAAGCCCAACTCCCCCAATCCGTCCAATCCCCTCTTACAGTAACATCCCTTCATCCGAGTCCTCTCCAGCTATCTTCGGTAAGCTTTGCTCTTTTCGCTTCTCGTTCTTCCTCTCTAGTTTTTGCATATGTAGAAAACTGCTGCTGTATTTTGATTATTTCCATCTAAAATTCAAATTTCTAGCCGAATGCGCATTCGATTACCTGTTTTAGGGTTCCTGTTCTGTTCAATTTATTAATTGTTTCATCTATTTACACAGCATGTTTAATTCCCACAATTTGTTTTCTGTGATGGGAATTAGGCCAACATCGGAAGCACCCAGAAGTTGAAAGAGTAATTAGAAATTAAGAAATTTGGATTTTTTGGGTTTTTTTGGTATTGGAGTTATGGGGCAATGAACTGCTTTGCATTGATGAATTGGTGTGACAAAACTAAACCACTTTTATTATTTTTGTGCATAGTTGTAAAAGAGTTTGCAAATATTCGTAGCTGATCGATAAGTTGCATGATTTGTGAATATAAACACCCTGCAATTTGGCATGATATTGTTAAAAAGTATGCAGATTTGCAAATTGGGTTAGTCTCGAAACTGTTGAATGTGCAGTAGCGTTATCAGTTGATGCAGGAGCATCTGAGGGGCACTCGAAAAGCCAAGTCGGCTGCCAGCCAGCTAGGCTATGGTTCTTGTTAATTTGGGGATTTGAGTTTTCATCATTTGGATTTTGTTTCTACTGTGATTTGGCCCTATTTGATCCGCTGGACAGAAGCTTATTTTACCATGTTGCTGCAGGAATATGGCGAAGCATCATCCTGACCTGATTATGTGCCGGAAGCGACCTGGAATATCTGTTGGAAGGTTGTGTGAAGTGCGACGGTAAGTGTGTAATTTGTGACTCTTTATGTGCGTCCTTGCACGCTTGTTCGGGTTTGTGATGAGTGCAACTATGGATCTTTCCAGGGAAGGTGTGTTAATTGTGGAGGGGTTGGAATTTCTGATGCTTATTACTGCAAAGAGTGTACTCAGCAGGAGAAAGATAGAGATGGCTGCCCGAAAATTGTGAATCTGGGAAGTGCCAAAACAGATCTGTTCTATGAACGGAAAAAAGTATGGTTTCAAGAAAAGATGACCATTAGCAGGTCAAGTTTCACTTAGCTTCTGGAAATCATTTTGTTTTGTTCATCATCGAGGCTTGTTCAATATTCTAATCAGGTATTTTTCTTAGGAAACTTGATTGTTGCTGCTTGTATGTTTGACTGTTGTACTTTCTCGTTTGATACGTTTCCAACCTACTCTCATTCTGTAGCTAGTTTAGTTAAGGAATTAATGACTTCCATAATTCTCACTCGTAATCTTTGTATGTGGCATGCATCTATGGATGTTTGAACTCGGTGTTCTTGGAGCCTTGTTAATCCAATTTCATATGTGATTTAAGATTCAGTAGATGAACTTGGCATTTCCTTTTTGTCTTCTACTGAAATTGTTAAATGGATGTATGAACTGGGGACTCCATGCTAAAGATTGCTCAGTTAGTTGAAGCTATACTCTTTAAAATCTTTCAAAATCTCAATTGAGTACACACCGCTTAATGATTTTTGCTAGGTAGTGTGTCCTACCCTTTGCTCCCGAGTCCGATCCCTTCCCCCGAGATTAGGGTAGTCAAAAGAAAAGACCCCATTACTATGCGATTCAAAACTTATGGTCTACAAATAAACACCTTTGTTTGATGATCCAGCCATTCAGATTTCTATCAAGCTCTATGGAATGTGAAGAGTCGTATAAGTGTGAATTTACAAAAATATTATTCACATCTCTTCTTAAGAACATGGATCATTTGCCTGAGCGAGATTATTGGAAAACATATATTTCAATATGTACGTATGTGTATAATATGTTTTTAGTACATTAGAGTTGTTAAATGTATATTTCAATGAATCATTTTGACATGTACGACAGAGGAGCACACAAATTTACTAACGAGGATAAATAATTAACAAATAGTTTTATTGTTGGTCGCCACACAAGTTCAAACCTCATTGGATTTCCCACTTCAAGCATAAAAGAATTGAGACATGTTGAGTTGTTGAGGTGATAAAAGAAACAAATTCGTTTTAAAACGATTGAAAGCGTTTTTAGAGAAAATGTTTGGTTTTTAGTTAAAATGGTCTCTGAGATTGGTATAACTCCTTACTTTGGTCCTTATGATTTATGATCGATAGAATTGGTTCATAAAATTGCTCATCGTCAATCATTATGGTCGTTTCGTGAATTTTTTTTTGTTAAATTGAATATTTTTGTCAAACCAACCTTTCTACTTGAACTAGTGGTTTCTTCAATTTTCCTGAGATGTTGCAAAGTAAACCCAAATAATTGTTGGTTGATAATCACATGGATTATTTTTATCGATTTTAAATCTCAGAGACTATTTTGGTTAAAAACCCACAATATTTTTTGGTTCCAAAAGTGCGTGAAGTGCTTTTCTAGAGTTTACTTGTTTTTTTATTAAAGATTGTTTTTAAAAGTAGTTTCATAAAAAACGCTTTCAGTTATTTGAAAACACTTCTAAACGAGCATTTTATATGTGCCACACATAAGCCACCACAACCATCATTGGCTGGTCAAAAATGCCAATTGGCAACACCAGGATCTCCTAAAAGATGCTCACTTGTAGCAATTGGTACATGTCATGAACCAATTTTCTCAATTCAAGCAGCGCAGCAGCTTGTTTGCTAAACATTTCTCATGGCAGCCAAATTCTCTCATCACTAAAAGTCATGGCAAATTTGTCACCTACCCTTCAACTTCACTGCAATCTGCAACCACTTGGAGCTGCACCCCACTTTATTATATTCTCCCATCATCACACACGCCAATGACTAGTTTAGTGACTAGGACTAGGAAACAGATTGAGACCAAGTTCAACTTAGTCTAACTAGTGATAAGATAAAGCGGTATTGCTCTTCATTTGTAAGTTTGAGGTTCCGGGTTTGATTCACATTAATAGAGATAACGTATTATTTTTTGTGTTGAGTTTAGTATCTAGTAAGTGATTGACCATTGTGTGGCCTAAACCAGCCACTTAAATGCAGAATAATGTTGTATCCAAAAAGTTCTTTTAGCCCCCCTCCCTTAGAATAGATTATCCTAGGAGTCTTTCATGCAACGGAAATGCTACCTCAAGTAAATTGCATACTATTGTATGGAAGAACAATATGGTTAACTGCTATCCAACTCAATAGTGGTATGTTTACTTATCAAGAACGAGAATGCAAAGTATGGGTATAATTCCCACTCTTGACATCATGAGTTTACTAAAATGCAATGAATAAAAAGGTAACATAATCCCATATTAACTCATCCGAAAAGTAAATATGCATACCCTAAAGTACAACGGAAAAATGAGTTCCGTCTTATCGAAATAATTCAGTTCACGCCGAACCAACACTCAAAAGAACCACAAACCAAAACATCTTTCCCCTTTCCTCCTTCCTTTCCCACCACTTTTTGAACACCTTCATACTCCTCTAGCTTCACTACGAGACAAAACCCACCGAGATCTTTCAGTTATATACATCCCCCCCTCCTCTCTCTCTCTCTTTAATGGCGTCCACCTGCACATGTGTCTCCGTCTGAGCCTCATCTCCTCTGTTTTCCTCTTTCTCTGAAAAAAACAAAATGCATGAACCTTGCTCTCGAAGTATCCTCACCCAGTACCATTACTTGCCCACAAAGCAAATCAAAAACCAAAATCCCAAAAGAAATCCCCCACCTTTCGAATCCCACATCCTATTTAATCCCACCCATCTCTCTGTTTTCGTCGCCATTAAAACCCCATAAAGCTTTGTTGTTTTTGTTTTGGTTATGACAATCGGCTCTCACAGCGGCAATGCGTCGAACACATTCGAGGCATTCTACGAGGGCTGGCTGGTCCGGCAAGAACACTTCCTCGATGAGCTCTTATCGGCCCAGCAGACGATCGACGAGGCCCGAGATGAAGATCTCCGAGATTTGGTGTCTTGGGTTCTCTTCCATTACCAACAGTATTACGACGAGAAATCGCGACTTGGACAGCGGGATGTTTTACTGGTTTTCTCGCCGACGTGGTATGCTTCCTACGAAAGGAGCCTGCTTTGGATCGTCGGGTACAAACCGGGTATCGTATTCCTGCTCGTGACAGAGTCGGTGCCCGATTTGAGCGACCAGCAGCGGGTCAGGATGGCCCGGCTGAGGGAGGCGACCCGGGTCGAGGAGCGCGCGCTCAACGACAAGCTCGCCAAGATTCACGAGAGCGTGGCAGCGCCGCCGTTCATGGATGCGGTGTGGCGGTACGGGAGGGCCGAGCGCGGGGAGATCGTGGAGGACGAAGCGGTGATCAAGTCGCTTAAGTCGGCATTGGAGACCATGGCGGAGAATGCTAACTTGCTGAGGACGACGATGACGACGAAGCTGGTGGATTTGCTGAGCTCGGGGCAGGCAGTGAGGTTTTTGACGGCAGTGATGCAGTTTCAGATAAAGATTCGGAGTTTGGGGTTGGAGAGGGACGCCGAGAAGCAGCGGGAATTGAGCGGAGTCGGTGGTGGTTGGAGTCCAATTAGTAGTAGGTGGTAGAATTTTGAGTTTTATATTTTGGAGGAAAATGGTGGGTTAGGCTAATAATTTTGATTATAGATGGTAATGGTAATTTTGAGATGTGCATTATGTTATAGTTAATATGATTGCATTTTGCAATGGAGCTTGGATGATGAAAATGTTTTTTAATATAATTGATATAAAGGAAAGTTTTGAACTTAGGACACAATAAATTTAAATTTGGAACGCAATGATTTAGAAATGATAATGTAATTTGTTTTAGTTATAGAGAAAATTGACACTTTATAAGTTTCGATTAGACACCAAAAATATTACTAAAATGTGTGATCTTTGAAATGTATGGTCAATAGAACAAGACTCACCATAAATATTACTAAGAAAGGTATGATATTTGGAATGTATGGTCAATAGAACGAGACTCGATTAGACTTCTACTCGTACTTTTCTCCCGCTTGGAGTCCAATTAGATCAAATTCCAATCGCTTAAGGGAAGGTTACCGGATGATCAAGAGAATGAAATTAGATTACATTTCTAGTCAAATTTTTTTCCCACTTGGAGGTCAATTAGACCAAACTCCAAGCGTTTAAAATCAACTTTTTATCTCATGGACGACAGTTGTTGATTAAAAATGTCTTCGTAACTCATGGGTGTGTAAAGGCTTCTTTGGCCTTGAGGGAGGAGAAGATGACATTTTGGAAGGTTACAGTCAAAGATGCAACTGCTTATGACATTTAGCTACCCGTTAAAATCTTATCCTACAAAACCCAACAGCTTTTGGTGGAAATTTTGCTTTTGCTTCTGTTGTGGTAGGATAATCCGGTTAATACACACGCCCTTGGCAAGCTTTCCTTTGACCCAACCACCGAGTTTTAGCAATCTTTGGACATAAGGTTTCAAAAAGTTCATTTCCTTTGACACTCACTTGGACGTAAACTTGTCCGCCCACGGAGTTATGCCGGCGTCGCACAAGCCCAGGTATGGCGCTTTTTTGGCGAATAATTTGGGGATCTGCTAGGATCATTTATTTGTCTTTCAGAACTATACTGATACAACGGCTAAAAACAACAATTTATAAGGCGTCCTTATTTTTGGTTGTCAATGGATGAATTCACTTCATCCCTTTTGATATCAGACAACCTTGTTATTAATGAAAGAAACTTGTGGAGGTAGTTGAGATTCAGAGAAGTTACACTACAGACAGCTTATCTGGGTCGATGCAGGTGGCCTAAAGCTGGCAATGCCAGTGACTTCCCTACCGGTGACCAAGGCGTTGATGTCATACGTGCCTTCGAATGTGTAGATGGATTCCATATCACCGAAAGCCTGCAAGGTGACCACAAAACGAATGCATTCAAAAGGTGACAGAAATAACTAAAAGGTGTACATATATAACAAACACCCTTCGCGAAAGAAACAGCCTCTTAATTGCACGTTTAAGATCCAACGCAATCAGATTGATATGCTAAAGGAGTCGATAGCAAACGTTACCTAATCCTTTACCGACAAAGGTTGGACAAAGGAATAGGTATAAAGTCAATAAGACACAGCAAATTTAAAATCAATCCCATCATTGCCTTCGAGTCCTAGCTTGAAAATTCATCTAATCAAACCCTAGTAATATGTTTTCCAATCCTTCTAAAGATTCTAAATATAAAATTTTAAATCCACATATAAGCAGGAAATTACCTTTGCAACAAGAAAATCAGATAAGATTCCATTGCCACCAAGTAATTCCCTCCCTAGAGCAACCGTTTCCCTTGCCCTCAGAGTGATCCATGACTGAAAATTGCACCCATTTAGTATTTTGAATATTTTGAATGTATAAGCAATAGGATAACTAAATGCATCAGGACGTCATTTTTTTCTTACCTTCCCCATGCTAGCATGACCTGGAGTCATTGTACCCGCCTCATACATCTTGCAGAGGCGCCCGCCTGTAAGAACCATAGCTTGAACATTACCAAGTATACAGACAAGTTTCTCTTGGTTGATCTAGAAAGCTGCAAGAGGGGCTCCAAATTGTTTCCTCTCCTTATAATTTAGACTTAAAAAGAGAGGAAACTTGAATTACGGTAAATGGAAGATGAGAGAGAGAGAGAGAGAGAGAGAGAGAGCACACCGCTTAGGCATGTTTTTATACATGTGACATATATCATAGACCCCCATACATAAACCAATAGGTTGCCAGGCGACCATGACACGTGAAACAGCAAGAACCTGTATTCAGTAGTTTAAAGCAACATCAAATCAATAAATACTCATGAAGACAGCATATACGTGTCACTCTCACATGTGTGAGAAATGAGAGACCTTTGCACATCTGTTTTATATTAGGGCAACATAATGAAAAATTTTGCTCCATGCTCCATAAAAAGAAGATTCAGAGTTATAACTTTGGGATAACGTCATCGCAGTATCAAGCTTTATCTCTCAAAGGGGAAAAAAGAGCTATTACAAAAACCAAGATGAATCTCTAGTCAAGCTTAAACATGTCTTGTTTATTAAAAATAAGCTTGAATAAGAAGTAGAATTTATACCTAAATTACTCTAAGGGGAGAAGATTAAACAAATTGCAATAACGCAGCTTTGCAGCTTACTTTGTTTGTATCCTGAAAAGAATTAACACCAGGTAGCCTTTCCTCATATGGAACAAATACTTTATTTAAGAGAATATCTCCATTTTGAACAATGCGTAAACGAATTTTATTTTCTATTTTTATAGCTGTCAGTCCAGGGACATTCTTCTTTACTATAAATCTGAAATAGAAGGAGAAAAAAAGCATTCAACATGAGAGTGCTGCTACGGAAAACCATCATGCTAAATTTTGGATGCATCTAGGCATCTAAACACCAAAGCAATTCGGAGGCAAGGAGAAACATAATCAGAAAGAAATAATCATAAATTCTGCATAACTTTGAAGCTTAGCAAACAAGTTTCGAACACATATTGAGAGGTTGTTCGTATGTTTATGTTTTTACATACCCATTAATCTGATTTGTTGTTGTATTCCTAGCAAAAATAATCAAGACATCAGCAAATTTACTGTTTCCTATCCATCGCTTTTGGCCTTCAAGTACCCAACCCCCTTCCACTTGATTAGGGATGGGCAACGGTTATGGCAGGCGGGTAACCGCGGTTATTTACCCATAGCCATTTATGCTCATACCCGCATAACCGTTTACCCGTTGGGTAATTGCCTAAACGGTTATACCCATACCCTTAACCATTTATAAATAGTTAACCATACCCATAACCGCATACCCATTTAACCGTAACCGTTTAATACCCATTTACCCATTTACTATTTTTAACCCGTTTATCTTCTTCTTCTTATTTTTTTTACCATTACCCATTTTTCACCCGGTTACATGTTTTTTAACAACTGAAAATTTAAAAAAAAAATTGTCATAATTTTTTTTTTACAATTAAACACCGTTATAGGTACATTCATTATACATTTTCGTATTTTAATTTTTAAATCCTTATACCATTTCAATAATTGAAATAATTGCTGGCAAAGCCACAACGACGGACACTCTTATATAGGTTATTTATATGCCACGAGAGCAATCCATTTTCCAATCTCTCCCCTAGAAAAATAAAGATTTTTAGAGAATAGAACGAACCAAAAACACCGACAACAGGAAATATATAACTTGTACAGTAACTATGTGTAGAAAATAACCTGAAAATGTTGAACCATATTGAAGGAAGGGTAAAGAAAATGTAGGGGGATCAATAGCCCTGTAAGAATGTTCGATTTCCAGTTTGTTCGATCCAAGATCAACAAATAGCTACAGTAAACACAGAAACAAATCTAATGCATGCATACTGCAAGGGAAATGATTTCAGTGTGCTCCCGTTTATTTTTCTCACTTAAATTTCTTTTGATTTATTCAATTTAAGGATAGAAATACTGCATGGATTATCGTTTATTACTTTTTAATTAATTAAAACACCTCTATATAAGTCACATTATAGTCAATAGCATTGATCTAAGTTTTGTCCAATAGAGAACATGGTTTGTGTTAATTTTACATATATAAAATAAATAGGTAAACGGTTACCAGTTTATAACCGCGGTTAATACCCATAACCGCCAATTTACACTTTGCGAGTAAACGGTTATACCCATAACCGTTTATTTATCTAAACGGTTACCCATAACCATAACCATTTAATTTAAATGGGCGGGTAACCGCGATTACCCATAACTAAGGTATAAAATATCCATAATATCCCGATATTTCCATCAAAATTTCTGTGTTTTTGGACTACCGATATTTCTGATGTCATCGATATTTCCGTATTTTTTAAATTTCTATATTTAAAAAAACACTAAGGGAATTCGAACGCCTCCCATTTTACTTCTTCAACACCTTGACCACTATATCACTTATGTTTTTGTGAAAATATGCTAAAATATTTACATATTTTCTACACTTACAATGTTTGCCAGCTCGCTATATAATCAACTTAAATCAGTTAAATCCATCATGCAATACATTTTCTTCCAATTTTTTGTGATAAACTAATAGATAATTGACTAAATAAACATCCTGCAAAGTTTCAATAAAAATTTCCAAGTTTTTCTTACAATTTTCGTGGTTTTTATTCAAGATATCGATAATATCTCGATATTTCCCTCGAAATTTCCGTATTTTTGAACTACCGATATTTCCGATATCATCGATATTTAATACTTTGCCTATAACCAATGGGTATTTGCCCATCCCTACCCAGAACCAAGGTATTAAATATCCATAATATCCCGATATTTCCATCGAAATTTCCGTGTTTTTGGACTACCGATATTTCCGATGTCATCGATATTTCCATCGAAATTTCCGTGTTTTTTAAATTTCTATATTTAAAAAAACACCAAGGGGATTCGAACCCCTCCCATTTTACTCCTTCAACACCTTAACCACCATATCACTTATGTTTTTGTGAAAATATGCTAAAATATTTACATATTTTCTACACTCACAATGTTTGCCAGCTCGCTATATAATCAACTTAACTTAGTTAAATCCATCATGCAATGAATTTCTTTTCAATTTTTTGTGATAAACTAATAGATAATTGACTAAATAAACATCCTGCAAAGTTTCAATAAAAATTTCCAAGTTTTTCTTACAATTTCCATGGTTTTTATTCAATTTTTATCGATATCGATAATATCCCGATATTTCCATCGAAATTTCCGTATTTTTGGACTATCGATATTTCCGATATCATCGATATTTAATACCTTGCCCAGAACTACTCATATAATAAGGTACATGAATTTCAAATTTGTCAAAATAACTAAAGTCCATCAAAATTGCAAGATTCATGGTTCGAAAATAATCTAATTCATTGAAAGCCCCAATAAAAGTTTCCTTCCAACACATTTAATTAATCATGAAATCAATACAGCAATACAATTAACAAATACAATAAACCTAAAGCCGTGTTGTAATCCTTCTCTGCAGCACAACGATAATTATTCTGGAAAAGAAGACAACCCTATATACTTAATAAAACTCCATATTCTACCGAAAAGAAGAAAAAGACAATTAACTGGTGACTAATTATGAACTCCAAATTCATCGTGTAGTGAAATTATTTCCCTTTTATTTTCCATGCCCAATTTCAATTTGTTTGGACCTAAATCCCTAAACAAAATTGCAGACTCAGTGATGTACAAAATTGCAGAAGCATCTTTATGAAGTCTCACACAATCAAATAGTCAAAACAGCCAACCAAACGATAAACACAAATTATGCTTCACTTGTGTCAATCACCTACAGTTAAGCAAATTACCTGTGAATCGAACCCTAAGCTTGTTGTGTTACTTTGATACCACATGTAAGACATATTCTGAAATCACAACAACAAGACATTAGGATCACGAATAAATCAAATCAATATAAAATAGAGATCAACTAATTATATTAAACTTACCTGTAGAATATGGAAGACATGGTTATGAAGATGAAGCCATTGATCCTTGCGAGCAAAGTGAACAAAGTAGAAGTAGTCTTCTACTTCCAGTACCTCTCAATGAACTCTACCATCGAAATAGGCTTGTAGTTTTCGTGAGTTTCAGTTGTTTGGAAGTAGGGACTGCTCCTAGGTTATATAGCTAGGGTTTCAACCAATTCCTCCCTATTATCGGAAAGGATATCAACTCAAATCATATCTAATCAATTATAGTCCCATCATGACTCTTATTCCTTGTATTTACTTAATAAAGGCCCTTAATTGATTGCATGTAATTAGGGCTCCAATATGTTCCTCTTCTTCTTCCTCTTCCATGGCTTGCTCTTCCTCTTCCTCTTCTTCTTCTTCAAATTCGGACTCAGAGGTTGAACTAGGTGGACGAGATGGTGGCTGCCTCCTCTTCCTTCTCAACGTTTGTTCAAAATCGTCGTCAAACTCCAAGATATGCTCACGAACTGATTGAGAACTCCGAGTCATAAACTAGTATCTGAACCAAAGTAAACAAAACACAATAAGAAAACAAACAAAAAGATACGGTAGAAACAAGGGAGATTAGCAAATTTGCTAATCCCTGGCAACGGCGCCAAAAATTTGATGTGGAATTAGATTGCACACAAACTTAAACCCTATCAATGTAATGTGTGAAAGTAGGGATTGTTCTAGGCCGGGGATTAAAAGGGATGCTAATCTAAAAAAACTAGACTTTAAAACACTTAATTAGACTTAAAAGACTCAAAACAACAACTAGAAACCAATTTGGACGTTTTCTGGACTAATTGGACTCAAAACACACAAAACAGATTCTTTAGACTCTTAACTAACACCTAAGAATGATTTGGACGAATTTATGACTTAACTTGACTCAAAATACCAAAAGACATAAGTTTTGATGAATTTAACTAATCTAACACAAATTAAGAGCAGGGGATTGGTTTGGAACGAATTTACACTTAAACAAAACATAATTGCAAACTAGACTTAAGTATGCACGAAATTGGTGAATTGAATGGGTGAAAGGCTAGCTAGAGGGTCCTTCTCCACACATGATATATATGCAACACAAATCGATTTCCAATTGTTCTTTCTATAAACCATGAACCTCAATGCCCCAAGTTAACTGTGACAACACTGCTTTAACTCTCAGATTTTCCTATATTCATTGGATTGGATGGGATACGCATCGTCAACCCAAATTATTCCCCAATAGTTCTCTACATGAAAAGCATAATAGAAATACAATCAAAGATCATTAAGCTCTGTGAAAATCATAAGCATTGACAAAGCATTTGTGACTATGAAAAACATGACACTCATGCCAGGAATTTACTTAACGCGATTGTGACTAGCAACCTTCACTACTTATAAATATAAGTTCGTAACGATTAGGTGAAACTCCTTTATATTTTAGCATCAAATTCATGCATGCAAACTAAGTATGCATCCTTAATCAACACACAAGAATAAGTTTTAATCAAGCAGTTAAGAAAATTGCATTCATGGTCTACAAAATCATAACTGGATGTAATCAATTCATGTCACATATATGTTCATGGTTTCGAATTCTCCCCTAGCTAAAAAGGGTTTAGTTCCTCATGATTGCAAATAAACAAAGAAAACTAACTTGAAACATTGAAAACAAAGATAGATTACACCTAGAAACGCTCCAGCGATCCAACGTCTTGAATGGCAAGCACGGCTCCAAGTGACACCTTCATTGATTAGCTGCGGCACAAGATGGGTTGCTAGGGTTGTGGATGTGATTTTGGCGAGGGATGAATGATAGTGAGTGGTTGAGGGCATTTTGTAGAAAGGGATGGTGTATGAATAGTCAGGGACTTGGCGTAGGGAATGGCAAAGAATGATTTAAGGGGTGGTAAATGAATTATGCGGCAGAATTGATGTATTTATAGGGCTCAAAGGTCAGGCTCAATGTAGTTGAATTGAAGAAGGATTTAACACTCCAAATCAGCCAGGAAAGGGTCATCTAGAAGGAAGAAACCAGGATGAAAGAGGATAGGTCACACGGTTTCTAGAAAGACAGATTCCAACAAGAAGGGATTAAACCTTCTAGAAAACTCAAAGACATGCGGCACCAATGTAGGGTTCTAGAAAGACAGGTTAGGCGCCACAAACTTAGGGATTCTAGAAGGATTGGTGCGGCATAAACTTAGGGGAAAATAAGGCCTTCTAGAAACAAGGTTCTAAGTGGATTTCAATCAGAAAATATGTCCCATTTTCAGCTGGAAATAGGTTAGGATAGGATTAGGTTAGTTAAGACATGATAATGTTAGGATAAGGTTGGTTAAGATAAGATAAGGTAGTTTGGATAATTTTTTTTTTTGAGTTGATTCCTTATCTCTAATGAGTTGAATTGATTTCTCCAACCTTAAAACACATTCCTAGTCTCATTTGAACTTCAAATTCGTCCATCCACTTGCCCATCGCTTGTGCTATCCATTCCAAACCCAGATTTGCTCCTAAATGCATCTTTTTGCCAACTTTGCTTCTTGGACCTACAAACACACGAAAATGACTTAAAACACTCTAATAAGCAACAAATAACTAAGTGAATGAAAAGAAACACACTAACTAAGTCACATAAATATGCTCCTATCAGGTTTGGGCCGGTTTAGGGTTTAGGGTTTGAAAGGTTAAAGGGTTTAGTGGGCTGAAGGCCCAAGGTTAAAAGGGTTTGGGTTAGGCTTTTAAAAGGGTTGAGCTATGAGGGGTTTGGGCCTGGGATTCTAAAAGGGTTATGGGTTTAGTTGAGTGGCCAGATGACCGTAGATTTGCATGGCCCAAGGTTTGGGTCTAAGGGTTTGTAACTGGGTTTAGGTCACAAGTCACGGGCCCGTCTCTTTGGGTTTGGGCTTGAAGGTCATTTCCTCACCGGAGAAGAAGGCCAGAGCCTTCCAAGCTCCGGTCGCAGTCAAAACTACATTATTACGCTTCAAGCCTTAGACAAAAAAAATGAAGCTATGGAAGAGTGAGAGGAGTTCATACCATTTTTACGACGTATGGTGGCTCAAGTTGGTAGTAAAATGTCTGCAAAGGCTGGGTTCCTCGCCGGCAAATGGGTAAGTAACCCAGAGATGGTTTTCATGTCTAAACCTTCACCAAAAATCACTTTTTAACAACCATTAAGCCTTAATATATCCTTAAGCACCAACTAAAAGGCTACAGGGACTCACTTACAACAAAGGTTCGCCGAAGAACGAACTGCACAGTGGTGTAGCCATGGTGCGCGTGTTACGGTTGTTCTTTCGTTCCAAGCTTGTGGAACTCACATAGGGGAATGGAATGATGGTGGTGGCAGTGTTGTGGCTAGTTAGGTGTGAGGATGAGTGTGTGTGTGTGTGTGTCGCCAGAGAATGAGAGGGGAGTGATAAAGAGAGATCTGTCAGATAGTGTGTGAGTGAGAGTTGACTCGGGGAAGGGGGAGAAAGAAAAAATGAGATGGGGTGCTGCCACGTGGCAAGCCGAGAATGGAGGAGAAATAGGGAAAATCTGAATAGGGTAAGTAAATGGGGGACTAAAATGTAAATTTTCATAAATTTTTAGGAAAATTGTGTAATTACAAGAACATTTGCGGGTGGGGTTTCACAGGTTATGTTGATTTCCACATTCCTCTTGTTTTTTGTTCAATATTTTCCTTTACTATGTAGAAATGCTGGATAGACTTAAATTATTCACACTTGAAATTTGAAATCTATTTGTTGACTGCTTTATGGTATTTCCCCATCATTTTGACAGTAAATTTTAAGAAAAACTAACGAAAAGTTCAAAAAAACTTCCCTTTTAACGAAAAGCCACTATTAAAGGTATAGTGAATAGTGACAGTTAAAGATTAAAAAGTAGTTTTTCGTTAAAAGTGAACAGTACCGAGGGTGTTTTATTAAACCATTCTAAATTTTAAGGTACTTTGTTGTGCGCTTGTACTATGGAATATTGTAAACCCTGGCTATGTCAAACCAAATTCAATACATAATAAAACTCAAAACTAATTTATTCACTGTACTTCTTATTTTGTCCCAACTAAGTTTGCTTTGTTACGTTTCTGCCACTGTCTGAGAAAATATATATACAGTTTTTTTTTTCCTTTTCTTCTTCCCTCTTCCCTCTCGCTGTCGCGTTGCTATTCACCATTTGAACGAGAAACCCAAAAATTATCAATTTCATCTCATTCTCCAAACCAACACAACCATACCTTCCATCAATCTTAATTTGCACCCAACCCCTCGAACCCAGTTTGGGTTCCACATTCCCGGCGACTATCATAAGTTTTCCGAGGGCGGCGGCCGGCCCTGCAACCACATCTATTCGACTCAGGAGAGTCCCATCAACAACATTCGATTTTTACAGGCTCGAATCTGCCCCTAGACTGAGGAGTTCCATAAACCCAGCTCGCGGTGGGTTTTTCCGACGAAGATCTCAGTTTTCTCCGACTGGTTTCAGGCCTTTCAGACCTTTTTTGGGTCCGGCGAAGGTGATATTCTTACTCTACAACCCCAAATTAGCTTAGATTGTGAATTTGGTGTGCAATGGTTGAGTTTTAAAGCTAATCAGAATCTCTGTGTTTTCCTGCAAATTAGCACTCCCTGGGTATGGCCACATTCTGCAAATCGATTAATGTGGTGGTTAGGTGCTGAAATGATTCTGTTACACTGATTTTATCTGTCGTAAAGCGCAAGACAATGGGGTTAATCCTTAAAATGGAGAAGGAAACAAGAGCTTAATAATTTAGAATTCTGAAAAGGTGAGATGTTGCAGTTGGGATGTGTTTATAAAAATTATGATGAGATCCTAAAAAATATCTGGCTGGAGGCCGTGAAACCCGACCCTTTTTTTTTTTTGGAAGCTGGTGTATTTGTAGCATGGGAGTCTGATTGCTGCATTGCATGGATATGTACATTTCTTGAGTTTTTGTTTTTTGTGTGTTGGATTAGTTATTGTTGTTATATTTAAGAATTTCAATATGTTCATAGTTATTGATTTCGTATTATTATTAGCACGATGCATGAATTGTGGTTTTCTGAAATTTTTTGAATAGGTTGTTTTGTTGCTGGGTTTTGAGTATCAATTCATTGGAGATTCTGAATCAATTAACTGAGCAAGGAAGAAGTCGAAAGGCAAGGGAACTGTTGAGATGGTTCTCTTCTCTCTTTTTAAAGTTTTAATGATGTGTCTGATTTTATTTTGTGTTGAATTTCAAATTCTACATTGGCTTATGACAAGTAGTATCTCATGACGGTTTAGAAATGATGATTTGTTTAGAGTTTTTTTTATATATTCTGGTTGGACAAAATAAGTTGATTATTTGCAAATTTCATGAGGTTTTCAATAAGACTGTTTACCAACACTTTTGCATGTAAATAGTATGTATATACACATTAAGTAATTGTACTTTTTTAATCCCGTAGCATTGCGTGGGCAATGGTTGCTAGTGTTTACATCTAATTTCAATAAAAATCTTGGTCAGGAGTTTGATCACGTGTCTAGGTCCATCATCGAAGAATTTTGATGCCTTATCATCATTTACTTTCCATTTAGACTTTTGCTTAAGTATGTCACATGGTCAAACGGGTTGATTTAAGACTCTCACCAATTATGTTACCTTGTCACTATTTTTTATTTTTGGTACGTGGCGTAGTTAGATCCCAATTCTTTAGAGACACGTGACTTACGTCTATGCATTTAAAGAATGCAACAATTTTTGCCCATCCAATTTTTTTTAACGTGCAAGTGTGCATAAATTAATTGCCTTAAATATGACAACAAAAAGAAAATATAGGCAACTAGGATGAGCAAAATCTCAAAACCAAGCTCTTGCCTCACTTGGCAAGGAATTAAGCCAGATAGAAGCCTTTAGAGAAGAGTGCCTCACAAAAGCCAATGCATCTACAACAAAATTAGTTTCCTAGAAAATATGCACCATCTTATCTCCGACATTGTTCTCCAACAATGCCTCTAGGGCGACAGGGGCCACTATTCCAATCATGAAAAATGGGTCGATTTCATTTCGTCCTTCTAAGTACACAATTCTCTTCATTTATGATCATGTTGGGCAAAAAAATCTGCAAGCCAATCTATGGATATTGTAAATAATGATTTAAAAAATTTCATTGGGCAATTTGGAAAGAAGTTTTCGCCTAATTCCCAAATTATCCCACAATCCTAATCACTTTTTTTTTCTTTGGAGCAAAGGGAACATGCATTACCAACAACAAACATTACAACACAGAGCCCAAAATTTACAACACAGAGGCCCAACAACAAAAAACACAAACAAACAGCAGAGGCCCAACCAAAAGTTGAGACCAAAACAAAAAAAAAAAACACAGAAACAACTGGAGCCACTGCGTCTTCCGCCATAACTGCCGTTGCAACCACCAAAACAGCAGTCGTGCATGTCAATCCAGCCAAATTTGCTCTCCAAACAAAGCCTTGCCTCACCGATACCAGCAGCCAATTCCAAGCTTCCCTCCAAGCCCAACTACAGACACCAGAGAATCTGTAGCCAAGTGAAAGAAGCTCATGGCAGTCCACAAGCAACATTGCCAACAAAGGCAGACATCAAAGAGAATGAGGGAGTGCAAGGAACACCCGACCCAGTGCAAGCACCAGATCAAAGCACACCAACTCGAAACACTGCAACAAATCATGGCAAATCGTGATTGAAGCTTGGAAATTGGATGAATATGAATGAAAGATAGTAAAGGGGAGAGAAGAAAGCAAATCGGCCAATAAAACCAGGGAAGAAAACAGTGGATGGAAGAGGAGAAAAAACAAAAGAAAACCCACCGATCCCAGCCGGAGCTAGGATCGGCCGCACTAAAATTGGACTCGATTGAGAACCACTCACACAAATCAGTGAGATTAACCCACACAGACAGAGAGAAGGTCTCTGACGGAGAGAGAAAAGAAAAGGCTGTTGTTGATACATCCAATGTCCTTGTTCTCTAGGCGACCTAGTATTACTTGCCAATAAACTCGACCGACATAGTTCACAAGGACAGACAGCACTACCAAGCATCAATCCTATTCCTAATCACTTTTGTTATGAACTTTCTGTCACAATCCAAAATCACCAAAGGCAAAAGGCAAATTGTTTTTCCAAAATACTAAATTACTTTTCCTTTCTCATCCAATAAAAAAAAAGTGAAGCCTCGAGGAAAATACTAAATTACTTTTCCTTTCTCATCCAAAATACTAAATTACTTTTCCTTTCTCACCCACATAATAATCTCACCCACCATAAAAAATTCAAAAAGTAAAATATTATTTTTTCATCCACTATTATTCCCAAAATAACCATAATATTTTTTTTAAATAACTCTAATATATCTTTAAATAATATTATAAATAAATAAATAAAAATATAAATAAAATGAAAGAAAATACAAGACCTAAGACCTAGATATTCATCATCTCCTTCACACATATCGCCGTCTTGCAGAGACCTCAAACCCCCAAACTACTCTTCTTCCTCCTTTTTTTGTTAAAACCGGAGATCTCACACCCAATTCTTTTTTTTTTCCATTGAAGTTTCTTGCCTTCAACTAGCATACGCCCATTCCTTCCTCCAATCCTTCTATCGATTCTAACCCAAATCTTTCTCAACCTCTTTCCACCAAAGATGTCACACCATTATTTATTTATTATTTTAAATTTTTTTTTTTTTCAAAATTTTAGTACTAAATTAAATAGGAATTTAAGAGTCTTCTTTTAAAATGATAAATATGTTATTAACATTTTCATTAAATGGTGGGATGGAGAAATAAAACACCAGGTGAGAATATCACCACTCATTTGTTCTGGTACCTTGTCTAGGAAGTCTTGCAAAATTAACCTTTTGCCCCTCTACTTTTGCAGATTCCATCCACCACTGTGACTCTGTGCTCTGTTTTCTTTCGTGTGATCAATAATTGAGCTCACTATATAAATACGGTCGCACTTGAGGCTTTAGTCACAGAGCAGGGAGTTTAGATCAACAGAAAATCCAACTGTTTTGATTGAGCAAAGCAAAAACTGAGAGAGAGGAATGGCCGTCGATTACTACAAGCTTCTTCAAGTTCAACGAAACGCCAAAGGCGACGACTTGAGGAAAGCCGCCGAGGCCAAGCTCAATCAAATCAACGATGCCTACAAGGTATGTGATCATTCGGATCAGTTTTTTTTTTTTCTTTTCTTAGTAAACTATATTTTACACTACTCTCATTTGTTGGCAGCATAAATAGTCTCTGTTGATACTATTTGTTATAAAAACATTTATGTTCATGAACGCTTTCCAATGTAAAGATGGTCTCGTTTGAGACTGTTTATGTAGGAAACAGTTTTATTTGTAAGTCCTTTTGTTAGAAGTGATTTTAGTAAAGCCCATGTTTGAAAATTTGAAGCATTTGGAAGTGGTGCTTCTTCATGAATCAAAAGCGCTTTTAGTTGTTAGTATGCATAAAGGGCAGGAACTGCTGCAAATTACGATTTTAGTCTATTTTAACTAAAATTTGCAAATTGAAATTTGTTGTTAGTTATGGGTAAATGGGCAGGTTTTGAGTGATCCCAGAAAGCGAGCGGTGTACGATCAGTGCGGGGAGGAGGGGTTGAAAGGAGGGGTGTCGCCGCCCGGCCCGGTTCGTCATCGTCTGGCGGGCAAGGGTTCAACTCTCGGAGCTCTGGCGATATTTTCTCTGAATTTTTCGGGTTTTCGGGTTTTGGAGGGTGGGACATGGGCGGGTCAAGGGCAGGCGGGTCGAGAGCTGGCGGGAACCCGCTTCAGAGGAGTATGTTTGGAGAAGACCTATTTGCTCAGTTTAGAGGCGGAGCAGAGCCTTCACCAGCTGTGCCGAGGAAAGCTGCACCGATAGAGAGGACATTGCCTCGTGCTTTGGAGGATTTGTATAAGGGCACCACCAAAAAGATGAAGATTTCCAGGGATGTTCCTAATGCTAGTGGGTAAGAATTTTTGCCTCTGTGGGCATTGTTTGCTTCTGCAAATCATTTTGCTATATATCTGTCTTAGCAATGCTGTTGTCTGTTAGTTGTTAATATGCTTTGTATGACTGTCGTTGCTGTTCATAGTAATGTGACTGGTATCTGTTAGCTATATCTGACTTCTCACATCTTTCAGGTAACATTTTGTGCTCAGGTATTTAGAATTCTAGGTTAGATCTCTGTTACTTTGTGTTATTCTTAAATGTAAGTATTGCATCGTACTTTCCTTATTATCCTTGCTTGCGAATGTATGATCCTTGCTAGAGAAAAGTATTGTATCGTATTTTGTTTACTACCCAGAGTCAGGAAAGATGTGGATAAAGGTATTAAGGACGATGTTATGACTAGTGATGTGGGTACTTGTTTGCTTGAGGGTCTTATCTTGATCTTGGGGTTGTCCAAGTTTCTAACTTCTATTGTTGTCTCGTTTCCCCACATGATAGCTTTTCTCATTTGATTAAAAGTGTCATTATTTGAGCAGGAAAGTTCTTGTCGACAAATTGCACAAAACATCAGTATGTATCAGTGGTTGCGAGAGCTTGATATATCACTGGATGTGCATCTTTTTTATTGATCTCATTAACTAAAATTAGTTAATAGTGCTAGCTAAATGTGCTAAATCTAGATTATGGTTCTTTCTAGTACTAATCTTATAAGGCCATTTCTAACCGAGGGCCGGTCAGAAAGCTCGTTTTACACCTCTGATCCTCCAAGGTATTAATATTTTAATGAAGAGTACATGGCCATATTTGCATCTCCAGCCGAGGGCTAAAGGGCCACGGAGCTCGTTTTAACCCGGTCACAAACAACCATCTCCAACCGAGGGCCAAATGTAATTTATTATTTAAATTTAAAAACAACAACTTAAATTTAAAAACTACAACTTATATTTAAAAACTACAAATTATATTTAAAAACAATATTAACTTCAATTAAAAAAACTACAAAAACTTAAATTTAATATCCATAATCAACATCATCTTCATCATCTGCCATTGTAGGAGTATAGTCAGAGGTAAACAACTGCCGCCGGGTCATAATATCTTTTTTTCTATCAAAATAAGCCTTACTCATTGGAGTGTAATTAGAAGTGTTCCTTTCCATATTCTTATCTTCCATCTCTTCTTGTATTTGTTTGGCCCGTTCTTCATGTCTACAGTTCCTTTCTTCTGCGACAATGGCATTTTGCTCCGTCAGTAATTGCAATGAGGCCGCCACTTCACGTTGAGCAGCGTTATCATCATTTACCTTGCCCTTTTTCTTCAACCTTCGGACCTTGTTTCGTCCCATAGCCCTAGGTATGGAACCTTCACCCGGGGATGAATTTTCTACCCTTGTTTGTTGAATGGTAGGAGATCCATCTTCATCTATATCTACAGCTGGAGATGCAGTTCAGAACACCGGCATAAGACCTACTCTATGTTGATGTGGATCTTCAAATAACACCCACCCTTACGAATTTTCCAACAACCGTGAAACTGAAAGAGTTTTGAATTGCCCTCCATATACAATTCCTCCGCTTGGCGTACCTAGAAAATATAATTATAAAAATTAAAGGAAATTAATTTATGAAATTAAATGTAATATAATTAAATATATTTACAAAAATTAAAGCAAAGTAATTCATGAAATCAAATGTAACATAATTATAAAAATTGAAGGAAATTAAATGTAATATAATTAAATATTTAAAATAAACTGTGAAAACACTAACTTCGTCGTAATAATTGGCGCCGCTTTCATGTCTACTTGCGGCTGCTAACAATGTTTGATGCCATTTATTCAAACTTGGATGAATATGTTTCTTCCATCTTGAAGAACAACTCTCGTGGTTTCGGATATTCGGTGGAATGGTGCCTTTATAGAACTTTAAGTATTTTTTGGACACACGAGTCCAAACACCTTCACTTATTTGAGAAATTCCCCTCACACTATCTTTCGAGATCCATCTATAAGCCCTGCAAAGAGCTTCATCTTCTTTTCGGGTCTAAGACCTACCTTTCATTGCAGACGAGGCCATTTGAAAATTATTGAAAAAATTGAAGGAAATATTATTGGAAGAAGTAAGAAAATATAATGTGAAGAAAAAAAAATTGAAATATAATGAAGTGAGATAGTATGAAATGGTACAAAATTATGTGAGAAATGATGTAGGAATGGCTTAGGTATTTATAGGGAAAAAAAGAATTTTTTTTTTAATACAACAACTAGTTGATGTCAGCTAGCCGTTGTATTCAATTTTTGGCCTACTTAATTGGTCGGTTATAATCGACACTATTTATATTATTCTGTAACCGACAGGAATCCGACAGAAATAATAAAAAATTTGGCCTAGCCCGGGGCTGGTTGGATTGGGCCAACCAATTGGCCCTTTGGCCCTTTCAGATTCCGAGGGGCCCACGAGCCTTCTGGCCTAACCCTCTGTTGGAGATTGTTTTCGAGCTATTTTTAGCCCTCTGGCCCTTCGGTTGGAAATGGCCTAAGTTTCTAGTCTTTAGCTGTCATCCTGACCAAGGTGTTTCTTGGTTTCCAAATATAGGATAACTAGAAAATTTGCATACATCTACTTAGGAATTTGACTATATGTATATACATAGGAGCTTTATGTAGATGTTTCTTGTTGAGTAATGGTTTACCTGATAGTCAATGCTGATGAGGATATAAACTAAAGATTAACTGACTGGACTAAGCCGTAATGCTTACTATTTCTGTTTGAAGTTTATATGTTCTAATCTCCACTTTATCCTTGATATTCATCTCAGACAACTTTACCTGTCACCTATAACTCATGTTTGAAACCCACGACGTCACATTATTTCCTTCTTTGGGATTGCAAAACATTTGGAAAGCAGTATCGAGTAGTCTTGGGCATTTTTAAATGTGGAATAGTAAGCCTCATAACACTTATGAACGTAGATTACCTGATATTTGTGTATTTGGTGTCTTTTATTGTCTCACAATCAAGACAGTCATCCAAAAATGATGCAGAGTACTCCACGAGACTTTCTATATTTGAATATCTGGCAGCAGATAGGGAATCCAAGATGCCCAAATAACTATAAGATATTGTTGTACATAATGCTTTCATATATTGTGTATGCTCATTCCTGCTTATTAACGATGGATTCTTTTGTCTGCTTATAAAGTCAAGTTTTGCACTGTTGCCTATATCGTTTACTACGATTATGTATTCTATCCGTGTCTACTAGCGAGGCATACTAAAATGTTTAGACTTCAGTGTAACAGATCTACTTACCCTCTTTTGCGGGTGCAAATGGCTTTAATGTTAAAACTTCTTGAGACTTTCTGCTAGTATGATTGTCTATGGTTTGAGCCTGGGAGGTCCACGCGTACATATGGTTTGTGGGCAGTGGTAAATTGTGAAATTTTAGCATTGGGGTGGCAGAAATGTCTGTTGGTATAGTGGGAATTGTAGTTTTGCTGATGGATATGTGAAATATGGTGCTGGTTGGATTCATTTGCTAATTGGAAGGATGAATATTTGCTTTTTCTAATACATGTTGATGTCGGAAAGAAACTCTTTGGGAAGTACTGTGGCTTTAGCTATGATGATCTTGTCCTTAGTAATGTTATTGTTTATCTTCCAGATGTCGAATTGGCACCTTTTGGATCAATTTAATTGACTAGAGGTAAAAGTAATGAAAACGCTATATATTAGCAAGTCTGTTGGATCCATATGCTATTTATTCTTGTTTCCTTTTCTTTGTTTACAGGAGAACTACCACGGTGGAGGAAACTCTAACAATTGAGATCAAGCCAGGGTGGAAAAAGGGCACGAAAATCACTTTCCCAGAGAAAGGGAATGAACGGAGAGGAATCATACCAGCAGACCTTGTTTTTATCATCGATGAGATGCCTCACGGTGTTTACAAGAGGGATGGGGACGATCTGATTGTCACTCAGAAGATCTCTCTAGCGGAGGCTCTGACGGGTCACACCGCGCAGCTGACAGCCCTAGACGGGAGAAATTTGAGCGTCTCTATTGATTCCATTATCAGCCAGACCCATGAAGAAGTGGTTAGAGGGGAGGGGATGCCTATCCAGAAGGAACCATCCAAGAAGGGGAACTTGATTGTCAAGTTTAGCGTCAAGTTCCCCAAGCTCACCTCGGAGCAGAAAACCGGCATCAGAATGTTGCTGACATCTTTGTAAACGCCGGTTGTTGACTCGTAGCAGTCCGTATTATCTTTCTAAGTAGCGTAAGTACTAAGTAGGTGTTTATTGCGTTTGCCTGTGTAACAAGGAGATTGCTGCTCTATCAGCAATGGAAAAATAAAATACTTTCATGTATGTATGTATGTTATCAGTGTGTTTAATTTCTTCATCAATCTAAATGTATTCGGATGGAAAAATAAAATACTTTCATGTATGTATGTTATCAGTATGCAATTGAACAGACGCCAAAATACGATGCAGATGCAATTGATGCGATTTCCTCCTCTACCTAAACATACATATCCCAAATCCACAAAAAACTAACCAAAACAATGACAGTCCATACCGGAGCTCAAACCAATTGCTGGAGCTGCTGTGCCGTTTCTTTCCGGTTAGACCTCACTTGCTTCATCAGCTCAGCTTGGTTCGCCAGCATTGAAATCACCACGTTCGACATTTCCATCTCTTGCATATGAAACTGTCTTAACGTTTCTATATGAAGGTTCCTCATATCCTCGTCTACGAACTTGCGAAAAGAATGGCGAGTTTCTTGCAGAGAACGTCGAAGAATCTGAAATGCAAAGGAATTTCCCTGCTGTGTATCTTGTTGATGCACATTTTGGAGATGCCAAGTTCCTCCGTCCATTGCTGGAAGATCCCCTCACACCTAATCGTGAAAGGAGTATTTTTGCAGAATGTAAAATGCTTATATCCATTCATATTCATAAAACATACGGACGATTCACCAAAACCCTTTATTAGTTTAACACATATGAAAGACTAAATGATCTTGAAATTCAATGATTTTGTCAAGATGTGATATTTTGATGATGATATTCAAATGATGATAAAGAGACTGAACAGTTTCGATTATGATATTCAGACGGTAAAATTTTGTTAATCGTAAGTGAGAGACAAGTAAGTTCCCCATAAGAAGACACAAATATTATTCTTGTTTATTTTTCCTAATAAAGACCCTTTTGATACATGTAACTATAAAGGAACATAACCGACCAATTCGGTAACTACCAAATTGGTTTAGCTTGTTTGTACTAACAAATTTGGGGTCTAAACCGAACCAAACCGGTTGACAACTACCCCTACTCACCCATACAAAAATCCAAGAAAGTTGGGGGTCAAATTGCAAATAAGATCTAGTATAGAGGCGTCCATGTGAAATTGATACAATATATGTCCTTTCTAAATTACAATTTCTCAGGATTTTAGATTCTCCATAGAACTCCAAGGGGGAGTGGAATTATCAAGTATCCCCGACCTAAACACACCCTGCTCTCTCTCTCTCCCTCTCTCCTCGCACGTTTACATGTATCTCTCTCCTCCTCCGATCTGTCTTCATGCTTTTCCCCTTCCCTCTCTCTAATTCGAACTCTTTCCCTGCACTGAAACCCTAACGCTAGATTCCCAATTTCTTCCCCAAAACGCTCCCTTTTAGATCCCATGGAGATGGCCTCGAGTCCGCGAACGGTGGAGGAGATCTTCAAGGATTACAGTGCTCGAAGAACCGCCGTTGTCCGCGCTTTAACTTACGGTACTCCAATCTCTCTCTCTCTCTCTCTCTCTCTCTCTCTCTCTCTCTCTCTCTCTCTTAATTTTCTTTCGGTTTTGGAAATCTCTGACCTTTTCGGTGGTTTTGGTTTCTCGCAGATGTCGATGAATTTTACGGACTCTGTGATCCAGGTAAATGCCTAATTGTAGATCAGACTTCTAACTATATTTTGCTTGCTTTTGTGAAATTTTAATTGTAATTTTACCCTACAGTCGTTGGCTTTTGTAATTTTGTATGAAATTATGGATGTATTTCTGTCAATTAAATGCGTAACATATTTTGTAAGAACAATTTGTATATGTTTCCTAGAGACTGAGAAATTTGGAAGAGGCTAGGAAAATGATGCATTTGGCTGTTACTTTGATTCTGCTAAATCGTAATTTACTGTAATTGTGTGCTAATTAATTGGATTAATTGTTAAAACTGGAACTCTTTCTGACCTTAGCTGTGTATTTAGACTCACTTTAGGTAAGCTGAAATCAATTCCTAATTTTTTTGTTGACCCAATTCATGGTTTTCTTTGGTTATAAATCTTCGGTTTGGTTTAGAGAAGGAGAATTTGTGTCTGTATGGGCACCCGAATGAAACCTGGGAGGTGACACTTCCGGCGGAAGAAGTCCCACCGGAGCTTCCTGAGCCAGCACTTGGGATCAATTTTGCAAGAGACGGCATGAACCGCAAGGACTGGCTCTCTCTGGTTGCTGTTCACAGTGATTCTTGGCTGCTCTCTGTCGCGTTCTATTTTGGAGCACGTCTTAACCGCAGCGAGAGGT
The DNA here is from genome assembly GCA_963580275.1 of Crataegus laevigata. NCBI lineage: Eukaryota > Viridiplantae > Streptophyta > Magnoliopsida > Rosales > Rosaceae > Crataegus > Crataegus laevigata. Next base: position 8,201,733 of record OY756952.1, on the reverse strand, counting down.
ATTAGATTTTTTTTTGTTTTTTGGTGTTGCTGCACGTTGGTATAAATAGCTGCTAGTGTTTTATTATGTTGTCGATGCATGATTTAAGATGTCTAGATCCGGAGTTAAAATTTCTTTTCATATAATACCTTATGCAGGATAGCTACATGAGTGGAGCAATTGCTATAAGTGCTAGCTATCTCCACTAAATTTTTAAATCAGATATTATCTGACAGAAATCCTTTGTAGTTTAGTTTAATAGTCACTTTTCCAGTGTCCTGCTTTGACTACGTACCAAACTTGAAATGGACCTTAAAAAGTCCATTTTGGCCATTGAAGATTTTTGAGCACTTGACCCCTTTTTTCTGCGACTTGCATCCAGGCTCCAAGTATAAAATGACTGTATGTTTCAGCTTTTAAATGTCTGTCATTGTTTGGGATTGAGGAACTTCATTGCAGCAAGTTCTTATGCATCTTTGCTTGAGTTCTCGATAGTTTTACTCATCAGGATTTGCTCTGTATATTTACAGGAAACGCCTATTTAGCTTGATCAATGATCTTCCTACTGTCTTTGAAGTTGTGACGGAACGGAAACCCGTCAAAGAAAAGCCCAGCGTGGATAGTGGAAGCAAATCTCGAGGCAGCACAAAGGTCAGATGAATCGTTTTTTGTTCTGTTTTTTCCATCTTAGAATCTTATATTACCCATTCTTGTGTAAGGTTCTTACTTGTTGAGAATGTTTTGCTTTGATGTACAGTAAGTTTCTTTTTCCATCTCAAGAAAAGAAAAGAACAAAAATATCTTTGGTTACAGATAAACCGCTGCTGTTGGTGTACTCAAAGATGTCATGTCTTATAATTGCTAGCTTTTCAGTATTCAGTACCGCTGATGTAGGAATTTGGAATGTGTTTTTTTTTAAATTTTATATAGTAGCCATTAACTGGTTCGTCTTCTCTATAGAGATCCGGTGATGGGCTAGTGAAAAGCACTCCTAAGCTACCACCTGATGAGAGCTTCGAGGAGGATGATGATGAACATAGCGAAACTCTCTGCGGGAGCTGTGGCGGAAATTACAATGCAGATGAATTTTGGATCGGCTGTGACATCTGTGAGAAATGGTTCCACGGAAAATGTGTTAAGATAACACCTGCTAAGGCCGAGAACATCAAGCAATACAAGTGCCCGTCTTGCAGCTTGAAAAGGGGCAGGCAGTAGCGGACGCTCAACCCAAACCGTCGGACGAGAACAAGGCAGATAGCGTCGTCTCAGTGGCTGACAAAGTAGTGTAGGAAATGTCACTACTTAATGTACTGCATTTGTTGTTGTGATGCTTGTTCATAATAGATGCTTTTCTCAGAGGGGTGGGAGCCTTTCTTCGCCATCAAACGTTGCTTCGGCTTTTATATTATCTCGCAGTTATTGATCATGACAAATTGTATGAATTATATTTGAATCTTTCAACCTTATGAAATTAAGATGAGTCTAAACCAGGCTTGGCAAATCTGAAATAACTCAGGTTTACATGTACATGTGGCATTCTTGGTGCAGTGTACAAGTTTATATTGAAAGTTGGAATAAGAAAGTCACCAATCGAGAAAGTCGGGAGTTAGAGATAAGGAAGGTATCGAGTACCTATCTAATCTATTTCTTAGATGTTTAGATATTGGATCAGGGATTGTATTGTGGAAATCACATGCGTTCGGGTAATGTTTAACGATTGTGTTAGTAAACTTGAGAAGTCGGAACGAAAATAATTGTAATACCGATTTTGGACGTCTTTTATTGAGTTTTGAGAGTATTATGTGTTCAATCAATATTTCTCACGTGTAAAGTGCACTAGACGAAGGAAGGGAGTTAGCCTCACAATGTGCTACTACTAATGTGGTTTAAATTTGTTTTTGACAAGAATCGAATCTAAGACCTTACTTACTTGAATGTCGACATATTTGTTCGCAATTTTACTTTTATCAATCATACCATAATTTTATTTTTGGCTAATTTTACGGAGACGAACTATTTAGATAAAATTTTACAAATTATATGATGTAGTTGTTGATGATTGGATTATTAGTTCAGTGTTAACTAACATGCTTATTTTTTAATGGTGACACCAATCTTTGCTATATTAATTAATTTTTATTTAAAACTTATATATATATAAAAGAAAATTACAAATATGACAGCTGGGCATATACAATTTCTAGCAGTCTGCCCCTCTATTTTCCAAGTGAATACGGATTGAACTTTGACCATGATCAATTTAACTTCGTACATAACACTGCAAACAAAGAATTTACGTCGAAATATTTGACTTAGAAAGTTTTAAGACATAGAACATTAAAGTTTCAAATGTTGTGGACTCTGCTGCGTTTACTTAGTTTCATCCGACAGTTAGAGACAGCTTAAGGTATAAAGTATATATCCAAACGCAGCACTCCCCACTTAGTTCACATCGTCATTAATTTGTTTTTGTCTACAACTGTTGCTGCTTCTCGTACATGTTAATTCTTTTTGTTATAATCGTGTTCCTCCTCTCCGCAGAGCTCGAGAGCAGCTTCTGATCTTTGACGAATTTGAGATGGGTTCGCGCCGATCAGCGAGCTCTGCGGCGAATAAGGAACGCCTGCGATGGACGCAAGAGCTGCATGATCGGTTTGTGGAGGCAGTTACTAAGCTTGGTGGCCCTGATCGTAAGTCTAACTAATCTAGCTAGGTTTAGTTCATGCAGTTAATTAACTTAATGTGACGTAAATATTATCCCAGTTACTTGAGCAAAACTTCAAGTGTAATCGAGGATTTAGCTCCTCTGATCTCTCTGTATCATGTGATTCGAGAGTGTGATTATGTAACGCGAGAGATAGAGAGCGGGGGTGAATTCTCGGTGACACGCTCGAATCCCCCTGTTACTAATATGGTGTGCAGGGCTTGTTCTACATACCCGGTGCGTATTTATTTAGGTTTATAATCGGTTTGGTTTTATAGGGGCAACACCAAAGGGTATCTTGAAAGCCATGAGTGTTTCTGGACTGACCATCTACCACATCAAAAGCCATTTGCAGGTTCGTTCTCTTTCCCTTTGTCACGCCCCGATCTTGAGATATGATCAGTTAAGATCAAGGGAAAACAACAAGAAAAAGTAGAACTTTGGGCTGCACTGCATTTTGTATCTGATTTTCGATAATTTTCCAGGAAAAAAGTATCTGATTGTTTTGTTTTTTCTTTTTATGATTTTCAGAAGTACAGAATCTCGAAGTTTATTCCAGAGTCGACTAGTAGTAAGTTGAATTATAATCTCCTATTTATTTTCCCTTATAAATTTTGGTACATCTGATGGCATCTAATTACCTACTGCTTACTCGTCTTGTGGTACTACTTTTTCATTTTCCACAGTAGGCAAGCTTCAGAAGAAAAACATTTCTGAAATGCTGCCTAATTTCGGAACAACATCGTGAGTAATCATGTTCCTTCTCCCTCGTTTAAGTTAAAAAATAATAATAACCATGTTGTATCAGTTAATTGTTGGATTAACTTCATTAATTAAATTTTGAACCTGCTGTGTGCTTTGAACAACTTCTAGTGCTGCTCAGCTCAATGAAGCCTTCAAAATTATGCAGATACAAGCAAACAGGAGACTCAGTGATCAACATGAGGTATATATATAAATTATTTATCCAAATCACAATCTGCAAAATCTCTACCTCCATATAAATTGGCAGGCTATATATGTAACGGATGTTTGCTTTTATTAAAGGATATGCGTTGATGTGTCATTGATTATGCGTGTCGATATTCTTGTCACGAACAAAACTTACTGACATGTTATGTCACAGAGGTTTCTGTCATATGAGTACCCAAAAACACGGTCACGAGTCACCAAATATTACTAATAAGATTCTTTTTGTGGGTTTATTTTTAAGGTGCAAAAGAGCCTGAAACATAAACTTGAAGCCCAAGGAAGGTTTCTTGAAAGATATTCAACAGAACGCCATAACACAAACAAGAACCGTCCGATCCTGATAAAAAAACCTAAAAAAGCTCCCTTGTCGCAGACATCGCTGCCTTCTCTCTGTGACGACTCAGAGTCAAATGCAAAGGACTTTGCATCCGACTCGGGGCCTGACAGAAGCGAAACAGAGTCATCTGCAGAACTATTCCAAGCTCAGAAGAAGAAGCCGAGGCTTCACCATCATCAAAATGACCATAATTTCCAGCTTGCATTTAACTCAGAGTTCAGCTATATCCCCCATCAGGACGACAATATCAGCTTTCCTTGGAACTTTGCAGCCTGCTTATCTCCTTTACCTTTAGTAGTGCCCAGTTGCTTGCTATAAATTAAATTTTGATGAGTGCCATATATATATGTGTGTGTATGTGTGTGTATTTGTATAAGAAATGGGATATTTTGATTTTGATGCTTCCATTTGCTTTGCTTGGAAGTTTATGGAAGCAATCAAAATATCCATCATAGTATATAGAGATTAGTAGTTGATGATGTTTCCTAATAAGATCTTGGCAACACTTTCTCTATTGCAAAATAAATGTATAAATATTTGGGATAAACTTACACTACTACGTAATACATATGGTATTGTACTCTTTTGTTTGGAACTAAAACATGACAACCAAGTCTTGGCAACAAAGGCATGCAGACATCTTCATTGACTGAGTTCAAACAACATGAAACTTATGCTTATTTATGGTCCTCGTTTTCTTCTTCTGTTTAACAAAACCAAGTCTTCGAGATTTTATCAAAAGAATTGACCACTATACGAATTACGAAGTCTCCAGACTCGTGATCAGTTTGAGTCGGCAAAGAGAGGACGTACACTTAACTTATAGGTATATTGAAGAGAGAGGGTGATTTGCATAGGCAGATTTGTAGCTTACAGTGATTGCAATGGGATATTTCCACATCATGCACGATTTTAATTAATTTGTTCTTTTATTGGAGAAGGTTTTGGTTGTCATCGTCAAACTAGTATCTGGTAGAATCCATGCCGGAGTAGCAATTGTGCATATTTGTTTGGATATTTAGTGGTGAGTTAGGCTGTTGCCGCGCCGATTTTTAACCAGATCGGATTTATGCTAGATTCATGCCAGAGTAAGCCATTCTGCATCTCTAGTGGGAATCTAATGCTTTAGGGACGTATAACATTAATAGATATGCACCTAACATAACATAAGATGAATTTGCAAATATATCATATTGAAAATTTAGTGCTTAACTTGTCACATGCAATTAGAGGTGGCAAATCAATCCATTGGATTGTTAATGGGTACTCATTAAGACTCATTTAGTTCAATTTCACTTTACACCATTGTCATCACTACCAAAATTACTCTTATATTATGGTAATATCAAACAAAACGGGTCTTAACAATTACTCATAAATAACCCAGTAAATTGATTTGCCACCATAAATAAAAATTACAAGATTATTCTAGTGCAACAACACCACCATATAATATTCTAATAAAAGGCATGGAGACTAACACTATTCATAGGATTTTAAAAATTCAATTTGTGCCTTTCCACAAGGCCCCTTCGTCCTAATGTAAAGCCGATACTCATCAAGTGTCATAGGCGAGTAAAGGGCAGGTCCATCATTTGTGACAAGAGCTTTGACAGGTTCAATCATCAAATCACTCTTTGGGTTGTAAAACAAGGCCAGTGAAACTCTGTCTTTAACTGAATTCACAATCACTCTATGCTCCACACTTTTGTAAATTGCATTGCTCAACACCTGAGTTTGATCTCCGACGTTCACGATGAAAGCATTAGGAACAGGCGTCACAGTCACCCATTTTTCACCTTTGCGAACTTGAAGTCCGGCCACATTTTCATCGGGTAAGAGAAGGGTCAGGCCACCTGGGTCAGAGTGTTCTGAGAGACCAAGGGTTAGGTCTGGCTGAGGGCATTTTGGATAGAAATTGACCCGTAAACATGCCCCAATGTTCTCTTCTCCTCCGAAAGCATTGAGAAGTTGGTCTTCCCCAAGTTCAAGGTTTAGAGACAACACCCTTATCAGAATCCCACATAGTTTAATTGTTGCTTCACTGTGTTCTTCAATCAATCTCCTACAAACATCGCATTGAAAAATTAGTACTTTGACTTATGACATACAATAGTTTTTCCTAGTAATTCAAATGGGCTTAATAACGAGATAAATAATAAGCGGTCATGAGCATGACCAATAATACTTTACATCCGAAAAAAAACACTCTAACAAAATAAGCGTATACAATCTTCCTTTCACAATAAATTTTGGCATTAGTAATATCATTATATACACAAAGGAAGTCATAAAAGCAGGTTTTCAACGTTGATAATAAATTCATAGCAGAAAAATGAAAAGTGAAAAATACCTGCATGAAGATGGGAGAGCAGGCCACTTATTGTGGTTTCTGAGCTGGGGAGGCATGTAATGAAGAAAGTAATAATCACTCCAATCCAGAATAGCCCCCTTCTCGACGCCCAGCCGACTTCCGTACCCTTCGTACGTATTCGGCTTGTTGGAGTACTCCTGCTTCACCTCCAGCGGCTGCCCGAAGAACTCGCGCCATGTGTCCCTCGCCCGCTTCATCAGCTCGCCGCTCACCCCGTGGTTCACCACCTGAAAAAAAAACCCCACTCCCTGCAGGCGCTCGAGATCGAACGCATAGTCGACTCGCGGAGGCTCCGCTTGTGGCTCAAAAGGTTCTGAAGGTCAATGACCGGGATGTTGATGTCAGCATCGCGGTGGTTGTTGGTGTTTGGTGGTGATGGTCGTTTGGATGGTGGCTGGATGTAGAGTTCGGGGATTGCGGTTATGCCGCTTTCTGCTAAGGACTGGACTCTCACGATAGGCTCAGGCCAAGACCGCAAGCAACTCATGATTGTGGTTATGTTTCTAGTCAGATGGGTTTAAATCTGCAATGCAAGAGTGAGACTGTAAGAGGAGGAGATATATAGGAGGTTTATATAAAGTAGTGGTAGGAGGGTGAGGGTGGGGGAATTTCTGGTTCTGACAAACTGAGTCCCCAAGTGATCTTTGTTTAGCTGGCATTTCTCATCGGGTGCATGAGGTCGTATACTCGTCCTGTCGTCAGTCCTTGCTTTAGATATATGATTCGTTGAAGGAATATAAAGTTGAGTACAATCACAAAATGTAACATTCTCGGAGATTCTGCCATTTCTGGAAAATGGTTTCTAATCAAGCCATTTCGTGATGAGGAATATAATTAATAATTGAGTTCTGAAGGTTGAGAATCTTGAGATGAGATAAAAGTACGTAGGATAGGTTTTAGTAAACATAGCTTCTATTTTTGCATGCATGCACATGGCCACTTCCTGGTGGACTTCTTAACATCGGTTCCCAGTAGTACAAGTTATCATCGGCGGAGCAATGAAGGACCACAAAGGTTCCAAGCCCATCTTAATATTTTTTTTGCGCATAAAAATTTAGTGTTATGTTTATAATATTTAAGGTTTATAGTTTAATTTCTTTCTTTGAGTTTGATTTGAGATTGGTGGCTCCTATAAAGTTCAAGCAATCCGTTGCTTGCGAGCTTTGAGGAAGACAAAAAGGCATGCGGTTTAGGTTCAATAATGATAATGATGAGAACAATACCATAGTAAACTAAAACGACGATAGTCAGTTTCTCACCACACAACAAAGTATTTTATTTTAAATTAAGAGAGCTATTTAGATTGAGACTTTGGAGCCCCTTAGGCTAAAATCCTGGCTAATTCGAGCAGGACCACCACAAGCGGTTGTCATTTAGCGGTTTAGGTATAAATGGCTAATTAATTACTTAAACAGATTCTCTAAAAGCTTGCAATTAATTAGTTTGGGTAAATGGAGAAAATATGATAGGGCCGAGTGTTGTTTGTTTACAGAGAGGGCAAGATAAGAATCGAAAAGACGACTACTTTTTATAGGATAAGCTTATCTGTTCAGTACGTTTGAAAATATATTTGAACAAAAAAAAATCCCCAATATAGTCTGAAAGCACTAAGAGACGACTGCCCGTTTATATTACAAACATGAACTTGCACATGTGGAAAGACAGACCCCATTTTATTCATCAGGATGCTATATAGCACCAAACCAACATCTACTCATCCACGTCTTTCTTATTACCTAAAGCGCACTGAAAGGATATTTAATCCAACAATGCTTGGCTTCTCAAAGATGAGGTGAAATTCTTACTTAAAACTTTTAGTGTTTTAATTACAGAGCTTTATACTTATGATCATAACCGCTCATACTATGAATCACACCGTAATGATCATCTTTATAAAAAATGAATTAAAACTAAGGTCATTTAGTCAATCTATTGTAGCAAATACATAGACGGTACGTAATGTTTTTACCAATACTGTTCATTTGTTTTTAAACAGTTTGATGACTAAACGACCTTAGTTTTAATTGATTTTTTTTTTGTAGAGGCGATCTTTAGGGTGTGTTTGGTACGCAGGACGGGACGGGACGGACGGAACGAGGCGTTTTGTCCCGCGTTTGGTACGCCTAAAACGAGTGGGACGAGGCGTTCCACGGGACAAGTTTTGGATGATTTTTGGTTCCACCTCCCCCCTGGAACGGGGTTGTTCCACGTCTGTGGGACAGAAATTTATAACATTTTAGGACAAAAATGCCCCTTGTCTTTTTCAAAATTTACAACATCCGTCCCGTCCTGTTCTGTCTCGTCTCGTCCTGTCTACGTACCAAACGCACCCTTATAGGGTGATTTATAATATGAACGGTTCTGATTATAAACATGAACTTCTAGAAATTGACAACGAACAATTTTGAGAAGGAGTTCTTATTCATCTTTGAGTAGCCAAATATTGTTCTTGTAAGTTCTATTTTATCTCTTAATCTATTGAAAAATTTGGTCTGATTGGTTGAATTATGAAGACATTATTAGTTGTGAACCCACATCACATTGAACTTCAACAATTCGAACCATTTATTTTTTAAATTGCACCTCATAGATCATTCTTGCAAAATATTAGCCAAATCAAAAATATTTGGGGCACCTAATTTAGTTTAAATAATTAACGAATACTATGTTCTAAGAAACACTGAAATTTCTTGATGATAATTAAATAGGCAAATGATTTCGGATTAAATTAAATTTTTACAAAAATGATCTATCAATTGAGACTTACAAAATAGACAGTTCAAATCGTTAAAAAATAATATGAGGAATCCCTTCCCTTGAACATATATTTTTTTGTATCGGAGTTTGCTATATAAGTCTTGCATTATACATAAAAAAACTGAAATTTCACGTGAATTTTTATGTTCAATATTGTGAAAGATGAATGTAGGTTGTGGGTCACTGAATGGAACCCCGAATATATTCCCAAATCTTATCATCTTTAAATAGAAAAAGTGATAGATTATGACGCCTTTAAATTGTCACTTAGTACTACGTCTGGTGATATTCATCTTTACTGGTAAGTAAGAGGTCTTAAGTTCGATTCTCTTCATAGGCGAATTTGAACCACGTCTTATTCTCCTTTAATATAGATAATATCATTTGTTAAAAAAAAAAAAAGGCCTTTAAATTACCTAGCAATTTATAGAGAACTTAGGAGTTAACCCTAACATCCAAGTTCATTGAACTAGTAGCAAAGTGTTAATTAGTATGCACACCAATTGAGGAATATTCCTATGAAATTTTTGGAAAATAATTTGGAGAGTCTTGACATGTTAAAGAGGTTGATAGGCAAGCCCATTACATATTAGAGCAATCTGTGCAGGTGGATAGCAATTGACTTGAACCGTTTCCAATGTATTGGGCCCATTAGAGTTTAACTAACGATCTGCGTATTCCGTCATCAACAGAATAGCCATATATGGCAAGTCGATTTCCCATTAGACGGAATATTTTATGTTACCACACGACCCTCCAAATTATTGTCTCCATGGTAAGAGGCACTTCTCTCACCTGAAGTACCATGTCCCATTCCTCTATGCAAGAAAGCTCCCTCACCCTAAAGGGGCCATCTTTAGTGTGCTGGCTTGGACTAGGGTTCCTAAAGCCAGCCTGGCCCGTTTAAGCCCAATAAATCCCTGCTCAACCTGCAAATATATAGGAGCTTGAGGAAAGTAAAGGATGCCATAGGATTGAAACTCGGGAAAGTAGTTACTAAACAAGTCAGGGCGCACAGAACCTTATGAATGTAGATGCTCCCTTGCATGTAATATGGTTTATAATAAAATAAATTTTTTGAATTTTGGCTGATTTTATAAAAAAAAAAGGATCAATTTGGGTCAAGTTGGACCGTTTTGTAATATTGGTCAATTGAGTCAAGTTAGTCCAACATATGTGACATGGTGGGATTATTTAGCTACTATGTTCACAGAAGCAATAATTGTAAAAGGACCGGAACAGTTGAGAAGTATTCAAGTACCTAAAAGAGCCAGCTATATCAAAATAATTATGTTGGAGTTGAGTCGTATAACTTCTCATGTACCAGTTGTTGCTTCACTGAATTTTCTTCATTAATAGGCTCATGATTCGACTTTGTTCGACTGGTACCACGATCCAATCCTAGACAGGCAGATCTAATTTTAACAACATGCACAATAACAATGAAAATGGCTCCTTCTTTAGTAAGATTAAGAGCGTCTTGTAAACCAATTATTCGATCTGGAGATCCTAACAAAGGTGCCGGAGAAATCACTAAACCCAGCGATGTCTCTTGCAAAGAAGATTCGTATAGATTTTCCTACAACCCCAGTCCAGCCTACCCGACTGATATAAAAGCAGTTGGGCTTCACAAAACTATTGCTCCTTAAATATGCTGTATAATTATAAAATATTATAAAACTTATTATAATTTTACCTAGCCTTGGAGATATGAGACTGAAAGTTTGAGACTTTGAGTTGAGTTATGAGATTAAGTATTTTGAAGTTATGAGGTTGTTTAAGTTCTGTGGTTAACAGTCTGAAGATGACTATTTCTATAAATTATTTCTAACACTTATTTCGACATAGCTTTGAAATTTTTATTCAGTAATACTTGCACGCTAAACTGTAAATTGAACCAAACAAAATCGCAGCATTGGTGAACCAATTACAGTGGTTGGATTGTGATTTGGAATTTAGACAAATTGCTGTATACGATTTGGTGCATGGCTTGGAACCAATACCAAAGCAAAATAAAACGCACCTAACCCTAAAATCAACTACTCTCCCCTAATCAATCTAATTACTATTATTATTATTATCCTTTCATCTATTAATTTACACATATTATGAGTTACACCAGTCTCAACTCTTATCTTTAACTCTATATATTACGTATAAACGGTTTGGTTCAGTTAACTCACAGTTGTAAAAATCAAAATCACGTACTAAATTGATTCTTCTAGTTTAATTCAGTTTTATAAACTGAATGGAAGAAAAAAAAAATTACACCAACCCAAACGGTTTTGATTTGGTTGGTTTTTCGAATATTTCTCTCCCTATTTTTGGACTTCCTCGATTCATGTAAATACGTCATTAGGATAGCCTATCTAGTTTGTGCATTGATTTGAAATCCACTCGAACTTAAAGAAGGTAGAAATGAATATAATCATATATATTCTTTATTTGCCAAAACAAGAAAACCTACTTCCAGAATGTAAAGAGTACGTTGACTAGTCAGTATATAAACGTATAGAGGAAGTATAGTAAAATTGAGCAACATCTTTCCTACTTATTAAAAAAAAGAAAAAACATCTACCTACTTCCAAATGCATGCTCCTTAATGGGCACGAGCTAGTGTGTTTGACACTGTGTAAAGCTTTGTCGGCCAACCCTTGCATGCCTGGAATGATAAGTGGATGGTAGATGATAGTGCCTCAAAAAAGTGGGATAGTAAGTGAGCAAGTCAAAAACACCTTTTTAAAAATCAAACTTCACAATTTAACATATAACAAACGTGCATGAAAATGGATAATATTTGCACTCTCTCCTTAAATGACGAGCTAATTCCCATCTTCACTGTAAAAATTATATATTCAGAACCATTTATTTTTAATTTTTATTTGTAGATCATCTCTACAAAAGATCGTTCAAATCTGATACTGGTTTAGTCATCTAAATATATCAAATAATTCAGCGGTCATCATAAATATGCTATATGCATCAACACCTAAAACCCGCGTTTCCTTTTCTACAATCAGTGCGTACGGAACTAAAACATGACAACCAAGTCTTGGCACCAAAGGCAGGCAGACATCTTCATTGACCGAGTTCAAACAATATGAAACTTATGCTTATTTCGGGTCCTCATTTTCTTCTTCTTTTTAACAAAACCAAGTCTTCGAGATTTTAATTTTATCAAAGAATTGGACCACTATACGAATTACGAAGTCTTCAGACTCGTGATCAGTTTGAGTCGGCAAAGAAAGAACGTACATTTAACTTTGGTGTATAAAAAGAGAAAGGGTGATTTGCATAGGCAGATTTCTACCTTATAGTGATTGATTGAAAGGGGATATTTCCACATCATGCACGATTTTAATTAATTTCTTCTTAATTTCATTGCAGAAGCTTTGGTTGTCATCCTCAAACTAGTATACGGTAGAATCAATGCCGGCGTAGCATATGTGCAAATTTATTTGGATATTTTGTGGTGAGTTAGGCCATTGCCGCCCGACTTTAATCAGACTAGATTTGTGCTAGATTCATGCCAGAGTAGGTCATTGTGCATCTTTAGTGGGAATCTAATACTTTAGGGACGTATAACATTAATAAATATGCACATAACATAACATAAGGTGAATTTGCACATAACATTGAAAATTTAGTACTTGACTTGTCACATATAATTAGAAGTGGGAAATCAACCTATTGGGTTATTAATAGGTATTCATTAAGACCCATTTAGATTGATTTCACCGTACATCATCATCATTACTATCAATATCACTCTTATATTATGGTAATATCAAATTAAATGGGTTTTAACAGGTACTCATTAATAACTTAGTAAATTAATTTGCCACCATATATAAAAATTACAAGATTATTCTAGTGCAACAACACCATATAATATTCTAATAAAAGACATGGAGACTAATACTATTCATAGGATTTTAAAGATTCAACTTGTGCCTTTCCACAAGGCCCCTTAGTCCGAATGTAAAGCCGATACTGATCAAATGTCATAGGCAAGTAAAGGGCAGGTCGATCATTTGTGACAAGAGCTTTGACAGGTTCAATCAGCAAATCACTCTTTGGGTTGTAAAACAAGGCCAGTGAAATTCGGTCTTGAACTGAATTCACAATCACTCTATGCTCTACACTTTTGTAAATTGCATTGCTCAGCACCTGAGTTTGATCTCCAACGTTCACGATGAAGGCATTAGGAACAGGCGTCACAGTCACCCAATTTTCACCTTTACGAACTTGAAGTCCGGCCACATTTTCATCGGGTAAGAGAAGGGTCAGGCCACCTGGGTCAGAGTGTTCTGAGAGACCAAGGGTTAGGTCTGGCTGAGGGCATTTTGGGTAAAAATTGACCCGTAAACATGCACCAATGTTCTTTTCTCCTCCAAAAGCATTGAGAAGTTGGTCTTCCCCAAGGCCAAGGTTTAGAGACAACACCCTCATCAGAATCCCACATAATTTAACTGTTGCTTCACTGTATTCTTCAATCAATCTTCTACAAACATCAAACTGAAAAATTAGCATTTTGACATATGACAAGCAATAATATTTCCTAGTATCTCTATAAAATATAAAATAAAATAAAAGTACTTCTATTCATTCGTGAAGTCAATAGAAAATTATGATATTATTCTAACACAACAACAATCACCATACAATTTTCACACACACACACATACACTTATACATGTTTAAGATTTTTTGGATTTGTTTATGAAGTTATGAAGAATGCAAAGATTAATCGCTCATCCGCATGTGTGATCATTGACCAAAATCAATTGACATCTGCTTTCCTTGTTTTATGCGTATCCAGTAATGACTCTTTTAAAACCAAAGTGCAATTTGCATGTTGTAGCGCGTAACCATGTGCTTATATATAACCACGAGTTAGTAGTCCGGTGGTAAGTGACGGATTACGAGGCTTCTTTAAAACAAAAAATTGGAGGTCTTGGGTTCGAAACCCGCTGCTGGTGTAGAAGCCAGACTTGTGGCCAGAGGAATGCTAATATGTCTCTGTGAGTTTTTTCAGCCATCGTTAGGGGTAGATAACCGTGACTTGCCACTAGTTGTCCCCTAAAAATAAAAAAACATAAAAACCCCATGTGCTTATATATTATGATTCTAAATCCTATGTTAGGTATGACCTTTATGGAAAAGGACTAAAAGGCCACAAGGTACCATAAATCTGCTTTCTGGAAAGTTTGCCTCACGATTTTAGTCACTTTTTTTTGGTACGCCAATTTCAGTGGATCATGACTAACATATTTTTCTACAAAAAGATTCAGATCACTAGGTGACAAATATTGGCATCGAAAGTTTGGAAATAAGAAATTATGTCTCTAATAAAACCAAAATTTGCATTACTTTTGGTAAGGAACATGACTACATCTTAATAAACAACATCAAATATTTGGTAGGATATTGATATAAAACTAAAATCTTTAATAAATCTAGAAGATATGTTCAATATTGACTCACAACAAAAATAATAGAGTAATGTTATTCTTACCACAATTTTATACTATATTTCTTTATCATCTTAGGTGGCAGAAGAGTTGGACAAAATACATCATTTAATTTCAATTTTTAATAATTGTGGTATACGAGGAGTCTCCTTCTTCCACCTAAGATTATTTAAGTGTTTTAATTAATAAAAAGATTGAAATTAAATGATGTAACTTGTCCAATTCATCTACCACCTAAGACGGTAAAAAAATATGGTATAAAATTGTGGTAAGAATAGCATTACTCGAAAGAATATATATATATATATATATATATATCGAAGGTAATATATTATAAATACCGAAACCCTAAATCTATGTGTTTTTTGTGTTAGAATCAAATATATTTTGTTTTTGGTCAAACAATTAGTCTAACTGTTCTACAAGTACATGTATATCTATTATCTACCATCTGTTTCACATATACTAATTCAGATATCACGTAGTGTTTGACTAAAAACAGGACTTATATGTATTTGATACAATCATCATCTCAATCGTAAGATGATGATTTTATTAAATACATGTATATATTATAAATAATTTCTTAAAAGAAAGCACAACTTATACGCTATCAAATCAAGTGAACCTAATAATAAGCCGTCGGAGAAGGATTCTCTCCTCTTTTTTTTCCAACCATTTCCATCCTCTCCCTATTTGTGTGGTCATGGTTAAGCCACGTTTTTTTGTCTTATTATCTCTACAAAAAAATAAATATAAAATGTTGACATGGCTTAACCGTGACCACACAAACAAGAGATGATGGAAGTGAATGGGAAAAATTGAGGATAGAATCCTCATCCTAAGCCGTCCTGATCAATTATACTTTACACACACAAAAAAATGCTCTACCAGAACAAGTGTGTACATGCTCCTTTCATAATTTATTAATAATTATCATTATATAAACAGAGAAAAGGAAAAGTCATAAAACGCACGTTTTCAACGATGAGAATACATTCATATCAGAAAAATGAAAAATACCTGCATGAAGAAGGAAGAGCAGGCCACTTGTGGTGGTTTCTGAGATGGGGAGGCATGTAATGAAGAAAGTAATAATCACTCCAATCCAGAATAGCCCCCTTCTCAACTCCCAGCCGACTTCCGTACCCTTCGTACGTATTCGGCTTGTTGGAGTACTCCTGCTTCACCTCCAGCGGCTGCCCGAAGAACTCGTGCCATGTGTCCCTTGCCCGCTTCATCAGCTCGTGGCTCACCCCGTGGTTCACCACCTGAAAAAAACCCCACTCCCTGCAGGCGCTCGAGATCGAACGCATAGTTGACTCGCGGAGGCTCCGCTTGTCGCTCAAAAGGTCTTGGAGGTCAATTACTGGGATGTTGTGGTCAGCATCACGGTGGTTGTTGGTGTTTGGCGGCGATGGTCGTTTGGATGGTGGCTTGATGTAGAGTTCGGGGATTGCGGTTATGCCGCTTTCTGCTAAGGACTGGACTCTCACGATAGGCTCAGGCCAAGACTGCAGGCAACTCATTGTGGTTATGTTTCTAGTGAGATGGGATTAAATCTGCAATGCAAGAGTGAGACTGCAAGAGGAGGAGATAGGAGGTTTATATAAGGTAGTCGAAGGAGGGTGAGGGTGGGGGAACTACATATAGTTTCGGCGCCGTGAGCAACTTGATTTTCTCATCACCATAATTTTAAAACAAAATAAATGTAATGATATAATTTGATATACATATCATTGAAAAGTTCAACTCAGGGTCCATGACTCCATATATATTCTGTGCTTGAACTTGAAACTATACTTGCGCTTTTGAGAAGTAGCAACTAGCAGGACAGCATGCCTTGGATTAGGCTAGCTACACTACTTGACCACTTGTGGCCGAGCTTTTATCGCTCAACCTGTCTTTATCTTTGTGTGTCTCTCTGACTGAAATATTTCCCAATACATTATTGATTTGTGCTGAGAGGTCCCCTTCCAAATAAGAAATATTATAACTATCTACACTACTCTTCTTGTTCTTTACACATGTTTGTTTAATTTTTTATGTTGTTTTTGTTGAGTCCTTCAATTTAATGGTTAAATATAAGCGAATGTATAAGAGGAGAGAAGAGAAGTGTAATTATCATTTCCCTCTAGAAATTTTATATTTTTATCTTTTCATCGTATTTAACTAGTAAGAGCAAGTCCATCTCTACCCAAATTTAATCCCCAACAATCCTCTCCACCCAGCCGAATCAGTCGGGCCACACATGGAGGATCCCTTCTTCCTAATCCACCAAGTTCGGAGATCTAGACCATTGAAATTTGATAAAACGGCTAAAGTTATTATAACTTTTAAAGTGAACCCTTATTTGTAGCCGTTTGACCAAATTTCAATTGCCCCGATCTCCAGACTTGGTTGATTAGGAGGAAGGGATCCGGAGAGGATTCCTTTCCACACATGGGCTCAAGATTGTCTAACTGGCCAACTAGGCAATTTTGGCTAGATCCAACGCCTGACTGGTCTGATGTCATGCTAACATTAGCATGAACCACTTTAAAAAAAAAAATTGGAAACCAAAAATCAAGTTGGGTCCACTGCCCGCTATTGTTGCTTCATCTTAAACAGAAACCATAAACCCTAGAAAATCTCTGGCTTTCTCTTCTCCGCTAGCTAATAGAGATGCACTAGGGCAATTACTATTGCTAAGGTAGTAATTGCTTTTGTCCAATTGCCTGGACAATTATTGCCTTAATGGGGCGAACTTGCTCAAAGTTAAATAATTTAATTGGCATATGCATGCACAAGTTATCAATTCAGTTATATATGCAATTTACTGTTTGATGAATAACGAGATAACATTGAATATGAGTTGAGTTGTAAACTTAAACCCTGTAAAATGTCATGTATATTGTACTTGAATAAGTTGCTTAGGATCCGCTCTAAAATCTAAATCATCGAAATAAATCGCAACAGTACTTGAGGTTCCAACTGATGTATTAGTAGTATTTTATGTTTTGGTTAATTCAAACCTCTTTCATCTCTAACCGTACGATATTATCCTCTTATCTGCCACATCTTTCTTGGCTCAAATTGAAACTAATTTTTCAGAATTATTGTTACTTACATTTCCTTCTTACATCAGATGAATATCCTCCACATATATACTATGATGGACTAATTTGTGGACCAATATTCTGCCCTAGATAAAACAAGTAGACAAGTCATAAGACGTAGTTATCCAATTTCCTTTTTCTGTTTCCTTGCTCTCACTATGCTAAGATATATATGTATATATAATTTGTATATGTTTTCCAGTAGCTTTTGTGTAATATACTTTCTACGTACTTCTGCATGGACTATCTTCCACATGTATATAGTAAGATGCTCATCTACATATTTTGTTCTCTACAAATGAGACGAGAAAATCATTACTCTCCAAAATTAGAAAATAGAAATAACATTGGGTTTTCCCTCAAAGGAAAAAAGAGATATCTCATTCTCTTTATTCATTTTTTATTTTTAGTTAAGAAAATCTTCAAAACATGGGTCTAAATTTTTAGTTGTCCGAAATAAAACATAATAACAGGTGATGTCCATATATATACACATCAGATGAAGCGCAATATCATTATTAGGCAAAAAAGGATAGTTGATGGGACTTGCTAAGACACGGTCATTACAAAAGTCATGAGAATGATTAAACTTGATGCCTAAACCAGACAACACTGATGAAGACGGGTGTCCCAAGCGATTATGCAAGACAGATGAAAAGACAACTGTAAGAGCATGATGTGAGGTTGGATTGGTGGAGCGAAAAGACAATGGATACAAACAATCTTTACAAGACGAAACTTTTTATTGTGATGAGAGTACAGATATTATATTATATATTTTTATGTAAGTAGTGAACAGTTTTATTTTTTAAGTTATTAATTTTTTAATACAAATATCTCAATATTTATAAAAAAAACACATAATGTATATACCTATTACATTTAAAAATCTTTTTTACAAGGGCCATGGAAAAGGAATGCACTAGTTTGGAAAATCGCTAAGTGGGCTGTGGACCAGCCCCACTAGCTTCAGAGCCTGTATAGGCTTCATCTTGTACTCTACTTATGGTCAAATTATTCTAACGTATTTTCCAAAAAAAAAAAAAAAATTATTCAAACGTAAGTCATAGATTTGGTAAAAATTAGAAGCAAATATAAAGAAAGATTGAGCAACAGACATCAAGTTTTTTCTGTAGAGACGGTATATATAAAACATTATGAAGCTGAAATTGGGAAGAACCAAGAAATAAGAGAATGTTACCAATGTGGGTAATGGACATAGAATTCCTGTTACCTAGAAAAAAACAGAGTTATTACCATTATAAGGATGAGGGCTGTGAAGAGAGGTGGATTGGCCCGTCATATGATGCGTTGCGTTTGGATACCAAGGAATATCAGCGTACTGAACTGGCTTAGGGCACACAGTAGCAATGTGCTGATTTATGGAACATGTGGGACACCATGGAAGGGGAGCAGTGGCTAAAAGAATAGCCTCAAAAGAAAGAGAATAAAAGACGAATTGGAGAGACTGATGTGGCATGGGCCCAACCGACTGTTTCCATCCAAAGGCTGGAGCCAAGGTTGCGGTACAAGAAGAGTAGGAAAATTCAATTGTTACTAATTGTTCCAGTGAGACGGACCACGATTGTCGTTGCAAGAGCTGCGATTTCCACGAAACTCTTCATTACTAGAGCCGCGATTTCCACGAGAACCATCGTGGGAAGAGGAGTTAGAAGGATGAGACTGATGAGAGATCATGAGAGTTGTAGTTCGAGCAGAAGCATAACAGCAGAATGCGAGTTCCAAGCTTCAAAAGTGAGGCCATCTCTAACTGATCCAGCCAGAGGGCCGAAAATAACCTGAAATGTCACGAAAACCGTCTCCAACCAAGGGTTAAGCCAAAAGGCTCGTGTGCCCGACCGTGCCAAATAAGAGGAATCAGGCCAACTGGCTGGCCCAAAAGAGCCAGCTAGCTAGCTCTGGGCCATACGCATAAGCTGAAGCAAATCAAGGAGGCGAGGACTCTTGTCCATTCTTTGCTAGTCCCCCTCTTCGTTAATCCATCAATCTGATCAAGCTCAAATAGATTTTTTCTCTTCCATTACAATTGTGGTAAAAAACTACAAATTCACAGGAAAATTACCACACAAAATTGGGCCAAAATTGGTCAGATTCACCTTCCCTTTCTCAGCACGCCCGATCCGACAACCTCGAACTCATCAAGATCCAAGGAATTTATTCAGATAGAGGGTTGGGGAGAGAGACATGTGAGAGAGCTTGAAGAACAACCCGTCAAAGACAGCATTGAGGGGATAGTGTAATGGGCATAGCCACAATGTTGGAGTGCAAATTGCTCCAATGCAGTTGATATGTCGGCTAGACGAAGAAGGAGGAGGAAATGAAAATAAAAAAAGATGAAGAAGGAGCACAGAAAAAAATAAAGACAAAAAATTGGGGGAGTGTGCCCGGGGGGGGGGGGGAGTCGGGAGACTTTTGCATAGATAATTAATAAATGAAGATGGAGAAAAGAAAAATGGGAGACTTAAATAAACTAATAATTATTTTACATTTAATATCATACCCATAGTAGCTTTATATAAAAGTTTACCAAACATCTTTACACTTTTTTCTGTTGAAAGAGATATTGGAGAGGGCAAAGTTGAAGGTGTGTGAATTATAAGCCAATATCCAACCTATTTATGGACATTGAATGCTGAAAAGAAAAAGTGTCACACTGATAAAAATCCTATCTAAAATTCTCACAACTAATTACATCTCGACACGTGACACTCGAAATCCTATTCGAAAAATTATTGAGATAACATATCAACTAGAAATCTGCAAAGTTACTCACAGATCGACATATGACACTCAAAATCCAAGACGTAAAATTATTGAGATTCCTTATTGGAAAATTATTGACATTTCATCTCGAACAATTATTGAGGTAGTTTAATTTAAGTAACCATATTTAATTCAATTAAAATAATAAATTATGTTTGGCCATATGGCCCTTTGGCCCCCTTAGTTAGAGATGATTTTTTGTCACAAGGCTATGTTTGGCCTATGACCCTCTGGCCCCTAGATTGGAGATGGTAAGAAATATGGTTTGGTACTGTTGATTAAAATATTAATTTCTTAGAGGGCTATAGGGCTAAAACAAGCCCTTTGACCTTCATTCGGTTGGAGATGGCCTAACCAGTCGAGACTAGAGACTGTAGAAATCCGGCATAGGTGGAGCATTAACAATGGCAATAACCAACATAGAAAAATCAGGGTCGATACCATACAACACAATAGTGACTAATTCTTCATCAGAAACCGATTTTCCTGCAAAGGCAAAACATCAACAATAGATTTTTCATGGTTCAAATACTCATCAATGGTCTTGGAGCCTTTATGCAAATTAAGGAGTTGGAAACGAAGTTAGCAATGACGACAATAGTGCTCTGAGAAAAGTAAGTCGCAAGGCAATCTCAGATAACCTTGGAAGTGTCATAGCATGGTTATAGGGAAAACCAATTTAGTAAGAGTGGTGGTGATGTAACTGATGATGAGTTGGTCTAGACGGTGCGAAGTTGCAAGGGCAGGATTAGGAATAGAGGCGGGGGTGATATCTTGAATTACTCCACCCAAATTCACCATATATGGTAGGCCACTCCCAACCTAAATGGCTGGCCACCCTCCTATAAGGCCATCTCCACCGATTCGGCCAGAAGGCCGAAAAAGTTCGAAATGACACAAAAATCATCTCCAATTGAGGGTTAGGCCAAAGGACTCGAGGGCATTATCGGGCCAAAAAAGAGAAAATAAGATAGTTATCTAGCCCCGGGGCAGCCCAAAATTTTGAGGCCGAAACTCTTTGCAGGGCTTATAGATGGGTCTCGAAAGATAGTGTGGGGGGGGGGGGGAGGGGGGGAGCTCTCAAACAAGTGAATGTGTTTGGACTCGTATGTCCAAAAAATACTATGAGTTCTACGAAGGCACCACTCTACCGAATACCCGAAACCACGAGAGTTGTTCTTCAAGATGGAAGAAACATCTTCATCCAAGTTTGAATAAATGACATCAAGCACTGTTAACGGCCGCAAGTAGACATGAAAGCGGCGCCAATTACTACGACAAAGTAAGTGTTTTCACAATTTATTTTAAATATTTAATTATATTACATTTAATTTCATAAATTCCTTAAATTTTTGTAATTATATTTTCTAGGTACTCCACGCAGAGGATTTGTATATGGAAGACAACTCGAAACCCTTTAATCATCATAGTTATTGGGAAATTTGTAATGGGTGGGTGTTATTCAAAGATCCACCTCAACAACGAGTATGTCCTCCGCCAGTGTTCAGAAATGCATTCTCAACTGCATATAGGGATGAAAATGGATCTCCTACCATTAGAAATAAGGGTAGAAAATCCGTCTCCAGATGAAGGTTCCATACCTAGGGCTATGGAACGAAACAAGGCCCGGAAATTAAAGGAAAAGGGCAAGGCTAAGGATGATTATGCCTTTCAATAGGAAATAGTGGCCTCTTTGTGATTAATGGCAGAGCAAAATGTCATTGCCGCGGAAGAAATGAACCATAGGCATGAAGAATGGGCCAAACAAATACAAGAAGATATGGATGATAGGAATACGCAATTGAATACTTCGGATTACACTACAATGAGTATGACCTATTTTGATAGAAAAAAGAGGGAATTTATGGCCCGACAAGGGTTGTTTACCTCCGACTATAATCCTACAAAGGCAGATGATGATGATGATTATTATAGACTTTAAATTTAAGTTGTAGTTTTTAAACTTAAGTTGTTGTAGTTTTTAAATTAAAATAATAAATTATGTTTGGCTCTTTGGTCCCCTCGATTGGAGATGGTTTTTTGTCATAGGGCTATGTTTGGCCTATAACCCTCTAGGCACTCGGTTGGAGATGGTAAAAAATATGGCATGACACTGTTCATTAAAATATTAATTTCTTGGAGGGCTATAGGACTAAACTGAGCCTTCTGGCCCTCCTTCGGTTGGAGATAGCCTAAATACCCCATTTATCCCACTAAAATGCTAAGCCATTTGCTACCCACAAACTCCTAAAATTACATTCTTTTTAGAATATTAACTTTGGCATCAAAGATTCTTCGGCCAAAGCCTCCACCATTCATCGTGACCGCGTGAGGCTTTTAACTTTAATTGAATGTGTTATTATTTTGCAGGTGCATTTTCGCCAAAGCAAGAGACGGCAAGAATTTGCATCCACAAAACCATTGGAAAAGAAGGAGGAAAGCATGATCAAAAGGAAGAATAATCCTATACCTAAGATGATACCATGTATAGAATTATTTCACTTCATTTCGTTCATAAGAGTACATACTATATATACAGATACATATGAGATGTTTTAGAAAAATACAATGAAATCAAATCAATTATGGAATTTAAACACTCCTAAACTTAAGGAGATAAAGAGAAATCAGCGAACCTAGAATTTTCGACCAAAAAAAAAAAAATCAAAGTTGTCCTCAAAACTATTGTGACATATGTTCTTATCAATATGTGATTGTGTAAATCCTAAGTAGAGATAGAATAGGAATCCTTTGAGATCTAGAATATCTTACCAAATATACTTTATATTATTTGGAGAGCAAGTTTCTCTTCTCCTTATTACTATAAATAAAGGCACAAGGACTAGGGAATTAACACACAATTCCTCAAGTCTATTCTCCAATCTCTTTCTCTCCCCTTTGCCGCACCTATCTATTAAATATAGGCCACAACACGTTATCAGTACGCTCTTCATGCTGTGCTAAAGAGAATTTATTCATCTTCAATCAGACGAGTATTAAGTTTCAATTATTTTTAATTGGTTAAATTTTAATTTTATTATATTCATACTTTAATTGATTCAATTTAATTTTTTCTTGAACGTGATACAAGCTTTGGAGATGGAAAGCCAAAATTGAAGAGATAATTTTCTGCATCAAACCAGTTCATCAATATCATTACGCAATCAAATTCTTCTAAAACAATAGTTTTTATCTCAATATTTTTATAGCCCTGATAGCATGAACATTCACCATAATGCATGACCCAACTTTACGTTTTTCGAATTTTAGATTCTACATAAATTATGTATGCATTATAATCATAATCCTATTGAATTATGTGAATTGATATTGCTATGAATTATAATTGAATATGCATTAACTTAATTATATATTATTATATATGTATATAATTGAATATGAAAAAAAAATATAGGGTTTTGAGACCTTAACCAGATAACTACAGGCTTTGAGCTGCGACGCTTTGCAAGACATGGAGTTGCGATGCACTAGAGCATAGCTCTGCTGTGCTGACAACCCAAGAAATGGTTTATGTCATCCCCAACCGAGAAAAACCCAGCCTCACTTGAAACCGAGACTACAACTTTGCCGTCTTTCTTTTCTGGACATCATAACCTGCAATCGTGTTAGTTTGCATTTGCGCCGTCGTCTCCAACGACGTCCCTTGAATCTCCCTTTTGAAATTCATTGAAATTGAGGATTCCTCGAATCAAATCCTCTTGATTCTACCTTTCCCCGGTGTCGATGATCATTTTTTCGTCGTTGAGACTGGTTCTTCGATGAACCATCATGTATCGCAACCACTCTTGAGTTTTTCTGACCAAGACATCATCGCCAGAATCGATAACTCTAGTTTTCTCCTCCAATGAGCACACTTAACAGTGGCTTGGATACTTTCTTGGTCCACTGAGCCTTATTTGGGCCCTAGTAACTTGGCTCGCAACACTTGGGGAGAAAAAAAAAACCTGTTTTTTTCCTCTTGGGCTCGCTTGCAACGGCCCAGTGTAGCTGTCTTGTTCAGCATGTGTGGATATGGTGCTCTTATATGACGCATCATATATGATCTGCGCCTTCGGTTTTGGGCCTTCTGTCCCACCTGTGCTTTGAGCTTGCTTGCAGCAGCCCAGCAATGCATGGAAGCCTAATATTTTCCCCATGGCTTGGCCCACCTCTTGTCCAGCCTAGATTTGGGAATGGGCCTCAAGGCACATGTTTTAATGCTTTCGTGGATTTTTGGGCCATTTTGGGCCACCAAAATTTAATCACCTAAACTTTAGGCACTATTGGGTTTATATTTTTCTCCCAATTCTTTCCATTGGCCCGAGGACCAATAATTAATTAAATCACTATATATTCTTGCCTACATGGATTTTTCAATTGCTATATATTTTTGTCTGATATATATTGTGTTTGTTTACAGGTCTTATGAACTTAAAGTTTATACTTCCAAACCCGAAGTTTTGGAAAAGTGACATAGAAACCTGAAGTTTCTAAACGCGCAACACTCATGTCATAGGACCTGCATGTTCTAACTTTGATGTTTTTGGAAATTTTAGTTCCTAAAACACCAATCACATTCTTGTTTCCGTCATTCAGCGTCATGTCGAACCATAACAAGTTCGACTTCACTAATTTGGAAGCTTCAAATAAGAAAATACTTTATATAGATACAAGACGTGACACCCCGCTTGACTACGATTAGTTGCAAAATCATTGTAGCTAGTTATGGTGTGGAAGAGATTAATAAGCCTCTGCCATGATCTTC
This sequence comes from Crataegus laevigata, assembly GCA_963580275.1. Classification (NCBI taxonomy): domain Eukaryota; kingdom Viridiplantae; phylum Streptophyta; class Magnoliopsida; order Rosales; family Rosaceae; genus Crataegus; species Crataegus laevigata. The sequence goes on along the minus strand of OY756952.1, from coordinate 8,176,489 downwards.
ATTCAAAGACTTATAACTGAAGCATATCACCTAGAAGTACCTCACTGCCCAGAACTCTATGGCTCTTTGACTAGCTATGGACCGTTTCAAATCATGCAAAGATGAACTTTTGCCCGAAGCAACACATGATTGAAACCTTTACATCCATGAATAGGTACAATTCTAAAGTTTTTTTAAGTTTATATCCGATCAAATTTTGACTGGAAGAAAATCTTTATCATTCTTCTATATCTAAATTGCTCCTGAAGTAGCAGTATAGAGAGCAGAAGTTTACCAAATTCTCATATTTGATTACTACCACACTTGTGAGAGAAAAGCACCCCAGCAATTCGGCTGGGAGGTACCGAACGGTATAAACCCAGTTTTCAGCTAGAGTCTACCGAATGGTTGTGTCCTGTTTTGGCAGAGATACACCAAAGGGCATGCTCTGCTTCAGCAGAGGTGCACCGAACAGTAATGCTCTGCTTCGACAGAGGTTACCGAACAGACCCCTCCAGTTTCAGCTAGAGCCTATCGAACCCAAGTATGGGTCTGTCTCTATGTCACAATCCCATTTCGAGTTTGTTTTATAACATATGGTAGAACCAGGCCTGCCAAGGGGTAGTATCGCGCCCGAAGCATGATCCTTGGAACCTAAAAACTTCAAGAATAAGGGATAGTGTTCCAAAACCTCAACCCTGCATGATCTAATTCAGTTTTGACAGAATAGATCATTGGTTATGCACTTTTCCATGCTTTTACCAATGTTGTAGTTAATCAATGAAACTAATTTTTCTCCACCTAACACATTTGGAAGAACAGAATTTGACATGGAAGGCTTATTAGCTGAACCCCCTTATATATTTGGTTTACTATGTGAATAATTTATTTTGATTCTTGGATTTAAGATTGTTGTTTGGATGTCACTATTATTCTCGAATAAAGAGTTAATTAATGAAAATTACCGCATGTGACTACAATTAACACATGCTTAGGTATGTTTTGTGGGGAAGTTAACTGTCTGGTTCTATGCTAACTTCATACCTAATCATGCCCTAACAACCTTTCAGGCTTATCCAAACTGATTGTGGGGCATAACACTGCCCTATAATGTCCAATGGTACTAATTTTACCATAAAGGGAAACCTTATACTTACTCGTTTTGAAAGAATGCCTTTTAAGCTTTAAGGATATTCGAGAGTATTATTACCATATTAAAACCAATGTAGAAAATGCAATCAAATTCCTTGGCATAATGCTTAATGAGTGGATTACACCTATTCCGACCCACTATGTGGCTAGCTAGAAGCCCTTGATTCCAAAGGAATTTTCGCTATGAATGTACGTTTGGGATATCTAGGATGATCCGTGATGCGCTATTTTGGGCATCATTTTACCAGAAGTAAAGAAATCATACCTAGACACGTATTATACCTTAGCACCCTCCATCTTTTCTACAAATGATTCAAAATGGGACATTTGTGGACTGATTCAACCACACTGCAGTATTTAGATACTTATAGTATTGGTTAATGCTTCTACACGTTGGTCACACATGTAACTATTGTCCATAAGCTGCATTCTCCACACTGTGGCCCAAATTAACAAGCTCAGGGCTCACTACCTTGATTATCTAATCAAACTTATTTGATTGGATAAGTTGGAGAATTTAATTCGATGGATATTGCATGTCAGTTAGGTTTTGAAGTTGAACATCCAGTCTCATGTTTATACCTAGAACAACCCAATAGAAGCATTCATTAAAAGCCTTCAAATGATTACGCGATCAATTGGTCATACATACCAAAGTTTTCGATCTTTGCTTTGGGCCATGCAATACTGCAAGTAACCATGTTAGTTTGCCTGAAGTACATCAGGACCCAATCTTATAAAGCACGTGTCAGTTAGTTACCATATACGAACCCAACATATCGCATATGCGCGTCTTTGGTTGTGCGGTTTATGTGCCATTTTGCGCAGCCTTTACGTACAAAAGCAAAAATGACTCCTCAGGGAAAGATGGAAATCTTTGTCGGTTATGATTCTCTTTCTAAAATTCATTACTTAGACCCTTTGACAGGCGATCTCTTTACTGCTCATTTTATAGATTGTCACTTTTATGAGATTGTCTTCCTGTCTTTAGAGGGAGATAAGAACGTCAACGCTCCTAAAAGAACAGCGTGAATTATCGTCGATGTCCCAATTATGTCTTATATCGATCCTAATCTAGATCATCAGAGTATAACCAGACACTTCCTCTAATCTAGCAAAAGTGATGAGATCACATATACTAGCTGTAAATGTGCCTGCAAAGATGTGTACCAAATGTACGATGAACTTTCATCCTGAAAGCAGGAACACCACTACTGTGGCCGACCCTCATACATTGGCAGTTAGCCAATCAATCTGTCTTGCACCAGAAGCGTGACAGACCACTCAGTTCGAGGATTCACCTTCCCAAAAAGTGGAGGAACGTGGCATGAACAAATCTGCCCCTCGATCGTTGTCTCAATCTTTTTCATCTCATAAGATTAAATCTAGATTACTCTCGAGACCTGAAGTTCTTGGTCCAGTATACTAGTTTGGATGAAATATAAAATTGGAATAAGATTATCACATATGATGTTTAATTTATATGGTAACTACCGACATAAGTGAAAAACGACAATAAGGAACCGCATTCCGTTGATAATGTCAACGTAGAACTGATTGGTCAATTAGAAGAATCAATTGATGACGAATGAGATGAATGAAATAGTGCAATATGACACATTATGGCACAAGGTTTCTCTCATACGCCATATGATTGATTGCAGCATTACAAATATGGTTGTAGTATCTATGAGATCGTGATATGAACCTACATGGAGTTTCCAAAGGACTTACATGTACTGATTCAAATAGTTCTAGACCACAATAACATTTTCTTGGTTCTCAAGATGCCTTCACTTTACGAATGCAGAACTATCTGGGCAGACATGGTACACCCGTCTAAGTGAATATTTGATCAATTAGGGATATATGCCCATGCGTGTAAAAAAATATGAAATTACTAAAGTTGAAAAAACTAACTCGCACCGAAATCGGACTTTAAGATGAATGATCTTGGAAAAACTCAACATTACCTCGACCTGAAGTTTCGAGCTAGTTCTAATGGTATTCTAGTCCACCACTCGAACTAGACCCATAAGATGTTATGTCTGAGTATACCATGATCGTATGTATGCTAGATGCAAATGAGACCTTTACAGAGGGTATGGAGCATAAAGTTCCATATTGGAACGTGAGGCAACCATATCTAAGTACAATTGGCATTTGTTGTACTTAGCTCAATGCACTAGATCATACATCTTATGTGCTGATAATCTTTTGGCATAAAGCACCACTACGCCTACACACCACCACCAAACTTGGTGTTAAAGACATTTTTCTGTAAAACCAAACTTGGTGTTAAAGACGTTTTTCCGTTACTACGTATTTAGGCTTATCTATCCTTATGCATCTCAGAATAGATCACACCCCTTTGATCTTCGGAATGATGCCTACCTTGTGGGATTCACTGAATCAGACCATCTATCTGACCGCACAAGGTACATTCCTAAATGGTTATGTTTTACCATTAAGAACACCGCAATATCTTGGAGGTCAACTAGATAGACCTTTTTGTTGTGAAACCCTTTGAATCGTTCCAAGACTCACTGTATCTCATCACGTGAAGGATATGGTCAAGAACTCTTGTTGAGCATATTCAAACTCCCTGGAATTTTCATCCATTGTTGAGTCCCAACAACGATCCATAAAGACAACGTCGTATATATCGACCATATCATGATACATCCAACAAGTCAATACCAAGCATATTGTGTCTACCTTCCAGAAGCTTATCCAAGGAATTGGTATGCGTAACTTTCTCACTTGCAATGCTTGTAGTTTCATTTGGAAGTTTTGTCAAACTTAGGGGGAGTATCCAGAAGTATACTCACTTGACCTTAATGTGCTTTTTTTCCATATGATTAGGAGTATTTTTCCCACTGGGTTTTTGTTACCTAACTAGATTTTGATGAGGCACCCATCCTGGGCTTTTACCCTTATGAGCTTTTATACTTGCGTCTAAAAGACGTATAGTTTTGACTTAATGCAACTCCTCACTTTTCTCCTTAGCCTATGGGTTTTTCTCCTACTTTCGGTTTTTCCATAGCGAGGTTTTGTGAGTTTTACTACCCATGCATTCTTCTGTTTGTTTTGAGACTTGCATTCGCTACTTGTGTCGACTAGACGATATGACTTCATCAACCGCTTCTACATTTGCCTGAAGATCTGATGCTTCATCTACTTGAGTATTTGCACGCCCAAGGGGGAGTGTTGTGACATATGTTCTTGTCAATATGTGATTGTGTAAATCCTAAATAATGATAGAATAGGAATCCTTTGAGATCTAGAAGATCTTTCCTAATATCCTTTGTATTACTTGGAGAGCAAGTTTCTCTTCTCCTTATTACTATAAATAAAGGCACAAGGACTGGAGAATTAACACACAATTCCTTAAGTCTATTCTCCAATCTCTTTCTCTCCCCTTTGCCGCACCTCTCTATTAAATATTGGTCACAACAAAAACCTTTTTTTAGCTAGATATGTTAACCTACTTTGGATCATATAATTACTAAAAAACCCTCCACATAACAAATCAACATTGTAAGGAAGAAGTTTATAAATAAAGAGAATACTTAGGTACTTACTAATGAGTTCTCTATATGCTCACTATGTGATTTTGGTCCAATGAGATTTTAACACATGTTTCATTGTTTTAGAAAATAAAAGACATGTTAAGTAATTTTTTTTTAACTTTAAGAAACAAGGAACATGTGACATCTTTTAATTGGGCAAATCAAAAAATGAGTATATAAGGTAGAACCTTGATCATTGTTGGATCCTCTTTGTGAGGATCCTGGGGATCCGTCAATCCTGTTCATTCATCGTCCATTGTGCGGTCAGAAATTATTTTAAATATTTTTATTTAAAATTAAACACAAACAGTTCTTGACAAAAACTGGCCGCAGAATGTACGAAGAACGGACACATTTCACAAATCCCCAGGATCCTCAGGTTCCCATTGGTATAAGGTATTCACTAATGAATACCTAAGTATTGTCCTACTAAATCCTTGCCTTGGTCTTAAGTCATGATTTCTCCACCCACTCTCACCATTTACTACAATTATATAGGTTAAGGGTTTTTTTGTTTATAACAATTTCGATTTTGGTTTTTGATTTTTACTTTGAGTGCTATTATGCCCACCCTATAGTCTTATTTCTTCACCTAAGTTATATTTTTAGCCACCATAAAAAGTTTAAAAAACCAAATACTCTCTTCCCACCCACTTTTATTCCTAGAATATCCCTAACATTTTTAAATTTTAAATAAAATAAATATAAAGAATGATTGAATCTTGGATATTTTAGGAAAATGGAACAGTCACGAAGGTCATTGCCCAACCCAGCCGAAAGCAACCACAACCAGGCACAACATATGATGGCGACGACTTTTTTCTCTCTACTGCTGGGAAAGCTACCTTCCTTTCTTTTTCTTCTGCTTTCTATGTTTCTCTTTTTTTCTTTCTTTTCCCCCAGATCTGTATTTGTTCCCGAATTCCAACTAAGAACTAAGGGTTGAAAAGTAGGGAGAAAAGAATAGATAGAATTTGGAGTGGGTGGGGTAGACGGAAGAGGTAGAAGATGAAAAGGGACGAAATAGTTAGAAAGGGGTGAGGGATGAAGAAAGAAAATTGGGAGGTTTTCGTTCTCATTTTAAGTTTTTTTTTTTTTTTTTGTGGTATTTGGGAGGTTTGATTCGTTCTCATTTTAAGTTTTTATTTTTTTGCTATTGCTTTTTTTCTTTGACTACAAAGAATATATAAGAGGATTAATTTTTAACAAGGCTTTCGAAGTCCTTTACATAAGGTTAAATTTGGTATTAAAAATTTCATAAAAAAAAATGGGTGGGGAAATAAGACTATGAGGTGGGAATATCAACATTCTTTACTTTTTATGTCAATAATACAAGAGAAATGCATGAGGAAAATGAGGGCCGAAAAAGAGTGGATGAAAGAATTCAAAATTTCACATCACTCTTCTATTTTGTTGAAGATGTAAAGGTAAAAGGGTCCGACATCATCTTTCCCCTATGTATTTTCTTTATATTTGCAACCACAAAAATGATCACAAATAACCGAAACGATTATTAAATTTGCCCTAATTAAGCTTTCACCTCCACATATCAAGATCTAGATGCCATACTTATCGTTTTTAAATAATTAACCTAATATGTAATTGTATTACTGGTTGTGCGCTTGACACCCAATTAAACTTTCGCGTGATGTGCAGTTTCGCCTGAAACACAACCATTCTTAGGGTTATAAGTGACATCATCAATGTCAATGACTCGATCTTTTTTTATTAAGGAAGCTTCAAGCCTCACACCTTAATTATGATATTACAAATATAATACAAAGTCCATATTAGTATCAGATAATGTTTGGCCGACATACCACTAGAAGGCTTAAGATTTTCCATCACGTGGGAAACATTGGCCAAGAAAACATTAAGAAAATGTGACCTAATGCCCATATATAACCTTGGCCTTCCAGAATCGGATGTTCCCCGAAGGCCATATATTTCCAGGGAGACCTTTCTAATTTTATTTGTTTAAAATTATGTGATAGAGATGGCATATAAGAAATTAGACCATTCAACGTAAATAAAATACTTTTATAATTGATAAAGAATTCTCGTAATGTTTTTATTTTATTGGCAGTTGTTATTTCACTAATTAAACGACATTAAAAAGAGTTAACAGTTCAAAACTGCTGTGGGGAGCTAACCTAACTAGTTTTTAACTTTTTGTGCTGTTTTTTTAAAGGACACGCGCAACTTAACGTGGAATTCTAAATTGTTTGTTTTTTTTTCATCAACCTTTAAAGGACACGTGAAGGGTTTAAGGTTGAATATATGTCACGAGCATGGCGATTATTCTAGCACTACGACGTTGTTGGATATGTCAAGTGCGATTTCTTTTCACATTTCACTTATTATTCTAAACATATATGAACAATATCGATTCAAGGAGGTTCCAACAAGTTGTGTTTGTATATGTGTATAGGGTTATAATAATTTTTTAAGCAGTTGAATCAATGGAAAAAGCATGAAGGCACAGTTATTTCTAAATATATTTTGTGCTGATTTTCAAAACAGATCATGAGGTTTTAATTTTCTCATTTTGTATTGTAATGTACTGAAATTGCTTCAATTTATGTCTTTGATCAGATTAATTATTTGATATCTCATTAAATTGATGATAGAGTGACCCTTATATAGGATAATGTGTAAGCTACATTTGAATTGTATATACAAAACAACTCTTCAATTCAATAGAGGATTAGATATTCAAAGGATTTTTATAGCAAAAATTATATATATATATATAAAGAGTCAAAAGATAAAGGGGTGTGCTATCCACACACCCTTTTTTACTTTATACGCACTCTCTAAATTTGCGGTCGTCGAATCGATTGAATTACAAATGATCAAATGACAGAAATTAACAAGGGGTGTATGAGAAGTAAACATGGGTATGTGGATAGAACACCCCAAGATGAAAATTGATAGAATTTCAAAATCTTAAATTGCAATGTAAGAAAATTAAAACCTTATGGTCCCTTTGAAATCACTTTAAATTTGGGGTGTGTAAAATACAGTTATACCTATATTTTTATATACACATTCCGTCATTTTTGTAAAGGGGTGTGCTATCCACACACCCTTTGTTAATTTCTGTCATTTAATCTTTTTTAATTCAGTCGATCCGATAGCTGCAAATTAAAATGGTGCGTATGAAGTAAAAATGGGTGTGCAAAAAATGGTGGTTTCTGCTACAAGCCATCTGAACAAGAATAGTTGATAATTTCTCCAGATAGACAAAAAAGGTGTAGGTTTGACGTTTGAGTTTTAAATAAGAATATATATATATATATATATATATATATATATATATATGATGAACAAAGATTAGGCGAGTTGAACTACGCATAAGATTTGGTCATCAAACTATAAAAGTAACCTTACTCTCTAATACACGCAAAGCGATCAGAAAGAACCAAGACCCGAGATTTACCCATCAACTACAAAAGTAGGCTACTTCCTTCCCGCTCAAAGCGAGTAGAAAATGTTAACTTCTCGACATAACGACCCCTATCCCTCATCTTCGATTTTTTATTTAAATAAAAACAAAGAGATACAAACGGAGGACGAAGTCCAGACCTGCAAAGAACAGAAAAAAATAACTTACCCATCTGGAGAGAAAAAAATCTAGCCGTTTTGGGGTTGCCAACGATTCTTCTTGGTCTCTTCTCTCTTCCACTCGTTTTTCTTATTTTTGATTTTGGTGCATAATTATCTTCATAAAAAACGTTGCAATCGCCAAGATAGTCACCATCTTTTGGTCCCCTCACACAATAATAAAAGATTTTGACCGGTAAGACACTATGAGTTTAACCGGTATGGTGCTACGGCTCTATTCCGGATGTCAAGGGGTTGTAAAGCGGTAAAAATGTTTGATTTGTTGGATCTACTTTCCTTCATGTTTTAAGCTCATGGATTGGACAACAAGTAGGTGATGCAGTTATGTCACGCCCTAGACCCATGGTCTGTTGAAAAAACCCGAATTCGGAACATGACAAAATGGTATCAGAGCATAGGGTTTAGATATCCTTGGGATAGAATTGTGCTACCAATTAGATTGGTTGAACCTGAAGGAGTTAGACCGTTTGTTCTGAACCTTTGTCTCAACCTGAGTTCCTTTGCGTGAGAGATTAGTATCTGGTCTATGGGTAGTATTCAGGGCCGACCCAGGTCCAGTGTAGGCAGGGCGACCGTCCGAGGCCCAAAAAAATTGGGGGCACCAAAGTTATTAGGGTGGTATGTTTATACATGTTTTCATAAGAGTATAAATTTTTAAAAAATTGGTTTAATTACAAAGGAATTTAACTAGAAGTTGTGGTTTTGTAATTTGAAATTAATGAGATGGTCTTGGGTTCAAAACACCACGTGTGCTTATTTACTTTCCAATTTTTACAATTTTTATTTATTTATATAAGAGTATAAATTTATAAAATTGGTTAAATGAACAAGAAGTTTAATTAAAAGTAATGATTTTTGTTGTTTAAATTTAACGAAAGATCCTAAGTTCGAAATGCTATGTGCGTGTTCATTCTTTTCAGTTTTAACGAATTTTTGTTTGGTTGTTAATTTATTTTTAGTTACTAGCTAGTAGCTATGTGGGTTGCTAATTTTAAATATTCGTTCCAATTTAAGTCTAATATTCAACAAAGAGTAATGCATAGACCAAATTTTTAGAGCAAATTTACAAATTATATGACTTGTCATCAAAATGTTTAATTTAGTATCCATTTATTACTTATACATATCAATTAAAGACTCGAAAACATCATTATTTTTTTAGTCTCATATTGACAAGGTTAGTAAATAAAAAAAAACACCTCATAATTTATACAACAACACTTTCAAAGTTCAGGTGGAAAATAAAACTCATCTAAATTATTGAGTTTGAAGTGTTTTTCTAAGTATAATTTTATCAATGTCTTCTGTGTGAAAATAAATAATTTTCTTATATGAAGTTAGGGCATATTTTTTAGCATCACCCCGGGCCTCAAAAATCTCTAAACCGGCCCTGGTAGTATTAAGTGGATAGAAAGTGTTGTACTTCATTTCACTAGTTCATTACCATTTCTTCCTTCATGTTAGTTGTGATACAACTAACTAGTTGGAAGAGAAAATTCTGAATTTTTGTATACTACTTCGAGTCACTAGCCCATTTGGAAACTGTACATTTAGATTATAAGAAGTTGGAGATTCAACCAAATAAAAAATAGTGGGTGTCTAGATTTGGTTAGATTGGCCGTTAGAAGTGTTTTCCGTAGAATTATTGTTCGAGGCAACTGTGAGTTGAAGCTTTGGGTTGAACTTTTGGATTCGTGGGGATTGTGTAAGTTATTTTTAAAAAGGGGGATTATATTCACACACTCCAAATTACTTCCCTCACACTCTTTTAATTTTTTAATATTTTTCTATCAAGTGTTTGTGGTGGGTAAAAAATATTAAAAAATTAAAAAGGTGTGGGAGAAGTAATTTAGGGTGTGTGAATATAATCTCTCTTTAAAAATTATATCTTCGTACTAAAAGAAAACGATTTTATTCTAAATGCTTTTCGTGTTTACGATTCTATTTCTCTTTATTTATTTTGTTTCTTTGTTTTAATAAGAGAAATTTTATTCTCACCTCGTTTCAATCTTTTTTATTTACTTATTTTAATTTTTAGCTCACGTTCAGAATTCGAGATTTTCTACCGATTTTAGGTCCGAGGCGTGGCAGGTTAGACTTGTGCACATCATACAACCTGTCCTAATATGATTTGAGATTTTTTGTTATAACATCATCAACATGTAATACGATATTTATTGAAGTCTACCTTTTGTTTTGTGATTGATCATGTTTTACTGTAAATCTTAGACCAAGTTTGTAAGGTCTCTGACACGCCCCGATCTGGAAAGGTCGACGCATGCTGGCGTCACTGTGAAGTGACGTAACCGTAGGGGTAAGTGATGTAAAATGACACGCCCCGACCCTGATATTCCCCGAATACCAGGATAGGCACGTGCTGGCCGACACCCAAGGGTGACGAAAGCCATTAATTGATACAAGGACTAAAATTTAGAAGTAAATACGAATTATTATAATTTAAAACCAATGAGTTAACAATTTAGGAACGTGTTCAGAGCATACAGCTAAACCTAATCACTAAAAGAATTTGAATAAAATTAAATGAATACAGAGGTGGGTCCTACTTCGAGAGGACTCGATGGCGCCGATGTGGAAGTGCCGTGATGCCGGGATCGTAGTGCCTCGTTTCTAATACCTGAATGGGGGCGCAAAACAAGGGTGAGTGGACCAGAGTTATATACATATATAATATGAAAACATTTCGAAACATAATAATTCCCCCACCAGTTTGAAACTCAAAAATATGCTCATATACTACGTAATAGGTTTTCTAAACCACTAGCATGCCAATAAAATCATTAATCCAATAATTCCAACATTTCGAATCAACTCATAATCCAAATTCTCGTCTCAATAAGGTCATAAGACAATTATAGTATCAATCTCGTAAATCTCATCAAATAGAAACCCAGGAAGCATCACAAGTTGTGCTGCTAGTGAGTACACCGAATTAGTAATACTTCCGGCCCAATGCCTGCACCTGAATCTCTATGGCCATCACCATGAGATAACTCCCTCCCGGCCCGATGCCAGACTCCGTGGTCCCTCAGCCTTCCGCTAGGGATTATTTCTTCAGGCCTTTGCCAACTACAAACCTCGCCCTCGGCGGCATGGTGTTCACTAATTTGCACAAAACATATTTCTAAAATACAACTTCGTAGCAAGAGTTCATCCATCCCCCGTACTACGAAGAGGTGTTCTAAAATCATTTAAAACACATTCTTAGCATCCTATCGTCATCGATCAGATAGTCTACCAGAATGTGGGTTATATCAGAAAACAGTTCAATACAATTATTATATATCTCAAGAACATTCAAATCACATTTATCAAATATGCTTCCTGTTCACAATTCATAATTTCCAAGTAAAATCAAGGCATGCTATATATAATTGTAAATCTTCATGTCATATCATAAATCATGTATTTATTTTTTTAGAAGGTGGTCCACTCACTGTACTTCGCCGCAGTAGCGATCCGCGAGTGAGTTCTGGAAACGTCCTGGCTAGCCACTTCACCTATTCACGATAGAAATTCGATAAATATAATGATCGGATTTGAATTGAATAGAGTAAGAACTTTGATTTCAGGCTTGGATAGGAGGATTGAATTTCGTTGGATTCTGGCCTTTGGTTTAGGGTTCTAGGGCTTTGGGACTAAGGGGTGGAAGTTGGATGATCTTGGGGTTTGGCCAATCTATACGACTTACTCCCACGCCTATTAGCATTAACCATACGCTCCCTCGTCCTCACAAACCTAGACCTTATCATTCATACAATTTCCCACGCACGTCCTAGCACCCAAATATATATATAACTATAATATGCATATAATTTATACAAACATATAACCAATCCACACACACACACACCCTGTGCATCACGCACAGAAACACCAACAACCTGCATACATATATATGTATCCGAAGCACACACACACACACACTCAGTTTATATATGCACAACACAACCACCCATTCATACCATTATACACATATATCGTACACACAAACACACACCGTACATACCTATATATATATATATATATATATATATATATACATTCTCCTTTTTATACACTCCCAAGACACATACATACATAGCTTACACATTCACACAAAGCACACACATATACATGCACGGCCCAAAGGTACAATATTTAAGAAGACTGGGCTTAAATCCCATTAATCCAATTTAAGTCTAAGACCAACCAAGTAAGTATGGACTCGGGTCCAACATACTACACACACAGAGCTCCTAAACACATACATACACACTCAACACAGCACACACACCACATACAGACTTTCATATATATGTATCTGTACACACAACACACGCATAAAGCCTCTACACACACACACACACACACACACTGTACAACCATCACCAACTAACATTCATATACATCCACAGACATTCACACAACACCTCAAAACTTACTCACCTATGCACAGCATAAACCATGTATATACATACATACATATATATATATATATATATATATCTCTAATACACACATGCATGTTGTTCATCAAATACTCACACATGTACATCTATATATATATGGGCAGCAAGCACACCCAACTGTCTAACAAATAGATGCATATATATACATATATACCCACTGTGCACAGTGCACAAAACTCGACTTGGTGTTGCATGCATATACATCTCACCCAGTTTCTTCCTTTGTATGTATATATATATATCTCACACTCCACTGCACACATTTACATATAACCACACACACACCCTCACAGATTATCTATCACATATATACATTTACACACACACGCGCACATACCAAGACCCTTGTACATACTTGTATACACTCACACATACACGGACCTAAACCTACACATGCACATCAACACACCCACACACTCACACACCGTATACACACACTCGACACACACGGCCCAAATTTAGTTCTATGTCCAAATTCAATAATCTTCCATCCAAAACATAACTAAAATTTATCCTAAATACTTAGGAACTCATCTACTTTTCTTTAAGAGGAGGAGAGGTCGAATCTATTTCGGGTTCGATAGTTTTTTGTCCGGAAATTCGTCGGAATTACGGAGGGAAAAATGGGAAGCATGCATGCAATAAACCTAAAACTTACCCATATGCACTGCAACGGTTTTTAGAGGAAAAGGAACTTGAATCTCGCCGGGGTTCGTCCGGAGAAGGACACCGGAAATCTGCACACTGAGCTTCGAATGGGAAAACGGTATAAACTTCAACCCAAAACAGGTTAAAGCTCAACTACAAGCACATTTGGGTAGAAATTATACCTGAGATGGAGTTTCAAGAGAGCTCAAGCTCTCAACGTTAATGGCGGATCACCCGGGGATGTCCCGATGAAACATGCAAGACCATATATGTTCTCCTTGAGTCTCAGGGATTCCAATTATGTGGTTTTTGGGGCTAGGTTTGTGAGAAATCGAAGTGGGAGTGGAGATAGAGCTCTCGGCTGAGAGAGAGAAGTTCAGAGAAAAAGAAAAGAAAATGAGAAGATGACTCCGGGAAAAGAAGAAAGAAAAGAAATGGTGGAATTATAATACCCACTCAAGGGTAATTTCGTAAATTAACATAATTTTATAATGGGTTGTTACATAAAAAGTGCATAAATTTAAATCGAACTTAGAATCAATTAAAACTAAAATAGTGACAGAGTGCACAAACGTAGGCGTAGCCCACTATAGTTATTCAGAGCTTAAGGATAGGACGACTACTGAAGAGTAGTCAAGCAACTAAAGTACGCTTATTACACACAGTGATAAGTTCATACATCAGAAGTTGCTGCCGAATGTCAGAAACTTTCAAGATTCCTCGAATGCCATGCAGAACAGCTATCTAGGTCCTTGAGGGGCGAAAAACAAAAGTTGAGTGGGTCAGCAAAACAAACTTATGTGAAAACTTTTGGTTTTGAATATACTAACCCCTCGCCGTAAAACAATTATAGTTTCCTTTAATAAAAAGTATATTATGAGTAAGTACGTACATATATATATCCACAATACTAAAGCCAAGTATAAATGACAATATGCAAGTCAAATCATGATAAGATCGATGCTGCAGAAGTATAATCATGTGGCAATGATATAATGCAATTCTCATCTATCTAATGCTTGCACACAAGTTCGAACAGACGAAATCTGACACGAACAGGACTGGGTGTAATCAATGCGCTCAAGTACTACACTGGTGCAAAAGCACATCACATACAAGTCGGATTGCCTAATGCAATCTACCCGACAGGACTGGCACCTAACCTGGATCCAGACGAGCGAACGGTGCGATGTGAACATACACGTGAAGGACTGGCCCTGGCCCTAGGGCGAGTACTAACACCGGTGCAGCAGATGAGTATGTACATAAACATGTATGGATATCATGACAAATATATCTCAACCATATAGCAGCATTTATCACAATTATATCGTACTTAACATTTATTCGGCAATATATATGTAAAGTGAATCATTCATGCATATTTGGAAACTATAAATACGTATAAGTACAAAAACAAACTGCCCACTCACAAGTACGTTGTTGGATCGTAGCCTCCGGGCCTAGCTTGGTCTTGTAATTCCTCCGGATATATTTCTCCTATTTATAAATAATTTATAACGAATTAATTAAGCTTATATACGGATACTTAAATAAAACTCCCATAGATTGCTCAATCCTAAGGTTTAAATATACCAAATTGATCTACTCATCATCACGAACAGACCCATATTTTTATAATAATTTTTGGACTTGTCACGCGCCCCCACGCGCCAAAAATGGCACGGACCTACGCGCCTGGCACACTGACGGCGTCAGTTGACGCCGTCAGGAATATTCCTAGGATATTCCGTCAACTTTAACGGCGTCAGTAACGGCGTCAGTTAACGGCGTTAGAATATTCCGTCAGTTTTGACGGAATATTCCTCCTCCGGTCATCTTCTCCGGCGACTATTTCGCCGGAATTTCTGAGAAAATTTCAAATCGCTATAACTTTGTCATTTTTCATCCATTTTTCACGTTCTTTATACCAAAATGAAGCCCTGAACATGTAGAATAGGTTTATACCTCTTTGGAGCTTCAAATCCTTCGAAATCTTGTCGAAATAAAATCACGAAGCTCGGCCAACTTTGAAACCTACAATCCCGACGTCCAATTCCTTCCAACGAACTACTCCAGGGTTCCTGGGAGAGTTCTAGGACTCGTGGTGATCTTGGTTTCCTTTAAAACACAATCATTTAAAAGTTGATGAATAGTATCATAATCGGGGATTGACATTTCGACGTGAAAATGGTCGAGTTTTTACCTGGAATTGATGTAGATGGACTTGTGAGGTCCTCAGCAATCCAAAGGTAGCCTTGGATCTTCAAATCACCAAGGTTTGAATTGTTTTCCAAATTGCTCCGTGGGGAATGGTAGAGAGAGAGAGAGAGAGAGTTCGAAGTTAGGAGAGAGAGAGTGTCTGAGGGCTTATGAGGGATTGAATCTGAGACTTTGGGATAGAGAGGAGTGGGTTGTATTATTTGTTTTTCTGGTGTTATGATGGAATGACAGCGAGGAGGTGGGATGTGAGTTGTATAGGATGGAAGATGGGGTTTCAGATAAAAGGAGGATGTCGAGTTAGTGGAATAGGTTTGGTGAAGAGGTAGTGGGATGAGTCGGTGAGGGTAATACGGATCCCTCATAAATTTTTACTAATATTTCCTAGAAATGTAAGAGTTATAACACTATAGTTTAATCGCAATAAACTTAATATAACGTGTTCATATTATTCAACGATAAGGGTATAATCGTCAATATACACGTACGAGGAAAATTTACATAGAAAATTTGGGACGGGTCACCACAGTCTCTTTTTCTGTTGAAATCTTCATGAATATGTATTTATAATGTTTTATTCAATGAATGAAATATCGTACTTATTCTTCTTCTTAAAAAAAAAAAAAGATAGGTCTTCTATTTGATATTAAACGTATAAAAATGCACTTGAGGTCAGTAGATTTTATTTTTGCTCCCCGAGTCTGTAATCAGGCAGCACATCTAGTGGCGTCCTTTGTCTTACATATGGGAGGATGTCATACATGGATTCGTTTGAGCCAGAGTGGTTGTTCATCACTTTGGCTTCTAATGTAAACATTTCTATTCGAGTTTAATAAAATCTTTCTTTTGACAAACAAAAAAAGAAAGAAAAAAAAAGAGAAGATATAAATAAAAAAATATCTATTTTTGTTGATAGTAATCCTACACTAGAAAAACACTATATCTTTTTATCCATGTGTTAAGCTTGCCTTTGGGCACATACGTGAATAATTTGCCGAATAGTTTAAATAATTTTGGATCTCTCCCTTCTTTTGTTAAGTGGTTCTGAAATAGATGCTCATATTCTAATAGAGTATAAGAGCAAGTCCACCCCTAAGACTGCGTGCCAGCACCCAGCCCATTTATCAACTCAAGTGAACAGTAATAGGCCACTGCATCTCCATCCCTAAAAAAATGCGCTGGCACCCAGCGCATTTATAATATTTTTAAATTTTTTGTAAAAGAATAAAAAAAATAAAATAGTTTTAATTTTGGATAGGATTTTTAACGAATCTCGTCACGCCACGTGTCATTATCCGAACGTACTATTTTGTGTATATTCAAGGAACCACAAAGAAACAATGAAAGAGTTCAGTGCATGCATGCATGAGGAGAAATAGGAAGCAAATTAGTTCAATTGTTAATTCATGGTTTACTGTGTAAATGCATTTGACACTAAACAAAATTTAAGCACCAACTAGTTACATACAAATTACATAAGAAATTACATACAAATTAAATAAAAATTACATAAGAAATTACATACAAATTACATAAGAAATTAAATAAAAATATTGTTACCTGATCGGCTAAACTTGTCCCACTACGCAGATTACCGGAAGCAAGAGAGACGCCGTTTTTCCAACAAGTAAATGATGCATTGAGTTTTTTCCAACGACCTTCAAGACCTTGACTAGTTCTGGAGTCTTTTCCATGTACATCGCAAAACGCTTTCGTAATTTTACTCTACATTTCTCGCTTATCCATCTCATTACCCGTAAGCGGGTCATGAGTAGTGCGAACCCAACTTTCACACAACGTAAGATCTTCAATGAGCTTCCATGAAGACATTTTTTTCTCTTTTAAAGTGTAGAAAATATTGAAATGTAGATAGTATAGAAAGTGTAGAAATATTGAAATGTGGTGTAAAGTGGAAGATGAGGGTTAGGTATTTATAGAAATTTTTTTTTTTTAATTTTTCTGTATTTTAAAAATAATTTTCTGTATTTTTTTTAAATTTAAATTAATTTTAATGTACTTAATTAATCTGGACCGTTGGATTTGAAAAATATTCAAATCCAACAGACAAGATCATGCCACGTGGCCAACGGTCATAAATCTGACCGTTGGGCCTTTTTTTTTTTAGGAAAAAATGTGGACCGTTGATCTTTGATCGAACGGTCCATTTTAAAAGTTAAATTTTAAATTTTTTTACCGTTGGAAATCCAACGGTCTAGAAAAACTAGCCGTTGGAAATCCAACGGCATTGAAGATGGCCATGTCGCTCCATCCCAGGCGCACCCAAGTGGGCTGACAAGCGGGCCCTGCCGCCTGCAAATGTGTCGGCTACTCGCCCCCCAGGCAGGAGTCTTCTGCACGCGCCAGGCAAATGCCCGGCTTCTTGGTCTATCCATTTTGGGCTGGGCCAGAAGCCAGCACGGGCTGGTGCCAGGGAATTTGAAGGGGTGGACTGGATTGACAGGGTGCTGGTCTTGTTTTTGACTGGGTGCTGGGCTGAATGCCCAGCGCTGGACTTGCTCTAAGAGCATACTCTATATATGTGAGCCTAACGATCTACGCGTTTCCATGTCACCTAATATGGCCACTTCGTGTGGAGGTGCACTATTTAACAACAATCTTGGTACATCGGCACGAGAGTGAGAGAAAAGAGGCCACCATAGGTTGATTTCCTTTAAAACTTAAAGAAGGGCAAATTAGAGATGTTAAAGTTCATGTGTTTGAATTGTACCTAACTCAAAGAATAGCTTTTAAGTCTAAGTACTTAAAATCGATTGTGAATGAGAAATGCCTTCAAAATGTTATGTTGTTTGATTGTAGTTCTCAGTTATTGATTAAATTTACCTTTAATTTAAAGAGTTAATTGGAGTAATGATCCTCATACTTCAATCGGATAAGAGTTTGTCCCTTAACTAAAAGTCTATGAGTATTGGTACCTGAACTTATTATAATTTGTATTAATGGTTCTTTGAGATAACCCATTGAAAGTTCCATCTCTTTTTGGCTCCTTTAAAGTCTTTATTTTTTTATAAAACTTCTAACGGTGTTACTCAATATAACTATTTCTCATTGTGGCAAATTTATGAATCAATACTCATGATTTTTTGGTCCGCGCCTAATGCTCCAATTGAGCTAAACTTCAAACACGAATGCTTGAATTTTCTCTATTTTAAAATATAAAACTCAAATTAATATTTAACTAATACGTAGCGTAGAATTCATTCGTATGGACATTAGAAAAAATTATTGCTTAATGACAGCAAGCCAGACAAATCCAATAGTAAAGCACGTGATTTGCAATTGATTATCATAATCAATCTATGTTGTCAAAAATCAATCACTTTCCATCTTAACAAATCTTGAATATTATGAATGCGTACAGTATCCGACATTTACCTTTTCAAACAGCTTAACCCATCTAGTTTCAGCTGACTTTAAAATTTAATTATTTATTGGTTGAGAAAGACATGCTTACAAACAGCTTAATCCATCTAGTCTTGGACATGGGAGATATTTCACACAATCAGATTTTTGTACAGTATTCGACATTTACCTTTTCAAACAGCTTAATCCATCTAGTCTTGGACATGGAAGATATTTCTCACACACAGATTTTTTGTGAGACACTTAGTGGCAAATAGCAGGTTCCAGCTGAATCTTATATTAATAGGAACACAAATTTCATATGAGTTAATAAGGAGTTACGTTTACGAGTGATGTTGAGCACCAAGGAAGTTGGCGAACATAAGATGTGGGATGCAAAGAACATGATGTGTGCAGCTGATCCACGTCGTGGATGGACGGTATTTAACTGCTTCAGCCATGTTTCGTGGCAAGATGGGCATCAAGGAAGTTCGAAGAATAAAAAATGTGAGATTTATTCTCAACAAATACCACAACGTAGTGTTACTAATAGTCAACGTGAAAAAAAAAATAGATGCGTTGTGACCTAAAATTTAGAGAGAAACGACAAAGAGGAAAAAAGGGCATAATGAATTATGTGATTGATATTCATCATGCATAGTACTTTTAATTATAGTAATAAGTGGGAAAGGATACCTTGCTCCCAAGTAATAGAAAGTCTAATAGAAAAAATCTTCTAGATCTCGAAAGATCCTAAATTTCTCTATTTAGGATTTATACAATCACATTATGTTAAATACTAATTACAACAATTTAGTACTACGGTCTAATGACATTCCTCTTCACTGGGAAGTAAGAGGTCATAGGTTTAATTCTCGCCAAAAGCAAATTTGAACCACATTATTGCTATCTCATTGTGAGGCTTAGCCCACTCTCCCACTCTCTTTAGTTATAAATAATATCGATTGTTAAAAAAATTACTAATTGCAACATGATGGATAATTTTTCATATTTTAGAGCATCTCTAAAAGAGACATCAAAATTGACAAGTAGACATTTAACGGTAAAAAAAAAGGGTGTGATATCCACACACCCCTTTTTACTTCTCTCACACCTTTTTGGATTTCGGCCGTCGGATCGAATGAATCAAAGAAGATCTAACGGACAGAAAGTAATAGGGGTGTTTTAGAAGTAAAAAGGGGTGTGTGGATAGCACACCCCAAAAAAAAGGTAAAAAAACTTTCTCTGACGGATGCTTTATTTCTGACTTGGAATAACGCCTAGGCTCTTGCTGCCTAATTTGACGTTGCTGTCAAATTTAGCTTTTGCGTTTTCTAATAGATTGGCTTTCATGATTGCTATCAGTTTTAATATTTTTTTTAGTTCAATAAATACACCTCAAAAGGCGAGGAATTGAAATTCATATTTAACATTTCAATTGGAACCAATGACTAAAATATTGATATCGCCGATATTATCGTTTTTCAGAAAGACCGATATTTTCTCACGTATCCCCCTAATTGTCGTAAAAAAATATTGCGATATATTCGATATTATCGAAACAATCGTCGTGGCTTCGTCGTCGGAAAGGCAGCCGAGGCTGCGTCGTCGCAGCTGCCCAGATCTTTCTCTGCAATCCAAGCTCAGACCTAAGATCTGCGCCTCTGTCGTCGGAAATGAAAAATCCATTTTCTCCGGATCCCAAAACCCGCTCGGGTTTGAATCAAACCGTTTGATGGATCCCCTTGCCTGATGGTGGTCGCCGGGAGGTGAGAAAGGGAGAAGGAACGGTCCACAGGTGGTGATGGTGCTCGGCGGAGTGTGCGCCACTGTGGTGCTCGGCGGGTGTGGGTGTGGTGGTCTGTGCTCTGGGGGAGAAGAAACAAGGACATGAATGAGGGAGAAGGTTCGAGGGATTGGGGAAGGGGGAAACACAGGGAAGTGGGGTGTGTATCTGTTTGCCTGCTCTAGGAAGAAGACTTGCAGAGAAGATATGGGGGGAGAACAGGAGATGAATGAGGAGAGGAATGAGGGAGAAGAAAGTGGTATGTGCGTGTGTGTCTGTAAGTGGGGTGTGTGTGTGTGTGGGGGGGAGAACTGGAGAATGGAGAAGGGAATGGAGAAGACTCAGAAGAGGGAAGGATCGAGAGACTGGGCTCAGTCTCTGTGTGCGTGTGTGGTGGGGGGTCTCGATCTGTGTGTGCGTGTGTGGTGGCGTGTGAGAAAAAAAAAAGCATCCAATGATCCAAATAATTCAAAACCTGTCTCTGGCTCTCTGATCCAAATAAAAAGCATATAAATAATCCAAATAATTCAAAAGCATCCAATGATCCAATGATCCAAACAATTTTGACAAGACAAAATGTAATGTTGGTTTCATAAAGATTCAAACCGTGTGCCATACGTGATATTCTTTCACATTCTCAGAGGTGGAGTATCAGATCATCACACATTTTTTGACCCTTCGAAAATTGAACAACCTCTATCACCTTTTCGTTTCTTCTTCTTCCCTTAGCTCTTTCAGAGCCATTCCAGAGTTATTGTTGCTCCACGCAGATTCTATTAGGCCATTACACAAAGGGTTCCATATTTAAGGTAAGTTTACAAACTTATATTTATATTATTGTAATTTATACAACAACAAAAAAATTTGTGTGAACCTGTGCATGTGATCTAAGAACCAAATAATACTTGCATGTTAATTTTTTGAAGTAATTAAGTAATGTTGTATAATTATTCCCTAGAATAATTTTAATATGTTTAATGTTATTTATTATTTTATTATCAAATTGGATTATTATTCATTAATATTAGGTTTTATTATTCCATATTATTTTTATAATTACTTAAATTCTTACAATCATTTTCTTTACTTCCTATTTAATTCTTCTGTAGAATAACTTTACTTCATATTTTCTTTACTTCCTATTTAATATGTTTCCGTCACTACTATATTTTTTGGCCAAAAAATAATTGCCTAATTTCCATGAAAAATAAATATAGGTACGTTTAAGATGTCCAGACGTGATCCAGCTTGGGAACATGGAGACCCAATAGACGAAAACAATCATGGCACAATTTGCAAATATTGTGGTCGGGTAATGAAGAGTGGCGGAGTGACACGACTTAAGTACCATCTTAGTGGATTAGATCCAGGAAATAATGTCTAACGATGCGATAATGTCCCCCCAGAAGTGAAGGCATTCATCACCACATTATTAAAAAAATAAAAAAACATTAGAATGAAAACAAAACACATGGAATGGAAAATATTCGAGCTGGGCTACGAGGAGAAGTCATTGGCCAAGCGGTTGACAGTGATGATGATGACGATGAGGACGAATGTGATGATGACATGGGACCTGAAGAACGACGCAGTTTCAAACAAGCATTACGTGCCTTCAAACAGTCAGCATGGGAAAGAGAACACCTTCATAAAATTCCTAATAGAGCACAAGGTTCCGGGACAAGTGGTGGTGCACAAATGAGACGGGGAACAAGTGTTAGAGAATCACAACCAACACCACCAATAGCCCTAAGTTTATATAAGTCATCCAAAGCACGTCAAAAGAGTGTTTGGAGTTATTTCACTAGATGTAATGTGAAGGAGGGAATGGGGCGTCTAATTAGCAAGTTCTTTATATATGAAAATGTCCCTACTGAGAAGGCATCATCACATCATTTCAAAAATATGGTGCAAGGATGTCAATAGGCCGGTGTTGAAGTACAACCTCCCACTCCCTATGAGGTAAGAAACAAATATTTGGAAATGGAGTATAAAGACATTGGCGAGTATGTTAACAAGTTAAGGTCAAAGTGGGAAACTAATGGTTGCATAATCATGTGTGACGGATGGACTGGACCGACCAGATTGTCTATCATAAACTTCATGGTATACTCCAAGGGAAAGACAATTTTTTTGAAGTCTGTTGATGATTCAAACCATATAAAGAACTACAAGTATATTTACAAATTATTAAGGGATGTAATCATGGAGGTGGGAAAGCATAATGTTGTCCAAGTCGTGACCGACAACGGTCCTGCATTTGTCAAAGCTGGAAAAAAGTTAATGAAACATCATAATGTATTTTGGACATCATGTGCAGCACATTGTATTGATCTCATGTTTGAGGCAATGGGGAAGAGAGAGAATGTTGCTACTATCGTAAAAAGAGCTAGAACGATCACATATTATATTTACAATCACGTTTGGTTGTTGGCAAATATGCGTGAATTTTGCAAAAGAAAAATTATTCATCTAGCTACCACTCGATTTGCCACCAACTATATTGCATTAGACAGCCTACTTAAGAAGAAAGCAGGGTTGAAGCAACTATTCACTAGTGACGATTGGGCCAACCACAATTTCAGCCGCTCAAATGCAAGTCGTATGGTGGAAAGTATAGTGCTTGATCAAGCTTTTTGGACTCAATCAGAACATGTGTGCCAAGTGTTTGAACCTCTTTACAAAGTTTTACGGATCATTGACACAGAAGTGTATCCTACTATGGGGGCAATATATGAGTTGATACGTGTAGTGAAGAAGGACTTGGAAAGAAAACATGGTGCAAGGTGGGTCGTAAAGATAATTGATGACCGATGGTATAAAATATTATACCACGATTTGCATGCAGCAGGTATAAATTATGTCATAATTTGCAATTCATTTCTTTAGTTGCATAAGTATTGTTTCTCTTATTAGAGTATGTGTTTCTTTGAACTGCATATTATTTGAATCCTCAATACCAATACAGACACGGTGTTGGAGATGATGGTACCCTTATACGTGTTGTACATAATGTATACTCTAAATTAGACCCTGCATCACCAGCAGTTGGCCAATTTGGAAATGAGGTACACAATTACTTATAATAATTACATTGTTGGATTAAACTAACACGATTTATTGAATTCAGCTAACATTGTTTAAAGATGCAAGAAGAACTTTTGGAGAACCAACATCAGTTGTTGCTCGAACAAAAATGTCTCCTAGTGAGTGTAAACATATTTCACTATCAGTTTATAATAGAATTTGTTGGAGTTATTAGGCTTATCAACATTGTTTTTCATTATAGCTGAATGGTGGATCATGTATGGGACTGATGCACCAACTGTGAAGAAGTTAGCAATCAAAGTATTATCACAAACAGCTTCCTCGTCTGCTTGTGAAAGAAATTGGAGTACATTTGCACTCATACACACAAAGCAAAGAAATAGGTTGGCTCATAGTAGGTTGGAAAAATTAGTTTATTGCTACTACAACATGAAGCTTCAAATTCGAGATAAGGAAGCAGAAATATATCATGTCGACCATGGTGACCCACTAGATGTGTTTGATATTGTTACTGAAGATGATGATACAGAGGGTAACCAACTTTATCAATGGATTAGACCTCTTTATTTAGATGATGATGAAGGCAACCCAGCTCCAAGAGTTGCTGAAGAAGCACGTAATGAAGAGATAAATGTAGAAAGAGTATTAGAGGATGAGGTGGGATCTAGCAGCGCTGACTCTTTTGAAGAACTTTTGCGCCCAAGACCAAGAAATACTGAAATTCCACCTTCTTCCAATCCTACACAACCACAAGATCCTGCTGATACTAATGATAGCTCTAGTACAAGATCAGGAGACTCACCTACCACCGGAGGTGGGAATGATGAAGGATATAGTGGAGCTGAAGGTAATGGTGGATATGGAAACTATGTTGGACCACCTCCCGGATTTATGAGCCCCTTCACTAGTGAGGCAAACTTCACGCATGCAACACAAGATGAGGACCATGGCAGTAGGCGGGCAGGACCAGAAATTGGTGCCATAGAGAAAGACTATACTCGTAGAGAAAGAGGCAAGGGGACTTTGTCAAGTCAAGAAGATGACTCGTTATTTATAACTTCGGACTCTGTTGGAGTGGGAAGTAGTAACTATGGTTATACACATAACCAACCATTTCCCTACCCTTCATATCACATTCCTGTTGGGATGAAATCGAGCGACTCATGGAAAGAATCTGAGACTCAATCTTCAAATGATTTTGCTTATGCACAACGTCAACCAAGCTCGGATTCATATGGGTGGCTTGTTAACAATTACATGCAAAACTATTTTGGGGATTTATCATTTGATGACTACTCTTCACAATACACTTACTCTACACATAGAGATGATGAAGATAGTCAAAATTTTGAACCTCATAGGAACTCTATGTGGTACTAAGTCACTCATGTATCTTACCATGCAAATTACAAAGTGTAAAATATTGTACTAATTCATTATATATAAATGATTATGGTGTGTTTAAACTTCTTTCATTAATTACTACATATTTTTTACGTTCACAATGTTTGCCAGCTCGCTATATAATCAACTTAAATCAGTTAAATCCATCATGCAATGCATTTCCTTCCATTTTTTGTGATAAACTAATAGATAATTGACTAAATAAACATTCTGCAAAGTTTCAATAAAAAATTTCAAGTTTTTCTTACAATTTCCGTAGTTTTTATTCAATTTTTATCGATATCGATATCGATAATATCCCGATATTTCCATCGAAATTTCCATGTTTTTGGACTACCGATATTTCCGATATCATCGATATTTAATACCTTGGTTGAAACGCAAAATTATATAAAACGTCAAATTGCCACTTAAGCTATCAAATTTAAATTTTGTATTTAAAATTTGAATATCTTTTGGATATGCTTTTAGAATGTATTGTTATAAACAAACATGTATAACATAATTGAATTATAACATTACGTAACAAGGTGCGTAAGGGAATTTCTTAATTGAAATCGCTTTTGAGTGTTTACTCTTTAAATAAGCATTGCTGTTTCAACCTTAATCATTTATTTTCCATACATCTCAATATTATGTACTATTGAAGAAGAATTAAAAAATAAAAATAAATATTAAAAAAATAAAAAAAACCTTCTATTTTTTATAAATGGTTACAGAGGCAAGGCCAAGTTTTGGTGCCAAAACCTTCTATTTTTTATAGCTTAGGGCTAACTGAACAGAGGGTTTGTGAGGGCTAAATTACCCGTGCCAAATCCTCCAATCGCATGGTAGGTGCACTCTCTCTCGTGAAGTCCCATGCCCCATCCATTCTCGTGCTTCATGCCTCTGGTCCCGGTGTGAAAAAAGAAAGGAATATGTTGCTGATAATGTCTCTTAGCGCATCGTTATTGGTTGAAAATTTTATCGGATGTTTATTTATAAATTTTTACAGTATAATAACATGTGACGTTATGAGATTGGTTAAAAATTTAATTGACAATTTATCCACAAAAATTGTAATCGCAAATGATGACACAAGGCATAACATGATTGGCTAGAAATCATATCCAAAATTAAACATAAAATTATTATTATTATTATTATTATTATTTTGAAGTGTAAATCTTTGATACCAATTACCTGAATTTCATTTACAAAGTAAAAAAGCACTCAAATAATTACTATTTACTAGAGCAGTAATGGACTTTACCCACTTATCTGAACAATTATTTTCTTAGCGGGATTGCTTTGCTTTCAATCACCATCCCTTTTAGAGCAATGATACAGTAATGGACTTTACCCACTTATCTGAACAATTATTTTTTTAGCGGGATTGCTTTGCTTTCAACCACAACCCCTTTTAAAGCAATGATAATATAGTTGATTGGTCAAAATGTCATTCACCTTTAATGATGCAAAAGTAATAACAATTTAATGTATATTTGTAAAGACAATTCGTAGAAATTAGCTTTCCGTCGATTGGTGTTTCTCTTCTAAATATTTGATTCTTCGGATTAAATACTGAGTTCAAATTTCTCCTCTATAGCTAGACTTTGATTGTTAGGTTTCACTTGTGACTTGAAATTGAATCATCATTATGAATAATTGGAGCTTTCCTTTGAGGAAATGAAATTTTTACTGCCAGTTGATCTAATTGTAGCTACGATGCACGAACACGTCAATTTGGTATCTATCCCATATCTAATGCAATATCGGATACCGTACTTGATGGATACAGTCATATATGCTTCAGATACGTATTTTGGTCAAAATATACGGTCAACGTCAACAAATATGCATATCGAAACTTTGAGATATGGATATCTCATTTTTCGAATATGTCTTACTCTGAAATGAAAATTCAAAACAAAAATTTAAGAGGAGAAGTCCGAAACTATTAAAAATATGATTCGTATAGACGTCCCTTATAATTTTTCTTATTCTTCTTCTGTCGCGTAGAAAGAGGGATACGAACCCCCCAAATCCCATATATTCAGAATTTTCAGTTCTTAAGGAAACTCATAAAGCACCCTTCGACATTCAGGTGTGGGTGAAAACTGTGCCGATGGCATCTATCAACCTACTGCGCGGTGCTGCTGCTACTTGATGTTTCAGAGTGTTTCTTCTCGTG
This sequence comes from Crataegus laevigata, assembly GCA_963580275.1. Classification (NCBI taxonomy): domain Eukaryota; kingdom Viridiplantae; phylum Streptophyta; class Magnoliopsida; order Rosales; family Rosaceae; genus Crataegus; species Crataegus laevigata. The sequence continues at coordinate 8,149,051 of OY756952.1, read as the reverse complement.
GGCTAATTCTGCGCCGACAGCATCTATCACTCGTCTTTCTAGAGAAAACTTGTAATACCAACCTTTGTCTCCGTCTAAAAGCCAACAAGTATATGCTTACTTCCACACATATAACATTAAAATATTTGTACTGTTTAGGTTTTTTGTTTCTAATTATTTCCATTTTTTTTTGTATACTTTATGAACTATGCATGTTCAGAAAAATGAGTCATAGTTTGAATTTGAAGTCGGATGATGAATTTTAATGTTTATGTTTTAAATGAGAGGTATTTTAAACACTACGATTTAGTGGTATTTCTCTTCACTTGTAAGTGAGAGGTTTTACGTTTAATTTTCGCCAAATGCAAATTTGAACTATATTATTGCAAGCTCATTGTGAGGTTTAGCTCACTCTCTATCCCTTTAATGTAGATAGTATCGTTTGTTAAAAAAAAATTAGAGTTTATTGAAATAAATTTGAACTTGAGTAACAAATTTGAATTCTTATTTGATAATGTTTTAGACATAGCTATTTATTTAAATATATATTTTTAGGGGGAAAACTTGATATAAGTCCAACTTTTTAAGACAATATTGTTAAAAATAGTCGAGTTTATTAATTTTAAGATTGCTTTTTTAATAATAAAACATATTGCAAAATTAGATTTTTTTTTCCTAATTATTTCTTCTTAATTTTTGTTATTATTTTTTTTTCTACTTCCTGTACTAAACCTCATTTATAGATTTTATTTTTAATTTTTTTAATCAATCTATATTACAGGTTAATTGTATTTTTAATTTTTGTTATTATATTCAAAATTAGGCCTTGGAAAATTCTATAAATAGAAGCCAATTTCATTCATTTCATTTCACCAATTCACAAATACATTTCTCTACTCTCAAATTGGAAGAGAATTCTCTTGAAGTTCATTCTTCGTTCTTCATTCTTCAGGAATCAAGCCCCAACGGTCCCTTGAAGAAACGCTCATCCACCTTCAAGAATCAAGCCCCAACGGCCCCTTGAAGAAATCCTCGTTCATTCCAAGAATCAAGCCCCAACGGCCCTTTGGATCCACAACATCAACATTCTTCATCAAATCTCTGAAGATCATCCTCATTCATCCCAAGAATCAAGCCCCAAAGGCCCTTTGGATCCATAACCTCAACGTTCTTCATCAAATCCCTGAAGATCATCCTCGTTCATCTCAAAAATCAAGCCTCGATGGCCCTTTGGATCCGCAACATCAACGTTCTTCATCAAATCCCTGAAGATCATCCTCGTTCATCCCAAGAATCAAGGCCCAACGGCCCTTTGGATCTATAACCTCAACGTTCTTCATCAAATCCCTGAAGATCATCCTCGTTCATCTCAAGAATCAAGCCTCGACGACCCTTTGGATCCGCAACATCAACGTTCTTCATCAAATCCCTGAAGATCATCCTCATTCATCCCAAGAATCAAGCCTCAACGGCCCTTTGGATCCACAACATCAACGTTCTTCATCAAATCCCTAAAGATCATCCTCATTCATCCCAAGAATCAAGCCCCAACGGCTCTTTGGATCCACAACATCAACGTTCTTCATCAAATCCCCAAAGATCATCTCCATTCATCCTAAGATCAAGCCCCAACGGCCCATCGGATCAACGTAATAGAAGCAAATCCACACCTTCGTTCATCCTAAAATCAAGCCCCAACGACCTTTCGGATCAACGTAACATCAACAAATCCACATCATACAAAGATCGAATCAGAGGATAAATTATAAAGAGATTGTAACCCAAATTCATTAATACAAATATATTTTGTACACGTGTTCTTGTGTTTCAGAAAATTTTCGTGTTCACACCCCTATTTTTAATTGTTGTATCCATTCCGTATATAGTGTCTTTTTTTCTTTCTAAACTTGACGTTCCTCTGTGTCGTGTTATGTCATATATTCTTGTCTATGTCCATGCATTGTAGCATTAGAGGCTTGAAGCAATTGACAACACAAGAAAATGGCTACCCATTTTCCAGTACATGCAACATGTTTGACACAAAAAAATTCTCCACATATATAGATTATATTTGGGTATTGACCACCGCACTAAATGTTTTGTCTCACCCAACATGGGAATCAAACTCAAAGATTAAAATTTCTTTTGCCCAACTTAATCTTAGAATGTGAATCGAATCCAACCAATTATATATGGAGGGTGGAAAACTAGAGCTTAAACTTTAAAGTACTAGAAGGTCAGTCTGTGGACATGGAAAATTCCCGAAGGAGAGACAACGGGGACAGAACGCGTCTACAAAATAATATTTGTGTTTGATGTGCTTGGGTTACAATCTCTATTTGTTCCTCTGATTCGATCTCCGTAAGACTTTGATTTGTGGGCTTGATCTTGAAGTTTGGCGAATGAATGTTTCTTCAGAGGCCTTTGGGGCTTGATCTTGAAGTTGGGCGAGGTTTCTTCGAAGGCCGTTGGTGGCTTGATCTTGAAGTTGGATGAATGGATCTTAAGGGGTCGTTGGGGCTTGATCCTGAAGTTGGATGAACGTTGAATGACGAACGGATCTTCAAGGGCTTTTGGGCTTGTTCTTGAAAATGGATGAACGACGAATGAAGAACGATGAACGATAGATGAACTTCAAGGGGCTTTTGAGCTTGATTCTTGAAGAACGGATGTGTGGATCCAAGGGCCGTCGGGGCTTGATCTTGGAAGGTGGATGAACGTTGCTTTAAGGGCCATCGGGGCTTGATCTTGAAGAACGGATGAACAGATCTTCAAGGGCCTTTGGGGCTTGATCTTGAAGGTGGATGAACAGATGAACGATGAATGGATCTTTAAGGGCTTTTGGGCTTGGTCTTGAAGAACAGTTGTGTTGATCCAAGGGCCGTCGGGGCTTGATCTTGGATGAAGAATCGGCACGTGACCAAAGTGCTTGTTGATTCTTCAAAGGTTTTGGCGAAGTTTCTTTAAGGGCCGTTGGGGCTTGATCTTGAAGAACGAAGAACGAACTTCAAGTGAATTCTCTTCCAATTTGGGAGTAGAGAAATGTATTTGTGAATTGGTGAAATGAAATGAATGGAACGGCTTCCTATTTATAGAATTCCAAAACTTGATTTTTGGATTTAAATAATCATATGAAATAAGTCGTTTCTGCCAGGTGTTGACACGTGTCTTGTTTGATGGCTTTTCTGATTATTTTTGAATTTTCATCAAGTCACACGCTACATGTAAAATTTACGTGACACGTGAGCGTTGAAATTTTAATTTTTGGTCAACATTTATTTCACCGAAATTTCAATGTCTACACAGTCCTTATTAGTTGTTTCACAATCCCACATCAATATTTCTTAAATAAATGTGTATAATATGCTCATCATGGAAACCCTTTTATGATCTTTTGGTAAGCATGAAGCTATGCCTGGTTCATATGGTGACAACAATTAGAGGGAATACCCAACAAGCACTTTACAGAGAAGCCAGTGTGGGGGGGTGCATGTGCAATAAAATGTTGCAGGTAACATCAACAATGATGCTACACTTTGGCAAGATTTTCAACATATTGTCCCAATTTACAAGTGCTTTTGAGTGACCGGTCAATGATGCAAAACCAAACATGGGAAATGAGAAACTTGTTCGTTTTGCTTGGTTTTTGCCGTGCAATTTATTTGACCATTCAAATTAGCAAGTTTTCATATTTCTGAACGTGCAGAGCAAAATGATGAAAGCAATGATGACTTGAAGATGCTATTATCTTATTGTCATGTTTCAAGATTCAAAGTTATTTGTTTTTCGTAAGTAATAGATGGACAGTCAAGATGAAAACCTATTTCCTGTCTGTGGAGTTTAGGTAATGTGGTAGAGCAAGAAATTCATTACAGAAAGGGTTTTTAAGCCAAATAAAAGAAATTAAAAAAATACAAAAATGATTAATTGGAGAACGATTAAAGGTTTTTTTGGTTGTTTTGTATATTCATGGAAAATTTTAATCAAACAAGACAGATAGAGGTTTAAAATTTATGTGAAAACTTAGTATTGAGAAGAGTATATCATAAGAAAAAGAGTTTATTTATGAGCTTTAATAAAAAAAGATTAACACACTAAATCCTAACAAAAAGTTAAAAGTCATGCTAACTCAAAACTATGACTATGAGATTTTTCTTTTAACATAATTGGTTTTAAAAAAAATAATAAATAAATAAAAACCAAAAGGTCGTTATGAGGCTCAGATGGTAAGAAAATCATAACGATGTTTGCATAAATAAATATCGAACTTATGACTTGTTGGAAACTTTAAACTATACTCCACTAGTGGACCATTATTAGAGCTATATCAGTGAGGTGTCTTCTCAGAGACAATATTCTTATCACTAACAAGATGATGGAGTTTGATTGGGCTGGGCTGTCGACTGCGAAAAGCTAGTGTGAACTCATTACAGAACAATTGTCAATCATCAAAACATGATTTAAGAGGGTTTTAAAACGTTGTAATATTTATCATTGGTCATGCTAGAAAATATCAAGGGAATGATTTTCGAATCCTCTTAATTTTGTCCATTGATTCTTCAATTATTTATTCAATCCAATAACTAGAAACGAAAGAAGAAAGTGCAGAAGACAAAAAATGAATGTAAAAACCAGTTTCCAAACATAAATTAATGATCACTTCAGCCTATAGCTCTTGTTGTCATGCCCCGATCCTGACATATGTCCAGGATCAACACGTGACATTACCAAATACATGTATCTCCAACTACCCCGCCTCTAGGATATGGACAAAGCACAACTCAAGATCCAACTGTTTAATAATTTTTCGTATATTTTATGACTGCATCTAACCTCCTCGTTAGACTACTTACGTACCCTCAATATGGATCAAGCCATTCATAGCTCACCCTTCATTACACTCGAACAATCATCACATAAATCACTATATCTCAACATAATACCACACGACAGGCATGCAACATCAAGAGGAACATTCGACGAGGCGCAACATAAATCTCTAACCATATTGGTCAATGAGTCTAATCATAATGACAACAATTACAACCTACATCATTCCACAATCACATCAATCAATAACACATACCATACACCGAAATACAGGGCTAGAGCGATACAGTTCGGTCGAAGCCTACATCTTTGAAGCTGAAATAAATCTAAGGAACCAATAAGTCAAATGATGCAATTTCGAACCACTCAACGAAATCCATCAACATTAGGTTCTGGATCACTCAACGGAACCAAGACACCAAAGGGGATTTCGGACCACTTAATGAAATCCAAACTAGGATACGATTTTGGATCACTCAACGGAATCGCAATGTAAAAGGGATTTCGAACCTCTCAATAGAATTGCGGATCACGAGGGATTTCGGACCACTCAATGGAATCCAGATGAAGCAGGGAACCGAACCACTCAACGGAAACCCAGTTTCTGATCACTCAACGAAATCGAGCGAAAGGCCATGGAACATATCAACCACTTGAAGAAACAAAACATGAACCAAGTGCTCAATTTGCAAAGGCCCAACGAAATGAAACAAAGCACAAGTACCAAATTTAGAACGGGTCAATGAAATGAGAAATAAAACAATGAAATGGGATATGAAACAAGCTTCGAAGCAACAAACCTCATGACAATACGCTAACGGTCCACTACTAGCCCTCACATTTCATCAGATCATACCAATCATGCAAATCAAATCTCATTTCAAATATGCAAGTCAAATTACTTTTCATCGAACAATTCAACAAGCACTTCAACTCACATTTCACAAACATCTCTAATACATAAGTTAAATCACATTTAATAAACATAGATCAATGAATAATCACATTTCAATATATTCACATTATAAAATCAAGTGATATACGACCAAAATATGATCACCTATTGAAATGTACCAAGTACAACTAATCCTCATCACCCCTAGAATGCGTATGGTCCTCCATTGTGGATATACCAAGAAGAACCATATACATAATCTCATCATGCAGGCAGTGATCACCCATCGCGGATATACCAAGCATGATCACCCCTGAATACGTATGGTCCCCCATTGCGGATATACCAAGTATGACCACATCCTAACCCTAGGTAATGATCACCCATCGTGTATATACCAAGCATAATCACTCCTAGAATGCGTATGGTCCCTCATCACGAATATACTAAGCAGAACCATAAACATAGTCTAATCGTGCAGGCTGTGATCACCCATCATGGATATACCAAGCATGACCTGAAATATGTATGGTCCCTCATCACGGATATACCAAGCAAGACCATCCATGTACCACTATTGCATGGTGCATTAAACTCAACACACAACCTACCCATACCTCAACTCCTATGAGTTACAACATAGTCACCTACGCCATAAACTTCTCATGGCCACCAACTAATATGTCACTCAAGCATATAAGTTCTACATAATACTTCTAATAGGATTTTATGACACATTGTCATAACATTTATCGTACTTATCATTCACATTATTAAGTAGATAAATAAACACATATATATCACAATATGACTTCCCATACACGTAACCCGATGTATATATTATCTGGGATAACTCACTAACTAACTATTATAGGCCCACTAAGCCCTACATAGTCTCTAGTAATACTGATTTTAATATTTAAGATCAATTACATAGTCTAGTAATACTGATTTTAATATTTAAGATCAATTTGTAGTATATTGACCAAAAGTCAAGTCTCTATCCAAGGTGGGGTCCACAAACCTATACAAATCAATCTGGAACATCCGCCATGGCTTTCCGATCCGTAACTTCCTAAGGGTCTCATTTATCTTCTAGAACAATATTCTAAAATTTAGGAATGATCAAACAGTCGGATCTTCGCTAATTGCTAGAATTAGGTTGCTATCAATGTTTTGTTTTACAAATTTAGAAATTCAATTTCAAAAGATTCGTACGTCGGATTCCCAATCCGTCAGTTCCTATGGTCCTCAAATATTATGTACTATAATGTACTAAGGTTTGGTGGCGATCTAACAGTCAAATCATCAATCCATATAATGACCAAGTTGTTGTCTCTAACAAAACTATGTTCAAACGACGAAATTCCGTCAATCGGACGTCACATATGGAATCGGGCATCAAAATTAGCCTAGGAAAGTCAGGTGGGGTCTCAGACCATGCTCCGCGGTGGCCTGCCACCCCGACTCGCCAGAAAATTTAATTATTTCCAAAAATTACCACATTTTGCAAGCATGTAAATCTCAATGAGGGAAGTAACTTTCATACCTAGGCCGAAGTCTAATTCGGCCGAAAGCCACTTGAAATCGCCCTTGAACATCCAGAAACTTTTAGTGTGCTTCGATTCGACCTCCATATGCGCTCCGACGCCTCCACCACTGCTTGAGCTTTGTTCCTAAGGTTGAGTGGAGTCTATTGGTGGTGGTGATCGACGGTAATTGTTGTTGTAATCACCAAAAAATGAGAAAACTCGCTAAAAACCATCGGCACTTTGTGGCTTCGACTTGGAAGAATGAGTGAGAAAATGGAAAATATAACAAACCAAGATGTTAGTCTCTCATTTCCCTTCCTTGCTCCCTTTTTGATTGGCTCTCCCCCTCATTTTCTCTCTTGCACTCTCTTTTTTACCCTCCTTTTTTTTATTGGGTGCCCTCTCACCCACCACGATCTGGCAAATTCTTGTTTTTTATTTTTTTATTTTTGGGGGGATTTCACACCTGTTCATATATGTTATTTGACATGTTATTTGACGACAGTAGATATTCTTACAAATGAGCAACAAGTTGCCCTAGTAATCTTCTCGTTTCTCCTTTTTATCAAGCAATTTTCTTGTGTTCCTAGGGTAGGCCTAATGGTGAGGATGAGTAAGGTCATGAGTAAGAGTATACCAGAAATTTAGAGTTGAAAACCTTTTTTCACTTCTCTTAATTTCTTGACTGACCCAAAAAAAAAAGTTCTAATGTTTTAGTTAAATAGTGTAATTTCTTGACCCAAAAAAAAAAGTTCTAGTAGTTAAATAGAAAAGCCGTAAGTTCTAATTCCTTTAGGGTTTGCCAAATTGTTAAGTAAGAGTAGTGTAGTGAGTTAGGATTAAGATAAATTCTGAGTTTGGTTTCTTCCAAAACAAGCGGTTAATCATCATCATCCATGTGACCTACCTTGGCGTTGCCTCTAAAAGTTGGAGCCTAAATAGTTAAACTGATATGTTTTCCAAAGGTTTAATTTATGAGCATGCATTGGAGAGTTTGATGCACAAAATCGGTGAGGACTTTGGAACAACATAAAGTGTCAAGTTTGTGACCTTCGCTTGGTTGCTCCGATCACTAGTGAAGATACGTATGTAAAGAGATAGAGATAGGGAAGCAAACATAAGATGTATGTGTTTAAGCCAAATTGGCTATGTCCACAGAGTAAAGGAGTTCTTATTAATAGTGAATGGTTTACATAAATACATAAGTTCAAGCTCCTCATAAGTGAGTTCTAGTGAGTAGTTTTGTACAAATGACATTATGGATTATTGTGGGAGAATGATCCCCTTTTATAGAAGATAGTTTCTAGCTTTATTCTAACATTTACACGTGTCGTGCTATGATTAGCCTCTGATGTTTACAAGTGTCGTACTGTGAATGGCCTTTGACGTTGACATGTGTCGCGTTGTGATTGGCCTTCTGGTTGGAGAGAAACTCTTGTGGTTCCTTGATGGTATAATATTGACCAGTGCTCAGTAGTTTCAGGATTGGTTAAGTATGGTACAAACAATGCTCCCCTAAGTTCCTGAGTAAGGGAAGCTCTTCAGTTGGGGACTTGCAAAATCCAAGCCACTGAGTAATCACGAAACTTCTAAGTACCGAAGTGTGGTATCGTTTTCACTTGCCTTATTTGTCCTATAGGTAGAAATGGTATGATTTCTAGTTTTTCCTCAGGCAGATGTGACATCTTCTCTGGAAGTACTTGTCATCCATCTAGGAGTGGTATTTTTAGCTGATGTTGGCGCACAAGGTAATGTATCGTTTTCACTTGAAGCTTACTTGTAGTTTCGAGCTTAGTCAAGTGTGATGTAAACCATATAGTAGGAGTCCCCTAAGTCTCTGAGTGAGGAAATCTGCAGAAAGAGGTAACAAACAAGGTAAGCAATCAGGGAAAAAAGTTCTAAGCAATCAGTTCCAGATCGGAAGTTTGATTTTGGGTTCCGTCTGATTGTTCTCTTATCCTTGTCTGGCAAGCAGCAATAAGGACAAAGAAAAAGATAGAGAAAAAGATGATATGAGATACTTTTATTTTTGAAAAAGTAACAGATGAGTCGGCATGTGTTTTGTTGTACTTGTTGACTTTCCAAAGCTTTATTCTTGAACTAGGCTGAAGAGTTTTCTAGTTTCCTCCAAAGGTCTGAATTTACTTTCCACATATTAGTTCTTGAACAGGATTTGATTCAAGGGTGGTGGACACTTGATCTTTAATTTGGCTTGTGATTTCTTCAAGGGTTGTTGGGGCTTAATGTTGAAGGAAATAGAACCACGAGCGGTTTGACGTGGCAAGTGATCTTCGACTTAGTTGGGGATGAATCAGCACGTGCAGTTGTTATGCTTGTTGATTCTCCATGAGCTTGATGTATCATTTCCACTTGCCTTATTTGTGCCCCAAGCAGAAGCGGCATCTGCTCTGGAAATATATCAATTGTTAAAGATGACTACTCGAGAGCAATGCTAGGTAAGCAATTAGGGAAGAGGTTCTAGGCAGTCAATTATAGATCGGAAGTTTGATTCCAAGTGCCGACTAATTGTTCTCTTTCTCCTTATCCTGCAGGTAAGAACAAGGACAAAGAAAAGGACAGGGAGAAAGTATGATATGAGATACTCTTGCTTTCGAACATGATGATATGTGATACTTTTTCTTTTGAAGAAGTAGTGGCAATTTACGGCGTTGCATGGCGAGGCTTTGCTCTTCGACGACGGTGTCAGCGAAAAGGCTATTAAAGCTTATCGAGCTCTTTGATTAAAGCAACGATGCCAAGCTTGGATTTGACTTAGACTTCTCTATCTATATTATGTGGTTCTGCATGGAAGGGTGTCGTGTTATAGTGATCTATTTCAGCTCATCATTGTTGGCAAGCTTTTGGATCATAACTAGGCACGATGAGTTCATCATTGATCCTTCTGCTTCAATCTTTTGCATAGCAGACATGGTGCACAACCTTTGCATTTGAATGGTTCTTCAGAATATCACTTCACATCGACTCATCCATGCTTGGCAGCTTCAGTGTAAAAAGCCAACATCAAAATAATTGTTCTGATATATTTGTTGAGGAAATTCGAGACCTATCAACAGTTGTCAATGAGTATTCGAGAGCAATGCAAGGTAAGCAACCAAGCAAAGGTTCCGGGCAATCAGTTCCAGGTAGGAAATTTGATTTCAGGTTCCGACTGATTGCTTTCTTTATCCTTGTCTTGTAGGTAGGAGCAAGGATAAAGGAAAATACAGGAAAAAAGCATGATATGAGATACTTTTTCTTTCGACCCTAATGATATGAGATAAGCTTGCTCTTGAAGAACTATTTTCTTGCTGAGGAGATGAGTCGAGCATTTTAGGTGACTTGGTTTATGAGGTATTTTTGGGGAGAAAGAAAATAGAGTATTTCGAGATACTTTGTTGAAGATGCATTCTTGGAGAGGAGGAAAAAATTAGGCATTCTCACAAGTCTGTTTTTCCGTAAAGGACGAAGGTCGACACATAGAAGGATTTCCTCGACAGCAAGTAGTGATTTTGTTCTTTTACTCTTCTCGGAAATAGCGACGTAATGGAAGCTGCAAGATTCACTCATTTTAACTTTGTCAGAGATCTTTGACAAAGTGGTCCATGATATCTGAAAAGCTAATATTGCTTGTGGAAAGTGCCGACAAATTTTGTCCATGAAAATCTGGCTCTTCGAAGTTCGAAGAGCAGTGCCTCTTTGATTTTTGAACAAGCAACCCTGTTGAAGATGTATCCTTGGAGAGGATGAGTAATTAGGCATTCTCACAAGTCTGCTTTGCCATGGAGGGCAGAAGTCAACATATATAGGGATTTCTCAATTAGCAAGTAGTGGTGTTGTTCTTTTACCTTTGTGGATAATAGTATGGTAGCTGGAACTTCGAGATTCACGTGTCTTAAATTTGTCAGGGATCTTTGCCAAAAGTTATATGTGGTATCCAAAAGCTGATGTTGCGTATGAAGATTGCTGACAAATTTTATCCAGGAAAATCTGGCTATCGAAATTCAGAGAGCGGTGCCTCTTCAATTTTTGAAAAAAAAAACGACCACGTTGCCATTTCTCTTATAGGGACACCAATTGTGTTCAAGAAGCACTCTCAGAAAGTTACTACCTATAGAAATTTCCCCCTATTTTTTGTACTTCCCAGATTTATTGGACCTCCTGTTTCCTTCGACATCTCTGAAAATGGCTTCCCCATCTGATCGTCGTCTTGATTTGAATGTTAGGGAAAACGCTAACATATTTTCTCTAGACAACATATGGCACTCATCATTCTTATCCCCTAACGGTCCTCTTACGGTTGGGGATACTGTGATGAAAAATGACATAACCGGTACGGTGGTGGCTAGAAATCTTCTCACCCCAAGAGATAGCAAGATGTTTTCCTAGCAGTCCGATGAGCTGGCTGTTCAGGATTCTTTGGCTTTCAACGTCCAGTGTGCAGGCTCTATATCGAACATAGGCCAACATCTTCTTGCTCGAACTTGCCAGGTTGAATCCTTGATGGCTGAAGTGGCGAGTCTTAAGCAAGAGATCAGAGGGCTCGAGCATGAAAATAGAGAGTTACACATGCTTGCTAATAGTTACTCAACAAGCATAAAGAGAAAGCTTGACCAGCTACAGGAGTCTAAAAGTCAAATTCAAAGTGACCATCAGAGGTTTGTGGCTTTGTTCCAGAGGCATCTTTTGCCTTCGCCATCTAGAGTTTCACCACGTGTTGAGGCTCCGGATAATCAACCTCTGGTGCTTCGTCTTTCTAGAGATTCATCGAGTACTAAGGCTTCACGTGAGAAATGAAAGCTCTCTCTTGTCTTTTTATTTTTATTTCTTTTTGTACAACTCATGTATATGTACATTTCTGTCATTTCTTGAAGATATTAATAAATAATCTTTATTTCATTCAGTGTATTATGTTAAATACACTAAGGCATATTTCACCAAGCTTTTGAATGTTTTTGTTTTGTTTTGTTTTTTTGTTAAAGCTTGTATGTTGAAACTTTGTGGGTGAAGTCTTTAGGTTGATACAGTGCTCCCCTAATTTTCTGAGTGAGGAAAGCTTTTGAAGGTTTTTTTTTTTTGTTTTTTGTTTTTTTGTTAAAGCTTGTATGTTGAAACTTTGTGGGTGAAGTCTTTAGGTTGATACAGTGCTCCCCTAATTTTCTAAGTGAGGAAAGCTACTCGGTTAAGGACTTGAAATATCCAAGTCACCGAGTAGTCACGGAACTTCTGAGTACCGATGTATAGTAGCATATGGTAGGAGTCCCTAAGTCTCCGGTCAAGGGAGTCGACAAAGGAAGTGTCTTACTAGTAGTCAAGTTTCCAAATTAACAAAACTTGACCTTTTTTTTATTGATTTTTTTTTTAAGCTACATAGGTGAAGCTTTGTGGGTGAACCTTTTTAGGTGAAGCTTTGTAAGGGAAGCTTTGATGTTGAAACTTTATAGGTGAAGCTTTGATATTGAAGCTTTGTAGGTGAAGCTTTTATGTGGAAGCTTTGTAGGTGAAGCTTTGTAGTTGAAGCTTTGTAGGTGAAGTTTTTTATGTTGAAGCTTTGTAGATGAAGCTTTGATGTTGAAGCTTTATAGTTGAAGCTTTGTAGTGAAGCTTTGTTGTTGAAGCTTTGTAGGTGAAGCTTTTATGCTGAAGCTTTGTAGTTGAAGCTTTGTAGGTGAAGCTTTGTTGTTGAAGCTTTGTAGGTGAAGCTTTTATGTTGAAACTTTGTAGATGAAGCTTTGTAGTTGAAGCTTTGTAGGTGAAGCTTTTAAGTTGAAGTTTTGTAGGGCACCATAAATTGGTTTTGCTTCACACTATCTTGATCAAGAGTGTGTAAAGCTTTTGAGAATTGTAGTTGTCCTCCATTGATGAATCCATTGATGAAGCTTTTTACGAGTTGTAATGTTTGCATTGTTACAGAGGGGAAATGTCTGGAGCAGATGCAAAAAGGTTGAAGAGCTTGATCTTTGTATACTATGCACTGAAGCCTTTGTTAGCTTGTAATAAGACTTTGTTGGTGACTATAACACTTGTTGGTCATAAGTGAGTTAAGCTTGCTTATCTCCTTTTTGAGCTGTAAAGCTTGAGGGTTTTTTATTATTTATGAATGCTAAGAGTTCACATGTACAAGTTGAACCGCTCCTCACCTAGTTGGTAGAAAGAATGGTGAGTTGTTGAGACAAAAATATTTATTAATAGTACTAGTTGTACTCTTCATCACCTGGTTGGTGATACGAAGGTGAGTTCCTTCATCACCTAGTTGGTGGTCAAAGTGGCAAGTTGCCGAATGATATTAGAGTATGTTGACCACTTTCGAAGCTCGGTTGGCTTATGTATGAATGTGTTGAAATGTATGATGTTTATGTTGATTGACATGTGTGATGCTTATGAATGTTTTGCTATGCATGAAGGGAATGTATGATGTTTATGTTGATTGACATGAGTGATGCTTATGAATGTCTTGATATGCATGAAGGAAACGTATGATGTTTATGTTGATTGACATAAGTCATTTAAGTTGAGGTTTTGCGTTAGGATTTTATTAGGTCAGGGTGAGACCAATTGTTTCATTGCTAGGAATGTAAAAAAGTGAAGACCAAGTTATCGAAATCACCTCTTTATTGAATTCGGCCATATGGTCTTCATTACATAGGATGCCGAACTGCTATAGCTCAACACTTGTACAATGTGAGTCTACTTGTAATAGTACTTTAAGTTATCGGCATTTCATGGATGGCCAAGGGTTTTGCCATTGGAACTTCTAAGTTTGTAGAAGCCAGGGCGACTGATGCCAACAACTTTAAATGGTCCATCCCAATTTGGACTGAGTGTGCCTTCGCTCAGAACTCTGTCACAGAGTAGTCTTTTCTTCAAAACCCAGTCCCCCAATTTGAAAAAGCAAGGTTTGACCTTAGAGTCATAGAAGTTGGAGATACACTGCTTGTAAGCGATGTTCCTTATGTGAACCTGATTTCTATGTTCCTCAACTAGATCTAAGTTGATGGTGAGTTGTTTGTCATTTTCACTTTGCATATAGTTCTTGACTCGGTATGGTGCTTGCTCAAGCTCAACTGGGACAACTGCTTCTGTACCAAAAGTAAGTGAGAATGGAGTTTCTCCTGTTGAAGTCCGATACAAAGTGCGATATGACCAAAGAACTTAGGGTACAAGTTCTGGCCAACAGCCTTTAGCCTCGTCCAAGCTAGTCTTCAAAGTGGGCTTGATTATCTTGTTGATGGCCTCAACTTATCTATTAGCCTGAGGATGAGCTAAGGAGGCAAAACATAAGTTGATGTTGAACTTAGAGCAGAAAATCCTGAAATTCTTGTTGTCAAACTGTCACCTATTGTCAGTGACTATTGCATTGGGAATGCCGAATCTGCAAAGGATGTTTTTCCATATGAAGTCTTCTATCTTTTCCTCAGTAATAGTTGCCAAGGGTTCTACTTCGGCCCACTTTGTGAAGTAGTCAACTGCAACAATCGCATAACGGACCTTGCCCTTCCCCACAGTCATTGAGCCGATCAAATCAAGTCCTCATTATGCGAAGGGCCAAGGGCTGATCATAGGAATGAGGAACTCAGGAGAGGAGTGAGGAATAGTTGCATAGCGTTGACACTTGTCATATGAGCGAGATATTTTGATGGCATCCTGGTAGAGTGTTGGCCAGTAATATCCTTGGCAAAAAGCCTTATGTGCTAAGGACCAAGACCCAGCATGATCTTCATAGACTCCCTTATGTATCTCTCGAAGGACAATTTCCGCCTCAGTAGGCGTAAAGCACCTTAAGTATGGAAGGGTAAAGCCTCGCTTGTAGAGTTAGTCATTGATGATCAAGTAACGAGCAGACTTGTATCGAATTTGCTTAGCTTAGACCTTATCATTTGGGAGGGTGCCATAAGCAAAGAATTTATAAATCGGGGTGATCCAACTATCCCCTTATTATAAGTTACACACTTTCATGGCCATGGTGCTCGGTGCTGCCAACAATTCAACATGAATTTTTCTTCTGATCTCATTTTTCACTGCTGAGGTGAGGCAGTCAACATATCCTCATGACTATTTGCTGCTCAAGGGACTTAGGTGATCTGGTAGTGGAAGTGCTTGAGCAAAAGTTGTGTTTGCGCAAGATATGCTACCATGGAGCTATCCTTAGCATCAAAGTTGTTCGTGACCTGGTTAACCACCAACTGGGAGTCACTAAAGATATCAATTTGTTTAACTCCAAGGTGTTTGGCTAAACGTAAGCCTGCTACAAGAGCTTCATACTCGGCCTCATTATTTGATGCCTTGAATTTAAAACGAAGAGCATACTCCATTACCACTTTGTCGGGCGTAATGAGGACTAATCCTGCTCCGCGGCCCTGTTAGTTAGATGAGCCATTAACATACAAAGTACATACTGGGAATGTTGGTTATACTTTCCCAGCTTTAGAGGGCAACGAAACCAATGCCTCAGGCATAGGAGAAGTGTCAACAGGATATGTGAATTCGCCGATGCAAACGGCAACTGCTTAGCCCTTCTCTACATGCTTGGGTTGGTAAGAAATGTCAAACTCACACAATGCTATCGCCCACTTGATCATTCATCCCGAAGTATCGGGACTTTGAAGTATTTGTCGAATAGGGTGATTAGTAAGCACGATCATAGAGTGCACTTAGAAGTAGAGGCGAAGTTTCTGAGCAGACATGACCAATGCTAGAGTTAGTTTCTCAATGTTGGAGTATCATGTCTCTGTATCTTGTAAGGCCTTACTAACATAGTAAACGGGCCATTCAACATTATCATCATTTCGAATAAGAACAGAACTGACTGCTGAAGCTGAAACAGATAAATAGACAATAAGAATGTCACCAACTTCAGGTTTAGAGAGTAGGGGAGCTTTACTCATGTATTCGTTGAGGTTTTTGAATGTCTCGACACATTCATCATTCCATGTAATGCACTTCTCACTTCCATTAAGTGCTTTGAAGAAATAAGCACACTTGCTTGTGGCCTTAGAGATGAACCTAGTTAAGGTTGTCACTTTGCCAATAAGGCTCTGGATGTCTTTTGAAGTTACTGGCTCTTTCATGTCGATGATTTCTTTGATTTTCTCGGGATTAGCTTCAATGCCTCATTGGCTAATCATGAAGCCCAAGAATTTTCCCAAGCCTACACTGAAGGCAGATTTGTTAGGGTTCAACCTTATTCAGTACCTCTTCAGGATGGTGAAAGTTTCAAACAAGTTGGTGATATGTTGGTCAACATGTTTGCTCTTGACTAACATATCATCAACATAAACCTTCATGTTCTTCCCAATCTGTTCGACGAACATTGAATTGACCAATCTCTAATAAGTCGCCCATGCATTCTTTAGGTCGAAGGGTATGACTTTATAGCAATATAGTCCCCTGTTAGTAATGAATGTTATGTGTTCTTGGTCCAGATGGTTCATGAAGATCTGGTAATATCTTAAGTAAGTATCCATGAAGCTTAAGAATTCGCACCTTGCTGTTGAGTCGATAAGTCTATCAATGAGGGGAAGAGGAAAGCTATCATTCGAGCACCCTTTATTTAGGTCATTGTAGTCGACACACATTCTCCACAAGATTTTGTGAAGCAAGAGACTTTCCTTGGTTAGATTTTTCTTGACAAGGACAATGTTTGCCACCCACATTGGATAATTGACTTCACAGACGAAGCCTATATCTTTGAGTTTTTCAACTTCTTCATTCACTGCCTTATATTGTGCAACGTCATAAGATCTTCGCTTCTGTCTCACTGGCTTGGTCTTGGGATCGATACTCAAGCAATGACAGATGATATCGGGAGAGATGCCTGGCATGTCTTCGTATGACCAAACGAAAACCTTGGAGTTCTCTTGCAAAAATGAGATCAATGCCAACCTGATGGGTGGTGACAAGGTGATGCCAATTTTCACTATGTGATCTAGATAGTCATTGGAGATAAAAACATTCTCCAATTCTTCAGCATGTTGTGTTTGCTGGGTAAATAAGCCATCTCGTGGATCTTCTGGTTGACCATTGCCATCACGAAGAGCCCAGTTAGCTTCATCCAAGCTGGTCTTTATGACTTGGCTATGTATAGAGGGCACAGAAAAATGTTGTTGTTTGATGGAAGTGTTGTAGCATGATCGTGCACTAAGTTGTTTTCCTCGCTATTATGGCTGTTATACTCGTAGTAGTAGCAAAACACGCCCGTGTTCTTTGTGGATTTATAATCTGGCTGCCTCGACTTTGGCTTTGGTATCAAGTGAGTTATACTGGGGTAAATGGCTCGTATGTGGCATTCAAAGGTGTGTATGTCTCATACCTTGGGGTAGGGTCTGTCTTGACTTGCGTTTGGCCCACTACATTGACTGTCTGAAGACAGGCATTATCGTAGCGATACCCCTGGTTATTGCGATAGTGTCTCTTACTCTTCTTACTAAAATGAGACTGTTGAAGATGGAAATCCTTCATCTTGCTCTGAGATTGGTATGCATGTTATCCTAGTGAAACGTTAGGTAAGGCAGGAAGATGAGCCACAACCATTTGGAAGGTTGAGGTTTTCTCATTTAGTTGGATCTGGCTTCCACTTCCCACTTGCTGATAAGGAATGATTGTTGGGGGTTTCCCTTGGTATGTCCTTACTTCGGCGGATGCATGGTTGTAAGCTTGCACCATCACTTCAAAGTAAGTCTTCCAATTGTTGGCATTGATCATGTACTTGAAGAAACAGTTAAGTAAGCCTGCCGTGAAAGCCTAGAGGGTTGTCTTGTCATATACCTTAACGCAGCGAGAATACTCATGACTGAAGCGGTCGGCGTACTTATGTAGTGACTTGTCTGGCTTCTGGTGAACAATGTACAAGTTATTTGCAAAGTGATAGTGATCAGTTTGGAAAATGTGTTGAGAGACAAACAATTTCCTCAACTCCTCAAATGAATCTACTGTCTCAGGTGGAATGTGGCAATACCAGTTTAAAGCTCTGCCAGAGAGGGTGGAGGGGAAGAGAAGACATCATTCTTCATCAGTATGCATCCGGTATGCCATGGTGGACTCAAAAGGGTTAAGATGTTCAATCAGATCCTTATTTCCAGTATACAGTTGCAAACCAAGCTTCTGCTTTGTCTTTGCTTTAAGAGGTATGTTAAGGATCCTCCTTATAAGAAGGCCAGGCCTGGGTTGATTCCAATCAGGTATCTCAGCCTGACGTTCAGCCTTCAACTTGTTTACTTCTTCTAAGAGTTGTAGGACAAGGGGGTCCTGAATGGAGTCGTGTACTACTGGAGCCTTCTTCTGTAAGTTTCCATCACATCTTGGAAGTAGGGAAGTTTGATCAAGGGCATATGATTTTTTCTTGGACTCACCGTACTGGCTTCTAAGGCGTGTCTGTTGGGTGACCTTCGAGTCTCCTATACCTTCATGTTCCTCTAGGACCTGCCGCTCATTCCCTGGATCAGTAGCTGGCCTGGGCCATGGTAGAGGACCGAGTCTTTCAGAAACCTTTGGGTCATTGATCTTTGAGCTTATGTGGATGGGGTTCTCTCGATATTGCCTTAGAAAGCCTCGACAGTTGCGATAAACGGCTTTCGATCATTCTACTCCCTCTGTAAGAAGGTGTCTCCTTTTACTTCTCTTGCTTCGGATCGAAGCAGCTGGGTTGAGAGAAGTCTCAAGTTGATCAACACATCGATGGGTAGTTCACTCCTCTTCAAAAATATCCATGTCGATGACCGGTAACCCTTCCTGTTGAGGGGCACACCGGTGATGGTTGACGTCCACAGGAGCAATGGGCTCGTGTGATCGAGTATGCCTAGCCTCGTGAAGCATCTTGAATAGCTTCTCATATTGCTCCTAGCGAATCTCATTCTTTATTGCTATCTCGTTGTTCTGAACCTCAAACTCATCGACTTTAGCTTGAAGAGCAAACTTCTTTCATTCTTTCCTTCGCCGTCTCACAGTATGCACAAAAGGAGTGTTGTTCTGTGTGTTGTGGCTTCCTTTGCTCCCTATGTTGGAGATGGATGCCTGATCAAAGGAGAGTGTACGAACTATGGAAACCAGCTTGACAAAGTTGGAGAAAGTATGAATAAGTGTATTTCCCACAGACGGCACCAAATGTTGATGCACAAAATCGGTGAGGACTTTGGAACAACGTAAAGTGTCAAGTTTGTGACATTCGCTCGGTTGTTCCGATCACTAGTAAGGATAAGTATGTAAAGAGATAGAGACAGGAAAGCAAACATAAGATGTATTGGTTCACCCAGATTGGCTACGTCCACGGAGTAGAGGAGTTCTCATTAATAGTGAAGGGTTTACACAAATACATAAGTTCAAGCTCCTCATAAGTGAGTTCTAGTGAGTAGTTTTGTACAAATGACATTATGGATTATTGTGGAAGAATGATCTCCTTTTATAGAAGATAGTTTCTAGCTTTATTTTTTACATTGACACGTGTCGTGTTGTGATTAGTTTCTGGTGTTGACACGTGTCGCGTAGTGATTGACCTTCTAGTTGGAGGGAAACTCTTGTGGGTCCTTGACGGTATAATATTGACCGGTGCTCAGTAGTTTCGAGATTGGTCAAGTATGGTACATTCAGAGAGAAACAATATTTTTAGATAAAATATAAAATGAAAAATATATCCAGATTCACACAAAGGATCTCTAGAAGTTGAAAATCAATTATGCCTGAAATGAATTCACGTTGATTAAAATGCTTTAAAAGTCCATGTCAAACCCTAGAAATTGGTTGACATGTAAATGCTAAAATGAACACTTGGCGTCGAGCCGTGTCAACGAAAACTGAGGCCTAAGATGAAAATAAAATGGAGCCTTGCAGTACGGTTGTACTGTAATATCTTTTTTTGTTTAACAATATTAACTCGAGAAGCATTAGATTTATGAAAATAAGAGATTTTTTTTCTTTATTTCAAATCAATAATACAATGAATGATGAAATTTTATGGGCAAAGAAAATATGAGGCCTAATTTAAGTAAGAGCCTAAACACATGGCTTGTTCACCTCTGGGCCGTCTTTGGCCTAACCTAAAAATAAACATAAACTTAAACGCAAACAATAAGGCCCTGTTTGACACACCGTATAAAATATCGGATAGTACTAATAATACGGTGTACGGTGTTTGGTGCCGTTTGGATTAAATAAGCACCGGATTAAATAATCTGGGCCCACCTTTTTTACCCAGTGTATACCTGCTTCCTAATCCCGTCCAATTTCTCCGTATAACTTAGTCGGCCTCTTGCTCTCCACTCGCTCTCCGCGCCTTCTCACTCTCGCTCTCCGCTCCTTCTGCCATCTCCTGCAACTGGCAGGTGAGGAACCTAAGACTCATTCTGCCATCGCCAACAACTGGCAGGTGAGGAACCTGGGAACTTCCGCTCGTTCTCACCCTCGCTATTCTCTCCTTCTACCATCGCCTGCAACTGGCAGGGCTTTACCCGCCGCCACGTAATCGAACGCCGCTTTGTAAGTATCCATGTTTTGGAGATAAAAAAATGAAATGATCTAGGGAAATTGTGCGCTGTGCGTTTTGTGTGAAATCTTGGCGGAGGAGACCGCGGAGGCGACGAGAGTTAAGAGCATAAAGAGAGTGTTTTTATAACCTAGGAACTTTGAATCAGGAGATTGTGAAGGTAGCAAGAAATTTGGACTTAGAATTGCAGGGCTTTACCCCGAAGGGAGCCCTTCCAGAAATTCTCAGAGGCCAAGGCTGAGCCCAGGCCAGTGAGGGGGTTTGGGATTCTTTTGCAGTCGGGGAAGGAGAAGAAGAAGAGGGAGAGAGGGAAGGAGTTTGGGGGTGCGGCGGAGAGATCTGGGTTTCATTATTTGGGATTCTTCTGTACTGTAGTCGGGGAAGAAGAAGGGAAAGAGGGAGGGAGTTTGGGGGTACGGCGAGAGATCTGGGTTTAATTTTTTTTTAAGTTTAATTTTATTTTAAGTTTTCCTCCTATCCGATATAATACCAAACACTGTATAAATAATACGGTCATTAATCCGATACTGCACCAAACGCCCGACTAATTTAGTCAGTACTGTCCGTTGACTATTTATCCTATCCGACAGACATAGTCAGTACAGTCCGAGCTGCCAAACGAGGCCTAAGGGGTTATATGTGGAGCTTTCACCACGTTGGAATCCATTTAAGTTGCTTTGTAACTTATTTTATTTATTTACTTGCTTTGGTGAGAACACGATTATGTAAACAAAACTCGATACATCATACGCATCAGCTGCAGCAGCGATTTGGCATCTTAATCTTGTGTGGTTTCCATGACAGAGACTGACTGAGTGCAGACCTGGCTACGCCTAATACGACACAGAAATTCATCGAGTTTTTGGAACAGAACTGTCAGACGTCTTTTAGGGTTTCTTCCACATATACAAACTCGAATACTATTCATTATACGTATAAAAACATAGGAGGAAATTGTTAAACTGACTTTAAAAAAAATAAAAATAACATCAATATTTAGCAGACAATTGTTATTAGTTAATATTTTGATTTATTCCCAGGACTGGATCAAGAAGTCATTTGGATGTGGGTTTTAAAAAACTGATTAGATTCAATGCAAAGAACAAAGATATACAGTTTCTCTTTCCTTTTCGTTTTTCCCTATTTCAATTGGGAATTTTAAGGCTTCAGCATCTGATGGCTTCTCAACTATTTCTTTTTCTTCTAGAAATTCTGGAATTTTTGTGAATCTTGCTTGCATGAACACTCTGAAATACCAAAGTGCCGGAGTGTCACGGTATGGACACGGTCAAGGCACAGTAGGGGCTCTCTTGTAAATTTCAAAAATATTTTAGGGCAGCTTTGGAATATAAAAACTTGGGGCAGTTTTGTTAATATAAAAACATTTTGAGGGCGTGTTTGTAAATAACAAAACTTCTAAAACTTAAAGTTTATAAGTTTGGTGAGCAGCTTTGTAAATATAAAGACTCCAACATTAGAGGTAAGCATTTTATATTTGGGAGTTGAATTTTGTGTATCTTGAATTTTCATTGACTATTGTCTTCTCCAAAGATAATAGAGGTTGATTAATTTGGTTGGGTGTGTTGTCAATATATACTAGCATTTGCCTACACACTTTGTGTGTATAAACCGTATGAACACATTTTTTTAGAAAAATGAGAAGGAGAGAGGGAGATTGAGGGGGAGAGAGGGAGAACGTGTGGGGGGGGGGGGAGTGGGAGGTTTTTGTTTTTGGTTTTTTTTTTTTAATTTTAAATATTGGAGATATTTTAACATCACCTGTTGGTGAAGTTTCAATAAAAAAAGTTAAATTTAGACTTGTGAAATTATATTATTGCCTATCATTTTTTTTTTTGTGATAGAAGACTAAATAAGCCTTTTCACCTTTTTTTTGGTTGACAAAGGGTTTCATTAACTAATAGAGATAATATTTATTGTAAATTTATTATATTTTAATCGTTGTGTCTTAGTTATGTCATTATTCATATTTTTTGAGATTTATCACGTCGTCGTATTTGTGTGTCACATGTCGCCACATTCGTGTCCGTGTCTGTGCAACAGGTGTGAATGCCTCCTAGTACTCAGTTCAGGCCTATCACTTTCTGCAATTTGCAGAAATTACAGTGAGCTTATGATGAAGAAATCAAACTAGTTTATGTTATGCCTGTTGGAGCAAGTTGAATTGGGTCTGGTTTTGGTTTGCCATCAAAACCCACTTATTTGAAGGCCAATCCAGTTAGTTATTAAAAATATAGAATACTAACATAAATTAAGGCCCTGTGACGACTCTAGCAAAGGGAAGAAAAAAAGGAAAACTAACGAAAAGTCCCTGAATAGTGACAGTTTTAATGAAAAGTCCTTTTTGAAGGTATAATGAATAGTGACAGTTAAAGGTAAAAAAGTGGTTTTTCGTTAAAAATAAGCAGTGTCAGGGGTGTTTTATTAAAGCTCCCAAGAAAAAATGCTTTGAATAAGTTTTTTCTTTCTTTTCGTAAAATGTGAGGCCCAGCAACAACTGAAGAAATGATCACTACATATTTACTTATCAAAATAATGATATTATAATCACAAATTACACATATGTTTACTAACCATACGGAAATGAAAATCTACATATTTACTTATCAAAATAATGATATTATAATCACAAATTACACATACGTTTACTAACCATACGGAAATGAAAATCTAAGGGGCCAACAGAACATGAAAAGATTTTTGAGTGTGTACGGAATATGGGCATACACGCCTAAGTATCATTCTACAAATGAACACTACCAGAAAATAGGGGTTGCCTTACAAAATCTTCCCCAACGAACCACATTTCGTCAACCAAATTAGGTTCAATTCTCGTTCAGGTATGTTCGAGGCTCGAGCTGCATCCCCGACCGATCATACAAGTCAAGCAACCGTGTTCAATTCAGTGCGGTGCATGTTTTGTGATGTTAGTAGCATGGAATTGGTGGATGAAGAGATTTCAAACTTTAGCTTGGTTTTAATCTTTAGATTCCATTTGTTTGAAAATTGGTTATCGAACAAGTTTTCAGTATTCCAAAAAAGAAAAAAAAGGAAAAACTCAGCCCCGATTCGGCTCAAAAGGAAAAAATGAAAACTGAAAACCGAAAACCGAAAACCGAATTGAACACGATTAGCTAGCCGTTGGAGAATGGATTTAGTTGGGAAGGCTTTGTAGTCGAACATTGAGGCACTGGTGTAGTCCGGAGAACGCACACTACACAAGACCTTCATTTTTCATTGAAAAAAATATAACACGGGGTAACGACATAGTTCAATCCAATATGATCAGCCAAAGTACAGCTACAAAACGTTGGATGGACAAGATTAACAGGGAACCATACATACATGGCGTGCCGTAGCTCCGAGGTACCGTGTTTTTACACCATTAAACGATTGCAGGGACAAACGAACATACCCATCCCCCCTCCATGATCCAACTTGTATGGCACCCAAGCGAAAAGGAGCCCCGTCTAAATCAAGGGACCCTAACAATAATCACAAAAGAAAGCAAAAGCAGATGATATGTGCCGGAAAAGACCGAATTACTTCTTTTGCATCAACAATCCAAATGACCAAACTTGTCCATGCCTTCACTCATTCCCCAAATTTATGGAACCATCCTTCATCAGCTTTATGCTTAGACTGTTGAATCTCCCTCTTGAGTAATGCCGAGAAGCCTTTCTCCAATCTGTCCCGGTTTTCATCATGGCAACAAATTCTTCATAGCTGATACGCCCATCCTGCATCAACAAATCAATAACATCAGTTTTCATCACAAGTTGACCCAGAAAACGAGAGTTTGTCATCACAATATCATAGTAGGTGTAACAAGCAATTCCTCCTCGGGTCCTCACCTTGTCTGTGTCCACTTCTTGAAATATGTCATTTGCTACATCTGTACAATCATCTGCCCCATCTTCCATCAATGCATCCCGGAGCTCGTCTGGCTCAATATAGCCGTTGCTGTTCTTGTCAAAGTAGGAAAATGCCTTGTGAAGATGCTCATCATTTGCCATTCTCTGTAGGTGAAGCGTCACGGCAATAAATTCTCCACAGTCCAGCGTACCCTTCCCATTAGTATCAACCTGTTACCAACAAACTAGCCAAATTAAAACCAGAAGAGACTGCTATACCATTGGAAATTATGTTTCTCATTCAGTACTTTCGAAAAAGTGACCATGTTGCAGGCACAAAGGTCATTGAAAATCAATGACACAGCCATAACTAATCTACCGAACAAGGCATGAAACCATGAAAACAAAATAAATACACCAAGATCTGTTTTATCATCACCTTCGCCCACTGTTCCTTTTCCCTCCCACTACATTCTTTCCCATCAAAACATTAAATTTGCATTCAAAGTGAAATTTTAGAGTTTAGAAATCTGGACCCGTGTGGGGATGAATGCCTCAAACAATCTAAGAATGCATCTAGTATGGTAGTACCACTCTCCACGAAGTAATAATTTATAATCGGACCTATGGATGACTAAGTCATATTCGTTAGAAGAAAATTTTGTTTCCTAGGACTGCCCTTGATTTTATAAAGTGCATAGGTTGAATTTGTTAAATACATAATACATGAATATCTAACCCAAAAATTTAAAGTCATTAGGTGCGGAGACTCATTTGATACTTGACAAATGTTGTATCTAACTAATGTGTATTTGCTTTATCACCCCCACCCTAAGAACACGTCTAATTAATATAACATTAATCCCTTTGAACAGAATGGATTGGAGGATAGGTCCTGGTCTATTAAACAATCTGAGAACCATGTAAAGATCATTAGCAATATAACTTAATTGCTTGATGTAATAATGGATTATATAACAGTTGTGATGCTAGAGCTAATTTCGATAAGAGTTAACGATGAAGCAATACTCACTGCTTCAATAAGCAATTGAATGTCAGAATCAGCAAGCTGGGATCCAAAATTCCGGAGTCCAGATTTTAATTCTTCAATTGAAACAATTCCATCATTATCAGTGTCTATCTTCTTAAACATCTCCTTACTGTCTTCAACTTCGTCAACGGAAAAGAAATCTGCAATAACCTGTTTGAAGTTCCACATAAATTAGTACTTGCATTGAAACATACTACTTATACATTAAACATATTAGAAAGTTTGTAAGTGCGGTCAACCAACCCTCAAGGCCTTTCTTTTGAATCTGTTCATCATTGAAAACTGCTTAAGCCTTGACTTGACAACATCTCCAAGGGGAATGTTCGGTGCTTTCTTAGCATTTTGGAGCCAAGGATGCTCTGAAACAAGGAGAAACTATGACATTAAGTACTAACTTAAAGCAAGCAAGAGACAACTACATGTTCTTAATTCTTATACAGGACAAACAATAAAAAATTCCTATAGTTCTTGACCGGTAATCTAGGGGAAAACAAAAGCGCATTCCTCCATTTGGAGACTGTCATATTATCATCCTTAAAAATCAGAAATGCAGCTATCCACACCATTGCATTGTTTATGAATGTCAAAAATTTTCTCTAATGTACCAAGATACTATCTAGAGTTTTGTTAAACGCAGTACTTGATATAATATGAAGAATTCATTAGCCTTTTTAACAGCATAATCTCCTCATAATATAAACAAGGGAGCTTGCTCAGTTGCCACATTAAAAATGTGCAACGGATCCCTATCACAAAGCATGTGAACAACACAAAGAGATTCAATACCAAGAACTTGCTTCGCAGTCAATCGTAGCTTTGGGTCTGGCTCCAACATTTGCCTAACTAACCCCTTGGCACTCTCCGAAATATTGGGCCATGGATCACGCTTGAAATCTATCAGCCCACGTAGAATTGCCTGTGCAACCCCTTGTTCAGACTCTGCATAGAAGTACACAAGGTAAAATGGAAGTCTTTACAGAGCAAACTCCCCTCCCTGAGGGGGAGAGGAAGATATTAGAGAGAGAGAGAGAGAGAGTAAATGGGAGATATAATTACCAGCCCAAAAGGGGGGCACCCCACACAACAAAATATATAGTATAACTCCTGCACTCCATATATCTATTTCTGGCCCGTAATTCCTCTTGAGCACCTCAGGAGCCATGTAGTATGGACTTCCAACAATTTCCGAGAACCTCTCACCTAATTTTTATTGTAAAAGTTAATAAGAAAATTGCAACATTCATACATATGACAAGAAAATGTTCCACAATTAGCATAATTTGGAAGGGAAAAAAAAAAAGCAGAAATTCATGCTTGCAATGTTGCAGTTATCAATAACAGTAACAATACTTTGGAATTTTCTGCTTACCACACACAATAGGTATTAGGAGAAATATAGTTATTTGGACTTTTTATTCACAGTTAGATGACATTGTTGTAACTCATAGCATTTACACTTTATAAAGTCTTTTTTTTTTCACATCAAACAATGAAAAGCTTATTTCTTCAAACATCCATGTTTTGGTTCTTGTGTATCCATTTCTTCAAACCCTCATGTTTTCCGTTTAACAAAAACTCATTTCTTTCAATGTCTGTTTAGCGCTGTTAACCGGCTTAATCTGTTGGCAGCTAATTTGAAGAACTATTTCAAGTTTTGTCATTACATGAATGGAGCGATATCAGATTTTTTTTCCTAACTCATTTCAGAAGAGAACTTTAAATTCCAGCCTCAAGTACCTAAGGTCTCTTTAGCACTATTTGCTGACATACACAAGGAATCTACAAGATTGGAGCATCAAAGACAAGAAAATCTTTTGAAGGAATGTATGTGTGTGACAAGTCCAGCCACTAGTGTAAAACTTACGAGCGAGAATTGATTGCAACAACAATGCAACTTCCCTAACAGGAACTGAGACAACAAGGTTACAAGTTTATTATTAGAACCTTATTATGTTAATTGTCAAAGTCCTTCATCTCTTAAACTCCCACACTTTGTTTTAAATTGGTGTCATTCCCTTAATTCTCTGGTGCATTACAGCAAACCCAGCCAATACATTTTTTAGCACATCACCCATTTAGACTCGCATATCAAAGTAACAAATAAAGTCAAACGCACTTCATATATTGTAACTTTAACTTGTACCAAGCCAAAATGAATGCTTTTGCCACACATTCAAACCTTCGATTGCAACGATGTCAATTTTGAAATAGGACTCTTTTAACTAAGAGCCGAAAAGGCAGTCACTTTCGCAAAGTATTGGACTACAGATTAAATAACAAAAATGCAAGTACTCTACTGTCTAACTACTATAAATTATGGTCAACCTCAGTTCAACCTCAGTCCAACCTCAGTCCAAGACTTACGAATCGCAGCACATTCTACATAACAGAAAATTCATTGAAGATAAATAATCCATACAATTCATTACCCAATCATAGTAAGTCAACTAAGTCTCAAGGATAGTCAATCAAAACATTCGAAGGTAATCTGTACATACATACATACACACACATATATATATACACACACACCTGTAAAAGCTTCAATTTGAAGCTTTGCATCGCAATTTCAAAAACCCTAAATTCGAAATTCAAATCGTACCTGGCTTGAAGAATATAGACAAGCCGAAATCAATGGCCTTGAGAGGCGAATTCTCCTTCTTGTTTGCGAACAGGAAATTCTCCGGCTTCAAGTCCCTATGAATCACTCCATGCTTGTGGCAGAGCTGCACAACCTCAACAATCGTCCTGGTTACCGCCGCGGCGGCCCGCTCCGTATAATGCCCCCTCGCCACAATCCGATCGAAAAGCTCACCGCCCTCGCACAACTCCATCACCAAATGCACGGCGTTCTCGTCCTCGCAAGCCTCCTTCAAACTCACTATGCTCGAATTCTTCGGCAAGTGCTTCATTATCGCCACTTCGCGCCGCACATCCTCCACGTCCACAGCGGTCCTGAGCTTCCGCTTCGAAATGCTCTTGCAAGCCAAAAGCTCACGACTATGGCGGTCAATACAGAGGTACGTGACGCCGAACTCCCCCCGGCCAAGCTCCCGATCCACCAGGTACTTCTCCTCTACATTCTCCTTCGGCACGCCGGTCAACACCGTCGTCGGCGCCTTCTTCCCGGCGCTGGAATCCCTCCTTCCATGATCGTGCCCAGAAAAGTTAGATTTCACGTCCTCTCTAGCGACGGCGGCCGGAGATCTGCAGCAATTTCCCATTGCAACGCCCGCGGTCGGTAGCTCTGTACAGATCTCGCCAAAACCCTAACTAGCCCTGGGCGAGCTAGGGTTTCACATGATAATGCCGAAACCCTAAGCCTGGAGGTAGAGAGAGAAAGTAGCAGTGACCTCCTGAACTGTGAAATCAAAGTAAGTTTTAGAGAGAGAAAGAGAGAAAATTGGAAGAGTGAGAGTGTACGGTGGAACGTTGCTGTAGAGAGAAGAAGTGAGGAGTGATGGCTTTTTGGAGATTTAATTATTTTATGAATTTAATTTTGAATAAAATATTAAACATTTGGAGAATATTTTATGTTCTTTGGTTCTGCGATTTTTGTCGGCTAATCGAGCATGAGGGTTTAAACGGTCGGGAACGGACGGAAAGAGTGGGGGAAACGGAGAGACTGAGCGAGTAACTTACGTGTAACAGATACAAATATAAGAAATAGGATTTCCTCTCCGAGTAAATGATGGGGATATTCATTATCTATTAACACAGACCGTTGAATTTTGATTTAACAGCTATAAATAAGAAATCTCTTCTAAAGTTATAATAATTGTAGCCTATCAAAATCCAACGACCCTTGATAGTGGATCATCACGATCCTCACTATTTACTCAAGAAGTGATCTAATTTCCAAATATGGTATGATATTCAATAGAGTAATATATTTTAATTATTTCTAAACTAACTTCTTCATTGATAATGTACTATGTTATGTTATAGGAATTTTTATATTTTTTAAAAGGAAATTACTTGGAGGTTTAGTTACTGCAGCTAATTTTTTCGAAGGCCAAAACAATTCACAAAACTATTTCAACCTCTCTTTGGCTCGTATCGTGTTATAGAATTGAACATGTTCTATATAAATTAGCCTCTTAAGGTTGGACGTTGGGGTTGTTTTTAAAGAAAACTAATGAAAATAATTTAAAAACTTTGATTTTTAATCAAAATGACAAAAAATTATTGTAAATAATTAGTATCATAAGTGACTTTTTAAAATAAAAATATCGTTTTTGTTAAAAGTAAATAATATTAAAAATGTTTCGTTAAAAAAAATTGTTTTTATTTGTTTGGGAATTAATTAATTAATTAATAGTGTTACTGTTGGCCTTGGGTTTGCAATTAAATTAATTTTTGTTATATTTAACCCAACACCTGTTGCTAGAAGGCAGAGAGGCCAGAGGGTAGTGCCAGAACAGACAGAATGATAGGGGTTAATTAAATAATCAAATTTGTTTCCGTGCCCCTAAACTTTTGGCTATTGATTATTCTGCCTCAATTAATTAGAGAATTTGCATTTCTATCTCAATTCTTAAATTCTATTACATATTTTGTGTAATTTTTAGACCCTATTCCCTCTACCCTTTCATTATGTTCTTCTCAAAATGCACAAACAAGATTGATGGGGTTTTGGGTTTCTTAAGTTTGTGTCTGTAAAGTAGAATAGGAAATAATTTTATGTGGATACTGTGCTCCTCGTTATATGTTACATGCTAGTAAGGTGATCAGTTATTGTGAAAAAAGACGTTATATACGTTTGTTGTCTAGAATAGTTTTGTGTGATGTAAGAGTACGTTAATTGAGAGCTTTAACCAGCTGCTTACCACTTTACATCTCAAAACAGCCTTTGCTTTTTGTTTGGTTGAAAACATCCTTTGCTTTTTTTATTTTCATAATTAATTATGGATATAAAACAGTGCAATTAATTTTGGGAGATTATATTCACACACCCCAAATTACTTCTCCCACACCCTTTTAATTTTTTAATATTTATTTATCAAGTGCTAGTGGTGTGTAGAAAATATTAAAAAATTAAAAGGGTGTGGGAGAAGTAATTTGAGGTGTGTGAATATAATCTCTCTTAGTTTTAAAAGGAAAACGTGAAAAACCATGAATAAAATAAATAGTTGCTGAGAATTGGAGACTTAAATATCCATCAAGGAGATAATGCCATAATTGGAAAAAAGAAAGAAAAAAAAAGGAAAGAACTCAAGCAAACAAGGGCATTTTCGAGTGAGGAAATTAGGGCAGCAATGTTTCAGATTCCGGCTACTAAGTCTCCTGGGCCTAATGGGTTTACAGCCGGTTTCTTTCAGGATCATTGGGAGGTGGTGGGCGGAGATATAATTAATATGGTGCAAGCCTTTCACCATTCGGGGTGTTTGCTACGGCAGCTTAATCACACTCATATTGTTTTAATTCTGAAAGTAAAGGCTCCACAGAAGATGACAGAGCTGAGACCTATTTCATTGTGTAATGTAGTCTATAAGATTATTGCCAATGTATTGATGCAGAGGCTTAAAACCGTGATGGATCGGGTTATTTGTGTTAATCAGTCGGCATTTGTACTGGGTCGACAGATTCATGACAATATTTTGGTTGTGCACGAGATTTTGCATTCTCTCAAACAAGGGGTTGATGGGGAGGAGGGGCGGATGGCAATTAAATTAGATATGGTGAAAGCTTATGATTTGGTGGAATGGAGTTTTTTTATTGGGGTTATGGGGAAGTTAGGGTTTCATTCTAAATTTTGTGAATGGATTAGAGAATGTATTTCCACGGTTTCTTATAGTGTTTTGGTGAATGGGGTGCCCTCTGGTTTTTTTCGGCCGAAAAGAGGATTAAGGCAGGGGGATCCCATGTCACCATTCTTGTTTCTCATATGTGCGGAAGCGCTTTCGTCCTATATTCGGAAGCATGAGATGGAGGGGCGGATTAGTGGAGTTCGGGTGGTGCCATTGGCTACTCCTATCTCTCATCTTTTCTTTGCAAATGACTCGGTGGTTTTTTGCAAAGCGGTTGAAGCAGAGGCGGATCAAGTAATGCGACTGTTAGGGGGAATGTCAAGTTTATCGGGGGATATGGGAGGGACTTGGAAAAGTATTTGGGCTTTGTTCGTGCCTGCTAAGATTCGGTTTTTTATATGGAAGGCTTGTCGTAAGGCTTTGGCGGTGCGGCACAACCTGGAGCGTCGTAGGATTAGAGTGGTGAATAAGTGTGAACTTTGTGGTAAACCTGATGAAACTGAGGCTCATCTCTTTTTTGAGTGTGAGTTTAGTCGAGCTTTCTGGTTTGGAACAACAGTCCAAATTAATTTGGTAGATATTGAGGCTTTGGATTTTTTGTCGGGATGGCAGAAAGTAGTGAAGCGAATCGAGACGGAGAAGGATGCGGATTGTATTTTGCAGCAAGTTGCGTTTGGATTTTGGAGAATTTGGAAGTGTAGGAACGAGGCTGTGTTTACTGAGACTCGCATCCTTCCACATGTTGCTGTGGAGTTGTGGCAAAAGTAAGTGGTTGAGTTTAGGGAGGCTACGGTAGAGTCGGATGGAGATCAGCATAGCCAACTGGTAATGAGGGTGGGGGACGGGGCTGAGGAGGGAAGGGAGGACGTTGATCTTCACTAGAGGAAGCTTGTTTTTGGCGTGTTAAAATTGAACTGTGATGCTGCTTGGAGGTGTGATACGAAGAGAAAGGGGCTTGGGTGAGTGTTGCAGGACTTTGCGGGTATACCGCAGCTTGCAGGAGAAGTGGGGGGTGATTGGTATGGGACGTCGCTTATGGCTGAGGCAACAACTATAAGAGATGGGATGGAGGCGGTGATTGGGAGTGACTGTATGGTACCTGGGTTGAGGTTGGTTGTGGAATCAGATTCGAAAGGATTGATTCAGATGTTAAACAAAGAAGTTACAGCTGAGGTGACTTCAGAAGTTTATCTCCAAGATATTTGGAGGATGGCGGGTTTATTTCAGTCAGTAAAGTTTTGCTTTACTCCCCGACAATGCAATCGTGCAGCACATTTAGTGGCGGCGTACGTGGTTAAGCATGGCGGGAGTTTTGGCTGGGATGAATTGAGACCAGAGTTTTTGTTTAATGTTTTACCACAAGATGCAAATGTTGCTATTCGTATTTGATTTTTTCAATAAAATTCTATCTTTTGACAACAACAAAAAAACAAGGAAATATGCTAAGCAAGGTAACGTGCAAAAATGGAAACAATTAGTTGAACCTTTTTTAATTGTTATTTCAGCTTTTTTAACTGTGAGACTTCGTAGGGCTTCGTTCTCTCACCATATACAACATAGATTTTTTTGTTTTGATACAAGTGATAGTATAGAAAAAGAGAATCGAATATATGACCTCGAATTCTGCTATAAATGTTTTTAACCATTTAAGCTACAACTACAAGTAATTGAACTCTAAACCTTTTTTAATTGAACTCTAGACCTTTTTAATCGTTATTTTCAGCTTTCTTAATTAACTGTGAGCTAATCTCAAGAGCTTCGTAGGGGCTTCGTTCTCGAACTATATACTAAATAGGTTTTTTGTCTTGAAACAACCGATTGTACAGAAAAAAAAAATCGAATATATGACCTCAAATGTAGCTGAAAATGTTTCTAACCATTTAAGCTTCAACTACGAGTGCGTTCAGTTTTATCGTAAAGATAAAGGTAAGGTGTTGGCCTTGAATTATAATACATAAGTTATGAGTGTTTAAATGAGAATAAGGAGAAGCACCATGAGAAAAGCCAAACACAAAAGAAAGTGAGTGCGAGAATTAAGAGAAGATGCTGCTTGTTGTCTGTGGATTAGAGATTAAAGGGGCCTTGTTGTCAACGTCTCTCTCCCTTTGAGTGGGTCTCATTTGACACTCTACCAACCGGCTTTCAACCTTTTTTTTTCTGATTTTGCTTCCAATCTGCTTTTGCTTCCCTAGAAGAACTTGATTTGTGGGGGCTTAAATCAATAATATTCAATGATCGGTTTGAATGTTATGTGCTTTATGCGAATGCTGGGTCCGATATGTTGTATAAAACAAGGTTACATTTCCAATTTTGATTGTAATTATTTGTTCAAAATGTTGAGTGAGGAGGAAAAGCGATTATGGCATAAGTGCTTCTGTAAAGTTGGAACAAAAGCAACAAGCAAATGAGTTGAGGTTCTCTCCGGATCTCTGTGTTCGGAGCCCAATGGTCCGAAAATTCAGGCCTTTGAAGAGAGAAAAAAAAAGAGATTTGAACCCTTGGTTTGTTTAAGGTGGACCAGTAGAATGAGCTAATTAATGAAGACTGCAAGATTTAAAATGATTGGTCCAATCTCCGGGTCCGTCGACTCCAGACATAGAAAGAGGATCTCAATTCCATGCAAATATCACAAACAAGTACATTACGAAAAAGACTCATTCAACGACGGTTAATTACTTAACACTAGTGAAGAACATCTCATTAATTACCATTCAAGTGCATGTTTATATTTTTTAAATTAGTTGAAGAGGAAGTGAAAGAAACTTAGGCTATCTCCGTTGCATTCACCGTCTCCCTAATGTGAATTTTACCTCACGCACAACGTTTCAACTAGGTTTTATATATCGAGGAGTGGAGATGCTTGCAGTTAAAATTCCGACGAGATGTGCATGGGCATGAACTTATATAGTGTCCACCAAAATTAATAACTACATGCATTCAGTGTATATATGTCGGTCGGCCATTACTTTTATATATCTTTCTTGTTACGTGATATCTCGTATCCACAACACTCACTTCATGTTATTTTTCAGTTACGCCAAAAAAGCATAGGTAAGAAAAGAAAAGGCTACAACATAACAAATGCAGTCCCTACTCTCTACCAAAATACTGTTGTGGTGAGCGGCATGTGCTAAGGTCAGTTCACCATACATGGTACTCCATTCCTTCTAAGTTTATAGGGAAATTCCCCAGCAGAAAACTCGATCTTTCTGCAGTTGCCCTAGTGACATAGACTTCCAATAGAAAACTCGATCTACTTCGTGGAGTTGCCAAAATTCTGTGTCGACTGTTGAGGAAAAGCAGTTATGGCACGAGTGCTTCTGTAAAGTTGGACAATGGCAACATGGAATGTTACCAAGGACGTAGACAATGCATTGTAGCTAAAAAACCATATAGCGGAAAAGGAAACACTCATTCAACTGGGTTAATTACTTTCCAAGCATTGTCGAAGCCTTGTCATTGACGCATTTTTATATAAAAATAAAAACATTATTAATTACATGTACACCATTCAATTATAAACGTAAATTTTAACTTTTATGTAATCAACTTGTCACGTGAGGATAGGTGCGCATTCACAACACTTTCAACTAAGTTTTTAATAGAAGAGTGGAGAAGTAACTAATATTTTGATGTGTATAAGGTATCAAACTTATATTATGTCCAATGTCCATGAAAATTAACTTTCATGGAGTGAATCGGTGCATACGAACCATCACTTCACTTATCTCTCATTTCACGTGGACTCTAGTGTCCACAACACCGACTTCATGTTGTATATCAATTAAGCGAAAAAAAAAACTCAGGTAAAAAAGAAGAGGACAAAAGGGTACTAAGGTTATGACATAACAAATGCAATCCATGCTCACACCTAATTGTTGTGTGAGTCTGCAGCAACATAGTGCATTGTGTTTTTGTTGCTCAGTTCACCATGGTCAAATTCCACACACTTTAATTATTGAATCGAATAAATTATAGAAAAATCAACAGATACCAATATTGCAGAGAAAGAAATGTGTGAAATTATTTTCATTTCTCTAATGACTTAGACTTAACAATGTGAAAATAAAATCAGGTCGAAAATACAGTTTATGGCGGAACAACATCTCATATGTACAAAAAAGTTGAAAACCATAACTAGGGTTATACTTGTACACAAAAATCCACCACTCCTTATTTGGTGGTGAAAAAGAAAAAGAACAAATACTAGTAGGGTGGTGCTATTCACACACCTTCTTTTATCTTTCAAATATATATTTCTCTCAATTTTCAATCGTCGAATCGAATGATGCTTTCCACGAAATATGAGAAAGTTCCATACGTTAACTTCCAAGGGAAGATAGACCAAGCTACACTGATTTTATCCCCTAAGTTGAATGCTATTAAGAATAATCTTGATTCAAGTTCATAGTTGGTTATATTACAAAGGGAGTTCTTTACCTTTTTAAAATTAATATTTGTGAATAATACGTGCCCTTACTCTTTTTAAACAGCCGGGTGGAGTTGCACAAAGACAAGTAATATTCGAAATGAATAGTAAGTGCAACTTACATACCCTTGCTCTTGCCTTGCCCTTGGACCTCTTAAAACGGGTAGATTTGCTCCAATAATAAGCTTCTGTTGTGGTTTTCATCACAGCCATATACTTCGGCTTGACTTAAATAGCCTATTGGACTTTCGGATTCTGAGAGGTTTTGGACTTTCGGATTCTGGGAGGTTGATCACGTTATTTCTGAAAAAGATGAGACTATAACATCCATTGTCAATTGAGGAAGCAACAAAGTCAAAGTGTATAATTGATTAAGATCAAAGTATCGCAATCAATCCAAGTAAAACTTCTCATGTTGTGCGTATGATACTTCGTCATATTTTTGTCGTCTTTCAAAAGGCCAAGTGCTGCAAGCCAAGTTAATTTGGTCCTAAGGTGCCAAATTTGTCCAAAGATATTTGTCCATTTGTCCCCTCAGATTAAAAATTACATAGTGTGGTTAATGTGGACAAATATATTTGTATGAACAAAACTAGCCTTGGAGGGCTTATCTATATATTATTAGAGAAACAAAGGGAAGGGCTTGTCTAGTCGATGCATATATACTTTGAGAACATGTTTTTTAACGTGCTTGTGTTTTGCAATTTATGCTAACTTTTATTTTGATCCGTTAAATTTAAACCATTTACGAGTTTATTGTGGCATATTATTTATTTCTCTCATTTTGTTTTCTCTAATTGAATAGCTACCTATGAAATGTCATCATATAATATCAATTACAACATAATGAAAACAACTTGGAATACCATAAAATTATTCCAAACAGATTATATAACATATGTTCAATCACTTTACCAAAACATATACTTGCATAATTATAAAAAATAAAATAAATAACATCGTAGGCTAAATTATTAGTTTTAAAAAAGAATTGAAAATAATTATTAAGCTAAATATTGTTCAGTCAATTTATAAAAATAATATATGATTATCATGTTTCACGAATAAGCATTGACAATATCAGGTTATTATCGTATTAAACCTGCTATACGTCCCAAAAAAATTTGACCTGAGCACTTAATTTTTTGTGGCGTATATTATTCTTCTAAGTTAAGTTGATGCATGAGGTTCTCACAAATTTCGTAAGGTCTCATGTGTTAAATGTGAAGGATATTACTTGCATCACTCACTATATAAATTGCATAGTCAGAACCTTTTAATTTTTTAATCTTCAACTAAAGATCATTTTTACAAAAATAAAATAAAATCATTCTAATTGAAGATTGTTTAATCATTCAAAAGTATCAAATAAATAGATAGTTCATCATGCATATGTTACTTGGTATTCATACATCCGATTTCTTCTATGCATTTGAATGACTAAATTTCTGATTCAAATGATTTTTTGTAGGGATAATTTCAAATAAAGATTAAAAAAATGAAGTGTACGTCTCCGGTACCTTACTACTAAAAACTAAGGTATCGGTACCATTTAGTTGGAATGTTAAATTGTAATGCAATAATATCCAACTATAATATACCATCCTAACAATGTAATCTAACGTCCACATCATAAAGGGCAACCTTGGTATAGTAATACCAAACGTTATTGGGTGTAATTAAATATAATGTTAAGATAATTATGTAAACTTTCAGTGTCATTTTGAACCATCATAGTGTATCGTCTTAAATGGTATCGATCCCTTTATTTTTATAATAAGGTACCGTAGATTTTCCTAAAAATAAAATATAAAATATATATGATAGAGAAATGCGTTACTCGCACTGGGTGTGATTAATGCATGCATTCTCCTTGTAATGAAATATTATCCAAATGTGAATACCGACCAAGGGCGGACCATGGGCCTAGGGGGGCGGATGTCCCCACTGAGATTTTTCTGATGCTAGCATGATGACCTTCAAATGAGATTCGGCAATGGTGGAGAGCAGGTCTTTCTAAATTTCTTTGGAAAGAAGAGATCCTAAACCATGCACACAACAAAAATTTGAGAACAGAAAGTACAAAAATTCGACAGTGATCAAACCCATCAAGTATGCATATATAGATACATGTTATATTTATATACCATAGCATCATGAACTTTCAATGTAATTTTTGTGGAAAAGAGAATGGAGATCTTGCAAAAAAAAAAAGGTTCAATGCAAGAAACATAAGGTGTATTCGCTAGTTTACTTGCTTGTGAAATTAGCACTAAATCTTCCAGTTCCTACTGCAACCGTTGAAAGAGCATTTTCGGTCATGAAAATTTTGAAGAATCGATTGAAAAATCGGATGGGAGATCAATGGATGAATGATAACATGGTTATTTTTATAGGGAGAGATATTTGATGGTATTGGTAATGATGTTGTCATGCAATGCTTTCAGAACATGAAAACGCGTTGAAGAATATTGTAAGGGACTGTTGTATGAAAAACTTTATGGATTAATATATAAGTATTGTGTTTAGTAAATTATTGAGCTTTTTAATTATGACTTTGTTGTTTGAGGATGCCCCCCCATTCACACAAATCTCTGACTTCGTCCCTGATACCGACCGATTTTTTTCTTGAGAGTTTCCAAACGCGTCAAGGCAATCCCCTTGGATTGGATCTTGGACTTTTGTTGCATCACTTTGTACAGAAAACCAAATTAACGCCAACATCTTCGGTTAATTATGTGTTATGCATGCACACCTGCACAGCTTGACCAGCGCTTGATTTGGTGACCAATTTGAAGACACCAACTGAGGTACCCGCTACCTTTTTTATTTAACTTAACAAATTAGCTGTTGTTTTCTACCTAATCATGGTGAATAGGGTTTGCCCTGTGAGCTTAGGGCTAAATTCAACCACCCAATATAAACAATCATGTTAATGCTTTACTTAATTACAAGCCTACACTTTTTTTTTCAGATGATATATATATGAAAGCCAACTAGGGTTTCTTTGCCCACCCCTTGAAATTTGACTTGTTCCTATGTTCTCCTTTTCAGATGATATATGAAAGCCAACAGGGTTGCTTTGCACAACCATTGAAATTTGACTTGTTCATCACTTATAACCCTTTGAATTTGAAAGAGCACAATCATTTTACTCAGTAAGGTTTGCTCGAGTCAAAGTCATTTCAATTTCCATCTACAAATATTGACAATCGCTAGAAGATAAATAACTAAAAATATTGTCACTTTAGTTTATTTTTCTTTACGGCGTCCACTGGTATCTAATGTTTAGTAGGTGAAGTGTGCTCACCAATTTAAGGTAATTAACAACAATTTTTTATGGACAATTTCTTAAACATCTCCACTTCTAGATTTGAGAATATCCAAAGTTTGAGAAAGTTATTAATATATGAGGATATGGTTCCAAATATTACCACCAATCAATTACTGGCCTTTGCGGGAATGTTATCTATTTTCTTAGTTAATTAGACCTTCTTCTTCTACCTTTTAGGCTCTTATTCTCATTTTTCAATGTCGGACAATGATCAAAATCGTTTTTTAGTTCACTGTTTAAAGATCAACTCTGCAAAAAATATCCAAATTATAAATCATGCAACTGCAATTAGCGTTGTCAATTTAAGTGTTTAACGAAAGAACATAGTCATAACACTACTGAATTAGAGTTATGAATCTGTAATTTTGTAGAAAGACTATGATTTGCAGAAGAGAAAAAGATGAATTGCAGAAGAAGAAAGCGAGAGAGAGAGAGAGAGAGAGAGAGAGAGAGAGAGTTGAATCACAATGGTTTCTAATTAAGGCATATGTATACTAGTATAGTGATAACTACCAAACCTATGTGGCAATAATCCAGTCCAATCTTATTTAATCCAACTCATTACACCATGGCAAGCTTATCTAACACAAACCAATGCGTTAATGACATCTGGATATTCAATTATATTGGTTATTACATAGTTCATCTATATATTTGGATACATGTGTGATGACTAAACGATTTTAGATTTGCAGTAATTTTTTAGGGAGTTGATATTTAGAGGTTGGCCTTAAAAATAGAGGATTCAAATGATTGTCCAACGTTGTAAAATGAGAAGACCAACTGAAGAGATTAAACGGAAATGTAACTAGTTTTCTCATCTCATAAAAATGAGATTGGATAAGTGTAAAATTAGAGTTGATGACAAGTTTAAACTTATTAAGGTAATGGTGTGGTCAATTGAGAGATTTTTATTTGTGTCTAGAATACAGGTGAAACGCTACATGTTATTATACAATTGAAAAAAAAATTTCTCTTTAAATTGTTCTCTAATTTTATAATGATATGCAGTGCTCCGCTCTGTAATGTGGGCGCACTAAAAAAATTTCTTTGGTCAATCACGGTATACCGTTTGTCCTCCCAATGAAAACAACCTGCTTTCATCCTGGTCTCACCATAGAAATACACAAATACAACACCATCACATTCAACAAAAGACGTTTTACCTCCCAATTCAAATTTGTAAAATTCCACAAAATCCCCATAAGTCGGTCATCCACGCCTCCTTCCCCCGGTTTCTCCCCCAAGTCTCCATGACCATTTTGGTAATCTACCAACCGAGAATATCTTGATATAACATTCTCGGGTCAAATAATTTGAATGGGTCACACCAGCCACAAGTGTGCGAACCATGAGGGTGGTGGGTCCAAGGCATTTCCCGTTTATCATATCTGCATGCAGGGCACGTGGAAAGACACGGTAGGCGTCAAGTTGTCAACACACAAGACATTGCAGAATAACGCGTAGCTGATTAAAATAATAACGGCCCACAGAGAGTGTCTAGACTCCAGAGGCAGTAGTTTACAAAAAAAAAAGAAAAAAAAAAAGAAAAAGAAAAAGAAAAAGAAAAAAAAGACTCTAGAGACAGTAAAATTTTATTGTAGTACTCCATAATAGAATAGTCTCTTGAAAGTTTTGAAAAATTGTCTCAATTTGAAATCAGTTGTGTATTAGAATAAATTTCATATTGTAATTTGTCGCATTTTAAGGAGACGCGTCTTGATACATAGTTATATTTGTCAATAAGTACAAAAATATGCCAGACATAAAAAATCCTATTTAGAAAATACATTAATCATTTATGTATTGCAATAAGCATCATATGATAAATAAGTTATAATTTTTATTGGCCCCATATTAAAGAAACACGTTTTCACATAGTTATAATTATCAATGAGTACAAAAATATACAAGAAACAAACTACTTGGCACCCAAGAAATCCTATTT
Organism: Crataegus laevigata; assembly: GCA_963580275.1. NCBI lineage: Eukaryota > Viridiplantae > Streptophyta > Magnoliopsida > Rosales > Rosaceae > Crataegus > Crataegus laevigata. The sequence continues at coordinate 8,107,960 of OY756952.1, read as the reverse complement.
AGAAAATATAACATTTTTTTTTAAGTTTCGAGGAGGGGAGGCTACCTCATTCCAGGGTCAGAGAGTACCACAAGCTTCTTTAAGGACTTACAGATTTTGGTTTTTACAGATCACCCAGGCAGCAGGATTCTCACCTAGGCATTGGTCTATAAACTCAACCAACCCTAATTGGCAATAAAACATTCATTAAGAATAAATAAGTTAATAAATAATTTTTTTTTACACCTTAAGTAACTTCTATAAAGTTCCAATTTTAATTTTATAACTTTAGAGAGGCTCTATTGTAGTAACACTTTCTAATTTTAACAATTTTATTTTATTATTATATAGTTGAAAAAAGGAAATCCTTTTTAGTTATATGATCAAAATTGTACATAACTGAAAAATTATCACGAATGTAGTACAAAAACGGGAAATAACGTTTCCGCTTCAAACAACTAGAAAGTGATTTTAAAAGGTGTAGTTTACATAAATTAGATTTGTAACACTTACCAAAGAAAAACCTGAAAACAATTGAGCCTAACTAATAATATATATCAAATCTGACAAATTAACTCATTGAGTTCTTGATGGATAGCCAATAAGTTTAATGTAATGGTAATATTCATAGTTAGTAAGAATAGTAGTAGTGATGAAAGTGTAATACACCTTATTACGATGAAATCAAACTAAATAGGTACTCATTAAGTCATTAACCTAATGGGTTAATTTGTCAAGTCCTGTGTTTGAAAGATGGATGTCAAATAATAAAAGAAAGACGTCATGTACCTAAAAATGTGGTATCGAGCAATAAAAGGAGTTTTAAGTAAGGGTAATGTTAGGAATGCTAAATTTGAAGATAAAATTTTAGAAACTAAAATACATAAAAGTTGATAATTGATTTATTACTTAAGAGTTAATAAACTTGCTCATTCATATTGGTGACACATTTAGTTTGTAAATTTAATTTACAAATTTAATCTACCTAATATTACAAAAAAGTATAAACGTTTTTAAATATTCAACTAAATGACTGATTTTTACAAATTCATTTTAATTTCTCATACACTGCTTCTATTTCCGACAAGTAAAAAGCCTTTTCTTTTCCTAGTAAAACTTAGCGCATAAACATGATAATACAAGTGACATTGCGACAAAAAAAAAATCTCTTCAAGATATACATAAATCCTTTTGCACCTTTAGATGTAAAAGTACATGCAAAAGCTTGCAAATCAAGGTCCTTGGCCCTTTGCGACCCACGTAATATCTTAAAGCACCCCATTAATTTATTGTCACCTTCACACGCATCAAAAAGTAAATACCAGACACTTGAAGAACAAAAACTTGATAAATTAAAATGGCCAGGTTATTCACACACTCATTTATATTTTCCGCACATGATTGTTAACATTTTACAATTAATTTTTTTTTAATTTGTTCATTTTGTCAGCCAAATATGATAAGATTGCATGAGAAATTATTAAAAGGTTTGGGGTCCAAGATTCAAAAAAACAAAAAAAAAACAGGGGGCTGAGAGTAAGACTTTTCTCGTAAGCGTGACGACACGTAAACGCAATGGGAACAAATGTGATCATGTATGTGCACCAAAACAAAAGATAGAGAGAGAAAGTAGAGAGAGAAACAGAAAAGGAAAATGAGTTTCCGCGTAGACAGATGAGAAGCAAAACAGCGAGAAGCAATAGAGAAACACAAAATAAAATAAAATAAAAGCTTTTCTTTTCCTTCCTCACTTCTCTTTCTCTCCTTTTTCTCTGTTTTAATTCGTTCTTTTTTCTGAAATCTATCAAATCTGAACGAAAAATAATTAAACTGCTCTTTCTTGAAGCGATTAAAAAAAAAAGATGATCAAAATCTCTCTCTTTCCTTTTCGTCCTTATGGATTCACACCTTCCATTCACACCAACCTTCATATAATCAAAGCTTTATCCTTCTCTTTCTTTCTTTGAGTCCCCATCGGCTTTTCCGAACCACAAAATTAAAGCTTCACCTTCACGAAAGCGCTTTTGTTTAAGATTACGTTTGTTGTCATGGAACATCATCCTCATCATTTCCAACATCACCACCACCAGCAACATCATCCCCAGCAGCTTCAGCTTCAACAACAACAGCAGCAGCAGCAGCAGATTCAACAGCAGCATCCTAGTACTGCAACTGTACAGGTGGACGCGAGTGATAGGTTTCCTCAATGGAGCGTTCAGGAGACGAAGGACTTGCTTCTGATCAGAGCCGAGCTCGATCAGACTTTTATGGAGACGAAGAGAAACAAGCTTCTGTGGGAAGTGATTTCTACGAAGATGAAGGAAAAGGGTCACCATCGCAGCGCAGAACAGTGCAAGTGCAAGTGGAAAAACCTCGTTACTCGTTACAAGGTAGACATGTTACTAAACCCAAATAATTACTAGATTAGTAAAATTATACCTATCTAGTTAAACTAATAAATCCTCTATCTAATCAACGCATACACTTTGAAAACACACTAGGATTTGCTTTTCCTTATTTCCTCAAGCCAAATCTTCAAAACGTTAGTGAGAACGAACCGAAGACCTTGGGTGTATAAGTGAATGTTTTTAAAAAGCTGAGCTACAAGCCCTTGCAAAGCTTTAACACACACCCTTCATGTGTTTGATTAGTACACAGTACTATATATACGTATTTATTTATTTCTTCATGATTATATATATTTAGGGTTGTGAGACAATGGAGCCGGAACCTATGAGGCAGCAATTCCCGTTTTACAACGAGCTACAAGCGATTTTCGCTGCACGGATCCAGAGAATGCTGTGGGCAGAAGAAAGCGGAGCTGCAAGCGGGTCGAAGAAGAAAACGCTTTCTTCAGACGATGAGGAAGATAACGAGGATAGCGAGGCAGAGAATAAGGGAAGCACGGCGAGGAACAAAAAGAAAAAGGTGAAGGTGAGCAATATCGGAAGCAGCGGTACTAGTGGGAGTGCAAGTGGAAATAATGTGAGGGAGATATTGGAGGCGTTCATGAAGCAACAAATGCAAATGGAAATGCAATGGAGGGAAGAGTTTCAAGTAAGGGAGAACGAGAGGCGGTTAAAGGAGATGGAGTGGAGGCAGAGGATGGAAGCGTTGGAGAACGAGAGGATAATGATGGAGACGAGATGGAGGGAGAGGGAGGAGCAAAGGAGATTGAGGGAGGAGGCTAGGGCCGAGAAGAGGGATGCTCTTATAACTGCTTTGCTAAACAAGCTTAGAAGAGAGGATATGTAGCAAGCATTATGAAGACCTGGTTTAGAGGTTTGTTAATGAATTCTCAATTAGCTAGAAACTGGAACTAATCATTTTGGACATATCCATTATGATGATACTGATCCATCTTCTTCTGTTTTGCCTACTGAGGCTTTTCATTAATTTATTACTAGCTAGTTAGTGAAAGAAAGGTTCATTCGTTCTCTCGATCGTTTCCATAATTATAAGTTTTACCCTAGTAATTTTGATCTTTAATTATCATGCACATCTATCAGCAAATAAAATTCTAGGATTTTATTTGATTACCATGGAAGTTTTAATATAAACAAATAAAATTCAAGGGTTTTATTTGATGATAGATGGAAGTCTTAATATATCTACATGCATGAAGATTGAAGAGAATTGTGGTTGCCAACATTGGCTTCAAGAGAAAGCACGTGATATTGAAATTTCATTCATGTAAGTTATTGAGATTTGTATATTCTACTACTACTATATGCAGTAAAGGTAGATGCATGCATGAAATATATACGGTCCTTATATATTTAAGGTGGTGAGGTGCATGTACATGTGTAAGTGGCTGAAGAAAAACGTAGAAAATCGAAACATTTTAAATCATCTGCATTAATTAACTATAGTATTCTGTATCTGAAACTGTATTGATAGATATAGTTTTGTTTCCTCCATCCCTGAATACATATGCAGGTGGGGGTGCTGTGGATGAGTTATGAAGATTTTTATATCTATATAGATACATGATCTGATGCAACTATATATTAAGGTTCAAGTAGTAACATGTACATGAGAATGTTCGAGCTACTTGACATATGATGTTGTTAGACATGTAGAATTATCAGAGAGACAGGCCATACGGCCCACTTTCAACAACATCGATGTGGGACCCAATTAGTGGGTCACACGTGGGAGATCCACACATCGGCAGCCATGTGGAGCCAAGGGGACCCACCCATCACATGGCTGTACAGTACGGGCCCGCTCTCTGGCTCTCTGGCCCACTTCCAACAACATTGATATTATCCCCAACTTGGTAATTAACACCTGCACAATCTGTCAGGTGTGGGGTTTTATCACAAAATACCTCGATGTTAGTTAGAGTGGGATTAGGATATTTAAACTATTATTTTTCTTTTTGTATGGCTGACGTGGGATTCAACAAGACATAGTGTATCGATCTAAGCTATCTCTAATGCAACTCGATCGACAATTTATAACATATGCTATAGCCATTTTCATTTGTCTTTTCTCAAAAACTAAACGTTGTTGAGTTTTTGTTATCTTCTCAATCGGTCCTCTATACATAATCCTACTTCCGACCGGGAATGTAATTTGCTTCAATGGAATTTCTCTAGGTCGATTGGAAATTTCTCATGTGATATTAGTGGACCAATTTTGTATGATCTATAACGTAATAGGACTTTCAATTTGAAGGTGTTCATACTCTTAGAAAGCATACATGTACACGACTGTGAAGTAGAGCTTGTATAGCTGGACCACGAGTCCAAGACACATTTCCAAGACCGTGTTTTGAGATTCTCAAGCTTTTTGTTCTCTTTTGACATTCTAGCATTTTACACGGTTACACTTACACCCATCGATATCAAGGTAACAAATATACATGTGTATATATCCCTACAAAATATACGGTTAAATGCGGCATACATCAGATGGGCTGTCGATTCGAATTTAAAGTATTTATAATCCCTAGTTTGACATCTTGCTTCCATGAAAATGCCCTTTTTTGTCTGATAATTCAAATTCAACGGAAGCCAGCTATTCTAATCATTGTGTGACAACGAGACAACCGGCGAGTTGTAAAATAATCGATTCAAAGCGTTTTTGAAAGTTAAACTTGGAGTGACAAAATCATATTCAAACGAAAAAATGTATCGAGAGATCCTGAAGAAAAAAACGTTGTTTACGAAGGAGAGATTGATCTAATCCAAATATTCCTTCAAAGTTTCCATTGCAAATTAAACAACAAATATACAAAAAATGAAAAAGCCATGTGCGATGTGTCATACCCTAGCTTCTTCCATCTGCGATAGCAGTAAAAGGGACATATCAAATAATGCTAGTAATAATCTTGGTCTCCAAGTTTCACATACATACAGAATCTGTTCTATTGAGGTCCAGCTATTTTTCAGACGTACGTTACCGTGTTTTACCCTCTCTGTGTCGCTGCTGCTTCTCTATCTCTAGCTGTCACGTATAATTACAGGTCATGACTTCGTGTATTTTTTACCGACGCGTATATGTAAATATAGGATTTTGTGCTAAACAATTCGGTGGTCCAAATATGCATGCATGTTTGCCGCCGTGGAGAACCTTAGCTTTGGTTGCAGATATGTGCAAATACCTATCGGATAGATACCCAAAGTTGTAATTTGATTGTTAGTACCATTTCTTGTCAATTTGTAGTGCAATGCATTCTGCTGGACCACTGATCTCAGCACAAGCAAACTGGAGAGCCTACTATTTCTTTGTATTTTTTTTTAATTTTTTGCTTGGAAAGTGCTCACTTGTTCACAAGTTTTAACACCACCTTCAACGGGAGAAGTTGTGTAAAGGAGGTTTTTGGCTCCAAGCTAAGTGGGGTTAATTTCAATATGTAAAAAGATGTTTAAATCTGAATCTACACATTGTTTGTCAACTATAACCTGACGTATTTACACAGTTTGCGCATGAACAATAACAAAGAGTGTTAAAAGAGACTGACATAACTCCTCATTTTGGTCATTGAGATTGACATCCAATAGAAGTAGTCCCTGATTTTCCACCATCAATAATTTGGGTCCTTCAATGGAATATCCCCGTCAAATAGAAAGCAAGTGGAGAGGTTGACTGGACAAAAATATTCTAAATTTAACGGAGATTTTTCATGGAAAGACTAAAATGATTGACGGTAGACAAACTCAAGGAACACTTCTATCAATTTTCAATCTCAATGACCAATTAAATTGAGGAGTTAATTATGTTAGTCTCAAGAACCATTTTGGCTAAAAAAACCTTGGTTCTCATTAGACTTGTGGATGTGTTTTAAATGTAGGAAGTTGAGGCTTCACTATAAAATTAACTGAAAATATAAGAAGTAATCCAACTATTATAAGCACATGCAAATTCTCGTTTACCTCTGATGTCAAATTTGTACTCTCAACACTAATTTCAAACTTTTAACAATGTGAACTTGTCTAATGTGCTACATTTGTCAATAATTATTTGGAGTAATGATATCAGTCTCCATTTTGTTGAATGAACTTGTGAACTCAAATGTCATAAAATAGTTGTTGGTTGGTAAGGGAAAAACGCGAGTTTGTGGTGCTTTCCTACGAAACTATCGAAAATTAATTTTTCTTTTATATATTATGGACGTCAACTTGGCAACCCACATGGTTACTATATTATAGGTTTAGTCGGCAGGCAAGCTTTTGTTTTTCATATTTCAATGCCATGGAATGTCTGCAATTATGCGTGCCACTTCTTAAGTTTGACCAGCTTCTATATTGAGGTGATGTTAACAAGATTACATAATCCAACTCTCTAATAAAAATAATCTCTCCCGTACGTTTAACAAGCTCTGCCTGGCCTTGATTAATTAGTATAATCTCTCTTTTGACTGTAATCACATGGTTACAGTCCTCTTCTTTTATTTGATACTAATAAAAAGAAAAAAAAATAATCGATATCGTATCATCTATTTGACTTTCTACAAATCTAGACTAATATGTTGTATGGAAAATGGGAGCGGACTTTTCTTGACGTGCCATTACTTTTGTCAAACATTGGAAAAATTCGTAAGCTTCTTGGAAATTATTTGCTAATTATTAATTAAAATGGACCACGGGAATTCGGAATTCACACAATTTAATAAGATACTAGAATCTCTCCAAACGTATATATAGATTTTTTTTAAAGATTTTTTTCAAGTGAAACAATAGAGTTTTTAATTGATAACTCACACAATCTAATATGATATGTAATTGTTTTCTTTCATATTATTCAAGGGGCAAAGCCACAAACTTATAGTTACAAAAGCATCCTAATAAGGTTCCTACAATCAAGCTAAATCGTTTACAAATAAGGAAGAAATTATTCACAATATTGACATAGTCAACATTCCTTTCTAAGCTTGATCTCCTTCAACACTCCCCCTCAAGTTGGAGCGTATATTTATGACACCCAACTTGCCAAGTAGCACTTCAAACTGTGTCGAGCTTAATGGCTTAGTGAACAAATCGGCCGGCTGATTTGCAGTTCGAATATGAGCTGCCTGAATCATACCTTCTTGAATTTTCTCTCGAACCAGATGGCAATCTATCTCTATATGTTTGGTTCTCTCATGAAACACCGGATTCGATGCTATGTGTATAGCTGCCTGATTGTCACAAAACAAGGTTACAGGTTGTCTGTGATCACCTCCCAAATCGTTCAAAATGTTCTTCAACCATGTGACTTCGCAGCAAGTGGTAGCCATGGAACGATACTCGGCCTCCGCACTTGAACGAGATACCGTTGTTTGTTTCTTAGTCTTCCAAGAAACTGGAGATTGCCCAAGCAAAATGCAATATCCCGTGATTGATCTCCTTGTGTCCTTACAATGTGCCCAATCGGCATCACAGAATGCCCGCAATTGGAGTGACCCTGTAGATGGTAGCAGGATACCTTGACCCGACGTTTGCTTAATATACTTAAGCACTTTATGAGCTGCTTCCAGATGCGGTTGTCGTGGCTTATCCATGAACTGGCTCAGTACATGTACGACATAAGTCAGGTCTAGCCTAGTTATGGTCAAATATATCAACCTCCCAACCATTCGTTTGTATGCCGAAGCATCATCTAATAACTTTCCATCGAACTGTGTGAGTGATAAATTCTGTTCCACAGGGAACCGAGAAGGTTTGACACCTAAAAATCCAGCATCATCCAAAATTTCCAAGGCATACTTATGTTGCGACAAACTGATTCCATGCCGTGACCTGGCAACTTCGATGCCGAGGAAATACTTCAGCTGCCCCAAATCCTTAAGCTTGAATTGGTTGGCCAAGAACAATTTCGTGTTTTCTATATCCTCCAAATTGTTTACTGCTAGTATGACGTCATCAACATATACAAGCAATACTAGAAAGTTACCTTGACGATTTCGGACGAACAGAGAATAGTCGGATCGTGACTATACAACGACTTGTGCAATTGACAGACCCGAGTCTCCCCCTTTCGTCCGAAACCAGGAGGCAAGGACATGAACACCTCCTCATCAAGGTCGCCGTTCAAAAACGCGTTGTTCACATCCAGCTGGTAGAGATGCCAGCCACGCAGAGAAGCCACACTAAGGAGAACACGAACGGTCACCATTTTGGCAACGGGGGCAAAGGTTTCCCGGTAATCAACTCCTTCAACTTGACTGTATCCCTTGGCCACTAAGCTGGCCTTGTAGCGTTCGACCGTTCCATCAGCCTTCAATTTCACTTTATACACCCACTTACAGCCGATCGACCGTTTATGAGGTGGCAACGGCACCAAGCTCCAAGTCCCATTAGCCTGTAGTGCATTAATCTCAGATTTCATGGCGGCACGCCATTCGGGGATTTGGACTGCCTGAGAGAGTCGATCATAAGTCAAGAACGAAGAAAGTGGATGACTACCTGAACGGGTGACCAAATTCGTGGATGACGCAGGGACGGGTCGTGAGGGGAGGCTAGTCTTGAGTTGAAAGTCCTGCAAATAGGCAGACGGCCTGATGGAGCGACCGCCGCGGCGCGGAGCTGGGGTAGTAGGTGTGGGCGACGGAGATGGGGAAGGGATGGGTGTCGGTGGGGAAGGAGGTGGTATCGGGAAAGAAGTAGCTGCACGGGAGGGAGAGGTCAGATGGGTTTCGGAGAGGGTGAGGTCGAGTGGGCTGGTGGGTGGGGTTGGCCCATCAATAGGGGATGGTAAATGGGCTGCAGAGAGGGAGTCCATGTCAAAATGTAAGAATGGGTCAATATTGGGTAAATGTTGAGTATATGAGGACGCAGCGGATTGGGGAGGAAGTAGAAAAGGAAACACATTTTCAAAGAAACTCACATCACGAGAAACAAGCAACTTTTGTTGACTGAGATAAAAAACGCGATATCCTTTCTGACCATAAGGATATCCCAGAAAAACACACCGGGATGCTCGTGGATCAAATTTCGAACGATTTTGTGCATGGGTAGAAGTAAAACACAAGCAACCAAAAACACGTAAATGGGAATAACTGGGGGGTTTGTGAAACAACTTTTCATATGGGTTTTTCCATCAAGAAGAGGAGTAGGTGTGCGATTTATAAGGTATGCAGATGTGAGAATTGCATCCCCCCAAAAACGATTTGGAAGCCCGACCTGAATAAGCAAGGCACATGCCATATTTAACAAGTGTCTATGTTTGCGTTCAGCAACCCCATTTTGTTGTGGTGTGTTGATACAACTAGTTTGATGCATGATTCCTTTATCGGCATAAAAACTTCCAAGTTTGAATTCAGGGCCATTGTCACTACGTATGATCTTAATTTTGGAATCAAATTGAGTGGCAATCATATTGATGAAATTAACTAGAAGAGTCCTAGCATCAGATTTGTGTTGCATAAGATAAATCCATGTGCATCTAGTGTAATCATCAACAATGGTAAGAAAGTATTTGGCACCTGAAAGGGAAGCAACTTTATAACCACCCCAGATATCAATATGAATTAAATCAAAACTAGAATGAGTAGTAATTGAACTTGAAGGAAAAGGAAGTTTTGTTTGTTTAGCCAAATGACAAATTGCACACTTGTCGGTATCACAAGAAGCATGTTTAAAATTGGAAAAAGAGAATAATGGAATAACTCTGGTAGATGGATGGCCAAGACGTTGGTGCCAAAGGGCTGGGGTGGATTGTTGTGCCTGATTGCATGTTCCTTTCTTGGTTTGATCGAGATAGTAGAGGCCATCCCGTTCAATTCCCGTCCCAATCATCATCCCCGAAAGTAGGTCCTGTATGATACAAAATTGGTTTAGAAAAATAGTGATGCAAGATGAATTGGCTAACTTGCTAATTGAAACCAAATTCAATTTGAAATACGGGACACACAAAACGTTCTCAAGGATCAAATTGGGGGACAAGGCAACTGTGCCAATATGGGTTACTTGTGCCATTGACCCATTTGGCAATTCCACCGTGTGATTAATGACTGGCCTTGAGGTAGAAAACAGGTTGGGATCATAAATCATATGGTCCGTGCAGCCACTGTCTAAAATCCAAGTACTCTGTTTGCCATTAGAGTTAAGTGAAAAGGCTTTACCTAAAAGTGCTTCATGGGTTGTAGAATTACCAACATGATTAGCAGAGAATGACCTGTTTTGCAGCACACTCAATATTTGTTTGCACTCTTCAGCTGTAAATGGAAATTTCATCTCCTTCCTTTCTGTCATACACGTTGCTGCTTGGTTCCCTTTGGAAATCACCGCACCAAACTCGGCCTCAGCCGCTGCCTTTTTCTTGCGACAATACTCGACTGTGTGACCCTTCCAGCCACAGAATGTGCATTTTAGGTGTGCACAACAATTCTTGGCAATATGGTTCATTTTGTTGCACTTGGTGCACTTCAACTCACCATTTTCTCCTTCGGATTCACGACTCGAATTCTTCATATAGCAAACACGGCCGCATCAGGTTGTGCCTAAGCTTTACCCGCTGTCACTTCCAATTGCTTCTCATGCCGCAGTACTAGAGAGTACGCCTTGTTCACTGTAGGTAAGGGGTCTTGCAGCAAAGTGTTGCTGCGAACACTTGCATATGATTCATTGAGACCCATGAGGAACTTCATGGTCTTCTGCGTATCCAAATATGCAGCCACTTCTTTGACTGATCCGCAAGTGCAGATCGGAAAGGTGCACAAAGCATCACGTGCATCCTATAGTCCTTTCAATTTCGTGAAGTAAGATCCCACGGTCATACTTCCCTGCACACAATCATGAATCTCGTTCTCAATACTGAACAGTTGAACCACGTTCACATGTGAGAATCTCTCCTGCAGGTCCAGCCAGATCTGCCTATCATTCGTGCAATTAATCACGCTGCTGGCGATGTCTTTCGACATCGACCCTAGCAACCAAGTCTGCACCAAATTATTGCACCGATTCCACTGCTGCCATTCATTTGGATCTTTTCCACTCGGCTCCTCGATCGAACCGTCTACGAGTCTGATTTTGTTCTTGACCGTTAAGGCCATAGTCATGGATTGTTTCCATGTGCTGTAATTATCTTCGACCAAGGGCTGCAGCCAAGGTATAAAATATCGATAATATCGGAAATATCGGTAATCCGGAAACACGGAAATATCGACGGAAATATCGGGATAATATCGATATCGATAAAAAAACCAATGGAAACCACGGAAATTGTAAGAAAAACTTGGAAATTTTTATTGAAACTTTGCAGGATGTTTATTTAGTCAATTATCTATTAGTTTATCACAAAAAATTAGAAGGAAATGCATTGCATGATGGATTTAACTTATTTAAGTTGATTATATAGCGAGCTGGCAAACATTGTGAGTGTATAAAATATGTAGTAATTAATGAAAGAAGTTTAAACACACCATAATCATTTATATATAATGAATTAGTACAATATTTTACACGTTATACATTGGATGGTAAGATACAGGAGTGACTTAGTACCACATAGAGTTCCTATGAGGTTCAAAATTTTGACTATCTTCATCATCTCTATGTGTAGAGTAAGTGTATTGTGAAGAGTAGTCATCAAATGATAAATCCCCAAAAAAGTTTTGCATGTAATTGTTAACATGCCACCCATATGGATCCGAACTTGGTTGACGTTGTCCAGAAGCAAAATCATTTGAAGATTGAGTCTCAGATTCTTTCCATGAGTTGCTCGATTCCATCCCAACAGGAATGAGATATGAAGGGTAGGGAAATGGTTGACCATAGTTACTACTTCCCACTCCAACAGAGTCCGAAGTTATAGATAACGAGTCATCTTCTTGACGGGACAAAGTCCCCTTGCCTCTTTCTCCACGAGTATAGTCCTTCCCTATGACACCAATTCCTGGTCCTGCCCGCCTACTGCCATGGTCCTCATCCTGTGTTGCATGCGTGAAGTTTGCCTCACTAGTGAAGGGGCTCATAAATCCGGGAGGTGGTCCATAATAGTATCCAGCTCCACCACTACCTCCAGCTCCACTATATCCTTCATCATTCCCACCTCCGGTGGTAGGTGAGTCTCCTGATCTTGTACTAGAGCTATCATTAGTATCAGCAGGATCTTGTGGTTGTGTAGGATTGGAATAAGGTGGAATTCCAGTGTTTTTTGGTATTGGGCGCAAAAGTTCTTCGAAAGAGTCAGCGCTGATAGATCCCACCTCCTCCTCTAATACTTTTTCTACATTTATCCCTTCATTACGTGCTTCTTCAGCAACTCTTGGAGCTGGGTTGCCTTCATCATCATCTAAATGAAGAGGTCTAATCCATTGATAAAGTTGGTTACCCTCCGTATCATCATCTTCAGCAACAATATCAAACACATCTAGTGGGTCACCACGGTCGACATGATCTATTTCTGCTTCCTGATCTCGAATTTGAAGCTTCATGTTGTAGTAGCAATAAACTAATTTTTGCAACCTACTATGAGCCAACCTGTTTCTTTGCTTTGTGTGTATGAGTGCAAATGTGCTCCAATTTCTTTCACAAGCAGATGAGGAAGCTGTTTGTGATAATACTCTGATTGCTAACTTTCTCACAGTTGGTGCATCAGTCCCATACATGATCCACCATTCAGCTACAATGAAAAACAATGTTGATAAGCCTAATAACTCCAACAAATTCTATTATAAACTGATAGTGAAATATGTTTACACTCACTAGGAGACATTTTTGTTCGAGCAGCAACTGATGTTGGTTCTCCAAAAGTTCTTCTTGCATCTTTAAACCATATTAGCTGAATTCAATAAATCGTGTTAGTTTAATCCAACAAAGTAATTATTATAATTTAAGTAATTGTGTACCTCATTTCCAAATTGGCCAACTGCTGGTGATGCAGGGTCTAATTTAGAGTATACATTATGTACAGCACGTATAAGGTTACCATCATCTCCAACACCGGGTCTGTATTGGTATCGAGGATTCAAATAATATGTTGTTCAAAGAAACACATACTCTAATAAGAGAAATAATACTTATGCAACTAAAGAAATGAATTACAAATTATGACATAATTTATACCTGCTGCATGCAAATCGTGGTATAATGTTATATACCATCGGTCTTCAATTATCTTTATGACCCACTTTGCACCATGTTTTCTTTCCAACTCCTCCTTCACTACACGCATCAACTCATATATTGCTCCCATAGTAGGATACACTTCTGTGTCAATGATCCGTAAAACTTTGTAAAGAGGTTCAAACACTTGGCACACATGTTCTGGTTGAGTCCAAAAAGCTTGATCAAGCACTATACTTTCCACCATACGACCTGTATTCGAGCGGCTGAAATTGTGGTTGGCCCAATCGTCACTAGTGAATAGTTGCTTCAACCCTGCTTTCTTCTTAAGTAGGTTGTCTAATGTAATATAGTTGGTGGCGAATCGAGTGGTGGCTGGACGAATAATTTCTCCTTTGCAAAATTCACGCATCTTTGCCAACAACCAACCGTGATTGTAAATATAATTTGTGACCGTTCTAGCTCTTTTGACGACAGTAGCAACATTCTCTCTCTTCCCCATTGCCTCAAACATGAGATCAATACAATGTGCTGCACATGATGTCCAAAACACATTATGATGCTTCATTAACTTTTTTCCAGCTTTGACAAATGCAGAACCGTTGTCGGTCACGACTTGGACAACATTATGCTCTCCCACCTCCATGATTACATCCCTTAATAATTTGTAAATATACTTGTAGTTCTTTATATGGTCTGAAGCATCAACAGACTTCAAAAAAATTGTCTTTCCCTTGGAGTATACCATGAAGTTTATGATAGACAATCTGGTCGGGCCAGTCCATCCGTCACACATGATTGTGCAACCATTAGTTTCCCACTTTGACCTCAACTTGTTAACATACTCGCCAATGTCTTTATACTCCATATCCAAATATTTGTGTCTTACCTCATAGGGAGTGGGAGGTTGTACTCCAACACCGGCCTGTTGACATCCCAATACCATATTTTTGAAATGATGTGATGATGCCTTCTCAGCAGGGACATTGTCATAGATAAAGAACTTGCTAATTAGACGCCCCATTCCCTCCTTCACATTACCTCCTTTTAATTAACTCCAAACACTCTTTTAACGTGCTTTGGATGACTTATATAAACTTGGGGCTATTGGTGGCGTTGGTTGTGATTCTCTAAGACTTCCTCCCCGTCTCATTTGTGCACTACCACTTGACCCCGAACCTTGTGCTCTATTAGGAATTTTATGAAGGTGTTCTCTTTCCCATGCTGACTGTTTGGAGGCACGTAATCCTTGTTTGAAATTGCGTCGTTCTTCAGGTCCCATGTCATCATCACATTCGTCCTCATCATCATCATCATCATCACTGTCAACCGCTTGGCCAATGACTTCTCCTCGTAGCCCAGCTCGAATATTTTCCATTCCCTGTGTTATCTTTTCCTTCTCCTGTTTTTTATTTTTTAATAATGTTTTGATGAATGCCTTCACTTCTGGGGGGACACTATCGCATCGTTGGACAGTTTTTGCTGGATCTAATCCACTAAGATGGTACTTAAGTCGTGTCACTCCGCCACTCTTCATTACCCGACCACAATATTTGCAAATTGTGTCATGCTTGTTTCCGTCTATTGGGTCTCCATGTTCCCAAGCCGGATCACGTTTAGTAACTCCACTGGACATCTTAAACGTACCTATATTAAACATAATGATGAATAATAATCCAATTTGATAATAATCCAATTTAATAATAATCCAACTTAATGAATAATAACCCAATTTGATAAAAAAAAAATCCTAATATTAAACATAGTGATGAATAATAATCCAATTTGATAATAATCCAATTTAATGAATAATCCAATTTGATAATAATGCAATTTAATGAATAATAATCCAATTTGATAAAAAATAATCCTAATATTAAACATAGTGATGAATAATAATCCAATTTAATGAATAATCCAATTTGATAATAATCCAATTTAATGAATAATAATCCAATTTGATAAAAATAATCCTAATATTAAACATAGTGATGAATAATAATCCAATTTAATGAATAATCCAATTTGATAATAATCCAATTTAATGAATAATAATCCAATTTGATAAAAAAATCCTAATATTAAACATTGTGATCAATAATAATCCAAACATAGTGATGAATAATAATCCAATTTGATAATAATCTAATTTAATAATAATCCAATTTAATGAATAATCCAATTTGATAATAAAAAAAACCTAATATTAATGAATAATAATCCAATTTGATAATAAAACCTAATATTAATAAAATAATAAATAACATTAAACATATTAAAATTATTGTAGGGAATAATTAATTATACAACATTACTTAATTGGCTCAAAAAATGAACATGCAAGTATTTTTTGGTTCTTAGATCACATGCATAGGTTCACACAAATTATTTGTTGTTGTATAAATTACAAATTACAATAATATAAAGAAAATGATTGTAAGAATTTAAGTAATTATAAAAATAATATAGAATAATAAAACCTAATATTAATGAATAATAATCCAATTTGATAATAAAATAATAAATAACATTAAACATTTTAAAATTATTCTAGGGAATAAATAATTATACAACATTACTTAATTACTTCAAAAATTTAACATGCAAGTATTTTTTTGGTTCTTAGATCACATGCATAGGTTCACACAAATTTTTTTGTTGTTGTATAAATTACAAATTACAAATTACAATAATATAAATATAAGTTTGTAAACTTACCTTAAATATGGAACCCTTTGTGTAATTTGTAAAGGCCAAATATAATCTGAGAGGAGAATGGCTCTGGATTGCCTCTGAAAGACTTAAGGAAGAAGCAGAAACGAAAAGGCAGTAGAGGTTTTCCAATTTTCGAATGGTCACAAAATGTGTGATGATATGAGAATGTGAAATAATATCACGCGTGTATGAAAAATGTTTTACTTTTGGTCTTGTCAAAATTATTAAACAGACGCTTTTGAATTATTTGAATTATTTATATGTTTTTTTATTTGATTTTAAATTATTTCGATTGGATCATTGCATTGGATCCTCTTTTTTTTCTCACACCACCACACAATCAGACTGAGGGGTCAGAAAGCGTGACAGGCAGTGAGGCTCACACTGACAGGCACGCAGACCCAAACAGTGACAGGCAGTGAGGCTCACCCTTCCCATTTTGTCAAAAACTGCTCACACACAGTCACAAACAGTGACTAAAATGAAATCCCCCCCCACGCACAGTCACAAACAGTGACTAAAATGAAATCCCCCCCCAAAACCACTACGCCCACAGAAAAACTGACTAAAATGAAATCCCTCTCTGACTAAAATGAAATCGCCCCCCCAAAACCACTACGCCCACAGAAAGTCTCTCTTCTCTCCCTTCCGTCTCTCTCTTCTCTCCCTCCCTTCTCCAGTTCTCTCCCACACGCCACTCTCCCTTCCGTCTCTCTCTTCTCTCCCTCCCTCACGCACGGACCTCCCTCTCTCCCTCACGCACAGAACTTCTCCCACACGCACACACCTCCCTCCTCCGTCGTGTCCTCCGGTCCTCCCCTACCATCGCAGTCTCCTCTCCTCATTGCCGCCTACCATCGCAGTCTCATCTCCGCCGCCTACCATCGCAGTCTCCTCGCCTTCACCATCGCCGTCGATTTTTCAAGAAAAAAATCGATAATATCGCAAATATCGCGATATTATCGATTTTTTTCGATATTTCGTCGATAATTTGCCGAAAACCTTATGGATATGTGTTTAAATATCGATCTCTGCAAAAACCGATAATATCGGCGATATTTCGCCGATATTATCGGCATTTTAGTCACTGGTTGCGACACAAGAATAGCACCGGGTTGGTCTGAATGATGAAGGTATAGTTGGTGATTGGGGTTGTCCCACTTGGTTCTCGAAGCCGTGCCTGATGGTTTGTCTTCTGCCATGGAGGTCGGCTAGGGTTTTGTTGTGTTTTGTTTAATGCCTAGATCAATGCTCTAGTACCATGTAAGAAAATGATATGTAATTGTTTTCTTTCATATTATTCAAGGGGCAAAGCCACAAACTTATAGTTACAAAAGCATCCTAATAAGGTTCCTACAATCAAGCTAAATCATTTACAAATAAGGAAGAAATTATTCACAATATTGACAGAGTCAACATTCCTTTCTAAGCTTGATCTCCTTCAACAACTCTTAGGCCATCTCCAACCGAAGGGTCCAGAGGGCCAGAGGGCTGAAAATGGCCCTAAAACCGTCTCCAACCGAGGGCTAGGCCAGAGGGCTCTGGAATCTGGGAGGGCCCCACGGGATCGGAGAGGGCTGGAGGACTGGAGGGCTGGCTATTTTTTTTTATTATTTTCTTACTGCTGTCGGTTATAACCGACAGCATTAAAGAAGGTTTTGTTAATACTGTCGGTTATAGCCGACAGTAATAAGGATTCAAGGCAAATTTTTTTTTTTGAATTACTATTAGTGTCGGTTATAATCGACACTAATAGTTTGAATTTTTTTTGAATTCAACGGCTAGTTTCTGTTTTCATTTTTTTATATGAATTTATTTTTTTCCTTTTTTATCCTTTTCATATGAATCAAGTTATGTTTCATATTTTTTTTAAATTTCATTTTCTTTTCCTATAACTTCTATTTCACAAAATTAGTTTCATATTTTTTTTTTAAATTCCATTTTTTTCCTATAACTTATATTTCACAAAATTTGATTAATATTTTTTTTCATATAACTTCTATTTTACAAAATTTGTTTCATATTTTTTTTAATTCTATTTTTTTTCCTATAACTTCCTAGGCCATTATACCACATTAAATTAAATTAAGTAACATGAAACAATATGAAACAACATTAAATAACATTAACCAACATAAAAATTAACAACATGAAACTAAGTTGTAGTTTGAATTTATTTGAATTTAAGTTGTAGTTTTTAAATAATAAATTATGTTTGGCCCTATGGCCCTTTGGCCCTCGGTTGGAGACGGTTTTTTGTGACAGGGCTAAAACGAGCCCTCTGGCCCTCGGTTGGAGACGGAGGCAAATATGGCCCTGCACTGTTCATTAAAATATTAATATCTTGAAGAATCTTGGAGGCCCTCTGGCCAGCCATCGGTTGGAGATGGCCTTAAAATAATATTACGCTCCACACGGGTGTTCATGATAGGCCGACGCTCATCTCCTAAGATACAACAATCTTCCGTCCTTGTGATAGTAGCACTCCAAACCACAATAACAAGCTAATCCAACTCTCTCAACTAGGGGTGGGCACTGATTGGGCTGGGCCTAATTTTGAGGGGACCGGATTGGATCAGAATTTAAAAGAAAAGGGTCTGGCTGAGGCGGGTCCAACAAATTCTAATCCAAGAACCGGACTTAACCCGACTCATTTGAAAGGGGCCAGTTCGGGCTGGGTCTGTGGGTCTTCTCCTCTCTTTTTTTTCTTTTTTTTTTCTCTTCTTCTTTTGCTCTCTCGAATCTCGATCGTTCTAGGAGATGTCGGTTTCCCAGTACAACCAATGCAACGAAACTCAAAATTCAATATATCCCAGTTGATCTCCTCAAGAAAAACTTTCAAAGAAACAAACTTTATTAAAAAAAATTAAATTTTAGACAACCCACCCAGATGACTAATTTCCTAAGATTGCATTACAATATAACCCAATTGATCAAAATCCAAAATTTAACAATATACCACAGTTTAGCTCCAAAGCAGTGATTCCATGCATCAGAAAAAATAACAAATTCCTTCTCTGGATCCCTTTTTTTAACTTAGAATCCCCACAAACAACTTGAAATCAAGAAACAAACCAGAGAGATAGCTCCAATGGAAGACCTCAATAACTGGGTAAGCTTCGAACCTTTTCTCCCAGTCGGTGAGGACGCCGATTTCCTTCTTCGTGAGGCCGTCGAGGGAGGCAGTGTTGTCTTCATCCTTCTTGATCATCTTTGTCAGAGCCTTGCTGGCATCCTTGCAGCGAAAGACAAAGAAGCCGAAGTCACGACGACAAAAGGTGGTAGTCAAAGTCCGAAGGAAGACCTTCAGATTGATGCTTGAGTTGGGGATTCAAGATCGAGAGAGGGGAGTCCACTTAGGAAATATCAACGCCGATCTCCTTCTCCGTGAGGCCGTTAAGGGAGGCGATGTTGTCTTCATCCTTCTTGATCATCTTTGCCAGAGCCTTGTTGGCATCCTTGCAATGAACGACGAAGAAGCTGAAGTCACGATGACGAACGATAGTAGTCAGAGTCCAGAGAGAGACCTTCAGATTGATGCTTGAGTTGGGGATTCGAGATCGAGAGAGGAGAGTCCACTTAGGAAATATTGATAGAGGGGAGAGAGACTAACAACCGAGAGTAACATTTCTTTTAAATCAATGGTGGAGATTTAATCTCCATATAATGGACGGTACCTACGGTCCTAGCCAGGGGCCTTTTTTTCCAGAAATCTGAAACCGACCCGGCCCGTCCCATTTTGAGTTTACAAAATTTGTACCCGCCCCGTACCTGTCCCGAACTGACTTGACTCGGCCCACCCCGCGGGTCCTAGGCACGTTTGCCTAACCCTACTCTCAACAACTCTAAGAATAGACTTTTTTTTTCTCTTTAAAAATAGGAGGTGGCAAGCCACGGTTATTCATCCCTTCTAGAGGCAGGAAGACTCACAGTGGCATTTCAGCCTCCCATGGCAACAAATCTAGCTTCTACACCAGCAGTGAGTTTCGAACCCAAGACCTTCAGTTTTTAGTTTGATCAAAGCCTCGTAATCTGTCATTCACCAGCTTGTGGTTCTAAGACACAAACTTAATTGAGTGCTTAAAATGATGCATGTTTAATATGAAAGTGTAGTTGCGAGTGAATTAAATATCTTTGTCAGGGAATTTCATATCTGTCGATGAAAGGAAACCAATAATTCAAAGGATACGTTCCAAAATTATCTTCTATATCTGATGAGAAGTACCCTTTCGTCATGCAATTCTTCCATCAGTGCCCAGTTGATCCATCCCTTTCTTTGATTCCAGGAAGTGTAAAAACCCAAAGCCACAATGACTATAGCGGCACAATTAATGTCTATACCATATGAATAACAATAATAAACAATTAACATAACACACTTTTCAGAACACACTTTTCAGAGCGCCTAGCACTACTTGTACATTAAAAAAGATCTTTCGCATGGACTTGAGCTCAAGCAGAGAGACTAGTTTGTTATTTAAGAAGGGGATTGTTTCTTTATTATTACTGAAGCTACTGAAAATTTCGTTAATTCATTTAGAATTTTCATTTCTCTCCAAATGTAGGTGGCACTCAGATGGTTATTACTTATTAGTATTTTTTTTTTCTTCAGGTGGTATTTGCGCATATAACTAAGAGGTCGGTAGCAAATGTGTCACATCCCGGTCCGGGGTCCACCACATCCCGGGCCAACCTCCACCGTATCACGATATTGTCCGTTTTGGACCCCGACCACACCCTCACAGTTTTGCTTCTGGAAACTCACAAGCAACTTCCTAAGAGGTCACCCATCTTGGGATTGCTCTAGCCCAAACTCGCTTAACTTCGAATTTCTTACGGAATCCGAAGCCAGGGAGCTCCCAAAATGTCTCATGTTATATGGAGGTGGGCATGTACATATAAGGTTTACAAGATTCTCTTCCTGAACGATGTTGGATGTTACAAAATGTGCCATTTTTTAAAATAAAAAAAGAAAGCAGTATGTGACCAATCATAGTCTTCATTCCGATAAAATAAGAAACAATTTAGAGTTTATTCATATAACAGATCGGATCAAATTTCAATACATTCATTTAGTCCGTACATCATTTTTATTCTTATTTTTATTTATGTGGTAACTTTTTATTTGAGAAATGGTGTTAAATTCTTTACTAACAAGTACATGCGCAATATCCATTGTTACATTGGTCAGCGTTGCATCCAGGTGGGCATGTTGCCATGTACTCGCACTGCCAGTCCCAATAACAGAAGTGGTGAGGGTCATCATGTCGACGTCGACGTTCAACTCCAACTCCAGGACGAGAACCTGATAAAATTAAGAAAAAATAATTAATATCATCAAATAATTAAGCAGGATAGTCTAGTGAACCACTCTTAACTAATTACTATTAAGAATTTATGAAAACATTAATCTTTTACTGTTTCGTACCAGTGATTGCTTCTGCAATGGACTTCTTGTTTGCACAGCCACAAACACATCGACCAGTTTTGCACATGTTGGCTGTGCACTCACCACACAAGCTTAGACAATCAACAGGACGTTCACATTGCACTGGTGTGTCCTCCTTTATTGCGTCTCTTGCTTCAATTTCTTTTGAAAAACCTGCATTAATCGATTAACATTTTCATCTTTAGATTATTCATTCAGTTTCTAACCGTTATGAGTTCAAACTTTGTGGACGACAATTTTTTAATAATAATAATAATAATAATTAAAACTAAACTGTAGAAATAAATATGGTAAGTAGTGGTTTGGCTTGGTCGATATGACATTCCTCATCAATCTATTGTGTTATGAGTTCAAACTCTCTTTTATCTTCATAGTTTAGATGAGTAATTTTTACAATCGCGTTGCCGAAACATAGAAATGCAACGTGAAAAGAAAGTGGCATACCAAAGGCAAAAACTAGAAGCGCCACCAAGAAAATCACTTTGGCTTTCTCCATGCTAAGACTCAAAATATAATGCTTAATTAGATAGAATGCCGAGAATTGGATGAAAACTTAGGGATTTGTGTACCATATTTATAGCATAGTGTAGAGCAAACTCAATGGTGAGGAGGTTAACGGGGAAGAAGATAATTTATTCGTACGTAGGGGATTCTCTAAGCCTTAATTGATAGCAGTCATGCATGTTGCATGCTTCAGTGCCCCAATCAAATTACACTCCAGATCACTCCACATTTTTTTTTTTGCCTGTGAGTTTTAAACAAATTACATTTCAATTACTTAGGTCTTTCTTTTAAAATGGAAATTAAGTAGTAGTTTTGTCACGACAATCCACTATTTTGAGGACTGAAAGGATTCACATACATGTTTATAACCAAGGTATTAAATATCGATGATATCGGAAATATCGATAGTCCAAAAACACGGAAATTTCAATGGAAATATCGGGATATTATCGATATCGATAAAAATTGAATAAAAACCATGGAAATTGTAAGAAAAACTTGGAAATTTTTATTGAAACTTTGCAGGATGTTTATTTAGTCAATTATCTATTAGTTTATCACAAAAAATTGAAAAGAAATTCATTGCATGATGGATTTAACTAAGTTAAGTTGATTATATAGCGAGCTGGCAAACATTGTGAGTGTAGAAAATATGTAAATATTTTAGCATATTTTCACAAAAACATAAGTGATATGGTGGTTAAGGTGTTGAAGGAGTAAAATGGGAGGGGTTCGAATCCCCTTGGTGTTTTTTTAAATATAGAAATTTAAAAAACACGGAAATTTCGATGGAAATATCGATGACATCGGAAATATCGATAGTCCAAAAACACGGAAATTTCGATGGAAATATCAGGATATTATGGATATTTAATACTTTATAACCTACATTAGGCTCTCACACTTGTAAAGAATTAGCCCCGAGTTCACCTTGAATTGAAGTTGATATCCAATGAAGGCTAAAAATACAAAATCTTTCTTTTTTTGGTCAGCTTAAAAAAATAAAAAATATATGTGGATTATGGGCCCAAACAAATTGTTAATGGGTACCTAAGGTTCATTTAATTTGATTTCAACTTACATCATCATCACAACTACCAACTTCACCTATATTTTATTGTGATAACAAACTAAACATGTTGTAATGGGTACCCATTAACAACCCAATAGGTGACACCTCTAATCCAAACTTCTTCATACTTGAACAAAACAATCATGAACCATGTGCCATAGATGCGTTTAGCACTAGCATATTCATACTGATACTTCCTTTCCCTTCAGAATAATCTTTCTTCTTGCCTTACAAACTCTCTTGTGTGGTCAATCAAGTCCGTTTGACTGCTTATTTATTTAGAGGAAGTCGAATGTCCTACATTGAAAATATAATTGAAAGTATTAAAATCACACAAAAATAACCACTAAATTATAAATTTATAACTAATAATAGGATAAAATATATAGTATAATATTGACTTATCAGTGATCAATCAAGTCCTTTGAACTCCACCTTGGTTGACGGCTTTGCCAAATCGGCTGTCAGGTCCGTTCCATGATGCAAACTTTGTGGCAAAAACAAAGTAGTGATTATAACAGCTGCAGCAATCTGAGCTTCAGCAGCAGCAGCAAAGGCCTGAAATTGGTTACAATAGTGCACCACATCCCTCTCCATAATCGGGCGTGATTATGGTTATGTCGGAACTTTTGATGGAGTTGGCGGGGTAAAACCGTAAAAGAAAAAGTTACCACAGCCAACCTTCACAGTGAAAATGGACTAATATTCTTCAATCACAGGTCATCGCTGATAGCCCACGGTGGGGTTTAAATAACCAGCCTGAGTTTTCCTGGGTTTATTGGAAGGTTGAAGAATGTTCATTTACGGATCGCACCCGATCCCATATAACCAAATGGTATAAATTTTTACCCTTTTAGTAATTTTCAAGTACCAATGCCATTTACATTCTAAGAAGGTTTCAATGAATGTACTTTTTCTTGGTTGTTTATTTTCTTTTCCATTTCTCTTTCATTTCGTGGCTGTATTCTAGGGTTTCTTGGAAAGTGGAAGCACTCTGTTCTATAAGATAAAGATGTCAAACGAATTACCCTTAACATTATGATCCATATGATCCTCCTCATGTTTTTTAGGGTCTCTTTATATATAGAATCCTCAGTTCTCATTTATTATGGAGCACTTCGCATGCACGATGTGTTGTCGATTTCGCCCAACACATGTGGAGACAGGCTCGTCGTGTCTGGATAGAAAGATTGCATGTGTTCTTCGGGAGAGAAATTTGATTGGGGGCAAACCTAAGAACTTCCATAAGAAATGGGTTTAATGCAGAAGAGATTTTCAAGGACAATCAAGAATCTCACTCCTTCCATTCCACATATCTTTTGTAAAGGAATGCTACAAACAGTCGTCTACAATTATTACTCATATATGAGCGATTCTCTTTTGATATCAAGATATAGTTTTATGAGTCAGTTATCTGTCCAATAAATGTTTTACCCATGTTCAAAAAAGTAAATCACTCGTCCAACGGCCACTATCACGCAGTGAATTGGTGAAAAGAATGTATATATCTCCTCCTTACGTAAGTACAACCTTTGATATGTTAAAGTCCCACATCGGTGGTGGGGTGAAAAGAAACCAAGGGGTTTAAATAGTATAAACAAACCAAGGGGTTTAAATAGTATTACCCTACTCTAATTAATAATGAGGTTTTTTGTGATAAAACTTCACATCTAACGGATTGAGCAAGTGGTAAAGATAGAGCAGAAATGCTCTCCTAAGGTCCTTATTTTGAGGACCTGTGAGGTCCTTTTTCATTTCAACCCCTAAAATTAATCTGATTGTGAAATAATCCAAAATATAATATTATCCTTGTTACAACATAACAAAATAATAATTTTGATAAAAAGAAAAGAAAAAAAAAAGAAGAGTTTCAGGCGTGAATGTCATATATGTATTATGTTGTAACAGGGATAATATCATATTTTGTTATTATCCTTGTTACAACATTATTATTTTGTTATGTTGTAACAGGGATAATATCATATTTTACATTATTTCACAATCAGATTAATTTTAAGGGTTGAAATGAAATAGGACCTCACAGGTCCTCAAAATGAGGACCTTAGGAGAGACATTATCGATGTTGTTAGAGTGAGGCAGGCCCGACGATCCAAAAATCCAACATGATACTCGTGGTCCTACCCGTTTGCGAGAGTGGTTAGTTAAGTTGCTTTACGGAAAATTTTCTTGTATTAGGATTATCAGTGCTTAGGTGGGTTCCAAATAGGGCTTCACTGTAATCCCTTCACGGCGATGGAAGAAATAGATAAAATGTTGAAAATTCCAATAAAGGGTAAAAACCCACTGTATGTTAGGCAGCGGAAACTCACTCCGCCTTTAATTTCTTAATATAAATAGACTATAAATATCCCTAGCTGGTGCTTAGGGCGGCCTCCTTCATTTATTTCTAGTTCATTTGCGAACAAGAACATTGGAAGAGAAGTCATCCTGACAACCGGTTATTATACACCCATGTGGAAAGCTTTTGACAGAAAAAGAAAGTGAGACGCAGGCGTGGCTGCCGTTCTAAGGCTTTTATGTTGTCGTTCAGGTCTAATTTAAGATAGGAGAATGAGGTTAAAGCCGACTTTTGCCTAATGCGAGTAGCAGACTCTGGTTTTAGTGCATGTGTGGAAGCCTGACTGAAGTTCCCACCCCACTTTCAATTAAAGCGAGCATGCGGCACTTCTAAGGGACATTCACATTGGTTGTTTCGTTTTTTCTTTTTGCTATAACTGAAAGACTCGTGAAAAGACTTCAGAACCTCAACCCTGATTATTTTTTTCGTGAAATGAAAGTTGACTAGTAATCGCTCGTTTTTCTTATTAGCATGGATTGGATGTTAATAATGAAAGGCATAACATCTATTAGAAGGGGAAATTCCTATCGATTTCCCTAGGTTACCAGACCCCTTCCCAATTTACTAGGTGAGGTCTTGAGTGAGAATCATAATTTCCCCATAGTTCCTATTGGTTCTATTGATCACTACGATCACTACTACAAAAGGGTCTTATAGTGTCAGTGGGTGGTGTCGGTTTAATCTAATATAATGGCGGATTAAATAGTTGCGACACTAATTGAATATCACGTCGGTTTTACTGTCGCTTATAAGCGACGTAAGCATCATTTTTAATGTTTTTAAATACTGGTGTCGCTTTTAAACCGACGTAAGCATAATTTTTAATGTTTTTAAATACTGATATCGCTTTTAAAGCGACGTAAGAATACATTTTAATGTTTTTAAATACTAGTGTCGCTTTTAACCGACATAAAGTAGGCAGGCGACTGGAAGTAGACAGTGAATGAACTCGATCTTCAATTAAAAATATTTACACTAGTGGATACCACAAAATCTTATGTTATACTTAATGAAAGTATGAATAAACTCTTAAGTGTTAGTGAATCTGTTGTTTTTATGGAATATGCATTCTACGAAACTAGTTTCAACGATCCAACCGTCAAACATGTTTGTATATACTTTGAGATTGCGTACGCCAAAAATTACAAAAAACAAACATTCAGAGATCAAGTAACGGGACAAAACTTTTCGACGGTTATCAACAAAAAATCACGATTTAACGGTTATTTTAACTCCGATTTTGATGATTTTTTACGGCTACCTTCCTTGACCCTATATGAATACAATGAATGAATTCGATCTTCAATTTAAAATATGGGTACCACAAAATCTTATGTATACTTAATGAAAGTATGAATAAACTCTTAAGTGTTAGTGAATCTATTGTTTTGATGGGATACGCATTGTATGAAACTATTTTCAACGATCCAACTGTCAAATATGTTTGTATATACTTCGAGATCACATACGCCAAAAATTACAAAAAACAAACATTCAGAGATTAAGTAACGGGACAAAACTTTTCGACGGTTCTCAATGAAAAATCACAATTTAACGGTTATTTTAACTTCGATTTTGATGATTTTTTACAACTACACTCCTTGACCCTATATGAATACAATGAATGAACTCGATCTTCAATTTAAAATATTTATACTAGTGGATACCACAAAATCTTATGTTATACTTAATGAAAGTATGAATAAACTCTTAAGTGTTAGTGAATCTATTATTTTTATGGAATATGCATTCTACGAAACTCATTTCAACGATCCAACCGTCAAACATGTTTGTATATACTTCGAGATTGCATACGCCAAAAATTGCAAAAAATAAACATTCAGAGATCAAGTAACGGGACAAAACATTTCGACGGTTATCAATGGAAAATCATGATTTAACGGTTATTTTAACTCCGATTTTGATGATTTTTTACAACTACACTCTTTGACCCTATATGAATACAATGAATGAACTCGATCTTCAATTTAAAATATTTACACTAGTGGATACCACAAAATCTTATGTTATACTTAATGAAAGTATGAATAAACTCTTAAGTGTTAGTGAATCTGTTGTTTTTATGGAATATGCATTCTACGAAACTAGTTTCAACGATCCAACCGTCAAACATGTTTGTATATACTTTGAGATTGCGTACGCCAAAAATTACAAAAAACAAACATTCAGAGATCAAGTAACGGGACAAAACTTTTCGACGGTTATCAACAAAAAATCACGATTTAACGGTTATTTTAACTCCGATTTTGATGATTTTTTACGGCTACCTTCCTTGACCCTATATGAATACAATGAATGAATTCGATCTATAATTTATGTTTTGATGGGATACGCATCAAATATGTTTTGATGGGATACGCATTGTGATTTTTCAATTTATTTTAACTTCAATTATGTTTTTTACAACCATCAAATGTGTTTTGATGTGATACACATTGTGATTTTTCATTGATAACCGTCGAAAAGTTTTATTCAGTTACTTGATCTCTGAATGTTTGCTTTTTGCAATTTTTGACGCATGCAATCTCAAAGTATATACAAACGTGTTTGATGGTTGGATCGTTGAAACTAGTTTCGTAGAATGCATATTCCATAAAAACAATAGATTCACTAACACTTAAGAGTTTATTCATACTTTCATTAAGTATAACATAAGATTTTGTGGTATCCACTAGTGTAAATATTTTAAATTGAAGATCGAGTTCATTCATTGTATTCATATAGGGTCAAGGAGTGTAGTTGTAAAAAATCATCAAAATCGAAGTTAAAATAACTGTTAAATCGTGATTTTTCATTGATAACCGTCGAAAAGTTTTGTCCCGTTACTTGATCTCTGAATGTTTGTTTTTTGTAATTTTTGGCGTATGTGATCTCGAAGCATATACAAACATATTTGACGGTTGGATCGTTGAAACTAGCTTCGTACAATGCGTATCCCATCAAAACAATAGATTCACTAACACTTAAGAGTTTATTCATACTTTCATTAAGTATACATAAGATTTTGTGGTACCCATATTTTAAATTGAAGATCGAATTTAGTCATTGTATTCATATAGGGTCAAGGAAGGTAGCTGTAAAAAATCATCACAATCGGAGTTAAAATAACCGTTAAATCGTGATTTTTCGTTGATAACCGTCGAAAAGTTTTGTCCCGTTACTTGATCTTTGAATGTTTGTTTTTTGTAATTTTTGGCGTATGCAATCTCAAAGTATATACAAACATATTTGACGGTTGAATCGTTGAAACTAGTTTCGTAGAATGCATATTCCATAAAAACAATAGATTCACTAACACTTAAGAGTTTATTCATACTTTCATTAAGTATAACATAAGATTTTGTGGTATCCACTAGTGTAAATATTTTTAATTGAAGATCGAGTTCATTCATTGTATTCATATAGGGTCAAGGAGTGTAGTTGTAAAAAAATCATCAAAATCGGAGTTAAAATAACCGTTAAATCGTGATTTTTCATTGATAACCGTCGAAAAGTTTTGTCCCGTTACTTGATCTCTGAATGTTTGTTTTTTTCAATTTTTGGCGTATGCAATCTCAAAGTATATACAAATGTTTGACAGTTGGCGTGGAAGAAACTCATTTTCTTGAATCATTACCGTTGCCTACTAAGTTCGTTAATCATGCCAATGCCAACGAGGAGCTAACAAATGATGACAAGGAATAAATATATTAATAATATCTGTTAAATTTTATTTCTAAAATTATATTCATGTTTTTTATTAAGTATTATACATAAGTTAAATTTTATTTATTAAAATATTATATGAGATAGCTTATTTTTTAACTTTTGGTTAAACTTTTTCTCTTTTTTTAAAAATTTTTTTTTGAAACATTTTGGGCGGGAATTTTCCCGGTTTTTTTGCACGGGGAAATGGATAGCAACAACTTTTTTTGTCAATGTCAGAGTTTGCGTCGGTTAAAATCGACGCAACCTCATCTTAGTTCGACACAAAGTTGCCTTAAACCGACGCAAACTTGTCCCATTTCGAGGCCACCTACTATGACAGTCAACTATGTCAGACTAACGTCGGTTTCATCTGACGCCAACCCTTTCAGTAAGAGTGAGTCAGGATTTCAGTCAAATGTACGTCAGGCCTAGGTTGTGTCAGTCTTATTGTGGGTTTAAACCGACACCAAGTTTTATTATTCCGACGTTATGCGTTCATATTTCAACGCAGTTATGGATACTGTCGGTTTTAAACCGACGTTAAGTTTTTTTCCATATTTAAATGCCCTTCTTTCCCAACACTACCGTGCTTCCAATTCTCTTTCATTTCTCTCTCGCCCATTTCAGCCATTCTCTTCCTAATTTTGCTATTGATAATTCTAATGAAGATCAACGTTCATAAGAACTTCATTTGAAAGAGGAGTTCGAAGGTGGTTCTATTTTGAGTTATTTTTAATTTCCATTTTTGTTTTTTGTTTAAACTAGTATTGTGCATTAACTGAAAATTTACATTTGTTTCTTGGTTTTTAATTGCTTTTTTTGTGTGTGTGTTAATAAGGAACATCTCAATGGAGGCGCGGACCCTCAATTCCTAAATGGACGAAACAGCTTTGTTCGTTTGATGCGTCCGGAAAATGCATTAGTGATAATTCTAGTGCATGTTCAAAGTATGTTGCAGCGGAGGATAGAGACCACAAAAATCTCTCGTTGAAGAGGGATTGGCGTAAGATTGATGAAGAAGTTAAGGAAGTTTTTTGGAATAGAAAAAGGTATAGATATTTTTATTGTGACTTGAAAATAAAAATATAAGTCAATGATTGTAATAGTAATTGATTAACTTGATTTTTCTGATTTACGATTGTTTGAATATTTTTATCGTGTTAGTATATCATTGTTATTAATTTGTATAGCTTATTTTTCTGATTTACAATTGTTTGAATATTTTTTTTTTAAATTGTAATGCAAGGCAACAATGGAGAGCAATCTACAAACTTTGATTGAGGCAGGCCAAGAGGATACTGAAGAACTTAGGGCCTGAGTGTATGTTGATACAATGGGTCCTGAGAATCATAATAGAGTCAGAGGATATGGTCATGGGGTGACTCCTGAAATGGTGTCCTATGCATCTTTTACATCAAACCGACCAGGAGGTCATCTAAGAGTGCAATGGCTTATAAATGATATGTTGGTTACAATTATTTTCATATAAAAACTAATAAAAACTGACTGGTAATTGTAATTAAATAAAAACAAATAAAAACTGGCGGGTAAAAAACAAATTTGATTTTTTAAAGTCTAGTGTCAATATTTTATTTATTTTACTAATGTAGTGTCGGTTTAAAGCGACACTACATTTGATATTTTAATTTTTTTTGGTACTTCACTGACGTGAAGATTAGTACATTCTTTATTTTTAATAGGGCTAGTGTCACTTATAAGCGACGTTAGTTTCAGTATTTTATTTATTTTACTAATGTAGTGTCGGTTTAAAGCGATACTACATTTGATATTTTAATTATTTATATATTAGGTAATGTTGGTTTAAACCGACGTCTCATTGAGTGAGGATGTCGCGTTTAAGCGACGTAAGGGCCAATGTCGCTTTCAAGCGACACTGTTGTTCTATTTATTTAATAATACTTTCCTTCTTAGTGGCAGATTAAGGTGGATAAACGACGCCAATACACTTTTGTGACGGTAGTATTGGCGTCGGTTTAGATATGCGACATTGCATGATTTAATGTCAGTTTTTTTACCAAATATCCGACATTAAATCGTTTTTTTGTCGGTTTTATAGCGCCACTGATATTCTCTTTTGTAGTAGTGGATTATTGATTCGACTAGAGGGAATCCTCGCAACAAACTTGTATGAAAGTGCTTCAATCATCACATCATTAGCAAGAAATGGACATTGGAACAACTCTTCCTAGAATTCTTAGTTAGAGCATCCTCTTTTTTCGCAACAGCAGGAAAAAGGGTGAATTCGCCTTGGCGAACTTAAAACAAAAAACACATCTCAATGAAAATAGTTCACTTCCGTCTAAAGTTGTACCTTATACGGACTAGTCTATCACTACCTAAGTTATAGTCAAGATTGCGTTTCTTTTCAGCAAAAACATGATGCATCCCTTTCACAAAAACCTGCGAATCCTCCTATCCTGCAACTTCTGCATCTTGTGATATTTGAGAAAGATCAATACGACTCTCAGCAAATTTCAATGATAAAGATTTCACTACCCTACTTATTACTTTTCACTGAAGATGACAGAATAATCTCCTCAACTTCTACGCATATCTCAATTTTTACCATCAGTCGTCGGCGACTCTAGACTCGCAGGCTCACATACCCAACATGGCTGATGCTATGATAATTGGGCTCACCTCATTATGAGTGACGGCTTATATTGGATGTTAAGCTTTCATAATCTCATGATGGAACTGAAATAAATGTACAAATTACTCACATGGAAGGCGGTTAACGTTTCTCTAGGATTGTTGACTTCTTGGCCCTAAGATGTACCAACATAAACTACAGAAGTCATCAAACTTTTCACAAAATAAATGTAAGTTTCTTCTTTACACCAGTGGATTCTCATGCAGAAAGCTTTGTTTTTACTTGGTTGATCATAATAATTAGCAGTAATTTACTAGTGTAGATGTGACATAATATTGTGGCATTAAACACTCTCCACCTACCGCCTTGTTGGAGGTGTATATTCATACGTAGAAAGTACTAAAAAAAGGGACCAAAGGAGTCTATTCTATACATTTTTATTCTTATTTTGCAAAGAATTTGTTTTTACAACTTGAATCCGTGATCTTTTGATCACAATGCCAAAGCTCGCCTATATGAAGAAGGTTTTCAATTTCAGAAAAATAAATCCTAGTCAATGCTAATCAGTTTATATGATTCTAATTATTCTAATTTGCAAAGAATTTGTTTATGCAACTTGAATCCGTGATCTTTTGATCACAAAGCCAAAGCTCGCCTCAGAAAAACTAAATCATAGTCAATGCTAATCAGTTTATAAGATTCTAATTATTCAACATTTTCACAAGACAAGTGTATAAACTCATTGAAATTACATTTAGATTTTCATGGAAAATGCTAAAAAATCCTGCCAATTTTTATGGAGGCAGGAGGTGTAAGCAAAGCACATTCCAATTGCTTTCGTTGCTGCTATACTTGCTGTCAGTACCTCAGCTGTCGCTAAAAGGCTCGAACTCCTTTCACACGGAAATGGAAGAGCTCAAGCTTCAACTAAAAGTCTAAGGTTTCAAAGTTCTAGAGCCTAGAGGGAGAAACTTTGAAGAATAATTACGACATTTCTTAGTTTCTTTGTTCTTCAAGCAGTAGCATTGCAAGTCCACAGATTTCCCCATATATTTTCATAAGAAATCTCAATATATTCATCAATGGTCTGGTGCAATAGCACGTCGAGAATCCGTCCTCCAAATTCCTCGCAGATTTCTTCGAAACCTTCGAACCCGATCGCATTCTTGGCCACCCAATTTGATTCTTTCAAATCGTCCTCTATCCAATTTTGGAGTTTGGAAGCCAGCAGCTCTGCGTAGTCTCTGGTTTCCTCCTCCTTAATCGGCTCAAAATCTTTCCTTTTAGCTGCGTTCACTTCTAATCTGTCACTAAAAGGGGCTTTTGGCGACGGTTTCACCTTAGAGTTCAAATCCATGGGAATTGAATATCCTATAAGAAAAATTAACCCACAAAAATGAGTTTAGAATAAATTGGTTATACAATGTGCTAAATTGCAATCAAAATTGAAGAAACAAAAACAGACATGCGCTTAGTCAAGTTGATTAGCTGTATGCTCATTCTACACTCAGGTTTCGAATCTATTTTTTCATAATATAAAGATTAGAGTAATTAGAATATCGTTGTAATATGCAAAACAAAATTTGAGGAAATAAAACAAACCTGATAACCAAGCTTCATGCTCGATCAAAATGTCATCAATGCCAAGAACAGAAACAACACTCGTATCATTCTCTGAGGAACCATGAAAATCTGCAGCCAATTTTTCCATTTTAGCTTCAATTTTCTGCTCTCTCTTCTTGATTCTTGGTTCCACCACAACTTTCTTCTGGGTTGTTTTCTTCATTGAAATATTTTCTCTCTCCCCCTTCAAATTTGCACCACCATTTTTGTAACCCTTTGAAGATTTGGCACCAAAATCCTTTCTGGGCTCATCTTTTAACCTACAAATCTTGTTGTTTTGCTTTGTCATTACTATTTTCTCCTTCTCCTTCATAATCTCACTCTCTCTGTTCTTCTCCTTGGTCTTCTTGTTCCTCTGTTCCTTCTTCCCCTGCCTCAACTCCCCAAAACCCAACTCTGATTTCTTCACCTTCGACCCAACTTCCTTCGCTTTCTCACCCACATTGTCCAAATACACAACCACAAAATCATGGCTGCTCTTCTGACGATTCATTACCTCCGGGACTTCGCGAAAAGAGACCGAGGTTCGAACCCTTCGATGCTTGTGATCCTGATGATCATTCGAGTCGAAATCCATCAAGTAATCTGCAAAACTCAGTGACCTACTCCGACTGACCAAGTCCGGGCCTCTTGAAACCCAATTTGTTTCCGGCAACGAGTCCAAACCCATCAGCCTTGCCACGATTCCAGGCGTGACAGAAGCTGAAGATTGAATTTTGGGATCAGGGTTTTGTTTTCTGGGGGGTTTTGCGAGCTGGGTTGTGTTAGAATCTGAAATTTGGTCTGATGGATGGGTCGGAACGCTTCCATTGCACAAAAGCCTGCTCATGATGCCATTGAAGCAGCCGGAGGTCTGATGAACTGAGTTGCTACTCATGACTGTAAATTTGTAGAGAGAGAGAGAGAGAGAGAGAGAGTTGAAGTTCTGTTTTAGGAGTGAGAGAGGGGGGTTTCGGGTGATTGGTGCTGGTTGCTTATCAAGGAAGGACGGCAGACTTTGGTCGTTGAGTTCACATCAGGAACAAGAAATTTAGAGAAGATTGGAAAATTGGTATTCAGACGCGCACTTTGGTCGCGTAAAGAATGTATTAGTTAATACAAATTGACCTGTCAACGTGTTGCTGTCCGCCATGGAGATTTATTGTGGATTATTATTTAAGGACTCTACTTGGCCTATACTACAGAATATGGTCTATAAAAGTATCACTTCTATTTATATCGCATCCACGACATCGCTACGTAGCGGTAAGATCGTTATATTTCAAATTCAAACTTAAAATATTACTAGTCTTTGGTTTTTATTTGCAAATTACATCTTGATCCACATGCAAATTTAATCTAAGAAAGTCACTTAAAAGAATATTGAATGCATGTCAAATTGTGGCTTACTTATTTTTTTTATCAAAACCATTGTGACATATATTAATGTGTGTTAAGCTGTGATTTACTCACAAAATATTTTAGGTGAATCAATTGGTTTATTACATGCATCTATCACAAGAGAGATCGATATGCTATTGTGATGCTAAGGCACTGTATCTCCAACCCATCATGCAACGTTAGATTTTTTTCACATAGTATCATGTGATTGATTTGAAATATTGTTATATTTTTTTAATAAAAGATCGACAAGCTACACAAAATTTATCGAAATTGCCAGGAGATGTGAGAATTTTAAGATTTAATGAGTTGAAGAATAAGACTATATCTACCAAAATAACATATCTCTTACGAATAAATGCTACCTTGACGTCCAATTGCATGTAGGGATAGTATTAAGGAGCTGGCAAGCACGAAGAGCGATTAAATAATGGAGTTGAAAATTGAAGAAACGCGTGGGTCGCATTTGGGTCCTCCATCTCCATTTGTGTTGCCATTTTTAGGGATATTCTTATCTTTTTCCCCCTCGTGGGGAAGGAGAAGGAGAACAGATGCCGAAGTTGTTGACCCGATGGTCTTCCATTATTCTGGGAATTTGAGACACAGTGGTACGAATTCCAGTTTCCAACTCACCGACTTTGCTGACTCTTAATTTGGTAGCTTATCGGGTCCAATTGGTTCTAAGCTCAGATGGCCTTGCACAATTGAGTGTAGTGGTCCAGCCCAAATTAATCGGACTTGTAATTTGGTTTACCATAGACCTTTACATTGTGTTTGGATGGAGAATTTCTAAATTTTCATAGAATTCTAAATGACGGAAATTACAATTACCAGTAATTGAAATCCTGTTAATTGAAATTTCAGTGTTTGGATGTTAGATAAATGGAAATTGCAAAATGAAGGGAATTACAAATTTTATTGTTTGGATATTCCCTAGAATTGGTATTCCATAGAAGAACACACATTTGAAAAAAGAAAAATGTTAAACTGGTAACCAAGTCATCAATGATAAGAACTTATCATCAAACCCCCAAGATTAGGGCTGCCAAACCCGCACTAAAGGCAAAACTGTCTAAATTTTCCAGCAATTAAGAACTTATCAAAGGTTTGCAATAATATTTCCCAAAATAATAAAAGGCAGAGGCATAACCTTTTGTCCAGATTTGTATGGATTCTATTCTTGATAAGATGGCAATGCGTATTATCGATTACCAAAAAGAGAAACAATCACCAAATCATTCCATCCAAGCATAGACATTAAGCAAAGAAGAAACTCATTGATTTGAAATGTACTAGCATGATCACCAGGTCACAAATAACAAAAACTCCATGAAAAATATAACCGAAAATATCATATACGTATCAAAAACAAGTATGAAAAACAGATTCACAAATTCATCCCCACCGTTAATCCAGCGGACTCGCGAACTATGAAAAATGGACAAAATGTGCACAACACCCTGGCAAAACACAGTTAATAGAACCGGCTGCATGTCAACCACTCTAAAACTTCTTGGCCTTCGTCTGCCCCCTAGGAATTTTACTTAGCACCTTTGCGTCAAATACTGCATACTGCTTCTTGATCTCAATCAGTGCCTTCTCCGCAACTGCATCCACCTGGTCGTCGTATTTCTCATAGAACACAGGAAGTGTGAAGAGAAAAACGACCGTTGTGAAGAAAGAATCAACACCATGGTAAGAACACGCGCAGAAAGAAATGGAAAATGGCAGCCATAACTGATATGTACAATGTGTGGTTTCCTTACCTATGTAGACCAAGGTCAAGAAGTTGTAGTACTTCCCCAAGATGGACACAACCCACAAGCCAGCAATCACCTAATCGATGATAACACCATTCACAAACACGAAAAACATAAACAATCAAGTCAGCAACATGGTATCTAAAGATCATCCCTTTCATATGAACACAGATTGCAATTCATACACGCCATGATTATATACAAACAAATTGCAAATCGAGAAACAATTAAATCATCATCATCATCAATCGTAATGGAACATGAACATCATCAATTAGAAAAGACAGAGCTAGAGGGCAATAAACATACAGAGAGGAACTGCTTCAGATCCTTCCCAGATGCAATCGGAGATAAGGTTAACCCGTATACCAGACCTGAAAGCAAGTGCTGTGCAAGATACTCAGAATTAAACTCACCCGTATAACATCAAATTACTCATCAAGGTTTTCATATCTTATATCTATAGCCAT
Source organism: Crataegus laevigata (assembly GCA_963580275.1). Taxonomy (NCBI): domain Eukaryota; kingdom Viridiplantae; phylum Streptophyta; class Magnoliopsida; order Rosales; family Rosaceae; genus Crataegus; species Crataegus laevigata. The sequence continues at coordinate 8,070,831 of OY756952.1, read as the reverse complement.
CACACCCAGATGTTCATGCAGAGCTACCATAAATATGTCTTAAATAGCCATTAATGCAGGAATTACTCAAAGGATAATACTTGGGGTATCAGCAGTGTGAAGACGATGACTCTATTAAGGTCAGTATTCAACGGTCAATTGTTACAAACCTTTTATACTCCACATTACTAATTACAGCCATTTCCATATATAGGATCATTTCTAAATTGGAAACGCTAAACCAAACCCCTCTCAATTAAGATTTAACAGATTAATAATGTACCAAATTCAGATAAACAAGAACAACTACAAAAATGGAAAAGACTAACAAATACATCAAAAGGGTAGGCAATTTTCTTCAAAACACTATAATTTTCAGCTCAAGTTTAACAAAGCCACTTCGAATTCAATCACAAATATTCAACCAACAATCTAAAAATTCAGAAAAAGGCAGAATAACTCAATAAGATCGCACCCAAATGGCAATTCAATCAGACAATTCACCCTTCCTAGATAAGATCGCACCCAGAAATACATGGTGCTTACAGTAATAAGATCGCACCCAAAAATACATGATCGCACCCAGATAAGGATGGAATGAAACCAGAAATACATGATGCTTACAGGAAGATCTCACCCAAAAAGCTAAAATAATTCAAGATAGAAGAGAGTAGAGACACTGACCTAGAACAGAGGAAGAAGATGATTGCATGAGCGAAAATCCCTTCGAAGATTGGAGAGTTAACAGAGTGAAGATCGTGCAGCCCTTTTGTTGGGAAATTTGGCGGTAGACTTCCGAGTTTGGCGCCCTAATCTTGATGTTTGGTGCGCACAAAATCTCCCCGCGTATGATTTCGGGATTCTCTCTGATGTTGTAATTGTGAAATTCCACCTATTTTGATGGAAATTAAACTCGGGATTGTTCATCCCCGATTTCCCCCTTTTTTTCCCGTGGAATTTGCCGTTTCTCTCGCAGCAGGGTTGCCAAACGTGGGAAAACTGCTTTCCCATCCTAATTCCCTAATTTAAGTGAAATTCTGTTTTATTTTACTATATCCAAACAGAGTGTTATGGAGGGGGAAATGTAGAAGCATGGGAAATTTGGGTCCAACTTCGCAATAAGTATGCTATAATAATTCGATATTTTTTTTTTTTTTATATTCAAACTAAATACCTCTCTTATTAAAAAATATACTATTAGACTATTTGTACTAAGAGTCTAAGAGCGAGTTTGATTTGTGTTTTAGTTAAATTGTCTATTGTTTTACCAAAGGTATCAAGAAAGATTGTAACTGTAAAGGTTATTTTTGTAAATTTCAAAACAATTGACTCAAGTATTATATGCCCCGGATCACGTAGGTGTAAAATGTGATTGACCCTTAGTTACAATTTGCTTGACCAAAGGTGTTGATTAATTAGCCATTTGCAGCTTTTTATATGTAATAATATTTTACTTTAAAGAGACGAGCATATATACGGGTTAAACCAATTGGGCTAGGTAGTATGTTCGCCTCAGCCCAAGTTCAAATGCCTCTCTCCTTCATACATTAGAGTAGCTTAATTAGTCTTGTCCAAAAGAGAAAGCCATAGTTAATTATCAAACTCGTCACATTCAAAAAAAAAAAAAGAGAGAGAAAATACTAAGAAGACTCGCCCTCAAAGAGTCCGCATAGACTTGCTAGACACGTGAAATTCAAAAACTAAACCACATGGAACCCTACAAGGGAAAGAGTCTTGATTGGACTCGCTTAGGCCATCCTCATAAAACAGTCATAATTAATTAATAAACTTGTTATTTGAATAAAATTGTTATTCGAGTTGAAGGTGACACTTCATATTAGTCAACAAAGAGGAATATCAATGTCACCCTCATACAAGGCTCGGACGTTGTATGTGAAAATGACTAGGCCAGTTGTCCGAGTTAGGGATTTGATTAGTCAAATTATGCTTTCGTCGTTTTACTCGATGCATTGAGACCATAGTAGTGGGGCAAAATTTGCTTTAATCATGGAAAAATACATGGTCCACAAAAAGAATGATCAGTACCCAACTGAAGAAATGAGATCTAGTTTGGATTTATGTGTACGAGAGATCCGGATCCTTCAAAATAGACAATAAGATTTGAGCGGTTTAGTTTTTAGATTTTTGTGAAGTGGGCTAATGAAATAGGCTAATAAGAGTCGTTGATTGAAATTGAGTGATCCGAATTTTTTAGTCTGTGAAAATGCTAATAAGAGTCGTAGGATTGAAATTGTGTGATCTGAAACTCTTAGTCTGCGGGTTTTGGACATAGAGATTCGAAATAGATCTCAATCCCACACTGAACCCACGAACTTCTATCAAAGCAAAATATTGTTACTTTCACCTACTATATATTTCAGAAAATAATTACCAGACGTAAAATATATATTATTAGATTGTTAGTTAAATTGTCCATTGTTTTACCAAAGGTATTAAGAAAGTTGTCCATTGTTTTACCAAGGGTTTTAAGAAAAATTGTAATTTTAAAGCCATATTTGGCACACCGTATAAGGAATGGGATAGAACTAATAGTAAAAATCTGGCTATTTGGTGTTCGTACTAAATAGTCGCCGGATTAATTTAAATTGTCGGATAGGGTAGTTGGGTAGACACCTTCTTAATAAACCATTCCAAAAGGAGTGGATTATTAGTCCGGTTCCCTTTCCTCTGAGTGGCTGCGATCCTGATGGTGCTCATGGAAATTGGCTGGCAGTGACCACCACCGGCGTCGACTGAGATGAACATCTTCTTCTTCGTTTCCTTTCCCTCTGTTCTTCGCCCTCCTTCCCACAAATCCCAAAACCCAATTCCTCCGCCGGCCACCATGAACCACCACCACTAGCAGCAGGTTCCATCCAATCACCCAGAACAAGACTCTACTCTCCCTGCATCTTCTTATGGCTACCGAATCTCCCTCCCTCTTCTCTGCCGCTGCATCTCCGACCCCTACAAACAAAGCTTAGGATGTCAATTTTTTTTTCTTTCCCTCACTCTGGAGATTGGCAGTAGAGCTTTTCTTTTGCATGATATCCAGCGTTTGTGCTGAATCAATGTCGGTAAAAATAGATGATCTCTGTTTTTTTTAAAGTTTAATGCTTCCGATCCGGTATAATACCAAACACACAGTATAAATAATACGGTTATTAGTTTGATACTACACTAAACGCCTGACTAATTTAGTCAGTACTATCTAGTGGCTATTTTTTTTATCCAATATAAATAGTCAGTACTGTCAGAGCTGCTAAACGAGGCCTAAAGGTTATTTTTGTACATTTTGAAACAATTGACTAAAGTATTATATGCCCTAGATCACATAGGTGTGAAATGTTATTGACCCTTAGTTACAATTTGCTTGATGAAAGTGTCGATTAATTTGTCATTTGCAACTTTTTATATATAATAATATTTTATTTTAAAGAGATGATCAGATATACGGATTAAACCAGTTGGGCTTAGGTAGTATGTCTGCTTCAACCCAAGTTCAAATGCCTCTCTCCTCCATACATTAGAGCAAGTCCAGCGGGGGACCTTGCTGGGGGGACTGGGGATTGAATAGTGGCAAATTGCTGGGGGGAGGGCCTCCAGTGTTGGGAAGCCCAAGCGACAGGCTTGGCCCGAGTGACAAGCCCGACGAGGATTGCCAGCCCGTGAGCCCAAGGGCTGTGTCTGGCGTGTGCGTGGGCGCGATTCATCAGACAAAAAAACAGAGCCTGGGGCCCGCGGCCCACTTGCAGAAAGTTACTGTTGGGAAGCCACGTGGCTTCCCACGGTGCGTTAGATCTCAACGGCTATATAATATAGACCGTCCGATTTGCAAAGGTTAAAAAAATAAAAAAATCTTATTTAATATCAATCGTTGGATCTGAGATCAACGATTGATATTAATCTCCTTTATATTTTTTTTTAAAAAGAAAAAATAGTTTTAAAATTCAAAAATGTTACGTTGTGCCACGTGGCACAATCTGGAGTGTTGGAATTCAATTTTTTTTAAATCCAACGGCAGAGATTAATTAGTTGAATAAAAAATTTAAAAATTGTAAAAAATGAATAAAAATCCAAATTTTTTTATTACTTTTCTATAAATACCTTGTCATTTTCATCTACCTTACACCACAATTTCATATTTTCTCAACTACTTTCAAGCACATTCCTATCTTTCTCTCAAAGTTTCAATCCAAATTTTTTCAAATAAAATTATTTTGAATTTTTTTATAAATAAAAAAAATACAAATATTTTATTGCTATTGGCTTTTCAGATAATGACACGTGGCGCAACGAGAACGATTAAAAATATTATCCGAAATTACAAATAAAATTATTATGTATTATTTTATAAATAAAAAAATACTAATATTTTATTGCCAATTGCCAGGGCTATTCAAGTGCAGGGGTGGAGATGCAAAAGGCAATTGCCATGTGAATACACTGTTCATTAAGGGTAGTTACTGTTCATTGGGTGGATTGAATAGTGTATTGCCTGGAGGGAGGGCTCCTACATTGGAGTTGCTCTTAGAGCAGCTTAATTAGACTTGCACAAAAAAAAGGTCATAATTAATTATCAAACTCGTCACACTATAAAAAAATAAAATAAAAGAGAAAATACTAAGGGAACTCACCCCCGAAGAGTCTGCATAGACTTGCTAGATATGTGAATTTCAAAAACTAAACCACATGGAACCCTACAAGGGGGAGAGTTTTGGTTGGACTCGCTTTCACTTTCGAGCGAGTCCACCTGGCAATCCTCATAAAACAGTCATAATTAATTATTAAACTTTTTATTTGAATAAAATTGTTATTTGAGTTGAAGGTGACCCTTCATATTAATCAATAAAGAGGAATATCAATGTCATCCTCATACAGACTCGGACGTTGTTTCAGAAAATGACACGGCCATTTGTCTAGAGTTAGGGATTTGATTAGTCAAATTATGCTTTCGTCATTTAACTCCATGTATTGAGAAAAAGTATTGAGGGGCAAATTTTGCTTTAACCATGGAAAAATGCATGGTACAAAAAGAATGATCAGTACCCAAATGAAGGAATGAGATTTAATCTAAATTTCTGTCTCTTAAAGAGTTCTGAATCGTTAAAGAGAGAGACAAAAAGATTCGAACGGTTCAAATTTTTTTATTTTTGTAAAGTTGACCAATGAAATAGGCTAATAGAAGTTGTAAGATTAAAATTAAGTGATCCAAATCTTTCAATCTGCGGACTTTAGACATAGAAATTTGAGTGGATCTCAATCCCACATTGAATCCACGAATTTTTGTCAAAGCAAAAGATTGTTACTTCACCAACTATATATTTCGGGAAATGATTACTACACGTAATTTTTTTTTTCTTTTTTTCACACAACATGTTTAATAATGTTCGTTGTTTCCTTTTGATTTCAATCAGATGACTAGCAATAGTAGGAAGAGAACAAAAATTTGATCATCATATTTGAAAGGAGAGGATACAATGCGAGATAGCAGAAAGAAAGATTATTTTCCTCTCCATAAAGAATAAAATACAATAAATTAAAATTCCACTATTGCACTACTCTTTCCTAGACCACAAAATTCTCAGTAAAAAACCGGTGGAAAGGAAGAGGCCAATGCTTAGAGATTGAAAAAATTTCTTGTGGTCCAAGAAACTAAGAACTGAAGCTTTAATTTGACGGAGGAAAGCCACCAAAGCTACGGTCGGTTTGGTAGTACACAACATCGCCATTGTCACTCACATAGTGGTCTTTTTTCAAGCTTTTGATAAAACTTCCAAGCAAGTGAAATGGTAGAGGTCCTGATTTCTTCGGCTCTCTGTAGTAGTTCCCGAATACCGGCTTTGCTGCCTCAGTCTGCAAGTTGAAGAAGAAGAAGAAGAAGAAGAACATTAAATTACTGCCATAAGGGTTTTTCGGTTATCTGAAAGTGTTTTAATCGTTCTAAAGGTAACCCCAAACATGGCCTTGTATTGATATTAAGTTGGTACTTACTGCTTCAACTAAGTGGTAGTGGGGGATTTGAGGAAAAAGATGATGAACCACATGGGTTCCGATGTCGTGGTGGATGTTATTGATCAATCCGTAGTCCCGATCCAGTGTCGTAAGCCCTCCCCTCAGATAACTCCATTCCTGTCGAAGTTTTGGGGAACAAAGTTTCAACATTTTGCAAGAACTTCAGCCACAAACTTAAACCAGACAAGATAAAAATGATGTCTCCATGGATTTTTTCTCTGTGTTGGCAACTTGGTATCATAAGAAGACAAAGGCTATCGTGAACTGAAAATCCACGTACCTTCCCTCGATACCATGGTAATTTGTCTTCGTGGCCATGGTGATGCAAGTAAGTTACCAAATCCAGCCACATGACAAAAACCTAACAATAAAAGAAGAGTCAAATTTCGATTCTTGTTTGATTAAGCAAAACCGAAGGAAGATTAAAGATGCAAAACATACCCAGTAGGGAATGCCATAGAGCTTAAGCACTTGAACAGGACCCATTACAAAGGACAATCCCACAAGTAACGCAGCCATTGCTGTCCAACATACTGTGGAAGTGATCACATCTTTCCTCTCATTCGGGACAAATAGATCGCTCTTCGGGTCAAAGTGGGAACCAGTCTTTCCTGGACTTCTATTCCACTGTAGGAACAAATCACAATCAGGTACAATTTTCATATTTTCATGAATTGTGAGGTTCAAATTATTAATCAAAACCTTACAAGATAGAAAGGATAAGCAAGCATGGGAAAAGGAACGGTGAAGCGCAAAATTCGTGTCACGCTATCCAATTTCTTGTAGATTTTTTCAGACAACTGCAAGCATAGAAATTTATAACCCTCAAACAGTCAGAAAAAACTGCGATGCATCAAGAAAATGAAGAACAGAGAAGCGATACAACGGAAAGAAAAAAGACTAACCGGATGCCATGACTCGTCATTCTCAACATGACCATGGTTTTGATGATGAGTCCTGTGACTAATTCTCCTGAAAAGTTCAATCACCATTTTAGTCCATGCTTTCAAATGTTCGATGACATACTAACAACGAACTCACAAAACCAATGCTCAAATCAAAATGCACTATATTGTACTAATCTATCATCAAGAACATACCATCCATGATAGGGTACGAGAATTGAAGAATGCAAGAGATGCCCCACAACACTGTTTAGCTTCGGATTATTCGAAAAGCTTCCATGGCCACTGCACAATCACAAACCAGACCAACAATTCACACCAGAAAACACAAATTGACATATTGCAGACGTGGATGTAGCTCCTCCTATGCCCTCGAGTTTTGAATCCCCTCGCCGCAGTTTAAATTAGTGTAAAGTAGAATATCGCTCGTATAAAAAGATACACACAAAAATATAAGAAGGGAATAAAGGGAATGATTAGTAATTACCAATCATGGCCAAGAACAAATAGAGCCCAAAACATTGTCCCCTGAGCAGCCCAATACAGAGGCCAAACAAACCACTTGTTCACATAAACCGCAGCCGCAGCCAACCCGAAAACCACCGCCACATCCCTCACCACATAGCTCATTGACCTCCACGGGTCCCTAACCCAGCAATGCTTCGGAATGGCAGCTTTAACATCGGCTAATTTGAACGGCGGCGGCGCACCCGGATCAAATCCCTCCTCTTCTCCATCTCCGCCGCCATTAACGCCGTTAACCCTCTCCTCCTCCTCTTCAACAGAAGCTACCCTCACCGGAGCGCTCACGTTAAGACCCCATCTTCTCTCTCTAAACAACCCACCTGCGATTTTGGTCGAATCCAATCTCAGATCCGTCGAGCTCTGCTTTGACCGAAAAATCCGAACTTTTGACGGGTAGCCAGAGCAAACTGCGGTTCTGGGTCGGTTCCAAACTTGCGGGAGAGGCTTTAGGCCGCATTCAGAGAGGACCCAACTCGCCATTGGAGACCCAGATGGAGCAGAAACAACAGCACCAGGGTTTTAGTTCCGGGTCTCCCTCCGGCTTCTAGAGAGAGAAAGAGAGGAGAGAGAGAGAGAGTATTTGAAGCTGTAGCAAACACCAATAGAAGCGACTTCTGAATTCTGATGAATAAAAATATCTAGGATTTTAAAATTGAGAAAATATATATATGAGATAACAAAATGGTTTTCGATTTCTTTTCCTCAAACAACTAAACAAATACAATTTATATTCTTTTTGTCTCAGAGTTCGCGGCTCTGTGTTCTTCTGCGTAAAAAGGTTAAAAATTAATTTTTATTCCAGAGTAAAAAGTATGAACATTGAATGTTTCCGATTCCTTTTGATGAGGACGAAGGTGGGCACATGTGTTGGTTATATATAGGATAGGACCCAAGGCTATGTGAGAAAGTCTGAAACTTCGGCCATGGCCACTTGGTCAGTGGGCTTCAACTTTTTCTGTTAGTTTTGTGACCTTTTCTAGCGTGCGACCAATATTCTATACCGAAACTTTACTGTTAATTATTGATTAAAATTTGACAACTAAAATTATTGTTTTTCTTTTTTGGTATGGAATGATTAATTTTCCACTGATGCAAAAATTTTATTTTAATTTTTTTTATTATAAAGATGTCCAAATTCCGCCATTGCATCGGTTGCCGTGTTAGGGAACGATGTGTGAATGATATTTGTGGAAATTAGAATTTCCTCAATTGGTGCTATTGTTGGTTTGACCTAGTGAGGAAGTTTGATTGGTTGGCTGTCACGCATGATTTAAATAAGAAAGAAATGAAAAGCAGCCCATGAGAATTTTATGGTTTATGTTCTTGATATGCATTTAACTACTAACTCACCCCACCGTCCAAATAATTGAAAAAAAAAAAACGGTCCAAGTTAATCAGTCTCTTAATTATCGTTTAAGTATATTGGGATTGATTTACTTGTACAAATTGACACTAAAAGAAAACCCGTCCAAGTAAATTAGTCCCTTAATTATGGTTTTAGTATGTTGGGATTGGTTTACTTCTACAAATTAACACCCAACCCAAAATTTGGTATTTATCTCAATTCTCTTGGGCCAAATTGTTAAAAAAAATTCATTTTTTTCCGTCTCGATTTTGAATATAATTTTTTTTTCTTACTAAAAAGGTTTTGGGTTCAAATTTTTTTCAAATGTTAATCATAAAACGCTCGTATTTGACTTTCTTTTATTCTTGGGACATAATACAGATAAAATTATAACACACTAGTCATGTTGATATGTTACATAGTACCAATAATGCTTTTCGACCAAAAATTTTTACCAACGATGCTTCCTATTATTTTTGAAACTCCCACTTCCCTAAAATTAATATAACACTTTTGAACTCTCTCATCTCTTTAATTATAACAATATGTTTTTTTGGGTCAAGTACGGATAACTATCCAACTTTAAAGGGTAATTCCAAATCGGTTCCAACTTTTGAAAACATTCCTAATAATTGGACATCCATTAGGTCTCAAACATTAAGCGATGACTTTAACAAGTATTGAAGCGGGTTTCACTCTCATCTCATTTACAAACAATAAATTCCTTATTGCGTATTCATATATCTCCATTCTCATACATATGAACTTGAGTATCACAATATCGGCGCCCCTGCAAAGCAATGAGGGTTTTGAGGTGAAATCAAAGTTGAAAATTTATAGCTATAAGCATCCATGTATCCCCTCCATGCCGTCTGTTCTACTATTTTTTTTAATACAAGTTATAATCTACACTAAATTAGCATCGTTAAATAATTCAACTCGTGTAAAAAGAGGAGTCACTATCCTAGCTAACTTGAAAGGATAAACAAACTTACGAAACTTTTCTGCTCACTCATGCATTTGAATGGCCCAAAACCCTAGTTGGTCTCAGTATGGAGAAGATCCTACAAATCTGCATGCTTCTAATACAAGGCACGTGTAAATCCTAGGCCTTGGAACTAATTAGTTTCGCATTTTTGTAAATCATAAAAATCAACTATCCTCCATTAAAAGATGATCGCTTTCTTCTCCAATGGATCGAGCTCTGTTAGTTCTGGTAGGGTTATCGATCTTCCTGTTCTGCACTGATATTTTTAACCTTTTCACGCCCAAACCTCCCAAAACTACCACTCATTATCCTCTTCTCGATGCCGATGATCCTCACCAAGCAGACCCCCAGTTAGAACAGCTTCTCCAAGAGCCCCTCAAATTCCCCACCCACCAGGTATGACTATTCGTTTCCAATGTTTACATGCATGCGTTACACACAAACTCTCTATGTGAGACGTCTGTTCTTTTACGCGCATAGATATTGTATTGATATTGTTTAAAATGTATTGATAACATAGAGAGTGAAAGTTTGTTCGATAGTTGGACTATTCATTATATACAGTAATATATGATCGTTATATGCTCAAATTCTCATTTGTTTTTTCAACTGCAGAAATCTAATGGCTTTGGGGGAGTTGGCATTGGAAGCACCATCAATATTGATTTCTGTACATCTTGTTCTTACAGGTTCCTATACATCATTTTCTATACGACATGCTCCCAATCTCTTTGATTATAAATTTTTTAAATAGTGCTTCGTTTAAGTTATATTAGTGCTCTAAAAACGTGATCATGCTCTCCTCTTTCGTTAAAATATAAGGAGAAATTACTCTCGGAAAAGTGCATGGCAATTGTTTTAGGGCGTTAATAACAGTTCTCAAATTTAATCTTGTATTTAAGATCCTTATCCCAGTTCCGAGTTAGATAATCTTATGTTTGGATTCTTAAACCTACATGTATTTTACATGTCTGTGGCAGAGGAACTGCAATAACATTGAAAAAGATGCTGGTAACATCATTTCCCGGGATCGATGTAATACTGGCAAACCACCACCCACCGCTTCCAAGACGCCTGCTGAGCAAACTGGTACCGGTTGTTCAAGTAGGAATCATCGGGACTATAATGGCCGGAAAACATGTTTTCTCGAGGCTGGGGATAACGACGCCACCTCCTTGGTACCAGACCCTGCAAGCAAATAGGTTTGGAAGTATGGCAAGCACTTGGCTTTTGGGAAACTTCATCCAATCCTTCCTTCAAAGCACAGGAGCCTTTGAAGTGTATTGTAACGGTGAATTGGTATAACTCTACACTATTCTTCTTGATCGAGTTATATGTCGAAACTTCTCCATTTCTGTCTCTGCTAGCTGCTCATCGTTTTGAATCTTGTCGGACGTAGGTCTTCTCGAAGATGAAGGAGCAGAGGTTCCCCAGTGAAACTGAGTTGAGGGATCTCGTCGGAAAGAAGCTTGGAGGAGGGGTCTGGCCTTAGTGCCTTTTGGTAGGTGACGTTTTTACCTCTACATGATCGACATTTACCTGATCTTTTGTTTGATATGGGCGCATGCTTGCCGTGCTGTTTGTATGCTTTCCATAAGATATTAACATGTGTGAATTGCCACACTAATGAATAACCACACTTGTTCATAACATTTTCTTTTTCTTCTAAATATTTTGGTACAATTATGAACGTAAAGAAAAATGCGTTCGGCGATGTTTCTCAAACCTAGCAAAATAAATTACTTTGTATCAAGGATTACAATGACATGAGGTGGCAATTCTATACATTGTAGAACAAGAACGACCTCTTGGATATCCTCCTGATCACACTGCAGGTGGTTTTCTTAACTGAATGACATCGCCTTTCGGTTATTGCAGAAGGATTCTCACACCAGAGCAGGGATATTCAAATCTAATGTCATAAAGCTGAACCTTTTTTTTTCAAATTTGCCACCATTTTCGACCTTCCAATGTCTTCACAAGCTCGTTTGCCAGTGATGCGAAGTCTTCAGCCCCATTCTGCAGATCTTCAGTACGCCGGCTGATTTTCTGATATAAGTTTAATTCGGGGATTAGACAGAGAAAAGGAAACTAGTAAGTTTAAGAGTCATTTAAACATTTGCTAGTTGAAGGTATGCAACCTAGAAGAACAAACTTTAGATTGGAAATGAAATATTGTTCACGTAATTGGCTTGGATCATGATAGCAATCTTTTATCAATAAACACATGAACTCGTTTTTGGACCCACAAAAAGAAACGCAGAGAAATAAAGAAAAATTAGTTTGTGAGGTTTCTGCTACAATTAGTTTACAAGCAAATAGTATATCCGAAGGTAATAGTTTGTAAACCCGCCCAATGACTTTTTCACAACATTCTCCACTTAACAAAAGATAAAATGAGCAGCACTAAGCTCCTTCAATTGACTGAATCCCGTGAAACCATTTCATAGAAGTTCATTGATATCTTCTTTTTATAAAGCAAATCGAGAAAACTCCCGTGAACTAACATAGTAGATATCCTACCTCAAGTTTTTCCTGCCTCTCCATGAGCTTATTTCGTGCTTGAGAAGCCGCAGATGAAGCACCCTGAAATGAGTTCTTACCAGATCAGAGAAGCCAATTAATTTATAGAGTAAGTTCTCTATCACCCAAACTATCATCATCATGTGAATATACCTCAGCCTTTCTATATTTAGCTCTAATTTCTTCGGCCGTTCTAACTCTGGGCTTTGTATCGCCAGTACCACCTTCAAATAACTTTTCCCGTTCTGATTCCCCTTCTACAGTACAACAATTAAATGACACTGTTATTGCATTTACTATTTTTTACAGAAAAATACACAGGTCGAATATTACAAAAGGTTTACCTCTCTTTTTATCTTTGACATCATGTGGTGACGAAGCAGATGCTACATATAGAGGTTCATCTATTTCAATGTCATCTATATTAAAATCATGACTGAGTTAACAATCAACAAGGAGAAAGATGCAGAAAGGACGAATACGTGGAGATAGGATAGCACAAAACCTATATCAAGCTCCACAACTTCTTGATGGTCTACAGGCGGGGATGGTTCTGACAGTTGGGACTTTGAAAATGTGCCCTCTAAATGATCGAAAGTTGATTTAGGAACTGCTGCAGCATCTCCACTCTGGACCATTTTTCCTCCCTTAAAGCCCTTGACAATACCACCTAAAATCCCAGATGCAGTACCCTGTTCCAAATGACACATTATTAGTGAAAAATAATCCCTTGTACGCCAAAACTTAAACCTAATGCAACTACATTTTGTTTTTCCACAAACCTGTTTTTTCTTCTGATTCACAGAGACACTGAGTGCAGCGTCTGCAGCAGCTGCAACAACTGTATCATGGAGACAGGGCAAAGACTCTGGAATCCTACAAACAGATCAAAAAAATCTGAAATTATCTAACAGAAAGTTCATGACCAATCTGTAATGCTCAACTATCATATTCCCCTCACAGCGCTCTAGGTAAATCAATATAAAAAGTACCTGAAATCATTCTCAATAGCTAACATAGAGATGAATGCCGATTCATACCCATTTGCCTATAAAAATTCACAGCATAGAGTCTTATATTAATGAATTAACATGCTATCTTTCATGAGATTAAGTGCAAATCCAACATTCTTGATAAATTCAAGGCAACAATACCAGCGTAATATGTGCATCATCGGAACTCATCGTTTTATCCATGTTTGCCTTGCAATTCCACCTTAGAATTGACAGCAAGGAGCTTTCTTTCACCAATTCTAAATCAGGAATAGATCTGCCCACGAACAGGTATGAACAATCCATCAGACAATCAATAATGCACATATATCTACAGCATCAATCAATAAACAAGCAGTAGTGGTAGCTTGATATGCTATCATTACATTTTTCAATCCACACTAGAAACATTGATAGATTGGGGAAAAGAATGGAAGAGAAACTTTACCTGATCTCAATTTCTCCAGTCTGAAACAGCAAAACCAATCCTGAAACCTTTTCAACTTTCTTAAAAGTTGCAGTCCAAATGCAAGGTCTTGTATGTTTCCTTTTTCGAATGGGTTTATTGTTTCCCTAACAAGAGGAAACTGTCTCAGCATACTTTCAGAATAAATGAAATAGCAAAAAATAGGTAAATAAGGCAAGAGGCACCTGAATCACAGATTTTGTCGAGTACAAGCGCAGTGAATCCACACAACAAAGCAAAATGAATGAATTCAACAATCTCTCTTCAGAGTATGTATTTTCTGAATAGTTGTCATGGTCAGTGTCAAGTGAATTTATAACAACTGAAATACTTCCTGGCACAGGCTCATTTTTGGTTGAAGAATCCTTGGCGGCCTCTGTAGGCGGATTATCATCGGATACTTTAGAGGCAGATAATCTGCCATCTGGAGTACCAGAAAGAAATGCTTAGAATTCTCTAACTATTAAGTGAAAAAGAAAAGTATAAGTATTTTATATCCGCTAGATATCTGTACTTGCCTATAACATACATTGAAATTGCAATTGACTCCTTTTTCAAGTGCCATGGCTGAGGGATGATCAGGTTACCGGTGTTTCCATCAATTACATGTATATTTGCATCCTTGGTTAAGATGAATATTACTTCTTCTACAGGGTTAACCGTCGACTTTGTTCCGGAGACCTTTGGGCTCTTCAGGAGGCCTTGAGAATTTGTAAGTTCTTTCCAAATCGTTGAAATGACTGGGGAGCTAGAGAAAGATGCATCTTTTATAAAGAACAATACAGAAAAGGAACTTGCGTCCAGCACCGCGACCTGAAATGGATGCATTAAATTGATAAGTCCTTCTAAATATAACAGCCTAAAATTATGGGTCAATATTCAAACTATTGAAAACAATGAACACGTGTTATAAATTCAGATATAGAAAAGTACTACTTACATGACCACACTCAAATCCCACAGCAAGTTTACCTCCATGCTTTACAAACTGAAGTGCTTGAACTGGGGTATTTGTAAGACTAAATACAGCTCTGCATCGCGGTCCTTTTGCTTGAGGTGATTCGTGAACTGATAAAAAAGCTTATAAAATTGTTAGCTTCATAAACAAATGTTCCAGAAAAACTATTCACAATAAATTCAACAGTACGATCTGATGATTTTGCATCTGATGGACTGTATAAGGAAGAAAGACAGCAACCTTTTTATAAAGTCAAGGAGATTGACACTTGAAAAACCTACCTTCATATTTGGTTTCTGTGACAAAGATGAACTTTACCCCATCTGAACAGCCTTTCACGTTATAAATTTGAACCTATACACACTAGCATAAAGACGATCAGCACAGTAAAAGTTAGAAGTGAAAAAATGTATCCAATAGAGAAAGATATCTGACCAGACCACATTCATTGCCAACAGCCAGATTTAAAGTGAAGGGGCAGAAATCCAGTCGTGTTACGGGAGCACTTGAACCAGCAACTTCTATACCTTGCACCTGCCAGTTGTAATGTATCACGTGATGCACGTCTCCCTTACGAAGACAAAGTTTATAAGGTTTAAGTGATCAACTCTAACCTCGCTTTCTACAAGGCAGATACAAGATAAGAGTGGATATGTGGCATTCCATATCCGAACAGATCCATCTGAATATCCTGCTAGGTACAGTCTCTCAATACCATTATTCTCAGAAATAGACTGTTGACTGGGAACACCCCCAGTCAAGGGCCATCTTGTACCAGCTAATTGGGTTTGTGCTGAGCCAAGGTTGCCAACTGAGGATATCTATGATATACGAAAAGTAAATAATTATGTGATGTAGAAACAATAAACGAAGATGTATGACCGACTCACTCATATATAAAATAAATATCCAATACCTCATATATAGAAACGGGAAAAACATAAGATATATCCACTCATACATGGATGAAGTACAATACCTCTGATATAGCTTTTAATAAGTTCTCCCCAGTGGGTACCCTAATAAGTTTGGCAATGGTCATTGTTGGATTAGTTGTAGGTATCACCACCGGAAACTCCAAAGCAGATACAGATGGATTCCTTTCTTTCTGGGACATTAAGGCAGAGAGGGTAGCATAATCATAAAGATGCAGGTGCCCAGGGTTGGTTAATACAAAAACATCAGCTTTGTGATTACCCCCAGTTGTCCCAGAACTTGGTAACAAAATCATGTCTGCAAAAGAGCCAGTAAGGGTAAGGTCTGTACGACCAACACATCTTAAATTCCCCATTCCAGGTGACCATTCAAGAGTTAAAACCTGAAACATGGAGAATTTTGTCAGCTCCTATCTCGTGGCAGTAAATAAACAAGAAAAACACCAATTCAATTGTTGTACAAAAAGTGCATTGTTTATTGGCTTTTAATACTGTTTTCAAAAAGCGAATCCTTTTATCTCTTTAAAATAAAGTCCTTACTATTTCTGAGCATGTTATACTGTTTTCAAAAAGTGAACTAATTTTGATATATATCAACCATTTTTTCCGAAAAAAGCCACGGAACTTTTCAGTTACTACTGCCATCCAACTAAAAGCATAAATGAAATGTCAAACAACTACAAATAGACAGCACACCGTCAAGACTTCTTCTGATCTGATTTCGTCGCCGCCATAGATAAATAGTTGGCCATCACAACCATTATGGGATTTATAATCTATGGACCACTGTAAAACTATGACAGGAAGTCTCCTTTCAGCTGATGATAATCGTAACTTCACAACATTATTAGATGGCGATAATGCTTTTTGACCCTTGATGGAAGGAGGAGATGACGTGTTCCAGAATAAAATGTCTCCATCTATGTATCCCACAGCCAGAATGGACCCATTCGAAGACGCCCAACAAAGAGCACTTATCTCTTTGTCTCCCAGTTGATGTTCCAATGTATCTTCTGGACAATCTACATCAATTTCATTTGTAGATTTAACAATTCCATCTTTTAGTTGGAGATCCTTACCACCTCCAATATAAACTATTTTAGCTTCAGATACATCCCAAAGAACAACCACCCCATTTTGATATGCGATCAATACTCTGCCAATAGAAAAACCTTCATATTCAGTGAACTTAATACATAAACTATACTGTTCCTCATCATTTTTACTTAGCCTTGAACAAGACAATGTAACCTCAATAAAAAATCTCATGCTATCAGAAAAACAGAAACATAACACACTAAATGGAGCAAACAATTGGATTCATTAATGGGATGGCAATGGACTTTATTTAGAGACTCAAGAACAGTATGGAGCCAAAGTGATATACCCCTCATTTATAGTGCCATCAGTCCAAACTCCTAACTGAACCGTCTTATCTAATCTTCCACCATGTCGAAGTTTTGTGGCATCCTTCATGACTATAGGGAAAGTTAAATTTGTGGTCTACTTATGGTGAAAATATGACACTCTAGGTGAGAGTAATTGTGGGTAATTTATTACTTCATGTTAAGCCACTCTAAGAGAAAAAGAAAGTAGTCTTTTAGACTTTACCCAAAAAAAAAAAAAAGAAAGAAAAAAAAAGTAGTCTTTCAGCTGCTAAATTTCAATCAATACATGGTGGGTGATCCCAAATCGAAGAAAGGAAAGAATATCAAAGCACAAGTAATCATGGGTTAGCAATGATTAACTGATATATTAACAATTCCTGCAAAGTTATAATACTGGAAGGGACAAGAAAACAATAATAAATTAGGACCATTCTTGTTCCAAACTAAAGCAGATATGAAAAGTGAGAGACTTCAAGTTTATAACTTGCCTATTTCCAGACGAACAGGGTTGGGGAAGAATTCCAACTATAGGTTGGTCAGTTGGAAATGGAAACTCAGCAGTTTCTGTAGAATAGAGAAAAAGACCGGTTGCATTAGGTTAATCATACAATTCTTCACGGAAGATATAAATATCAGAACTATCTTTCAAATTGTACCCTACAACTTCTGAAACCAAAGTCCAAGCCTTCTCAGAACAGATCTAACAGAAAAGAGAGAGACAATTTTGTGGCACAAATCATAGATATAAATAGCATCAACATTAACAATATTATAGGATCCTTCAGTAAAATGAGGTTCACATGAAATATATCTGATCAGATAAATGTTGGGGAAACATTCCATTTTGAAAAGAAAAAAAAACCCTCATCTATGGATGAAGTTCTTATATCTATATATTTAGCTTCTTCTGTGATGAGAATTGCAACATTAACTAGGAAAATCATACACTATAGAAGCAAAGAAATGATAAAATTGTATGCTACAGTTATCAATCAGCAAACTGAAGAAACTATTCTGCATATATTACCACTTAAAGAATTTGCAGAAATATGATACGGCAATTGCAATAATTTTCCCTCCTCTGCATCATACTTCACCACAGCCACTAGAGCATACTCATCGCCAACATACCTGCAAGTTTTAATACAGCAAACAAGTTATGAACCAAGCCTCTCCAGCCAATCAGTGGCTGCCTGAAAATAGTTGTAACAATTTTTTTGGAAAGTAGTGTACATTAAACTGGAGCCATGGATTACAGAAAAAGCGGTTATATTTGTTTCCCATTCTAGACAATAAACTAGGGACCTGCTCTCGAGATTCCAAACCTGCCAAAATTGAGAAGTAATTGATTACTTGTTTAAAATTTAAATAAACGATAGTTTCATGTTTAAGCACTTCATAGAATTTAAATTCTGGCGCTGAATTATGAACAGCAATTTTCAAGTCAACAGCCTACTATTATCTGCTTCTATCTATCTGTATTCCCTCCTTATGATATTCACCCTTATTCAGGTGCTCATAGGGTATATTTTTGTTATGATGGTAAAATTATTGAATCCAAAAGTGACCATTAATGCCAAATGATGAAAACTTAACATTATAAAGACACCGATGTTGATAATTGCCTAAATATAACTGAAAGAAGATGCATATGATGCAGAAGTTTAATGGAGTCATCATGTGTCACACGGATGGAGTTGAGTTGGACACACGCAAAGGAAACTGCAGACTTGATAAAGAGCCCATACCTGAATATCATTATCGTTCAAGATGCTCACCAAATAACCCTGGTTTTGTAGAAACTGCCAAAATACAGTATGAAGAATTAGTTTGCTGATCCAACAACTAATAAGACAAGAGTATAATATTCAAGGTTGTGTTTGTGATTAAGAAAAAAAAAAAGTTTTACCATAAAAGTTATATAAATATGCCATTCACAAAAATGTTTCACCCTAAACACTTTACTATTGATACTTTATCCTTGTAACTAAACAAGGGGAATGAATGGTGCACACAGATACCTCAATGTATTTGTAAGGCAGTTGCTTCGGGGATATAAAGAGTCCTTCAATACCATCACCACCGATTACTTTAATCCTCCCATCCCTACCAAACAAATAAGAATCAAAACAACAAGGTGATTTGTGTGATGCAGGGATATCATATCTCAAAAAAGATGCACGTAATCTCATGCCTTCATTGCAATATCTACAAGCATGCTTCACCAAATATACATGTGTATTTTGCCATTCAAACGTTTTGGTACCACAGAAACGAATAGCAATTCCGAGAAATGTGGAACAACAATGCTTAGTAGGAAGATACCTCATTAACCACACGACCGTGCACAATGCTAAGTAGATTGGTTTTCGATCAATTCACACACCGAAAACAGCATAAACAAAAAAGAAGAAAGAAGAAAGTAGGTGCATTTTAACTCACAATGTTCCAATGGCCAAAAGGCGCTGAATCGGGTCGAAAGCAAGAATGGACGCCGTGGATGGGATGCCATAGTGAACTGCAACTCGCAGGTCCAAGTCTTCCGGCTTCAAACTCCCGTGTGGCAAATTATGCTGAAACCAACAATTTCCACAATACAAAATCCCAATTTAAAAAAATGGGCAAGTCTCAGTACAAATGTCGATATCAAGAGTCTCCAAAATTAAATTAATCCAAGTATTTGAGCATAAAAATACACAGAAATGAATAAAAAAATCATAAAAAATAATCCATTGATGCAATATCCAATTTTCCAGGATACTAACAAGATAAAGCATCGGAATTTAACCCAGCCCAACAAAAAAGAAATGGAATTTTAATCAAAAAACGCAAATTACGAAGCTAAACTGAAAAATTCGAAAAAACAAAAAACAGAAAAAGTGGCGGCGATCGAATGCTTGGAATACGACTTTACCTGAGAGTTGTTTATGGCTTTCTGCAAAAGCCGCTTGGCGAACATTGCGAATTCGAATTTGCAGCTGAAATCTTTGGCTTTCTGCAAAAGCAGCTGGATTGGACTAGCGGAGGAGACTTTCTATGTTTGTTTCAGTGATCATACCGATGGCGTTCCTACTCTTAAGAGCTGTAAAAATTTCGAATCAGTCAATGACAAAAATTGAAAAAATAAATGAAAAAAATAAATAAAAAGGTGCTTAGCCGTTGTTTATGGGGTTGTATCCACTGCGGTCGCGATTATTTCATGTTCGGTACGCAGTCGGCAATCCCTTCGTTGGAAGCGAAGGCAAAACGGAATCGTTTTGGGCATGTTTGCTTGCATTTTGCATCTTTTGGTTTACACAAAGCCATTACAAATGGAGTATATGAAAGTAGACATCACCAAAAGCGTCACGGAAAGCAAAAGAAACCATTAGCAATATCTTCTTTTTATCTTTTCATACAAGCAATTTTTTATGTTGAGTTGTAATTTAATTTGATCTGTAAAAAAGCACTCGATTGCGTATAAAAACACATTTATTTTACTCAAAGTGATTATGCTTATGTTTACAAAACATAACTCGTCATGTATCAATAACTTATTTTCATTAGAGCAAATTTTATAAAGAAAACCGAACTGAACCAAATAGGTCATTTAGTTTGAATCACCAATTGATGGGTTATTGTGCCCACTTCTAGAGCTAACTTTGAAGTGGGGGTGGTAGTGGGTCGTGCCGAGATACTAATCTTTTGGGACATTATTTGACTCCTAAAAATGAAATCACTCCTTATTCCTACAATTATATTTTTAATATATATACATAAATAATTTTTAAAAACAAGATATTTATTATTGACACTCTAAAAATCTAATTGTGCACTTTAAAATTTTTATTTAGAAAGATAAATACTCTTACGAAAAGTACATAATTAAATTTTAAAGTGCCAATAATAGATCTCAAAAAGAAACTAAGAAGAAAAAGTTTCTAATGCACATTCAAAAAAGACTTTTTAGCTAAAATGATCTTTGAGACTGACATAACTTCTCATTTTGGTATTTGAGATTTGAAAACGATAAAAACAGTTTTTGAGTTTGTATATCATCAATCATTTTGATCATTTTGTGCAAATTCTGTTAAATAAGGACTAAAATGATAAAAATGCTCTCAAGTTAATAAACAATAGGCCAAAATAATTTGACAAGAATTGAAGGTGTTTTTGTCATGTAATCCTTATTTAAAGGAGATTTTTCATGAAATGACTAAAATGATTGATGGTGGACAATCTCATGACCACTTCAATTGATTTCAAATCTCATAAACTAAAGTGAAGAGGTGTCAAAATAAATAAATAAATAAACCTTAAAAATGATTAGCAAGAATAGTACAGGCCCAATGGGTAAAAGGAAATATACTAAAATTTTCGACTCTTGGTTTGAACTTGAAGCTTCTGGTTGTTGATTTTGGTATTCTGCAATTGTTATAAGCTGAGTATATGGCTGTGATTTCTAATTTTCGACTCGGTTTAACGGTTGCTATTGTTTTGCTGGTGTCCTGCAGATGATGTTAAGAATAATGAGAGGACGAATTACTTCAATTCCCCTGCATTGGATGTCTCAGTTGCTTTTCCGCAAGCAACGCCGGCTTCTACTTTTCCTTCCTGCAGTAAAAACATTAACCATCATTATATAATAGATATCGTATAGATAAACTTGTATGTGTGTCCATGAAGAAGTTGTCTTTTGTAAAACAGTTCAGGATTTCCTATTGTTATGTGAATCCAGACTATTGATTTGAATTTTTCGGATTTGCGTATCCATCTTGTCTCACTTTTTGCATTCTAGTTTGTTTTTACTTTGTTTCTTCGTGAATATTTAGTACATTGCTCGTGCACCTCTTTAGTTGTTGTGATTTTGATTTGTAATTTGAAAAAACGGACAACTTCAGTAATTAACTACCATATTCTTATCACTTGGCCTTAAAAATTTACAGCTTCGGATTATTACCAGATTGATGTTCTATTGACACCTGAGGAGCAGGCTATTAGGTTGAGAGTAAGAGAGTGTATGGAGAAAGACGTTGCTCCAATTATGGCAGAGGTATCCCTTTTCGTCTAACCATTTCTGCATTTCATATTAAGGCTAAAACAGTCAATATTTAATTATTTAATATACATTCATAAGCAATGAGATTGAGCTGCAAACTTGTTTTTTCAGTATTGGGAGAAGGCAGAGTTTCCATTTCAAATTATTCCAAAGCTTGGTGCATTGTGCATTGCGCATTGCTGGTGGGACAATCAAGGTGCTTAATACATATCTTAATAAGTTATTTTTAAATCTTGTGTTCGATAATTTGTTGGATGGGTTGGTAATTTTGCTTTTGGCCTTGTTTTTTCAACATTGCTGGTGGGACAATTGATGGTTATTGTGCCCACTTTTAGAGCTAACTTTGAAGTGGGGGTGGTAGTGGGTCCTGTTGAGGTACTAATCATTTGAGACATTATTCGACTCTTAAAAATGAAATCACTCCTTATTCCTACAATTATATTTTTAATATATATACATAATTAACTTTTAAAAAGAAACTATTTATTATTGACACTCTAAAAATATAATTGTGTACTTTAAAATTTTTATTTAGAAAGATAAACACTCTTACGAAAAGTACAGAATTAAATTTTAAAGTGCCAATGACACACCCCGACCAAATGTCGAAGTGTGCTGGCCGTCACGTGGGAGTGACGTAGCCAAAACGCAAGCGGAAGAACATATATGAATGAAGTGCAAAAATAAAAGTCAAGATCGATAATCTAAATATAATAAAGAGTAAAGTAAAGCGGAAGTGAAACAACTAAGTATCACAGAGCCACGCCTAGGTGCAGTCCAGATTAAACAACCGCTAAAATTACAAAAGAAATCCTACAAGGATGGTGGTCTGTCAGAACTGCCTGGATGCCTCGATAGCCGCCAACGTCACTGCTACCTAGAATCTGGAGGGGCGCAAAATAGAAAACGTGAGTGGGCAAAAATAAATACTTTCCAAAACCATTTCACAAAATCAGTATATAACCCCTCACTGTAAATCCAGTATAATTTTCCAAAAAATAATACGTATATACATACTCATATACGAAATCATTGCTCAGAAATCAAAACTCAGTATCAAATCCCAGAAATAAGCCATGTCGATATACCAACTCAAAACTAGCAACATCAAGCAGGTAAGATAAATCAATCTGCATCAATGATATCATGTTAGCCGGAGTCACCTATAGTGACCTGTACGGCTGAATCTATAGCTCCTCAACTACTATCCTGCACACGAGTTGGAACCACCTATAGTGGTCTGTACGACAGGCTAAGTGTATAAAATACGCTCAGTGCTACGATCACAAGAAGGCTATGCGATCAATCGCGGGTCACCTACGAGTCGAAACCACCTATAGTGGTCTGTACGACAGGCTGGCACCTGCCTTGGATCCAAGGTGAGCATACGGTGCAGGAGGTGAACGATCACGTGAAGGCTAGGCCCTACTCTGGCAAAGCACAACACCCAAGGTGCAGGCATATGAGCTATATCACAAATCCATCATCATCACTATCATTAGCTAACAAACTCACCTGACTTACCTGGCGTCCACAGCGCTGAGCATAACCAATGCAATCACAATCATAATAACGAAATATAATTTGGCATACGACATGGCAATTCGATTATAAAATCAATTCAATTCGCAAATCATTCAAATCAAGTTTCTGGGAAAAATGGCAGTTATATATATATATATATATATATATATATATATATATATATATATATATATATATATATATTGAAAACAAAAGCCCACTCACTGATAAGTCGACGGGTCGTATCCCCCGAGCCTAGCGGGGCTGCGCTCGTCCTCTGGGTACGTCTCACCTATATGTGAAACAACTATAAAATCGTTATTTAATGCACATAACTGAACTACGGAAATAACTTCTCATACATAGCTCAATTTTGGTATTCGAATATACCAACGCGACCTACTCGACGTCACGGACGTTGACAAATTTTTAAAATAATTTTTGGGTGGCCCACACGCGGCACGTGCCTGGCACATGTTGTCTTCTTCCTGGGTTTGACGGACTGGTTTTGCCGGCGACGGAAAAGTCGCCGGTTTCTGGGCAGAGTTTCAAATCACTATATCTACCCCATTTTTTCACTATTTTAACTCATTTTTCTTCCTACATGCTAAAAATTTAGAGAGGAACAAGTCTATACCTTCAAAAATCTTAAACTGGGCTATCCCGACGTCCAAATCGTCTCAACGAAGGTCTCCGAGGTTTGTGAGGATGTTCTAGGACCTGTGGTGATTTTGTTTTTCCCTAAAACACAACCATTACAAAGTTGATGAACAGTGCCCAAGAAATTAAGCTCGGGTTTCCTAGGATTTCCTACGTCCCTAGTTAAATAAATGGCATCACTCGACTTACCAAGTTCCAGAGAGTCCAAATATGCTAAAACTTCCCTCGATCCATGCCTTAATGGAGTGGTATGTGTGTGTCCGTACTAAAATGGCGAGGGAGGGTGAGAGAGTGTTTGAGAGGGTAGGAGAGAGAGAGAAACAGATTCTGGAGAAAAGGAGTGCACGCGTGTGCATGGCGTGTGTGTGTGTTTAAGAATCCACCCATCTTCATCCTCAGCCCAAAACTATTGCGCTTGAAAGTATAGGACACCCTAAGGTCCAATTAAAACCCGTCACACCCACGTTCGCGTGTGAATCGAGGGTAAGAACGTCATTTCGCGTCGATAATATTTATAAACCGGGACGGGATGTTACAGCCAATAATAGATCTCAAAAAGAAAATAAGAAGAAAAAGTTTCTAATGCACATTAAAAAAAAAAAAACTTTTTAGCTAAAATGATCTTTGAGACTAGCATAACTTCTCATTTTAGTATTTGAGATTTGAAAACGATAAAAGCAATTCCTGAGTTTGTCTACCATCAATCATTTTAGTCATTTTGTGAAAATTCTGTTAAATAAGACTAAAATGACAAAAATGCTCTCAAGTTAATAAACAATAGGTCAAAATGATTTGACAATAATTAAGGGTATTTTTGTCATGTAATCCTTATTTAAAGGAGATTTTTCATGAAATGATTAAAATGAATGATGGTGAACAATCTCAAGACCACTTCTGTTGATTTCAAATCTCAAGAACTAAAATGAAGAGGTGGCAATCTTCGAGATCATTTAGATAAAAAAAAAAAAAAAAAAAAAAAAAAACCTTAAAAATGATTAGCAAGAATAGTACAGACTTAATGGGTAAAAGGAAATAGGGTAAATATCAGTTTACTACTCTGATGTTTCGTGGTTTTCAACATTTAGTACATCAAGTTTTTTTCGTCCCAGAATCATACCTAAAGTGTAAATTTTGAGACAGTCTCATACATCCGTTTGTCAAATTGTTAAGTCTTCCATTAACTGATGACGTGGCACCCACGTGAGCAATGACTGGGCGCCACGTGTCAATAAGGTCCCACGTAAATATTAAAAATTAAAAATTTAAAAATTTAAAAAATTACAAAAAAAAAAAAGAAAAAAAAACAGATGCTGTTCTTCCCCAACCCTGAACATCTTCTTCTTCTCCTTCCCTTCTCTAACCCTCCGATCTCTCTTCATCTGCACACCCCCTCCTTCGAACATCTCTTCTTCTCCCTCCCTTCTCTAACCCTCATCTCCCTCCCTCAACCCCCCAACCAGAAAAAAAAAATCCACTTGATATGATCGGCCCTTCTCTTTTCCATTGAAACAAACGATGAGAAAAGGGTACCACAAGGTTAAAAACCATTGGTCAACTTAGCACTTCCACAGCTTTACCAATTGCCTGAGCTGCAAATAAAATGCCATGAAACCACGCTGTGTGGCGTCACTCGCTTCTTGACTTCCACACCCTCCGCCCGTTCTTCCTCAACCTCGAACATCTTCTTCTTCTCCCTCCCTTCTCTAACCCTCATTTCTCTCTCTAACCCTCATCTCTCTCCCTCAACCCATATGTGCAAATCCAACCCTCTCCGTCCCTCAATCCCCAACCCACTCAATTTAAAAATTAAAAAAAAAAAAGTTTCTGGGCACCCTACCTCAACCCCTGACCCTCTCCCTCCCTTCTATCCTCCACACACCCTCGCCGCCGGTCTGACTCGGGCCAACTCGGCCAGTTCGCCACCCAGATGCAAGGGAGTGAACCCATCGCGATCCAACACCAAACCCAGATCTGGGTTGAAATGCACCAGATTTTCACCATTTCCACTGACCCTTTTGCCGCCACCAGGTGAAGAGGCGAAGAACGGCGAGAGTCTTGTTTGGAGGCGAGTTCAGGGGTTGAGGGAGGAGAGGGTTCGGGGTTGAGGTTGGGGGTTGAGAAAGGGAGAGGGTTGGATTTGCACATATGGGTTGAGGGAGAGAGAAGAGGGTTAGAGAGAGAAATGAGGGTTAGAGAAGGGTGGGAGAAGAATGAGAAGTTCGAAGAAGAGAGTGCGCAAATGAGGAGAGAGATGAGGGTTAGAGAAGGGAGGGAGAAGAAGAAGATGTTCGGGGTTGAGGAAGAATAGCTACATTTTTTTTTTTTGTAATTTTTGTAATTTTTAATTTTTAATATTCACGTGGGACCCTTATTGACACGTGGCGCCCAGTCATTGTCCACGTGGGTGCCACGTCATTAGTTAACGAAAGACTTAACAGTTTGACTAACGGATGTATAAGACTGTCCCAAAATTTATACTTTAGGTATGACTCTAGGATTTGGGTTTTTGATTTGCTTTGTGGGCAAGTAATGCTAATGGGTGAGGATACTTCGAGAGCAAGGTTCATGCATTTTGTTTTTTAGAGAGAGGGAGAGGGGGGCGGGGGGACAGAGAAGGTGAGGCTCAGACAGAGACGCGTGTGCAGGTGGACGCCATTAAAGAGAGAACGAGAGAAAGGACGATGTATATAGCTGAAAGATCTCGGTGGGTTTTGTCTTGTAGTGAAGCCAGAGGAGTGTGAAGGTGTTCACATCACAGTGGTGGGAGAGGAAAGAGTAAAGGGGAAAGATGTTTTACCAAAAAAAAAAAAAGAGGAAAGATGTTTTGGTTTGTGATTCTTTTGAGTGTGTTTTTTGCACGTGTTTTTGTCAACGTGGGGAAGAGGGGGTGGTAGGGGATCGCGTGGGGGGTGCGGGTGGGTAATGGGTATTGGTTTCGATTTGACAAAGACAGGGTAGGAAAATATGAGGGGTTTGGTTTAGGGCTGCCCGGATGACGGGGCAACACGTCTCGAGGCTGCCAAGTGGAGGGATTGTGTGAAGCCAAGCATCGTTTTTGGGTTTTTTCAGGTGGGTGGGGAGGTTAAACCCTCGGGGGAGGGATGTCTGTCTAAATAGGCAATGTTTGTAGAGTAATGCTATTCATACCATGTTTTTATACTACATTTCTATACCACCTTAGGTGGCATCTGATGTGGACAGTCACATCAATTGAAAAATTTGCAAAACCCAAGGAAATGAATGAGAAAGACTCATCGTATACCACAATCATCATTTAATTAACTAGTTTTTCTTTATTATTAGTTTATTAAATAATGAACTAAATTTAAAAATCTAATTAATTCAAATGATGTGGCTGTCAACATTAAATGACACCTAACGTGGTAAGAAAATGTGGTACAAAAACATGGTATGAATAACATTACTCATGTTTGCATTGGTGCAAGTTGGGGAAGTTGTTAAGAGCAGCTCCAGCGTATGAAGGGCCCTCAGGGTAACTGCCTATTAAATCCCTTCCAATGAAAAGTAATTGCTTTCAATGAACAGTAATTGTCTTTTGTATTTCCACCCCTAACTGAATAGTCATGGCAATAGGCAATAAAATATTAGTATTTTTTTTATTTTATAAAATAATACAAAATAATTTATTTGTAATTTCGGATAAGATTTTTAATTGTTCTCGTTGTGCTACGTGTCATTATCTGAAAAGATAATTTTTTGTGATAGATTTTGAATGATTTTTATCCAATGCCGTCGTGTCAAGTGTGGTTACCTTTTCAGAATCGTTGAGGATATATTTCCGATAAGATTTTTAACCAATCATGTCACGCTACGTGTCACAATCTTTTTACAATCTTTGAGGATAGATTTCGATTAGATTTTTAACGAATGACAGCATGCCAAGTGACATTATCAACAATCTAATCCTTTCTTTTTCCTCCATATAACCCACCATCCATCCTAAGAAATCGCTCACCAAAATCAAAATATCTATCATTATTCATAATTTCTGCTTCATTCTTACAATGTCTTCTTCAAGGATGTTGTGGGAAATTGATGAGTAAGAGAAAGAATTGTTTAAGCAAGAGGAAGAAATGTTCAATTTTTAGGTGGGCGAAAATGAGATGGAAGAGGAAGAGGATAAGGAGTGTAGAATCAGAGATAATGAAGCAAGAAACCAAAGAGCCTCACATCCTCGTTGAGTCACCCAAGCTGTGGCTCAGATCTCCCGGCCCAACCATTTCGCAAACATTGATAGAAGCAGGCAACGACAAGGTACGGATCCCTTGGACAATTATTTTGTCTGTAACAGTGCATTCCCTGATACGTACTTTAGACGTTGTTTTATAATGGAACGACATTTGTTCAACAAAATCATAATTGATGTTTGCAACCATGATTCTTACTTTGTGCAAAAGAATGATGCTTTTGGTGTTATGGGTCTCATTCCTGAGCAAAAAATTACTGCTGCCTTGCAGATACTTGCATATGGAGCATCTACAGATCAAGTGGATGAGATAGCGAGGATGGGGAAATCAACCATTCTTGAGTCCTTGATGAGGTTTTGATTCGCAATCGAAGCTATCTACACCACAGAGTACCTACGGAAACTTCTGAGATGGACTTGCAAAGGCTTCTGAAAAAAGGGTGAGATGCGAGCTTTTCCTGGGATGATTGGAAGCATCGACTGTATGCACTGGACTTGGAAAAATTGTCCAAGTGCATGGCAAAGAGCTTATGGGGACATAAAATGAACAAAAAGTATCATTTTGGAGCTCAAAATGACCTTAACGTCCTTGCCCAATCCCTAGTGTTCAACGATGTCTTGCAAGGAAAAGCACCAAGAGTCACGTATTGGTCAACGAACATAAGTACCACGGACCATACTACCTAGCAGACGACATTTACCAAATGTGGACATTGTTTGTTAAAACAGTGCCATGTCCGTGAAGCGAAAAGGAAAAACACTTTGCAAGCAGTCAAAAGGGGTGTAGAAAGAGTGTGGAGCGTTGTTTTGGTATCCTCCAAGCTCGTTGGGCGATTGTTAGGGGTGCTACCGGAATGTTTAATTTAGAGTTACTTCGATCCATCATGATGACGTGCATCATTCTTCACAACATGATTGTGGAAGATGAGTATGATTATGATGCCGTTGATGAAGATGAGCCAGACACGATGAACAATTCCAGAACACAAATATATTGTGCTCATGACGCCACTGAAGAATCCGTGCAACATGAGCCATTACAAAGGGATGGACGTTACAATAAAAGGCTCATTCAACGATATACTTCACTTCAGGAATCATACATTCACAATGCCCGGCAAATTGACTTGATAGAGTACCAGTGGGAATTGAAACAAGCTCAAGAAACTTAAGTTCATTTAGTGTGTTTGTTTTTATTTGGTGTGTTTATTTAATTTTATTTGGTGTGTTTTTTAAGTTCATTTAGTGAGTTCTTTTTTTTATTTGGTGTGTTTGTAATTTTATTTGGTATGTTTATATAATTTTATTTGGTGTGTTTATGTCATTTGAATAAAGATTCTCTTAGTTTAAATAAAGTACCAAATTAAATAAATATACTCTTAATTTAAATAAAGTATTAAATTCAATAAATTGGAAACAACATAAAGTACTATGTTCAATAAATAAGAAGTTACAACCCAAAGTGATTGGAAAAATATGGCCTCCAATTAAAAACAAATTCCCAAGTCCCTCGTGAATGGAAAATCATCACCTAACCAATTTGTGGTGATAAGACCATTTCCTCTTGCTCTCGATTCTCTTGCACGCCTCCTTCATACCACGTCCGCTTTCTTTGAATTCTAAAAATATTTAGATTTCGGAGACATCGCCTCTACAAGCTCCTTCATAATGTCACAATCTTGTTGAGCTCTTCTTTCTTCTTTAAGCTATTCCCTTTCTTGCCTAAGTAGCTCACGTTCTCTCTCATTAGCTTGAAATAATCTCTCATCAGCTACAGCTTTTGCCTCATCTCTAGCCTTATCAGCCTCAAATTTAGCCATTTCTTGCGCCAAAGTCAATTCACCTTGGCAAGCAAGTTCTTCCATATATTTTGCATAATCATTCTTGGAAGCACTCCTTTTTTCTCTTTGAAGCTTTCTTACCTTGAGGCCTAATTGGATAACGAGTCAACCTCGACCCTTGTTCTGGGGTCGCTTCCGGCACTTGTTCTGTGTCGCTTTCATGAACATGCAAGTCATGATAAGGTGTAGAGTGTAGAGGGGTGCTGTTCATGACAACTTTTGGACCGACAAGCACGACTCTGAATTTAGGACAATCTTTGACAATATTCCAACATTGCCACATGGTGAATGATTTTTTTTTGTTTTTGGCATTATACCAAGCTTGTGCTTGAAGTGTCTACACAATGCGGGAGAAGAAATAATTATAATCAAAGTAGCTAATGTAAATTTGGGTATAGTACAAACAAATAAATAATATATTGTTACCTGATCTGCGAAATTTCCCCACTTTGAATATTACTACTAGCTTGTGCCAAGGTGTTTCTCCAATGAGTAAACGATTAGCTGAGTATTCTCCAACGATTGGACATTGATTCTTTCGTTCTTTTCCCACCAATTTTCTCAAGAAAAAGGGTACGAATAAGACTCCACATTTCTCGCAATTGCATCTCATTACCCGTAATCGGATCATGAGTAACTTCAACCCAGCTAAAACACAATGTAATATCTTCAATAAGTGTCCAATTTGTGTCTGCATCATTAGTCATTTTGTTGAAAACCAATTGGATTGAAATTTTGAGAGAAAGATTGGAATGTGGTTAAAAGTATTTGAGAAAATATGAAATTGTGGTAAAAGGTAGAAGATAATAAGAAGGTATTTATAGAAAAGTAAAATCAATTTAAAAAAAATTAAATTTTTTTAAATTTTTAACATTTTAATTTGTTTTTTATTAACTTAATTAATTTCTGCCGTTAGATTAAAAAAAATTGAAATCCAATCATCCAGATTGTGCCACGTGGCACAACGGTAACATATCTCTTTTTTTTAAAGGCGAATAACGTGGACCGTTGATTTGAAATCCAATGGCTGATATTGTGCCATGTCATCTAGCCGTTTGGGGGAGGTTTGAAATTTTTTTTTACCATTGAAAATCTAACAGTCTAGAAAAAGTATCCGTTGAAATCCAATAGATGAGAAGGTGCCATGTGCCCCATAAACGGCAATTTTTTTTTAACGTGGCTGACGTCAGCCTTGTATCATCTAGCCTAAGGCGCTCAGGCTTGTGATTCGAGCCCTCCCTCTCACTTGGGCCCCCCTCAGCCCAATCGCCCGTATGGGCTGGAGCAAGAATGGGAGGCAATTGGGTAGAAAAAGTCTCTGGTCCACTACAAACGTTGGAGCTACTCTTAAATGGCAAAGTACAAAAGAAGTGTGAAGGATGGATACTTTGGTTGTCATTTGTGGTTTGGCTTGAATTGGACTATTTCGATAAGATGGAACTTTTTTTTTTTTCCAGTTGTACTTTAAGGCACACTTGCTTACTTTTCGGATGTGAGTTAACAGGGGATTCCGTTACTTTTTTATTCCTTGTATTTTAGTAAACGCATGATGTCAGGAGTGAGAATTATACTCATACTTTGCATTCTCGTTCTTGGTAAGTAAACAAACCACTATTGTGTTGGATAACGGTTAACCATATTGTTTTTTCATACAATAGTATACAATTTACGTGAGGTAGCATTTCTGTTGCATGAAAGACTCATCTAAAGGGGATAATTTATTCTAAGGGAGGGGGGCTAAAAGAACTTTTTGGATACAACATTATTATGCATTTAAGTGGCTGGTTTAGGCAACACAACAATGGGTCAACCACTTACTAGATATTAAACTCAACACAAAAAATGATACTTTCTCGCTATTAATGTGAATGAAACCCAGGACCTCGAACTTACAAATGAAGAATAATACTGCTTCATCGTATAACTAGTTAGACTGACTTGAACTTGATCTCAATATGTTTCCGAGTCCTAGTCACTAAACTAGTCACTAGCGTGTGTGATGATGGGAGAAAATAATAAAGTGGGGTGCAGCTCAAAGCGATTGCTGATTGCAGTGAAGTTGAGGGATAGGTGACAAATTTGCCTTGACTTTTAGTGATGAGAGAATGTGGCTGCCATGAGAAATGTTTAGCAAACAAGCCACTGCGCTGCTTGAATTGAGAAAATTGGTTCATGACGTGTACCAATTGCTGCAAGAGATCATCTTTTAGGCGATCTTGATGTTGCCAATTGGCATTTTGACCATCCAATTATGGTTGTGGTGGCTTCCATGTGGCACAGAGATAAAAATTAAAAAAATAAAAAAATAAAAAAATTAAAAAAAAACTCGTTTAGAAGTGTTTTTAGTAAAAATATTTTCAAAAACAATCTTTAGTAAAAAAACAAGTAAACCCAAAAAAAGCACTTCACGTACTTTTGGAACTAAAAAACATTGTGATTTTTTAACCAAAATGGTCAATGAGATTTAAAATCAATAAAAGTAGTCCATATGATTGTCAATCGACAATTATGGTTTTCTGTGCAAAATCTCAGGGGAATTGAAGAAACCACTAGTTTAAGTTGAGGGGTTGATATGACAAAAATACACTCAGTTTACCGGAGATTTTTCACTAAATGACCATAATGACTAATGGTGAGCAACTTTATGGACCATTTCTATCGATTATAAATCACAGGGACCAAAGTGAGGAGTTATGCCAATCTCAGAGACCATTTTAACTAAAAAATCAAACATTTTCTCCAAAAACACTTTCAATCATTTTAAAACGAATTTGGTTCTTCTTACCACCTCAACAACTCAACAAGTCTCAAATTCTTTTATGCATGAAGTGGGATATCCAATGATGAACTTGTGTGGCGACCAACAATAAAACTATTTGTTAATTATTTATCCTCGTTAGTAAATTTGTGTGCTTATGTTTGTCGTACACGTTAGAATGATTCGTTGAAATATACATTTAAAAACTCTAATGTACTAAAAACATATTATACACATACGTACATATTGAAATATATGTTTTCCAATAATCTCGCTCACGCAAATGATCTATGTTCTTAAGAAGAGATGTGAATAATATTTTTGTAAATTCACAATTATATGACTCTTCACATTCCATAGAGCTTGATCGAAATCTGAATGGCTGGATCATCAAACAAAGGTGTTCATTTGTAGACCATAAGTTTTGAATCGCATAGTAATGGGGTCTTTTCTTTTGACTACCCTAATCTCGGGGGAAGGGATCGGACTCGGGAGCAAAGGGTAGGACACACTACCTAGCCAAAATCATTAAGCGGGTGTACTCAATTGAGATTTTGAAAGATTTTAAAGAGTATAGCTTCGACTAACTGAGCAATCTTTAGCATGGAGTCCCCAGTTCATACATCCATTTCACAATTTCAGTAGAAGATAAAAAGGAAATGCCAAGTTCATCAACTGAATCTTAAATCACATATGAAATTGGATTAACAAGGCTCCAAGAACACCGAGTTCAAACATCCATAGATGCATGCCACATACAAAGATTACGAGTGAGAATTATGGAAGTCATTAATTCTTTAACTGAACTAGCCACAGAATGAGAGTAGGTTGGAAACTTATTGAACGAGAAAGTACAACAGTCAAACATACAAGCAGCAACAATCAAGTTTCCTAAGAAAAATACCTGATTAGAATATTGGACAAGCCTCGATGATGAACAAAACAAAATGATTTCCAGAAGCTAAGTGAAACTTGACCTGCTAATGATCATCTTTTCTTGAAACCATACTTTTTCCGTTCATAGAACAGATCTGTTTTGGCACTTCCCAGATTCATAATTTTCGGGCAGCCATCTCTATCTTTCTCCTGCTGAGTACACTCTTTGCAGTAATAAGCATTAGAAATTCCAACCCCTCCACAAATAACACACCTTCCCTGGAAAGATCCATAGTTGCACTCATCGTCACAACCATAACCCACAACCATAGTTGCACTCATTGTCACAACCATAACCCACATAGTTGCACTCATCGTCACAACCATATGAAAGACAGCATATTTATAAGTGCCTTGAAGCAATCTTTCATCCTTCGTCACAACCATAACCCACATGCTACCAAAAAAAAAAAAATCCAACAAAACCTGTGTAGCACATGAGACTGAAATGTTCTAAACTGCTCACGCATTGAGTTTATCAGATTCTAAACAGGATTGACATAACCAAGACAATTACAAATAGATCCACACAAATAAGAATTTGAAAGCTTCAAGTCATATAAATGAAAACTTCGTCTGTTTAAAACAACCGTTAACATAAAAGAGGCAAGGTTCAAAGCGATGGTAGGAAAAGTAGAGAAAACCAAGAAAAGAAAAACCACAAGTAGCATATCTTTGTCCTTCTTTAGCCTTCTTGTACAACATATATTTTTCCTTCTTTAGCCTTCTTGAACTTTGAGGTACGAGTCTCTAATTGCACTCATTTTTTCGACAACCATATTCAGAAGCATTCGCTCCCTTGGTGATACTGCACAGCAGTCCTGTCCTATCTGCATCACAGCAAACAAGCATTCCTCTACTTTTTTTGCTTTCACCACTTTGTGATTGTTATGTCTTGGCAGCGTAGTCCTTTCGTATCTGTCATCGTTAACACTACCATCAGCTTCGAGGTCGAGGAGCAATGAAGGGTCAACAACGTCCATGACATGGTCGGGCAAAGCCATGGCTACGAATTTGTAAATGCTTAGACCTTCAATGAACATGTCATCAGTAGGTGTTTTTCCTGTGAACATTTCTAGCAAGAGTACCCCGTAGCTATAAACATCTCCTAGTATGGAAACTTGGCCTCCCGTGCCGTACTCTGCCGTGACATACATATAGATAATAAGATGTCACATGCAATTGACTATTAAAATTGATATCTTATTTCAGATTAATGTTACTTGTTTCCAGGAAAAAGAGTCAATAGTATATTTTTAATAAATAGAATTTAATTTGGTTTTTAGTAATAAGTTAATAAGAACCAAAAAAGGAAATTAGAATGATGGAATCTCATACCTGGAGGAATGTAACCTACAGAACCCTTTAGTTGCGATGACATTGTTTGACTGAGGGAATGATCATTTGATGCTTCCAAGAGGAACCTTGCTAAACCAAAGTCCCCAACATGGGCTACCATGTCTTCATCAAGAAGTACATTGCTCGGCTTTAGATCACAATGAACAATGGACGTTTCACAATGGTTGTGGAGATAATCTAATGCAGAAGCAACATCAATGGCTATGTTCAATCTTTGCATAAAATTCAATCTCTTACTTGGAGATTGCTCCACATCTCTAGGATGCAACCACGAGTCAAGACTTCCATTTGGCATGAACTTGAAGACTAGACTTTTGAAGTCTCTACCATGATTATCAATGCTTGAGCATGCAGTTATGATCTTGACAAGATTTCGGTGCCTGACACTTCTTAAAGCTTTGCATTCATCATTGAAACTCTTGGACGCTCCTTGTTGTTGAAGATTTAATACCTTAACAGCAACTACCGTTCCATCGCTAGGAATTACCCCTTTATAAACAGAACCAAAACTTCCCGAACCAATCAAATTATCCACAGAGAAACCATTAGTCGATTCAACAAGTTGTGAGTAGGAAACACCTAATTTCCAATCCTTATAAGAATGTGAAGTTACAGGTCCATCTCTTGACTTTTTCAGCATTGAACGAGCACCGAAGAAGCATGATAGAGCAATTATGAATGCAAGTGAACAAGATATAGGGATGACCACTTTTGGGGAAAGTAGTCCTCGAGATGAATGGTGTTTATTTTTGGGGCATGTAGGTAGATGTAATTGTGGGATGCCACCACAGAGCCTATGATTTCCAAGAACTGAGACACCACTAACATTTGAAAAAATTCCTTCTTTAGGCAACTCGCCTTCAAACTCATTATACGAAAGATTGAGATACTTAAGTGCTCCAAGCTTGCCTATGAATTCAGGAATCTGCCCGGATAAGTTGTTGCTTGAAATGTCAAGTTCTTCCAAGCCCTTTAAATCTTTAAGAGACTGAGGAAGTGTTCCTTCAAATTTGTTGTTGTCCAAGTACAAGCGCTCCAAACTAGCATAACTGCCGAGGGTGCTGGGGATATCACCTGATAATTTGTTGTTTGATACATCTAGTTGTGCGAGATGCACCAAATCACCCACTTCACTTGGCAGCGAACCAGTCAAATTATTATAAGACAGGCCCAAACCAATTGAAAGGGTTGAAAGCTCCATAAGCTTTTGAGGTATGCTGCCCGTTAGATTGTTTTTTTCAAGTGCAAGTACTAACAGGTTTTGGAAGTTTCCAAGACTTGGAGGTATACTTCCCTCAAAACTGTTTCTGTGCATGTAAAGCTCTGTCAAAGAAGTCATATTACCCAGGGAAGATGGAATTGGCCCGGAAAATTTGTTATCATTTAAATACAGTCCCCTTATCTTCTCGAGCTTCCCAATTTCTTCAGGGACAACACCCGCCAAATAGTTATTAGACATGTCTAGATCGGTAAGGTTTATAAGATTTCCAATTCCGTTTGGGAGGCTTCCACGTAACAAATTATCATCTAGATAAAGAATTTCTAGTTGGGTCGAAAGGTTGGCTATGGATCTCGGGATTTCTCCTCCAAAATGATTATAGCTAAGACCCAATGCTTTAAGACTAGTACAATTAGTCAAGAAATTGAGAAAACTCAAATCACCAAGTTTTCCATTTCCCAGTCGATTGACTGCAAAGTTTAGCATAATTAAGCTTCGCAAGCTTCCGAGACTTTCTCCAGGGATTGTCCCCGTGAAGTCATTGAAAGAAAAATCAATCACCTCAAGTCTAGAAGCATTTGACAATGATACAGGAATATTTCCTGTGAAATTGTTTACATCACATAAAAATACTACGAGATTAGGAAGCAAGATGCCGAGATTTGGTGGTAGCTCTCCATGTAATTGGTTTACAGCAACACTGAACTTGTACATGGAAGAAATATTATAAATTGAAGAAGGGAGCATACCAGACAAATTATTCACCCAAACTGCGAATATCTTCAAGGTGGTTATATGCCCGAGCTCATTTGGTATGCTTCCTTGAAAATTGTTGCTGCCAAGTCCAAGACTCCTCAAAGAAGAAAAGTTTCCTATCCAACCTGGGATGGTTCCACTGAGATTATTAGCTGAAATATCTAGAACAGTTAAACTCAACCATGAACAGAGTTGGTGTGGAATTGACCCAATAATCTTATTGGAACCAAGATCGAAAACTCTTAGTTGTGTACAGTGGGACATATTAGTCGGAATTTTCCCCCCTAAAGAATTGAAAGACAGGTTGAGACTTTCCAAGATACGTAGATGACCCAGTTCTTGAGGAATTTCACCATGAAATTTGTTGTTTCCCAAGCTTATTTCAATTAGACGAGTAAGATTCCCAATGGAAGGTGGAATGGAGCCTACCAATTGTTTATCTTCCAGGTCCAGAATCAAGACTCTTTGGGTGGCGCGGTGGCACGTAATGCCTGCCCAACTGCAGAAGTGGACGGAATGATTCCACGAGCTCAAGACACTGAGAGGATCTTCAGTTATTCCTGTCTTGAAGTCTAGCAAAGCCAAGCGATCAGATTCATTTCCAAGCAGGGTAGGGCTGGGAAACGCTGCAGATTCTGGACATGTGCTCATCATGCATAAGACTAAGAGAATGAAGCCATGCAGGAATTTCAGCAAAACCAGATTACGAAGAGTACGTGAATGCTCCATCATTGTTCGAAGGGAAATGGAAACCCAGAAAACCAAAGTTTAATTTGCACAAAAGTACAAAAGAGAAGATAATTGATTTTTTTTTCTTTCTTTCCCCTAGTGTGATGCTTGCTAGCAGATAATTGATTTCTTAGTCTTTGGTATCCATGATAGCATCCACTAAGTCAAAATGTTCTATCATTTCATTTCATCAATTTGACGAGAATTTTGAAATTGCACCCAAACGGTGACTTGGAGTTAGTGGAAGACTCCCAACTCTGAGTTCAATCTTTTGCAGCAAACAGTGTATGACCTCTTTATGGCCTCTCCTAGAGTTTGACACTTGTCCATTACTAACTCCACTCTTAAACGTTGTTAACTCACTTAAAGCCATTCTTCATTCCATTTAATCACATCAAAACCTCAACTCAGTTTTGGCAGTAAGTGATGTGAATTCCGGCTATAAATTTGACAAGACTGCCGGCATTCATGAGGTAGTTTTGGCGGGCATCAGTAACCACGTTGGAAGAGGAAAGTGAGAGAATTTGCAGACATTTCATCATAATTACTGTTTTTTTTTTTAAACTTTATTTCAGTGGGCCAATTCTTTTATGGATCAAGTACCTAAAAGCCCTTAACCTGTTAGTGTCATTCCAAATCGATTTCAACATTTTTAAACATTTCAAACAAGTACACAACCTACTAAAAATATCACATCCGTTAAGCCCTAGTTGAAACTATGTTAAATTAACTAGGAGTTACTTTGTCTCCAAAATCAATAGAAGGTTATGAAAGCAAAGCATCCACCAACGAATGGGCACCACCAGCCCCATCATGCCATCACCTCCAAACCTAACACTAAACCACTAGCTCCACCCTATAACTCTAACTGCCAACATCAAGAAGAAGGTCGTGGAGGTTGCTAAAATTGTATGAATTGTCATGATGTGGCCACTACCATCTTAACTGCCCGCAAAGAAGAACTGAAAGCTTTACGAGTCGAGAATCGGCGTATAAGGAAATCAAATAAGCATAAACAAGCTCCTTGAAACTTTATCTGAATTCTTAACCATCTTCTTTGTTAGAAAATTGTCCTCCTAATATAATTTCAATTTGAGTCCATTTTCGATTCAATTCAATATTCTTTTGTTCATTGGATTCCATATTTACATAATCTATGTTTGAAATTCAAATTTTGAGGCGACTAATATTAATGTTGACCATGATATACCCAATTGGTGGATTTTGAACATAATATATGTTTGAAAAATTAACTAGGGCTTAACAGTTGTGACATTTTTAATAAGTTGGATACTTATTTGGAATGTTTAAAAAGGTTGAGACCAATTTGGAATGACACTAAAAGATTAGGGGGTTTTAGTCACTTAATCATTCTTTTCCTTATTTTCATTCCCGTTTAACGTTTCTATACAAATTCAAGTGGAAAGTACACGTGGGTAGGAAATCGATGCAAACTGGCTTTCTTCTTCTTCTTTTTTTAGAGAAACCTAGATGGTAGTAGGAAATTTTTATAGAATCAGAAAAAAGAAGTTATAATTAGTCATAAGGACATAGACCTCGCATATCATACTACAAGAAGAAATGTAAAAAAATACAAGAAAAAACGGGGGCATAAACTTGGGTCTTCTTAAAGAAAACAAATAAAAATATAAGAAAAGGAGGGACGTTAAGCGTAATTCTTTTAAAGAAAAACCTAGAAGGTCTAAACATGCAAAACAAGTTGCAAAGCACCAAAAGCAATAGGATAGAAGAAAAAAAAAGAACAAACAAACAAACAAACATCATGTAGGAGGAAAAACCTATAAATCGGAATGCACATTATGTTGATTTGAGTCTTAATTGTAAATATTTTTGGAGTCCTTTTTTAGGTAAGATTAGTAGTTTTAGCTTGTGCGTTGCCGCGGGAATGTTAAATGAATTATAAGTATTGTATATGAGTATCAAAATATTGGACTAAATGTGTTGTAAGCATTGTGCGTAGATAAGAAGGAACTATCTACATACAACATCAATGTAAAAAAAACTAAGGACAAACACTGTCATGATTGAGACTATATCTTATGAACATAAAGAAAAAGCAACATC
Organism: Crataegus laevigata; assembly: GCA_963580275.1. Lineage (NCBI taxonomy): Eukaryota > Viridiplantae > Streptophyta > Magnoliopsida > Rosales > Rosaceae > Crataegus > Crataegus laevigata. The sequence continues at coordinate 8,030,700 of OY756952.1, read as the reverse complement.
TAAGAAATCAAAAAATTTCTTAGTCAATATTTGTTCTCTTTATATAGGAAGAGATATCATGCAATAAACAACCTTCACTAAAATAAAATTAAAAAAAAAATGAGTGTCAACGAAGATATTAGACCCTAATCTTAAAAGGGTCTCCTCCACCACTCAAAATCTCCACACCAAAACAGAACATTTCAGTGCTTTCAAACAACCAACAAAAATAATCTACCAACAGATAACATTAATCTTTTGCAACACAATCTTTTATATTTTTCAAGTATAATATTTCATACAATATATACAAGCACATAATTTGACATTATAACATAATCTTGCATGTCTAAACTTAGTTTTCATATATATACAAATATATATAACCACATAAGCATAGGTTTAGGAGCAAAAAGGAAGGAGGTTGTAGGGTAATTTGATTTCATCGGTTGCTTTTGGTACCCTTTAGACAATGCAGGCATTCATAAATGTTTGAATATGATTATCATTTTCTCATACTACATTTATATGTTTATTTCTAGTCAGTGTTTGCAAAATTAACAACGATCGAGAGATGAGTTTAACCTGCATCAGCAAATACAAAAGGGCATTGTAAGAGTTTCCCAAAAAAAAAAAAAAAAAAGGGCATTGTAAGTTTTTAGTCCAGTTGAAATCATGTTACCTTTGGAGTAAATTCAAAACAATTTCGATTTGTTTGGATTGCATAAGATTATTGAAAGATAAAAAATAAAAAAAAAACAAGCACTAAATGCTATGAGCATTGGATGGTCTGGACTAATGGAACCACAATAATAACTAATTCAAACTAATCCAGACCATCCAATGCTCGTAGCATTTAAAGAACATATCATAAAAGAATTTTCCCTTTTAATACCCATAATAAGTACAAAAATTTAATGAAAATTGTATCTTAAAGGGTGATTTTGTAATCAATAAAAAATTACAATATTTATGTTAATTATAAATAAGTTAATCATGCATTGTGATACTTATATGCATTTAAAATAAGCAAAAAAATTATAAAATCTTCCATTACAGCTTGTACTCACTTGAATTGGCACCCCTTTCTCAAATTTTTATATATTTTAGAATAGGTCAATACAGATTTAGACATTGCAAGGAAGTTTCTGTTTCTTGATTCTATTTTTTACATTTGGATTATGATGCTGCGTTGCAATATCTGCTTCTTGTTTCATTTTTTCATCACTCACACACCTCATATGCTTCAGACCTCATGCGACTCCTGATTTTTACATTTAGATTCAGACATTGCAATGCATTGTCCATTCATGGTTCTAAATTGCAGACCGTGGAACTGTGTGATCTCTCATCTCATTGTCCCACTCTTGGCAAGCTCCTCTACTTAACTAGACCAGCTCTCATCTCAATGATGGCTTGGACAAAAATTTAATCTTTTGTAACATATTTGTTCACCAAATCAGGGCTTCTATATGTTTCCTACGTCTTGGTAGTCTAGCCAACTCCGCCTTTGTCCAATAACCATTTTTTATGTTTAAGGATAAAAACAAAAGTAGACTTTTTTTCGTAATTTCTTTTACAGAGGCATTATTGGACCATACTCAAGAGACCCTTGACCTGGAACAGAGAATTGCTAAGATGACTCTCTTATTGAGAAACTACCATTGAGTTGAGCTGACTCCTCCGTGTCAAGAAGATGTTTTATATGTTTTTTTATACACAACCGTTTTATACGTTTTACTTGTATTTCTTATTGTATTTCTTTCTATTCATTATAAATTGGAATTAACTTTTTTTTCCTTAAGTGTGATACTTGTTAGCAGATAATTGATTTCTTAGTGTTTGCTATCCATGATAACATCCACTAAAACATTATGTTCTATCATTTCGTTATAAATTGTAATTAATTTTTTCCTTAGTGTGATACCTGCTAGAAGATAATTGATTTCTTAGTCTTTGCTATCCATGATAACATCCACTGAAACATTATCATTTCATTTCATCAATTGGACGAGAATTTTGAAATTGCACCCAAACGGTGACTTGGAGTTATTAGTGGAAGACTCCCAACTCTGAGTTCAAATCTTTTTTTACGAGAATTTTTAAATTGCACCAAAATGGTGACTTGAAGTTAGTGAGAGACTCCCAACACTGAGTTCAAATCTTTTGCAGCCAAGCAGTGTCTGACCTCTTTATGGCCTCTCTTAGAGTATGACACTTGTCCATTACTAACTCCACTCTTAAACGTTGTTAACTCACTTAAAGCCATTCTTCATTCCATTTAATCACATCAAACCCTCAAAACAAGTTGCAAAGCACCAAAAGCAATAGGTTAGGAAAGAAAAAAACAAACAAACATCAAGCAGGAGGACAAACCTATAAATCAGAATGCACATTACGTTGATTTGAGTCTTAATTGTAAGTATTTTTGGAGTCCTATTTTAAGTAGGACTAGTAGTTTTAGCCGGCGCGTTGCCGCGAGAATGTTAAATGAAAAGTAATTGTTAAAATAATGTACTAAATGTGCTGTAAGCATTGTCTGTAGATAGGTAAGAATTATTTACATAAAACATCAATGTCAAAAACTAAGGACAAACACTGTCATGATTGAGACTATATCTTATGAACATAAAGAAAGAGCAACATCTAATAAATCAAAAAATTTCTACTCAATATTGTTCGCTTTCTATAAGAAGAGATATCATGCAATATACAACCTTCACTATAAGCCTTGAAAAATAGCCAATCTCCAAAATATTTAAAAAAATAATAATAAAATAAAATATAAAACCGACAACTTATACTTTTATAGTGAAGGCAATTTTCATAACGTAAATTCTATTGTCACATCCCAACTCGGGGTCCACCACATTCCGGGTCCGATCTCCGCCATAGCATGATATTGTCTGCTTTGGGTCCCAAGCACGCCCTCACGGTTTTAGTTCTGGGAACTCACACGAGAACTTCCCAGTTGGTCACCCATCATGGGAGTGCTCTCGCGCGCTACTCGCTTAACTTCGAAGTTCTGACGAACTTCGAAGTCAGTGAGCTCCCAAAAGGCCTCGTGCTAGGTAGAGATAGGAATATACATATGCGGCTTACAGTATCCTCTCTCCTGGGTGATGTGGGATGTTACATCCATTATATAGAAGGCAAGCGTAAATGATCCATTAAAGGTAAATTATATAAAATTACCTCAACTATTGGGTCAGTTACAGTTTCATACCCTATTTTAAAAAAAAAATCAATGTCATACCTCATGTACGAATTTTTTACAATTTCATACATTCCGTCAGTTTTCTGTCAATTCTTCTATTAAATAGTAACGCGGTTTAAAAAAATTAATAAAATATGACAGAAGAATTGATAGAAAATTGACGGAAGGTATGAAATTGTAAACAATTCGTAGATGAGGTATGACATTGAAATTTTTTAAAGATAAGGTATGAAACTGTGATTGACCTAATAATTAAGGTAGTTTTATGTAATTTACCTATGAATTAATTACAACAGAGATGGCATTGGAGGTGCTGGAAATCACAGAACCAAAAAGAGTCGTGACAGAGAAAATAAAACACTATTTATCCTCAATTCAAGGTAATTAAAAAGAAACTATACATGTGCAGTGGTTATAGGTACCAGTCTTGAGTGATCAGCCAAATAGTGCCTCAAGTTGCTCCTAGACACAAACTTTAATTATTCTAGGTTTTACTACACAAACCATTTTTCTAGATTATTCTAGCCTAAGTCGGTGGACTTGGCTTTTGCCATCTTGTTGCTATACTTTGCTAGAACTTTCTAGCATAGTTTTACACATGTTTGAACTAGAACAATCTAGTTCTTTGTACCGACTAATCTTAATGGGCTGGTGTTGATCTTTAACACTCTCCCTCAACACCAACTCATTCTTTTCTTCACGATGAGTTGATGACGAAGCTTTTTCTTGTACACCCATTTGCATGATATGGGTTTTACGTCTCTTGGATTTGCCACTATATCCCAAGTTTGATATATTCTCTACTCTAGTGTAGCGTCCTCTTTGCCCAGCTGTTAGCCACTCAGAATTCTATGATGCTTATTCATGCATTTTAGGTTCAACTGCTTCTTCATCTATTGCTATGCTGGCGTATTTTGGATTTGACTTACGTATTCTCGTTGACCTCCTTAGTTGTGATTGTGGAAATGATACTTCCACTTTACTAGGTCTAACTTTTCCTGGTTGTCGATACACACTAGTTTGCCAAGGACTCTTAGTTAGTTCTTGCTCGACATCGTCACCATCTAGAAAATTCACAAGCTCATCTGGACTCATTTGGATTTGAGCAGTTTGCTCCCTCATCTTCTGTTGCTGCTTATTTTCAATCTCTCGAGTCAGGCAATGCCTCATTTTCTGAGCACCACCAAGAAGATGCTTTAGCGTCCCATTCTTCCTCTATGGACAGATATGCTATGGCGTCCCAACATCTTTACCTTTCTTCTCTGAGCTGGAAGTGGCAACATTACTCTCTGCATGCCTTTTGAACCATCAATCCTTCACCATGTGGCCATTCTTTCCACAATTGTAGCATTTTCCCTCAAATCTATTATTATGGGACTAACCATAGTTGACGTGATACTTTGGAGCTCCTCCTTACCGAGAACTCACCTCCTTACGATGACCTATTGACTCGTCACCATTTCTTTTAGATCCTCCACGAACATGCCTCTTCAAGCTGCCTTTACTTTTGTTGGTGTAGAGCACTTCCTCTTCACCTGTTGACGAGACCCCTCCCATTCGCTTAGCCAAAGCTTCTTGATCGCCAAACAAATTTTCACACTCAACAAGTGATGGTTGGGTCAGCCATCCTTGTACAACGACAACGTAGCCTCGATATTCGAGTCTCTACCCATAGATAATTATTCTTTTTATCTTGGATTCTATAATGGTAACACTAGGTACAGTCTCTCAATACCATTATTCTCATAAATAGACAGTTGACTGGGAACACCCCCAGTCAAGGGCCATCTTGTACCAGCTGATTGGGTTTGTGCTGAGCCAAGGTTCCCAACTGAGGATATCTACGATATACGCAAAGTAAATAATTATGTGATGTAGAAACAATAAAGCGAAGATGTATGAGCGACTCATATATAAAATAAACATCCAATACCTCCAATATATAGAAACGGGAAAAATATAAGATATATCCACTCATATATGGATGAAGTATAATACTTCAATAGTTCTCCCCAGTGGGTACCCTAAAAAGTTTGGCAACGGTCATTGTTGGATTAGCTGCATCACCACCGGAAACTCCAAAGCAGATACAGATGGATTCCTTTCTTTCTGGGACATTAAGGCCGAGAGGGTAGCATAATCATAAAGATGCAGTTGCCCAGGGTTGGTTAACACAAAAACATCAGATTTGTGATTACCCCCAGTTGTCCCAGAACTTGGTAACAAAATCATGTCTGCAAAAGAGCCAGTAAGGGTAAGGTCTGTACGACCAACACGTCTTAAATTCCCCATTCCAGGTGACCATTCAAGAGTTAAAAACCTGAAACATGGAGAATTTTGTCAGCTCCTATCTTGTGGCAGGAAATAAACAAGAAAAACACCAATTCAATTGTTGTACAAAAAGTGCATTGTTTCTAGCCATGTTATACTGTTTTCAAAAAGGGCATCCTTTTATCTCTTTAAAATGAAGTCCTTACTATTTCTGAGCATGTTATAATGTTTTCAAAAAGTGAACTAATTTTGATATATATTAACCATCTTCCCGAAAAAGCCACGGAACTTTTCAGTAACTGCTATCCAACTTTTCAGTAACTGCTATCCAATTGGATTCAATAACGGGATAGCAATGGACTTTATATAGAGACTCAAGAACGGCATGGAGCCAAAGTGATATACCCCTCATTTATAGTGCCATCAGTCCAAACTCCTAACTGAACCGTCTTATCTAATCTTCCACCATGTCCAAGTTTTGTGGCATCCTTCATGACCTTAGGGAAAGTTAAATTTGTGGTCTCCTTATGGTGAAAATATGACACTCTAGGTGAGAGTAATTGTGGGTAACTTATTACTTCATGTAAAGCCACTCTAAGAGAAAAAGAAAGTAGTCTTTTAGCCTTTACGAAAACAAAAAAAAAATAGTCTTTTAGGTGCTAAATTTCAATCAATACATGGTGGGTGATCCCAAATCGAAGAAAGGAAAGAATATCAAATCACAAGTAATCATGGTTAGCAATGATTAACTGATATATTAACAATTCCTGCAAAGTTATAATACTGGAAGGGACAAGGAAACAATAATAAATTAGGACCCTTCTTGTTCCACACTAAAAGCAGATATGAAAAGTGAGAAACTTCAAGTTTATAACTTGCCTATTTCCAGACGAACAGGGTTGTTGAAGAAGAATTCCAACTATAGGTTGGTCAGTTGGAAATGGAAACTCAGCAGCTTCTGTAGAAAAGAGAAAAAGACCGGTTGCATTAGGTTATTACATAAGCAAATAAAAATTACACATTCCATAATTAAATTATATTGATGTTGACGTCACCATGAAAAGAAATTTAATCATACAATTCTTCATGGAAGATATAAATATCAGAACTATCTTTCACATTGCACCCTTCAACTTCTGAAACCAAAGTCCAAGCCTTCTCAGAACAGATCTAACAGAAAAGCGAGAGACAATTTTGTGGCACAAATCATAGATATAAATAGCATCACCATTAACAATATTATATGATCCTTCAATAAAATGAGGTTCACATGAAATATATCTGATTAGATAAATGTTGGGGAAACGTTCTATTTTGAAAAAAAAAAAACCCTCATCCATGGATGAAGCTCTTATATCTACATATTTAGCTTCTTTTGTGACGAGAATTGCAACATTAACTAGGAAAAACATACACTATAGAAGCAAAGAAATGATAAAATTGTAAGCTACAGTTATCAATCAGCAAAATGAATAAACTATTCTGCATATATTACCACTTAAAGAATTTGCAGAAATATGATACGGCAATTGCAATAATTTTCCCTCCTCTGCATCATACTTCACCACAGCCACTAGAGCATACTCATCGCCAACATACCTGCAAGTTTTAATACAGCAAACAAGTTATGAACCGAGCCTCTCCAGCCAATCAGTGGCTGCCTGAAAACAGTTGTAACTTTTTTTTTTGGAAAGTAGTGTACATTAAACTGGAGCCATGGATTACAGAAAAAACGGTTATATTTGTTTCCCATTCTAGACAATAAACTAGGGACCTGCTCTCGAGATTCCAAACCTGCCAAAATTGAGAAGTAATTGATTACTTGTTTAAAATTTAAATAAACGGTAGTTTCATGTTTAAGCACTTCATAGAATTAAAATTCTGGCGCTGAATTATGAACAGCAATTTCCAAGTCAACAGCCTACTATTATCTGCTTCTATCTATCTGTATTCCCTCCTTATGATATTCACCCTTATTCAGGTGTTCATAGGGTATATTTTTGTTACGATGGTAAATTATTGAATCCAAAAGTGATCATTAATGCCAAATGCCGAATACTTAACATTATAAAGACACCGATGTTGATAATTGCCTAAATATAACTGAAAGAAGATGCATATGATGCAGAAGTTTAATGGAGTTATCATGTGTCACACGGATGGAGTTGCGTTGGACACACGCAAAGGAAACTGCAGACTTGATAAAGAGCCCATACCTGAATATCATTCTCATTCAAGATGCTCACCAAATAACCCTGGTTTTGTAGAAACTGCCAAAATATAGTATGAAGAATTAGTTTGCTGACCCAACAACTAATAAGACAAGAGTATAATATTCAAGGATGTGTTTGTGATTAAGCAAAAAAAAAAAAAATGTTTTACCATAAAAGTTATATAAATATATCATTCAAAAAAATGTGTCACCCTAAACACAGATACCTCAATGTATTTGTAAGGCAGTTGTTCAGGGACATAAAGAGTCCTTCAATACCATCACCACCGATTACTTTAATCCTCCCGTTGTTTATGGGGTCGTATCCTCTGCGGTGGCAATTATTTCATATTCGGTACGCAGTCGGCAATCCCTTCGTTGGAAGCAAAGGCAAAACGGAGTCGTTTTGGACATGTTTGCTTGCATTTTGCATCATTTGCTTGACGCAAAGCCATTACAAATAGAGTAGATGAAAGTAGATATCACCAAAAGCGTCACGGAAAGCAAAAGAAAGCATTAGCAATGTCTTTTTTTTCCCTTTTTTCTTTTCATACAAGCAATTTTTACGTTGAATTGTAATTTAATTTGATCTGCAAGAAAGCACTTGATTGCTTATAAGGAGCACATTTATTTTACTCAAAGTAATTATGTTTATGTCTACAAAACATAACTCGTCATGTATCAACAACTTATTCTCATTAGAGCAAATTTTATATAAAAAAAAACCCAATTGAACCAAATTGGTCACCTAGTTCGAATCACCAATTGATGGGTTATTGTGCTCACTTCTAGAGCTAACTTTGAAGTGGGGGTGAAGTGGGGTGGTAGTGGGTCTTGGCGTGATACTAATCATTTGGGACATTATTCGATTCCTAAAAATGAAATCACTCCTTATTCCTACAATTAGATTTTAAATATATATATATATATACATAAATAACTTTTAAAAATAAGATATTTATTATTGACACTTTAAAAATTTAATTGTGCATTTTAAAAAATTTATTTAGAAAGATAAATACTCTTACGAAAAGTACAGAATTAAATTTTAAAGTGCCAATAATAGATCTCAAAAAGAAAATAAGAAGAAAAAGTTTTTAATGCACATTCAAAAAAGACTTTTTAGCTAAAATGATCTTTGAGACTGCATAACTTCTCATTTTGGTATTTGAGATTTGAAAACGATCAAAGCAGTTCCTGAGTTTGTCTACCATCAATCATTTTGGTCATTTTGTGAAAATTCTGTTAAATAAGGATTATAAAATGACAAAAATGCTCTCAAGTTAATAAACAATAGGTCAAAATGATTTGACAAGAATTAAGGGTATTTTTGTCATGTAATCCTTATTTAAAAGAGATTTTTCATGAAATGACCAAAATGATTTATGATGGACAATCTCAGGACCACTTTTATTGATTTCAAATCTCAAGAACTAAAGTGAAGAGGTGCCAATCTCCGAGATCATTTAGATAAAAATAAATAAATAAATAAAACCTTAAAAATGATTAGCAAAAATAGTACAGGCCCTATGCGTAAAAGAAAATACACTACAAGCCCAACAGACCTAACTGACCAAAAATAGGAAAAACTAAAATGGACCGACAGTAACTCCGTCAATCAACTGCTTATTCTATTTCAACAACAATACCATAACGACCAATTTCTCTGAAACTCAAACAAATAAGGATAATATAAAAAGAAAAAGTAGAAAATATAAGGGTAAAATATTCAGCGAACAGTTCGACCTCCGAGCTCCCAATTTTCCTCCTCACCACCATGACAGTTCCGCCGTATCAGGGTAAAATATTCAGCTATTTAATTAATTTTTATTGGGTTTTAGTTCTTTTTTTTTTTTATTTTATTTTATTTTATGAATTTTTAACGATCAGAAATGATGGGTTGAACATTTTTTTTTATTTTTATTTTTTTACAAATTACAGTCATATGGGATCTCTTAGAACTTGGAAAGATCACAACTTTGATGGAAATTATACTGAAATTTCGATTTTTTATTTTGTGGGTTAATTCTTGAGTTAGCATTTGGAATTAAGCTCTTGGTTTGAACTTGAAGCTTCGGGTTGTTGTTGACTTGGGCATTCTGCAATTGTTATAAGCTGAGTATGTGGCTGTGATTTCTAATTTTTGACTCGGTTTAACGGTTGCATTGTTTTGCTGATGTCTTGCAGATGATGTCAAGAATAATGAGAGGACGAATTACTTCAATTCCCCTGCATTGGATGTCTCAGTTGCTTTTCCGCAAGCAACGCCGGCTTCTACCTTTGCTCCAATTATGGCAGAGGTATCCCTTTTAGTCTAACCATTTCTGCATTTCATGTTAAGGCTAAAACAGTCAATATTTAATTATTTAATATACGTTCATAAGCAATGAGATTGATCTGCGAACTTGTTTTTTCAGTATTGGGAGAAGGCAGAGTTTCCATTGCTAGAGTTGATGCAAGCTATTCTACTTTCTTCTTGGTTCATTCCTCACTAGCTATGCTTACTATTGGTTAGAATTTGGATAATTTTATTTTTGACCTTTTCTTTTATAAATAACCGAACCTTCGCTGAAAAATGATGTTGTTGACAAGTCAAGACTTATAACTAGTGTAACATTTCTGGACTGTCAAGAATAGCATTATGTGGGTCGGAGGCTCAAAAACAGAAATATCTACCTTCTTTGAGTGAGATGCTCTTTTATGATATTTGTATCTACTATCTTTTTATGCTAAAGTCAAGATACCCAAATCTGTTATCTGCATGTTAAAGGGTTTGACTGAGCCTGACTATGGAAGTGATGCGCGTGCCTTGAGAGCGACAATAACAAAGGTCAAGGATTTCAACCTTCTCATTTGCTTCTTTATTTCTGTTAAATGGTATTATCATGCTCTTTTGGTTTTTGGGTGTCATGGCTCCGATCATGCTATATAACGTATTATTGTGTTGTTGGGATCATCAGGTGGAAGGAAGTTGGGTACTTGAAGGCCAAAAGCGATGGATAGGAAACAGTACATTTGCTGATGTCTTGATTATTTTTGCTAGGAATACAACAACAAATCAGATTAATGGGTATGTAAAAACATAAACGTACGAACAACCTCTCAATATGTGTTCGAAACTTGTTTGTTAAGCTTCAAAATTATGCAGAATTTATAATTATTTCTTTCTGATTATGTTTCTCCTTACCTCCAAATTGCTTCGGTGTTTAGATGCCAAGATGCATCCAAAATTTAGCATGATGGTTTTCCGTAGCAGCACTCTCATGTTGAATGCTTTTTTTTCTCCTTCTATTTCAGATTTATAGTAAAGAAGAATGCCCCTGGACTGATAGCTACAAAAATAGAAAATAAAATTGGTTTACGCATTGTTCAAAATGGAGATATTCTCTTAAATAAAGTATTTGTTCCAGATGAGGAAAGGCTACCTGGTGTTAATTCTTTTCAGGATACTAACAAGGTAAGCTGCAAAGCTGCATTATTGCAATTTGTTTAATCGTCTCCCTTCAGAGTAATTTAGGCATAAATTCTACTTCTGATTCGAGCTTATGTTTAATAAACAAGACATGTTTAAGCTTGACTAGAGATTCATCTTGGTTTTTATAATAGTTCTTTTTCCCCCTTTTGAGAGATAAGGCTTGATACTGCGATGACGTTATCCCAAAGTTATAACTCTGAATCTTCTTTCTACAGAGCATGGAGCAAAGTTTTTCATTTTGATGCCCTAATATAAAACAGATGTGCTAAGGTCTCTCATTTCTCACACATGTGAGAGTGACACGTATAATTATGTCTTCATGAGTATTTATTGATTTGGTGTTGCTTTAAACTACTGAATACAGGTTCTTGCTGTTTTGCGTGTCATGGTCGCCTCGCAACCTATTGGTTTATGTATGGGGGTCTATGATATGTGTCACAGGTATAAAAACATGCCTAAGCGGCTCTCTCTCTCTCTCTCTCTCTCATCTCTTCCATTTACCGTAATTCAAGTTTCCTCTGTTTTTAAGTCTAAATTATAAGGATTTGTAAGGCATCTAAAGGAGAGGAAACAATTTGGAGCCCCTCTTGCAGCTTTCCAGATCAACTAAGAGAAACTTGTCCGTATGCTTGGTAATGTCCAAGCTATGGTTCTTATTGGTTGACTCCAGGTCATGCTAGCATGGGGAAGGTAAGAAAAAATGACATCCTGATGCATTTAGTAATCCTATTGCTTATATGTTCAAAATATTCAAAATACTAAATGGGTGCACTTTTCAGTCATGGATCACTGTGCAAGGGAAACGGTTGCTCTAGGGAGGGAATTACTCGGTGGCAATGGAATCTTATCTGATTATCTTGTTGCAAAGGTAATTTCCTGCTTATCTGTGGATTAGGTAACGTTTGCTATCGACTCCTTTAGCGTAGGAATCTGATTGCATTGGATTTTAAACGTGCCATTGAGAAGCTGTTTCTTTTGCGAACGGTGTTTGTTATATATATGTACAACTTTTAGTTATTTCTGTCACCTTTTGAATGCATTCATGTTGTGGTCACCTTGCAGGCTTTCGGTGATTTGGAACCCATCTACACATTCGAAGGCACGTATGACATCAACGCCTTGGTCACTGGTAGGGAAGTCACTAGCATTGCCAGCTTCAGGCCAACTGCATCGACCTAGCGAAGCCGTCTGTAGTGTAACTTCTCTGAATCTCAACTCCCTTCACAAGTTTCTTTCATTAATAACAAGGTTGTTTGATGTCAAAAGGGACGAAGTGAATTCATCCATTGACAACCAAAAGTAAGGACGCCTTATAAATCGTTGTTTTTAGACATTGTATCGGTATAGTTCTGAAAGACAAATAAACGATCCTAGCAGACCCTCGAATTATTTGCCAAAAAGGTGCCATACCTGGGCTTGTGCACTGCCGGCATAACTCCGTGGGCGGACAAGTTTACATCCAAATGAGTGACAAAGGAAATGAACTTTTTGAAACCTTATGTCCAGAGGTTGCTAAAACTCGGGCGTCTGTATTGACCAGGTTATCCTGCCACAACAGAAGCAAAATTAAAATTCCCACCAAAAGCTGTTGGGTTTTGTAGGATAAGATTTTAGCGGATAGCTAAATGTCATAAGCAGTTACATCTTTGACTGTAAGTGTAACCTTCCAAAATGTTGTCTTCTCCCCCCTCAAGGCCAAGGGAGCCGTTAACACACTCATGAGTTTCGAAGATATTTTTAATCAACAGTTGTCATTCATGAGACAAAAATTTGCTCTTAAGTGCTTAGAGTTTGGTCTAATTGGCCTTCAAGTTGGAGAAACGTTTGACTAGAAGTGTCTAATCAAGTTTTGTTCTCATGATCATCCAGGAACCTTTCCTTAAGCAATTGGAATTTGATCTAATTGGACTCCCAAGTGGGAGAAAAGTACGAGTAGAAGTCTGGTCGAGTCTCGTTCTATTAACCATACATTCCAAAGATCATACATTTCTTTGTAATATTTCTGGCGAGCCTCGTTCTATTGACCATACATTCCAAAAATCATACCTTTTAGTAATACAAGCAAAATTGCCCGCGCTCTGCTGTAGGTTATGCATCCGTAACCACAATTTGACACATTTATTTCTAAATAATTCATCAAGATCGGATTTCTAAGTACCAGCAATATACAATTCACATGATGAGTTTTTCATATGAATTTGAGAGTGATGACTGTTTAATTGGTATCTAAGATGTAGTAGTAGTTGGTGGTGATGTGGCCAAAATGTGACTCTCAAAATCGAGTCATGATTCCTTGTAGCATAAGTAGAAAAGGAGGTGGTGCAACAAAATTTGTCAGTGATAAAGTAACTTGTATCAAAGCTTAATTCAAAATTTACTATAGCTATCAACAATAACTTTATGCATATTTGAGACAAAGTTGAACCTGATTTAGAGAATTGTTTGAAGCACATGTTGCTTTGCAATTTAACATTTGCTCTTATAATTGGCCTGATTGCTGCATTTGAACCGTTGATTCCCACCATAAAGAATTTAGGATTCTGCATTGTTGCCACCGTTGGTCTAAGAATATGTTCAAAAGGTAAAAAAAAATTCTTACAAAAAAAAAAAAAAACAATTTAAATAAAGCTCTATGGCAATAAAAGTGGAATCAGGTTTATATTAAGTATACCATAGACTGAAATTCCGTTATCTTCCATGAAATTTTATGGAGATTTGACAAACTTACAAAAAAAAACCTATAAATCACAAAAACGCAAAGCCCCGGTATCTATTACCGGCCCAGATAGGACCATAACAGAATTTCAGTCTACACCGAATCAATCTCAATTTGTTAGTGTTATACCTGCTCTCCATATAGAAGTTAGGTCTAATATAGTTGTTATCATCTCTTATGTTTCTTTAGTAAAAAAAAAAGTTATTTCATTCCAAAACCTTGAAAAACAACCTAAAAGCATCGGTATGACCTCAAGTGAAACTGGTGCCCTTTGTAATTATGTAGTTGGTATATAATTTCTCACCTCAGATTTGTATATTGACATTATACTCACTTAAGCTTCAAAAAAATCCATCAGTCCTAAACCACACATTCAAGGTATTTGAGTTTTTTAAAGCCTACAAATTGAAAATACAATGGAAACAGAATGAATCTTGGTAAAAACGAAACTCCAAACTATTTTTGGAACTTAATCCTCTAAACTATGACCAACAGCCTTTGAGATTAAAATTTAGAAGAGCAGGCAATACTGTTTCCACGTTCTGCCTCTGAGCTTAATTTATCAATAATCTAAGTTCAAAAATGGTAAAAGTGAGGAAACATACCTATCACCCTGCTCTCTGTGATCTATGAAATCCAAGTTCCGCTACGTGACCCTCTGCTTAGTCACTTCTAGAGGCAAACACCCTGAAAAGTTTTAGAGTAGCAGCAGATTAGTAATAGGCTCTCATCAGCCTCTAGGCCTCTGAAGATCAAAAATACAATAAACTTAATCTTTACCAAAAGCTATAAAAACAAAAAAAAAAACTTAAATAAAATATAACAACTCTCCCAATTTAGCCAAGAAATATTTGCCGCACCATTAAATATTTCGCAATTACCTCTCTACATAATCTTGTTGGGGTATTACCTGTGTGCTTTCTTTTGCCTGTATGCATCTCCAGAACAATCCCCAGAAGATAACTTTAATTTGCACAGAAATCTTTGAAATCTAAAGTAGAATAAATTGCTTACCTTTCGTAAATACAGTTATCCGAAACGACGCGGATGCACTGGTGGTAAGTCGGCACGTGATGTGCAGCGATTAGCCGCCGCGGCAACCAGAATTTTCATATAAAATCACACAAAAAAAGCCCCAAATTTAACGAAAATTTGTGCACAACCTAAAAATTTAAAGGAAAAAATCAACGAAAACTTAACTAAAACCCAGTTATATTTAATAAAAAAATTTGAAGCATATCTTTACATGCAATAGATGCAGAAGGTACCTTAATTACCCAGGAATAGTTTGAGACCAACCTCGACGCCGACGGAATCGTCGAAAAACGTGGGAAAACTCTAAGGAGTTTTCGAAAATCCTCGTTGAAACCATAACAAATCGAGGCATGCAACGGGTGTTTCGTGTTCCTGAGATGAAAGGGACACGATTGGTAAAACGATGAGGTTTGATTCGACGGCTTTCGAACGGAAATAGCTCGCCGTCGTCATCCGGAGAGAATAGAGAGAGGGAAGAGAGAAGGGAAGAACAAAATAAATAAAGTGTATATATTTTCTCAGACAGTGGTAGAGAAGTAATAATTCAACTTAACAGGGTCAAAATGGGAAGCACACTGTGCTTATAAACAGTAAATCAATTAGTTTTGAATTTTAGTATAGATTAATTTTTGGTGTCTAAACTTACAAAGTGTCATTTTTCTTTGTAACTAAAAGAAATTGCATCGTCATTTCCAATTTATTACGTTCCAATTATAAATTTATTGTGTTCCATGTTTAAAACTTTCCTTTATATCAATTATATTAAAAAACATTTTCATCATCCAAGCTCCATTGCAAAATGCAATCATATTAAATATTTCATAATGCACATCTCAAAATTACCATTACCATCCATAATCAAAATTATTAGCATAACCCACCTACATTTTCCTCCAAAATATAAAACTCAAAATTCTACCACCTACTACCAATTGGACTCCAACCACCACCGCCTCCGCTCAATTCCCGCTGCTTCTCGGCGTCCCTCTCCAACCCCAAACTCCGAATCTTTAGCTGAAACTGCATCACCGCCGTCAAAAACCTCACTGCCTGCCCCGAGCTCAGCAAATCCACCAGCTTTGTTGCCATCGTCGTCCTTAGCATGTTGGCATTCTCCACCACGGTCTCCAATGCCGACTTAAGCGACTTCATCACCGCGTCGTCCTCCACGATCTCCCCGTGCCCGGCCTTCTCGTACCGCCGCACCGCATCCATGAACAAAGGCGCCGCCACGCTCTCGTGAATCTTGGCGAGCTTGTCATTGAGCGCGCGCTCCTCGACCCGGGTCACCTCCCTCAGCCGGGCCATCCTGACCCACTGCTGGTCGCTCAAATCGGGCATCGACTAGGTCACGAGCCGGAATACGATACCCGGTTTGTACCCGGCGATCCAAAGCAGGCTCCTTTCGTAGGAAGTATACCACGTCGGCGAGAAAACCAGTAAAACATCCCGTTGTCCAAGTCGCGATTTCTCGTCGTAATACTGCTGGTAATGGAAGAGAACCCGAGACACCAAATCTCGGAGGTCTTCATCTCGGGCCTCGTCGATCGTCTGCTGGGCCGATAAGAGCTCATCGAGGAAGTGTTCTTGCCGGACCAGCCAGCCCTCGTAGATTGCCTCGAATGAGTTCGACGCATTGCCGCTGTGAGAGCCGATTGTCATAACCAAAACAAAAACAGCAAAGCTTTCTGGGGTTCTAATGGCGACGAAAAACAGAGAGATGGGTGGGATTAAATATGAGATGGGATTCGAGAGGTGGGGGATTTCTTTGGGATTTTGGTTTTTGATTTGCTTTGTGGGCAAGGTAATGCTAATGGGTGAGGATACTTCGATAGCAAGGTTCATGCATTTTGTTTTTTAGAGAGAGAGAGAGAGAAGGGGGGACAGAGGAGGTGAGGCTCTGATGGAGACGCTTGTGCAGGTGGACGCCATTAAAGAGAGAACGAGAGAAGAGAGAGATGGGGGGTGTATATAGCTGAAAGAACTCGGTGGGTTTTGTCTTGTAGTGAAGCCAGAGGAGTGAAGGTGTTCAAAGTGGTGGGAGAGGAAGGAGTAAAGGGGAAAGATGTTTTACCGTATAAAAAAGGGAGGTTTAATAAAATACGTATTGTTCACTTTTAATAAAAAATTGTTTTTTTTACCTTTAACTGTCACTATTCACTATACTTTTAAAAATCGTTTTTTCCTCCATCTAACTCACCATCCATCCTAAGAAATCACACACCACAATCAAAATCTCTATCATTATTCATAGTTTCTGCTTCTTTCTTACAATGTCTTCTTCAAGGATGATGTGGGAAATCGATGAGCAAGAGAGAGAATTGTCTAAGCAAGGGGAAGAAATGTTCAATCTCCAGGTGGGCGAAAATGAGATGGAATAGGAAGAGGATAAGGAGCGTAGAAAGAGAGATGATGAAGCAAGAAGCCAAAAAGCCTCACATTCCCGTCGAGTCATCCAAGCTGTGGCTTAGATCTCCAGGCCTAGCCATTTTACAAACATTGATATAAGCAGACAACGACGAGGTACGGATCTCTTGGACGATTATTTTATCCGTAACGGTGCATTCCTTGATATGTACTTTAGATGTCGTTTTAGAATGGAACAACATTTGTTCAACAAAATCATGATTGCTGTTTGTAACCATGATTCTTACTTTGTGCAATAGAATGATGCTTTTGGTGTTATAGGTCTCATTCTTGAGCAAAAAATTACTACTGCCTTACGGATGCTTGCATATGGAGCATCTGCAGACCAAGTGGATGAGATAACGAGGATGGGGAAATCAACCATTCTTGAGTCCCTGATGAGGTGTTGCTCTGCAATCGAAGCTATCTACACCACATAGTACCCCCGGAAACCTACTGAGATGGACTTGCAAAGGCTTCTGAAGAAGGTTGAGATGCGAGGTTTTCTTGGGATGATTGGAAGCATCGACTGTATGCACTACACCTGGAAAAATTGTCCAAGTGCATGGCAAGGAGCTTATGGGGATAGAAAATGAGCAAAAATGTATCATTTTGGAGGCAGTGACATCATTTGATACATGGATTTGGCACACTTTTTTTCAGTGTTCTGGGAGCTCAAAATGACCTCAATGTCCTTGCCTAATCCCCAGTGTTCAACGATGTCTTGCAAGGAAAAGCACTAAGAGTCACGTATTTGGTCAACGAACATAAGTACCACAGACCATACTACCTAGTAGATGGCATTTACCCAAGGTGGACATCGTTTGTCAAAACAGTGCCATGTTTGCGAAGTGAAAAGGAAAAACACTTTGCAAGTCGTCAAGAGAAGTGTAGGAAAGATGTGGAACATTGTGTTGGTATCTTCCAAGCTCGTTGGAAGATTGTCAGGGATGCTGCCGGAATGTTTGGTTTAGAGTCACTTCAATATAGAGCATCTGCAGACCAAGTGGATGAGATAACGATGATGGGGAAATCAACCATTCTTGAGTCCCTGATGAGGTTTTGCTCTGCAATCGAAGCTATCTACACCACAGAGTACCTCCGGAAACATATTGAGATGGACTTGCAAAGGCTTTTGAAGAAGGTTGAGATGCGAGGTTTTTTTGGAATGATTGGAAGCATTTACTGTATGCACTGGACCTGGAAAAACTGTCCAAGTGCATGGCAAGGAGCTTATGGGGATAGAAAATGAGCAAAAAGGTATCATTTTGGAGGCAGTGGCATTATTTGATACATGGATTTGGCACGCTTTTTCGGTGTTTCGGGAGCTCAAAATGACCTCAATGTCCTTGCCCAATCCCCAATGTTCAACGATGTCTTGCAAGGAAAAGCACCAAGAGTCACGTATTGGGTCAACGAACATAAGTACTACAGACCATACTACCTAGTAGATGGAATTTATCCAATGTGGACATCGTTTGTCAAAACAGTGCCACGTTTGCAAAGTGAAAAGGAAAAACACTTTGCAAGATGTCAAGAGGGGTGTAGGAAGGATGTGGAGCATTGTTTTGGTATCCTCCAAACTCATTGGGCGATTGTCAGGGATGCTGCCGGAATGTTTGATTTAGAGTCACTTCGATCCATCATGATGATGTGCATCATTCTTCACAATATGATTATGGAAGATGAGTATGATTATGATGTCATTGATGAATATGAGCCAGACACGATGAACAATTCCAGAACACAAATATATTGTGCTCATGACGCCACCGAAGAACCCGTGCAACACGAGTCATTACAAAGGGATGGACGTTACAATGAAAGGCTCATTCAACGATATACTTCACACTTCAGGACTCATACATTCACAGTGCCCGACAAATTGACTTGATAGAGTACCAGTGGGAATTGAAACAAGCTCAAGAAACTTAAGTTCATTTAGTGTGTTTGTTTTTATTTGGTGTGTTTATTTAATTTAATTTGTTGTGTTTTTTAAGTTCATTTAGTGAGTTTTTTTTTTTTTAAAAAAAATTTGGTGTGTTTGTAATTTTATTTGGTAAGTTTATGTAATTTTATTTGGTGTGTTTATGTCTTTTGAATAAAGATTCTCTTAGTTTAAATAAAGTACCAAATTAAATAAATATACTCTTAGTTTAAATAAAGTACTAAATTCAATAAATTGGAAACAATATAAAGTACTCTATTCAATAAATAAGAAATTACAACCCAAAGTGATTGGAAAATTATGGGCTCTGATTAAAAACAAATTTCCTAGTCCCTCATGAATGGAAAATCATCACCTAACCAATTTGTAACCATCTCCTCTTGCTCTTGCTTCTCTTGCACGCCTTCTTCACACCACATCCGCTTTCTCCGAATTCCAAAAATATTTAGAATTCGAAGACATCGCCTCTACAGGCTCATTCATAATGTCACGATCTTATTGAGCCCTTCTTTCTTCTTTAACTCTTCCTTTTCTTGCCTAAGTAGCTCTCTTTCTCTCTCATTAGCTTGAAATAATCTCTTAGCAGTTGCAGCTTTTGCTTCATCTCTAACCTTATCAGCCTCAAATTTAGTCATTTCCCGTGCCAAAGTCAATTTACCTTGGCGAGCAAGTTCTTCCATATATTTTGCATTATCATTCTTGGAAGGACTCCCTTTTTTCTTTGAAGCCTTCTTACCTTGAGGCCTAGTTGGATAACAAGTCGACCCCAACCCTTGTTCAAGGGTCACTTCCGGCACTACTTCTGTGTCGCTTTCATGAACATGCGAGTCATGATCGGGCGTATAGTGTAGAAGGGTATTATTCATGACAACTTCTGGACTGATAGGCACAACTTTGAATTTAGGACAATCTTTGACAATATCCCAACATTCCCACCGGGTGAATGATTTGTTTTTATTTTTGGCATTATATCAAGCTTGTGCATGAAGTGTCTACACAATGCGGGAGAAGAAATAATTATAATTAAAGTAGCTAATGTAAATTTGGGTATAGTACAAACAAATAAATATTATCTTGTTACCCGATCCACGAAATTTTCCCCACTTCTAATATTACAACTAGCTTTTACCAAGGTGTTTCTCCAATGAGTAAACGATTGGCTGAGTATTCTCCAACGACTGGACATCGATTCTTTCGTTCTTTTCCCACCAATTTTCTCAAGAAAAAAATGTATGAATAATGTTATATCCCACATCGCCCAGGGGAGTGATCCTTATATGTATATTCACATCCCTACCTAGCACGAGGCATTTTGGGAGCTCACTAGCTTCGGGTACCATCGGAACTCCGAAGTTAAGCGAGTGGCGCGCGAGAGCACTCCTATGATGGGTGACCTACTGTGAAGTTCTCGTATGAGTTCCCAGAAACAAAACCGTGAGGGCGTTGTGGGGCCCAAAACGAAAAATATCGTACTACAGTGGTGGAGCGGGCCAGGGATGTGGTGGACCTCAGGCCGGGATGTGACAATTTCGTATCAGAACCTAACCCTGGCCGCATGTGTGCCGACGAGGACGTCAGGCCCCTAAGAGGGGTGGATTGTTAGATCCCACATCGCCCAGGGGAGTGATCCTTATATGTATATTCCCATCCCTACCTAGCACGAGGTCTTTTGGGAGTTCACTCGTTTCGGGTTCCATCGGAACTCTGAAGTTAAGCGAGTAGCGCACGAGAGCACTCCCATAATGGGTGACCCACTGGAAAGTTCTCGTGTGAGTTCCCAGAAACAGAACCGTGAGGGCGTGGTCGGGGCCAAAGTGAAAAATATCGTGCTACGATGGTGCACCGGGCCGGGGATGTGGTGGACCCCTAGCCGGGATGTGACAATTTGCGCCCAGGGGAGTGGATCCTCTAAGCCTTATATGTACATTCCCACCTCCAATTAGCACGAGGCTTTTTGAGAGCTCACTGGCTTAGGGTTCCATTGGAACTCTGAAGTTAAGCGAGTAGCGCACGAAAGCACTCCCATGATGGGTGACCCACTGGGAAGTTCTCATGTGAGTTCCCAAAAACAAAACCGTGAGGGTATGGTTGGGGCCCAAAGCGGACAATATCGTGTTACAGCGGTGGAGCGGGCCCGAGATGTAGTGGGAGCCCGGGTCCGAGTGTGACAATTTGGTATCAGAGTCAAACCTTGGCCGTGGTGTGCCGATGAGGACGTCGAGCCCCTAAGGGGGTGGATTGTGAAATCCCACATTGCCCAGGGGAGTGGATCCTCTAAGCCTTATATGTGCATTCCCACCTGCATTTAGCACGAGGCCTTTTGGGAGCTCGTTGGCTTAGGGTTTCATCGGAACTCTAAAGTTAAGCGAGTAGCGCGCGAGAGCACTCCCATGGTGGGTGACCTACTGGGAAGTTCTCGTGTGAGTTTCCAAAAACAAAATCGTGAGGGCGTGGTCAGGGCCCAAAGCTGACAATATCGTGCTATGGCGGTGAAGCGGGCCCGGGATGTGGTGGGAGCCCAGGTCGGAGTGACAAATAAGACTCCACATCTCGCGAGAGCACTCCCATGGTGGGTGACCCACTGGGAAGTTCTCGTGTGAGTTCCCAAAAACAAAACCTTGAGGGCGTGGTCAGGGCCTAAAGCAGACAATATCATGCTACGGCGGTGGACGGGCCCGGGATGTGGTGGGAACCCGGGTCGGAGTGTGACAAATAAGACTCCACATTTCTCTTAACTGCATCTCATTACCCGTAATCGGATCATGAGTAACTTCAAAAAAGTTAGAACACAACGTAACATCTTCAATAAGCGTCTAATTCGTACCTGCATCATTAGTCATTTTGTTGGAAACCAATTGGATTGAAACTTTGAGAGAAAGATTGGAATGTGGTTGAAAGTATTTGAGAAAATATGAAATTGTGGTGTAAGGTAAAAGATAATGAGAAAGTATTTATAGAAAAGTAAAATCAAATTTTTGAATTTTTTATATTAATTTTTAACATTTTATTAACTTTTGCCGTTGAATTAAAAAAAATTTGAAATTCAACCCTCCAGGTTGTGCCACATGGCATAATGGTAACATATCTATTTTTTCCTTTTTTTCTTTTTATTTTTTAATTTTTAAAGGCGAATAACGTGGACTGTTGATCTAAAATTCAACGGCTGATATTGTGCCACGTCATCTAGCCGTTTAGGAGAGGTTTGAATTTTTTTTTTACCGTTGGAAATCCAAAGGTCCAGAAAAAGTATCCGTTGAACTCCAACGAACCAGAAGGTGCCACATGCCCTAGAAATGGTAACATTTCAGACTTCTTGATTGCGGGGCCTCACCGACTGTAAAGTTGTCGGTGACGCACCCCCACACGCACCTGTGCGACACGAGACTGCTGACGCATATTTTTTTATAACGTGGTTGACGTCTTCCTTGCATCATCCGGCCTCAGGCGCTTGGGCCTGCGATTCGAAGATGGAACTTAGGGCACACTTACTTACTTTTCTAATTGTACTTTAGGGCACACTTTTTTTTTTTTTTAAGTTGTACTTTAGGGCACACTTACTTACTTTTCGGATGTGAGTTAACAGGGAATTCCGTAACTTTTTTATTCCTTGCATTTGAGTAAACGCATGATGTCAAGAGTGAGAATTATACTCATACTTTGCATTCTCGTTCTTGGTAAGTAAACAGACCACTACTGAGTTGGATAGCGGTTTACCATATTATTTTTCCATACAATAGTATACAATTTACTTGAGGTAGTATTTCCGTTGCATGAGGGACTCATCTAAAGGGGATAATCTATTCTAAGGGAGAGGGCTAAAAGAACTTTTTGGATACAACATTATTATGCATTTAAGTCGTTGGTTTAGGCCACACAATAATGGGTCAATCACTTAGATATTAAACTCAACACAAAAAATGATACTTTCTCGCTATTAATGTGAATCAAACCCAGGACCTTGAACTTACAAATGAAGAACAATACTGCTTCATCGTATAACTAGTTAGACTGACTTGAACTTGATCTCAATATGTTTCCCAGTCCTAGTCACTAAACTAGTCACTAGCGTGTGTGATGATGGGAGAAAAAAATAAAGTGGGGTGCAGCTCCAAGCGATTGCTGATTGCAGTGAAGTTGAAGGGTAGGTGACAAATTTACCTTGACATTTAGTGATGAGAGAATTTGGTTGCCATGAGAAATCTTCAGCAAACAAGCTGTCGCGCTGCTTGAATTGAGAAAATTGGTTTATGACGTGTACCAATTGATGCAAGAGATCATCTTTTAGGCGATCCTGGTGTTGCCAATTGGCATTTTTGACCAGCCAATGATGGTTGTGGTGGCTTCTATGTGGCATAGAGAATAAAAAAAAACTCGTTTAGAAATGTTTTTCAAATAACTGAAAGCATTTTTAGTAAAAATATTTTTTAAACAATCTTTAATAAAAAAATAAGTAAACCCTAAAAAAACACTTCATGTACTTTAAGAACTAAAAAACATTGTGGTTTTTTTTAACCAAAATAGTCAATTAGATTTAAAATCAATAAAGTTAGTCCATGTGATTGTCAACAGGCAATTATGGTTTTCTATGCAAAATCTCAGGGGAATTGAAGAAACCACTAGTTTAAGTGGAGGGGTTGATTTGACAAAAATATACTCAGTTTAACGTAAATTTTTCACTGAATGACCACAATGATTGACAATGAGCAACTTTATGGACCATTTTTATCGATTATAAATCACAAAAACTAAAGTGAAGAGTTATGCCAATCTCAGAGACCATTTTAACTAAAAAATCCAATATTTTCTCTGAAAATGCTTTCAATCGTTTTAAAACGAATTTGGTTCTTTTATTACCTCAACAACTCAACAAGTCTCAATTCTTTTATGCATGAAGTGGGAAATCCAATGAGGTTTGAACTTGTGTGGCGACCAACAACAAAACTATTTGTTAATTATTTATCCTCGTTAGCAAATTTGTGTGCTTTTGTTTGTCGTACACGTCAGAATGATTCGTTGAAATATACATTTAACAACTCTAATGTACTAAAACCGTATTATAGACATATGTACATATTAAAATATATGTTTTCCAATAATCCCGCTCACGCAAATGATCTATGTTCTTAATAAGAGATGTGAATAATATTTTTGTAAATTCACACTTATATGACTCTTCACATTCCATAGAGCTTGATCGAAATCTGAATGGCTGGATCATTTAACAAAGGTGTTCATTTGTAGACCATAAGTTTTGAATCGCATAGTAATGGGGTTTTTCTTTTGACTACCCTAAACTCAGGGGGGAAGGGATCGGACTCGGGAGCAAAGGGTAGGACACACTACGTAGCCAAAATCATTAGGCGGGGTGTACTCAATTGAGATTTTGAAAGATTGTAAAGAGTATAGCGTCGACTTACTGAGCAATCTTTTAGCATGGAGTCCCCAATTCATACATCAATTTCACAATTTCAGTAGAAGATAAAAAGGAAATGCCAAGTTCATCTACTTGAATCTTAAATCACATATGAAATTGGATCAACAAAGCTCCAAGAACACCGAGGAGTTCAAACATCCATACATGCATGCCACATACAAAGATTACGATTGAGAATTATGGAAGTCATTAATTCCTTAACTAGACTAGCCACAGAATGAGAGTAGGTTGGAAACATATCGAACGAGAAAGTACAACAGTCAAACATAAAAGCAATAACAAGCAAGTTTTCTAAGAAAAATACCTGATTGGAATATTGGCTAAGCCTCAATGAAGAACAAAACAAAATGATTTCCAGAAGCTAAGTGAAACTTGACCTGCTAATGATCATCTTTTCTTGAAACCATACTTTTTCCGTTCATAGAACAGATCTGTTTTGGCACTTCCCAGATTCACAATTTTTGGGCACCCATCTCTATCTTTCTCCTGCTGAGTACACTCTTTGCAGTAATAAGCATCAGAAATTCCAACCCCTCCACAAATAACACACCTTCCCTGGAAAGATCCATAGTTGCACTCATCGCAAACCCGAACAAGTGTGCAAGGACGCACATAAGAGTCACAAATTACACACTTACCGTCACACTTTTCACACAACCTTCCAATAGCTATTCCAGGTTGCTTCCGGCACATAATCAGGTCAGGATGATGCTTCGCCATGTTCCTGCAACAACAGGGTACAATAAGCTTCTGTCCAGCGGATCAAATAGGCCAAATCACAGTAGAAACATAATCTAAATGATAAAAACTCGAATCCCCAAATTAACTAGAACCCTAGCCTAGCTGGCTGGCAGTTGACTTAGCTTTCGAGTGCCCCTCAGATGCTCCTGCATCAACTGATAACGCTAATGCACATTCAAAAGTTTCGAGACTAACCCAATTTGCAAATCTGCATACTTTTTAACAATTTCATGCCAAATTGCAGGGTGTTTATATCACAAATCATGCAACTTATCGATCAGCTACGAATATTTGCATACTCTTTTACAACTATGCACAAAAATAATAAAAGTGGTTTACTTTTGTCACACCAATTCATCAATGCAAAGCAGTTTATTGCCCCATAACTCCAATACCAAAAAAACCCAGAAAATCCAAATTTTTTTAATTTCTAATTACTCTTTCAAATTCTGGGTGCTTCCGATGTTTGCCTAATTCCCATCACAGAAAACAAATTGTGGGAATTAAACATGCTGTGTAAACAGATGAAACGATTAATAAATTGAACAGAACAGGAACCATAAAACAGGTAATCGAAACTTTTGAATTTTAGATGGAAATAATCAAAATACAGTAGCAGTTTTCTACATATCCGAAAATTAGAGAGGAAGAACGAGAAGCGAAAAGAGCAAAGCTTACCGAAGATAGCTGGAGAGGACTCGGATGAAGGGATGCTAATGTAAGAGGTAATTGACTCGATTGGGGGAGTTGCGCTCGGCTGACTGAGAGAGAATCGGATAGGGGCATTGTTTAAGTTTCAATTAAAAATTGTCGCTTGCTGTTATGTTTTAAGGGTGCGTTTGTTACACCAGACTATCTCAGACTGGACTAGCTTCAAGGACTAAGCTGGACTGATTTAGACTAGACTAAGCTGGACTAACTTAGTGAAGCGTTTGGTAGTGTCAGACTAAATAACTAGACTAACAATAAATTATTATTATATTTCATTTTATTTTCTATTAAAATATTAAAATGAATATATGGAAAAATAAAAGGGCATAGCCCTCTGCTTCTTCTTCCTCACGAATTGTAGGTGCTGCAACTTAGAGAATTATCAAATTTTCCATAACAAAGCTAACCCAGTCAAAACCCAAAAAACAGAGATCCAAAATTCCAATAAAAGATCCAATTAATTGCTGGTGCTCTTCTCACACTCAGGTCTGGGAGAGGATCCTCTCCGGACCCAATCCCACTGGATCCTCCGAGCCCTCTTTCTTCTTCATTTTTCTCTGCAGTTTTTCCCAACAGTTTGAATCCAATGTTAACGACTTCTCTGATATTTGGCTTTGTGAAGGTCGCTGGAAAGCTTCTCCTATATTCGGTTTCTGATTTTCATGATGGTGAAGGCTTCACCGTGAAGTAGAGGAGAGAGACAACCTGGGAAAGAGGGCTGCTTGTTGACGATGGTGGGGATTTGGGGAGGAAGGCTTAGTGTAGGCGACGACTGCAGAGAAAAATGAAGAAGGAAGAACGGCTATAAATTTTTCGACAAGCTCGATCCAGTTAAGAGAGGGAGAGAGAAAGACAGAGAGATGAGGAATAGCAAAGGAGGAAGGCGTTCTTAGCAATCCCATGGTTCAACGCCGGACTAATTTGGACAATCTAACGAGGCCCGGAGTCCACACGAGTCCGGGCTAGTCTCATTTAAGTTAGTCCCTAAGCATACCAAACATGGGACAATAATCCTAACTAGTTCAGTCCCACTTAAGAAGGTGAAACAATCACACCCAATAGTATTAATCATTAAGTGGAGAGGTATTATGTTTACTCTCACAAAAAGTGAATTTAAACTATATTATTGCTATTCTAATATGAGACTTAGCCTACTTCTCTATCGATAATATCATTTGTTTAAAAAAAATTCATACAACAAATTTGTTTTTCTTATTTATCAATTTTATGTTGTAAAGGGGAATGAAAAAGATCATCACCAGATTCTTTTTCTGGGAATCCTATGGATCCCGTAATCGTGACCATTCATCATACATCATGCGGTCAGTTTTCGTTAGGTACTATTTATATTTAATTTTAAATTTTAAAATGATTTCTGACCGTATGATGTACGATAGACGGTCCCGATCACGGGATCTCTAGAATCACCAGGACAATGATTTGGCGTAGATCCTTTTTCCAAGGGGAATGACCTGATATAATAATATAAAATTTATTCGCGAAAAACATAAAAGAATGGAATAATGAGTGTTTTTTTTTGTCATACTAACTTATTCATTTGCTTATAAAATCAACTCAAGCAAATGTTTTAGAGAGAACACGACACAATATGGAAATTCATGTAGGCGATATCGAGGCTAGAGAGAAGAAAAAAAAAAGTCAGA
This sequence comes from Crataegus laevigata, assembly GCA_963580275.1. Classification (NCBI taxonomy): domain Eukaryota; kingdom Viridiplantae; phylum Streptophyta; class Magnoliopsida; order Rosales; family Rosaceae; genus Crataegus; species Crataegus laevigata. The sequence goes on along the minus strand of OY756952.1, from coordinate 8,002,891 downwards.
ACTATTTTTATACTCCTAATATTTGAAATAATGAAAGCCTAAAAACTAAATCTACAGTATTAGTTTCCAGTTAAATTTTGACAATTCTTGTCTATCTCTTTGAGTCTTTGGGCCTTGTTGTAGGAGTGTGCAAAACTTTGACAAACAATAGGCATAACGTCGGGTTTAACTGTATCCACAAGGCTTATTCGCATATCCTTTTTGCACATTGTATGTGGGGGCGAATAGAGTATGAAAGACATCATATTTATACGTGCCTTGAAGCAGTCTTTCATCCTTCGTCACAACCGTAACCCACATCATATTTGAAAGCTTCAAGTCATACAAATGAAAACTTCGTTCGTTTAAAACAACCGCTAACATAAAAGAGGCGAGGTTCAAAGCAATGGCAGGAAAAGTAGAGAAAAACAAGAAATGAAAAACCACAAGCAGCATATCTTTGTCCTTCTTTAGCCTTCTTGAACTTTGAGGTACGAGTCTCTAATTGCACTTATTTTTCCGACAACCACATTCATAAGCATTCGCTCCCTTGGTGATACTGCACAGCATGAGAGTCCTATCTGCATCATAGCAAACAAGCATTCCTCTACCTTTTTTGCTTTCGCCACTCCGCGATTGTTACGTCTGGGCAGCGCAGTCCTTTCGTATCTGTCATCGTTAACACTACCATCAGCTTCGAGGTCGAGGAGCAATGAAGGATCAACAACGTCCATCACATGGTCAGGCAAAGCCATGGCTGCGAATTTGTAAATGCTTAGACCTTCAATGAACATGTCATCAGTAGGTATTTTTCCTGTGAACATTTCTAGCAAGAGTATCCCGTAGCTATAAACATCTCCCAGTATGGAAACTTGGCCTCCCATGCCGTACTCTGCAGTGACATACATATAGACAATAAGATGTCACATGCAATTGACTATTAAAATTGATATCTTATTTCAGATTAATGTTACTTGTTTCCAGGAAAAAGAGTCAATAGTATATCTTTAATAAATAGAATTTAATTAGTTGGTTTTTAGTAATAAGTTAATAAGAATTGAAAAATGAAATTAGAATGATGGAATCTCATACCTGGAGGAATGTAACCTATAGAACCCTTTAGTTGCGATAACATTGTTTGACTGAGGGAATGATCATTTGATGCTTCCAAGAGGAACCTTGCTAAACCAAAGTCCCCAACATGGGCTACCATGTCTTCATCAAGAAGTACATTGCTCGGCTTTAGATCACAATGAACAATAGACGTTTCACAATGGTTGTGGAGATAATCTAACGCAGAAGCAACATCAATGGCTATGTTCAATCTTTGCATAAAATTCAATCTCTTACTTGGAGATTGCTCCTCATCTCTAGGATGCAACCACGAGTCAAGACTTCCATTTGGCATGAACTCGAAGACTAGACTTTTGAAGTCTCTACCATGATTATCAATGCTCGAGCATGCAGTTATGATCTTGACAAGATTTCGGTGCCTGACACTTCTTAAAGCTTTGCATTCATCATTGAAACTCTTGGACGCTCCTTGTTGTTGAAGGTTTAATACCTTAACAGCAACTACCGTTCCATTGCTAGGAATTACCCCTTTATAAACAGAACCAAAACTTCCAGAACCAATCAAATTATCCACAGAGAAACCATTAGTCGATTCAACAAGTTGTGAGTAGGAAACACCTAAACTCCAATCCTTATAAGAACGTGAAGTTACAAGTCCATCTCTTGACTTTTTCAGCATTGAACGCGCACCAAAGAAGCATGATAGAGCAATTATGAATGCAAGTGAACAAGATATAGGGATGACCACTTTTGGGGAAAGTAGTCCTCGAGATGAATGGTGTTTTTTTTTGGGGCATGCAGGTAGATGTAATTGTGGGATGCCACCACAGAGTCTATGATTTCCAAGAACTGAGACACCACTGACATTTGAAAAAATTCCTTTTTTAGGCAACTCACCTTCAAAATCATTATGCGAAAGATTGAGATACTTAAGTGCTCCAAGCTTGCCCATGAATTCAGGAATCTGCCCGGATAAGTTATTGCTTGAAATATCAAGTTCTTCCAAGCCCTTTAAATCTTTAAGAGACTGAGGAATTGTTCCTTCAAATTTGTTGTCGTCCAAGTACAAGCCCCCCAAACTGGTACAACGGCCGATGGTGCTGGGGATTTCCCCTGATAACTTGTTGTTTGATACATTTAGCACTGTGAGATGCACCAAATCACCCACTTCACTTGGCAATGAACCAGTCAAATAATTATCAGACAGCTCTAAACCAATTGAAAGGGTTGAAAGCTCCATAAGCTTTTTAGGTATGCTGCCCGTTAGATTGTTATTATTAAGCAAAAGTTTTAACAGGTTTTGGCAGTTTCCAAGACTTGGAGGTATACTTCCTTCAAAACTGTTTCCGTCCATGTAGAGCTCTGTCAATGAAGTTATATTACCAAGGGAAGATGGAATTGGCCCAGAAAATTTGTTAGCACTCAAAGATAGTCTCTTCATTTTCTCGAGCTTCCCAATTTCTTCAGGGACAACACCCGCCAAATAGTTTTCACTTACATCTAGATCGGTAAGGTTTATAAGATTTCCAATGCCGTTTGGGAGGCTTCCATGTAACAAATTAGCCCCTAGATAAAGAACTTGTAGTTGGGTCGAAAGGTTGGCTATGGATCTCGGGATTTCTCCTCCAAAATGATTATAGCTAAGACCCAATATTTTAAGACTAGTACAATTAGTCAAGAAATTGAGAAAACTCAAATCACCAAGTTTTCCATTCCCCAGTCGATTGACTGCAAAGTTTAGCCAAGTTAAGCTTCGCAAGCTTCCGAGACTCTCTCCTCCAGGGATTGTCCCCGTGAAGTCATTAAAAGAAAAATCAATCTTTTGAAGTCTAGAAGCATTTGACAATGATACAGGAATATTTCCTGTGAAATTGTTCATACCACATGCAAATCCTACGAGATTAGGAAGCAAGATGCCGAGATTTGGTGGTAGCTCTCCATGTATGTGGTTTAATTGAACACCGAACATGTATATGGAAGAAATATTATAAATTGAAGAAGGGAGCATACCAGACAAATTATTGCCCCCAACGAGGAATATCTGCAAGGTTGTTATATGCCCGAGCTCATTTGGTATGCTTCCTTGAAAATTGTTGCGGGCAAGTCTAAGACTCCTCAAAGAAGAAAAATTTCCTATCCAACCTGGGATGGTTCCACTGAGATTATTTTTTGAAAGTTTTAGAACAGTCAAACTCAACCATGAACTGAGTTGGCGTGGAATCGACCCAATAATCTTATTGGAATAAAGATCGAAAAATCTTAGCTGTGAACAGTGGGACATATTAGTCGGAATTTTCCCGCCGAAAGAATTGAAAGACAGGTTGAGACTTTCCAGGGCACGTAGACGACCGAGTTCTTGAGGAATTTCACCATGAAATTTGTTATTTCCCAAGCTTATTTCAATTAGACAAGAAAGATTCCCAATGGAAGGTGGAATGGAGCCTACCAATTGTTTATCTTCCAGGTCCAGAATCAAGACTCTTTGGGTGGCGCGGTGGCAGGTAATGCCTACCCAACTGCAGAAGTGGACGAAATGATTCCACGAGCTCATGACACTGAGAGGATCTTCAGTTATTCCTGTCTTGAAGTCTAGCAAAGCCAAGCGATCAGATTCGTTTCCAAGCAGGGTAGGGCTGGGAAACGCTGCAGATTCTGGACATGTGCTCATCATGCACAAGACTAAGAGAATGAAGCCATGCAAGAATTTCAGCAAAACCAGATTACGAATAGTACGTGAATGCTCCATCATTGTTCGAAGGGAAATGGAAAACCAGAAAACCAAAGTTTAATTTGCACAAAAGCACAAAAGAGAAGATAATTGATTTTTTTTCTTTCTTTCCCTTAGTGTGATGCTTGCTAGCAGATAATTGATTTCTTAGTCGTTGGTATCCATGATAGCATCCACTAAGACAAAATGTTCTATCATTTCATTTCATCAATTTGACGAGAATTTTGAAATTGCACCCAAACGGTGACTTGGAGTTAGTGGAAGACTCCCAACTCTGAGTTCAATCTTTTGCAGCAAACAGTGTATGACCTCTTTATGGCCTCTCCTAGAGTTTGACACTTGTCCATTACTAACTCCACTCATAAACGTTGTTAACTCACTTGAAGCCATTCTTAAGAAATCTTATCCATTAAGATAGACCAACTTAGTAGTTAGTCCACAGAAATTAAGAAATATTATCTCATGTAAGAAAATACACTTGAGATTGGATGACCACAGATATTAAGATAGACCAACTTAGTCCACAGCTTAGAAGGAACGGAAGAGTTAAACCAACTTAGTCCACAGCTTAGGAGGAATGGAATAATCAGACCAACTTAGTCCACAGCTTTAGTTCGGTTGAGCCACCTAACAGTCTAATCCTTGTCATCCCCCTAGAAAGTTTTCAATCAAAGTTAGCATAGAACTAGGTTTTACACGAGAGAACAACTGGCGATAGGGCAGATTTTCTCGTACTGCTTTAATATATTTATTTCTAGTCAGGGTTTGCAAAGTTAACAGCGATCGAGAAGAGATGAGTTTAACCGGCATCGGCAAATACAAAAGAGCTTGTAAGTGTTTCGTCCAGTTGATATCATGTTAGAATATTTGGAGTAAATTCAAAGCGATTTCTTTTTATTTGGATTGCATAAGATTATCAAAACACACCCATGCTATCGTAAACAACGTGGCCCCTTGAATTAGCGATCTCACACAATCTCTAAAGGAGTGTAACATGTCCGATTGCACTGCCATTTGAACTCGTGCCAAATGTAACAAGTAATTTATCGGCTACAACCGGAAACAGTAAAACAAGTTTACCATTTTAACCACAAGCCGCTTGTAAATATTAGCTAAAAAATTACACGGTTTGAATGAACGAGTTCAGAATAATGTTACACGAGTCTGCACAAGCGAGGTCTCGAACAGAATTGCCTTCCGTTAGCTTTAACCGCTGCCGCTACTCCAGCAGTCACTCCAGCGCAAAGAACAGAAGACATATACTGTTGGGCATTTCGACCCGCTGCAAGTTGGATTTAGAATTTCTCAGGTCTTAGTGAATATATTGAATAGAACTCGCACCTGAGAACAAAGTTACATGTGCCAAGAATTCAGGCAAAACCAAATAATAGTAATACCTTGTTGAAGTGTGACGGATGTCAGTGTCAACCCTCCGATTAGCAAAGCTGATGCCACCGCTAGATACTGCAATGTTTGTTCTAACACTTAAAACTTGACTATAGATTCAGTGAAGCCATTTTAAAAGTGGCACAAGTTACCTTCTGTCGCAGCCAACTCGTGACGATTACATGCCAAGCTGGCCAATCAAACATCAAGTTTGCTAGAATTGAATTTTACTTCTCCTTTCGTTACAAAAAAGCATATCCATTAAATATCACACGTATTTGCTAAAGTAGGCATGATTTCTTACTAAGGGGGGTGTATTCAATTGAGAATTTGAGAGATTTTGATGGATTTATAAATCCATGAATTTTTATGGAGTCTAATTGATTTGTAGAGATTCCATGTAAAATTTTGATTCAATTCCCTCAAAATCTCTTGGGGAGAGAAGAGATTTGTGGATGCTTAAAATACACTACAAAATCTCTCAAATTCCCTCAAATTCCTCAACTTTTTCAAATTCTTTAAAATCAAATTCTAATTGAATACACCTGGAATGTTATAAACTTCTTTAAAATCCTAATTGAATACACCTGGATTTCTGAGGATTTTAATAAACTCTCTCAAAATCTTGATTGAATACACATTGAATTTCAGAGAATCACTTGAATTCCTGATTGAATACCCCTAGATTCATTAAAAGAATTAAAATCCCTCAAAATCCCAATTGAATACACCCCCCTAAATTTACTTTCAAGAAATGCAATTGAACCATCGTGATTTTTTGCTGATGTGATCTCGAAGCATATACATACAAGTTTGACGGTTGCGATCATTGAAATTAGTTTTGGATAATTCGTATCCCATCAAGTTTCAATGAATCAATAGTGTGTATTATGTGTTAGTGATGTGTGTGTGTGTGTGTATATATATATTTATTAAGTAGATTTAAATCCATTTATTTTGTACGTATAATTAAATTAACACGTGTTAATCATTATAAAAATAGTGGGATATGATATATGTGTGATAAAAAGTTAATAACTTAAAAAAAAAAAAAATTCTCACCACTTTTTTTAATTTTCATTTTTCCCTCTCTTTTTTGTTTTCTTTTCAACTTTTCTTATAATTTTCACTTTTCCCTCCGGTAGCCTACCCATCTTTTCATAATTCCCTCTCATTTTTATTTCATTTTCAACTTGTTTTATCATTTTCATTTTCCCTCCCTTTTTCTTCAAAAAGGGCGGCACTTTAAAGTTTAAATGGAATCAAAATGAATGGATTGTCTGTCCGATGGTTGGACTTGGATTGGAATATTGGATGCATCATGCATTGCTCATCGATTCATGCATATTATTAATTAATAATTATTATAGTTTTATAAAATTTAATATATATATATATATATATATATAATTATTATAGATGATTAATATTTTGGGGTATAATTATTATAGTATATATAATTATTATAATTATAATTATTATAGTTAAAATTTTGTGATTTATTTATTATAGTTAATTAACTTAATTTAATATATATTTATTTATTTATTATAGTTTTTAGGGGTGTAAAATTGTTAAATTAATATATATAATTATACTAGTATTTTTTTTAGGGTTATAAAATTATGAAATTAATATTCTGCTTATCGTGTATCGTGTTACCCACGTGTATACCCGAATTTACACGTTATCTTAACAGGTGCTATCGTGTTACCCGATAACGACCCGATTCGTTATCGTGTCGACCCAAACACCTGTTAATTTCGTGTCGTGTCGTGCCGTGTTATCGGGTCGTGTCAGAAATTGCCAGCCCTAGTGTCAAACCTCCGATTAGCAAAGCTGATGCCACCGCTAGATACTGCAATGTTTGTTCTAACACTTAAAACTTGACTATATATTCAGTGAAGCCATTTTAAAAGTGGCACAAGTTACCTTCAGTCGCAGCCAACTCGTGACGATTACATGCCAAGCTGGCCAATCAAACATCAAGTTTGCTAGAATTGAATTTTACTTCTCCTTTCGTTACAAAAAAGCATATCCATTAAATATCACACGTATTTGCTAAAGTAGGCATGATTTCTTACTAAATTTACTTTCAAGAAATGCAATTGAACCATCGGGTACTCCCCAAACCATCATAAACTAAAATATTGAGGTTCTGAGAAGATGAACCAAGATTTTATTATCCTACCAACTGTAACGGGATCTGAATAACTGATAACAAAGGGATATATATAAGCAGAATTGGAATTCAGACACTTCAATTTCTTTGAAAGATTCATTATACTTACAGAACAAGATTCTGCCCGGGATGGTGATATGTCCCTTCTAACTGATATATTAACAATTCCTGCAAAGTTATAATACTGGAAGGGACAAGAAAACAATAATAAATTAGGACCCTTCTTGTTCCACACTAAAAGCAGATATGAAAAGTGAGAAACTTCAAGTTTATAACTTGCCTATTTCCAGACGAACAGGGTTGTTCAGGAAGAATTCCAACTATAGGTTGGTCAGTTGGAAATGGAAACTCAGCAGCTTCTGTAGAATAGAGAAAAAGACCGGTTGCATTAGGTTATTACATAAGCAAATAAAAATTACACATTCCATAATTAAATTATATTGATGTTGACGTCACTGTGAAAAGAAATTTAATCATACAATTCTTCATGGAAGATATAAATATCAGAACTATCTTTCACATTGTACCCCACAACTTCTGAAACCAAAGTCCAAGCCTTCTCAGAACGGATCTAACAGAAAAGAAAGAGACAATTTTGTGGCACAAATCATAGATAAAAATAGCATCAACATTAACAATATTATAGGATCCTTCAGCAAAATGAGGTTCACATGAAATATATCTGATCATATAAATGTTGGGAAAACGTCCTATTTTGAAAAAAAAAAAAACCCTCATCTATGGATGAAGCTCTTATATCTATATATTTAGCTTCTTCTGTGACGAGAAATGCAACATTAACTAGGAAAATCATACACTATAGAAGCAAAGAAATGATAAAATTTTAAGCTACAGTTATAAACCAACAAACTGAAAAAACTATTCTGCATATATTAAAGAATTTGCAGAAATATGATACGGCAATTGCAATAATTTTCCCTCCTCTGCATCATACTTCACCACAGCCACTGGAGCATACTCATCGCCAACATACCTGCAAGTTTTAATACAGCAAACAAGTTATGAACCGAGCCTCTCCAGCCAATCAGTGGCTGCCTGAAAATAGTTGTAACATTTTTTTTTTTGGAAAGTAGTGTACATTAAACTGGAGCCATGGATTACAGAAAAAGCGGTTATATTTGTTTCCCATTCTAGACAATAAACTAGGGACCTGCTCTCGAGATTCCAAACCTGCCAAAATTGAGAAGTAATCGATCACTTGTTTAAAATTTAAATAAACGATAGTTTCATGTTTAAGCACTTCATAGAATTTAAATTCTGGCACTGAATTATGAACAGCAGTTTCCAAGTCAACAGCCTACTATTATCTGCTCCTATCCATCTGTATTCCCTGCTTATGATATCCACCCTTATTCAGGTGTTCATAGGGTATATTTTTGTTATGATGGTAAAATTATTGAATCCAAAAGTGACCATTAATGCCAAATGCCAAATACTTAGCATTACAATGACACCGATGTTGATAATTGCCTAAATATAACTGAAAGAAGATGCATATGATGCAGAAGTTTAATGGAGTCATCATGTGTCACACGGATGGAGTTGAGTTGGACACACGCAAAGGAAACTGCAGACTCGATAAAGAGCCCATACCTGAATATCATTATCATTCAAGATGCTCACCAAATAACCCTGGTTTTGTAGAAACTGCCAAAATACAGTATGAAGAATTAGTTTGCTGACCCAACAACTAATAAGACAAGAGTATAATTTTCAAGGATGTGTTTGTGATTAAGAAAAAAAAAAGTTTTACCATAAAAGTTATATAAATATATCATTCAAAAAAATGTTTCACCCTAAACAGTTTACTATTGATACTTTATCCTTGTAACTAAACAAGGGGAATGAATGGTGCACACGGATACCTCAATGTATTTGTAAGGCAGTTGCTTCGGGGATAAAGAGTCCTTCAGTACCATCACCACCGATTACTTTAATCCTCCCATCCCTACTAAACAAATAAGAATCAAAACAACAATGTGATTTGTCTGATGCAGGGATATCATATCATATGTATTTTGCCATTCAAACGTTTTGGTACCACAGAAACGAATAGCAATTCCGAGAAATGTGGAACAGCAATGCTTAGTAGCAAGATACCTCATTAACCACACGACTGTGCGCAATGCTAAGTAGATTGGTTTTCGATCAATTCACACACCGAAAACAGCATAAACAAAAAAAAAAGAAAAAAGAAAGTAGGTGCATTTTGACTCACAATGTTCCAATGGCCAAAAGGCGCTGAATCGGGTCGAAAGCAAGAATGGAGGCCGTGGATGGGATGCCATAGTGAACTGCAACTCGCAGGTCCAAGTGTTCCGCCGTCAAACTCCCGTGTGGCAAATTATGCTGAAACCAACAATTTCCAATGGAAAATCCCAATTAAAAAAATGGGCAAGTATCAGTCCAAATGTCGATACCAAGAGGCCCCAAATTTATATAATCCAAGTATTCGAGCATAAAAATACACAGAAATGAATAAAAAAAAATCATAAAAAATAATCCATTGATGCAATATCCAATTTTCCAGGATACTAGCAAGATAAAGCATCGGAATTTAATCCAACCCAACAACAAAGAAATGGAATTTTAACCAAAAAACGCAAATTACGAAGCTAAACTGAAAAATTCGAAAAAAAATGACAGAAAAAAGTGGCGGCGATCGATTGCTTGGGAATAAGATTTTACCTGAGAGTTCTTTATGGCTTTCTGCAAAAGCCGCTTGGCGAACATCGCGAATTCGAATTTGCAGCTGAAATCTTTGGCTTTCTGCAAAAGCAGCTGGATTGGACTAGCGGAGGAGAATTTTTATGTTTGTTTCAGTGATCAGACCGATAGCGTTCCCACTCTTAAAGAGTTGTAAAAATTTCGAATCAGTAAATGACAAAAATTGAAATTAAATGAAAAAAGTAAATAAAAAGGTGCTCAGCCGTTGTTTATGGGGGTTGTATCCTCTGCGGTCACGATTATTTCGTATTCGGTACGCAGTCGGCAATCCCTTCGTTGGAAGCGAAGGCAAAAATTACAAATGGAGTAGATGAAAGTAGACATCACCAAAAGCGTCACGGAAACCAAAGGAAAGCATTAGCAATATCTTCTCTTTTTCTTTTCATACAAGCAATTTTTTATGTTGGATTGTAATTTAATTTGATCGCAAGAAAGCATTCGATTGTGTATAAAGAGCATATTTATTTTACTCAAAGTGGTTACGCTTATGTCTACAAAACATAACTCGTCATGTATTAACAACTTATTCTTATTTGACCAAATTTTATAAAAAAAAAAAGGAACTAAACCAAATCGGCCACCTAGTTCGAATCACCAATTGATGGGTTATTATGCCCACTTCTAGAGCTAACTTTGAAGTAGGGGTGGTAGTGGGTCGTGTCGAGGTACTAATCATTTGCGACATTATTCGACTCCTAAAAAAGACATGTTTAAGCTTGACTAGAGATTCATCTTGGTTTTTGTAATAGCTCTTTTTTCTCCTTTTGACAGATAAGGCTTGATACTGCGATGACGTTATCCCAAAGTTATAATGACATTATCCCAAAGTTATAACTCTCAATCTTCTTTCTACGGAGCACGGAGCAAAGTTTTTCATTTTGTTGCCTAATATAAAACAGATGTGCTATGGTCTCTCATTTCTCACGCATGTGAGAGTGACACGTATAATGCTGTCTTCATGAATATTTATTGATTTGATGTTGCTTTAAACTACTGAATAAACGTTCTTGTTGTTTCGCGTGTCATGGTCGCTTGGCAACCTATTGGTTTATGTATGGGGGTCTATGATATGTGTCACAGGTATAAAAACATGCATAAGCGTCTCTCTCTCTCTCTCTCTCTCATCTTCCATTTACCGTAATTCAAGTTTCCTCTGTTTTTTTAGTCTAAATTATAAGGATTTGTAAGGTATCTGAAGGAGAAGAAACAATTTGGAGCCCCTCTTGCAGCTTTCCAGATCAACCAAGAGAAACTTGTCTGTATGCTTGGTAATGTTCAAGCTATGGTTCTTATAGGTTGGCGCCTCTGCAGGCTATATGAGGCGGGTAAAATGATTCCAGGTCATTCTAGCATGGGGAAGGTAAGAAAAAATGACGTCCTGATGCATTTAATTATCCTATTGCTTATACATTCAAAATGTTCAAAATACTAAATGGGTGCAATTTTCAGTCATGGATCACTCTAAGGGCAAGGGAAACGGTTGCTCTAGGGAGGGAATTACTTGGTGGCAATGGAATCTTATCTGATTTTCTTGTTGCAAAGGTAATTTCCTGATTATCTGTGGATTAGGTAACGTCTGCTATTGACTCCTTTAGCGTAGGAATCTGATTGCATTGGATCTTAAACGTGCCATTGAGAAGCTGTTTCTTTTGCGAAGGGTGTTTGTTATATATGTACACCTTTTAGTTATTTCTATCACCTTTTAAATGCATTCATTTTGTGGTCACCTTGCAAGCTTCCGGTGATTTGGAACCCATCTACACATTCGAAGGCACGTATGACATCAACGCCTTGGTCACCGGTAGGGAAGTCACTGGCATTGCCAGCTTCAGGCCAGCTGCATCGACCCAGCGAAGCCGTCTGTAGTGTAACTTCTCTGAATCTCAACTCCCTCCACAAGTCTCTTTCATTAATAACAAGGTTGTCTGATGTCAAAAGGGAAGTGAATTCATCCATTGACAACCAAAAATAAGGATGCCTTATAAATTGTTGTTTTTAGACATTGTATCGGTATAGTTCTGAAAGACAAATGAACGATCCTAGCAGACCCCTGAATTATTCGCCAAAAATGCGCCATACCTGGGCTTTGCGACGCCGGCATAACTCCGTGGGCAGACAAAGGAAATGAACTTTTTTGAAACCTTATGTCCAAAGATTGCTAAAAGTCAGTTGTTGGTGTTGATTATTGACTCAAACAATTGTAGTATGAAACCAACAAAGGGTTTCGGCTACTTTTGTGGTCAAAGTTGGTGGTAGGCATAATACATGTGTCAAATTCATGGATGCACTTATGCCTAACTTTGTTAGGCCTTTGGCCATTGTTTCTTTGGCTATAAAAGGAGAAGCATAAGCAACCTTAAGATCATCCCATAACCAAGAGAAAAGGAAAATAGCAAGAAGCCATTCGGCATAGAGAAGAATTTTCTCAAATTGTCTTGCTTTGTATTTTTGGTTTTCTTTTCTTATTGTAAGTGTGAGAGCTTGGGTTATTCGGGTCTTTGGGAAATTGAGTGATAAACACTATTGTATGTTCTCATTGATTATAGTGGAATACTCCGTCGTCTCCAAACTGGATGTAGGCATTGCCGAACCAGTATAAATCTTGGTGTTCTTGTTGGTATTGTTCCATTTATCTTTTGTCAGTTATTGTGGTTTATTTTTCACTCACACTTGGTTGACGCTTCCGCACAACAAGTGGTATCAGAGCCCAGTTTTTTCGACTGGGGTTTGTTCGTGGGAGTGAGAAATTTGTTGGCGCTATAATCCCGTGAATAGTGCCGAGTAGATGGCTGGAGATAAAGATGAATCTGGGAAGGAGTCGACATCGTCTTCGTCAGCACCTAGACATCCAATTGCCACTACAAGGTTAGAGGTTGATAAATTCAATGGCTCTAATAATTTTGGTATGTGGCAATGTGAAGTTATGGATGTGTTGTATCAACAAGAGTTGGATATGGTTCTGGAAGATAAACCAGAAGATATTGATGACAAGCAGTGGACGCGAATTAATCTTCATGCTTGTGCTGCTATTCGATCATTCCTTGATAAGGAGTTGAAATACCCGTATATGAAGGAAACTTCTGCTAAGGAGTTATGGACGAAATTGGAGGAAAAGTATATGACTAAGAGCGCAGAAAATCGGCTCTTCCTGAAGAAGCGACTCTTCCGATTTCAGTATAGTCCAGGTATTTCTATGCATGAACACCTCAATGATTATAATAAAATACTTGCTGATTTAGCAAACCTTGATGTGAAAATTCCTGACGAGGACAAGGCACTATGTTTGTTAAATTCATTGCCTGATGATTATGATCATTTGACAACTACTCTGTTGTATGGAAAATCCGAGGTGAAACTTGATGAAGTGTCTGCGGCATTGGTGAATCATGAGTGTCGTAAGAAGGAACTGAAGACTCACAATTCACAAACCGAGGCACTTGTTGCAAGGGGTCGAACAGAGGAAAGAAAATCTGGGAAGCGGGGAAAATCTCGTTCAAAGTCACGAGGGAAGTTTCCTGCTAAAGATGAATGTGCCTTTTGTCGCCAAAAGGGTCATTGGAAGAAAGACTGCCCCAAATTGAAGAACAAAGAGAAGGAGAAAGCGGGTTCTGAAGCAAATATTGCAAAATCTGGAGATGATGATTTCGAGTTTGCTTTGGCTAGTTCATCTACTGATGGTCACTCCAATGAGTGGATTTTGGATTCAGGTTGCACCTATCATATATGTCCCATTCGGGAATGGTTTTCTAGTTTTGAGAAGCTGGATGATGGAGTTGTTTTGATGGGTAATAATAATGCCTGCAAAACACAAGGGATAGGCAAAATCTGTTTGAAAATGCATGATGGAACAGTCAGAGAATTAAGTGATGTTCGGTATATACCGGATATGAGGAAAAATCTTATCTCTCTGGGAGCTTTGGAATCCAAGGGTCTCAAGATCACCATGGAGGGTGGAGTTCTTAAAGCTGTGTACGGGGCACTGGTGGTAATGAAAGGTACAAGACGAAATAACTTGTATTTCTTGCAGGGGAATACAGTTATTGGTGGAGCAGCTGTCACCGAAGCTGCTGACGCAGATAGCACAGACACCACGAGGTTATGGCATATGCGTCTTGGGCATGCTGGTGAAAAAGCGTTGCAAGGATTGGTGAAGCAAGGCTTATTGAAAGGTGCAAAGGCATGCAAATTGGAATTCTGTGAGCATTGTGTGTTGGGTAAGCAAACTAGAGTAAAATTTGGCACTGCTATTCACCACACTAAAGGCATTCTTGATTATGTTCACACTGATGTTTGGGGACCTTCCAAGAATGCATCTTGGGGAGGTAGCCATTATTTTGTCTCCTTTATTGATGACTTCTCTAGAAGAATATGGGTGTACACCATGAAGCGTAAAGATGAAGTCTTGAAGATATTCCTGAAGTGGAAAAAGATGATTGAAACGCAAAGCGGTCGAAAGATCAAGACTCTCAGATCAGACAATGGGGGTGAATATAAGTCTGATCCTTTCTTGAAAGTTTGTCAAGATGAGGGTATTGTGAGGCACTTCACGGTTAGGGAGACACCGCAACAGAATGGGGTGGCGGAGCGCATGAACCGTACTTTGCTTGAGAAAGTTCGGTGTATGTTGTCTAATGCTGGTTTAGGCAAGGCGTTTTGGGCTGAGGCAATCACTTATGCAAGCCATCTCATTAATCGATTGCCAGCTGTTGCGAACGAGGGCAAAACGCCCATGGAGGTATGGTCTGGTAAACCTTGTACTGATTACAAGTTTTTACACATATTTGGTTGTCCTGCTTACTATCATGTCAGAGAAAGCAAGTTGGATCCAAGAGCAAAGAAAGCTCTATTTATGGGCTTTAGCACTGGCGTGAAGGGATACCGACTCTGGTGTCCAGATGAGAAGAAATTTGTTGTAAGCAGAGATGTGACTTTTGATGAGGCTGCTATGGTTAATCAGAACAAGCATGAAGGTGAAACTGAAGCGACCAAGACCATGAGTAACTCAAAGCAGGTGGAGTTACTGAAGACTCCAGTTGTTCCAGTAAGGCCTAGTCCTACAGTTAATTCTGATGATGAGGACGAGGATGATGAAGAGGAGGCACCTACCCAAGAGCCTCCACAGCAACAAGACTATATTGCAACCAGAAGATCGAGAAGGGAAATTCGAAAGCCTGCTCGATTTACTGATATTGTGGCTTATGCACTTCCCGTTATTGAAGATGATATTCCATCCGCCTACAAAGAAGCTGTCATGAGTTCAGAGTGCGAGTTGTGGAAGAAATCTATGGATGAGGAGATGAAATCTCTTCATAAAAATAAGACTTGGAAGCTGGTTCAGTTACCAAAGGGGAAGAAAGAAATTGGTTGTAAATGGGTGTATGCCAAAAAGATGGAATCTTTGGGAAAAGACAATGTAAGATTCAAAGCCAGATTGGTAGCTAAAGGCTATGCTCAGAAAGAAGGCATTGACTACAATGAGGTATTTTCTCCTGTAGTAAAACATTCTTCTATTCGTATTCTGTTGGCTTTGGTTGTGCAGTTTGATCTGGAGTTGGCCCAACTTGATGTCAAGACTGCGTTCTTACATGGTGATTTGGAGGAAGAGATTTATATGTCTCAGCCAGAAGGTTTTAAGGTTGCTGGAAAGGAAAATTGGGTTTGCAAATTGGAAAAATCATTGTATGGCTTGAAGCAGTCTCCAAGACAATGGTACAAGCGATTTGATCAATTTATGATCGGGCAAAAGTACACAAGAAGTCACTATGACCATTGTGTATACTTTCGCAAACTACAAGATGGAACCTTCATTTATCTGCTTTTATATGTTGATGATATGCTTATAGCATGTAAGAGCAAAGTGGAGATTGAAAGGTTGAAGACTCAACTGAGTAATGAATTTGAGATGAAGGACTTGGGAGAAGCTCGGAAGATACTAGGTATGGAAATTGAAAGAGATAGAGCGAAGGGCAAGATTAGTCTGTGTCAGAAGCAGTATTTGAAGAAGGTACTACAACGGTTCAAGATGAATGAAAATTCAAAACCGGTTAGTACACCTCTTGCCCCTCATTTCAAACTTAGTGCTTCTATGTCTCCTAAAACTGTTGAAGAGAGTCAGTACATGGCTCAAATTCCTTATGCAAATGCTGTTGGTAGTTTGATGTATGCTATGGTGTGTACTAGGCCTGATATTTCACAAGCTGTTAGTATTGTCAGTAGATATATGCATAAACCAGGAAAAGAGCATTGACAAGCTGTGAAATGGATTCTACGGTATATTCTGGGTACTGTGGATGTTGGTTTATTGTTCCAGCAGGATAAAGTTACTGGTCAATGTGTTGTTGGATATGTGGATTCTGATTATGCAGGTGATTTGGACAAGCGTAGGTCCACTACTGGTTTTGTATTCACTATTGCTGGAGGTCCAGTAAGTTGGAGGTCGATTCTGCAATCTACAGTTGCTTTGTCGACTACTGAGGCTGAATACATGGCTGTAACAGAATCTATAAAGGAAGCCATCTGGCTTCAAGGGTTGCTTGATGACTTAGGGGTTCAACAGGACCATGTGGATGTTCATTGCGACAGTCAGAGTGCTATTCATTTAGCAAAGAATCAAGTTCATCATGCACGTACGAAACACATTGATGTGAGGTTCCATTTTGTTCGTGAGATTATTGACGAGGGAGATATTCTTCTTCAGAAGATTGGGACCGCTGACAATCCTGCGGATATGTTAACAAAGCCAGTTTCGTTGCTCAAGTTTAAGCACTGTTTAGACTTGATTGGCATTTGTAAAATTTGTTGATTGCCCCATGGGGGATTGGGAGACGACCATGAAGGAGTTCTACTTAGAGGGTTTGAGTCAAGGTGGAGATTGTTGATTATTGACTCAAACAATTGTAGTATGAAACCAACAAAGGGTTTCGGCTACTTTTGTGGTCAAAGTTGGTGGTAGGCATAATACATGTGTCAAATTCATGGATGCACTTATGCCTAACTTTGTTAGGCCTTTGGCCATTGTTTCTTTGGCTATAAAAGGAGAAGCATAAGCAACCTTAAGATCATCCCATAACCAAGAGAAAAGGAAAATAGCAAGAAGCCATTCGGCATAGAGAAGAATTTTCTCAAATTGTCTTGCTTTGTATTTTTGGTTTTCTTTTCTTATTGTAAGTGTGAGAGCTTGGGTTATTCGGGTCTTTGGGAAATTGAGTGATAAACACTATTGTATGTTCTCATTGATTATAGTGGAATACTCCGTCGTCTCCAAACTGGATGTAGGCATTGCCGAACCAGTATAAATCTTGGTGTTCTTGTTGGTATTGTTCCATTTATCTTTTGTCAGTTATTGTGGTTTATTTTTCACTCACACTTGATTGACGCTTCCGCACAACAGTTGGGTCAAAGGAAAGCTTGCCAAGGGCTTCTGTATTGACTAGATTATCCTACCACAAGAGAAGCAAAAGCAAAATTCCCACCAAAAGCTGTTGGGTTTTGTAGGATAAGATTTTTGACGGGTAGCTAAATGTCATAAGCAGTTACATCTTTGACTGTAACCTTCCAAAATGTTGTCTTCTACCCCCACAAGGCCAAGGGAGCCGTTACACACCCATGAGTTTCGAAGACATTGTTAATCAACAATTGTCGTCTATAAGATAAAAAGTTGCTCTTAAGTGCTTGGAGTTTGGTCTAATTGGCCTTCAAGTGGGAGAAAAGTTTGACTAGAAGTGTCTAATCAAGTTTCGTTCTCTTGATCATCCAGGAACCTTTCCTTAAGCGATTGGAATTTGATCTAATTGGACTCCAAGCAGGAGAAAAGTACGAGTAGAAGTCTGGTCGAGTCTTGTTCTATTGACCATACATTCCAAAAATCATACATTTCCTTCTGGTGAGTCTTGTTCTATTGACAATACATTCCGAAGATCATACCTTTTAGTAATATTTTTGGTGTCTAATCGAAACTTATAAAGTGTCAATTTTCTTTGTAACTAAAACAAATTATATTATCATTTTTAATTCATTGTGTTCCAAATTTAAATTTACCGTGTCCCAAGTTCAAAACTTTCTTTTATATCAATTATTTTAAAAAACATTTTCATCATCCAAGCTCCATTGCAAAATGCAATCATATTAAATATAACATAATGCACATCTCAAAATTACCATTACCATCCATAATCAAAATTATTAGCCTAACTACCAACGGTGTCTTGGTCTAGTGGTGCCAGGGGCTAGACTTGGTAGGGAGAACTACGGTTCGATCCCCCGCAAGCCCGTTGGGAGGAGTTTAAAACCTTAACCCCGGGACCCGCTCCGAAACCGGATTAGTCGGCCCAGTGGGTTCGGATACCGGTTGGGAAATAACCAAAAATTATTAGCCTAACCCACCATACATTATCCTCCAAAATATAAAACTCTAAATTCTACCACCTGCTACTAATTGGACTCCAACCACCACCGCCTCCGCTCAATTCCCGCTGCTTCTCGGCGTCCCTCTCCAACCCCAAACTCCGAATCTTCAGCTGAAACTGCATCACCGCCGTCAAAAACCTCACTGCCTGCCCCGGGCTCAGCAAATCCACCAGCTTCGTCGCCATCGTCGTCCTCAGCAAGTTGGCATTCTCCACCACGGTCTCCAATGCCGACTTAAGCGACTTGATCACCGCGTCGTCCTCCACGATCTCCCCGTGCCCGGCCCTCCCGTAGCGCCGCACCGCATCCATGAACGGCGGCGCCGCCACGCTCTCGTGAATCTTGGCGAGCTTGTCGTTGAGCGCGCGCTCCTCCACCTGTGTCGCCTCCCTCAGCCGGGCCATCCTGACCCGCTGCTGGTCGCTCAAATCGGGCACCGACTCGGTCACGAGCCGGAATACGATACCCGGTTTGTACCCGGCGATCCAAAGCAGGCTCCTTTCGTGGGAAGTATACCACGTCGGCGAGAAAACCAGTAAAACATCCCGCTGTCCAAGTCGCGATTTCTCGTCGTAATACTGTTGGTAATGGAAGAGAACCCGAGACACCAAATCTCGGAGGTCTTCATCTCGGGCCTCGTCAATCGTCTGCTGGGCCGATAAGAGCTCATCGAGGAAGTGTTCTTGCCGGACCAGCCAGCCCTCGTAGAATGCCTCGAATGTGTTCGACGCATTGCCGCTGTTAAAGCCGTTTGTCATAACCAAAACAAAAACAGCAAAGCCTGGGGTTTTAATGGCGACGAAAAAACAGAGAGATGGGTGGGATTAAATAGGAGGTGGGATTCGAAAGGTGGGGGATTTCTTTTGTGATTTTGGTTTTTTTATTTGCTTTGTGGGCAAGTAATGCTAATGGGTGAGGATACTTCGAGAGCAAGGTTCATGCATTTTGTTTTTTTCAGAGAGAGAGAGAGAGAGAGAGAGAGAGGAAAACAGAGGAGGTAAGGCTCAGACGGAGACGCGTGTGCAGGTGGAGGCCATTAGAGAGAGAGAGAGAGAGAGAGAGAGGGTATGTATATAACTGAAAGATATCGGTGGGTTTTGTCTCGTAGTGAAGCCAGAGGAGTATGAAGGTGTTCAAAGCGGTGGGAGAGGAAGGAGGAAAGAGGAAAGATGTTTTGGTTTGTGATTCTTTTGAGTGTGTTTTTTGCACGTGTTTTTGTCAAAGAGGGGAAGAGTGGGGGTGGGGGTGGGGGTGGGTAATGGGTGTTGGTTTCGATTTGACAAAGAAAGGGCAGAAAAGATGAGGGGTTTGGTTTGGGGCTGCCCGGATGACGGGGCAACACGTCTCGAGGCTGCCAAGTGTAGGGATTGTGTGAAGCCAAGTCATCGTTTTTGAGTTTTGGGGGTGGTGGTGGGGAGGTTAAACCCTCGGGGGAGGGACGTCTTTCTAAATAGGCAATGTTTGCCTTGGTGCAAGCGGGGGGGAGTAGTTAGATGGCTAAGTACAAAAGAAGTGTGAAGGATGGATGCTTTGGTTGTTAGTTGTTAGTTCGGTTTGAATTGGACTATTTTGATGAGACGGAATTCTTTTTTCAGTTGTATTTGGGTATGCGTTACTTACTTTTTGGATATGAGTTAACAAGAGATTATGTTACCTTTTTATTCCTTGCATTTTAGTAAATGCATGATGTCGGGAGTGAGAATTATACTCATACTTTGCATTCTCGTTCTTGATAAGTAAACATACCACTATTGAGTTGGATAGGGGTTCACCATATTGTTCTTCCATACAATAGTATACAATTTACTTGAGGTAACATTTTTGTTGCATGAAAGACTCATCTAAAGGGGATAATCTATTCTAAGGGGGGAGGGGGGCTAAAAGAACTTTTTGGATACAACATTATTCTGCATTTAAGTGGCTGGTTTAGGCCACATAATGGGTCAATCACTTACTAGATATTAAACTCAACACAAAAAAGAATACGTTCTTGCTATTAATGTGAATCAAATCCGGGACCTCAAACTTACAAATAAAGAACAATACCGCTTCATTGTATAATTAGTCAGACTAACTTGAACTTGATCTCAATTTGCTTCCCGGTCCTAGTCACTAGCTTGTGTGATGATGGGAGAAAATAATAAAGTGGGATGCAGCTCCAAGCGATTGCTGATTGCAATGAAGTTGAAGGGTAGGTGACAAATTTGCCTACCATGAGAAATGTTCAGCAAACAAGCTACTGCGCTGCTTGAATTGAGAAAATTGGTTCATAACGTGTACCAATTGTTGCAAGTGATCATCTTTTAGGAGATTCGGGTGTCGCCATTTGGCATTTTTGACCAGCCAATGATGGTTGTGGTGGCTTCTGTGTGGCACATAGATAAAAAGCTCATTTAGAAGTGTTTTTCAAATAACTGAAAACGTTTTTTATGAAAATATTTTTTAAAACAATTATAATAATAAAAAAAGTAAACTCTAGAAAAGCACTTCATGTAATTTTAAAACTCAAAAACATTGTGGGTTTTTAACCAAAATGGTTCCTGAGATTTAAAATCAATAAAAGTAATCCATGTGATTGTCAACCAACAATTATTTTGGTTTATTTTGCAAAATCTCTGAAAAATTGAAGAAATCATCCGTTCAAGTAGAGGGGTTGATTTGGAAAAAAATACCCTCAATTTAACAATTTTTTTTTACAAAATGACCATAATGATTGACGATGAGCAATTTTTTGAACCAATTCTATCGATCATAAACCATAAGGACCACAATAAGGAGTTATGCCAATCTCAGATACCACTTTAACTAAAAACCAAACATTTTCTCTAAAAACGCTTTCAATCATTTTAAAACGAATTTGTTTCTTCTTATCACCTCAACAACTCAACAAGTTGCAATTCTTTTTATGCATGAAGTGGGAAATCCAATGAGGTTTGAACTTTGTCGTACACATCAAAATGATTCGTTGAAATATACATTCAACAACTCTAATGTACTAAAAACGTATTATACACATACGTACATATTGAAACATATGTTTTTCAGTAATCTCGCTCACGCTAATGATCTATGTTCTTAAGAAGATATGTGAATAATATTTTTGTGAATTCACACTTATACGACTCTTCACATTCCATAGAGCTTGATCGAAATCTGAATGGCTGGATCATCTAACAAAGGTGTTCATTTGTAGACCATAAGTTTTGAATCGCATAGTAATGGGGTCTTTTCTTTTGACTACCCTAATCTCGGGGGAAGCGATCGGACTCGGGAGCAAAGGGTAGGACACACTACCAAGCCAAAATCATTAAGCGGGGTGTACTCAATTGAGATTTTGAAAGATTGTAAAGAGTATAGCGTCGACTTACTGAGCAATCTTTAGCATGGAGTCCCCAATTCATACATCCATTTCACAATTTCAGTAGAAGATAAAAAGGAAATGCCAAGTTCATCTACTTGAATCTTAAATCACATATGAAATTGGATCAACAAAGCTCCTCAGATGCTCCTGCATCGACTGATAACGCTAATGCACATTCAAAAGTTTCGAGACTAACCCAATTTGTTTTTCTTAGTTATCAATTTTATGTTGTAAAGGGAAAAGGGGAATGACCTGATATAAATAATATTAAATTTATTTGTGAAAACATAAAAGAATGGAGTAATGGGTTTTTGAGTCATATTAGCTTATTCATTTGCCTATAAAATTAACTCAAGCAAATGTTTTAGAGAGAACACGACACAATATAGAAATTCATGTAAGCGATACGAGAGAGGGAAAAAAAATGAGAAGTATCTTTATACTCCTATTATTTGAAATAATGAAAGCCTAAAAACTAAATCTGCAGTATTAGTTTCTAGTTAAATCTTGACCATTCTTGTCTACTTCTTTGAGTGTTTGGGCTTGTTTTAGGAGTGTGCAAAACTTTGACAAACAATAAGCGTAACGTCGGACTGAATTGTATAGACAAGGCTTATTAGCACATCCCTTTTTCACATTGTATGTGGGAGCGAACAAAGTATGAAAGATACACTACTAGAAAAAGGGCTATAGGACACCATTGTAAAGCCACCATTTGCTATCGGTGTTGATGTAAAAAAGAATACCACTGTTGTTTATTTTTGGTGTCTTTCAAGCTGAGGTTGGTGGCTTTTAAGTTGAGAGCCACCGATGATTGGTGCTAGGCTAAACCTTTCGTGCAAAATACAATTGAAAAAAAAACTGAAAACAAAAAGCTATTAATGTTCTTTCTCCTTTAACAAACGACAAACTCCTCTCCTACATTCTCTCTCCTCTCTTCCTCCTTCTTTCTATCTCTCCTCCCTTCCCCATTCATTCTCTCCTCCTTCTCATATCCACTCTTCCCTTCTTCTCACGAGACAGCGCCGCCGTCCACCGGTCGCCAATGACCGTCATATTATACCTCCATAATCCTCTTTCCGTCCTCTTTTCAATCCCCAAGTTAGTTTCTACAATTCGTAGCCGAATTTCCTCAATTTCAGATCTAAGAAACGGTGACCGCGGGTCTTCCGGCCAAGCCGGCCGGTGTTGGACCTCCGACGGTCTTGAGTACTACGTTGGGATGTTGTCCTTTGTCGATAAGGACTAATTGGAGCCTGGGTGGGCGATTTTGATGCGTAATATGGTAATTGGAATTCTGGGTTTTATGGTTTTTGATTGGGTTGATATTATTTGGTTGTTGATGCTTTTCTGTTAATGTTTAGCTTTTGTTGGTTCAAAAATTTAAACTTCGAGAAATTTTGATGAGAACTTGTTAGGGATTGGTCGGCAATGGGTGTGATGAGGTCGGAGTTGGTTCAACCTCATCACCACAACAGAAACTATTGCAACCAGAAAGCCTCGTCAGCCTCAACCATGAGTTTACGTGCATGGGGTAAGTGATTGAAACTTTTTATGTTCAGTTTTTTTATTTTAATACTAATGATTTTTTTTGCTTGATGTAATTAAAGATCAAGTAGCGCTCCATTGACAGTCAAGGGGTGAAAAGAATTAACTATGGAGGAGAAGATGGAAATTGCGAATGGTTTAAAGGTGAGTTAACAAGTTCTTTGGCAATAATTTTATTTATCTGATTAAAGTTTGATAAAAAGTTGAATTGTGGAAGTATGTTTATTTATTAATTTGAGTGTGGGCAATTGTAATACTCGGTGAAGAAGTAAGTTGTTAATGTTCCACTTTTTAATTTGTTACTTGTTTCTAGTAGCTGTAATTATTATTGAAATATACATATATACATTGTTGTGAAATACTATTTAACATATGAGATTACTCTGTAATGTCTGAGAGCTCTTCTTGTATTCTATGTTCGGAGTCTAGAAACTGGAAAACTATTTGTTTTTAGTGTTTGTTTTATGCTTGAAATATGCTTCAAGGTTGATTTGCTGTTTTTTTAATATGTTTCAAGGTTAGAGAAAGCTGATTGAGGGACATTGGTAACTATAAGAATAGAGTGCCCTGTTTTGGAGCCAAGCTCTGATAATTTCTTATCATCATTACTTGCTACTACTCCATAATTAGTCTGGTACTATTGTCATGGAATTCATTTTTATTTATTGTGTTTTGGTTGGTCTTATTTCATTTTTATGTTACATGTAATCTCTTCATAAAGCTAACTCCAAATCTTAGTTTCTCTTTTGGTTTTGGTAATCTGTCATTCTCTAAAGCTCTTTTTGTTGATTTGTGAAATAAATTTGGAGCTTTTACATAAACTGCAGTCTTAATTAAATTTTGTTGTTACCGGTCACAGAAAAGTTGATAGCAAAGGTATCCTTTCGAACTTGATTTTAATTTTTTAAGTTTTTGTTCTTATTTTTTTATGTATTATTTTTCGGAAACTTCAAGCATCTAATTTGTGCATTATAGTGCACTGTTTTGGTAGAGAACCTACCTGAGGATCATTCAGTGGAGAACCTTTAGAGTATACTTGGTGATGCTGGAAAGTATGTTCTTTTCCTTCTTTTTGGTTATAGCATGGTTTTCAATCTTCTAGTTAAGATTATACATATGAAGTTGCATTTCATACGATAAAAGTGTAACATCTGTGTCTTTCTATCTCAATCTCGCTCTCAATTGCTTATAATTTTTTGGCAAAACATGTTAATCACATTTGCTAATTTTCTGCTATCCAAAATTTTGTCTTCCATCGTTTGTTTTTCCCTTCCTTATATCTGTCACTATTATTGATAATCAAATGTTTTTGTTCAAGTTATTAGTCATGCAAGTCTGCACACTAAATAAAGTTTTCAAGACATTGAAGTTACGGTAAGCCATCATACATTATAAAGAATTTATAACTTTTAAGTGATTGCAAATTTGGTTGACAATGGAAACTATGAAGATGTAATGGATTTTCGAATCATTGATCCAACCAAAGTGGATATTTATGTCATCTATTTCATAAAGGCTAAATAGCGGAAATAGTACCTAAGATATGCATAATTCCTCATTTTAGTCCCTAAGATTCCAAATCAATCAAAGTGGTCCCTGAGATTGTCCACCGTCCATCATTTTGGTCCTTCCGTTGGAGCTCTTGGCCGGAAGTTTGGGCAATTTTCAAAGCTTCGTAACTCAATCGTTTCTTAATCAAATTCGACCAATAATATATCAAAATGAAGATAAGAAAGTGTAGAATAAGATTATACCCATTTGGAAGCCCAATGGTTGTCATAGATGGCCAGAAAATAGCCTCAAAGTTGATTGGTCCGAGCGAAAACTTGAAAACTCACCGGAAACTGGGTAAACTTTAAACGTTAATAACTTCTTCAATACTCAACAAAATCAAGTGATTCAAAAACAAAAACCATACCTATCGACGAGACGCAGAGAATGATATCTTTTTAGATAGCTAAATCACCGTGGGTTGGCCGGAAAACGGCTCGAAATTGGCTGTTGAAAAACGAGTCAGCAACTTTGGAGCCGTTTTCCGGCCATTGAAAAAGGTACCATTCTCTTTGTATCATCGAGAAGTATGATTTTCATTTTTCAATCACTTGATTTCGTTGAGTATCGAAGAAGTTATGAACATTTAAAGTTTACCTAGTTTTTGGCGAGTTTCTAGTGAGTTTTCAAGTTTTTGCTTGGACCAGTCAACTTTGAGGCTATTTTCCGGATATCTCCGACAATAATTGGTTTAATCTTATTCTACACTTTCCTATCTTCATTTTGATATATTATGGGTCGAATTTGGTTAAAAAACGATTGAGTTACGAAGTTTTGAAAATTGCCCAAACTTCCGGCCAAGAACTCCAAAGGAAGAACCAAAATGATGGACGATGGACAATCTCAGGGACTACTTTGATTGATTTGGAATCTTAGGGACCAAAATGAGAAATTATGTATATCTCAAGGACTATTTTCGCTATTTAGCCTTTCATAAAACGAATAAAAAACTCATGTATATAATTGACTGATATTTTGATTCCTTTTATTGTTTAGATGGTGAAATATTGGGTCAAGCATGCATACTATGTTGCTAAAACTTTTAATTGTCAGACTGTAGTTGTTGAGATTAAAAAGTTATTTTCCTCCTTAATATCAAACTTTGTAAAACTTTCTTAATCTCAGGTGACGAGTACGAATAGATTTGATATTTTTACATGTATATAAATAGAGTTTCACATGTTTTATACGGTTTTAAAACCCGCAGCATCGCGCGGGTTCCCTTACTAGTTATTTCTATATTAAATCTCATGTGTTTCCATTTTCTCCCCCACATATCACTAATAGCTTGGAGCAAAAATGTAACAAGGATTCACAAAACGAGCACTTTGTATCAGTTAAAATGGTGCTATGCATATAGGAAGCTGTTATCTTTGTGTAAGGAGAAAATATAAGTCTGAAGGAGTTAATCTTGTAACAGAATATTGATTTCGGTGAGGGAAGCTTTTGACATTCAAACCTTTATCGATTCTAAATTTTCAATCTATTTGTTACCACTCATCGTTACCAACATTTGTGCAAAATTGTATAAAAGATCAGTTATGCAAATTTGTAGTTGTATTCTTATATCAATGATATTACAACTTGTTTCCTCACCAAAAAAAAAATTATATTCAAATCGGGGTGCCCCCAGAGGCATCTTTTTAAAAAAAAAAAATATTATTTTGCAACTTTGCCACCAATGTGAATTAGGGTGGCATTGTTTGCAGATGACACCAATGCAATATTGGTAGCCATTGTTACAATAGAGTCCTCTACATAGGCCATGTTCTCTAGTTTAGTGGCTGCTTGGTGGCCATAGAGGTTTGCCACCAAAGTGAGTGGCAACGCTTGACAATAGCCACCAATGAAAAGAGTGGCTTATAACCAAATTTCTAGTAGTGATAACATATTTATATGTGCCTTGAAGCAATCTTTCATCCTTCATCACAACCATAACCCACACATGCTAAAAAAACAAAAAACAAAAAAACAAAAACAAAACAAAAAAAATTCCAACAAAACTTGTGTAGCACATGCAACCATCTAGGAAGAAATATAAGATTGAAATGTTCCAATCTGCTTAAGCATTGAGTTTATCAGATTCTGAACATGACTGACATAACCAAGACAATTACAAATAGATCCACACAAATAAGAATTTGAAAGCTTTAAGTCATACACATGAAAACTTCATCCGTTTAAAACAACCGGTAACATAAGAGAGGCAAGGTTCAAAGCGATGGCATGAAAAGTAGAGAAAAACCACAAGCAGCATATCTTTGTCCTTCTTTAGCCTTCTTGTACAACATATCTTTGTCCTTCTTTAGCCTTCTTGAACTTTAAGGTACGAGTATCTAATTGCACTCATTTTTCCGACAACCATATTCAAAAGCATCCGCTCCCTTGGTGATATTGCACAACAGGAGAGTCCTATAAGCATCACAGCAAACAAGCATTCATCTACCTCTTTTGCTTTCACCACTCCGCGATTGTTACGTCTGGGCAGCGCAGTCCTTTCGTATTTGTCATCGTTAACACTACCATCAGCTTCAAGGTCGAGGAGCAATGAAGGGTCAACAACGTCCATGACATGGTCGGGCAACGCCATGGCTGGGAATTTGTAAATGCTCAAACCTTCGATGAACATGTCATCAGTAGGTGTTTTTCCTGTGAACATTTCTAGCAAGAGTATCCCGTAGCTGTAAACATCTCCCAGTATGGAAACTTGGCCTCCTATGCCGTACTCTGCCGTGACATACATATAGACAGTAAGATGTCACATGCAATTGACTATTAAAATTGATATCTTATTTCAGACTAATGTTACTTGTTTCCAGTAAAACGAGTCAATGGTATATCTTTAATAAATAGAATTTAATTAGTATAAGAACCCAAAAAAGAAATTAGAATGATGGAATCTCATACCTGGAGGAATGTAACCTATAGAACCCTTCAATTGCGATGACATTGTTTGACTGAGGGAATGATCATTTGATGCTTCCAAGAGGAACGTTGCTAAACCAAAGTCCCCAACATGGGCTACCATGTCTTCATCAAGAAGTACATTGCTCGGCTTTAGATCACAATGAACAATGGACGTTGCACAATGGTTGTGGAGATAATCTAATGCGGAAGCAACATCAATGGCTATGTTCAATCTTTGCATAAAATTCAATCTCTTACTTGGAGATTGCTCCTCATCTCTAGGATGCAACCACGAGTCAAGACTTCCATTTGGCATGAACTCGAAGACTAGACTTTTGAAGTCTCTACCATGATTATCAATGCTCAAGCATGCAGTTATGATCTTGACAAGATTTCGATGCCTAACACTTCTTAAAGCATTGCATTCATCATTGAAACTCTTGGACGCTCCTTGTTGTTGAAGGTTTAATACCTTAACAGCAACTACCGTTCCATTGCTAGGAATTACCCCTTTATAAACAGAACCAAAACTTCCCGAACCAATCAAATTATCCACAGAGAAATTGTTAGTCGATTCAACAAGTTGTGAGTAGGAAACACCAAATTTCCAATCCTTATAAGAACGTGAAGTTACAAGTCCATCTCTTGACTTTGTCAGCATTGAACGAGCACCGAAGAAGCATGATAGAGCAATTATGAATGCAAGTGCACAAGATATAGGGATGACTACTTTTGGGGAAAGTAGTCCTTGAGATGAGTGGTGTTTATTTTTGGGGCATGCTAGTAGATGTAATTGTGGGATGCCACCACAAAGCCTATGATTTCCAAGAACTGAGACACCACTGACATTTGAAAAAATTCCTTCTTTAGGCAACTCGCCTTCAAAATCATTATACGAAAGATTGAGATACTGAAGTGCTCCAAGCTTGCCTATGAATTCAGGAATCTGCCCGGATAAGTAATTGCTTGAAATATCAAGTTTTTCCAAGCCCTTTAAATCGTTAAGGGACTGAGGAATTGTTCCTTCAAATTTGTTGTCGTCCAAGTACAAGGCCCCCAAACTGGTACAACTGCCGATGGTGCTGGGGATTTCACCTGTTAACATGTTGTTTGATACATTTAGCAGTGTGAGATGCACCAGGTCACCCACTTCACTTGGCAGTGAACCAGTCAAATAATTTTCAGACAGGTCCAAAGCAATTGAAAGGGTTGAAAGCTCCATAAGCTTTTGAGGTATGCTGCCCGTTAGATTGTTATTAGCAAGTGAAAGTACTAACAGGTTCTGGCAGTTTCCAAGACTTGGAGGTATACTTCCCTCAAAACCATTTCCGCCCATGTGGAGCTCTATCAATGAAGTTATATTACCAAGGGAAGATTGAATTGGCCCGGAAAATTTGTTATCAGACAAATACAGTATCCCTATCTTCTCAAGCTTCCCAATTTCTTCAGGGACAACACCCGCCAAATAGTTATCAGTCATATCTAGATCGGCAAGGTTTATAAGATTTCCAATGCCGTTTGGGAGGCTTCCATGTAACAAATTAACCGATAGATAAAGAACTTGTAGTTGGGTCGAAAGGTTGGCTATGGATCTCGGGAATTCTCCTCCAAAATGATTATTGCCAAGACCCAGGTCTTGAAGACTAGTACAATTAGTCAAGAAATTGAGAAAACTCAAATCACCGTGTTTTCCATTTCCCAGTCGATTTTCTGCAAAGTTTAGCACAATTAAGCTTCGCAAGCTTCTGAGACTTTCTCCAGGGACTGTCCCCGTGAAGTCATTATAAGCAAAATCTGTTGGGGCTCAAAAAGGACTTCACTACTTTGGAGATGTTTATCTCACAAAGAAGATTGTGACGCAGCGGAATTTGATAGGCAAGAGAAAGAAAGAACACTCAAAGTATTACACAAAATTTTTATTCACTCACAAACTTAATACAAGAGGAAACACTCAAACACTCTTAGAAGCTTTGTTGCTTCTTCTCACTTCTCACTACTTGCTCTCTTGGTTTTTCTTCTTGCTCACTTGACATACTTGGTTTAGCACCTCACCTATTTATAGGTGAGGTTTGCCAACATAGGACATTGCTAGAACTTTCTAGCTAATGCTTAACAACCACACAATTTTACAAGATTCTAGGTCTTTCTACAAAAGACCTTAGATATTTTATGCATGCATTCAATCTACATGTTTTTGCTAGAATTCTCTAGCATTTTCATGAATCATCCATTGGGCTCATGGGCTGGATCCATTGTCTTGGGCCAAGACAAGATTACCATTCAACATCCCCCCTTAATCTTGTCTTGTGACGCCGATTGAGTTCCTCAGTCTGATAAAGTCTTCTTGTTTGAGTGGCTTGGTGAATATGTCGGCGACTTGATCTTGAGACTTCACGTATTTCACTTGCACATCCTTTCTTGCAATGCACTCTCTTATGTAATGATAGCGGGTATCTATGTGTTTACTTCTGTCATGGAATACCGGATTCTTTGCTAGAGCTATTGCAGACTTGTTGTCGACGTAGATCTCTGTTGGCTCTTCTTGTGGCATGCTTAATTCTTTCAGCAAGTTTCTCAACCAGATTGCATGACAGACACATGAGGTAGCAGCTACGTATTCAGCTTCGCAGGTAGAGAGAGTGACAATCGGTTGCTTCTTCGACATCCATGTGAATGCAGTGTCTCCCATGAAGAAAACAAATCCAGTAGTGCTTTTTCTATCGTCAGAATCTCCTGCCCAATCACTGTTGCTGTATCCAACGAGTTTGTAGTTATCAGAACTTGAATAGAACAAGCCAAAGTTCACAGTACCTTTAAGGTATCGAAGAATTCTTTTGGCCGTCTTCAAATATGTAGTTGTGGGATTCTCCATGTAGCGACTGACTAATCCGACGGCATAGAGAATGTCTGGTCTTGTGCATGTCAAGTAGCGCAAGCTTCCAACTAGACTCTTGAAAAATGTTGGATCTACACTTTCTCCTTTGTCATGCTTGGTTAGCTTGACTCCACACTCCATTGGCGTGTTTATGGGCTTGCAGTCGTCCATTTTGAACTTTTTCAGTATCTCCTTTGTGTAGCTTTCTTGGGAGATGAAAATGCCTTCTTCATTCTGCTTGACTTCGATGCCTAGGTAGTATGCCATCAACCCAATGTCGGTCATCTCGAATTCTTTAGTCATCACTCTCTTGAACTCTTCAAACATGCTTGGATTGCTTCCGGTGAAGATTAGATCATCCACATATAAGCACACAATCAAAATATCTCCATCTTTAACTTTGACGTAGAGAGCATGTTCATGAGGGCACTTCATAAAGTTGTTCTCCTGAAAGTACTTGTCGATGCGACTATTCCATGCTCTTGGCGCTTGTTTTAACCCATAGAGGGCTTTCTTCAGCTTCAGAACCTTGTCTTCATGCCCTTTGATTTCATAGCCTGATGGTTGCTGAATTTAGACTTCTTCTTCAAGGACTTCATTTAGGAAGGCGGACTTCACATCCATTTGTTGAATCTTCCATTTGTTTTGAGCTGCCAAAGAAATTAGTAATCGTATAGTTTCCAAACGAGCAACGGGTGCAAATACCTCATCATAGTCGATTCCAGCTCTTTGACTATAGCCTTTCGCCACTAGTCTCGCCTTGTATCTTTCGACCTCTCCATTGGCATTTTTCTTTGTCTTGTACACCCACTTGACTCCGATGGCTTTGTGTCCTTCCGGAAGAATAGCGAGATCCCATGTGTCATTTTTCTGAATTGCTTCGATTTCTTCATCCATTGCTTTCCTCCACTTAGTATCTTGTACTGCTTCTTGGAAGTCGACTGGTTCACAATCAGCAAAGAGACAGAAAAGTGTAGGATTATCAAGTCTTTCAGCTACCTCATAGAGTTCACGTAAACTCCTTGTGCGTGGAACATCTCTCTCATTTGGACTCCCACTTGATGATGTTGATGCTGGTGAATTACCATGATTGGTTGATGTTGGTGAAGCAGGTAGAGTAGTGGATTGTTGTTGAACATCTCTTGCTTCCTCCATTATTGTTTGTTCATTATCTTCTTCAAACTGAGGAAAGAAGTGAAGATCACCTGCATGCGGGTCAAAATCCCATTCTCTTTCTTCATCGAACGTCACGTCTCGACTGATCACCATCTTCCCATTTTTCGGATTATACAGCTTATAGCCTTTTGAATTTGTGTCATAGCCGATGAAGATGAACTTTTCACTTTTGTCGTCAAGTTTGGTTCTCCTCTCTTCTGGTACATGTACATGGGCTATGCTTCCAAAAACTCTTAGATGAGAGATACCTGGCTTTCTTCCACTCTATGCTTCTTGCGGAGTTTTTCCCCACACATTTCTTGTTGGAGACCGATTGGATAGGTAGACGGCACATGCTACAGCTTCTGCCCACAACTCTTTAGGCAATTTCTTACTTTTGAGCATACTTCGAGCCATGTCGAGGATAATTCGATTTTTTCTTTCCGCCACACCATTTTGTTGAGGGGATCTTGGAACTGTCAAAGGTCGACGAATTCCATTGGCTTCACAAAATTCTTGAAATTCCTTTGAAGTGAATTCTCCTCCTCGATCAGATCTCATGGCTTTGATCTTGCAACCACTCTCCTTTTCTATAGCGGCTTTGAACTTCTTGAATGCTCCAAAGACTTCTGATTTCTGCTTCAAGAAATATACCCAGGTTTTCCTTGAAAAATCATCAATGAAGAGAAGGAAGTAATTATTTTTACCCAAAGAGCTTGGCTTTATTGGACCGCACACATCGGTATGAATGAGCTCGAGTGGCTTCTGGGCTCTTGTGGTCGACTCCTTTGGAAAGCTTTTCCTGAACTGTTTCCCAAGTAAACATCCTTCGCAAACTTGATCAGGATGACTGATGCACGGTAGGCCTCTCACCATTTCCTTCTTGGATAATAACTCCAGTCCTCCAAAGTTAAGGTGCCCAAAACGAAGATGCCAAAGCCAGGATGTGTCTTTGTAAGATATCTTGAGACACTTTGCAACATCGTTTTGAATATTCATAGGAAACATCCTATTCTTTGACATTTTCGCCTTAGCAATTAATCTTCCTTTGTCATCTCTAAGAAAAAGGATATAATTTTTCGTATGAAAATCATAACCTTTTTCTAAGAGTTGACCCAAACTCAAAATGTTGCTTTTCATATTAGGCACGTAGTAGACACTTGAAATTAATTGGTGGCCGCCATTTTTCAGGGGAATAAGGATGTTACCTTTTCCTTTTACGGGTATTTTGGATTCGTCTCCAAAAGAAACGTTGCCACTCACCGATTCATTGAGCTCTACAAACATGTTTCTGCTTCCGCACATGTGGTTGCTGGCGCCGGTGTCAAGGTACCATGTATAGTCTTGGTCTCCATCATTATTTTTGCATGCCAGTAGCACAACACCATTCTCTTCTTTCTCTTCTTTCACATAATTGACCTTCTCATCAGGTCTGTTGCTTGGAGCTCTACATTCCCAAGCATAATGCCCATACTTTTGACAATTGTAGCATTGAACTTGAGATTTTTCATACCTCGAGTTTGAGCGCCCTCCTCCACGACCTTTAGTTGAGCTTTCTCCTCTTTCATAGTTGCTATGGTTGTTGAAGTTCCAACCACGTCCACGTCCATGTCCACGCCCACGTCCGCGACCTCGGCCACGACCTTTTTCATATTGGCTTCCCTCGTTGTTGAAGCTTTCTTCTTTCTTCTTTGGCTGAACATGCGTCTTGAGGAGATGCTCATCATTCCCTTGCCTTTTCTTATGTTTCTCTTCATATGCTTGCAGTGAACCCATTAATTGCTCTATGCTAATTTCTTCCAAGTTTTTAGTTTCTTCAATCGTTACGACAATATGCTCGAATTTGGGATCTAACGAGCGTAATATCTTCTCCATAATTCTAACATCTTCCAACTTTTCACCGTTTCTTTTTAATTGATTAGAAACGGCTAAGACTCTTGAGAAATAATCAGAGATTGATTCAGACCCTTTCATTTGTAGAGATTCGAACTCACCTCTTAATACTTGAAGACGAACCTTTTTCACTTGTTCGGCTCCTTTGTAAGAGGTTTGAAGCTTATCCCATGCTTGCTTGGCGGAGGTTGCACTCGAGACCTTCTCAAAACCATTGTCATCTAATGCTTGGTAGATGAGGTAAAGAGCCTTCTTGTCTCTCTTTCTTGAGTCTTTCAAACTCTCTTTCTGGGGTTGGGACAGAGTAGCTTCATCTTCTGGCTCAATGTAGCCTTTCTCCACGACTTCCCAGACATCATGTGCTCCCAAAAGGGCCTTCATTTTGATACTCCAATTATCGAAGTTGTTGTTGTTGAGCATTGGAACTTGGAAGGATGCCATTGCATTGCTAGCCATGGCTCTGATACCACTTTGTTGAGGCTCAAAAAGGACTTCACTACTTTGGAGATGTTTATCTCACAAAGAAGATTGTGACGCAGCGGAATTTGATAGGCAAGAGAAAGAAAGAACAATCAAAGTATTACACAAAATTTTTATTCACTCACAAACTTAATACAAGAGGAAACACTCAAACACTCTTAGAAGCTTTGTTGCTTCTTCTCACTTCTCACTACTTGCTCTCTTGGTTTTTCTTCTTGCTCACTTGACATACTTGGTTTAGCACCTCACCTATTTATAGGTGAGGTTTGCCAACATAGGACATTGCTAGAACTTTCTAGCTAATGCTTAACAACCACACAATTTTACAAGATTCTAGGTCTTTCTACAAAAGACCTTAGATATTTTATGCATGCATTCAATCTACATGTTTTTGCTAGAATTCTCTAGCATTTTCATGAATCATCCATTGGGCTCATGGGCTGGATCCATTGTCTTGGGCCAAGACAAGATTTCCCTCAAAACCATTTCCGCCCATGTGGAGCTCTATCAATGAAGTTATATTACCAAGGGAAGATGGAATTGGCCCGGAAAATTTGTTATCAGACAAATACAGTATCCCTATCTTCTCAAGCTTCCCAATTTCTTCAGGGACAACACCCGCCAAATAGTTATCAGTCATATCTAGATCGGCAAGGTTTATAAGATTTCCAATGCCGTTTGGGAGGCTTCCATGTAACAAATTAACCGATAGATAAAGAACTTGTAGTTGGGTCGAAAGGTTGGCTATGGATCTCGGGAATTCTCCTCCAAAATGATTATTGCCAAGACCCAGGTCTTGAAGACTAGTACAATTAGTCAAGAAATTGAGAAAACTCAAATCACCGTGTTTTCCATTTCCCAGTCGATTTTCTGCAAAGTTTAGCACAATTAAGCTTCGCAAGCTTCTGAGACTTTCTCCAGGGACTGTCCCCGTGAAGTCATTATAAGCAAAATCAATCCTCTGAAGTCTAGAAGCATTTGACAATGATACAGGAATATTTCCTGTGAAATTGTTCATACCACAGTAAAATAGTACGAGATTAGAAAGCAAGATGCCGAGATTTGGTGGTAGCTCTCCATGTACTTGGTTTAATTGAACACCGAACTTGTATATGGAAGAAATATTATAAATTGAAGAAGGGAGCATACCAGACAAATTATTCTCCCCAACTAAGAATATCTCCAAGTTTGTTATATGCCCGAGCTCATTTGGTATGCTGTTGGATTTATCCAATATAAATCAACCTTTAAGTGGTCTACTACATGTAATAGGAATGTAATATTGGAGAATAATGTTAATTGTGATTTGATCTCTTAAATATATCAATCCTATATAAGGTGTCTTATATTGGAAATATGATTGATGGAATCCTTAATTGAATATGATTATGATACTTGACTTGGAGGCTAATAAAGTAAGTTTAGGTTTCCTTTATGGATGGAAACCCTAGCTTTTAGCCTATATAAAACACTGGTCCCTATAAGCCCTAGAACACACAACATAATGCTTCTCATAGAGTAGTTGTATTCGGCTAGGAGTTTATAGAAGATCTTGGTGTTGCCGTGCCCTGCCTGTTTTCGTGTTCGACTTCCATGGCTGCTGTTGGAATCAGGTCAGTCACTCCTTCGATTGTGTTTTAATTGTATAACCTTATACGGCTAACAATTGGTATCAGAGCCACTGGTTATATGATTAAAACCTATTAGGTTTGAAGTTTAATTATATAAAATTTTCATGAACTGCCGTTTTGATCTTACATTCAAATTGTGATTGCATGTACACGGCAACACCACCGTGTTGGATTAACTAGTGGAATTTGAGGATTATTAATAGGTTGTATAACCATTTTGTTTTAATCAAGAATATCTTTTAATAATCTTATGGCATAATTTTGGGGAAACTTTATAAAGAATAGCAGCAAGTCGTGGATCAATCCTATAATCAAATAGGAATTTGGAGAAGCATATAAATATATGTATATCGTGCTAATATGCAAATATTTTGCACTGGGATTCAAACATGGATTGAAGTATGAAATTTAAATAATGGTGATGATTGCTTCGAATTCCATATACCTATTATAGTTACATATAATATATGGTCAGGTTGATGACATTTTTATGCAGGCCTTTTTGCATATAATTTGTTTTAGTTGAACCACCAAAGTCAGGAGGTTGCCAGTATTTTGATCAAGCAAGCACATGCAATTAAAAAATTAAAAAAAGAAGGGCCAATATGATTAGTCAAATTTGATTGCCACCAACAGTTCTGATAAAGGACGATAAGTAAAATTTGATTACTCAGTTCATTGAATTAACCAATACTGAAGACCATGGCATATTTCAATTTTTCTAATTCAATTTTCATGCTAATATTTTGGCTGGAATGTTTTACCATGTACTGTCGATGTGTTCTCAAGTTGTGTAAGAATATGTACATATTTACATTTATTCTAACCTTGCATTGGAGAAAATTTTGAGATCTCTATACATCAGCAAGTTCGATGGGAAGGTTCAGATATACCAGCATATGAAGGAATTGATGTATGGAATGAAAACATATAGTGGAAAAGATGTGAAGGCATTAATATATAGATGTGAAGGTTCATATATATACATTGGCATATGAAATCTTGGTATCACCTTTCCTTTTGGTATGCTTGTTTAACTAAGTGTTTTACAGTTTCTTTTAACTAGCAGCAGATCTTTAAGCAATTTTGCTCCAAATGTTAAAGTTTTAGATGGGGGCTCCTTGATGAATTGCCCAAATCTGTGGAAATTAGTGTGTTTGGGAAAAGCTGAATTTTTAAGGCATAAGCATACATATAAATGTGCATATATATCTTGTTTGTTCATGGCTATTTTGTTAGTATTACGTGAGTGAAACTATTGGCTGGCCTTCAACAACAAGCTGGAGTTTCCAGGTTGGGCAGAAGCAAAGGGGACACTAAGCAACCCCTCAGATGCCTCACGGACTGGTTTTGGAAAACACCCCAAATCCTTATTGCCTCTGATCTCCATGGGTGAATAAAATTCGTCAGGTATGGGACATATATAAAGACTGAATTGAATTGCCATGTCACTGTTTGCTGTGGAAAGTAATCAATATGGATTAAAATTTTAAGTTTTGCAAACATGTAGCAAAATTGACATATGGCATGTTTTATTAAAGGGATTGGGTCGTCCTATATTGCTTTAAGCTTGAGATGTTCTTATATAAAGACACAAATGTGTTGATTAGTAATGCAGTATACTAACACTTAAGTATGATTGGGGATTAATTCAAGTACAGTTTATAATGATATTAACTCCATAAGTAATTTGCATGACTAATCAAATTAGTTTTGTCTACAATTTTGCTTTCATATCTCAGTATAGTCAATTGTACATGACTAGTTAATTATGAAATTGATGCATAACTTGCGAATTGACTGAGAATGACAGAAAGCATTCAGTGGCAAGAACAAGGACATTATACAAATAGAATGAGGTTTGTAGTAATTATGTGACAATTCTCGTTTGTATTTTATCTATTTATATGAGAATTGTGGTTGGTCATGTGATTATAAATATGTTTATAAAGAAGTGGTGAACATATGGAGGCATACGGTATGTATTTCATTCAGTGCATGTGACTAAATTGATAAGCATAAGTCTTTCTAATTGGAACATAGTTTGTTAATTTTTCCTATGCCTAAAGAATTTAAACAATTTTTTGATCAGTCAATTATTTTGTGCCATAAGGGGAGAAGAAAAGAAATTATTCAAGGCTAATGTATGGCATGTATTAGAGATGTTTCTTTTGGAAGAAAAGAATTTTGGTAGTTCCTTTATTTAATTTGGTATTTACAAGGCTAATGCACGATTTTGATGCTAATGTTTAGGAGCTCTGTACTACGGAAAGAAAGGTACGAAAGAAAAGGAACTTGTTTGACTTAAGAAAACATTTGAGCCATTAAGCTTTTAAATTAAAGGAATGTATTGTTCTTTCCCATTACATAAAGTATTTCTATTAAGTAATTGACTCCACAATGATAAGTATTGACATTCTTGTGGTGGAATAAAACTTGTTCTATATGTGATTAATCTCTTTCAAGTATGCTGTCAGGTTTCTTGAGATTAATTTAATGTCAAAGGGAGTCATGAAGGAATTAGTGCCATTTGTTGGGTCGAGTTGATAAATGTCTTTTCAACTAAAGCAAGCCGCAACTGCTTAGTTGATGATGAGATTGTGTTTTGAGTTACTTCAGTCAACTTTGCATCTTAATTAGAATAAAAGGGATAATCTTTTTGCCTACAGGTGTGGATTACTTCTTTTAGTTTGATTAAGATGGCATAGTATGGGTTTTATTTCACAAAAGTTTTGAAAATCTTCATCTTGCCTACAGGTGTTGAAGTTTTTCATGAAGGTACTTTTGTGACATAAAATCTAGTACTAGAAACTAGTTAATTTTCTTGCCTACAGGTGTAAATTAATTTAGTTTCATGAAGTCTATTGGGGATAAAGTTCCATGCCATCAGTTAAAATATTTCCACTATGAGCCCATAATAGGTTGTAGTTTTAAGGCATGGAAATCAGTTGCATCATGACGTATTTTGTGTCTCTTCATGAGACTTGTTAATGCAAAGTATTGGACCCATGAAGGTTAATCAAGGATTGCTAAGGTATGCATTGTTTAAGTCTTATGCTTGTAAATCTTTTCAATTTGAATTATGATGTCGGTTTAGAGGATGAATTTTGACTACTAGACTTTCCTTTGGACATCGAAATTGAAATGATATGAAATTGAATTTGTTATGGATGCATAAATTCATGATAGATGCACATAATTCTTTCTGGCAGATTGCGTATCTTGATTTAAATTGGGTGAATGACACGTCTAATGGTCACCAAATGACCTGAATATTTGATATGTTCAACATATATATGTCTAATATGTGTCTACAAAGTTTCGTAATTGTCTGCCATGTATTTTAATTATGGTGATTTTATTAGTAATCCATACTCGTATAGCAGTTTTACTGGCAGATTGTGTTGGTCCTTTTGAGACGTGACTTTAGACTACTATTTTGACCCAAAACGGCTCTGTATTTTTATTTTATGAAGATTAGTATGTCTATTTTGATCAGTATAAATTTGGTAGCAATCAAGCTTGTAAATTAATTATGATAAATTCTAAAGTAAGTGTAACTCGTTGCTGAAATTATGTTTGACAACTTTATGTTGGTTGTAATGCCTATTTTATTATGTCTAAAATATAAAGAAATTTTATTTAGATACATCTTTGAAAGAGTGTTTGCCCAAGTGGGAGAATTAGTGAACGAAAATTGGGCTTCACACTCATTAACTTATTTGCAAGTACAAACTCTGAAAACTTAGTGGGAGTTGTTCTAAAATTTTGAGCATTAAGTGGACCTTGCATGAATCTATTAAAGTGTTATTCTATCTTCCATGAATTTGTGTTACTAGATTGTCTATAATATGTTTAAGTTACACGAATGGATACTTGGTATATGCGTACATTTTTCTGTTACTTGCAATCATTTGGTTTTCTTGGTTGATCATTTGTTTTGAGGCTCATAAGGACTTAGCATCAATGTGGACTTATTGATACATATAAGATGGTTGTTGGATGCATGTCTTGTGTAATAGCAGTGAATGCTTTCAAGCTTAGTTGTACCTTTCATTGAGGTAATATGCATTCATTGACTAAGTAAGGCTATTCCCAAAGGCATATTTTCAAAAGTATGATTTAAGTATTGATTTGCAAATTAAGTAACGATGTTGCATATTAGTGGGAGTTTGAATTTCATGTTAGTAATGCCTTACATTTGCAGATGACCTATAGGGTATGTATAGAATCCATGTAGTCATTTTAATCTCCAGTTGGATTCATTAAGTCACATTTTTCGTGTGCTAGTCAATTATCTGATGAAATATATATCAGATATCAAGTTGTTATCAAATTGCATATTAAATGGCATGACATGGTTTGTGCACTGCCTCAGTTGTGAGGATTTCCATCTTGCCCGCAGGTGTTGGAAATCATTATGAAAGTAACTGATATGGTGCATAGATCAATGTCAAAAACATATTAATTCATCTTGCTCACAAGTGTTGAATTAATTTGTTTTATGAAGTTTTGGGATATTTTACTTGGACATGTGCCTATTTGGTATTTTCAGTTGTGTCCGTTGGTTACAAACATTGTTTTTATTGTTATTGGTCTAATGAAAACGATGCATGATTATTTTGGAGATGTATTCACACCTGCAGGTTATGATGGTTTCATTAGATGAAGGATATCTGCATTGGCAGATTTAAGGCTTCGAACAAGCATAAAGTGTAACTTGTGAGTTACAATAAGGTGGACCTGAGATGATATAAAGTAAGACATTTTGGTTAATTTAAAGTTTCATCTCTTGATCATAATTTGTGTTTCATGTGAATGAGGATCTTAGCATGTGTGATTATGAAGGTTCTGGGTTGTGTCAATCCTACAACCTTGTTAGTTCCATGTTAAGAAATGCATTTGACAGAAGCTGCATTAAGGACGAGATGTAATCACTGTTACATGGCCAATAAAGTGACATTAGTCTCCAATCTCAAGTATAAACGTGAATATTACATTTTGTAGACCAAGTGGGAGAATGTTGGATTTATCCAATATAAATCAACCTTTAAGTGGTCTACTACATGTAATAGGAATGTAATATTGGAGAATAATGTTAATTGTGATTTGATCTCTTAAATATATCAATCCTATATAAGGTGTCTTATATTGGAAATATGATTGATGGAATCCTTAATTGAATATGATTATGATACTTGACTTGGAGGCTAATAAAGTAAGTTTAAGTTTCCTTTATGGATGGAAACCCTAGCTTTTAGCCTATATAAAACACTGGTCCCTATAAGCCCTAGAACACACAACATAATGCTTCCCATAGAGTAGTTGTATTCGGCTAGGAGTTTATAGAAGATCTTGGTGTTACCGTGCCCTGCCTGTTTTCGTGTTCGACTTCCATGGCTGCTGTTGGAATCAGGTCAGTCACTCCTTTGATTGTGTTTTAATTGTATAACCTTATACGGCTAACATATGCTTCCTTGAAAATTGTTGCCGCCAAGTCTAAGACTCCTCAAAGAAGAAAAATTTCCTATCCAACCTGGGATGGTTCCACTGAGATTATTTTTTCCAAGGTGTAGAACAGTCAAACTCAACCATGAACTGAGTTGGCGAGGAATCGACCCAATAATCTTATTGGAAAAAAGATCGAAAAATCTTAGCTGTGAACAGTGGGACATATTAGTCGGAATTTTTCCGCCTAAAGAATTGAAAGACAGGTTGAGACTTTCCAGGGCACGTAGACGACCCAGTTCTTGAGGAATTTCACCATGAAATTTGTTGATTCCCAAGCTTATTTCAATTAGACAAGAAAGATTCCCAATGGAAGGTGGAATGGAGCCTACCAATTGTTTGTCTTCCAGGTCCAGAATCAAGACTCTTTGGGTGGCACGGTGGCATGTAATGCCTACCCAACTGCAGAAGTGGATGGAATGATTCCACGAGCTCATGACACTAAGGGGATCTTCAGTTATTCTTTTCTTGAAGTCTAGCAAAGCCAAGCGATAAGATTCATTTCCAAGCAGGGTAGGGCTGGGAAATGCTGCAGATTCTGGACATGTTCTCATCATGCACAAGACTAAGAGAATGAAGCCACACAGGAATTTCAACAAAACCAGATTACGAATAGTACGTGAATGCTCCATCATTGTTCAGAGACGAATGGAAACCAGAAAACCAAAGTTTAATTTGCACAAAAGCTCAAAAGAGAAGATAATTGATTTTTTTCTTTCCCTTAGCGTGATACTTGCTAGCAGGTCATTGATTTCTTAGTCTTTGCTATCCATGATAACATCCACTAAATCATTATGTTCTATCAATTCATTTCATCAATTGGACGAGAATTTTAAATTGTAATTAATTGTTTCTTTCTATTCATTATAAATTGTAGTTACTTTTTTTCCTTAGTGTGATGCTAGCAGATAATTGATTTCTTAGTCTTTGCTATCCATGATAACATCCACTAAGACATAATGTTCTATCATTTGATTTCATCAATTTGACCCAAACGGTGACTTGGAGTTAATGGAAGACTTCCAACTCTGAGTTCAATCTTTTGCATCAAACAGTGTTTGACCTGTTTATGGCCTCTCCTAGAGTTTGACCCTTGTCCATTACTAACTCCACTCTTAAACGTTGTCAACTCACTTGAAGCCATTCTTCATTCCATTTAATCACATCAAAACCTCAGCTCAGTTTTGCCAGTACGTGATGTGAATTCCGGCCATAAATTTGACAAGACTACCGACATTCATGAGGTAGTTTTGGCGGGCATTCAGTGGGTCAATTCTTTTATGGATTAAGTACCTAAAAGCCCTTAACCTGTTAGTGTCATTCCAAATCGATTTCAACATTCTTAAACATTCTGAACAAGTACCCAATCTACTGAAAATGTCACATCCGTTAAGCCCTAGTTGAAACTATGTTAAATTAACTAGGAGTTACTTTGTCTCCAAAATCAATAGAAGGTCATGAAAGCATAGCATCCACCAACGAACGGCCACCACCAGCCCCATCATGCCATCACCTCCAAACCTAACACAAAACCACTAACTCCACCCTATAACTCTAACTGCCAACATCAAGAAGAAGGTCGCGGAGGTTGCTAAAATAGTATGAACTGTCATGATGCTGCTACTACCATCTTAACTGCCCGCAAAGAAGAACTGAAAGATTTACGAGCCGAGAATTGGCGTATGAGGAAATCAAATGAGTAGAAACAAGCTCCTTGAAACTTTATCTGAATTCTTAACCCTCTTCTTTGTTAGAAAATTGTCCTCCTAATATAATTTCAATTTGAGTCCATTTTCGATTCAATTCAATATTCTTTTGCTCATTGGATTCCATATTTA
The DNA here is from genome assembly GCA_963580275.1 of Crataegus laevigata. Taxonomy (NCBI): domain Eukaryota; kingdom Viridiplantae; phylum Streptophyta; class Magnoliopsida; order Rosales; family Rosaceae; genus Crataegus; species Crataegus laevigata. The sequence goes on along the minus strand of OY756952.1, from coordinate 7,959,641 downwards.
CATAATCTATGTTTGAAATTTAAATTTTGAGGCGACTAATATTAATGTTGACCATGATATACCTAATTGGTGGATTTTGAACATAATATATGTTTGAAAAATTAACTAGGGCTTAATAGATGTGACATTTTTAATAAGTTGGATACATATTTGGAATGTTTAAAAAGATTGAGACCAATTTAGAATGACACTAAAAGATTAGGAGGTTTTAGTCACTTAATCCTTCTTTTACTTATTTTCATTCCCGTTTAACGTTTCTATACAAATTCAAGTGGAAAGTACACGTGGGTAGCAAATCGTTGCAGACTGGCTTTCTTCTTCTTCTTTTTTTAGAGAAACCTAGATGGTAGGAGGAAATCTTTATAGAATAAAAAAAAAAAAAAGTTACACTTAGTCATAAGGACATAGACCTCGCATATCATACTACAAGAAGAAATGTAAAAAATTACAAGAAAAAACGGGGGCATAAACTTGAGCCTTCTTAAGAAAACAAATAAAAATACAAGAAAAGGAGGGACTTTAAGCCTAAATTCCTCTAAAGAAAAACCTAGAAGGTCTAAACATGCAAAACAAGTTGCAAAGCACCAAAAGCAATAGGATAGGGAAAAAAAAAAGAACAAACAAACAAACATCATGTAGGAAGATAAACCTATAAATTAGAATGCACATTATGTTGATTTGAATCTTAATTGTAAATATTCTTGGAGTCCTGTTTTAGGTAGGATTAGTAGTTTTAGCCTGTGCGTTGCCACGGGAATGTTAAATGAATTATAAGTATTGTATATGAGTATCAAAATATTGGACTAAATGTGTTGTAAGCATTGTGCGTAGATAAGAAGGAACTATCTACATACAACATCAATGTAAAAAAACTAAGGACAAACACTGTCATGATTGAGACTATATCTTATGAACATAAAGAAAGAGCAACATCTAAGAAATCAAAAAAATTTCTTAGTGTTGTGGCCTATATTTTCTAGAGAGGTGCGGCAAAGAGAAGAAGAGAGATTGGAGAATAGTCTTGAGGAATTGTGTTGTTATTCCCCAGTCCTTGTGCCTTTATTTATAGCAATTAGGAGGAGAGAAACTTGCTCTCCAAGTAATACAAAGTCTATTAGGAAAGATCTTCTAAATCCCAAAGGATTCCTACTTTATCTCTACTTAGGATTTACACAATCACATATTGATAAGAACATATGTCACAACACTCCCCCTTGAGTGTGCAAATACTCAAGTAGATGGCGCATCAAATCTTCAGGCAAATGTAGAAGCAGTTAGTCTCGTTTGGTTGGCACAAGTAACGAATGTGAATCTCAAAACAAACGGAAGAATGCATAGGTAGTAAAACTCACAAAACCTCGCTATGGCAAAACCCAAGGTGGGAGAAAAACCCATAGGCTAAGGAGAAAAGTGAGAAGTTGCATGAAGTCAAAACTATACGTCTTCTGGACGCAAGTAGAAGAGCTCACAAGGGTATGATCAGCCCAGGATGGGTGCCTCGTTAAAACCTAGTTAGGTAGCAAAAACCCAGTGGGAAAAATGCTCCTAATCGTAGGGAAAAAGAGTACATTAAGATCAAGTGAGTATACTTCTGGATACTCCCTCTGAGTTTGACAAAACTCCCAAATGAAACTACAAGCATTACAAATGAGAAAGTTACGCATACCAATTCATCAGACAAGCTTCTGTAAGGGTAGACTTTAGTAGTGACTCCGTATAGATGTCGGCAAGGTTGTCTGGGATTGGACTGCTTGACTTCAATCTTCTGATGCTCATGCTGATGTAGACACAATATGCTTGGTGTTGACTTGTTGGATGTATCATGATCTGGTCGATACATACATCGTTGTATTCATGGATCGTTGTTGGGACTCGACGATGGATGAAAATCGCAGAGATTTTGAATATGCTCAACAAGAGTTTTCGACTACATCTCTCACGTGATGAGACATAGTGAGTCTTGGAACGATTCAAAGGTTTCGCAACAAAAGGTTTATCTGGTTGACCTCCAAGATATTGCGGTGTTCCTTAATGGTAAAGACATAACCATGCGGGAACGTACCTTGTGAAGTCAGATAAACAATCTGATTCAGCGAATCCCACAAGGTAGGTATCATTCCGAAGATCAATGGGGTGTGATCTATTCTGAGATGCATAGGGAATAAGCCCAAATCCGTAGTAACGGAAAAACGTCTTTAACACCAAATTTGGTGGTGGCGTGTTAGGCGCAGTGCTGCTTTATGCCAAAAGATTATCAGCACATAAGATGTATGATCTAGTGCATTTGAGCTAAGTACAACAAACGCCAATGGTACTTAGATATGGCTGCCTCACGTTCCAATATGGAATCTTATGCTTCATACCCTCCGTAAAGGTCTCATTTGCATCTAACATACAGACGATCAGGGTATACTTAGACATAACACCTTCCTTCTGGGTCTAGTTCGAGTGGTGGACCAAAATACCATCAAAACTAGCTCGAAACTTCAGGTCGAGGAAATGTCAAGTTCTCCCCAGATCATTCATCTTATAGTCTGACATGCGAGTTAATTTTCTCAGTCTAGCAATTTCGGATTTTATACACGCAGGGGCATATATCCCTAACTGATCAAATATTCACTTAGACGGGTATACCACATCCGCCCGGATAGTTCTGCATCCGTAAAGTGAAGACCTCATCAGAAACGAGAGGGTGTTCTTGTGGTCTAGAACTATTTGAATCAGTACATGTAAGTCCTTTGGAAACTCCATGTAGGTTCATATCACGATCCCAGAGATACTACAACCACGTTTGTAATGCTGCAATCAATCACATGGCGTATGAGAGAAACCTTGCGCCAAGGCGTCATATTGCACTATTTCATTCATCTCATTCGTTATAGATTGATTCTTTTAGTTGACTAATCAGTTCTACGTCGACATTAATCAACGGAACGCGGTTCGTTATCGTCGCTTTTCATTTATATCAGTAGTTACCATATAAATGAAACATCATCTATGATAATCTCATTCCAATTCCATATCTCATCCAAACTAGTATACAGGATCAAGAACTTCAGGTCTCGGGAGTAATCCGGATTTAATCTCATGAGATGAAAAGGTTTGAGACGACGATAGAGGGGCGGATTCGTTCGTGCCACGTTCCTCCATTTTTTGGGAGGTGAATCCTCAAACTGAGTGATCTACCATGCTTCTGGCATAAGATATATTGATTGGCTAGCCACCAATGTACGAGGGTTGGCCACAATTGTGGCGTTTCTACTTTCAGGACAAAAGTCCGAAGTACATTTGGTACACATCTTTGCAGGCACATTTGCAGCTGGTACATGTGATCTCGTCACTTTTACTAGATCAGAGGAAGTGTCTGGTTAAACTCTGATGATCTAGATTGGGATCGATATGAGACATAGTGGGGACGTCCACGATAATTCGTGTCGTTCTTTACGAACGGTGACGTTCATATCTCCCCCTAACGACGGGAAGACTGTCTCATAAAAGTGACAATCCGCAAAATGAGCGGTAAAGAGATCGCCTGGCAAAGGTTATTAGTAACGAATATTAGAAGGAGAATCATAACCGACATAGATGTACATCCTTCCCTGAGGACCCCTTTGTTCTTGTGTATGTAAGGGCGACGCAAATGGCACATAGACCGCACAACCAAAGACGCGCAGATGCGATATGTCGGGTTCGTATCTGGTAACCAACTGACACGCGCTTTATAAGGTTGGGTCTTGACGGGCCTCAGGCGGACCAACATGGTTGCTTGCAATATTGCATGGCCTCAAGCAGAGGTCGAGAACTTTGGTACGTATGACCAGTCGACCACGCAATCATTTGAAAGCGTTTAACGAATGCTTCTGCTGGGTCGTTCTGGGTATGAACATGGGACTGGATGTTCAACTTCAAAAACCTAACCGACATGCAATATCCATCGAGATTTAAAGTGTTCGATGTAAATTTCGATGTAAATTCTCCAACTTATCTAATCAAATAAATTTGATCGGATAATCAGGGTGGTGAGCCCTAAGCTTGTTAATCTGAGCTACCAGTGTGGAGAATGCAGCTTGTGGACAACAGCCACACGTGTGACCAACGTGTAGAAGCATCAACCAATTTGATAAAGTATATAAATGGTCCGTAAGATGGTTGAATCAGTCCACAAACGTCCCTTTTGAATCCTTTGTAAAAAGATGGAGGGTGCTAAGGTATAATATGTGTCCAGGTATGATTTCTTTACTTCTGGTAAAGGGATGCCCTAAACAGCGCATCACAAATCATCCTAGATATCCCAAACGTACATCCATAACAAAAATTCCTTAGGAATCGCGGGCTTCTGGCCAGCCACAAAGTGGCTTGAATGGGTGTAATCCACTCGTTAAGCGTTCCATCTTCTCTAGAATATGCATTTAACTATATTCGTAGGAAGTGCAAAATGGTGATATGCCAAGGAATTTTACTCCATTTTTCTACATTGGTTTCAATATGGTAATAATACTCTCGAATATCCTTAAAGCTCAAAAAGGCGTTTTGCCAGAACGAAGTGAGTATAAGGCTTCCCTTTATGGTAAAATTAATACCATTGGACAATATAGGGCAGTGCCATGGCCCACAATCAGGTTGGATAAGCCTGAAAGGTTGTCAGGGGATGATTAGGTATGAAGTTAGCATAGACCATACAACTAACTTCCCCACAAAACATACCTAAGCATGAGTTAATTGTAGTCACATGTGGTAATTTTCATTAATTAACTCTTGTATTCGAGAATAATAGTGACATCCAAACACCAATCTCAAATTTCGCTCTTCCAAATGTGTTAGGTGGAGCAAAATTAGTCTCATTGATTGACTACAGGAATGGTACTTTTCAACAACATTGGTAGAAGCACTGAAAAGTGCATAACCAATGATCTATTCCGTCAAAGCGGAGTTAGATTCTGCAGGGTTGAGGTTCGGAATACTATCCCTTATTCTTGAAGTTTTAGGTGCTAGGGATCATGCTTCGGGCGTGATACTACCTTTTGGCAGGCCTGATTCTACCATATGTTTGGAAAATACATTCGAAAATTGGATTGTGAGAGAGGGACGGACCCAAATTTGGGTTCGGTAGGCCTCTGCCGAAACAGAGCATTAGTGTTCGGTACATCCCTGCAGAAGCAAGGTATCACCATTTTCTCACAGGTGTGGTAGTAATCAAATCCGAGAATTTGGTAAACTTCTGTTTTCTATACTGCTACTTCAGGAGCAAATTAGATATAGAAGGACGAGAAAATTTTTTCTTCCAGTCAAAATTCAATCGGATATAAACTTCAGAATTGTACCTATTCATGGACGTAAAGGTTTCAATCATGTTTTGCTTCAGGCAAAAATTTATCTTTGCATGATTGGGACTGTCCATAGCGAGTCAAAAAGCCATGAAGTCCTCATCAGTGAGGTACTTCCACTTGATATGCTTCAGGCATAAGTCTTCGAATGAAGAACTGGCTACAATGATTTCTCAACTAGTCATAGTCAAACGGGGTGTCACGTCTTGTATCCACATAAAGTAGTTTCTTATTCGAAACTTCCAAATCAGTGAAATCGAACTTGTTACGTTTCGACAATACGCTGAATGGAGGAAACAAGAATGTGATTGGTGTTTTAGGAAATAAAATTTCCATAAACAACAAATTTAGAACATTTAGGTTCTAAGACATGGTTTGGTTTAAACGGATTTAAGCATGGAGAACTTCGGCTCTCAACATGAGTGTTGCTCATTAAGAAACTTCAGGTTTCTATGGCACGTTTTCGAAACTTCGGGTTCGAAAGTATGAACTTTAAGTTCGTAAGACCTGCAATCAAACGCAATATATATGCAAACAAATATACAACAAGTATATGCAAAAATATAACTTGAGGTTTACAATTATAATTGAATTAATTTATTTGATTATTTGGATTTTGGGCCAAATTAAAGTGTGGGGAAAAAATACAAAAAACCCTATTAGGCCTAAAAATAATTAGGCAAATAACATTTGGGGCCCAAAAAAAAGGAGAAAGAAAGAAAAAAAAAATTAACTCAGGCTGCTGTAGGCAAGCCCAGAAGGAAAACAAATATATATGTAAATATTTATTTATTTTGTTTTTTTAATGGCACGGGCTGCAGGCCCAAAAAAAACAAAAAAACGTTTTTTTTTCTGTGTTCTCGGGCTGGGCCGCAATAGGCGAGCCCAGAAAATTGTTTTTTTTTTCTGTTTTCTTTACGGGTCGAGGGGACAGAAGCCCAAAGGGCTCGAGTCTGAGAAAAAACATCCCAGCCGGGGCTGGGTGTGTGCGCCGGGGAACAACACCAGGAATTTTTGGGCGGCGCCGTGTCAGACGGCTTTGCCAAGGTCGGAGTAAACCCGTGGGTTGACAAAAACTCAAATAGGAGCGGAGATTTGAAAAAATCTCGATATTTGTTGTGAAAACCCAAGAATTTCGAATCGGGTTTATAGAAAAATCCCGATGAATCGCAGTCCAATTCCGGTGTGGGACGACTTCTGGTCGTCGTCGACGTGAACAAAATGTTCATGGGATGGCTGCAGGCCGTCTCGTGGTCGATATGGACAAGGGCACCGTCGATGGTGTCGTGGGTTTTCTGGGAAGGAGAGAGCTTCAAGCTCTCGGGTTTGTGTCAATGGAGGGCTGCAGGCCCTCTTGGCTTTTGGGTTCTGATGCAGGCTTCAGGCCTGGTGGCGTGCGGCCTGGCAGTATGCCAAGGCACGGGTTCGAATAGAACCCTAATTCCCCAAATCCAATTTTTTTTTTCAAATTCAATTATAGACAAATAATTTCATATATATTTCAATGAATCACAGATTTACGTTGATGCATATGCAAAAGAATATTTTCAATGCATGTACATATGTAAGATTCAATTCATGGCAAATATCAAATTCACATAATTTCAGCAATTATGGTTATGAGGCATACACAATTTATGTAGAATCTAAAATACGTTAAACATAAAGTTGGGTCATGCATCATGGTGAATGTTCATGCTATCAGGGCTGCAAAATATCGAGTTAAATGCCGTTGTTTTGAAGAACCTGATTGCGTGATGATATGAATGAACTGGTTTGATGCAGAAAATTTCGGCTTTCATCTTCAAGCTTGTATCACGTTCAACATAAGAAAATAAATTGAATCAATAGAAGTATATGAATTCAATAAAAATCTAAATTTAATCAATTAAAAATAATTGAAACGTAATACTCCCCTGATTGAAGACGAATAAATTCTCTTTAAATTCTTCTAAGCACAGTGTGAAGAGCGTGCTGATAACGTATTGTGGCTTATATGTTCTAGAGAGGTGCGGCAAAGAGAAGAAGAGAGATTGGAGAATAGTCTTGAGGAATTGTGTTGTTATTCCCCAGTCCTTGTGCCTTTATTTATAGTAATTAGGAGGAGAGAAACTTGCTCTCCAAGTAATACAAAGTCTATTAGGAAAGATCTTCTAAATCCCAAAGGATTCCTACTTTATCTCTACTTAGGATTTACACAATCACATATTGATAAGAACATATGTCACAACACTTAGTCAATATTTGTTCTCTTTATATAAGAAGAGATATCATGCAATAAACAACCTTCACTAAAATTTAAAAATAAAAAATAAAAAAAAATAAAAAAAGAGAGTGTCAACGAAGATATTGTTGGTCGTGAGTCCTTTATTAGGGAGGTTTTGTTTATAAGGTTAATTATTTGTTTCCTTATTCAATAAGGATTGTATATGTATATATTTCAAAGAAAGTAATAGAAGAATCATTCCAGTCAAATTCTATTTGGTATCACAAGCCTAGCCGTAACCCTAGTTCCTCCCGTAACCCTAGTTTTTTTTCCCGTAACCCTGTTTTTTCTTTCCTCCAGCCGAACTGGTTCTGCCATTCTTCCCGCAGACCTCAGTTTGCTTGTGTGGGGGTAGTAGTGACGTGTGTATAGTAGTGTGGTGGGACACTGTTTCAACGTGCAGTTTTTTTATTTGTGTTTGTGGCAGGTAATATGGCATCTGCGGAAGGTAATGGTGTTTTGAAATTGGAGGGCAGTGCTCGTACTGTGAATCCTGTTGTTCTTCAGCATGATGTATCTGTTGTTCCCAACACTGTGAAATTGAATGGATCAAATTATCCGCTTTGGTCCAAGGTTTTAGAGATGCACATCGCTGGAAGAGGTAGGAAGGGTTTTGTGACTGGGAGTACCAAGGAGCCTGCTGAGGAGAGTGCTGACTATGAGACATGGGAGACAGGGAATGCAATCGTAAAAGGGTGGTTGATCAATTCCATGGAACCTGCTATCATGGGATTTTTTATTCACCTGTGTACTGCAAAAAGTTTGGGAAGAGGTGGCTCGGACCTATTATGATGGTTCGGATATTTCCCAAATTTATGAATTGAAGGTTAAATCTTTCCGACTCCGTCAAGAAGGTCGACAAGTTGGTGTGTATTATGCGGATCTCAAGTCCGTTTGGCAGGAGTTAGATCAAAGAAGACCCATCAAGATGGAATGTGTTGTGGATTTCAAAACCCTTCGGGAAGAAATTCAACTTGACCGTATGTATGCTTTTTTGGCGGGTTTGGATCATGTCTTTGATAAAGTGCATAGTGATATTTTACGTACTCAGCCACTACCATCTGTTGAGGAGGTGTTTTCTGTTGTTCGGCGTGAAGCTCAACGACATGCCACTATGATGGGTGGTAGTAACAATCAAGGAAGGGTGCCGTCCCTGGCTATGTTTTCTCGGCCAGCTGGTGTTTCTCGTTCTAATAATTCTTCTAATCAATCTTTAAATTCTCGTGCTTTCAACCGAGAAAATAAAGATGATTTGAAGTGTACTTTCTGTGGACAAACTCGTCATACTGAGGATACGTGCTTTACTAAGCATGGAGTGCCTGATTGGTTTCCGGAATTAAAGAAAAAATTACGTGCCAAAGAGCGTGGAGCAGTGGGATCCAGTGGAGGCTGTGCCTCCCTTGCTGCGGCAACACCAATAGCCCAGGAGGTCGTGCCTTGTTCTAGTGATTCTAGTCACAACCTATTGACTCATACTAGGGGTGACTCGTCTTCAGACACAGGTACCGTGGGACGTGTTCTTTTAGCCTCCGAAACTCAGCACCATACAGGTTAGATTCTGGACTCTGAGGCCACGGATCACATGACATATGATAAAAATATGTTCCAATATATGACTACATCTCACCGAAAAAATATATCAATTGCCAATGGTACTTTGGCACCCGTGTGTGGTGCCGGCACTGTGCATCTCACTCTGTCACTTCCCTTACATCATTGCTTGCTTGTTCCTTCTTTATCCCATCATCTGTTATCCATACCACAGGTTACTGAACAATTGGATTGTGTTGTTCTAATGTATCTGTCCTTTTGTCTACTTCAGGATATTCAGACCAATGAGATAATTGGGCGTGGCATTAAGAGAGAAGGGTTGTACTATGTGGACGACGTCGCTACTGGCAGAGCTCATGCCGTTCGCGTGTCACGGTCTAGTAATTTACAAGAAGTGTGGTTGTTGCATCGTCGGTTAGGGCATGCATCTTTTGGGTATTTACAGCATCTGTTACCTAGTCTCTTTAGTGGAATAAATGAATCAGACTTACATTGTGAAGTATGTATTCTTGCTAAAGCCATCGTGCTTCGTTTCCTCCTAGTATGAATAAAAGAGCTTTACCGTTTGAACTTGTGCACTCTGATGTTTGGGGCCCCTCTCCTATTGTTCCTTTTCCTGGAATTAGGTGGTTTGTTACGTTTGTTGATGATTGCACTCGTATGACGTGGTTATATGTCTTAAAAAATAAAAGTGATGTGAGTATGGTTTTCCGATCGTTTTCTTAGATGATTCGGACTCAATATTCATCTGTGATTAAAGTTCTCCGTTCTGATAATGGTGGTGAGTATATTAATCGTGAGTTGTCGGAGTTTCTTTGTGATCAAGGCATTCTCCATGAAACGACCTGTTCCCATACTCCCCAGCAAAATGGGGTGGCTAAACGAAAAAATCACCATATCCTAGAAACGGCTCGTGCCCTCCTTCTGGGCGCCTCTGTTCCTAAGGTTTTTTGGCCCGCCGCTGTTACTTATGCTGTTTATGTAATAAATCGTATGCCCTCTCGGGTGATTGATTTTCAAACTCCTCTTCAAGTCCTCACTCAACATGTACCGATGGTGTCTACTCTTACTCTCACCCCCCGGGTATTTGGGTGTGTGATGTATGTGCATATTCACAAGATTCATCGTACTAAGTTGGATCCATGTGCCCTCCGGTGTGTCTTTGTTGGTTTTTCGTCTCACCAAAAAGGGTATCAGTGTTATCATCCCGAGACTCGACATCTGTATGTTACCATGGATGTGACGTTTTCTGAGTCAGAATTGTTTTATGCTCCCGTATCTTCATCTTCCGATCACCAGGGGGAGAACACTTGTGGTGATCTTGGATGGTTGGACCTAGAGGAAATACTATGGTAGAGCTGCCACATCTTCCCGTAGTACCTGCTGCCGTGCTTCATGAGACTCAGGAAAATACTACTATTGCAGAAACTGCTACAGTACCTTCAGCAACCCCACGACAACAGATTGCCGTGCCATCAGAACAACCACAGCCGTTCCTTACCGATTCTGCTACTGCTACCGTACCCCCCTCTTCTGCTACTGCTACCGTACCTCCTCTCTCTCTAGCTCTACTGTGCTGCCCAATGAATCTTCTCTGGATATACCTGAGGTAAGTATTGTGGATGATTATGTAACTAATGCAAGTAATGATGTAAATACATATAAGCTGCCACCGAGACACAATCGGGGTGTACCACCTAACAGGTTTTCTCTGGAAGGTAAAGTGAAGTATCCAATAGCCAACTATGTCTCATGCAATGGTCTTGCATCAGAGCGCAAGTTTTTGGTGGACAATATGGAGGCTATTCAGGTACCAACCCGTGTGGAGGAGGCTCTAAAAGATCCAAAGTGGGCAAATGCAATGGATGAAGAAATGTTGGCATTACAGATGAATAATACCTGGGAGGTGACGTCATTACCAGAAGGGAAGAAAACAGTTGGATGTCGGTGGGTGTTTACTGTCAAATACCAAGCCGATGGATCAATAGACATGTACAAAGCAAGGTTGGTAGCTAAAGGATACACCCAAACTTATGGTGTAGATTATCAAGAAACGTTCTCACCGGTTGCTAAGATGAATACGGTACGTGTTCTGATATCTTTAGTTGCTAATATGGACTGGCCATTAAAACAGTTTGATGTGAAAAATGCTTTTCTCCATGGGAACTTGGAGGAAGAAGTATATATGGATTTTCCTCCTGGGTACATTGTTGGTAGAAATACCGGAGTATGTCCGGTTGCGTAAGTCTCTTTATGGACTTAAGCAATCACCTCGTGCATGGTTTGATAAGTTTACTCAAGTTATGAAAAAGATTGGATATTATCAGAGTCATTCTGATCATACATTGTTTGTTAAACGAAGACAGGAAAAAGTGACAGCCTTAATCATCTATGTAGATGACATGATTATTACTGGAGATGATTTTGATGAGATTTCAAAGTTGCAGAGTAACCTTGCGGCTGAGTTTGAAATGAAGAATCTGGGAGATTTGAAGTATTTTCTTGGAGTTGAAGTTGCTCGATCTTCGAAAGGTATTTTCTTGTCACAACGTAAGTATGTTTTGGATTTGTTAAAAGAAACCAGTATGCTGGGATGTAAGCCAGTAGATACTCCTATTGTTGAAAAACATCATCTATGTTTGGATCCGAATCAGGAATCAGTTGATAAAGGGAGATATCAGAGACTTGTAGGGAGACTAATTTATTTGGCTCACACACGACCAGATATTGCATATGCAGTGAGTGTAGTAAGTCAATTTATGCATTCACCGAGTGTAGATCATATGGCTGCTATTATGCGTATCTTAGCATATTTGAAGTCTGCACCTGGAAAAGGAGTTCTATATCAGAAGCATGGACATTTGAATGTTGAGGGGTTCACAGATGCTGATTGGGCAGGAAATGTGAGTGACCGACGGTCTACTTCAGGATATTTTACTTTTGTAGGCGGGAATTTGGTTACATGGCGAAGTAAGAAACAGAAGGTGGTATCGAGATCGTCAGCCGAGGCCGAGTATAGAGGTATGGCCCACGGCATTTGCGAAATTCTTTGGCTTCGGAAACTTCTTGAAAGGCTTGGGTTCAAGCCAAAGGAGATCATGAGATTATATTGTGATAATCAATCAGCAAGAGATATAGCTGATAATCCAGTATAGCATGATAGAACAAAACATGTGGAGGTTGATCGGCATTTTATTAAAGAGAAACTTGAGAGGAAGATTGTGTCAGTACCGTTTGTGAAATCGGAGGAGCAACTTGCAGATGTTCTCACGCATGCTTTGTGTAGTCGAAAGTTTGAAGACTCACTTGTCAAGTTGGGCATGTGTGACATCTATGCACCAACTTGAGGGGGAGTGTTGGTCGTGAGTCCTTTATTAGGGAGGTTTTGTTTATAAGGTTAATTATTTGTTTCCTTATTCAATAAGGATTGTATATGTATATATTTCAAAGAAAGTAATAGAAGAATCATTCCAGTCAAATTCTATTGATATTAGACCCTAATCTTAAAAGAGTCTCCTCCACCACTCAAAATCTCCACACCAAAACAGAACATTTTAATGCTTTCAAACAACCAACAAAAATAATCTACCAACAGATAACATTAATCTTTTGCAACACAATCTTTTATACCTTTCAAGTATAATATTTCATACAATATATACAAGCACATAATTTGACATTATAACATAATCTTGCATGTCTAAATTTAGTTTTCATATATATACATATATATATAACCACATAAGCATAGGTTTAGGAGCAAAAGGGAAGGGGGTTGTAGGGTAATTTGATTTCATCGGTTGTTTTTGGTACCCTTTAGACAATGCAGGCATTCATAAATGTTTGAATACGATTATCATTTTCTCATACTGCATTTTTATGTTTATTTCTAGTCAGTGTTTGCAAAATTAACAACGATCGAGAGATGAGTTTAACCTGCATCAGCAAATACAAAAGGGCATTGTAAGAGTTTCCAAAAAAAAAAGGGCATTGTAAGTGTTTAGTCCAGTTCAAATCATGTTACCTTTGGAGTAAATTCAAAACAATTTCGATTTGTTTGGATTGCATAAGATTATTGAAAGATAAAAATAAAAAAAACAAGCACTAAATGCTACGAGCATTAGATGGTCTAGACTAATGGAACCACAATAATAACTAATTCAAACCAATCCAGATCATCCAATGCTCGTAGCATTTAAAGATACGTAGCATAAAAGAATTTTCCCTTTTAATACCCATAATAAGTACAAAAATTTAATTAAAATTGTATCTTAAAGGGTGATTTTGTATAGAATCAATAAAAAATTACATTATTTATGTTAATTATAAATAAGTTAATTGTGCATTGTGATACTTAAATGCATTTAAAATAAGCAAAAAAATTATAAAATCCTCCATTACAGCTGGTACTCACTTCAATTGTCACCCCTTTCTCAAATTTTTATATATGTTAGAATAGGTCAATACAAATTTAGACACTGCAAGTTTCTGTTTCCTGATTCTGTTTTTAACATTTGGATTATGATGCTGCGTTGCAGTATTTGCTTCCTGTTTCGTTTTTTCATCACTCACACACCTCATATGCTTCAGACCTCATGCGACTCCTGATTTTTACATTTGGATTCAGACATTGCAATGCACTGTCCATTCATAGTTCTAAATTACAGACCGTAGAACTGTGTGATCTCTCATCTCATTGTCCCACTCTTGGCAAGCTCCTCTACTTAACTAGACCAGCTCTCATCTCAATGACGGCTTGGACAAAAATTTAATCTTTTGTAACATATTTGTTCACCAAATCAGGGCTTCTATATGTTTCCTATGTCTTGGGAGTCTAGCCAACTCCACCTTTGTCCAATAACCATTTTTTATGTTTAAGTATAAAAACAAAAGTAGACTTTTTTCGTAATTTCCTTTACATAGGCATTATTATACCAAACTCAAGAGATTCTTGACCTGGAATAGAGAATTGCTAAGATGACTCTCTTATTGAGAACCTACCATTGAGTTGAGCTGACTCCTCCGTGTAAAGAAGATGTTTTATATGTTTTTTTATACACAACCGTTTTATACGTTTTACTTGTATTCCTTATTGTATTTCTTTCTATTCATTATAAATTGGAATTAAATTTTTTTTCCTTAAGTGTGATACTTGCTAGCAGATAATTGATTTCTTAGTGTTTGCTATCCATGATAACATCCACTAAAACATTATGTTCTATCATTTCGTTATAAATTGTAATTAATTTTTTCCTTAGTGTGATACCTGCTAGAAGATAATTGATTTCTTAGTCTTTGCTATCCATGATAACATCCACTAAAACATTATCATTTCATTTCATCAATTGGACGAGAATTTTGAAATTGCACCCAAACGGTGACTTGGAGTTATTAGTGGAAGACTCCCAACTCTGAGTTCAAATCTTTTTTTACGAAAATTTTGAAATTGCACCAAAATGGTGACTTGAAGTTAGTGAAAGACTCCCAACTCTGAGTTCAAATCTTTTGCAGCCAAGCGGTTGACCTCTTTATGGCCTCTCTTAGAATATGACACTTGTCCATTACTAACTCCACTCTTAAACGTTGTTAACTCACTTAAAGCCATTCTTCATTCCATTTAATCACATCAAACCCTGAAAACACCAAAATCAATAGGTTAGGAAAAAAAAAACAAACATCAAGCAGGAGGACAAACCTATAAATCAGAATGCACATTATGTTGATTTGAGTCTTAATTGTAAATATTTTTGGAGTCCTATTTTAGGTAGGACTAGTAGTTTTAGCTGGCGCGTTGCCACGAGAATGTTAAATGAAAAGTAATTGTTGTATATAAGTATTAAAATAATGGACTAAATGTGCTGTAAGCATTGTCTGTAGATAGGTAGGAACTATTTACATAAAACATCAATGTAAAAAACTAAGGACAAACACTGTCATGATTGAGACTATATCTTATGAACATAAAGAAAGAGCAACATCTAATAAATCAAAAACTTTCTACTCAATATTGTTCTCTTTCTATAAGAAGAGATATCATGCAATATACAACCTTCACTATAAGCATTGAAAAATAGCCAATCTCCAAAATATTTAAAATATAAAAAAATAAAAAATAAAAAACCAACAACTTATACTTTTATAGTGAAGGCAATTTTCATAACGTAAATTCCATTATATAGAAGGCAAGCGTAAATTATCCATTAAAGAAAAATTATATAAAATTACTTCAACTATTGGGTCAGTTACAGTTTCATACCCTTTTTTAAAAATAAAAAAAAATTCAATGTCATACCTCATGTACGAATTGTTTACAATTTCTTACCTTTCGTCAGTTTTTTGTCAATTCTTTCGTTAAATAGTAATGTGGTTTAAAAAATTAATAAAATATGACCGAAGAATTGATAGAAAATTGACGGAAGGTATGAAATTGTAAACAATTCGTATATGAGGTATGAGGTATGAAATTTTTTTAAGATGAGGTATGAAATTGTGACTAACCTAATAATTAAGGTAATTTTATGTAATTTACCTATGAATTATGTCACATCCCCGCCCGGGTGGGACCACGTCCTGAGCCCGCTCCATCACCATAGCACGATATTGCCGCTTTGGGCCCCGACCACACCCTCAGGGTTTTGTTTTTGAGAACTCACGAGCAACTTTCCAGTGGGTCACCCATCATGGGAGTGCTCTAGCCCCCTTCTCGCTTAACTTCGGAGTTCCTACGGAACCCGAAGCCAGGGAGCTCCCAAAAAGCCTCGTGCTAGGTAGGGATGGGAATATACATTTAAAGATCACTCCCCTGGGTGATGTGGGATGTTACAATCCAACCCCCTTAAGGGGGCCCGACGTCCTCGTCGGCACACCACGGCCAAGGTTTGGCTCTGATACCAATTGTCACACCCTCAGGGTTTTGTTTCTGGGAACTCACGAGCAACTTCCCAGTGGGTCACTCATCATGGGAGTGCTCTAGCCCCCTTCTCGCTTAACTTCGGAGTTCCTGCGGAACCCGAAGCCAGTGAGCTCCCAAAAAGCCTCGTGCTAGGTAGGGATGGGAATATACATTTAAGGATCACTCCCCTGTGTGATGTGGGATGTTACAATCTAACCCCCTTAGGGGGCCCGACGTCCTTGTCGGCACACCACGGCCAAGGTTTGGCTCTGATACCAATTGTCACATCTCGCCCCGAGTAGGACCACTTTCCGGGCCCGCTCTACCACCGTAGCACGATATTGTCCGCTTTGGGCCCCGACCACGCCCTCAAGGTTTTGTTTCTGGGAACTCACGAGCAACTTCCCAGTGGGCCACCCATCATGGGAGTGCTCTAGCCCCCTTCTCGCTTAACTTCAGAGTTCCTACGGAACCCGAAGCCAGTGAGCTCCCAAAAGGCCTTGTGCTAGGTAAGGATGGGAATATACATTTAAGGATCACTCCCTTGGGCGATGTGGGATGTTACAAATTAACTACGATAGAGATGGCATTGTAGATGCTGGAAATCACAGAACCAAAAAGAGTCGTGACAGAGAAAATAAAACACTATTTATCCTCAATTCAAGGTAATTAAAAAGAAACTATACATGTGCAGTGGTTATAGGTACCAGTCCTAAGTTATCAGGCAAATAGTGCCTCAAGTTGCTCCTTGACACAAACTTTAGTTATTCTAGATTTTACTACACAAACCATTTTTCTAGATTATTCTAGCCTAAGTCGGTGGACTTGGCTTTGCCATCTTGTTGCTATACTTTGCTAGAACTTTCTAGCATAGTTTTACACATGTTTGAACTAGAGCAATCTAGTTCTTTTGTACCGACTAATCTTAATGGGCTGGTGTTGATCTTTAACACTCCCCCTCAACACCAACTCATTCTTTTCTTCACGCTGAGTTGATGACGAAGCTTTTTCTTGTACACCCATTTGCTTGATATGGGTTTCACGTCTCTTAGATTTGCCACTAGATCCCAAGTTTGATATATTCTCTAGTGCAGCGTCCTCTTCGCCCAGCTGTGAGCCACTCAGAATTCTATGATGCTTATTCACGCATTTTAGGTTCAACTACTTCTTCATCTATTGCTATAATGGCGTATTTTGGATTTGACTTACGTATTCTCGTTGACCTCCTTAGTTGTGATTGTGGAAATGATATTTCCACTTTACTAGGTCTAACTTTTCCTGGTTGTTGATACACACTAGTTTGCCAAGGACTCTTAGGTACTTCTTGCTCGACATCGTCACCATCAAGAAAATCCTCAAGCTCATTTGGACTCATTTGGATTTGAGCAGTTTGCTCCCTCATCTTTTGTTGGTGTAGAGCACTTCCTTTTCACTAGTTGACAAGACCACTTCCATTTGCTTAGCCAAAGCTTCTTGATCGGCAAACAAATTTTCACACTCAACAAGTGATGGTTGGGTTAGCCATCCTTGTACAGTGGCAACGAAGCCTCGATATTCGAGTCTCTACCCATAGATAATTATTCTTTTTATCATGGATTCTATAATGGTAACACTAGGTACAGTCTCTCAATACCATTATTCTCATAAATAGACAGTTGACTAGGAACACCCCCAGTCAAGGGCCATCTTGTACCAGCTGATTGGGTTTGTGCTGAGCCAAGGTTCCCAACTGAGGATATCTACGATATACGCAAAGTAAATAATTATGTGATGTAGAAACAATAAAGCGAAGATGAATGAGTGACTCATATATAAAATAAACATCCAATACCTCCAATTTAGAAACGGGAAAAATATAAGATATATCCACTCATGCATGGATGAAGTAAAATACCTCTGATATAGCTTTTAATAAGTTCTCCCCAGTGGGTACCCTAATAAGTTTGGCAACGGTCATTGTTGGATTAGTTGTAGGTATCACCACCGGAAACTCCAAAGCAGATACAGATGGATTCCTTTCTTTCTGGGACATTAAGGCAGAGAGGGTAGTGTAATCATAAAGATGCAGTTGCCCAGGGTTGGTTAACACAAAAACATAAGATTTGTGATTACCCCCAGTTGTCCCAGAACTTGGTAACAAAATCATGTCTGCAAAAGAGCCAGTAAGGGTAAGGTCTGTACGACCAACAGATCTTAAATTCCCCATTCCAGGTGACCATTCAAGAGTTAAAACCTGAAACATGGAGAATTTTGTCAGCTCCTATCTCGTGGCAATATGGGGATTAGCCCAATTTACTTATAGGTTCATGCAAGGTCTCTCCCATCAATATGGGACTCATTCCCAACAGAATATACTCTTCTCAAATGTTGAATCCCCAGCCAAGTTAGTTGATCACGTGTACAATGACACCATGATATAAGCTAATGTCCTATTTAGGCAAAGAAACATAATAGTAACTAAAAAAATTCCGATACAATAATACCTCAGCACACATTTCTTTTCTGAACCTTCATATGAGAATTACCTGCAATAATGAGGACTGGAAACCTTCAATCTCCACCAACTGCTCAGTTTCAATAAAATTAGCAGCATCTCCATCAAGGTTGGCTCCTCTTCTCCACATTCTTGTCCCTACACGACCACATTACAGTGTTTCATGTTTAAGTCCTTCAAAACATGCAGATACAGACACAAAAGGGATTACAAGAATCAATCATCTCTATAAGATTGTACCTAGACGCCGGGTACACCTCCTTGAGACTATCGTATGTGTGGCAGATAAGCCCTTTAGCTTTAGCTGTGCAGTCTGGAAGCTTAAATGTAGGTTAAGGAACACCATAACATATTACTCTCCTAAACTCTGAATCTCAATCTTAGAGAGAGAGAGAGAGAGAGAGAGAGAGAGAGAGAGAGAGAGGGATATACACATAAGAAATCAGTAAATTCAGGATATTTCCTTGTATTAGAGGAATAATGAACCCATCAAGCTGCCATGAGAAAATTAATGAGCATTAGCAATAAAATTTGTGCACGAAGAACTGACAACTTTTGGAAATGCTGTTCTTCCTTAAAGATATACATTAAGTGGTGGCAAGCGAGAAAATACTTCAAATTGTTTAACTAATTATGACCTCGAAGATGGAAAGTCTAACCTTATACTCGATAAGTTCATCCAAAAGATTTCTGTTCCAAACAAATCGAGGGTCAGCCTGAAAACACAAATAATGTTAAAAACTACCAAGCAATTACTAGACATAGAACGTAGTGTGCAAAGTAATCATTTGATAGGAGCTAAAATGGCATTAAGAGAAAAGACACATAAACATCCACATGTTATGGTGTGTCAGTTAACTCGATACTCATGCTTTCTCGTCTTATAGTGCTGACAAAAAAATCCTTTGGATAAAGGGGAAGGGAGAATCACTTGACAACCAAAAAATTGCACAAAGGATGACATGTCTTCAAGGTTATGAACTGAGAAGGCATCTTTATTGAGCTGAAACTTTCACCTTGAGAACAAAAGATAAGTATAGTGCACAAAAACGCAGAAGTAGGCAAATCCTTAGGGCGGTTTTCCTTTCTTTCCCTATTAACCCTCTGACTTGGAAAGAGTTGAGGATGCCTAGTAAAGTAAACTAAACGAGTGGACATTATTTATGCTTATATGTACCTGATGTATATAACATGAATCACTTTTAAGAACTAATGAGGTCCCGATCAACCCAATATTCCAAATTTCCAACTAACCTGCTTCCATATTGGTTTGGCCATCCATCCTTCCACTAACTTACATCTTCTTTGAAACCTGGTAGAAATGATCAATTATATATGATTAAATAAACAAATACAACACTTTACCGAATAGATACATAAATTGACATGATAATTTTGAACAGTAATCACACAACAGCTATGAAAACAGCGGATGTACTTTAGTGTTATATCAGTCTCGTACGAGAAGTACAGCCCCGGAGTTGATTGGACTGTTTTCAACAGAGCCATGAAGTACGCCTCATCCTTTTTCTGCAGAAACACATCACAAATTCGAAACATCCAAAGTCACACGGAAATTCGCTAACGAATCAAAAGAATCAAAACCCTTACCTCCTCAGCAGTTGAATTCTTCATCGAGGTCACTCGATAAACAGGGAAGCCGAGATAAGTCCCAACTTCCGGCCATGAAGTTATTACAAGAGCATAATTTCCTGCACCAAACACATCAATTCGGCAAACAAACACCATTCCCTGGAAATATAGCCATTCAATCAACAGATTTATACAATACAACGGAAAAAAGTTACACATTTTCATTTCGAAATACTCCAAAGTGAGAAAAAAAGCAAGCAATTGACTTACCTGTAAGCAATCTGATCGTTCCCGCCACTCCGTATATCGTCAAGGTTTTGTTTGGGGCTGCCTGGATGAGGGGTTTTGTTTGGGGCTGCCCGGATGACGAGGCAACACATATCAAGGCTGCCAAGTGGAGGGATTGTGTGAAGTCAAGTCATCGTTTTTGGGTTTTTGTGGGTGGGTGGATGGGGAGGTTAATAACCACGTTTGATTAAGCAAAAACAGTGTACTATTTCGATTGATAGAAAATTCTTGTTGTAGTTGTAATTTAGGCCATGCTTGCTTACTTTGGGGATACGATAATGATATGAAAGTGATATATACATGACATTGTTCAGGTACGAAATAAGCAAGTCTCTATTTGTAATGATAAATGGTTGAAATTATAAACGGAACACATATGTTTAACAAGGGATTCCATTACCTTTTTATTCCTTGCATTTTAGTAAACGCATGATGTCAATTATACCCACACTTTGCATTCTCACTCTTGGTAAGTAAACAGACCACTACTGAGTTCAAAAGTGGGTACCATATTATTCTTCCACACAACTGTGTACAATTAACTTGAGGTAGAATTTTCATTGCATAAAAGACTTTTTTTTTTTAAACAATTATATTCCACTTCTAAACGGAGGGGATAATCTTCTATAAGGGAGGGTGCTGAAACTTTTTGATACAACAAAATTCTGCATTTAAGCGGATGGGATATTCTACTAAGGGAAGGTTTGCTAGGTTAGGCCATAAATATTAAACTTAACATAACTATAATATGTCATTGCTATCAATGTGCCTCAAACCTGAGATGTCTCACTAAATTGGACTAACTTGAACTTGATCTTAATCTCAATCTGTTTCAGTCCCTGTCATTAAACTAGCCACTAGCGTGTGTGATGATGGGAGAAAATAATAAAGTGGGGTGCAGTTCCAAGTGATTGCTGGTAGCTGTGCTGCACTGCTTGAATAGAGAAAATTGGCTCATGACGTGTTGCTGCAAGTGATAATCTTTTAGCAGATGCTAGTGTTGCCAATTGGTATTTTTGACCAGCCAATGATGCTTGTGGTGGCTACTACGTGGCATGGGAGATAAAAAATTGGTTCTTATAGGGTAAGAATTCTCTCCGGATCTATGTGCTTCAAATTCCGAAGACCAAGTTATCTTGGCCGTTCGATTCAAATCCTCCGGTCAAAAATCTTTCTTTCCCTTCCTCTTCTTCTTGGAAATCAAGGACGAAGAAGAACTCTTGGGTCTCACACACTGAAAAATTCATCGACGCCTCCAACACCGACTCAGAGGAAACCACCACTACCGCTGTGACTCCGAACAAATGGAAAATGACTGGCCTGCTGGTGGCCGAACAAACGGTGAGTGGTAAGCACTGATGCAAACACTTTGGTAACACTAATTTTGTTTCAATTTTTAGTTCCATTCAGGCATGGAGAGCGCATAGGTTTCAGTTACCTCGTCTCTCAAAAATACAAAATGCATAGGTGACAATGCATTGCTGTGAAATAGGCAGAAACATGCATTGCTGTGAAAATATGAAAATAATACAGATAACAGAGAGAGAGATAACGGAATTATGGTCTACATTTGGGAACTCTAATTATCTATAAACCCTAACTCAAATTGCAGGATGGGAACAGTTCATATTAATATGCAGCAAAACAATTGCAGGATGGGAAGTCTCACTTACCTTTGTGACTGTTGTCGACTGTCGAGACGGCGAGGCGGGCGAGTGCTCGACGGCGGGGCTGTGGGGCTGAAAGGCGCTGCAAGGCTGCGGCGCAATTCACATCCACCAGATTTTAAAATTAAAATTCCAAATGAGCTGCGAGAGTGGAGTGATGGAGTGATGGGTGACTGAGAGACAAAGCGAGGGAGGCGCAGTGACAGAGATTAGAGAACGGCAGTGACCGGTGTGGGAGTGATGGCTGAGAACGGCAGCACTGAACGACTGAGTCTCAGTGATGTCTGAGTGGGGGAGGCGCGGCCGCGCGGGGGAAGAAAACTCTCGTAGGGTAGCATAGCCACAAAAAACGACAGTCACTTAAGGGTAAAAACGACATCAGTGCGTCTAAGGGGAAACCACGTCGTTTTATACACGCTTTGGTTCAGTTCGGTTAGGTTTCCAAACCCGCAGAAATTAAAACTGAACCAGACCATTTCGGTTCGGTTCGATTTTTCATATTCGATTCTTTTTTTTTCAATTACGTTTTGATTTTCGGTTTTTGGTTTTCGATTTTTTCAACCCACCCCTAAAAAATGGAATAATGGGTTTTTGAGTCATACTAGCTTATTCATTTGCCTATAAAATCAACTCAAGCAAATGTTTTAGAGAGAACACGATACTATATAGAAATTCATGTAAGCGATATCAAGGCTGGAGGGAGGAAGAAAAAAAGGTGAGAATTATCTTTACACACCTATTATTTGAAATAATGAAAGCCTAGAAACTAAATCTGTGGTATTAGTTTCTAGTTAAATCTTGACCGTTCTTGTCTATCTCTTTGAGAGTTTGGGCTTTGTTTTAGGAGTATGCAAAACTTTGACAAACAATAGGCGTAACGTCAAACTTAACTGTATTCACAATACCTATTCACATATCTCTTTTGCACACTATATGTGGGGGCGATTAGAGTATAAAAGACAACATATTTATATGTGTTTTGAAGCAAACTTTCATCCTTGCTCACAACCATAACCCACATGCTACAAAAAAAAAAATATCCAACAAAGCTTGTGTAGCACATGCAACCATCTGGGAAGAAATATGAGACTGAAATGTTCTAAACTGCTTAAGCATTGAGTTTTATCATATTCTAAACAGGATTGACATAACCAAGACAATTACAAATAGCTCCACACAAATAAGAATTTGAAAGCTGCAAGTCATACAAATGAAAACTTTGTCCGTTTAAAACTATCGCTAACATAAAAGAGGCAAGGTTCAAAGCGATGGTAGGAAAAGTAGAGAAAAACAAGAAAAGAAAAACCACAAGCAGCATATCTTTGTCCTTTTTTATCCTTCTTGAACTTTGAGGTACGAGTCTCTAATTGCACTCATTTTTCCGACAGCCATATTCAGAAGCATCCGCTCCCTTGGTGATACTGCACAGCAGGACAGTCCTATCTGCATCACAGCAAACAAGCATTCCTCTACCTTTTTTTCTTTCACCACTCTGCAATTGTTACGTCTGGGCAACGTAGTCTTTTTGTATCTGTCATCGTTAACACTACCACTAGCTTCGAGGTCAAGGAGCAATGAAGGGTCAACAATGTCCATGACATGGTCGGGCAAAGCCATGGCTACGAATTTGTAAATGCTTAGACCTTCGATGAACATGTCATCAGTAGGTGTTTTTCCTGTGAACATTTCGAGCAAGAGTATCCCGTACCTGTAAACATCTCCCAGTATAGAAACTTGGACTCCCATGCCGTACTCTGCTGTGACATACATATAGACAATAAGATGTCACATGCAATTGACTATTAAAATTGATATCTTATTTCATATTAATGTTACTTGTTTCCAGGAAAAAGAGTCAATATTATATCTTTAATAAATAGAATTTAATTAGTTGGTTTTTAGTAATTAGGTAATAAGAACTGGAAAAAGAAATTAGAATGATGGAATCTCATACCTGGAGGAATGTAACCTACAGAACCCTTCAATTGCGATGACATTGTTTGACTAAGGGAATGATCATTTGATGCTTCCAAGAGGAACGTTGCTAAACCAAAGTCCCCAACATGGGCTACCATGTCTTCATCAAGAAGTACATTGCTCGGCTTTAGATCACAATGAACAATGGACGTTTCACAATGGTTGTGGAGATAATCTAACGCAGAAGCAACATCAATGGCTATGTTCAATCTTTGCATAAAATTCAGTCTCTTACTTGGAAATTGCTCCTCCTCTCTAGGATGCAACCACGAGTCAAGACTTCCATTTGGCATGAACTCGAAGACTAGACTTTTGAAGTCTCTACCATGATTATCAATGCTCGAGCATGCAGTTATGATCTTGAGAAGATTTCGATGCCTGACACTTCTTAAAGCTTTGCATTCATCATTGAAACTCTTGGATGCTCCTTGTTGTTGAAGGTTTAATACCTTAACAACAACTACCGTTCCATCACTAGGAATTACTCCTTTATAAACAGAACCAAAACTTCAAGAACCAATCAAATTATTCACAGAGAAATCGTTGGTGGATTCAACAAGTTGTGAGTAGGAAACACCTAATTTCCAATCCTTATAAGAACGTGAAGTTACAAGTCCATCTCTTGACTTTTTCAGCATTGAACGAGCATCGAAGAAGCATGATAGAGCAAATATGAATGCAAGTGAACAAGATATAAGGATGACCACTTTTGGGGAAAGTAGTCCTTGAGATGAATGATGTTTATTTTTGGGGCATGCAGGTAGATGTAATTGTGGGATGCCACCACAGAGCCTATGATTTCCAAGAACTGAGACACCGCTGACATTTGAAAAAATTCCTTCATTAGGCAACTCTCCTTCAAAATCATTATATGAAAGATTGAGATACTTAAGTGCTCTAAGCTTGCCTATGAATTCAGGAATCTGCCCGGAAAAGTTATTGCTTGAAATGTCAAGTTCTTCCAAGCCCTTTAAATCTTTAAGAGAATGAGGAATTGTTCCTTCAAATTTGTTGTCGCCCAAGTACAAGTGCTCTAAACTAGTACAACTGCTGAGGGTGCTGGGGATTTCACGTGATAACTTGTTGTTTGATGTGACATGCACCAAATCACCCACTTCACTTGGCAGTGAACCAGTCAAATAATTATCAGACAGGTCTAAACCAATTGAAAGGGTTGAAAGCTCCGTAAGCTTTTGAGGTATGCTGCCCGTTAGATTCTTATGATGAAGTGCAAGTGCTAATAGGTTTTGGCAGTTTCCAAGACTTGGAGGTATACTTCCCTCAAAACTGTTTCTGTACATGAAAAGCTCTATCAATGAAGTCATATTACCAAGGGAATATGGAATTGGTCCGGAAATTTTGTTATCAGACAAATGCAGCCTCGCTATCTTCTCGAGCTTCCCAATTTCTTCAGGGACAACACCCGCCAAATAGTTATCAGACATCTGTAGATCGATAAGGTTTATAAGATTTCCAATGCCGTTTGGGAGGCTTCCATGTAACAAATTAACCCCAAGATAAAGAACTTGTAGTTGGGTCGAAAGGTTGGCTATGGATCTCGGGATTTCTCCCCCAAAATTATTATAGCTAAGAACCAGTTCTTGAAGACTAGTACAATTAGTCAAGAAATTGAGAAAACTCAAATCACCAAGTTTTCCATTTCCCAGTCGATTGTCAAAAAAGCTTAGCTTAATTAAGCTTCGCAAGCTTCCGAGATTTTCTCCAGGGACTGTCCCCGTGAAGTCATTTGCAGAAAAATCAATCAGCTGAAGTCTAGAAGCATTTGACAATGATACAGGAATATTTCCTGTGAAATTGTTCATACCACAGTAAAATCCTACGAGATTAGGAAGCATGATGCCGAGATTTGGTGGTAGCTCTCCATGTAATTGGTTTTCAACAACACTAAATATGGATATGGAAGAAATATTATAAATTGAAGAAGGGAGCATACCAGACAAATTATTCTCCCCAACTATGAAAATCTTCAAGGTTGTTAGGCCATCTCCAACCGAAGGGTCCAGAGGGCCAGAGGGCCGAAAATAGGCCTAAAACCGTCTCCAACCGAGGGCTAGGCCAGAGGGCTCTGGAATCTGGGAGGGCCCCACGGGATCGGAGTGGGCTGGAGGGCTGGAAGGCTGGCTGCTTTCGGCCAGCCAGCCAGCCCCAGGCTGGCTATTTTTTTTTTATTATTTTCTTACTGCTGTCGGTTGTAACCGACAACATTAATAAAGGTTTTATTAATACTGTTGGTTATAACCGACAGTAATAAGAATGCAAGGCAAAAAAAAATTTTGAATTACTATTAGTGTCGGTTGTAACCGACACTAATAGTTTGAATTTTTTTTTAATTCAACGGCTAGTAGTTTGAATTTCCTATAACTTCTATTTCACAAAATTTGTTTCATATTTTTTTTTAAATTCCATTTTTTTTCCTATAACTTATATTTCACAAAATTTGATTAATATTTTTTTTCATATAACTTCTATTTTACAAAATTTGTTTCATATTTTTTTTATATTCTATTTTTTTCCTATAACTTCTATTTCACAAAATTTGTTTCATTTTTTTTCCTATAACTTATATTTCACAAAATTTGGTTAATATTTTTTTTCATATAACTTCTATTTTACAAAATTTGTTTCATATTTTTTTTAATTCTATTTTTTTCCTATAACTTCCTAGGCCATTATACCACATTAAATTAAATTAAGTAACATGAAACTTTGGCCCTCGGTTGAATTTAAGTTGTAGTTTTTAAATAATAAATTATGTTTGGCCCTATGGCCCTTTGGCCCTCGGTTGGAGACGGTTTTTTGTGACAGGGCTAAAACGAGCCCTCTGGCCCTCTGGCCCTCGGTTGGAGACGGAGGCAAATATGGCCCTGCACTGTTCATTAAAATATTAATATCTTGAAGAATCTTGGAGGGCCAGAGGGCTAAAACGAGCCCTCTGGCCAGCCATCGGTTGGAGATGGCCTTACATGCGCAAGCTCATTTGGTATGCTTCCTTGAAAATTGTTGACGGCAAGTCTAAGACTCCTCAAAGAAGAAAAGTTTCCTATCCAACCTGGGATGGTTCCACTCAGATTATTTCTTCCAAGTTGTAGAACTGTCAAACTCAACCATGAACTGAGTTGGCGTGGAATCGACCCAATAATCTTATTGGAATGAAGATCGAAAGATCTTAGTTGTGTACAGTGGGACATATTAGTCGGAATTTTCCCGCCTAAAGAATTGTAAGACAGGTTGAGACTTTCCAGGGTACGTAGACGACCCAGTTCCTGAGGAATTTCACCATGAAAGTTGTTGATTCCCAAGCTTACTTCAATTAGCCAAGTAAGATTCCCAATGGAAGGTGGAATGGAGCCTACCAATTATTTATCTTCTAGGTCCAGAATGAAGTACAACCCCGGAGTTGATTCGACTGTTTTCAACAGAGCCATGAAGTACGCCTCGTCCTTTTTCTGCACAACCACATCACAAATTTAAAACATCCCAAGTCACTCTCAAATTCGCTAACGAATCAAAAGAATCAAAACCCTTACCTCCTGAGCAGTTGAATTCTTCATACCCTCGTTGCAGGACAGAAACCTCATCGAGGTCACTCGATAAACAGGGAAGCCGAGATAAGTCCCAACTTCCGTCCGCGAACTTATTACAAGAGCATAATTTGCTGTCTTTGGAATATTTAGCCTGTATAGCTGAATTATGAAGTGTGACTGAATTGGTGATTCAGTAATTACATGTAGATGTGAAAAAACATTACTTTTCGTAGGCTGAAGCAAAGAAGCAAACATTTTCATCCTTCCAAGATTTGCTGGCTACCTCTGAAAAGCCTGTGTTGGTTGACTTCTATGCAACCTGGTGCGGACCTTGTCAATTTATGGCTACCTCTGAAAAACCTGTGTTGTGAAAATTGACAGAGAGAAGTATCCTAGCATTGCTGATAAATATAACATACAAGCATTGCCTACTTTCATCACATTTAAAGATGGAGAGCCATTTGACCGCTTTAATATGGACGGGTATTGTCAAGTTGTTACGCTTTGCTGGTAATTCCACTTTTTAGATTTTGTAAGATATCCTATGCACTTGCATTGGTTTCCAACTTCGTCAGGTGTGCTGCTTCGCATGCTTTTCTTCTTCTTTTGTTTGGTTTTGATTAGAAAATGTTGAATTTGAAGGATGTATGATCTCTTAGATCCAAAATATTAAATAGAATAAATAATGTATGTTCTCTGTGCATGTATGCAGGCCACTGCTAGATTAGTTTTGGCGGTTGTACTTCTTGTTTTTGGTCGATTTTAAATATCCAGGATGACTTTGCTTTCATTACTTGCAGGAGGGTGCCATGACTGCTGATCAGCTTGTCGAACGAATAGAAACTACCTCGAAAGTTAAGTAGTAGACAGCTTCTCAGGTTGAACCCAGAAGCTGGTCGATTCAGCCGCATTGCAAAGAAATATGGATTTTATGAAGAAAGGCACCAGATGTTCCTTTGCTTTTTATTTTTTGTATGTAACTGGTTTGTACGAACAAAAAAGTTACGAGACTTGTTCATCTGGTTCGTGTAATCGCGCGGGTAAAGCTTAGTGAAAACAATTTTACGATGTCAGTTTCGGTTGTGATACACACATCCACATCAGTTGCATTCAATTGAAATTCATGATTGGAAGAATTAATGAAATTTTGTGGACATTCAAAAAAAAAAATTAAAAGATTGTGAATCGGCAATTATTTTGGTTTTCTGTGCAAAATTGAAGAAACCACTAGTTCAAGTGAAAGGATTGGTTTGACAAAAATACTCTCATTTTAACGGAGACTTTTCACGGAATAATCATAATGATTGACGTGAGCAATTTTATGGACCATTTTTACCGATTATAAATTACAGGGACTAAAGTGATGAGTTATAACAATCTCATAGATCATTTTAACTAAAGAACCAAACATTTTCTCTAAAAATGCTTTCAATCGTTTTAAAACGAATTTGGTTCTTCTTATCACCTCAACAACTCAACAAGCCTCAATTCTTTTATGCATGAAGTGGGAAATTCAATGAGGTTTGAACTTGTGTGGCGACCAACAATATAACTATTTGTTAATTATTTATCCTCGTTAGTAAATTTGTGTGTTTTTGTTTGTTGTACACGCAAGAATAATTTGTTGAAATATACATTTAACAACTCTAATGTACTAAAAACGTATTATACACACACGTACATATTGAAATATATGTTTTCCAATAATCTCGCTCACGCAAATGATGTATGTTCTTAAGAAGAGATGTGAATAATATTTTTGTAAATTCACACTTATATGACTCTTCACATTCCATTGAGCTTGATCGAAATCCGAATGGCTGGATCATCTAACAAGGGTGTTCATTTGTAGACCATAAGTTTTGAATCGCATAGTAATGGGGTCATCCTGCAATGTTTGCTCCTCGACCCCGGTCGCCTCCCTCAGCCGGGCCATCCTGACCCGCTGTTGGTCGCTCAGATCGGGCACCGACTCGGTCACGAGCCGGAATACGATACTCGGTTGTACCCGGCGATCCAAAGCAGGCTCCTTTCGTAGGAAGTAAACCACGTCGGCGAGAAAACCAGTAAAACATCCCGCTGCCCAAGTCGCGATTTCTCGTCGTAATACTGCTGGTAATGGAGGAGAACCCGAGATACCAAATATCGGAGGTCTTCATCTCGGGCCTCGTCGATCATCTGCTGGGCCGATAAGAGCTCATCGAGGAAGGTGTTCTTACCGTACCAGCCAGCCCTCGTAGAAGGCCTCGAATGTATTCGACGCATTGCCGCTGTGAGAGCCGATTGTCATAACCAAAACAATAACAGCAAAACTTTTTGGGGTTTTAATGGCGACGAAAAACAGAGAGATGGGTGGGATTAAATAGGAGGTGGGATTCGAAAGGTGGGGGATTTCTTTTGGGATTTTGGTTTTTGATTTGCTTTGTGGGCAAGTAATACCGCTTCATCGTATCACTAGTTAGACTAACTTGAACTTGATCTCAATCTGTTTCCCAGTTCTAGTCACTAGCTTCAGTAGCGTGTGTGATGATGGGAGAAAATAATAAAGTGGGGTGCAGCTCCAAGTGATTGCAGTGAAATTGAAGGGTAGGTGACAAATTTGCCTTGACTTTTAGTGATGATGAGAGAATTTGGCCGCCATGAGAAATGTTCAACAAACAAGCTGTTGCACTGCTTGAAATGAGAAAATTGGTTCATGACGTGTACCAATTGCTGCAAGTGATCATCTTTTAGGCGATCCTGGTGTTGCCAATTAGCATTTTTGACCAGCCAATGATGATTGTGGTGGCTTCTATGTGGCACAATGATATAAAAACTCGTTTAGAAGTGTTTTTCAAATAACTGAAAGCGTTTTTAGTGAAAATAATTTTAAAAAGTTTTTAGTAAAAAAACAAGTAAACTCTAAAAAAAGCACTTCACGTACTTTTGAAACTAAAAAACATTATAGTTTTTTTTGGGAGATTATATTCACACACCCCAAATTACTTCTCTCACACCTTTTTAATTTTTTAATATTTTTCTATCAAGTGTTAGTGGTGTGTAGAAAATATTAAAAAATTAAAAAGGTGTGAGATATGTAATTTGTGGTGTGTGAATATAATCTCTCTTTTTTTTAACCAAAATGGACAACGAGATTTAAAAATCAATAAAAATAGTCCATGTGATTGTCAACCGGCAATTATGATTTTCTGTGCAAAATTGAAGAAACCACTAGTTTAAATGGAGTGGTTGGTTTGATAAAAATACACGCAGTTTAACGGAGATTTTTTACTGAATAACCATAATGATTGACAATGAACAACTTTATGAACCATTTCTATCGATTATAAATCACAGGGACCAAAGTAAGGAGTTATGCCAATCTTAGAGACCATTTTAACTAAAAAATCAAACATTTTCTCTAAAAACGCTTTCAATCGTTTTAAAATGAATTTGGTTCTTCTTATCACCTCAACAACTCAACAAGTCTCAATTCTTTTATGCATGAAGTGGGAAATTCAATGAGGTTTGAACTTGTGTGGCGACCAACAATAAAACTATTGGTTAATTATTTATCTTCGTTAGTAAATTTGTGTGCTTCTGTTTGTCGTACACGTCAAAATTATTCGTTGAAATATACATTTTACAACTCTAATGTACTAAAAACATATTATACACATACGTACACATTGAAATATATGTTTTCCAATAATCTCGCTCACTCATATGATCTTTGTTCTTAAGAAGAGACGTGAATAATATTTTTGTAAATTCACACTTATAGGAGTCTTCACATTCCATAAAGCTTGATCGAAATCTGAATGGCTGGATCATCAAACAAAGGTGTTCATTTGTAGACCATAAGTTTTGAATCGCATAGTAATGGGGTCTTTTCTTTTGACTACCCTAATCTCGGGGGAAGGGATCGGACACGGGAGCAAAGGGTAGGACACACTACCTAGCCAAAATCATTAAGCGGGATGTACTCAATTGAGATTTTGAAAGATTTTAAAGAGTATAGCGTCGACTTACTGAGCAATCTTCAACATGGAGTCCCCAATTCATACATCCATTTCACAATTTCAGTAGAAGATAAAAAGGAAATGCCAAGTTCATCTACTGAATCTTAAATCACATATGAAATTGGATTAACAAAGCTCCAAGAACACTGAGGAGTTCAAACATCCATAGATGCATGCCACATACAAAGATTACGAGTGAGAATTATGGAAGTCATTAATTCCTTAACTAGACTGGCCACAGAATGAGAGTAGGTTGGAAACATATCGAACAACAAAAGTACAGCAGTCAAACATACAAGCAGTAACAAGCAAGTTTCCTAAGAAAAATACCTGATTGTAAAATTGGCTAAGCCTCAATGATGAACAAAACAAAATGATTTCCCGGAGCTAAGCGAAACATGACCTGCTAATGATCATCTTTTTCTTAAAACCATACTTTTTCCGTTCATAGAACAGATCTGTTTTGGCACTTCCCAGATTCACAATTTTCGGGCAGCCATCTCTATCTTTCTCCTGCTGAGTACACTATTTGCAGTACTAAGCATCAGAAATTCCAACCCCTCCACAAATAATACACCTTCCCTGGAAAGATCCATTGTTGCACTCATCGCAAATCCGAACAAGGGTGCAAGGACGCACATAAGAGTCACAAATTACACACTTACCGCCGCACTTTTCACACAACCTTCCAATAGCTATTCCAGGTTGCTTCCGGCACATAATCAGGTCAGGATGATGCATCGCCATGTTCCTGCAACAACAGGGTAGAATAAGCTTCTGTCCAGCGGATCAAATAGGGCCAAATCACAGTAGAAACAGAATCCAAATGATAAAAACTCGACTCCCCAAATTAACTAGAACCCTAGCCTAGGTGGATGGCAGCCGACTTAGCTTTCGAGGTGTCCCTCAGATGCTCCTGCATCAACTGATAACGCTAATGCACATTCAAAAGTTTCGAGACTAACCCAATTTGCAAATCTGCATAGTTTTTAACAATTTCATGCCAAATTGCAGGGTGTTTATATTCACAAATCGTGCAACTTATCGACCAGCTACAAATATTTGCAAACTCTTTTACAACTATGCACAAAAATAATAAAAGTGGTTTACTTTTGTCACACCAATTCATCAATGCAAAGCAGTTCATTGCCCCATAACTTCAATACCCAAAAAACCCAAAAAATCCAAATTTTTTAATTTCTAATTACTCTTTCAACTTCTGGGTGCTTCCGATGTTTGCCTGATTCCCTTCACAGAAAACAAATTGTGGGAATTAAACATGTTGTGTAATTAGATGAAACGATTAATAAATTGAACAGAACAGGAACCCTAAAACAGGTAATCGAATGCTCATTCGGCTAGAAATTTGAATTTTGGATGGAAATAATCAAAATACAGCAGCAGTTTTCTACATATGCGAAAACTAGAGAGGAAGAACGAAAAGAGCAAAGCTTACCGAAGATAGCTGGAGAGGACTCGAATGAAGGGATGCTACTGTAAGAGGGGATTGGCGCGATCGGGGGAGTTGGGCCCGACTGACTGAGAGAGAATCTGGTAGGGGTAATGTTTTTTTTATTATTATTATTTTTTTTTTGTACTTTTTAAGTTTCAATTAAAAATTGACGCTTAATATTACGATCTAATAGTATTTATCATCAGCTGTAAGTAGCGAGGCTTTAGGTTTGACTATCTTTAAAAGCAAATTTAAATCACATTATTACTCGTCAAATATGAGGCTTATAGCCCACTTCTCTATCGATAATATTGTTTGTTTAAAAAAAATCATAAAACAAAATTTGTTTTTCTTATTTATCAATTTTATGTTTTAATGACATGATGTAATACTATTAAATGTATTCACGGAAAACAAAAGAGAATGGAATAATGGGTTTTTGAGTCATACTAGCTTATTTATTTACGTATAAAATCAACTCAAGCATATGTTTTAGAGATAACACGACACAATACAGAAATTCATGTAAGCGATATCAAGGCTAGAGATAAGGAAAAAAAAGTGAAAATTATTTTTATACACCTATTATCTGAAATAATGAAAGCCTAAAAACTAAATCTGCAATATTAATTTCTTGTTAAATCTTGACCATTCTTGTCTATCTCTTTGAGTGGTTGGGCTTTGTTTTAGAAGTATGCAAAATTTTGACAAACAATAGGCGTAACGTCGGGCTTAACTATTTCCACAAAGCTCATTCGCTTATCCCTTTTGCACATTGTATGTGGGGGCGAATAGAGCATGAAAGACAACATATTTATACGTGCCTTGAAGCAATCTTTCATCCTTCGTCACAACCGTAACCCACATGCTACAACAACAAACAAACAAAAAAATCCAACAAAACTTCTGTAGCACATGCAACCTTCTGGGAAGAAATATGAGACTGAAATGTTCTAAACTACTTAAGCATTGAGTTTATCAAATTCTAAACAGGATTGACATAACCAAGACAATTACAAATAGCTCCACACAAATAAGAATTTGAAAGCTTCAAGTCATACAAATGAAAACTTTGTCCATTCAAAACAACCGCTAACATAAAAGAGGCAAGGTTCAAAGCGATGGTAGGAAAAGTAGAGAAAAACAAGAAAAGAAAAACCAAAAGAAGCATATCTTTTTCCTTCTTTAGCCTTCTTGAACTTTGAGATACGAGTCTCTAATTGCACTCATTTTTCTGACAACCATATTCAGAAGCATCCGCTCCGTTGGTGATACTGCACAGCAGGAGAGTCCTATCTGCATCACAGCAAACAAGCATTCCTCTACCTTTTTTGCTTTCACCACCCCGCGATTGTTACGTCTGGGCAGCGCGGTCCTTTCGTATATGTCATTGTTAACACTACCATCAGCTTCGAGGTCGAGGAGCAATGAAGGGTCAACAACGTCCATGACATGGTCGGGCAAAGCCATGGCTGCGAATTTGTAAATGCTTAGACCTTCGATGAACATGTCATCAGTAGGTGTTTTTCCTGTGAACATTTCTAGCAAGAGTATCCCGTAGCTGTAAACATCTCCCAGTATGGAAACTTGGCCTCCTATGCCGTATTCTGCCGTGACATACATATAGACAATAAGATGTCACATGCAATTGACTATTAAAATTGATATCTTATTTCAGACTAATGTTACTTGTTTCCAGTAAAACGAGTCAATGGTATATCTTTAATAAATAGAATTTAATTAGTATAAGAACCCAAAAAAGAAATTAGAATGATGGAATCTCATACCTGGAGGAATGTAACCTACAGAACCCTTCAATTGCGATGACATTGTTTGACTGAGGGAATGATCATTTGATGCTTCCAATAGGAACGTTGCTAAACCAAAGTCCCCAACATGGGCTACCATGTCTTCATCAAGAAGTACATTGCTCGGCTTTAGATCACAATGAACAATGGACGTTTCACAATGGTTGTGGAGATAATCTAACGCAGAAGCAACATCAATGGCTATGTTCAATCTTTGCATAAAATTCAGTCTCTTACTTGGAAATTGCTCCTCCTCTCTAGGATGCAACCACGAGTCAAGACTTCCATTTGGCATGAACTCGAAGACTAGACTTTTGAAGTCTCTACCATGATTATCAATGCTCGAGCATGCAGTTATGATCTTGAGAAGATTTCGATGCCTGACACTTCTTAAAGCTTTGCATTCATCATTGAAACTCTTGGACGCTCCTTGTTGTTGAAGGTTTAATACCTTAACAGCAACTACCGTTCCATCGCTAGGAATTACCCCTTTATAAACAGAACCAAAACTTCCCGAACCAATCAAATTATCCACAGAGAAACCGTCAGTCGATTCAACAAGTTGTGAGTAGGAAACACCTAATTTCCAATCCTTATAAGAGCGTGAAGTTACAAGTCCATCTCTTGACTTTTTCAGCATTGAACGAGCGCCGAAAAAGCATGATAGAGCAATTATGAATGCAAGTGCACAAGATATAGGGATAACTACTTTAGGGGAAAGTAATCCTCGAGATGAATGGTGTTTATTTTTGGGGCATGCAGGTAGATGTAATTGTGGGATTCCACCACAGAGCCTATGATTTCCAAGAACTGAGACACCACTGACATTTGAAAAAATTCCTTCTTTAGGCAACTTGCCTTCAAAATCATTATACGAAAGATTGAGATACTTAAGTGCTCCAAGCTTGCCTATGAACTTAGGAATTTGCCCAGATAAGTTATTGCTTGAAATGTCAAGTTCTTCCAAGCCCTTTAAATCTTTAAGAGACTGAGGAATTGTTCCTTCAAATTTGTTGTCGTCCAAGTACAAGCCCCCTAAACTAGTACAACTGCCGATGGTGCTGGGGATTTCACCTGATAACTTGTTGTTTGATGCATTTAGCAGTGTGAGATGCACCAGATCACCCACATTACTTGGCAGTGAACCAGTCAAATAATTTTCAGACAGGTCCAAACTAATTGAAAGGGTTGAAAGCTCCATAAGCTTTTGAGGTATGCTGCCCGTTAGATTGTTATTATTAAGTGCAAGTGCTAACAGGTTCTGGCAGTTTCCAAGACTTGGAGGTATACTTCCCTCAAAACTGTTTCCGTTCATGTAGAGGTCTAGCAATGAAGTTATATTACCAAGGGAAGATGGAATTGGCCCAGAAAATTTGTTAGCATGCAAATCCAGTACCTCCATCTTCTCGAGCTTCCCAATTTCTTCAGGGACAACACCCGCCAAATAGTTATTAAACATCTCTAGATCGTTAAGGTTTATAAGATTTCCAATGCCGTTTGGGAGGCTTCCATGTAACAAATTATACCCTAGATAAAGAACTTGTAGTTGGGTCGAAAGGTTGGCTATGGAACTCGGGATTTCTCCCCCAAACCGATTATAGCTAAGATCCAGTAGTTGAAGACTAGTACAATTAGTCAAGAAATTGAGAAAACTCATATCACCAAGTTTTCCATTTCCCAGTCGATTGTCAAAAAAGTTTAGCCAAGTTAAGCTTTGCAAGCTTCCGAGACTTTCTCCAGGGATTGTCCCCGTGAAGTCATTGGCAGCAAAATCAATCACCTGAAGTCTAGAAGCATTTGACAATGATACAGGAATATTTCCTGTGAAATTGTTTATATCACATAAAAATACTACGAGATTAGGAAGCAAGATGCTGAGATTTGGTGGTAGCTCTCCATGTACTTGGTTTTGAGCAACAGTGAACTGGTATATGGAAGAAATATTATAAATTGAAGAAGGAAGCATACCAGACAAATTATTGTCCTCAACTGCGAATATCTTCAAGGTTGTTATATGGCCGAGCTCATTTGGTATGCTTCCTTGAAAATTGTTGCTGCCAAGATGAAGAATCCTCAAAGAAGAAAAGTTTCCTATCCAACCTGGGATGGTTCCACTGAAATTATTACTTCTAAGATGTAGAACAGTTAAACTCAACCATGAACTGAGTTGGTGTGGAATCGACCCAATAATCTTATTGGAATCAAGATCGAAAACTCTTAGTTGTGTACAGTGCGACATATTAGTTGGAAATTTCCCTCCTAAAGAATTGGAAGACAGGTTGAGACTTTCCAGGGTACGTAGGCGACCCAGTTCTTGAGGAATTTCACCATGAAATTTGTTGATTCCCAAGCTTATTTCAATTAGACGAGTAAGATTCCCAATGGAAGGTGGAATGGAGCCTACCAATTGTTTATCTTCCAGGTCCAGAATCAAGACTCTTTGGGTGGCACGGTGGCATTTAATGCCTACCCAACTGCAGAAGTGGATGGAATGATTCCACGAGCTCATGACACTGAGGGGATCTTCAGTTATTCTTTTCTTCAAGTCTAGCAAAGCCAAGCGATCAGATTCGTTTCCAAGCAGGGTAGGGCTGGGAAATGCTGCAGATTCCGGAGATGTGCTCATCATGCATAAGACTAAGAGAAAGAAGGCATGCAGGAATTTCAACAAAACCAGATTACGAATAGTACGTGAATGCTCCATCATTGTTCAAAGACAAATGGAAAACCAGAAAACCAAAGTTTAATTTGCACAAAAGCACAAAAGAGAAGAAATCCTATCACATGTAAGAAAAAACACTTTAGATTGGATGGCCACAGAATTTAAGATAGACCAACGTAATAGTTAGTCCACAGAAATTAAGAAATCTTATCACATGTAAGAAAAAACACTTGAGATTGGATGGCCACAGATATTAAGATAGACCAACCTAGTCCACAGCTTAGAAGGAACGGAAGAGTCAGACCAACTTAGTCCACAGCTTAGGAGGGATGGAAGAGTCAGACCAACTTAGTCCACAGCTTCAGTTCGGTTGAGCCACCTAACAGTCTGATCCTTATCATCCCCCTAGAAAGTTTTCAATCAAGGTTAGCATAGAACTAGGTTTGCAAAGTTAACAACGATCGAGATATATGAGTTTAACCGGCAACAGTAAACAACGTGGCCCCTTGAATTAGTGATCTCACACAATCTCTAAGGGAGTGTACCATGTCCGATTGCACTGCCATTTGAACTCGTGGCCAAATGTACTAAGTAATTTATCGGCTGCAACCGGAAATAGTAAAACAAGTTTACCATTTTAACCACAAGTCGCTTGTAAATTAGCTTAAAAAATTACAGGGCTTGCAACAACAGTA
The DNA here is from genome assembly GCA_963580275.1 of Crataegus laevigata. Classification (NCBI taxonomy): domain Eukaryota; kingdom Viridiplantae; phylum Streptophyta; class Magnoliopsida; order Rosales; family Rosaceae; genus Crataegus; species Crataegus laevigata. The sequence continues at coordinate 7,921,425 of OY756952.1, read as the reverse complement.
ACTCTACGGTTTGAATGAACGAGTTCAGAATAATGTTACACGAGTCTGCACAAGCGAGGTCTCGAACAGAACTGCCTTCCATTAGAATTAACCGCTGCTGCTACTCCAGCAGTCACTCCAGCGCAAAGAACAGATGACATATACTGTTGGGCATTTCGACCCGCTGCAAGTTGGATTCAAAATTTCTCAGGTCCTAGTGAATATTGAATAGAACTCGCTCTTGAGAACAAAGTTCCACGTGCTAAGATTTCAGGCAAAACCAAATAATAGTAATACCTTGTTGAAGTGTGACGGATGTCAATGTCAACCCTCCGATTAGCAAAGCTGACGCCACCGGTAGATACTGCAATGTTTGTTCTCGCACTTAAAACTTGACTATAGATTCAGTGAAGCCATTTTAAAAGTGGCACAAGTTACCTTCAGTCGCGGCCAACTAATGACGATTACATGCCAAGCTGGCCAATCAAATATCAAGTTTGCTAGAATTGAATTTTACTTCTGCTTTCGTTACTAAAAGCATATCCATGAAATATCGCTCATATTTGCTAAAGTAGGCATGATTTCTTACTAAATTTACTTTCAAGAGATGCAATTGAACCATCAGGGTACTCCCCAATCCATCATAAACTAAAATATTGAGGTTCTGAGAAGATGAACCAAGATTTTATCATCCTACCAACTGTAACGGGATCTGAATAACTGATAACCAAGATTTTATTATCCATTTCTTTGAAAGATTCATTATACTTACAGAAAAAGATTCTGCCTGGGATGGTGAAATATCCCTTCTAACTGTATAGTGGCCACTGATAAGATCCATAGCATCCTGAACAATTTGAAACTTATTTTAAGCAACTATATATAAATAGAAGTCACTTGCTTTCATGCAGATGAGCAATAGACTATCTTTGTGAAAGAGAGGCAGATTACCTGCCGAATGCCATCCTGAAAGTTATTTAAAAAATATCTTGAAAGAGCACTCATCCCATCTTTAATTATTCCTCCAAATGTCTGCTTCCCATATCTGCGGTAATATGGCATATGTTGTATCATATTAGCACAAATTATTAAGATCAATCGCACTACGTAATTTTCTTAGAAACCTGAGTAACATTTGTTCTATCAAGGCAATCAATGCAGTTTGATCTGAGGAAGTATCTGCTCAGCTGGAACAGTTTTGATTAAAAACAGTATTACATATAGCCAGCATACCTGGATTTTGGCATAGTTAATTCAATCAGATATTACGCTTTCATTACCCTTGCTTTTCAAATTGCTCTGAGATCTGCTCGTATAGAACCATTAGGTTTTCAAAGTATGAGTTACCACATACACGATGAAAGTCAAATGAAACGTATCTGCTACAAAAACACAAGCAGTAAGTTGAGAACAAAATCTGATTTCTGACATTGTTCCCAATGCCAACCAATACAACTGACTTCATTATAAGCAACCTCGAAAAACAAAAAAGGAATCTACCTGAAGTGGGAAAATGATTTAGTTGCACACATAAGTATGCAAATTGTCACCACACGTTTGGATAAACAAACACAACACTTAACCAAATAGATACATAAATTGACATAATAATATTTTGAACAGTAATCACACAACAGTGATGAAAACAGCAGAATGTACTTGAACGGCACCCTAACAGATACAAAAAATTTAAACTTTGGCTGAGTGCTAGGTAGAAGAATTTACTATAGTGTTACATCAGTCTCGTACGAGAAGTACAGCCCCGGAGTTGATTGGACTGCTTTCAACAGAGCCATGAATTACGCCTCATCCTTTTTCTGCAGAAACACATCACAGACTCAAAACATCCCAAGTCACACTGAAATTCACTAACGAATCAAAAGAATCAAAACCCTTACCTCCTGAGCAGTTGAATTCTTCATACCCTCGTTGCAGGACAGAAACCTCATCGAGGTCACTCGATAAACAGGGAAACCGTGATAAGTCCCAACTTCCGTCCGCGAAGTTATTACAAGAGCATAATTTCCTGCACCAAACACATCAATTCAGCAAACAAACACCATTCCCTGAAAATATAGCCATTCAATTCACAGATTTGTACAATATAACGGAAAAAAGTTCCACATTTTCGTTTCGAAATACTCCAAAGCGAGTAAAAGCAAGCAATTGACTTACCTGTAAGCAATCTGATCGTTCCCGCCACTCCATATATCGTCGAGGTTTTCGACGGACTTGGAGAAGAAGAAGAAGAATCACCTAGCAATCAGAAACAAGTATCGATTGAGCTACACAAATTTAGCAAAAAAAATAAAAAATCAAACTCGATCAAAAGAGATGAACAATTTATACCGCTAAGCGGCTCAATGGCGCCGTCGCGGCGGTCGATCGAGAAGCCTCGATCCGGAGCCGGGACGGATTTGATCACGAACTTGTCCTGAAACTCCTGCAATTCCAGATCCTCGTACAGCTTGAACTTCCGCCGGAGCAAGATCCACCGCCGTCCATTTCCGCCGGATTTTGATCGGAGAAGAAAATGGTGGTTTATCAAATTGGAAATGTCCAAACGACTCCTCCCTCTGTTTTCCGGCTTTCAGCTGATAACCGATGTCGAAGACGATGGATTCATTAAATGACGTTTTTGCCCCTATTGATTCGTAATTTATTCTAGTTATTGTCTGCGGGAGGCGCAGCCGGGAGCAGTGGTCTTTGTGTTAGTGCCAGGAGCGACGATTCCGCACCTGCTACTGTACCGTAATAAATTACAGCCGCAATGTTCGTCCAAAGTGACGGGAGTGGATGACGTGGCGACACCTGGATACCGTCTAAAGTCAGTGTGCTGAAAAGGGAAAAGGGAAAAGAGATTCTCCGGATCTCTCTCCAATGCTTAGAAATCAAGTGGTCTAAGTTTTTTAAATTTGATCAAACAGTCTTAAAATTATTATAGCTTTTAAAAAAAATTTATTAACTTTTTTGTTTTTAACTGTTTGATCAAATTGCAAAGACCTGAATCACTTGACGGTTGGGTTTTAGAGAAAGAGATCCTCTTTCCGTGAAAAGGAGAGATGGAGACTTGGAATGTGTCAACAGGAAACAGTTGGAATTGGGCACACGCATTTGGGCTCAGTAACTAACTTTTAAAATCTGTTAGTTGGAACCGTTGGAAGTAGATAGACTGCGAAAAGTAGTAACCGTTGGATTTGTGTGATGATTCGGCTGATCATTTGGTTGAGAAGTTTTTGGGATCAATCGCGCACAAGTAAGTTGACCCTAAATTTTCCTTTGCTTTTTAAGTAAAATTTTACAGATGGTCAAGATCGACTTACCAATGCGCAATTGGTCTTATCATTATTCATTTTTCTTTAGTTTGCCTTAACATGAAAAATAAACAAATGAGGGCTAAATCAATTGGTTTGGACAACGTGGGCATTGCACCCGAATTCAAGTCTCCTTCTTGATAAATCAATTTTCAACCGTTAGGTCGATTATGAATTAAAGATAACCAAAGAATAAAAATTAACAAGAAGAGTATAGAAGGTAAAAAGAACGTGTGGATATCACCACGACAAATATCATATTGCAAAAGGAAGGAAAAACCAATGAAGATGAAATACAGCTTCTCATTCCCACTCAAACAAATTTTCCTTCACCCAACTTTATTTGCTCAAAGTTTAAGAGTTACAAACCCTAAATCTAAGCATGACAGCTAAACTTTCGATACAAGCGATATAAGGAGAGAGGAAATCGAACACGGGACACACGGGTGCCTAAACTTAATCATTTATCTGAATACAACCTCAATTGCCTCGTACAGTTTCAGTATCACATACCCCTGATCAAATCTGCCATCTACATCCACACCAAAACTTGAACAATCACTATTTAAAGAAGCTGGCAAGCTCGCCCTTCTCCTGCATGGAACTTAGGATATCACATCCCCCAAGCAGTTCCCCATTCAAAAAAATCTGGGGGAAAGTCGGCCAGTTACTGTACTTCTTCAGAGTCTCCCTCAATCCTCTATTATACTCTTCGTCAAGCACATCAACGCTCTCATAATCCACCCCCTGGTTTTCAAGAATTCCGACAACCTTCTGAGAGAAACCACACAATGGGGCACTTCTCGAACCCTTGATGAAGGCCACAACTTTGTTCTCCTTCACCAACCGGTCAATGAGTTCCTCCAATGGCACTGTCAGCTGCACATTAGGACCAGGTGTTAGCCGGAGATCAGACTTCTTCTTCCTCGGTGGTGGCTTTCGGACCCATGTGGCGTTGCCCGATTCATTTCCCGGGGGAACCTTCCCAGTTGCTTTTATGTGTTCTTCCATCCATGATTTCCAAGCTTCCGTTAGAACCGCCCTATCTGGTTCATCTACTACCCCAACCTACAGTACAATATCATCACTGTTTGCAGAGCAATATCGCTTATTTCCTTATACATTTATACTAGTTTTCAGTAAAATCGACACCGATTTTACCAGTTGTCTCCTTTCTTTCTAGACACAGAGCCAAAATGGCTTCTTAATCTTTTCACTTTGAAAGTAAAGTTCAAACATTTCGATTCGGTCCAATAAACTTCTATCCTACAGGGAAAAAAACACTGCTTTCACCAGAGGGTGCATTACCCACACAAATAAGCAACAATGTGGATTATGGGTTTATCTTTAAATTGTAAAGATGCATAATTTATTTTCGTAAAAAAAAAGAATTTGTAGCTCAGTTGGTTAAAAGCGTTCCTAGTTAGAATTCTCCTTCTCCATTATCTCTTGTATTAAAAAAAGAAAATTGAATTGAATTGATATATTTTTTTTAACAATTATTGAATTCTTCAGCCCACTGTAAATTGAATTGCGCCCTTGAATCAATCTATATATGTTCAATTTCACAGAAATTAAACTTTAGCAGCTAGTAAAAGTCGCAGAAAAAGTCATACCTTGACGAAGTAGCAAAGCTCCGGCAACGACTTCCGGTGGGAGAGAACACTCGCCGCTATGTTCCTCGATAACCCGACGAACTGCAGCTCGCCGCTCTGGTCAAAAACGGCGTAGACCCCAGTCTCCGCCGGCAATTTCCCGGCGATTTCTACCTCCTCCGGCACGGTGACTAGCTCGGTCTCCGAGAGGGTCTTAACAGCCGAATTGATGACCGAAGCTCGGGGCTTGGATGCGGGGTAAGGTTTGAGAGAAATGGAGCGAAAGGTAGGGGCTTTGGTTGGTAAAGTGAATGAGGGGTTGGGGGTATTTTGGGGAGAGTGAGAAGAGAATGAGCGGATAGAGGGAGATGAGTGGATTGGAGAGAGGTGGATGATTGTCGCCATTTGAGAATCAGTGAGAGAGAAGGTCGGGAACGAAGGTTCTGGTTTAGACGTCAACAGATATTGTTGAGGAAACGGATTCGGTTTCTGACCCGACCCTATTGTTTGAGAGGATGGGTTTGACCATCCGATCCAATGGAGTTGGGCCTAAGAGCATGGACTAAAATAAATAAATAATATTAACACCGTGTTCCGAAAATGTCATTGTGCAAATAAGAAATCGGCCGCTGTTACGTAGGAAAGTTAGAACCCATGTCAATATGTGATTTACTTAGAAAACTAATATAGTTATTAAGATTTGTTGGTTTGGGATATAGTTTGCATCCCCGGTGTGCTCTCTGAATAAAAGGAGAAAATTTTATGTGCATCAGTAATGCTATTGTAGTCGTATCCCCAGCCAATTTATGTGAAATATGAAAATTATGAACACTGCGTGACCTGCATATACTTTACCGTCACATGAAAAAAAAGTAATATATATAATTTAAACAGAATGATGTTCTCTTGTTAGACAACTTAAATTATTATGTATCATATTATTGATATAATATAATATGGACGGTTAAATAAAAATGATCAGTAATCCATATTGTAATCCACAACATAATCGTCTGGCAATAGACATTAACGTGTGTGTGAGAAGGTTCCACTGGCGGACTCAGAATATTTAAATAGTGGGGGGTCATGATTTTGACTAAAATTATTTTATTGGACTTTGAGCATTAGGTAGAAACTTGTCAATTCCTGCTGATATTTGTCAAAGGTTGCCAACATATGTCCACAATTACTATGATCTATAGAGGCTTGTCGAGAGTGGCTATAAGCAACTTTTAAATAATGTTGGAGACTGTAAAGGCTTGTAAACTAAGGAATTTCATCGAACATTTGGTGCGTACAATATAGCTGCACACAACAAGAGAGAAATGAAAACATGGATGATATTAAAAAAAATAGAAGAAGTAGGAGAAGGATGTTATTTTATTTGCCCTAACTGTTTGTAGGATAAAATACAATACACGTATATATGCATAGGGTTTTTAAAGTTGATGGAATCATGGACAACCAATGACTCATGTTGGCTTTGTCAATTGAAAGAGATGCGGCGGGTAGCGTTGGCTAAGGGCAAGGCTACCCTTTCAATAATTTAGATTTTTACTGGTAATTCGTACAAAGTTCTTTCATTCCGCAAAAATTAGTCAAGGTCGCCTAACTGAAAATTATGAGTTTGTTGTTGCGCAAACGCAAGAATAATTACTGATATGAAACAAGCTTATCGACACTATGGCATTCTGTCCTAATAAAATAATGATATTTGTAAGTTTCTCAACACATTTCATTGTATTATCAGATCGAAAAGTTACGTAACGATGGATCTTTTTCATGTAAGTTACTCTTTCGCAAAAGACCCTCTATACCTAGGTTGGACCTAAATAAAACTGATCATAACAGTGAGTGTCCACCAGAGTATATTTACTATGAATATGGATCCTCTCTAGATTCTCTTTGTGAGAATCCCGAGAATCTGTAAATTTTGTCCATATATCGTACGGTCAGAAATCATTTTAATTTTTTTATTTAAAATTGAACACAAACAGTACCTGACAAAAATTGACTGCATGATGCACGATGTACGATGAACGGACATAATTCACGAATTTCCGAAATCCTCACAAAGATGATCAGAAGAGGATCCTGATGGTATTTACTATGATGGACTTTACAAGTTGATCATTGCTTAAATAAAAGAAATTTGGAGTAAAATTGCAGCTAACTTCAAACCTAAATTAATGTTAAGCAATCATTGACACGGGATGCCTTTTGTTGCAGTGGAAGATGATGTCAATGTTAGGTTGGATTAATTTTCCACGCCAACAGCATCATACCACCATCACCCCAAATTTCATGAACCTGTTCTGCCAGATTTGCTAATTCAGACTTTTTCATATCTAGGTCAAAATCTCATAACTGTACCTGTTCATCCACATTAACCCTAGTTACCATGTCTATAACAACTGCATAAAGTTTCCCCTCCCCATGTCTGCGACAGTATTACAAATCAGTCATGTATGACTACGTAAAAAAGTTAAAACACTCACAATACATGATTGACTTATAATACAGTCATTGAGTCATCCAAAATATAAGTAAACTTCTCGAGTTTTTTCGTTGACTTAGAATAATAATACCATGACATTCTAAATATAAGTAGACTTCTCGAGTCTCTCGTCTTTGAGACCAAAAGTTTTGAGTGGCTTTCATTGACAATGATAATGACATGCACAAGCAGATACGTGGTACTGATATACTGCTGCTACATCGAAAATTCAGTACAATACTGTACCTCAACATGCTCTGTCATCATTCAATCAATACACCTTTAACAACCTGAAAATGAAATTTTGGCTGCTGATCGATTACTAGAACCAACAGAGAGACACGCACTTTATACAGTTCAAGCTACGGATTAGTCTAATAGTGAGATTTTATAAGTTGATATTGAGATTCTAACATGTAATCGAGTGTATATATTATATTAGTATTATTTTTCTGTTGTGTTTCGCATGATGAATATTAATAAGATGACGTACAACATTACAACGGTTGAATCAGTGGCAGAACTACATGTAGACTCAAGGTTGTGATGGCCTCCTCAGCTATGATATGGCTCCAATTAATTTGACTTACGTAATTTTGAACTTTCACGTAATTAGACTAGAAAGTTGTTAACAAATGCGCTTTTGGTCCTCCCAGATTCTGTAAATGGCCTCTGCCACTGGGTTGAACCCTAGAATCTTTCCTTAACAGGAATCTACGTTGGTGAAAGGTTTGTCCCTTCGATCGGATTTTACCAAGTATATACCAATAGTCCAATTATGAAACAGACGTCTGTCTATTCAAATACGCACACACATATATGATATATATATATATATATACACACACACATATTTATGATGGATGAATCCTACCAGATAGCCAAAGAAGTCAAAAGAGAGAGAGCCTCCCTTCTTTGTTACCCTATGTGTAAAAATATCGGCAGCTTTATTCTCACCTAATGAAAGATTCTGTACTATGTTTGCATATGAAAGCAATAAAACAGTTGGATGATCATCATATAGGGCCATGGCTAGCTCCCCACTATATGTATATGCAGAGGACAGAAAGGGAACCCAAGATGTTAGCCTTGCAACTTACCCCTAAACCTGCTCCTTTAAATACATTCCTTTGGCTTCACTCCTACTCAAAAAACCCAAAAGATGTTTCCCCAAAAATAAAACACATCTCTCACCAAGTCTTCATCATTCTGTTTCCACACACCCTTTCATATAATCCTCCCTTCAAAACCTTTCTCTAGCACTCCACCCTCTCCGCAGCCATGAGCTTCCCTCCATCCACTGCATTTGGCGCAATGAAAGCGTTTCGCGGAAAGTTACATTTTCCTATTATCATGGTCTGCGCTATCGCCTTCATCAGTCTCCTCTACACCGAACGGATTAGCATCATTCTTTCCTCCAATCCTTTTTTCAAAGTTAAATCATGTTCCAAAACCAATGCCACTTCGAAAAATAGTAAGTCTAGTTAACTATTGATTTTTTTCCCCGTTGAATTTTTTTTTTTTCCAACTAAGATTTTCCTAATTGATGTTTTGTGGTCACTAATCACTGCCTAACAGAAAATAGAAATGCTACACTGGATAAGTTGAGGGATACCATATTAGATGATAGGTTTGAGTTCGACCCTAAGGAGTGCAGTATTGAGAACGGCAAGTGGGTGTTCAACCGTTCGATCAAGCCTCTTTACTCGGATAGAAGTTGCCCGTACCTTGATAGGCAAGTTTCGTGTGTCAAAAATGGACGTCCGGATTCTGGCTATCGCTACTGGCAATGGCAGATCCAAGATTGCACATTGCCAAGGTTGGTAACTTACAATGCATGTCAAAACACATCTATGTAGTTTATTATGCAAGCTAGAATGTTGATATAATTATTGGGAGCTGTTATCTGCACTCTGAAACAAAATCACCTTACATCTTCCCAAGTTACAAAAACAAAGGAAGGATAAGTGCAAGATGACTATTTCGGAATACTGATAATATGCAAGTTTATACAGAGGCATACGCAATCTACGGATTAATTTATACTTACTTCATGAAGTTCTGTTTTTCTAAACAGTTAATTTCTTACAACTTTATATGTAGATTTGATCCAGAAGTTGTTCTTAAGAAACTTATCGGAAAGAGGCTACTTTTTGTTGGGGATTCTTTGCAAAGAGGTCAATGGCAGTCTCTAGTCTGTATGGTTGAATCCATCATACCAGAGGACCAAAAGTCCATGCGACGCGGCCGCTCTCACACAGTCTTCAGAGCCAAGGTACGTATAGTTCTTAGTTTTCGCTCATTTGAAATGACGGTTAAAGGAAACAATGGAAGCTAATCATAATCTTTCCATCTTCAGGAGTATAATGCAAGTATTGAATTCTACTGGGCTCCATTTCTCGTTGATTCCAATTCTGATGAACGTATAATCGGAAATCCAAAGGAAAGAATACTAAAAGTGGATTCAGTTGCCAAGCATGCCAAATACTGGACAGGAGTTGATATCCTTGTGTTCAACACTTACGTTTGGTGGATGAGCGGCTACACGATCAAATCATAGTAAGTTTAGAGGAATATGCATAAATAGAGCCGGTTAAAAACTTATAACAAAAGTAGAACCGCAGAGACATTAAAACGAAGGGGAACCAAACAGTTTTATATTTCCGGGTTCTATTTCGATTAAAAGTTCATAACCAGTTCTATTTGTGCATATTTTGTTTTCTAAGAAATTAAACTTTGCCAATGGAGTATCGGCATTTTCTTTTTGGTTTAAGATTGATCAATCTAAGCAACAATGTGTAACCGAACACAGCTGGGGCTCGTTTCCAAACGGTGAAGAAGGGTACGAAGAATTGGAAGCACCAGCCGCTTACAGAATAGCATTGAAGACATGGGCCAACTGGGTCGACACAAATGTGAATCCGAACAAGACCCGTGTTTTTTTCACTACTATGTCCCCTACACACATGAGGTATCTCTCCCACACACAACTTGTTATGATTACACACGAGATAAAAGTTATGCGGAGCATGTTTTTACTAATGACTTGAGTATCTCTAATTCCGCAGAAGTGCAGACTGGGAAAATCCAGATGGGATGAGATGCTTCAACGAAACAAAGCCATACATGAAAAAGGGATTCTGGGGAACTGGTTCGGACAAGAAGATCATGCGCGTGGTGTCCGAAGTAATAAGCAAAATGAAACTTCCGGTTTCAGTACTCAATGTAACGCAGATGTCAAATTACAGAGTTGATGCTCACACAAAAGTTTACACCGAAACCGGAGGCCAAGTACTAACTGATGAACAAAAGGCTGATGTGCTGAACAATTCAGATTGTATACATTGGTGCCTTCCTGGAGTTCCAGACACATGGAACCAAATTTTTGTGGCACATTTATAGCGCTCGGAATCGCGCATAAATCTGCAGTTCTATTCACAACAAGCGGCAGAACAATCGAAAGTAACACGTTTCTTCTTTCCGTTCAAGATTCTTGTTTCATTTTTTTCTTTCAATTTTGTATTGAATTGAATTTGTATAGCAAAAGCTGCCGAACCAACTTGTGTGTTCTTAATTAGTTTTTGTTTTGGTAAATTCTGATCATCCAAGAAACTAGATCATGGTAATGATCCCGGAGGACTTACCTGGCGAAGCTACATAGGGCGAAGGGTGGCGGCCGCCCCTCCGCTCGCCAGAAAATAACCCAAGGAGCGAGTCCTAATCCCCTTTCGTTGGGCTGGAAACTGGAAAATACGATGGTTTGGTTTACTCGCATCTGCCGCTGCGCGGCACCCCTTGCGCAGGGTTTATTTCTTACAAAAAAAATAATTGGGGGAAGCTTTCCAGAACTGTCTCTCGCCTCACTGTTTCTCTTGAGAATGGAAGTTGGGAGGCTTTTTCTACTCTTGCTAGGGTGAAACAACTGGGGGAAGCTTTTCAGAACGGTCGCTAGTTTTGGGTTTCAAGATCAGTTAATATAGCGGCAAATACTTTTACGTCGTGGAATTGTGCGGAGGTGTGATGCTATTTGGGTTGATAGGCCCCCATCTTCGTTAGTTTTTGTTTTGAACAATAATAGTCTTCCATATCCTCATTAGTTGTAGGTGATAGTGTCAGGGATGACGCTTTCACTTGGTTGAAGCGTCTCTTTTTGTATTTCCTTTCACTGCCCCCTTGCTTTCTATTGCTTGTTGTTTGCCTCCTCGTAGGCTTTCTGTTTCCCTTTGGCCTCTGTGCCTGGAATGCGATTCCTTGTTCTCCAAAAAAAAAAAAACTTTAAGTAAAACTATGTCGTTTTACTTCCTTCATTAAAAATAAAATAAAATATTGTGGCCATTAGCCAATTACCCCGTCCCCCCATTCGCCATTACCAAGTTCTATTAGTGCCCCAACCCAACCCCATTCCGCTGGCCCTTCCATTTCAGTCGCCACGCCATCCTTCCCAATTTTGAGATGATTTTTTTTCCTTTTCCAAATTTATATTATTTCAAACTCTAATTGATTATTTAATACTAATTTTGTTTAATTGATATAAAATTATAGGGTAATTGTCACATCCTGGCCCTGGGGCAACCACCTCCCGGGCCCGCTCCACCACCGTAGCACGATATTGTCCGCTTTGGGCCCCGACCACGCCCTCACCGTTTTTTTTTTTTTGAAAACTCACGAGCAACTTCCCAGGAGGTCACCCATCCTGGGATTGCCCTAGGCCCCTTCTCGCTTAACTTTGGTTTTCCTACGGAACCCGAAGCCGATGAGCTCCCAAAAAGCCTCATGCTAGGTAGGGATGGGAATATACATTTAAAGGATCACTCCCCTGGGCGATGTGGGATGTCACAATCCACCCCCCTTAAGGGCCCGACGTCCTCGTCGGCACACCACGACCAAGGTTAGGCTCTGATACCAATTGTCACATCCCGCCTCGGGCGCAACCACCTCCTGGGCCCGCTCCACCACCGTAGCACGATATTGTCCGCTTTGGGCCCCGACCACGCCCTCACGGTTTTGTTTTTGGGAACTCACGAGCAACTTCCCAGGAGGTCACCCATCCTGGGATTGCCCTAGCTCCCTTCTCGCTTAACTTCGGAGTTCCTACGGAACCCGAAGCCAGTGAGCTCCCAAAAGGCCTCGTGCTAGGTAGGGATGGGAATATACATTTAAAGGATCACTCCCCTGGGCGATGTGGGATGTCACAGTAATACACTAATATGGTTATTGATTATTGATATGAATTTATATTTATTAAAAAATGAAATAATTGTTTAGGGTAAAAATTGAATTCCTTATTATTGATTGATTGATTAAATTATTGAATAATGTATATGATTATTCATATTGATTAGTTGAATTGAATTGTTTTTATTGAATCATTTGTATGATTATTAGTATTGGTTAATTGAATTGTTGGTTTGATTTGTTATTAGTCATATTAGTAAAGTCTACTCTATGATTAAGAGTATAAGTTTTTTTTCTAAGGAAAACTAACGAAAAGTTCAAAAAAACTTTAGTTTTAATGAAAAATGACAAATAAAAGTGTAGTGAATAGTACCAGGGAAAGGTAAAAATGTAGTTTTTCGTTAAAAGTGAACAGTACCGGGAATGTTTCGTGAAAACTTCATTTTTTTCTTTACATTATACAGTTACACAATGGAACGACTGTGAAAGCACCATTGCGTAACAAAATGAGAAATTAATGGTTGAGTGATAGCATGATTGTTTACATTGAGAGATGTATTTTTTTTATTAATAATGAGCTTATTATGCAACATCGCTAATAACAATTGTAATTTGTTTATATTGATAAATTATAGAAGACATTACTATATAAAGGAATTTGGTTGTTGCCATTTTTTTAACCTTGAACTCTTTTAAAATTGCCCATTTCCCCAACAATTCTTAACTTCGCCACTTTTGACAGGAAAGTAAGGAAAGGGCATTTTCACTGTTGTAAGTAACAGGAGGAGGTAAATTTCTGAACATTAAACAGAGAAAATTGGTAAAATATACAATACAAAACATCCAAATACATATCATCAAACATGCGAGTTGAAAGAAAAATTACTATATGCAGACATCCTAATACCATCACCTACACTCCTCGTGTGCTAATCACGTGTTGTGGAATGACAGAATGTTTATGGCATTTGTGTCTTTATCTTTAACCATCTTGTCCAAAAAGTCGATGCATATTACTCAATATTAATTTTTTCATTATCACGTAATTTTGATGAACATAGAAAATGAATGAACGAGATTAAAAATAAAAATAAAAACCGTGAAAATTAAATGTAATAGTTAAAGCATTCATAACATTAAATGATACAAATATTGAAGTCACACTCATAAGATTGATTTGGTAGAAAGTGTTCCGTGACCGTCTACCAACAAAAGTTTGTGGGGCTATTTCAACCTAGTATTTTGTCACTGTGGCTTCTTCAACACGCTACTGGAGAAGTGCGTAATATACAATTCATTAGGGTTTATCAATTTGTTTCGCCAAGATTATTGAGAAAGAGATGGGGGCTGCATATTTGGGTGTGCTTTCTTTATCTATTATTTTGGGAATGTGTTTTGGTAAAAATCTTTTTTATACCAATTTTTAATAAAAATTTAAGTGAGTTTTGGAAAAGCAATTTAAGCATCTTTAAATAAGGTGTTAAAACTGCCACGTAGACTATAACGGTAAAAAAATAGGAGCAAACTCTTTCTAACCGAGGCTTCAATTTCTTACGTGACGCTGATTCAATTGAAGTCAAAGTATTTTGCTATCAAATTTGACAACAGATGTCAAATTTATTAAATTATTTTTAATAGATTAATATAATATTTAATAAATGTTGTTATGATTTTCAAGTATTTAATTGGTTAGCTCAATCATTAGACCCCACAAAAGGATAAAAAAATATATTAAATAACATTATTATTTAGGAGTGTGCTATCCACACACTCTTTTTTATTTCTTACACACTCCTGTTAATTTCTGTATGTTATATCTTCATCAATTCATACGATCCGACGGCCGAAATCCAAAAATGTGTGGGAGAAGTAAAAAGTGGTGTGTGGATATCACACCCCTATTATTTAACAAGTCTGGTGAAGCAAAATATTGGACAAATGTCAAAATTACCACATAAGCCATTAAATATTTTTTTGATGTTTAAAATTTGACACCTCATTTAGAGATGCTCTTAGACCATCTCCAAAGGATATGTCAAATTTTAAATACAAAATTTAAATTTGAAGGCTTATGTGGCACATTGGTCTGTTTATAAATTTTATTCTCTAAACGATATGTTAAATTTAAATTATTATTTATTACATTATTTACTTTATAGTTGTAATTAGTATTTTAAAACGAAAGATAACTATTAAAATTATAAAAAGTGTTTATTAATTACTAAAAATATATTTGAAGTTACTGTCAAATTTGACAGCAACTTTCTCAACTACCTTTCCATGTCATGCCACATAGGAATTTGCATTTCAGTTGGAAAACACTAGTCTTTTATTACTGTTATTACTGATGTGAACTTTTTGACATATCCTTTGGAGGTGCTCTTAAGTGTTTTCTTCAAGAAACACATATCTGATACTTCTTCCAAAAAACACTTAAGTTCTTTTGGAATCCAAAATCAATTTCACTAAAAGCTTTTTCAGTTGTTTTGAAAACACTTTCAAACGAACCCTTACAAAATTGTTATTTGTTTTACGCACAATCTTTCACGCATTGGTTGATGCTTTCAAACAACTTACATACAAGTTCAATTTCTTAAGTTTATGTCACGTGAAATAACATAACCACCATGCCAGGCATCATATGTAAGAGATGAGTTTTATTACACATAATAGTATGTGATTGACTTGTATTATTGCCACAACGATACTCTGGTATATCATACAAGTATTTTTTTTCGCACACAAAATTTGTCTTAAAATTGAATTTAGATTCAACTGTATTTAAACTTGAAAAATTGCTTTGTTAATACAACTATGACGTATTTACTAATCCCTAACTGAGTGAGAATGAAATGAATTGAGGAGGGATCAGATTGAAGTCGTTTAATAAATTATTTAAAATACAAGTGGTAAAATGTTCCGATAATTAGGGCTTGAATTGAGAGGGATCAGATAAAGTCGTTTAATAAATTATCTAAAATACAAGTGGTAAAATGTTCTAATAATTAGGATATTTATCTTTAATGATTCAATCCGCTGCGTCTCCAGTTTAACTCGAAGCACAAATTATACCGAGTCATCCGTCCAACTCGTAGTATATACCGAGTCATCACTAAAAGGTCCGTATGAATTTATCCCAGTGGGCCTAAGGCCCAAGGTCCATAGAATATAAGATTGTAGGCACGCCGTCCGTCTGGGAGATTCGAGAAGCTACGCGAACCGTCTGATCTCCAACGCTGTCCAGGTTAAGTTCCCAAGAAATTAGGGTTTTCCCAATCTCCAATCAAATTAGGGCTTCTAATCCCAATCACAATCCCAACCCGTTCTAGTTTCTCAATTTTACCTAAAAATCAGACCTGAGGTTTATGCTCTAGGGTTTAGTCGAATCTCTCGCGCCTCTTTTCTCTGAATCGAGTGCGAATTTGCTCTCTGTTTGATCAGGTGACGTAAGCATACAGCCATGGCGGGCGGCGGGAACTTCATGAACAGAGTCTTGTCGTACCTGGTCAATGAGCTTCTGGTCGATAGCCTCGCCAACAGGTAATTTCTCGATCCCTTTGATCCTATATGATTAGCTTTGATTGTTGGATTGTTCATTTGTTGAAAGCTTCATTCTCTGGCCACACGGACATCTCCGTTCCCGATTGGCTCGTTCCCTTGAAGCAAAATTAGCTCAAAGCTTCGATTTTGTTTATCAGCTGCGGCGCTAACATTTTATGGCGCTACGGCTCTGGATGTTTTGAGGAAATTTTCGCTGCGAACGAATGGTTTTTGTTGTTGTATTTCAATTTTCTATGATATGTTATGTGGGTTGTGGGGTTGGAATCTTTTGTTTTTGGTTTTATTTTCGCGGGCTGGTGACCATTGAGGTAGTGGGTGAAGCTTCTCAATAAGCCGTCGGAACTGATAGATTTCTGATTGGTATGCTCCCAGAAGCGAAATAAGCTCACAAAGCCTTCGATTTGTTTCGCCTGCAGTGTAACATTTAATCCACTGCAGCTTTGAAGAGTTGAGAATATTTTGCCATATTTCTGGTTGGTGTTGTAGGAAAGGAATCTATTGTTTTAACGTTCTCTTCTTGGTGTTTTACTTTATGGTTTGATGCATTATGCGCATTGATGTAGAGATGCTATTTACGCCTGGTGATGTATATTGGTTTGAATTGATTGGACCCTGAAGTTTTTTTCTAAATGATTTCGTAAGTCGTTAAATAAAGCTTCATTTTTTTGGCCTTCGAGATGATTTGCTTTCACAATAATTTGCTCCTTTGTAGCAAAATTGTCTTGATCTTCCGATGCCAAATTTCAATGACTGTAGTTTTGTCTGATGAATTCTATTCACGTTATGCATGTATGTATGTTCCTTTGTAAGAGAAATGTTCATACATAGACCGTAGTTAATCTAGCTCAACCATGAATGTATTCATGTTTCGCCCACGTTTATCGTGTTATGCCTAATGATGACTCTGCGTAGGCTTGTAATGATTTCAGAGATGACTGCGAAATTAAAAAACCAAAGATCTGAGATCTTTTTCTATGTTCTTGAAAATTATGTTGTGCTTTATTTGGATGAGTAAAATCGGGTCCTAGGCTACGTGTTTTCTTATCTCTCTCTTGATTTTCTAGTTTTCTTTTCTCCACTTCTGTTGCCCTCTTTGGTAGACCGGTTATTTGGTCCTTAATTCATGACCTAACTTTTTTACACATGAGCTTCTTGGCATTTACATTACTATAAGCAATGACTATCTGTCATTGGGATCATTGCTAACTTCCATGTCCTTAGATACATTAATTTTTTGTATGTTGTTTAGAATAGTTGCAGACTGTAGTTTTTACCCATGACCTTTATTTATACCTAACATAAAAGTTTTCTGGTTTTTCAGCCGTGCATTCCAAAGGTTTGCTGTGAAAACATCGAAGAGGATTGAAGATATTCAAAATATTGGTAACGTTTACTTTGTACTTAATGATTTTGTTTGGCGTACTGCACCTTTGAGTATATCATGCTGAGGGTGTTATAAATTGGTTTTGGTTATGCAGCTGCAAAGAAGAAGGAACAGCTTGCTGAGCAGATGAAGGATTTCTCGAAGAACATGGAAGATGTGAGTTTCTTTTCCTTGAAATAATTGTTCACTCCAAATCTTTGAAAACATATGTTATTTAGCGTCTGATGGCATCTGCTTTTGTTTTTCCTGGCTGCAGTCTTTCAAAGATGGTCGATGAAGGGTGATGCCTGCGCGGTCGTTGGCCTGGTTTTGCAAACATATGTGTACATATGGAATCATATTCCTTTCTTTCTCCACTGCCTTTAAGGGTGGAACCAAATTTTGAGTTTTTAAGATTTGCTTTTGAATGCTTTATCGGCGATGAAATCATGTTGTCGTTTCATACTTGATGAAAACGTGTTGTCGTTCCAAATTCTTTTTCGGCGATGTTTGGGACTTTGAAGCCTGTTTTGTAGAGAATGCAATTCAAATCGTTAAATCCGATAACCGTGGATAATAGTCCAAATGGAGCGGATTTGGGTATATTATGGATATGGGAAAAAATTGTGATTTTTAATCGGTTATCGTTTTGGATATGGTTATAAGGATTTTCAATCCATTTATGTCTTCTGAATTCGAATGGAATTATATATAATATATAATATATTAGTTTATGTAATAGAGAGAGAGAGAGAGAGAGAGAGAGAGAGAGAGAGAGAGAGAGAGAGAGAGAGGAATATGATAGTATTTTGTTAAAAAAATATAATAGTATTCAAAGAACTTATACTATATTCATTATGCATCAAACATAATACTTATGAGAGATATCAACAGTTCACATCATCAATGTTTTATTCAATGCTCTTATTATTATACTCTACAAAATTCATTTATTGTTATGTTTTTTCTTTTATTATTAGACGTGGCTATTTAATGACTAAATTATTGTACGCCAATTGGATGAATAACAATTATTGTTTTTGACGAATATGGATATAACCATTAACCGATAGGAAATCTATTACTCGGTGGATATGGTTATGAATAATCTTTAATGGTTATTTTGCAGTTATGAATATAGTTAATTTTTGTAATTATGAGGATGAATATAATATTTCTGTCTCCAAGTCAAACCATTGTCATCCTCACTGTTTTAAAATTAGAGAGAGACACATAAATGTAAATCCAACATCTTATATTTTACAACACATGAAGAAAATGGGATTAAAAAGCACAAAAAAAATGAAACCTAGTGTTTCTTCCGCTTATAATTAGAATATAATGGGTCGTGGATCACGGCTTTAAATCCTGAAGAAATGTGAACTCCATCAAATGTTACTAATTGCTTTTGATGGGATGACAAGCGCTTTCTGCCAACTACATGTTGAATACAAGTCCCAGGCCATTGAAAAAACAAAATACAGTATACAAGAATGGTTTTACTTCTAGTAACACCGACACATTTTGCAATAAATCTCTACATTTGGCAATAGGTGAGGTATTTTGTGATAAAACACTATATTTGGCAATAGGCCAAGTTGGGATAGCATCAGCGTGGTTAGAAATGGCCCAAATGGGGCAGCAACCCGTCTCTCTAAATATTAAAGCATATGTCAGGTGTTTTAGAAAGCCCTTTTAAGACCTTTTACAATAATTTGAAGGATAGTGATAGTTATGTATAAGATTCAATCCACTTGAATTTGATATCTATAAACTATTGTCACACTAGTGTTAGTTCAATTTATTAGTATTACACTTACTTTTTTCGACCTACTGTGAAAAGCCGAAGGGCCTTCGTGGAAATATATTTTAAAACAGTTAAGGTGCATTCAGATTATTTTAAAACAGTTCAGGCGCATTCAGATTAGTAAAGGTACTTTCGATCATATTTGGCAAAAAGTGTTCACAGTGCTACTCGGTTGAAAGAAAAAAAGTCGTGTTTATTTTAATGAGCATTTTAAGTACTTTTGAGGGCATTTTTACTAAAACTTTCAACGTGCTTCTATTAGAAGTGTTTTACCGAAATAACCTATGAGCATGAGTGTTTTCAAGAGTCAAACTTTCAAACGGACCATGTAAAAGTGTGACGAAAACCTTAAAAAGCACTATTACTTCGGCATGTTAATAAGCACTTCTAACAAAAGCGATACTAAACAATTTAGTCCCAAACGGGTACTAACTCCTCTACTAAAAACTTAAAGCCCATCAAAATATTTTGGTTTTGGGCCATTGTCACGGTTTCAGATATAAACCTCCAAAACGCCATTGCAAATCTGATTAGAAAACCGAGAAGGGGTTTTAGCTTTCTTCGCCAGAAAACCGAAAAGGGTTTAGCTTTCTCTCCACTCCACCACCGTCCATGGCGTCCATCATTTCCAGGACCGTAAACCATCTCCGCCACGTCAACCGCTCAGTGATCCGAACCGGGCTGCCGAATCCACCGCCACCGCTCGCCGACTCTCTCCAAAATCGGCATCTTCCACTCCTCGGACAGGTTCGTCTCCTTCAACTCTTTTCTGCCAATACTCCGTTTGGCTCTAGAGAAAATTCAAGTAAATATTCAAGCTTTCGCATTCTTTGTTCTCCTTTTGTTTCTCTGCATCCAAACACCTCGAGCTTATTTGATTTTTCTGTTTTTGTTTTTATTTAATTATTTATTTTTTGGTATCTGCTTGGATTGCAGTCGTTGGCGATTTATCAAAGATGTCTTTTTTCAACGACACCCAATACCACGGCGGAAAATCAAGGAAACCCAGAACCCAAAACCTCGGAAAGTGCAAATTCTGGTAAATCTGGTGATTCTGGTGAAGGGAACAAGTCTGGGGAATCACATGAAAGTAGTAATGCCGGAAAATCTATTCGTGGAGGGGTAATCTATACGATTCCGTATAACGATTTTTCTTAGATGTTCGAAGGTGGAAATGTGATTGTAATTTCGTTTGATTTTGTGTGTGATGTTGCAGCCTGTTTCGTGGTTGAGTTTTCTGCTGCTGGTGGCGACTGGAGCCGGAATTATACTCTATTACGACAAAGAAAAGAGACAACATATTGAAGGTAGACTACTATGGTGAGTTGGATTGTATGTGAGTTTTACATGTTGGACTTGAATTCGTGAGTCTGCAACTTTGACAACGGTGCATAATGGATACCCGTGTTGTATTTGATGTGTAACGTGAAGAAACAGAGAAACCTAAGAAACTTGCTTTACTGAATATTCCTCTTCTCATTTACTTTCTTGATTAATTACAAAAGTGTTTTGCAGTACATATATATAGCTGAAGCTATGCACACTATTTTCTCTAACAAAACCATAACAAATATAACAAATCTTAGTAACTATTATTACATCCATAACAGAAATAATATCCTACACTATATGATGAGCTGTCATGACTTGGCATCTTTATCTTTACACCCCCTCAAGCTGAGCTTGGAAAGACTAGGAGTGCCAAGAGAAAGCTTGGATTGAAGAAACAGAAACCGATTCTTAGATAAAGATTTAGTGTGAATATCAGCAATCTGGTCCTGACTACAAACATACTTAACTTGAACCAGATTTGCAATGACAAGTTCCCTGATATAGTGGTAATCAATCTCCACATGTTTGGTGCGAGCATGAAAGACGGGATTGGAAGCAAGGGAGATTGCAGAGATATTATCACACCAAATAGTAGGCTGAACAGAGGATAAGAACCCAAAATCCCGAAAAATCTTACAAACCCAAGTTATTTCAGCGGCAGTGTGAGCAAGAGATCGGTATTCAGCCTCAGTAGAAGAACGAGCTACTGTAGGCTGCTTTTTAGCACTCCAACTAATTAAATTGGAGCCAAGAAAGACACAAAATCCACCCGTGGATCGCCGATCAAACGTACATCCTGCCCAGTCCGCATCAGAAAAAGCAGAGAGAGAGAACTTCTGTGAAACCAGAGACCATGAGAAAAGGTTCCTTTGAGAAATCGAAGTATGCGCTTGGCAGCCTGCATATGAGAATCCGTGGGAGCTTGCATGAATTGGCATACTTGGTTGACAGCAAAAGAGATATCAGGCCTAGTCCAAGTTAAATACTGAAGACCACCCACAATAGAGCGATACTCAGAAGGATTATCCAAGGGTATACCACTATGATCCAGTTTGACAGTGCCTACGGGTGTAGAACAAGGCTTAGCACCTTCCATTTTAGTCCGTTGTAACAAATCCAGCAAGTATTTGCTTTGATGCATGAAGAGCCCTGCAGTGGTCCGTTGAACTTCAAGACCCAAAAAATAATGCAAAGGACCTAAGTCCTTGACAGGGAACAAAGAGCTCAGTTGCTGAATGAACCGGTTGCACACAGAAGAATCAGGACCACTAACTAGGATATCATCCACATAAACAAGGACAATAACCAGAGCTGGATCTTTAAGAACAAACAGAGAGGCATCCGAAGAAGACTGAGTAAAACCAAGAGACTGAAGAGCAGTAAACAACTTATCAAACCATGCCCGTGGAGCCTGTTTAAGGCCATATAACGATTTCTTGAGTTTGCAGACATGATTGGGGAAGTTGGGATCACTGAAACCAGGGGGCTGATGCATAAAGACATCTTCTTGTAAGTCACCATGAAGGAAGGCATTACTAATGTCAAGTTGATGCAAGAACCAATCGAATTGCACTGCAAAAGTCAACAAAATCCGAATTGTAACAGGCTTGGCTACGGGACTGAAAGTTTCCTGATAATCCAGGCCTTCTTTTTTATGAAAGCCTTTGGCAACAAGCCGGGCTTTATACCGGTCAATAGAGCCATCAGGTTTTTTCTTGATGCGAAACACCCACTTACAGCCGACAACATTCTGAGAAGAAGAAGAAGGAACTAGAACCCATGTACCAGTAGAGAGGAGTGCATTAAACTCTGCTTGCATAGCAGATCGCCACTCAACAAACTTACAAGCTTGATTATAGGTTGTGGGGACATAATCCGAAGAGGGAAGCAAGGGATGTTGTGTAGCAGTATAGGCCTTGGGTTTAAAAATACCATTCTTAGACCTAGTAACCATGGGATGAAGATTTTGAACTGGTAGAGAAGACAAGGATGAAGATGGGGAAGGACTGAAATGGGTGGAGGAAGGAGAAACAGTAGGGGGAGGAACAA
Source organism: Crataegus laevigata (assembly GCA_963580275.1). Taxonomy (NCBI): domain Eukaryota; kingdom Viridiplantae; phylum Streptophyta; class Magnoliopsida; order Rosales; family Rosaceae; genus Crataegus; species Crataegus laevigata. Next base: position 7,898,753 of record OY756952.1, on the reverse strand, counting down.
GCAAAGAAGATGAGACAGAAGGAGAACCAAGAAGAGAGGAGGATGAGGTAGAGACTGGAAATTGCAGATCAATAATAGGAGAGGTAAGAGGAGCAGAAACAGAAGGAGCAGCAGGCTTCAGAGTAAAAGGGAAAGACTGTTCATCAAACAGGACATGCCGAGAAATATAAACTCGGGCAGTGGCTATATCTAAACACCGATAGCCCTTGTGTTGTAAACTATATCCAAGAAACACACACTGCTTGCTTTTGCCATCAAGCTTAGACTGAACATAAGGTTTTAACCATGGATAACAGCTACACCCAAAGACCTTGAGCCGAGTGTAATCAGGTAATGTGCGAAATAATAACTCCCAAGGAGACTGGGCAAGACCAGAAATAGGTAACCGGTTGATCAAATAAGTAGCAGTAGATAGTGCTTCAACCCAATAGACTTGAGGAACATGAGAGGCAACTAACAAGGTCCGAGCAGTTTCAACAAGATGGCGATGCTTACGTTCGACACAGCCATTCTGTTCAGGTGTGTGTGGACAACTGAACTGATGAAAAATCCCATGGAAAGCAAGATAAGACTGAAAAGAAGTACTAGTAAATTCACCCCCTGAGTCAGAACGGATAGCTTTTATTCGATTACCAACTGATTTCTCCACATAAGTCTTGAACATTACAAAAGTAGAATACACCTCAGATTTTCTTTTCAAAGGAAAAAACCAGCTATATCTGGTGTAATCATCAACTATCAAAAGATAGTATTGAAAACCACTTACAGAAGAAACAGGGGCAGGTCCCCATACATCACAATGAAGTAAAGCTAGACTATGAGAAGTAGAGGAACCAGCAGAACGAAATGGCAGTTTATGATTTTTAGCTATAGCACAATCCGAACAGAAGAAGTCAACTGAGGATTTACCATGTAGAGCAAGCTTATTACCAGAGAGCAATTTACGAAAAATAGGAGACGAAGGATGACCCAAGCGACTGTGCCAAAGCTTCACAGGAGCGGTAATACTGACCAGAGCGAAGGGAGAACCAGGTGGAGGAGAGCTTTGCAGATGATAGGAACCATCCTTAACGGGGCCCCGCAAAAGCATCTTCCCCGTAGAACGATCCTTGACAAGGGATCCATCAGAGTCAAGGGTCAATGAAACTGAATTATCTTTGACAAATTGAAAAGCAGATAACAAGTTGTGCTTCATTTGTGGAACATGAAGAACATTGTTCAATTTGAAACAAGAACTAGGAGTACATAACAACGAGGAACCAGTATGATTAATAGACAGACCTTTACCGTCACCGATATAAACTTTGTCTTCACCAGTGTAAGGAGAGGGAGAAGAGATATTGGAGATGTCATTTGTAATGTGAGAAGTAGCACCCGAGTCAATAATCCAGGAAGGAGAAGAGGACTTGGATGAGTAATGAGCACACATTGCAGCAAGCTTTGCTGAAGGAATACGACCAGAAATATCTGGATTCATACGATCAAAACAGTCAATGGCTTCGTGACTGGAGTTGCCACAGATCTGACAGGGTGTACGAAAACCAGAGGAGAATGAACCACGAGAAGTAGAGGTGGAATGATGACCACGAGTGGAACCAGATGGGAATCCAGTATTGTAGTGACCTCGATTAGGACCTCTGTGACCTCGATTGTTGAAAAAACGAGGGGTGCGACCACGATTGGAATTATAGCGAAAAGAATGTTGAAGGGGAGAATGTTGAGCAGCCAAAGCCTGTGGTGGTGTAGGAAGAAGCGGTGGTGCAGCTTGAGCCGAGAGTGCATGAAACGGTTCAGGGCTCAGAGAGGATGCAATTTTCTTCCGACGAGTCATGGAAAGTTCCTTGGTGAGTAATAATCCATGGAGTTCATCAAGAGAAGTGGAAGACATACGAAGCATGATAGAATCAATAAATGACTCAAACTCATCAGGAAGACCGGCCAGTGTAGCAGCAATAAGATCACGATCGGAGACAGTAGCACCGGCAGCAGTAAGAGAATCAGAAATCTCTTTGATCTGTTGTAAATAATCACCCATGGATTGAGAACCTTTCTGAATACTCTGAAGACGAGAACGGAGCTGATGAATATGAGCATCAGAAACACCACCAAAACGCTGCTCAAGTTTAAGCCATAGATCTCTAGATGAAGAAACACCAACCGTGAACGGAATAACTTCCTCAGAGAGCGTAGAATTAAACCAGATGAGAAGATTCTGATCCTTCTCATACCAACTCTCAAAAGCAGGATTCAGAGATCGATCTGGTAGAAACGGCGATGGACAGGGGTCAGATCCATCAACGAGACCAAGAAGCTTGTAGCGACGAAGAATTGGAGCAAAAAGAGCACACCAGGGCAGATAATTCGAACGATTGAGCTTGATCGGCACCATGCTACCAATGTTCTGAATGGTAAGAGAGGTGTACGATTGAGACAAATTAGGGTTTGAAGAGGACGAATTAGGCAGAATCGGAGAAGAGGAGTCAGGAGGGAGCGCCATCAGAAATCAAGATCAAGAAAACAAAATCAAGATCGGAGAAGCAGTCAACCAGCAACAAAGTACAAGACGAAGAACAGACCAGAGATCGGAGAAGAAATCTCAGCGGAAGAGATCAGGATCGAAGAGAGCCGTGAGGCGGTGGCGATGGATACCATGAAGAAACAGAGAAACCTAAGAAACTTGCTTTACTGAATATTCCTCTTCTCATTTACTTTCTTGATTAATTACAAAAGTGTTTTGCAGTACATATATATAGCTGAAGCTATGCACACTATTTTCTCTAACAAAACCATAACAAATATAACAAATCTTAGTAACTATTATTACATCCATAACAGAAATAATATCCTACACTATATGATGAGCTGTCATGACTTGGCATCTTTATCTTTATAACGGATGCCCATCATCAGGTTTTTATGCTCGTTGTGTATGTTAGAAGCTTATATACTTAGTTTATGGACTTCGAGTTCAAGCCTTTGATCAGTGTAACACATTTCCGCCAGCTTGGTCAGTTCACATATAGATTAAGCTGCTTAATGTTGATTTAAGTGAGTGATAAATACTCTTACGGCTATGTTAAGCACACAATACATGATTAAGCACGTTCGTGTCACCTGTTGAATATGCCCTTTTGATTGATGATATCACTTTGTATTCTTCTTTATTTCGAATACCTATGTCCAGTTGTATTCAGAGTAGAGTAAAATGTAATTACTGTTGGTATCAATTCTTTGCTTCTCTCTTTTTTTTTTCGTAGACTTGATGTCTGATTTTTCTCTTCTTTACTTCCTTGTAACATAAGTTTTGTTTCTATTAACAATTTTTATTTTTGCTGCAGAAATATTTAAGGCATCCAAGGAAGTAAAGCAAGGACCATCTGTGGGAAAAGCTGCCATTGGGGGTCCATTCAATCTTATCAACCATGATGGGAAGCGAGTAACTGAAAAAGATTTTTTGGGGAATTGGACATTGATGTACTTTGGTTTTACTCACTGCCCTGATATCTGCCCAGATGAGTTAGTAAAGCTAGCTGCTGCAGTTGATAAATTAAGTAAGTCTTACGTTTTTATGAGGGTCTTTTTTTTCTCTCTTTTCTGGCAGATAGTGCAGATCATAAAATTTCAATAGGCATGTGATACCTGAGATTTTTAATGGTCTGTTGCGCGTGCAGAGAAAGATGCAGGGATTGAGATAGTGCCCCTGTTCATATCTGTTGATCCTGAAAGGGATACCGTTGAGCAAGTCCGTGAATATGTGAAAGGTGCTTCTCAAGATTTTAGTGTGCACCATAGATCTAGCAAGAATGACCATGCATCCCATAGTCAGTTCTTATCTGATATGTTTTCTCAACTGTCTCAGAGTTTCATCCAAAGCTGATTGGCTTAACTGGTAACCCGGATGAGATACGGAGTGTTGCTCGTGCGTATCGTGTGTACTACATGAAGACAACAGAAGAAGACTCAGATTATCTTGTGGACCATTCCATAGTCATGTATGTATTCAATCATTGTGTTCTACTTTCTTGACTGGAATTCGAAAAATTACTTGTTTGTGTCATTCCAATATTGAAATCAAAGATTATTTTGTGCAGGTACTTGATGAGCCCCGAGATGGAATTTGTGAAATTTTTCGGGAAGAACAACGATGTTGATTCACTTGCTCAAGGTATAACGAAAGAGATAACGCAGTACAAAAAATAGCAAAATAGTTTTCCCTTCACTCCAAGTGAATAACTTTCTATTGTTGCTTTCCAAATTTACGTTATGAGGCGATAGCTCGATCCTCGTTTTCCTTTTTTCCGTAGTTGCCATTATCTAGGTTGAGAGAATGTAAGCGACAATTTTCAGTGAAGTTGTCTGAATTTCAAATTTTACTCATGTCATGTTTACATTGTTTACAACTATTAGTATTCTCTAAACAGACAGAGGAGGGTCTCTGCCCATCCAGCCCTGCCGGTGGTAGGATTCTGCCAAGTGGCATCGTTTTATTTGTACACTTGTATTGCTTTTATTGGCCAGTTCCTAACTAATGAAATGTTAGTTTAGTTGGTTAAGCTGTTCGTTAAGCACCAAATTGGTTGAGTATTCAGTTTTATGAAACATGTTCTCGCTGCAATTGGGTCATGGTCGGGTTAGGGTTCTATTAGCTGTTCCGCTGTCGCTATAGAATTAAGACTTTTTAGTCAAAATGGTCCTTGAAATTTGCATTAACTCCTCACTTTGGTTCCTGAGATTTGAAATTGATAGAATTGGTCCCCTAAATTGTCCACCATCAATCATTTTGGTCATTTCGTGAAAAATCTCCATTAAACAAGAATAAAATGACAAAAATACAGCCATCTCTACACCATCACGTCAATCCCACGAGCCTCTTATCCGTTCTCATTCGATCACGGCGGGAAAGCAAGTAAAAACCTAATTGGTTACTTCCAATTACGTAAATCAATAGTTCAAACAGAACTCAAAGGTAGGGCATTTTCCATTTTTATAAGAACTTTTGTACCAGAAACAATTGTATCTCCAATTATAGCCCATCAGGGATGTAAAATATATCTTTTCTCACCATCCCCATAGTGTATGAGACAAATGTATGCATTTCGATTAGGGCCGTATTCTATAGTTACGATTCTACCATGTCTTTTTCATTCCGTCGAAAATCGATCTTAATTTTTGTCAAATCATTTTGGCATGTTGTTTATTGAACTAAGGGTATTTCTGTTATTTTGATCCTTATTTAACATAATGTTTCAATGAAAAACCAAAATGATTGATGGTGAACAATCTTAGAAACCACTTCCATTAATTTCAAATCTCAGGGAACAAATTCAACTCCACTGTTAATGAAACCACCTCGGGTCCCCTTTTCGTCTTCAATTTCTCAACCATGAAGCCATTCAGACCTGATTTGTTCATGGTGTTGAATGCTGCATGCATGCAGCTTGAGTTGTACTGTTAGGTTGCAGGAGCGCAAGGCAAACATTACTAAGCATTTCATGCAGTCCATTGAAAAATTAGCGAAAACTCGAAACAAAGCGAGTTTCTTTCCTCTTGCTATAGATAGGTCTTTATATGGTGACATCTTACATAGTTTTACATAAAACTAACTGCAACAGTACGGTATTAAGGTTACATTGAGGCTAATTATTAACTAACCCTAATTAACTTGGGTACAAAAACCACTTCTTATTTGACTTAAGGCCATATAGTGGCGTTTTCTCGCTGTTTGTATTTTTGATCGAGCATATACATGTCCAACTCATTTTTGGAACCAAGTTTGCCTTGTGTTTGCACGTGGCTTCTCCGGTGCCCGTAATCTCAGTTTCCATGATTATCGTAATTTCACAGAGGTACAGGGCAAAGGTGCAACTTCCTCACCTGAAAAATATGTTTCGGTAAGATTTTCTACCAAAATACTTATTATTCGGATAAGAATTGCTATCCAGTCCTACCTCCTGTATCAGATTACTCTTCAAGTTTGCACATGCCTTTGGGATTCACCTGTCAATTTCGTATGGGATATTGGCCTTGCTGAGATAAACCTGCTGCATCTCCTCTCTCCAGATCTGCAAACACAGTGATTGGTAAATTTCTTAGTTCTCTCAGTATGCGTGTGTGTGTGTGTGTGTGTGTGAGAGAGAGAGAGAGAGAGAGTGAGAGAGAGAGAGAGAGAGAGAGATGAAACATAGATCAAGCCATGAATGGAAGAAATCTCAGGGAAAGTCCCACACCGTGTCACGAAATTCCACCCGGATATGAGGCACATTTGTTTTGTGAATATCATTTCCACCTGGTCCTCTCTTGTAGTACTCTCTACCGATCCAGTGCGACTGCACCACAAAATTTGATGACTCGAGTTCAATGCTAGAGGAACTAATCGGACATATTATATGCCATTGCAGAGAAATCATAGACATAAAAACTTATCACAGACCAAATAAATGTGGTTCACATACTAAAGAAAACCAATTGCAACATGTGAGAACTACAAATCATGTATGTCGGTAACACAGTAACTTACCTTCAGTGCATGTGAAAAACCTGATTGGTAGACTGAATTACGCGCAATTTCACATAGATCACACGAGCTCAATTTCCATACCTGTAACGGAAGAACTTCTAAATATTTGGGCCTTTATATACCCTTAGCTTAAGTGAGAGAGAGTAGAGAGAGAGAGAGAGCGCTCACAGAAGCAGCTATACTATATTCTTCCACCAAAGGTTCTTTTGTTAAGTGGATTTGGAGAGGATCATCGGTGGAAAGAGAAACATTAAGACCCCGTAAGAAAAACATAGGAAAAGGGTTCCGATGGTAGTCCAAAAACAACGAATTGTTGCTCAGGGGTGACATAGCCAGACCAATCTGATGAGACAAACAGCACATGGCAGCCAATCAAAAATTGCAAATGATACATCGCTTACATAAAATAATAATATTTTCTCTTCCTTACCTGGGCTAAATAATACAGATATTGAAGTACAGGAGATTTTCTCAAATTGATTCCATGTGCAATATTATTTGCGGTAAGAAATGTTGCAGCAAGGTGGTCAATGTCACCAGCCTGAAAAATATTGTATAAATGACTTCACATTATGAAATACTTGTGATCAAATAGAAAATAAATCTTTTGATAAATACCTCCCCAGAATGTGGACGGAATTTGATTGTCGTCATGCCCTTAGATTCACGAAGCTGAAAACAAAATTCCAACAGCTCAGCACTTGATGGCAATTTATGACAAACATATATGAAGTATCACAATTAGGAAGACTACAAAACGAGATAAGCAATCAATAAACATCGTAAAGAAACATCGAAATATGTGAGCAAATATGCAAACCAAGCCATGTAAAGTTAACAACCAAAATTCATGAAATCTAAGCCCTGGTGTTGCAACCAAAACGAACGAGATGGACAACTTTGGAAGAAGAAAAGAAAAGGAGGATTCCCAAGAATGCTACCCTAGTCAAAGTTGTTCATCCAACTTGTATGGGGAATATAATTTAGGTAATAGAATACATAGTAAGGTATAAAATTCTCTGTCTGCAGAATATGTACCTTGTTTAATGTGTAGAGATTAGCATAACAGTAGTACACGTAGTATGAAAATGCGGGATTGAATACATTGGTCCATTGTGCTGGTGTTGGCATGTGTTTCGTGGGGCGTCTTTCAGGTTTGCTTTCATCATCCACCAAATCTAACCCCACAACCTGGAATTTCAAACATGTTTAACTCAAGCATTTATTTTTGGAAATAGAGAAAGTGCTTCGAAACATGAAACACACACACACACACACACACACGAGAGAGAGAGAGAGAGAGAGAGAGAGATGATTCAGGGAAAAAGATTGTAGTTTTTGACAAGATGGCATACCTGTTTCAGGAAAACGTGCAACTGTGGATGGGAATCTGGATCTACAGTAACCTCAAACAGTGGAATAAAGATATTGTCAAGAATGTTCTGAAATGATGTTACTATTCCCATTTCCTTGTATATATTGTACAGCCGGGGCAGCTGAAAGATGAAGAAACATACAAGCACCAAACTTTCATGAATTTTATCTAAAAAAAAGTGCTTAAGTGGAACAGTACAATACAATCCCAAGATTATTACAAATGTTACAGAGAAGTGCAATTTTTTCATTTACCTGAATCAACCAAACAACATTCTCACTGTACAATTCATTGTTCACTATCCAACTAGCCATTTGGTCCCACTCACTCTGCTTCCTACCATATATCGATACCCTGTACTCAGCCATCTGCAGAAAAAAAAATAGAGCATCAGGCAAGGCTGATCTATCCAAACATACAGAAAGATAACAAAGACACGCAAGTGGCCATTGGTTCCATAGTCAGAGATGGCAAGGGAAGGATAACTCAGAAACCTAAATCTTATCCACGTATCCCTATGGTTAAATGAATTTACATATAACAATTGGGGAATCAAGAACTCACACAATTAAAAACTCGACCACAATATGGAGAACTAATCTCATCTTAACAAGCATACTTGCAAAAGAAGCAACTAAGAAGAGAAGATAGAAACTAGAACATGTATAAAAACCCATCCGCAAACAGAAGAGCAAGGAAGCACCTGATATTTACTGGCAGCAAGATCAGAAAACACTTGCTTAGTCAGCTCAGCAAGGAAACGTCCTATTCAAGAAGAGATTATCAAATCCCACAGTTTATATATTGATCAAAGACAAAAAACTAAGCTTCATCAAAATTGATTTGAAGTGGATAGAAACGGCTTCTCAAGCCCATGGTTTAAGATATCTAATTCTTCACTATAACCCAGTAACCTTATAATAGTTGAGAAAATAAAAAAACTATACCTTGAATAAGATTATCCTGCTTAAGGAAAATCTCCCGGAGCCTACTTTGACCACAAGGGTTGTACTTAAGATTAAACTTATCAAAACGATGAAATGTGCTCTTGTCAGCATGAACATCCAAAAGGTCAACATTCAGGTCGTACCTGTTGAAACAAATGTGAAAAGATATTACATCCGGCATCTTAAAATATACATTACAAATACCTGAACAAGGATTGATAATAAGATAAGAAATGTATCTTTTTTATTAATTAAAAGAGGCAAACAAATACCCAGTCAAATCCAAACTCTCAAAAACCTCTTTCAAGGTCAAATAGGTTCCATCTCTAAATATTACAACCTGATAAGAAGCACAGAACTTGAGGTATTAGTGAAAATCATGCAATAACCATAACCAACATTACAATAAATCTCATTGCAACCAACAGTTGAGTGACTATATGCATAGCACCTTACAAACTTGATAGTTTGGAATGATTATCCACAGTTGATAGAAATGAATGGAAGAAAAAATAGATAACCACTGGACAACATATCTGCATAATGATTTCAAATTACCTCATCAGGCTCCTTCCTCAACTTTGATTTTATAAACCTCAACAGATGTTTCTGGTTCATGCATGCTGAGTGATGAACATGTGTATCTACTTTTCTGACATTATAAAAGTCACGATGAGGAGCACTTTTCTGAGCCAGAAACTCCCTATCCGCATTAAGCATTAAGTGAAGATTGAATTTCTGAATGATTGACAGAAAAGAACATTGTCAAACAACTATTACTACTCATGCGTAGAAAAAAGCATTGGAAGGCATCTTAATGATTAAATAATTATCAACAAGTCTGTTTACTTGTTCCAGAAGATTCAGCCGATGATGGCATAAAGTTCTGATATTCCCTGCTGCTATAACTCGGAGTATGTGATGTAGGTCGGTGAAAAAGGTTGTTGCATCAGCAACAGGAAAAAGTTCTTCTTTTGCTGCAAAAGAGGAGGGAGGGTAAATGCGCATCAAGAACTCTACATATGAAACTCATAAAAAAGAACACTACAAACGAATAAAAGTCCCTCAGATGTGACAAACAAAAACTATGCACAAAAACAGCTACTTACAATCTTTATTTGGATACACGTGAATGACCCCGTCTTGCACTTCAAAATAATGCTGCCAGATAAAGGAGAATGTTAATTGGACAACAGAAGAACACAGGTTTCCTGAGTTATAGCTTAAGACTAAATTAACAAGTACAAACTCACATCAGATTTCCCCTCAGAAGTATAAAAAAATGGTGCTGGGTTGGGTTTTGGGGTACTTGGGTCTGTTATAATTTCTTTCTCCCAGGGAGCAACTGTCTCACTGAATAAATATCTTTTTCGCAATTCGAGGCATTCTTGAAGAACCACGTAGACCTCCGCTTCATCACTAGATGGCACTTCTGAAAAATTATAGATAAAGATAGAACCATGAAGATGACATCCTAACTCCCCAGTTTCAATATCACAATTTACAATCAGCTTTTTAAAACTACTTCAAAAACACCATCATTGAATCAGGAAGCACAAATATGGTAAACAGGGGAAGTTGAAAGGAACAATGTTCAGAATTTGACCACGAACATTGTACGAACACGAATATTTCTTCAAAATGATATTGAAAAATTACTAGAACTAATGTATTAATATATATATGATTACTCAGCAAAAAGTCATGTTCAATCATATACAGCAGTCAGCAGGTCTATCCAAAACACTTCACGGGTACACATATTTGTAAATATATGCATGAAATAAATAAACAAATCAACCAAAAACGTGTATATCTAGCGAAGAGAGAATTCATACCCATTGGAGTAATTTTAAGTCGTGCAAAAGTCTCTTGTTCTGGCTCTTTCCTTAGGATATCAGCTGCAATTGGATCAGGCTGGACACCATGCAGATCACCAGATACACTATGGGACCTAATCATACTTGTAGCAGCTATAGGTATTTGCTCTCCGTTGGCATTAACATGGTTCGGTAAATTTTCATATATGATCTTACCATCTGGCCCCTGTAAGTGATGTCAAATTAGTCCAGAGATCCGTATGAAAGTTTCAAGAATAACAGAAATCAACATAAATAGTTCGCCTAATAAATAAACTTTAGCTGGATTGTGTGATAATAATGTGTGGCCAAAACTAAAGTCCAACAACAGCATGTCACTTTAGTGCAAGTAATATTATGGATGTTTGCACCGCCTCTGACAGACAATGCACAGAAGCTGAATAAACTCACCACAGTGCCAAGTTTAGAATTGTCAGTCATGTTATCCTCATCATCTGATCCTTCTACGCTCTCAAAGGCACTTGCACTTGCAACTGGAGACTTGGGAGAAGTTGCTCGGATAAGACTGCCGTTTCTCTTAACTGAATTCACAAGCTCAGTAGATTTCCCTGAAAAAGAAGAACTCTGTACTTCAAACAGCACAGAAAAATGGCACCTATCTCATTGGTTTGTTCATATCAACAATTTGAGGATGACAGAAAGTAACCTTAATATCTTACTCGAAGGCAAGAAATCAAATCAGAGGTTAAATTGGAAACTCATGAAACACTAGGCATTTAAACATTTCATATTATTTCCCATCCTGATAACAATTTCAAGCATAAACAAATTTACATTGTGAAAGAACACATCTCCACGTTACTTGCTCTCATTGTAAGTTCTTTGCCACCGTATCCCAGCCTATAGTGCCACTTAAGTGTTAAGGGGAAATTTAAAATCCATTTGCCAGTTTGCACATGGATAACATATGCTTGAAAAATTTGTCTCATCACATTTGTGTTGTGTATAGAAAATTTGTCTCATCGGGTTTGTTTCGTATATAGTAAATTTGTCAGATACGATATGTGTCACGCAAAGTAAGTATCTTTCCTTGTCGTTATTCGACAGTTAAAGATTTGCTCAACCACAGAATACTATCAATTTCTTTTCTTTGTTTCTTTCTTCATGGGACAATCAAGTAACTTCATGAATCACAGTAGCCACAACATACCTAATCCAGCGGTGGCTTCCAAGAACTAAGTTTTCATACCGAAAAAACACAAAGTATTGTTCATTGGTTAGGCTGAAAGTAAATGAGTGTCCTTCCTATGCTTCTCAACATAAAGATACACCATTTATGCCAATACCTATTAGCATTTCAATTAGAACAAACTTATATGACAAAATACCAATACATAGTAATTTAGGAGGAGTAATTAAGGCATTGATAATCTAATGAAAACCATATCACAAGTCTAAGTGATGAAGCCAGTCCAAAAACGACGGCGTACTGCTATACGTATCAGATTGAAAGTCAGAAATTAAAGCAAAATTGATTACTCTGGTGACAAGTTCAGCTGAGCCATACCTTCCGGGAGAGTGTGCAGCCTCGGCAACCCATCCGGAATACCGTCGACGGGAAGTAAGCCGTTGCGCCTATGATCATCCCCGTCAATCCCTCCGGAAATCGCGGTCACGTCCGGTAAAGACGCCGAGTTCCGCCGGTAATAGCCGCTGCCCTTGCGCCGAGCGTGGCTCCTACGCTTCTTCATGCGCTGCGGCGAGTCACCGCCGCCGTCGGAGTCCCCCTCCCTCTCCACCGTCTTGGCGAACTCCAATAGCTGGTTTAGGGTTTTGCGGTGCATGTAGTAGGCCGACACGGCCACCAGCGAAGCTCCAACCAGAGCCGCCATGGCCAAATGTATCGCGGACGACTCCATTTCTCTCGGCCACTCGCTCCGCTTCCGCTGCAGAGGAAAGGGAATCAGGAGAGAGAAAATGTCGGTCCGATTGGACTGTGTGAGTTCTAGAGAGAGAAAACAAAACCCTACTGAGAGCTCAGCAGGGGGTAGAGAGAGAGAGAACAGAGATAGTGCACTCTGTTTGTATTCGGGACAAGCGAGACTTGCGTCAGTATTTATAGGGAAGCTGAGAGCAAAGAGCAGAGGAGGACATATTCCCTCTGTTTTTTTTTTTTAATTTTTTTTTATCGGTGGCGATAGTTATATTTGAAAATTTATTTTTTAAAATTACAGGAAAATGTTGAGTGCTTGCTGCTTTCTTTCGCCGCTTTTGCAGATTAAATTTTAATAATTATTATTTGGCCTTAATTATTTGTATGTTGCAATGCTTCAGCTTTTTTTAATTAAAGATGTATTTAAAAAATAATGGGGATGCAAGTTAGCTTAGGCTAAAATGTTATTTAGCAATAAATTATTAAAATTAATTTTTAATGGGACAAAACTAGCCTGACCTAGAAAAGAATACTTTCGCTCACCGGTTTATTTCGTCTTTAGTCCATGGCCCTTGCCCCTTCCATTAGTATCGCTTGTTAAATTTAAAAAAAATATTATTAAACTGTAATACTATATGATCATATATTTAAGATCTTGAGTTTCAACTCTCACCCCTTATAATTAAATTACTTTTTTTGTGTTAGAAGAAATTATTATTGAAAAAATAATAATAATTTAAATTAATTTGATATCGAACTCTCACGTACAAGACTTCAAAGTAGAAGAACACCGCCAGATCACAATAGTGTTAGGTGGTTGGTCCTAATTATTGTTTTGTTGTTACGTGCAATTTTGAATTAATTAATTGAGTGTGGTGTGGGGCCGGGGTCAACCAGTGTGGGTTTGGATAGGAAGAGATAGCAGAGAGACCAGAGGGAGCATTTCGTGCACATGGCAGTGTGGATTTGTTGAGTGACTTTCGTTATCCGCGAATACCATGCGACCCCAGACATGCTACGAGTGGGATTTTCTGGGCACGTGTTAAAGAAGGAACCAACAGTTTGGTCCTTTGTGTTACATTTTAAGCAAGTGATTTTTAATCTCTTGCGTGTCAGAAACCCGCTTAACCATGTTTTTTTCCCTTTTTTTAGAATAAATTTATGTTCTCGTTGTTCGTATTTACACGGATTATCGTACATGAGTTAGTAATATCAGTGAGAATGTGACCGTAAATTCAAAAACTTTCTTCCTTTTTTTTAGTTGGTTTAATATTTATGGTTGGATTATTAGTTACTACCATTTTTGTGAAAATAAAAGCGAGTTAAGCAAAAGGACGAAGGGGACAGAACTCGTTTTGGGGGGAAATTATGATGAAATTTGGCATAACGTAATTAGTTGTAAAGTCAATGATTATTTAACAAAACAAGAAAACATATTGTTGTTATTTGTTTCTAGATTCGAGCTTGAAGAAGGAAAATGGAAAATAAATAAATATTGGGATTCGATATTTACATCAGAATTCCAAACTAGCAATTTGAATGGGAATGATTTATAAATGACTTTCTTAAAAGTATAACTTTTAATAGACCATCTGCTACCTCATGTTTTTTTTCACTATATTCTATAATGTTGACACAAGAATTGACGTTAAATTATGAGGTGACAGAAAATCCCACTTTGAAAGAGTTAGAAATGCTAACGACTAAGGAGATTTTCTAAAATGGGGAGTCTAGGTCATCAACGTCAATTCTCATGTCAATATTGTGCACAAAAAAAAAGTGAGATATAATCCCACTTTTAAAGAGTCCCCTTGACATTTCTTAATAAATAAATGGTTTGGATGCATAAATTTATTTTCCCTAAGTAATAAATTTTCTCCACAATTTGAATCTCGTGTGAATCTCGAGCTCGCTACCAATTTATTCTTCACCTTTTAATATAAATATATCATTGTATTAGAGAAATAAAATTCTTTCTTTCTTTATAAACGTGTTATTACATTAAGAAATAAGTATCCCTTAAGATTAGCCATAGTGTCACATAGGCAATATCCCGATCGTGGACGATTGAGTCACTGACGTGACTCGCATTAGGCGATTAAAACTATTTCCAGCCATCTTATCAAATGTTGTTAAAATCAAGTTAAATCCGGAAATAAAAATGGAAAAAACGTACTCAGGAAGCAAATTCATATCTTGATTGAAGTGGATCGTGCTTATTTCTTGCAAAATCAAAAGATTATGACAACATATTTATTGGAAACACTTGGTATAACACTTGTATTTTCATTATACAAGCGATATTTTACGTTACATGATATTTTATTAGCATTTAAATTGTTGTGTAACATACTTTTGCATGGCATCTATTTGAGAATAGGATATTTGAACACGTGACCTCTCATGCACCGATTTTGTCCTTTTAACCACTTAAGCAACAAGTCATTTGTACTCGTAAACAATTTTGTTCAATCATAATAATATATGATTGTCGAGTTAACCGACTGTGTATTAACCTGATAGATTTGCAAGCCTAATTTTAAGAACGTCAATTAATGATTACCAAGATGCGTTGTAGCACAAATCACAATAACGTTAATGATAGTTTCCAACTCGTTTATGCACACGTGGATAGTTAAGGGGAATGTTTAGCTACAAGGAATGATAACGTTAACTGTTGACATTTCACATTCGGTTACACGTTACAAGGCAATTACTTGTATAACAGAACTTGGAACTCTATGTATGGTCAAGTGGTGGACCGTACATGATAAGATTTGATATTTCAAATTGTTTAGGCTACAATCAGATTGGATTGGATGGGTTGGGCTGTTCATCTAGAGGATCCCCTCCGGATCCTCTATGTGAGGATCATGAAAATTCTCAAATTATGTGTGTTCATCGTTTATTGTGTAATTATAAATTATTTTAAATATATGTATTTAACATTAAACACGAACAATACTTAACAAAAGCTGACCGCACGATGAACGCACCGGATTCGAAGATTCCTATCCTCTTCCGTTCATCTACTATTTGGTGTAGACTATCTCAACCGGACTAGGATTGGATTGAAAAATAAAAGTGCGAAAGAAGAGAAAGGTCGATGGTGTTATCCGGGCGGTGAAGCAGTGGAAGGTTGGGTCTCAGTGACGACGGATGACGACGCTGAATTTGGTGTTCTCCATGTGCGACAATCTCACCCACTCACCAACAACTCACT
Source organism: Crataegus laevigata (assembly GCA_963580275.1). Classification (NCBI taxonomy): domain Eukaryota; kingdom Viridiplantae; phylum Streptophyta; class Magnoliopsida; order Rosales; family Rosaceae; genus Crataegus; species Crataegus laevigata. The sequence goes on along the minus strand of OY756952.1, from coordinate 7,882,938 downwards.
ATCCCACCCTTCCCCGGACTCCGTCCATGACCACCCATTTTGTTGCTGGCGACGACCACACTACGACCCCACGACCCTGCTCGCGACGATCCACCCCACCACATAGTTGTATGGCCAGATACGTGCACATTGAGAGAGAGATGATGATGATGATGATGAAGACGATGGAAAAGGGAAAAACAAATATGATGATGTCGACGAAGAGAAGAGAGGAAGACAATGTTGGACTCATAACTTATGTTAACGGACATGTAATGAAACCCTATTTTAGATTTGTAACCAAAATAGGAATCCGATCCCCATTATTCGTATTAACAACGGCAGTGGACTTGAGTCTATTTTAATGGTTGATAGTCCATCCCATTCAGTCCCCCAAACGAGCCTATAAATATTAATTACTTCAATTGTTTGTCAGATTAGTTAAGAGTGAAACATGATAATACACATATTTGTAAGGTTTATTAGTAAGCGAAAATCAGAAATACAATTAATACATTTCTAAAACTTCAAACAATAAGCCTAAATTTGGTGTGCCAAAGCTAGAGTAAGTTAGTTTGTCTTGTCAATGACCAAAAAATTGTGAGTGCATTGTGTACCTTTGGCTAAGATCTAGTGCATGCCATCAAGGCTTGTCGAGACAAACGTAGCTTCTTGAGTCGTTCGCATTGACATACCCTACTACTATATATCCCATCACTTGTTGTGCAGGTGCAGTAAATGGTACCATGGTAAAATACTAACATGAACCGCAGTAGAAAATATACGACTTTTGGTACCATCATGCACTAAGAACTTCCAAATGCATGATAATATCGATAGGATAATCCGCCCATGCGTGAGTAGACGACTCCAAGTCATTGGTATTTATGTCTGTATATTTACGCTGGGTTTCGCATGAACTTGAGAGTTGCTTACTCACGTGGGCGAATCAAATAAAAAATTACTCTTTATAGTATTTAGTAAACAAACGTATTGCAATCAAATACTAGTAATTATGACCACAAATTCAAAGATTTTATAATTTTGCTTAACTTTAAGATGTTATTGACACACTAAAATAATCATTATACAGTTCAAACATGTGAAAATATAAAGGAAAAAACACGCTTAGAAAAGTGCAGAATCACATTAAGGTTATGGAAAAAATAGTAATCTCTCGTGCTCATTGAATCATTGATCGATGTGTCTTCCGCTTCGCTTCGAGAGTAAATTAAATTTCCTAAACCTTTTGTAGTATTTGTTTTTTGGTATACCCTACTAACCTGAAGTTGTTTAAATATAAAAAGTACCATAAAAAGGTAAAACCCTTATTTAATTAGATGTAATGGACAGATAATCAAACAATAATTAGATGGTGTAGAAAGGTGATTAAGTTCAGAATCGAAACAACTTTTGATGTTGTTTTTAAGTCAGTATTTATTGAATTTCCTTTCTTCTTTTTCGATGTTGTCTTTTGAGTCAGTATTTATTATTATTATTTTTTTTATGTTCGAAAGATATAAATCTTTAAAAATAATGTCTTAACTTGGACAATTCATGAAACTTTTTTAACAATTTTAAATTTAATGACCATTTTGGCTAAAAATACTCTCAATGTAACTAGAATTTTTTATGAAATGTCCAAAATAATTGACGGTAGACAATTTCAAAAACTATTTTTGTCGATTTTAAATTTCAATGACCATTTTGACGAAAAACCTTAAATAATTTTTAGTCCCTTTCGCCTAGTTGGTACGTGGCTAACATTGCTGATGGTAACAAAAACTAAAATACAAAGAGTCAGCCAAGAAAAAACAGAAAACAAATAAATACAAAGAAGCTTGGGCTGATGACACATCTGTTTGCTTCAATCTTTGAACTTTTTTTTTATATTTTATTTACGGTTGCACGATTTTTTTTATTTTTACCTAGACAAAGATAACTCATCTGAATTTTTTTTAAAAGAAAAAACAAACAAACAGACGAGTTTACATATGAGTTTGCATATGATTTACATCATTTACGTGACGTTTTGTTCATTGAAAAAATGTGTGTCATTTTCATGTGTACAAAAGCTAGTTCAACTCTCAATCACCTCAACCAATCTTCGTCAATCTTTATTGGGCCAAGATTTTGTTACATGACCTAATTTATGATTATTTCAATTTCTTTTCTATAAATTAGGTACATTTCACTTCGATGACATCTGTGAAAAATTATCAAATTTTTATCATCCTAGTCCTAATATTTTGAAGCTATATATAAGTCGCAAAAGTCAAATGGTGACGAAGTTAAGGAAACTTATTAAAATTATAATAAGTTAATAGTTCATATCATAATCCAAATATAATTAGTTTGTGTTTTTCTTTTTCTTTTCCCAAACTGAAATGTTTGATTGTTGGAATCCCAGTGTCGTCCCACATCAGCCAGAGGGCCCAAGTGAAAGTGCTTTAAATAGAATTACCTCTCTCTAACTAACACCGAGGCATTTTGTGATAAAACCACACATCTGAGGATTGTGTATGTGGTTAAGTGAGGACAGTATCAGTTTTGTTGGAGTGGGCCCTCGGCCCGTCGACCTGAAAATTTCTATATTGATAGTGTGAAAAATTAGGTTGTGGTAATTGCACTTCAATTATTGATTTAATTTTTAAACGTGTATTATATATTTATATTTGGCATTTTGTACTTCAACGGAATATACGAGAAATTACAATTTTGCAATCATCTTCTCTTTAACGTTTTGGAGCTGTAAGCCGTAAAGTAGTGAAATAGTGATGAAGTTTGAAGAAATAATACGCTTAAAATTAAAATAAGTCAAGAGTTCGATGCCGTTATGATTAGCTTGTATGGGTGGTAAGATCTACCATTGCATCTTATGCTTGTTTGATACCATGCACAAAAATGATCACACAAAAGATGGGTTTGTTGGCAATTAAGTTGGGAAAATTCCCAGAATATTCCACTTTTCGGCAAGAGGCTCCCTGCTAAATGGGATTGGGAATTTGGGAATTAGATTCCCTTTAGGCATACGTAGGAATCTAAATTCCCATATGGTAGCAAGGAGACATGAAGATTGTGAAAGAAGGAAGTATATATTAGGGAAATAGTAGGGGAGAATCAAATGGATTTTGGGGAATCGAGCATATTCCTATGCTGCCAAGGTTCTATCTCGGGGAGGGAATTTGGATTATCTCTAACCTTATTGTCCCCAACTTAAGGATCCGAAAAATTGGGCCCGTGGTTTTTGTATAGAGATATTGAAACTCTTGATTTGTGAGAGGTGGGTTGTCAGAAAATGAGTTGATGAAGACTGTCTAATTGAATTTGAATGGTCTGAATTACTTAATCTTTGAGTTTCGGACAGTGATATTCAGAGAGAATCTCTATCCTTAGACTGATTAGTCAAGTCTTCCTCCTAGAAGACTTAGAAATCATATGACCCATAACAAAGATTGATCGAGACAGTGGGAAGGAGAGGGAGAAATTTTGGCATAAGGACCGAATTATTCTTTTAGGGTTTCGATAGATACTCTGAGGACATTATTTATTTAGGGTCTCGATAGATACTCTGAGGACATTATTTATACTCCATTAACCATAATAATAGAGAGTAAGTTTTGTACAGATTTTGATCCTTCTTATTTTTTTAATTGAACATTTGAGAATTGAGGGAAATGTGAAACCCATCTCATATTTTGCCTCAACATTAAAAGACAATTCCTTATTCCTATTGCATATCTTCGATTGGCATCAACATTGTGTCACTTTCTCCGCTCATCTGATATCATGTGAGAAACAACACTAATACAATTGGAATATATAACAGTAATATCATAGTTTTTTCTTCTTAATTTTTTATAGCAAGGTTGAAGATTTTGAGAGTCAAAGACTCAAAGCTAATAATGCAATAATAATACGAGAATGAGAGAAGAAGAAACAGTGGCACAATGGAGATATACAATGGTCTCGATAAATTTTTTTGGCATAAGAGGATCAAATATTTTGAGAGCTCAATTGAGTGTCCGAGATAATGATAATAGTACTAAAGTGAGTGCACGATGGAGATATGCAAGTGCGGACCAAAAAATTTCTCCATATAGTAGGGTCGAAGATTTGAGAATCAAAACGAGTGTTCGAGATAATGCAATAATAATGTAAAGATCCTCAAAATTAAACTAGCATATTACTTCTATGACATAATCATTCTGGAATTTGCATCCATTCATCATTTTCTTGATTCAAAGTGATTTTTCAGTGTACCGAAAATACAGTCTGCTACATCAAGTATAATAATAAAATTAGTTGGAAACTTGAAAAACAAATTTCAACCAATTACATTACGACACTTGGTACCAGCCTTGTTCCTAGCACACTAAAAAAATTATCTTTAATTCGTTGTTAACACAAAATCCAAAATTCCTTCGCTCAAGATTCCAAACTTTTTGAGTGATATTCCTCAACTAATTATGCTCCATAGTGCTTGGTTCGTTGAATAAATTGGGCTTTTGGGCCTAACTTGGGCTTTATTCGAAATACTGGTAAAAGCGTCAGCCTGGCGTAATATATACCGTCCAATGAAACCAACTGCTTTTAGAGCTCCAGTTTCTGGTTGTGACCCATGGACATCAAATGGAGCCTTCATGGAGCTCCACTTTTCTGTACCGTCTTCTTCAGAGAATATATTGGAAACTCAAATTCTACAATTTCGGATCCAAAACGCAATGTTTTCCAATTGACCCGACCCATCCTGAGTTGATTTGACTTATTTGCATCTTAATCTTATGTCAATTTGCGAAAACTTGTGTTGCTTGAGAGAGATCAACAATAATCAAGAAATTGATTGATGGAGAGATAAAACGAGTTTAGATTGAAATATTGAAAGATACAATTACTTGTTTTGACAAATTCGTTGAGATTAGCAGAGTGGCCGTTACTAGTGGTATGCGCTCATAACTAGTGACTAAGTCATCTGAATCGAATTCGTTGTTTTGAATTGTGGGCTCTCGCTGGCAATGGTGAGATATGAAGGAGTAGGCCGGATCAAATGGGTATGTAATTAACACAACATTACTGTTTTTTTGGTGATATGAAGAATATGAAGAAGTAGACGATGACAGTTAATTGGACGACATAGATAACGGATTTTGTCAAATGGGTTGGGTACCAAGGGAGACTTATTAAGATTAAATTATTTTTAGCTTTTAATGATGTTTAATACGACCACCCAAATATAGATTAGCAACAATAATTATAATTTGAATCCATGAATCCAATATTGGTATTTATTTTTCTCCTTTTTTTTTGGTCAAATTATTTATTGTTCTTATATTTTGGGAAAAACTACCATAATTATAAGAGCAATGATATTCATATTATATTTTTATACCACATTTCTATATTACCTTAGGTAACATCTGATGTGGACAGCCATATTATTTGAAAAAAATTGCAAAATCCAAAGAAAAGAAGGAGAAAAACTCCTCGTATACCACAATTATCATTTAATTAACTAGTTTTTCTTAATTATTAATTTATTAAATAATAAACTAAATTTAAAAATCTAATTAAACTGTTCACATCAAATACCATCTAAAATAATATAAAAATGTGATACAAATACATAGTATGGATAGGATTACTAGTAAACTTTGAGACAACAGAGCGCGTCAGTGGGACAGATCGCATCAGTGGGACTCTGTACGAGGTTGTATTACATCAACCTGTTCCAATAAATGCCAAAAAGTAAGGGTACCGAAACCTAACGTCAACGCATCAATCCCACACCTCCACGTAATCGCTCACAGCTTAAACGGCGTGCACCATACTACACCCTAACCACCCTCTTTTTTCCTCGTCAAACATTTATCACAGGTAGTATAGTCCGCGCAATAGCTCTTCCACTTCTTCTCCCTCTGCACTCGGCCAGTAAGCTCCTTACAGCTCCAATGGCGTCCATGCTCAATACGGTGTCGTCTATCACCATATCGAAGCTCAACACCAACCGAGTTCGGACTCGGTCCGCGTTCGCACCGGTTTCCGTTTCGTTTACCAGTGAGTCCACTCGCTTATTTGCTCCGTGTTTGGTTGCCGGCGAACTCAAATTCCAGCAAAACAATGTTCAAGTTTCATTTCAAACTTCCAATTCAATTTTTTTTTTCAAATTTTAATTCCTTTACATTTTATATATGTGTTCTTCGCAATCTATTGACAAGTTAGATTTACTGATAGAGATTTTTTAAAATTTTGAAATTTTCAGGAAGGAGGCTTACGGTTAGGGCTGCGGAGACCGATACGAACGAAGGTTTTTTGCTATATTAAACTATAAATATTCTGCATTTCTTTTTGTTTTAGTGAAATTTGAGAGAGTGGGAGTGGTTTTTTGTAGCAGTTGAATCTGCGGTACCGGATAAGGCACCTGCAAAAGGTGGTTCGAGCTTCAATCAGCTTCTGGGGATTAAAGGAGCTTCTAAGGAAACTGTATGTCGTCAATGTTGGTTCTTTATATGAGTTTTAGTACCTTCTCCTTGTGCGTGTTGGCGTGTTTGCTTAAATGTGGTTTTCTTCATATGATCCTTGAAGCTTTGTTTTGTTGAACCGAACTCGGGGAAGAACTTCTTTTTGTTTGTTGGTAACTTGGTAGTGGCTGGAAGATCTTTTACATGCATTTTGTGTGCAAGAAGCAGATGAATGCTTAGCATTTTAATCCTGAAAAGAAAAAAGAAAGTAGAATCTTGTTAGTGTTTTTGGAATAGTTTGATACTTTACACAACGGCATTTTGTTCGCTGCAATTATGATATCTAATTAGTAAACTGGATAGTCTGAGTTTTGGGTTTTAGTTAATATGTTTTTTAGTGGATATTAAGTTGATAGAAACATAGTGGCAGTAAACTTTTGAGTTGGGAGCTGAATCTGTGAGTTAAACTGTGCAGAACACGTGGAAGATTCGGCTTCAGCTGACAAAACCTGTAACTTGGCCTCCACTGGTATGGGGAGTAGTGTGCGGAGCTGCTGCTTCTGGTATGCTCGTCCTATATACCTGAGCATTCATAGTTCGAACTCTCTAGTTATGTTATACTGTTGGTTCACGATTGAAATTCTGTGTGGATCTGTTTAAATCCTCAACAACTTAAAAAGCACAGAAATCTTCCTGTTTCCCGTCTCCTCCCATATCACATTTTCAAGGGCTTACTTTACTTCGGAAGTTCCTGCAGTAATATTGCCATGTTATCGTTGGATGTGCTGCTTTCCATTAATACTTTCTGGAAAAGAAAACAAAAGAAAGTCTACTACATTTACGAAATTCTCTCTGGCTTGGCCAGTTAACCTATAATATTGTACTAGCCACAGATTAAATTGTTGTGCTAGAATAGCACCAAACCAAGCGGAACCAAATCAAACTAATCTACAGAAAATATATCAAATGAAATGCAAGAATAATATAGAAATTAACACCAAGATTTTAACAAGATTCCTCCACAGTTACCGTAACTGGAGTACGTCTTCGGAGCAGTAGAAGCTCACCCAATAATCCAATATCAACCAAATGGGAGTTTACAAAGTGTTGACAATTTCACAACCCAAAAGCCAAATACACCCAATAGCTCTCACACACCAAAGAAACAAATAGAGAAAGAAATATAATTAATAATTTCTTCTCTATACATATAGCTCAAAGCTATTACAACAACTACTTTAGTGGATGATTACTAACCAATGAAGCAGCAGCTTCTTCTTCTGGACTCTCTGCAACTCTTTGCTCTCGGCAGCTCCCTCTTCTCTTCTGATGCTCTCTTTTTCTCAACTTCTCCCAAAGGCAACAACCTCTCAATTATGAAGAACCAAAACTCACGGGTGTAAAAGAAAAAAAGTTACTTTTTTTCTTCCCCAAAACAAGGAAGGGACACAATGATGTTGTCTCCTTTTTCTTTTCTTTATAATACTTTAACAGCCTAAAGGTAGCCAAATTATTTGGCCACTATTCAACAATTTCCAAATTGGCCAAATTCAGAAAGCGCAATGACAAGCCAAAATACTCTAAAAAACCCCTACTGCTCAACGCCTTCTTTATATAGGCAAAATGTGAGCCAAGTTCAAGCAATGAACAAACTTGGCTACACTAACAACCTTAGTCAACATATCAGCGGGGTTGTCTTTAGTTGGAATCTTCTGGAGAATGATTTCCCTTTCACCAACAACTTCACGAACAAAGTGATAACGCACATATATGTGCTTGGTGCTCGCATGATGAACTTGATACTTAGCCAAATAAATGGCACTCTGACTATCATAATGTACCTCTACCTGCTTCTGATCAACCCCTAAATCTCTGATAAGTTCATGTATCCAAATGGCCTCCTTTATAGCTTCAGCAACAGCCATATATTCAGCCTCTGTAGTAGACAAGGCTAAAGAAGATTGCAAAATGGACCTCTAACAAACTGGCCCTTTAGTCATAGTAAACACATAGCCTGTAGTAGACTTCCTTTTATCCAAATCACCTACATAATCTGAATCAACATAACCAACTGCAAAGTGACCAATACCAGAGTTATCCCTCTCAAAACATAACCCAACATCTTGAGTACCATGGAGATACCTCAATATCCACTTAACTGCTTGCCAATGCTCTTTACTAGGATTATGCATATATCGACTCACCATGCCAACTGCATGAGCAATATCCGGTCTAGAGCATACCATTGCATACATCAAACTACCAACCAAATTTGCATATGGTATATTTTTTATTTGTAGCTTATCTTGATCAGTTTTAGGACATTGTAGAGAACTCAATTTAAAATGAGGAGCCAAAGGGGTACTAACCGGTTTGGTTGAGTCATCAACTCCAGACTTCTGAATCAACTTCTCAAGGTATTGTCTTTGATTCAAGCATACCAAACCTTTCTCTCCATGCCAAGGATCTTCTTTGCTTCACCAAGATCCTTCATCACGAACTCATTCTTCATTTGTTTCTTCAATTTTTCAATCTCTTCTACATTCTTTGAGGCAATCAACATATATCAACAAATAAATGAGAGACCCGTCTTGCAACTTCTTGAAGTACACACAATGATCATATTGACTTCTAGAATAATTTTGGCCTCTCATAAATTTATCAAACCTCAAATACCATTGTCTTGGAGATTGCTTCAAGCCATAAAGTGATTTCTTCAACTTGTAAAACAAATTTTCTTTCCCTTTCACTTTATACCCATCAGGTTGACACATATAAATCTCTTCATTCAAATCACCATGTAGGAAAACCATCTTCACATCAAGTTGCACAAGCTCAAGATCATATTGTGCAACAAGAGCTAACATAATGCAAATTGAGGAGTGCTTCACAACTGGAGAAAATATTTCATTGTAGTCAACGCCCTCCTTTTGTGCATACCCTTTAGCAACTAATCTTGCTTTGAATCTGACATTGCTTTTCTCATCAACACCTTCCTTCTTTTCTTGGCATACACCCATTTCCAACCAATAGCTTTCTTACCCTTAGGCAATTTAGCTAACTTCCAAGTCTTGTTTTTCAAGAGAGAATTCATCTCGTCGCCCATGACATTGCACCACTTCTCTTTTTCTTCACTCTCAATGGCTTCCTCAAAGTTGGATTGAATCTCATCAATGACAATAGAAAGAGCAAAAGAAACATAATCATTATACCGAGCTGGCTTGGTAATATTTATCTTTCCTTTGTTCTTGGCAATAGACTCTTGAGGTGAATCTTGCTCTTCATCTTGAAAAGAGCCTTCAACTTCAACTTCTTCAACATCCTCAAGGTTTCCCACTTCTTTACTTGTAATGGCTTCGACATCAGTGGAAATAGGATTTGAAGTACTAGAGGCAACTTCCTCAAGCTCCACCTGTTGGACATCTTTCACATTCTTCTTAGAGTCTCTGAACATATTTTCTTCATCAAATGTCACATCTCTACTGATTACAAGTTTCTTCATCTTTGAGCACCACAACCTGTAACCTTTGACACCACTACTAAAACCAAAGATAGTCTTTTTGGCTCTATGATCAATTTTATTTTCAGTTACATGAAAATAAGCAGGTGAACCAAAAATACGAATATAATCATAATCAGTAGAAGGTTTTCTAGTCCATACCTCCATTGGTGTCTTACCCTGAACAGCAGCTGAAGGCAACCGGTTGATGATGTGACATGCATAAGTAACTGCCTCTGCCCAAAATGACTTGCTCAAACCCGACTGAGACAACATACATCTAACCTTCTCAACAAGGTTCGATTCAATCTTTATGTAACTCCATTTTGTTGTGGAGTTCCCTTGACACTGAAATGTCTCACAATTCCTTCTTCTTTACAAGAAATGGTCGGATGTGTATTCACCATCATTATTCGATCTCAAAATCTTAATCTTTCTTCCAGTCTGTATCTCAACCATTTTCTTCCAACTCAAGAAAATTCTCAACACCTCACTCTTGTGCTTCATAGTGTAGACCCAAGACCTTCTTGAATAATTATCAACAAAGGTCACAAACCAATGTCTACCATTCAGAGAATGAGTCTTTGTAGGACCCCAAACATCCGAATGCACATAATCAAGAATGCCCTTCGTCTGATGTACCGCAGTACCAAACTTCACTCTAGTTTGTTTTCCCAAGACACAATGCTTGCATAAATCAAGCTTACATGTCGTTGCACCTTTTAGAAGACCTTGTTTCATAAGCCCTTGCAGAGCTCTCTCACCAGCATGGCCTAATCTCATATGCCACAGTCTAGTAGTATCTGAATTAGATGTGCCCATATTTTTTGAGACTACAGACACTTCACCTGTCACGGTGCTTCCTTGCAATAGATACAAACTGCCACGTCGATGAGCTTTCATCACAACAAGTGCACCATAAGTAACTTTCAATGTATGCCCATTTGAATGAAACCTGAATCCATTGTCTTCTAAAGTGCCCAAAGAAATAAAAAAATTCTTCAACTTTGGTACATATCGAACATCTGTTAACTCTCTAACCATACCATCATGCAACTTCAAACGAACTGTACCGATCCCTTTAGTTGTACAAGGATTGTCATCTCCCATGAAAACAACACCACCATCAAACTCTTTCAAGCTTGAAAACCAATCCTTGTGAAGAGTCATATAGTGAGTACGACCCGTATCCAACACCCACTTAGTAGCACAATCAAATGATGAAGAAGTGGTTAAAGCAAAATCAGAAAAATCAACTTCAAGCTCAACAACATTAGCTTTAGAACTCACTTTATCTTTGGTCTTCAAGCTAGGACAATCTTTCTTCCAATGGCCTTTATTATGACAAAAAGCACATTCATCCCTTTCCAAACTTTTCCTACCTTTAGAAGTTCCTCTAGATCGAGAATGTGATTTTTTCTTACCATAGAAAGATCTCCTTTCTGATGATCTACCTTTAACAAACAAAGCCTCAGAAGTACTATCATGATTTTTATCTCTATGCCTCATTTCATAATTCATCAAGGCATTCGACACATTTTCAAATTTCACAGTTTCTTTACCATGCATAATAGTGGTAACAAAATGCTCATAGGAGCCCGGCAAAGAATTCAACAATATTAAGGCCTTATCTTCATCCTTAATATCCTCATCTAGATTCAACAAATCAGCAATCAACTTATTAAAAGCATCAAGGTGCCTGATCATTTGTGTACCTTCTTTATATTGGAAGCAGTAGAGTTTTTTCTTCAAATGTAGCCGGTTCTCTATACTCTTCGTCATGTACTTGTCTTCTAATATTTGTCACAACACATTTGCCAATGTCTCTCCCGCATCACAAAATACTTCTGAGTTTTTGCAAGGCACAACTGAATTGTAGAGTAAGCCAACAAATTTAATTTCTCCCATTCCAACTTCGACATAGCTTCCGGCTTATCTTCTAAAGCGGCAAGTATATCTTGTTGAGCCAACACATCCTTGACCTCATACTGCCACATCCCGAAGTTGTTTGTGCCATCAAATTTTTCGACTTTCAACTTTTCATTTTGCACCGTAGTTCTTGCAATCTCGTAGCTGCTTCCAAAAAGATTCTCATTTTATCCGTCTGACATCTTTGGTAATTAGACGGTACCTAAGAGCAACCAGTGCTCTGATACCAATCGTTGTACTAGGATAGCACCAAACCAAGCGGAACCAAATCAAGCTAACCCACAGAAAATATATCAAATGAAATGCAAGAACAATATAGAAAATAACACCAAGATTTTAACGAGGTTCCTCCATAGTCAGTGTAACTGGAGTACGTCCTCGGAGCAGTAGGAGCTTACCCAATAATCCACTATCAACCAAATGGGAGTTTACAAAGTGTTGACAATCTCACAACCCAAAAGCCCAATACACCCAATAACTCTCACATACCAAAGAAACAAATAGAGAAAGAAATATAATGAATAATTTCTTGTCTATAGATATAGCTCAAAGCTATTACAACAACTTTGGTGGATGATTACTAACCAATGAAGCAGCAGCTTCTTCTTCTGGACTCTCTGCAACTCTCTGCTCTCAGCAGCTCCCTCTTCTCTTCTGATGCTCTCTTTTTCTCAACTTCTCCCAAAGGCAACAACCTCTCAATTATGAAGAACCAAAACTCACGGGTGTGAAAGAAAAAAAAGTTCCCAAAACAAGGAAGGGACACAATGATTTGTCTCGTTTTTCTTTTCTTAATAATACTTTAATAGCCTAAAGGTTGCCAAATTATTTGGCCACTATTCAACATAAATATTAGTTTGATGATTTTTAAAGATTACATACACGACTGCCAGAATATTTTCCTTTTATGAGGAATTTGGTCAGTATTTGGACTTGGAGATCCATTACGGATAAGAACTGGCACTTTACAATAATATTGACGCAAGAGCATGTATGCTACTCTATGGTGTCGGAGTGGTCAGAAGCTTTTGACAACCCTCTTATATTTGTGGCATTTGTTATGAGTTATAATGTGGAATTCCAGTTATATTCTCTGTGCTTATCCTTTGTCCATGAGTTACTTTTGAGCATTTATTTTCACGTTGTAGGAAATTTTCATTGGTCTTTTGAGGATGTTGCTAAATCAATAATGTGCATGTGCATGTCCGGCCCTTTTCTCACTGGTTATTCCCAGGTATGTTTTAGTTGGGATGCAAAGTTTGGTTTTGGTTTTGATTGGTGAGATCTTTATTGTTCCATATCTCATGACCTTTTTGTAGACACTAAATGACTGGTATGACCGAGAGATTGATGCAATTAATGAACCTTATCGTCCAATTCCCTCAGGGGCAATATCTGAGAATGAGGTAAGGGACTAGCTGTACTTTGCTTTATTGTATAAAAACTGATGGATGACGACTGTATTTTTAATCCTGTATTTTGTTTTCGTTCAGGTTATTGCTCAAATATGGTTGCTGCTTTTAGGAGGCCTTAACTTTGCTGGTATATTAGATGTGTGGGTAAGTATTCAAATGATGGACTGACTTTCTTACACTTGTAAATATTTAGATCAGACGTCAATCATGAATGTTATGCTAGCACCAAACCAAGCGGAACCAAATCAAGCTAACCCATAAAAAATATATCAAATGAAATGCAAGAACAATATAGAAAATAACACCAAGATTTAACGAGGTTCCTCCACAGTCAGTGTAACTGGATTACGTCCTCAGAGCAGTAGGAGCTCACCCAATAATCCACTATCAACCAAATGGGAGTTTACAAAGTGTTGACAATCTCACAACCCAAAAGCTCAATACACCCAATAGCTCTCACACACTAAAGAAACTAATAGAGAGAAATATAATGAATAATTTATTCTCTATACATATAGCTCAAAGCTATTACAACCACAACTACTTTGGTGGATGATTACTAACCAATTAGAGGAGCTCTCTTTCAATGAGAGCTGCGGAAATCTTCTTCCTTTATGCTGCTCTGCTGCTATCTCAAAAATGGGCTACTAAAACAAATGGTGCTCTTCCTATTTTTCTCACCTTCGGCTGCTCTACCTCATCCATCAGAGAACACTAAAAAACAAAACCAATAATAAGGCTATTTGCTAGCCTTTAGCAATTTTCAACAACATAATAATGTTGTCTCTTTTCTTTGGTTTGTTTATTAGCCGAAAGTTAGCACATGATTTGACCATAACTTTTTCTTCTATTTTATATTAGCCGAAAGGCATTTGCTAGTTGGCCACTAATTTGGCCACTATCCAACAATCTCCACATTGGCCAATTTTCGAAAGTGCCATGACGAGCCAAAATGCTCCAAAACTCCTACTGCTCAACGCCTTCTTTAAATAGGCAAAATGTGAGCCAAGTTCAAGCAATGAACAAACTTGGCTACACCAACAACCTTAGTCAACATACCAGCGGGGTTGTCTTTAGTTGGAATCTTCTGGAGAATGATTTCCCCTTCACCAACAACTTCCCGAACAAAGTGATAACGCACATCTATGTGCTTGGTCCTCGCATGATGAACTTGATACTTAGCCAAATAAATGGCACTCTGACTATCACAATGTACCTCCACCTATTTCTGATCAACCCCCAAATCTCTAATCAGTACATGTATCCAAATGACCTCCTTTATAGCTTCAGCAACAGCCATATATTCAGCCTTTATAGTAAACAAGGCAATAGACGACTGCAAAATGGACCTCCAACAAACTAGCCCTTTAGCCATAGTAAACACATAGCCTGTAGTAAACTTCCTTTTATCCAAATCACTTGCATAATTTGAATCAACATAACCAACTACAAAGTGACTAATACCAGAGTCATCCCTCTCAAAACATAAACCAACATCTTGAGTACCATGGAGATACCTCAATATCCACTTAGCTGCATGCCAATGCTCTTTACCTAGATTATGCAGATATCGACTCACTGTACCAACTGCATGAGCAATATCTGGTCTAAAGCATACCATTGCATACATCAAACTACCAACCAAATTTGCATATGGTATATTTTTCATTTGCAGCTTCTCTTTATCAGTTTTAGGACATTGTAGATAACTCAATTTAAAATGAGGAGCCAAAGGGGTACTAATCGGTTTAGTTGAATCATGAACTCCAAACTTCCGAATCAACTTCTCAAGGTATTGCTTTTGATTCAAGCACACCAAACCTTTCTCTCTATCTCTAGTGATCTCCATGCCAAGGATCTTCTTTGCTTCACCAAGATCCTTTATCTCGAACTCATTTTTCATTTGCTTTTTCAATTTCTCAATCTCTTCAACATTCTTTGAGGCAATCAACATATCATCAACATATATCAACAAATAAATGAGAGACCCATCTTGCAACTTCTTGAAGTACACACAATGATCATATTGACTTCTAGAATAATTTTGGCCTCTTATAAATTATCAAACCTCAAATACCATTGTCTTGGAGATTGCTTCAAGCCATAAAGTGATTTCTTCAACTTGCAAAATAAATTCTCTTTCCCTTTCACTTTATACCCATCCGGTTGACATATATAGATCTCTTCATTCAAATCATCATGTAGGAAAGCCGTCTTCACATCGAGTTGCACAAGTTCAAGATCATATTGTGCAACAAGAGCTAACATAATGCGAATTGAGGAGTGCTTCACAACTGGAGAAAAGATTTCATTGTAGTCAATGCCCTCCTTTTGTGCATACCCTTTAGCAACTAATCTTGCTTTGAATCTCACTTTGCTTTTCTCATTAACATCTTCCTTCTTGGCATACACCCATTTGCAACCAATAGTTTGCTTACCCTTAGGCAATTTAGCTAACTCCCAAGTCTTATTTTTCAAGAGAGAATTCATCTCATCGCCCATGGCATTGCACCACTTCTTCTTTTCTTCACTCTCAATGGTTTCCTCAAAGTTGGATGGAATCTCATCAATGATAATAGAAAGAGCAAAAGAAACATAATCATTATACCGAGCTGGCTTGGTAATTTTTCTTTTTCCTTTGTTCTTGGCAATAGACTCTTGCGGTGAATTTTGCTCTTCATCTTGAAAAGAGCCTTCAACTTCAACTTCTTCAACATCCTCAAGGTTTCCCACTTCTTCACTTGTAGTGGCTCCAACATCAGTGGAAATAGGATTTGAAGTACTAGAGGCAACTTCCTCAAGCTCCACATGTTGGGCATCTTTCACATTCTTCTCAAAGTCTCTGAACATTTTTTCTTCGTCAAATGTCACATCTCTGCTGATTACAAGTTTCTTCATCTTTGGGCACCACAACCTGTAACCTTTGACACCATTACTAAAACCAAGAAAGATAGCCTTTTTGGCTCTAGGATCAAGTTTATTTTCAGTTACATGAAAATAAGCAGGTGAACCAAAAATACGAATATAATCATAATCAGTAGAAGGTTTTCTAGTCCATACCTCCATTGGTGTCTTACCTTGAACAATAGCTGAGGGTAACCGGTTGATGATGTGACATGCATAATTAACTGCATCTGCCCAAAATGATTTGCTCAAACCCGACTGAGACAACATACATCTAACCTTCTCAAGCAAGGTTCGATTCAATCTTTCTGCAACTCCATTTTGTTGTGGAGTTCCCCTGACACTAAAATGCCTTACAATCCCTTCTTCTTTACAAACTTTAAAGAAAGGGTCGAATGTATATTCACCACTATTATTCGATCTCAAAATCTTAATCTTTTTTTCAGTCTGTATCTCAACCATTTTCTTCCAACTCAAGAAAATGCTCAACACCTCACTCTTGTGCTTCATAGTGTAGACCCAAGACCTTGAATAATCATCAACAAAAGTCATAAACCAATGTCTACCACTCAAAGAAGGAGTCTTTGTAGGACCCCAAACATTCGAATGCACATAATCAAGAATGTCCTTCATCTGATGTACCGCAGTACCAAACTTCACTCTAGTTTATTTTCCCAAGACAAAATGCTCGCAGAAATCAAGCTTACATGTCGTTGCACCTTTTAGAAGACCTTGTTTCACAAGCCCTTGTAGAGCTCTCTCACCAGCATGACCTAATCTCATATGCCACAGTCTAGTAGTATCTGAATTAGATATGCCCATATTTTCTGAGACTACAGACGCTTCACCTGTCACAGTGCTTCCTTGCAATAGATACAAATGGCCACATCGAGGAGCTTTCATCACAACAAGTGCACCATAAGTGACTTTCAATGTATGCCCATCTGAATGAAACTTGAATCCATTGTCTTCTAAAGCGCCCAAAGAAATAAGATTTTTCTTCAAATTCGGTACATACCGAACACCTGTCAACTTTTTAACCATACCATCATGCAACTTCAAACGAACTGCACCGATCCCTTTTGTTGTACAAGGATTGTCATCTCCCATGAAAACAACACCACCATCAAACTCTTTAAGCTTGAAAACCAATCCTTGTGAGGAGTCATATGATGAGTACAACCCGTATCCAACACTCACTTATTAGCACAATCAAATGATGAGGTAGAGGTTAAAGCAAAATAAAAAAAATCAGTTTCAACCTCAGCAACATTAGCTTCAGAACTTTCTTTTCCTTTGGTCTTCAACCTAGGACAATCTTTCTTCCAATGACCCTTATTACGGCAAAAAGCACATTCATCACTTTCCAAGGTTTTTCTACCTTTAGAGTTTCCTCTAGGTCGAGACTGTGATTTTTTTCTACTAGAGGAGGATCTCTTCTCCGATGATCTACCTCTAACAAACAAGCAACATAGGTACTATCATGATTTTTATCTCTATACCTCATTTCATAATTCATCAAGGCATTCGACACATCTTCAAATTTCACAGTTTCTTTACCATGCATAATAGTGGTAACAAAATGCTCATAAGAGTCCGGCAAAGAATTCAACAATATTAAGGCCTTATTTTCATCCTTAATATCTTCATCTAAATTTAACAAGTCGGCAATCAATTTATTAAAAGCATCAAGGTGTCTAATCATTTTTGTACCTTCTTTGTATTGGAAACGGTAGAGCTTTTTCTTCAAATGTAGCCGGTTTTCCGCACTCTTCGTCATATACTTGTCTTCCAATTTTTTGCCACAACACACTTGCCAATGTCTCCCGCATCACAAAATACTTCTAAGTTTTTGCAAGGCACAACCGAATTGTAGAGCAAGCTAACAAATTTAACTTCTCCCATTCCGACTTCGACATAGCTTCCGGCTTATCTTCCAAAGCGGCCAGTAGATCTTGTTGAGACAACACATCCTTGACCTCACATTGCCACATTCTGAAGTTGTTTGTGTCATCAAAATTTTCAACTTCAAACTTTGCATTTTGCACCGTAGTTCTTGCAATCCCGGAGCTGCTTCCAAAAGGATTCTCATCTTGCCCGTCTGACATCTTTAGCAAATAGACGGTACCCAAGAGCAACCAGTGCTCTGATACCAATTGTTATGCTAGGATAGCACCAAACCAAGCGGAACCAAATCAAGCAAACCCATATAAAATATATCAAATGAAATGCAAGAACAATATAGAAAATAACACCAAGATTTTAACGAGGTTCCTCCATAGTCAGTGTAACTGGATTACGTCCTCGGAGCAGTAGGAGCTCACCCAATAATCCACTATCAACCAAATGGGAGTTTACAAAGTGTTGACAATCTCACAACCCAAAAGCCTAATATACCCAATAGCTCTCACACACCAAGGAAACAAATAGAGAGAAATATAATGAATAATTTCTTCTCTATACATATAGCTCAAAGCTATTACAACCACAACTACTTTGGTGGATGATTACTAACCAATTAGAGGAGCTCTCTTTCAATGAGAGCTGCGGAAATCTTCTTCCTTCCTTCTGCTCTGCTGCTCTCTCAAAAATGGGCTACTAAAACAAATGGTGCTCTTCCTATTTTTCTCACCTTCGGCTGCTCTACCTCATCCATCAGAGAACAATAAAAAACAAAACCAATAATAAGACTATTTTGGTAGCCTTTACCAATTTTCAACAACATAATAATGTTGTCTCTTTTGATTTGGTTTGTTTATTAGCCGAAAGTTAGCACATGATTTGGCCATAACTTTTTCTTCTATTTTATATTAGCCGAAAGGCATTTGCTAGTTGACCACTAATTTGGCCACTATCCAACAATGAATAACTGTTCTTTTCAGGCAGGACATAACTTCCCAATATTATTTTACCTTGCTTTGGGTGGATCCTTGCTATCATACATTTACTCCGCTCCACCCTTAAAGGTAGTTTTTCCCCACTATCAACAAATCAAACAATTTGCTTTGGTTGATGTTCCAAAAGAAACTTTTGCTTAAGCCCTGACTATGCTTCATGAGTTGTTGCTTGCAGCTGAAACAAAATGGATGGATTGGAAATTTTGCCATTGGTGCAAGTTATATCAGTTTGCCATGGTGCGATATCCCCTGCATTATATTTCTTTTGTGAATTTACAAAAATTAGATCTTTCATATAAGAGCCTAAGAACTCGTGATTTAGGGATTGTTTTGTCCTTATGATTGATATAAACGTATTTTGCACCCAAGAAATGCATTGAATTATATGGTTGTCATCCCTCCTTGCTCATGTAATTGTGTACCTCTTGGGACTCTTGTTATAACAGGTCTTCATTAAATAACTATGACTAATGATTTCATGTCATTTGGTTGAATGCTACAAAATGTTTTGGATGTCAATAGTAATGGGTAACGAATTTTAGTTCAATCTCTTACTGATAGGTGGGCTGGTCAGGCATTATTTGGGACCCTTACACCTGACACAATCGTCCTCACGCTCTTGTACAGCATAGCTGGGGTATGTTTCTGAAAGAAGTATGTTAACATGTGTTTACATAATTGCTCCACTCCAACTGACTGGATTTTTTCTTCCTGCCACATTGCAGTTGGGAATTGCTGTTGTAAACGACTTTAAAAGTGTTGAAGGAGATAGAGAACTGGGACTTCAGGTCTTCAATCTTCTCCATTACAATGTTGCTAGCACTCTTAGTTGTAGTAATGTAACATTATTTGTGGCAATGCCGTTTGCAGTCACTCCCCGTAGCTTTTGGTTCTGAAACTGCCAAATGGATTTGTGTTGGTGCCATTGACGTCACTCAGTTATCAATCGCCGGTATGTTTATCTTCATTACGCAGATTGTTGAAGCTGATTATTGTGATTATCGGGCTTTTGGATTGTGTTGTTTTTGAGCGACCAAGCTAATCCTGTATAGTTTGGAATATAGTTAATTGTACAAATAAAGATGATTCACGGTGACATTGTTGAATGGTATGCAGGTTATCTGCTAGGGGCTGGTAAACCATATTACGCATTAGCTCTCCTTACCTTGATAGGTCCTCAAGTCTTTTTCCAGGTAGATCTCTTTTTAAAAGATTGTTGATTCAGCTAAATGGTAAACAGAATCGTATGCTAAACGGTAAACAAAACCAGGATAAACGCTTCTTATCCGGTTTAGATAGATTTTAACAGACATAACTCACAAGTCGTACGTACTTTGCTTACGAAATTTTGTGCTCTGCAGTTCAAGTACTTTCTCAAAGACCCCGTCAAGTATGATGTTAAATATCAGGTATTATTTCAAGAGCCTTTCTACTGTACATCAACTTATACATTGCCTACTAAGTGGCTCAGATTCACCCGTTAATTCCACTAGATTCTTGAGCTCACATTCCGCCGTTAAATTCTGCAATATACGTGACACATTGATATACTCTAGGATTTTCGTTCCTTCAAACCCCGACTTCATTATCCAATTGTGTACCATCAAAGAATTGAGACATTCAAATTTTCTCTGCGTGTATTCCAGGCCAGTGCGCAGCCGTTTCTGGTGCTTGGTCTCTTAGTAACAGCATTGGCGACAAGCCATTGACGTTTTGAAGCAGTCAGGTAGAACAGCGGTAATGCCAAAGTACGTCTTCGTCACTAGTTGCAGCAAGGTTTTGTCGACGACCAAGAATTATCATCCGTGTTTTGATCACTGCCTTCGCAAATGGAGGTTGCTGCTGTAAATATGGTGCTTCATTTGGCGGTGTTCATCAAAGAATATGACCGCCGATTTTTGTTACACTTGTGATTTAGTGTTGCTTGCTCTCACTTGAACCTAATTATTAGAATGTTCTGTTCTATCAGAATTCTACTTGATTTACAATGATCAATAAACACTACGTTTTGTTTTTCTACTTTTATATTTGGTTTGAGGGTTAAGATCATCAAGATCTTTTTTATAGACAGCGTTGTAATTATCAAATCAAAATTATTTTCAACATACTAATTTTCGTTTTGTAAACATATAACTTATAGTTTTTTAAATAATATTTACTACTATAATAGTAAAATGAAAATTATAATCAATTCAATAATTGCAATCAAACTCAATCTCTAATGAGCACTGTGTATAAGTGCATGTGATACTGCAGGCAATATCTATTCAGTGTTGAAATATTCTACTTCGATTGAATTTTTGAGAAAAAACTCAAAAAAAAAACGTATATTAACATTACTTTGACTAATATTGAGACATTTTGTAATAACATTCACATCTGACAGATTGTACATGTGCTGCTAGGATACCCAAAATCAGAGGTGGTGGAGTTGGCCAATATTGGACACCAAGCACTCCGCGAAGGAATTGTTGAGAGAGAACTTTTAACGCGTTCTCTGATGATTCCATATGGTATCAAAACTAGGAAGTGATCCCGTACTTTTACGTAATGGATGGATCACCTTACTTCCGCACGATTTTGGTGGTCCATTGGCCCGACAATATCAGTGGTGTTCTGTTAGAAGCTTTTGACCCTTAGTTCCGCACGATTTTGGTGGTCCATTGGCCCGACAATATCAGAACAGTACTCATTACTTTGAAGCATAAAAACTCGCGCATGTTCGGTGACACTTTTTTTATTAGCCTTACTATTAGGAGTACACTCCTGAATTGAATCTCATGCTAAGGCTGTGGAAGCTAGCTCAGCATGGAATTCCTAGAACCTTGAAGCTCACTTGGTCAGCAGTAAGACTACTGCCAATTAGATTACTGGATATATAATTAGATGCATAAAACTGCTGCAGCTGCAAGGGCAGTACATAGAGATCGCTATATTAATACGAGATCGCTGTATCGTACCGTATCAAGGCTATTGATGTTGAATCATAACCTCGATACGATACTCTACTGTTAACTGACCTGGAACACAAAGGGTGTTTATAGTAAACAAAGTAACATTGAGGTCGCTCGTTGATACAAGTACCAGAAAAGTTAGTACAAGAACAGACAGCAGACGCAGTTGAAACCTGAGAGTCGAGACCTCTGAGCAAGCTTGGATACAAAAGACGACGACGATATGATCGACGCTGGGGCAACAAGCATTCTTACTACAACGACCTACGAAAACAAAGACAGTACACACCGTACATCCTATAACCCTAGTTAAACCCAACTTTAGAAACCCCAAAACGACTTCGGAACCCTAGTAACAAAAACTACGAGTCAGGCTCAGGCCTTGAGCTTGGAACCACTAGTTAATAATCCATGTCAGCGGCTCTTCGTCTTGTACTTGGACTCGTCAATCTCGATGCCTTCCTCGGCAGCACGCTCTCCTCCGGACTTGTCCTTAGTGCTGAGCCCGCCCTTTTGCCCCATCTCCTGGTACCCTTCATGTCCAATCTGCTCCTTCCTGGCCTCACCTCCGCGGTGGCCCAGTTCCTGGTACCCTTCATGACCAAGCTGCTCCTTTCTGGCTTCACCTCCGCGGTAGCCCATTTCCTGGTACCCCTCGTGACCTAGCTGCTCCTTCCTTGTTTCACCTCCGCGGTGGCCCAGTTCCTGGTACCCCTGGTGACCTAGCTGCTCCTTCCTCGTCTCGCCTCCGTGGTGGCGTCCTTCAACGCCATGCACACATATCATACATATCATTAGCAAGGTCCAAAAAGCTACACACAGTAAATGGAAATTTAGGAAGCATAATTTAAGGTTTACCTTCAGCAAGGTGCTCCTGAGCATCGAGGCTCTTGCCGCCGGTTCCCCCTGGGACGACGGTCTCTCCCTGCCTTGCCTTTTGGTCCAGTTCTTGCCTTTTCTGCGGGTCTCGCCTTTCCTGTTCGGATGCCATTTCTCTTCTTTCCCACGTCACGAAACTCTTTTGAATTTTCTTTGTAAATGTTGCCGAGTTAAATTGGAGGGAATTAGTGGTTTTTATAGGAGCAGGCCGAGGAGGCCAAAGGGAGGAGGAGGTGACACGTAAGGGTACGCGCGGCAGACGGGGAGGATTGGAGCTTTGGGGTAATGCCACGTAGGTGTTTTGTCAGTGAAGAAGTAGCATGGAGATTGGAGAACGACACGAGTCCTTAGCTTCATGGTCATCACTGCTACAACTCTGTACGGTCTGTACCGAAGCAAATGTGCTGCTACAGTGCACCCGCACGCTTTCCTAAAGAGACAGAGATTGTTTATGGTTTAGGAATTACATCCGTTCTGGATTTTATTTTAGCGTCTAGAACCTAATCCGTTCTGGATTGGAGCTTTATTGTTGTTGTTGTTGCACATCAATCGACAATTCAGATTGTCTGATTCATAGGCTCCGAACGGATCCAATTCCCATGGTTTAAACTTCGAACTGATCGAATGGGTTTATGCGGTGAATGCGGCTGATGGGGAGCTCGGGAGGTTTTGGGGAGATGCCACGTAGCTGATTTGCTCTGTCAAAACGGTGTTTAACTCTGCAGTAAGAATGACACGAGTCCATTGCTTTTTGGTGACTCACTCAACTCGGTGCACAGTGAATCAGCCACAGTTGCCAAATGAAATGATCGATCGTGCAAAATCATACCCATAGTCATACTATTCTAATCTAAGATTAATCTAAACATCGGGTACAAGGAAGACCAAATTAACACTAACAGTAAAAAATTGACAACAACAGTTTATCCAACCGAAAAGCTAAATATAAGGTGGCATTACATAGTCATAGATTGACAGCTGTTACTTTTGTTGCCAAAATTAACAGCAGCTTAAAAATAATTAGTTGAATATTAAATGTGTTGTATAAATTTTATTTTATTCTTCTCTAAATTAATTATTATATAATATAATCTAATAAAATAATAATTTAATTTGTATCGAGCGATGAACACAACTTTAAAAGATGCCAAAGGGTTATATAAGTGGTGAAACTTAAATTTTATGTTCAAAATTCAACCTTTTTTTAAGATGCTCTAACTGTAACAACCCGTCCCGACATTTTAAATTATTGGATATGAAATGACGGAATTACCCCTACGGGGATTATTTACGTGTGCATGTGTGTGGTGTGAGGATTAATGAAAGTGGCCCTCAAATTATTAGAAGTTATATTATTGTTAGTGTTGGACAACTAGGACCACACCCACTCAACCCTCACAATCATCTCTCCCGTCACTCTCCCCCTCTCTATCATCATTGCCCTCACTTTCACTATCTCTCAATTATTCCATTTCCAGACACTCTCTCTCTCATCCCACGACTAAAACTCTCTCTCTCTTGTTCAAGGCACGGCTCAAAGTCAAACCCACACCAAAACTTGTAGATCGACGAAACTAATTGCATATTCAGACTCGTGAAGTTCATACGAACTCAGTGGTACCATTTTCAGGTAAGGATCCCTTCGATTTCACGTCCAAAACTCGATGTTTTTATTGGGCACTATTCATCAACTTTTCATACGTTGCGTTTTAGGACAATCTAAGATCACAGTGATCCTTGTGAGGTCCCAAGGAGGCTCGGAATAGTTCGTTGGAGGTGTTTGGACGTCGGGATCAAGCACAACATATTTGGCCGGTTTGGAAGTTCGTCCCCGAGGAAATTTAAGACCTTTTTCAAGGTTTTTGAAGGTATATTCATGTTCTACACTTAATTTAGAGCACATAGGAAGAAAAATGGGTCAAAAAGGATGAAAAATGAGCAAGATATGACAATTTGAAGTTTTCCCAGAAATTCCGGCGAAACAGTCGCCGGAGAAGACAACCGGCAGGGGAATATTCCGTCAACTCTGACGGAATATTCTGACGCCGTTAACTGACGCCGTTAAAGTTGACGGAATATTCCAGGAATATTCCTGACGGCGTCAACTGACGCCGTCAGTGTGCACTGCGCGTGGGAGGCGCGTGTGCCGTGCACTGTGCAGGCGCGTGGGGGCGCGTGAACAGTGAAAAAAATATTTTAAAAATATAGCGACGTTCGTGACGTCGAGTAGATCGATTTCATATATTTAAACCCTATATTTGGACAATCTATGAAGATTTTATTTACGTTTCCGTTTATGTGTTATTAAACTAAGTTATTTAGGTAATTTCTCGTATAGGTGAGACGTATACCGAGGACGACCGTAGCCAGGCCCGACGCGGGGGTTACGAACCAGCTACTTATCAGTGAGTGGGCAGTATTATTTTCCGTATACCTATATATACATATGATTTTCCCAGAATCACTTTTTAAATGGAAATATACATTTTATCGACTTGCATATTACTGGATTTGATGCATGAGTAATTGACTATACATTTCATGCATATGTTGGTGCCGAGGACGCCAGGTAAGTACCAGGTAGGTACATGCATGGTTGAGAACGAATAACGATTGATATACGTATGAAATGTGATTGAGATACAATTGAGATATTATGCTGATAACGATCATGAGATATGATGAATTATATGATGAGATGTGATGAGATATGATGAGATATCATGAATTATTAGCTCATAGATCTGTACACACTGTTAGTGCTCCCGCCCAGAGATAGGGGCATAGTCTTTCACGTGTCGTTCACCTCCCGCACCGCATGCTCGCCTTGGATCCAAGTTAGGTGCATAGTCTTGTCGTATAGATCACTTTTGAGTGGTACGACATGTAGGTGACCCGCGTTCATTCGCATAGTCCTCACGTGATTGTAGCACTAGAGCATTTACTATTGAAACAGTGATGATAATGATGAGATGTACAGAATGTATATGATTATGTGATTGAGAAGTTATGAGCTATATTTACAGCCGAGGGCTGAGATGACATATGTTAGCGATATGATTATGAAATGCATAGTATGGCATCGTTTATGAGATTCAGATAACGTTGAGATGCATTGCACGGCATACATTGAAATACTTTGAAAACGTTTTATGCTGAGAAAAGATTGAGATATATGTATGTATTATTTTCTGGGAAACTATACAGGTTTTACGGAGAGGGGCTAGAACTTTGAGAAAAGAATGATTTTGAAAAGGATTTGTTTTTGCTGACCCACTCCCTTTTGTTTTTCGCCCCTCCAGGTTCTAGATAGCTTGAATTCTGGGTTGACGCATCGAGGATCCTTCGGCACTTTTCTGACAGATTCATCATATGTATGGCACCGAGTGTGTATTTAAACATCTTTTATTCGTGCTTGACTGCACCGACTTAGTACGCTCTGAATATGTATAAGTGTCGAATTGACTCTAGTACACATTTCTAGATTTCGGTTTGAATTTATTCGTACTTCGTTATCGATCTTCGCTTCCGCACAGCGCACATGGTTACGTCACACTCACGTGACGGCCAGCATGCCCTACTTTCGGGTACGGGTGTGTCACTAACACACTGTAATTTCCTTTAGAAAAATTGCTCCATATTTTTTTAAAGAAATTATTCTGTAATTTATTTTATAACGTATAAATTAATAAATAACATAATATAACCTTCACATTAAAATAAAGTTCTTAGTACAAGAAGTTGATAACTTATTTGGTGAGATGCTAATGTTTTTAAGAAAACTAACGAAAAGTCCAAAAAAATTTAGTTTTAATTAAAAAGGACAAATAAATGTGTAATGAATAGTACCAAAAAAGGTTAAAATGTGGTTTTTCGTTAAAAGTAAACAGTACCAGGAGTGTTTCGTTAAAATTCTATTTTTTTCCATAATAAATGTAAGGGTAAAAGACATTTTACTACCCTAATGTTTGGTGGTTTTCAACATTTAGTACATCAATTTTTTTTCATCCCAGAGTCATACCTAAAGTGTAAATTTTGGGACAGTCTCATACATCCGTTAGTCAAACTGTTAGTTCTCCCGTTAAGTGATGACGTGGCGCCCTGATTGAGTGCCACGTGTCATTAAAAATATTTAAAAATTATTTAAATAAAAAAATATTTAAATAAAAAAAATAAGGTAAAAGACATTTTACTACCCTAATGTTTGGTGGTTTTCAACATTTAGTATATCAATTTTTTTTCATCCCAGAGTCATACCTAAAGTGTAAATTTTGGGACAGTCTCATACATCCGTTAGTCAAACTGTTAGTTCTCCCGTTAAGTGATGACGTGGCGCCCTGATTGAGTGCCACGTGTCATTAAAAATATTTAAAAATTTCTTCTTCTCCCCCTCCTCCTTTTTCTTCTTCCCTCTTCCTTCCTTCCTCTTCTTCTTCTATTGCCCATATTTTGTTTGCTTGTTTTTTTTTTTTTTCTTTTCTTCTTCTTCTTCTTCCTTCTTCTTCCTTTTTCTTCTTCCCTTTTCTTCTTCCCTCTTCCTTCCTCTTCTTCTTCTTCTGCCCAGATTTCGGCCCAGATTTCTTTTTTTTTTTCTTCTTATTCTTCTTCCTTCTTCTTCCTTTTTCTTCTTTCCTCTTCTTCTTCCCTCTTCCTTCCTCTTCTTCTTCTTCTACCCATATTTTGTTTTTTTTTTCTTTTTTTTCTTATTCTTCTTCCTTCTTCTTCCATTTTCTTCTTCCTTCTTCTTCTTCCCTCTTCCTTCCCCAATCCCCCGTGCCCACCCTCCCACCCACACCCAGATCTTCCCGTTGACCCGTGTCCCCCCAACCCAAACCTTCCCTTCGATTTTTTTTTAGTTTTGTTTTGCTAAATTTGGTGCGGGTTGCAGAGGAGAAGATGGAGGGTGGGTGATGTGAGTTGCAGAGGAGAGAAGGGAGGGAGGGAGGGTGGGTGGGAGTTGCAGAGGATAGGAGGAGAAGGAACAAAAAAAAAAAAAAAAAAAAAGACATAGAAACGGAACCCAGCAGAAGAAGAAGAAGAAGAAGAAGAAGAAGAAGGAGAGAAGAATAAATTTTTTTGGGTAAAAGACATTTTACTACCCTGATGTTTGGTGGTTTTCAACATTTAGTACATCAATTTTTATTATTATTATTATTATTATTTAAATACTAATTTTTAAATATTTTTTTATTTAAATAATTTTTAAATATTTTAATGACACGTGGCACTCAATCAGGGCGTCACGTCATCACTTAACGAGAGAACTAACAGTTTGACTAACGGATGTATGAGACTGTCCCAAAATTTACACTTTAGGTATGACTCTGGGATGAAAAAAAATTGATGTACTAAATGTTGAAAACCACCAAACATTAGGGTAGTAAAACGTCTTTTACCCTAAATGTAAACTAGAAGAATTAGGGGTGGTTCGGTATGAGATCCCATACCGAAACCTTGTCTCGATTCCCAAACCGAAATTTTTGGGAATTCCAATTTCAATACCGATCCCAAACCAAATTTTTGCGAACCCCAAAATAGTTTCGGGATTTCGGGACCAATCGGGAATCCCGAAATAATTTTGGGCTTTTGGGCTTTTTCGGCTTTTTTTTTGGGCTTTTGGGCTTTTCGTTTTTTTGGCTATAATAACTTGCATGTGCTGAAGAAACATCATGGTAAATTAAAAGAGAAATAAAAAGTACGCATAATCAAACAAATTTTATCAGCCGCAGTTACCTCCATGATAGTGTCGGCACTATAGTCCTTTATCCATTGAAGCATATCAGCCCACATATGGTTGACTTTTTCAACATCAAACTTACTTACTTTCAAAAACGTGAAAGTAAGTAACATATAAAGATTAGTGTCTAAAATGTGAAACCATATTAATCAATAATACTAGAACTTCATCAAACTAAACAAAACAAAGATGTGAGAATGCGTAAACAATTTTTAAAGTATGGCAGCAACCAATTACACTTGAAGTGCTCATGCAAGCAAGTTATTTTGTAGTAAAGAGAATGGATGTATTACTAGGATGACTCATTGCAGTAAAGAGAATTTGTTATTTACCATAATGAAAGAAAAAAAATGAAAGAGATTTTTGCATACAGTTAATTGTTGGAGAGCAGTGAGAGAGTCTAAAAGGTATTTGAAAATTAAATAATATATATATATATATATATATATATATATATATATATATATATATTCGATTTGGTTTGGGATTACCGAAATCCTAAAAACTTGAGACCAATTCTTGTACCAAAATTTTGAGATAAGTTCGGTATTTGGTACCAAAATTTTCGGGAATTTTGGTTTGGAATTTTTGGAATTTTTTTCCAGCCTAAGAAGAATGGTAGTGAAATCATTAAACCAAGATCAATTTTATGATTGGGCCTCGTATGGACTAAAATGTCAATTGTAGTGGACTCCAGCATTGAGTTGTGTAGTGAGAATTTCCGTCCCAAATCTTAGCAAAGCCCGTTTTATTAACCTGCGCACCAAAACCGGCGGGCCATCAGATCCAGAAGCACACCAGACAACCTGAATTTGGTCCTCCGACGTCTCTCCAGTCCTGGTAAAAGATTGGCGTTCCCCATTTGACCTCCGTTTATGCAGGAAAAATAACGTCCGTAACCACTAATTAATTACCCTAACTTATTCTCCCAATGCCTGCTAATTCACTTTGAACAAAGAGGAAGCAGAAGTGACCACTCATAACTCATAAGTAAGAAGAAGAAGAGGAGGAAGAGAACTTGGTCCTTTCCCTTCCCTTCTTCTTCTTCTGATCAAAACCCAGATTTCATTTTCCAAATCCAGTTTGAAATTTGGAATCGGAATCCAGAAAAACATGGAAGAAAACCCAAATGAAAACCCCAATCCGACGACCCCGCCGCCCAAGAAGCCGCCAATTCCGCCGTACGTGAAGGCCCTGTCGGGTTCGCTCGGCGGCATCATGGAGGCCGCGTGTCTGCAGCCCATCGATGTGATCAAGACCCGGCTCCAGCTCGACCGGACCGGCACCTACAGGGGAATTATCCACTGCGGCGCCACCGTTGCCCGCACAGAGGGAGTCCGGGCTCTCTGGAAGGGCCTGACCCCCTTCGCCACCCACCTGACCTTGAAGTACGCGCTTCGGATGGGCTCCAACGCCGTGCTGCAGGGCGCGTTTAAGGACGCGGAGACCGGGAAGGTCAGCAACTACGGCCGGCTCATTTCTGGATTCGGAGCTGGAGTTCTCGAAGCTCTCGTCATTGTCACGCCGTTTGAGGTCTCTGCATTTTTTTTTCTAAGTTTTCAACTGAAAAGATGACAACTTTCTTCGAATTTCGTAATGCGGGTTAGATTTGTATCTTGGGTGATATGCGATATTCTACTTTAAACTAATCTTTATGTGGATGGAGATTCGGACTTGGGTGCATAGGTGGTGCATTTTCTAGAGCCAATGTAGCTATGCCAGATGCCTATACTGATTTAATGTGTTTATTTTGCGACCGACCGCCTTTTATGTTTTGAATTGTTCATTGCACTTAATTTCTCCAGTTCGTTGTTAGTTTTCATCCAAGAGTGATGCTATCTTGCGAATCAAAACACAAAAAAGGCGCAAGAGCTGTTGGAGGTTTAAATCTCAACAGCTCGCTCGTGAAAAATAATGTGCGTAAGAGAATTAGCATTTTGTCCGAACATGTATGAACCCTAAGCATCGATGTGGGATTGTTTAAGATTGTGCTGTTAGTTGCATTAGTTATACTCAGTTTACGGCTGAAATGGTTAGCTGGTTATTTGGCATTGTTGGCTTCAGTCAGTTAGTTACGCTCTTGAGGGAGCTCCTGTATGAATCTTTGTGTGCAAGCTAACATAGTTTATTCCATACAACAAGGAAATTCTGTGTGTTCATTGTCGGCTTTGGTCTTGATTGATGCAGGTGGTGAAAATTAGACTACAGCAACAGAAAGGATTGAGTCCCGGGCTTCTGAAGTACAAGGGTCCTATTCACTGTGCTCGTACGATCATTCGGGAGGAAGGTATCCGTGGGCTGTGGTCAGGTGCTGCTCCAACTGTTATGCGCAATGGGACGAACCAGGCTGCCATGTTTACAGCCAAAAATGCGTTCGACGTTCTCTTGTGGAAGAAACACGAAGGAGATGGGAGAGTCCTGCTGCCATGGCAGTCTATGATATCTGGTTTCCTTGCAGGCACAGCCGGCCCCATTTGCACGGGTCCCTTTGATGTTGTGAAAACGAGGCTGATGGCTCAGAGCCGAGGTGTTGATGGCAAGATGAAATACAAGGGTATGATTCATGCGATCAGGACAATATACGCAGAGGAAGGGCTTCTGGCTTTGTGGAAAGGACTCCTACCTCGGCTCATGAGGATACCACCCGGGCAAGCCATTATGTGGACTGTGGCTGACCAAGTGATAGGATTGTATGAGAAACGTTATCTTCGTAATGCACCCTTGTAGGTATCATCATTTCATTGATCAGCTTGTTCTGGTTTTCAATTCCATTGCAAGAATGCATCCCCCAATCATCTTAATTTAGCAGTTAGTGTTTCCTCTTTGAGTTTCTTCGGCTTCTCCAAATGTACACCGGTTCTTTAAGACCTTATCAATATTTTTGACGATCTGTTGGAGAATAGGCAACTTCTCATCTTTATAGAAATAAACTCCATTATGTAGCAGTTATGATTGCAAGGATATCTCAATGGAAATCACAATTTTTGTATGTTAAATTTATATCAATTTCTTGATTGTCAGAGAACTAATTAAAGATGATGTTTTCTTTGTTTTAATCTCAAAGTAACTGTACATAGAGTCCATGTGTTGGTTTTAGCGTGGGAGAAATTCTAGAGTCCGGGCATCTGGATCGTGTGTCTGTTATCCTGTATGGGCGTCCGCACCCAAGAATTGTTGGATACCATGGAGAGAGTGGCGACTTTTCTGGCTCACGAAGTCACAAAAGAAGTAACATGCTATGTCACAAAATAGTTGTGTGTTTCGTAACACAAACATGCCATGTATATACATTCACGAAAATGAAATTTCCATTTCCATCACAGCATGGTTCAACGATAAGTGTGAAATAATTGGGAAATTGGAGTATTTTTAATAGATTAGATTCTAATATCAAAGCAATTTCATGAAACACAATACCTTATGATTTTCATATTATTGATTTGAATTTATAATGAGATGTTGGAGAAAACTAAGTTTTATTCCAAGAGAGTGATTATATTATTATCCTCACGATCCAATAGATGAGTGTTTTGGAGCATTAGCAGTGTCACTGTTTGCCATACTCATCTTCTTTCTTAACAATGGTGATTTCAACACGACGATATCTGCAAGTAGAGCCCTAAGGAGCAGTAGCATGAACATTAGTATTAGAGACGTAATTGGAACCCAAACGCCAAAGCATATTATAAAATATGTAGGGGTATAATGGATAAAAATCATGCATTACTAATTGCCAATTATTGGAATTCAATTTCCACCTCTCACAAAGCAATCCATTCCTCCCAACGGTGAGGTTGAATTGCATTTTTCATGTAGAGCCTTCACTGTCCTGTTTACTCTATATTGTAGTAAACACAATAATAATTCGTAATAGAAATTAAACTCTTTATTTTTATTTCGATTATGAATGCGTACAATAATAGTGCGTAAAGATGCCCTAAAATAATTTTATCTCCAATATGATCTCCCAAACCCAACAAATGGATTACAAACCCCGAGCCCTGTCATATTATTAAGGCCAAATCAAGGAAAACAAATTAATAAGATGTAAATTTAAACATATGCAAAAATAACAGAAGCTTTAATCTTCAAAAACTAAAACCGCACAATTTAAATGACAAAACTAAAATTATACAACTAAAAAAGGAAAAGAAAGTTAGTGACCGAATCTAATAAGAACAACTTTAAAATATATTGTCTCGTTTAGGAGTGCTTTGAAAATGGATGTAGGTACTTTTAGTGAAAATGTTTTTGATCTAATTCTTAGGTACTTTTGATGAAAATGTTTTCGATCTAATTCTTACTTCTTAGTTACTTCATGCAAGAAGCACCAATGCTTTTGAAATTCAAAATATTTTTTGAAAACGCTTTTAGTCATCTTAAATATATATATTTTAAAAATAATAATTTTTTAATAGCTCATTAAAAATAAATATTAAGCAAACAACATAGAGCTTAAGGGGGTGTGACCGAGCCGGTGTGACTTGTGTGATGATTGTGTTGAGTCTATTGAACATATCCTTCGCCGGTGTGACCGAGCTAAGTTAGTGTGGTCGCATTTGGGTATGCATTCTAATATTCTGTCATCAACTGGTATTGATTTTAATGATTGGATGAGAATTAATCTGTTTTCGAAAAGAGTGATCTGGCATAATCTGCCTTGGTGGGGTGTTTTTGCCTTTGCTTGCTGGTGGTTATGGAAATGGAGGAATGCAAGCATTTTTGCCTCTGATTTTACCTTTCCAAGCCAACCTCAGACTCTCATTTCTAAATTTGCTAAGGAGTGGTTTGAGGTGAAAAATATTGGTGCTAAAGTGGTGAAGAGTAGGATTTTTTTGGCTTGGGACCCTCCACCTCCTAATTATGTTAAATTAAATGTGGATGGTAGTAGGAAGAGTGGTAATGGATACTCTAGTGCGGGTGGGGTCATACGTGCTACCGCAGGTGTCTGGATGGCTGGTTTCTCAGTTAATATTGGTGTGGGAAGTGTGCTTAATGCTGAACTTTGGGGGTTTTTTCATGGGCTGTCTCTTGTTTGGAGTATGGGTTATAGGAAAGTGCTTGTTGAATTGGACTCTGTTGTGGTTATTTCTCTTGTTATGGAAGATAATTCTTCTATGCACCCTTTAGCTCACCTCATCACTGCATGCCGGGAGTTATTGCACCAGGATTGGATTTGCTCGGTCTCACATGTCTACCGTGAGAAGAATAGAGTGGCTGATGGTATGGCAACTCTAGGCCATGATCTCGACATTGGGCTGCATTTTTTCCATGAGCCTCCCCCTTTTGTGGATAGATTGATTGCTGAGGATGCTGCTGGCATTTCTCATTCTCGTCTTGTTAATTCTTAGCTGGTTTGTTTGGGTCTCTAGACCCCCATTTTTACCAAAAAAAAAAAATAGAGCTTAAGGAGAGAGATTTCTATTTTTTTTAAAAAAAATGGGAACACGCTCTCCACCGTTAAATTGACTTTAATGAAATTGTGTGGTTGAGATTAAAACACAAGCCACACAATTTCATTAAAGTTAAATCTAACAGTAGGAACTGTGTCTCTATTTAAAAAAAAAAAGAGGATCCCTCTCTCTTTAAGCAATTCAAGCAAACAAAATAAAACCCTAACATAAGCTGCGACTCAAAATCCTATATAAGGAAACGCAGCCGCACGTTGAAACCCTAGCTCTCTCTCTCTGCTATATTAAACCCTAACCCCCAAAACACTCACCTCAATCCCCCGCACTCCCCTTATCCTATCTCAGATTTTCCCCCAATCAGGTTTGAAATTATTCAATTGGATTTTGTTTTTCGAATTGCTAATTCTCATTTCGCAGCAGTTCTTCGTCACTAGCTTCTCGATTTCTCATCGAATTTTTTATTTTTTAGATTTTTGAAGTCGGAGAATTCACTGAGCTTCGAAACGATGTCGGACGATGAGAGAGAGGAGAAGGAGCTGGATCTCACATCTCCGGAAGTCGTCACCAAATACAAGAGCGCCGCTGAAATTGTTAACAGTAATTTTCCAGCTCTTTGTATAAAATTTAACACCACCGTAAAATAAAGCTTTTGAATATTCATGTACATTTGTGGATGAATGTATTGATTTGCATTTGGGAAATTTTGCAGAGGCTCTGCAGCTGGTAATATCCGAATGCAAACCGAAAGCGAAGATTGTGGACCTTTGTGAGAAAGGGGATTCATACATCAGAGAGTAAGTATAAATTTAATTTTTAGTTTTTAAAAATAACCCACGAGTTACTTTTTCTTGTTGGCGTTGGAATTTTATTGCTTTTTGTTGGAATTTGTGCGATTGCTATTAATGGGTTGTGTTGTTTTTTGTATTCAGACAAACTGGCAACATGTACAAAAATGTAAAGAAGAAGATCGAACGAGGTGTTGCCTTCCCGACCTGCATTTCTGTGAACAACACTGTATGCCATTTCTCTCCTCTTGCCAGTGATGAGTCAGTGTTGGAAGAAGGCGATATTCTGAAGATGTAGGTTTTGATCATAACCTAATTTTAATATGTTCTGATATTTTGAAAGAAGCATGTGCGTTAGATAATTTGGTTTGGACTTTTATCTCGCAAGTGTCAACATACTGATGTAATTTTGTTCTCATGCAGTGATTTGGGCTGTCATATTGATGGGTTTATTGCCATAGTCGCACATACTCATGTTCTTCAAGCAGGACCGGTTACAGGAAGGGCTGCTGATGTTATTGCAGCTGCTAATACTGCTGCTGAAGTTGCGTTAAGGCTTGTTAGGCCAGGGAGAAAGGTAATTTATTGTATTAAGTTATTACACTTTTTCTTTAATAGGTTACTGGATTGTTTGACGATGCTGAAAGATTGCATTATTTGTTTGTTTTCAACGTTATTTATCTGAAATGTGATTTAATGGCCATTCATTAAGTGTTTTCGTCATGTGGTGTTCTATTTTGATGGAATTAATATTTGCTTTTTTGTTTCGTAACCTGATAAGATGTGTTTTATGCTCATTGCACCCCCTGATGATGAAATGTTGGTATAAGCTATGGACTTTCTTCCAAATGAAGCTTTTTTGTCATAGTTACACTGAAGGGGAAACCTATGTTATTCCATTATCAAGTTGTCATAGTTCCACCCCTTGTATATTTAAGTTATTTTCTTTTTTTTCATTTTTCCCTTGTCATATTCTCAGATGGTAGTTGGTAGGCATAGATCTCCACAAGGTTTCCATCTGCCTTACTAAGGTCTTCTATTGCTGATGTGTGTCAGCATGATCTCTCTGCAACTTACGGTGATAATAACATGTTGTCCTTATGAATGAGGTTTTGAAGGCAACTTTGCCGAGGTGATCTATGATAATTTGATTTCCTCTTTTTCCCTGTTGCCTATATTATGCTTGGCTATTGATGGGCTGCTCTGGTTGGACATATCTACATTGTTCATCATATTGTCCTCTGAGCCTACACCACTTCAATCTATTAGAATATACTTTCATGCTTGTTTGACTTTCGGCTAGCCTAATGTTGCTTTTTTGGGATATCTCAACATCTCATTTATTGTTATGTTGTTTCTTTAATAAACATGATCTCTCTAAATGATGAAAATCTATCACTGGCTATGGATTCAATCCGATTAAGCTTTTTGTCATAGTTACACTGATGGAGCATCATGTATTTTCCGTTGATTTTTTGGATCCTTACACATTTCTTCTTCTAATATATGACAAATTGGTTGTCGTGTGTATTCTGATTGGTTCTGGGAATTTATAAATATATCGAGAAGCTATTTAGGTTTTCAATTATACATGTTTCTATCACATGATCAGATTTTTTTTTTTTTTTGGTTTAATCCTTGCACTGATTTTGGTCTCATCACTTGTGCAAATATTTACAGTGTTCCTTGCTTCTATATGATGAATACTTGTCGAAAGCTATGGGCCAACGTCCAACTGAGGCTTTTTGTCATAGTTACTCTGATAGGATTAGTATGTGAGCATATTTTATAGTTGTAGGCAACTTTGCCGAGAGATCGATTATTCTATCGGTTTTCTCCTTTCCTTGTTGCCTAAACTAACTTGCTACATTTGGTGCATAGTGCAGATGTATTTCTTGTCTGTCCAATCATCATTCAATTAGCTAAATCAACCCACCCTTTTATGAATACATTTCTATATGAAGCAAAAAGAGAAACCTAATCGATCAATTTATTGTTGTAGGCAACTTTGCCGAGGAAATTGAATCTTATCGATTTCCTCTTTTTCCCTGTTGCCTAGACCAACTGGCTACATCTTGGTGCTAGTACAGATGTGTTTGTTGTCTGTGCAATTGTCATTCAAATTAGCCTACATATATCTTCGAATACATACTATGTGCCATATTTATACTCAATTTAAACATGTAAACATGAATCCTATTTGGTGTTTAGTAAAGCGTAATTCTTCTGTTTCTATTACTACACTATACAAATTTTTATGTTATTTTCTGTTTCTGGCTACAGAACAAAGATGTAACAGAGGCAATACAAAAGGTTGCAGCAGCTTACGACTGCAAAATTGTTGAAGGCGTTCTTAGCCATCAGCTCAAGCAGTTTGTGATAGACGGGAACAAGGTCATATTAAGTGTGTCTAATCCAGAGACAAGAGTTGACGATGCAGAATTTGAGGAGAATGAAGTTTATGCAGTTGATATAGTCGCAAGCACAGGTGAAGGCAAGGTAATAAGGGAGTTACAATCAGCAACCCTAACTACCATTCTGTTACATAATTCTTTGACGTTTGTATCAACGTATTTTATGTCATTTTGTAGCCTAAGCTGCTGGATGAGAAGCAGACGACCATCTATAAGAGAGCCGTTGACAAGAGCTACCACTTGAAGATGAAAGCTTCTAGGTTTATTTTCAGCGAAATTAGCCAGAAATTTCCCATCATGCCATTCACTGCTAGGTTTGTTAACTTTATATTATTTTCGTCAATGTTGTCGCTAGGTCTTCAGCTTTTATTGGTTTTATTAATGAAATGTTATCTATTGCGCCATTAGAGCTTTGGAAGAGAAGAGGGCTAGGCTTGGTTTACTCGAATGCGTCAACCACGAGCTTTTGCAGCCATATCCTGTTCTGCACGAGAAGCCTGGTAACGATATCTCCACTGGACGTGTTTTCCAGAAACCCTTACTTTCTCAATCGCAATCTGATTCCATGAATTGTTGAATTCGCAGGTGACTTTGTTGCTCATATCAAGTTCACCGTCTTGCTAATGCCGAATGGATCGGACCGGATCACATCTCATCCTGTACAGGAGCTGCAGCCCACTAAACAAGTAGATGATCCTGAAATCAAAGCCTGGTTGTCTTTGGCCACAAAGAAGAAGAAAGGTGGTGGAAAGAAGAAGAAAGGTAAGACTCCGATTTAAGCACGTCCTGGAGAGATTGCAGGGTCGTTTTTTAGAGTTTGGATTCTGATGTCGTTGCACATTGTAGGCAAGAAGAGCGATAAGCCCGAGGAGGAGTCTACAGAAGCTGAACCGATGGACGCAGCAACGAACGGTGCTGAGTCTCAAGCATGAGCCTTCGTTGATTCTAGCCGGGTTTCTCTAATATGCATTTCCACAAGTCGCTGTGTTTTTTGTATGTTCTGAGATTTTGTAGTCGATTAACGTCAAATTTAAGTGATATATAAAATATTTTTGAATTCTGAGAGCATGTTTTCTTAACAGAGGAGGAATTCGAAGAATTTGGAATCAGAACGATTAACTCGTCCCACTTAATCTAATTCTTAATTTAGGTCTGTTTACGGGTTTAAAAGAGAAATTCACACTTCTCTGTTTTTTCCTAAATGTTGATTTGGTGTTGCATTATCTTAAGAAAACGCACAAATAAGGAGCGGTTTTTCACTATTTTTAGTTTCTCAATTACATCTCTTTATCTATGGTCATCAAACTGAATAATTCAGTCGAAAAAATAAGCATAGCAGCTGTGAACAAGAGGAGGAAAAATGTATTTATTTTTAGATCCCAAGTCTTATGAAGTTTCTCGAACAAGACACATGATTAAGGTTATGACAGAAGATTTTCCCCAAAGCACTCGTGATTTGATAAACTAACATCATCTGCTATTTAATTTCATGGTCGTTAATAACACTACAATCTATTGGTATCTTTTTTTTGGGTCAAACGATCTATTTGTGTCGCTTTCTATTTTTATACATGCAAAGTCCCAAATTCGTCTTGTACAAGAACAAATTCGATAAGTAGATTCACTCTTACAAACCATATATGTTTTTGAACCTGGATTTAACGAGAAAACTTGATATAAGTCTAATTTTTTGAACCAATAATAGGAATAGTTCAGTTTATAAAAATAAGTCCAATTCTTTAAATTTAATTATTTAATTATCAATAATTATCTCTTCAATGATAATATTTAAGGTAATTTAGCCAAAGGTCAATAAAAACTTTACTATTTAGTCATATATCAATGACATGTTTTTGTTTTGAACTTAATCAATGACATATTTTTATTAATTAGGCATAGATCAATGATGAATGCCATATAAGCTTTAAGTCATTATATGTAGTTAAAATTTGACTCTTTTATCCTTCTTTCTTTTTCTCTATGATTGCAACATGGCCTCCTCGACCTCAACAAAGTCCACCAATATCCCAGTACTAAAATCAAGACCCCATGTTACGAATTCGAACTCAGACTTCTACCTCCATATTTTTTTGCGAGGCTTCGTGGTTTTCCGACTAGGTAAGGGTTGGGAACTCATGAACTTCTTTTTTTTTATGGTTCTAATCTTATGCAGAGTTTGAATGTGAAAATCCCTTTGATTTGGTGAAGGTTAAATGAAAATCAACTCAGAGAAATTTTTCCTAGTTTTCGGTGAAGGACTGGCGAGGTTGCATGTATTTTTCGGCCAAATCCGGCCACGGTTCAGCCTCAATTAGGTATATTTCTATTCATTACCTCTTGAGTTTTATTTTGGCTTTTGAATCTTTGAATTTGGTTGAGAAATGAACTTGTTATGGCTATTTGAAGTTTTCTGGCCACCTCCCCTGCGATTCCGGTCTTCTTCTTTGTTGGTTTTCTATAT
This sequence comes from Crataegus laevigata, assembly GCA_963580275.1. Taxonomy (NCBI): domain Eukaryota; kingdom Viridiplantae; phylum Streptophyta; class Magnoliopsida; order Rosales; family Rosaceae; genus Crataegus; species Crataegus laevigata. Next base: position 7,843,216 of record OY756952.1, on the reverse strand, counting down.
GAATTCACATAACAAGAAATAGACACTGCGTTACAGTGTCTGAATCCACTTACCTATTTGAATCTCAATGCACAATCACATAATAGGAAACAAACACTGCAACAAAGTGTCTGAATTCACAAAACAAGAAACAGATACTACAACGTAGTGTCTGAATCCACAAACCTATTTGAATCTCAATGCACAATCACAGAATAGGAATTAGACACTGCAATGAAGTGTCTAAATCCATATAACCGAAAACAGACATTGCGTTGCAGTGTCTGAATCCACAAACATATTTGAATCTAAATGCACAATCACAGAACAGGAAACAGACACTGCAATGAAGTGTCTGAATCAACAAACAATTGAATCTGAATGCACAATCACAAAACAAGAAACATAGTGCTTTGCAGTGTTCGAAAAATTGGAGGTTGAAGGTGATGGGAGGCAGGGAGGTTGAAATCTAAAGGTGGTGGAGGCACAATTTACAACGAAGGAGATGGAAAAGTTTGGTGTTTTAAATAGTAATGGCATAATTTGTAATTTTAATTTGATTGAGGTATTTTAATGTATCTTAAAGTCTCATTGACCTATTTATAATTCCAATAAACTTGATTGATGTATTGTTAATATCATAACTTTTAATTGATTTTATACAAAATCACCCTAATATTTATTATAAAAATCAAATTTCTTCCTAATTATCTTTTTGATTATTTATTGTTTTATTCTTCCTATTGCTTTAAACCCATTTATTATTATTTTTTTATAATCAACTTATATCACAGGTTAATTATATTTATCTACCTATATGACATATTTTTTTTATTTATAAAAAACTTGTCATAGATTAATGAGTTGTTTGTAGCTATATTATGTTTTTTCCTACCTTTTAGTTAGGTTTCATATCTTATTTATATGTATAATATATATTCATATTTTTGGTACTTGAATTAGGATATAATATTTTATAGATAAATTTATATTAGTATATTAATTTTTTGTTATAGATATTAGAAAGATTTTAATTAATTTTTAATATTTTCTAAAAACATAAAAAAAATAAAAACATGTAATTAAATAATTTGATTAATTCCTAAAAATCATGTATGTTTGTGGACCGCCAAATTCATTTATTGTGTTGCTACTTGTTAACTTAACCGCCAAATTTTGTGGCGCGTATGGCATTCGTCTCGGCTGACTCACCCAAACGCCGAGCGTGGGGAAGCAAAGCGCGTGCTGGCGGTGCGTTTCCTTGATGACACAATCAAGAACTCTAAAACACCATTGGTCAGTTTGCGTGGGAACACGTCATACCGCCACGTGTACCTACCTCAGAAGATTCTGGGTTCGTTTGGAATCCCGCGAAGTACCTTTATAAGCCCTCGATTTCAATCTCCTCCCCCTCCCTCCGTCGCTCTCAGCCGTAAAAATCCGACAAACCGAGAAGCTCGCAGCCGAAAAATCTCATTGTGAAATTTCGTGATCCGATATGGAGAACCGGTTCGCAGTCTGCATCTTCGTGTCGGCGCTACTCTTATTCCTCTTAACCATGGAAGCGAAAACTATAGACCCTTACAAGGTACGGTTCTTGATTTTCTCTCGATTTTCTTCTCATTTTTAATTTTTCATATTTTTCCCGCCCAATGTGGATGAATTGAAGATAGAGATAGCGGATTTGAGTGCGGAGGTTTTTGATCGAATGGCTTTCGAAAAAACCTCACTGGATTTTTCTATTGGAAGGAAAGGAAATTTGACGAAATTGTGATGAAATGGTGCAAAAGGAGCATAATTTGAAATTGGTTTTTCAATTTTAGCTGATGAATGTTTGGGTTTGTACTTATTTACCCATTTTTTCTGAAATTGTTATCAGGTCCTTGGAGTGGAGCGGAATGCAAGTCAGCGTGAAATTCAGAAAGCGTTCCACAAGTACGTTCCAGTAACCTTTTATGTATATTGTGCTTAATAGTTGTGCTAAACCACGGAGAATGAGATATTGTTTTTTGGGTATTATTGGGTGGGTATCGAAAGTATTAAATCTCACTGCTCAGGGCTCGTTTGGGATTGCTTCCCGAGGCAGTGCTTTTATTAGAAGCACATTGACATTTCCATTGAAAATCCAAGTTCTTAGACTTAAAAGTCCAAGTGCTCCTTCGTGAAGAAGCTTCTGTTAGGCGCTTCCCCAAAAAATGCTTCTATGACCCAGAAGAATTTCTAACCTTTTTCTGTCACACGCTTTTGATTTAGAAGTTCTTACTGATTTTCAGAAAGGGCTTTTAGCCTTTCCAAATCCGATCCATATTAGGCCCTTACTGTGACTCTAAGTATCATTTATGAGAAGTGGGCATATATCATTTAGGATGGTGGTTTCTGCGAAGGTCTGTTATTGGGTTGGGACGAGTTGGGGCTAGCTCAAGTGACAAACTATAATTCTTCAGGCCTATATTTGGCATTGTAGTCCAGTTTTCATCTGTGGCCTTGTTTGAATAAGTGATTAACTGTTCTTTGCCGTGAGGGTGACTTAGTGGTGATGTTGAGCTGTTATAGGACTTCAAAAATGACAGTGAATGCGTGTGTTATTACGGCATTTTAGACTTGTCATTGTAAGCATTCAGTGTTTGTTCCTTGTTGTCTAATATGATACTAGGAGACTAACATATGTTTCTCCTCATGCTATTAAAAAAATAAAGAGTTTATCTCCGTAAGTTAGGGTTGCTTAATTTTCTTCAATAAGGAATAGATGTTTCTGTGTATGCTTTAGGGCAGTTTTATTGATTCACATTACATAAGGGCCTGTTCTCTCCAGTTGTGTCTCTTTATGTGTTTGTGTGTACTTGTGCATTTGCAGTTTTATTCATGCTAACTTGAATAATGCCCTCTAGGCTCTCTCTTCAATATCACCCAGACAAGAATAAAAGCAAGGGAGCTCAAGCAAAGTTTGCTGAGATAAACAATGGTATGAGTTCTCCAAGTTCTCTTCAGTATTGATTCCTTTCCTCTTTCCTTTTTGGTTGGAGCTACCTCAATTCCTCTTTACCGATCCTGTTGTAATAGCCACATCCTCATAAGTTTGTACTTAATGTTGTTTTGTTTCTTCTTTTTTGATTAGCATATGAGATTTTATCTGATGAAGAGAAGAGGAAAAATTATGATACGTATGGAGATGAAAAGGGAAATCCTGGATTTGGAGCTGGTTCTCCTGGAGATCATGGTGAATATACTTACTTCACAAATGGTGGACCAGGACAGAACCACTTTACCTACGCACCTGGTGACTGGCAGAGTATGGGTGGGCAGGGAGGTTCCAAGTCATTCTCTTTTTCCTTTGGAGGTCCCAGTGGTCCAAGTTCATTTGGTTTTGGTATGGAAGACATTTTCTCAAACTTTTTTGGGGGTAAACCTGGAGGAGGGGGTCAGTTTGATGGTTTCAGTGGTTCAACTGGGTCTCGACCTGGTTCTCGGCCTGGGTCTAGGAATTCTCCGGTGAGCATTACGACCATCAGTCCACAGGTGTATAAGAAAGAAATAGTTAACCGAGGGATGACTTGGCTCCTGTTCTCTTACACTCCTTCATTGAAGGGGAAGCAACATGTTGAAAATATCATAGAGGAAGTTGCGAGTTCCCTGCAGGGAGCCGTAAAGGTATGTTCAGATTCTTACTCATTCCTTACAATATGACTGCCTTTGATCTCCAGATATGCTCATTCTTTCGTTCTATTCTGTCAGGTTGGAAGCATAAACTGTGAGACGGAACCATCTCTCTGTAAGGACCTTGGCATATATCCCACCAGAATGCCCAGGGTATTTGTGTACAAAGTGAGTGAAAAGGGTTCTTTGGTCGAGTATGATGGTGATTGGGCTGCAAAACCTTTGAAGACATTTTGCCAAGACAATCTGCCAAGGTTTTCGAAACGGGTTGACTTGAACCGCTTCGAGGCGTCCACTTTCACAACCAATAAATTACCTAGTGTGGTGCTTCTTTCCACCAAGAAAGATACACCTGTTATCTGGCGTGTCCTCAGTGGATTGCATCACAATCACTTCAGTTTCTATGATGCAGAGGTATGTGGGGATTGTTGTCGGATTAATCTACTCAAATTTCCTTTTTTGGAATTTTTTCGATATACGAAGAATGTGGCAATATATCTGTGTATGTACAGTTCATTGCTAAAAATTTGGCATTTCTGTATTAAAAAAATCATTTCACAATGATCATGCAGGTCCACGATGCTTCTGATCCAAGAGTGAAGAAGCTGGGAGTTGGTGCACTTCCAGCTATAGTTGGTTGGCTTCCGAACGGGGAGAAGCATGTCTTAAAAGCAGGCATTACCACCAAAGATATGAAGTCTACAATTAAGGAGCTCAGTGCTTTACTCGAAGGTTTTGAAAAAAAGAGCAAGAAGGCAGCTTCAAGTCAGGCCAAGAAATCACCGACTGATTCGGGGGAGAATCAAATACCTCTATTGACAGAGTCTAATTTTGATGCCCTTTGTGGTGAGAAAACTCCAGTTTGCATCATTGGCGCATTCAGATCTTCCAAAGCAAGAAATAAGTTGGAATCAATTTTGGCAGCGGTGAGTATACTTTCGCTTTTATAGACTCACTACTATAAAAACATCCGGTTTCTCACATGACAATGATCTTCTTATGGAAGTTGAAAGAGTAACGTTACAAGTTCTCCATATTTTCGTTTTCAGGTCTCTCAGAAATCGCTATCAAGGCGACAGAGTTCAGCTCAGGGCAAGGATTCTGTTTCCTACACTCTCTTGGATGCCGCCAAGCAGGCGACCTTCTTAAATGCTTTCGACAAAGCAGGATTTAAATCATTAGAGAAGGTCTTGGTCGCCTACAAACCTCGGAGGGGGACATTCGCAGCATTTGACGGTGACACGACCACTGAAGAAGTAGAGGGGTTCATTAGCTCTGTGCTTAACGGGGACATACATTTTACCAAAACACGGCAGAAACCCGTGCTCAGGTGAGAGGAAAGGTCGGATCACGTAGCTCGAGGCTTTCGCGTACATAGCTTCACTACTTTGAGTACAGAACAGATAAACAATTTTTAGACTACAGTTAAGGAGACTGAGTTTTGGCCCTTTGTTGCGACGTTGGGTTGCCGTACAAACTTGGAGGAGCATCCATTGTTTCGTAGTGTAGGAGAAGTGTTCCTCCAACCCCAGAAAAGTGGTATTGTAATGCCATGGTAAAAGTTTCATACCTTTTCGTTGTATGAATCGTGTAATTTATCTTCCTTTACTTGGTGTAAAAATTAAAGACCAAATTTTACACGGAAATATCAATAAGATGAGATCTGAAATTCGAGTTCATGCTTTAGCACTTGCTACGTTTGCGTCTTGCTGATTTCTTTGCTTCTACTGCTTTAATGAAATTGTGTGGTTGAGATTAAAACATAAGCCACACAATCTTAACCACACAATTTCATTAAAGTTAAATTTAACGGTGGAGAGCGTGTCCTCATTTTTTTTTAAAAATGGGGATCCCTTCCCTTAAACTCCTTCATTTGTTATAGGCTTATAGCACGGTCTACTTATTCAATAAGGTAATACTACGTTTACCATATTTTTTAGGTGACGTTTGTACATCTCTAATAAAGGTAGGGTCGAGAAGCTCTAATAAATGTAGGGTCTAGAAGTATATGTGGGTTCTGTTTCTATTGAAGATGTCGCAAGTTTAAACCATTCCCTCAATATGGATGAATGATGTTTTGTCCAGCCTATTACCTTATTTTTACACCCATTTTAAATTTTATTGATATATTTAACCTAATGTAAAATGACCTTAAAGACCTAAACAAAACAAGATATTCTAAAGATTAAAAAGTGATAAATCTTATCGTCTAAAAATAAAAATGTGATAAAACCATTTTCGTTGGCAAACAGATGGAATACTAAATAACACCAAGAAATAGTCAAACGCCCAAGTCAAAATGCAATTGTGCACCAAATTTCAGTGCTCACTGTTTCGGACTGGAACTTTTCGTGCCAATCTTGTTGATTTCAACGATAAGAGTCATTGAAGAACAACTTGTCTATTTCCTATATTACTCTAGAATGTTTTTCGAGAATGTTAGTAACCTTCTTCTTTTGAATGTTTTTTGACTTTCTTTATCATGTAAAGTTCCACAATAATTTAAATTGTCTATTTCCTATGTTACTCTTGAAAATCAACTCAGTAAAAATGTCTATCCCGATAAAGAGACAAATCACATTATTCAATTAATTACTGAAATTTTAATAAAATAATTTAATCAGTCGTGATTTCTAATTTAGTTGATATTATAAAATTAAACTATAAATGGTGAACGAGAAACTAAACTGTTTGATTATCACAACATTAGAAATTAAAAAGAAAAGTACAAAAAAATAAAAAAGAACGGAAAGGTCCTACTGGAAAAGTTTGATAACAACCCTTTATACAAATAGTCATGGGCACGTACAGTCTGTGGTTGTGCGTTTGGACTTGCACATACGGGCAGAGTAGAATTTTCTTCCGTCTTAAATTTTTTTTAATTTTGTTTAAACAGTTATAATTAAATTATATTAATATTTTATATTAAATTGTTAAAAAAAATATGAGAAGAGGAGAGAGAGAGAGAGCGAAAATATGAAGGAAAGAGGAGTTAGAACTCCGGTACCAACATTCCCACGTGAATATGATAATCTAAGAGATGTTCGGTCACGTCACGTGACTCGGTTAGCATACACTTCTCAATTCATTATTAATCACGACAAAGCTCTTCTTTTTTTTTTTTAAATTTTTTTTTTTTAAATTCTCTTAAGATAGGCTAACACTTACAGACGTCATAGACTTATTTGCATTAGGAGTGTTTCCACAATCTAACTAATTATACAGTATCTTGCGTTTTAATTTTTTTATGCGACGATTATGTGATTGATTTGAAGTGCATTATGTGATCGGGATTGTAGAGTCGTCTCATAGAAAGTTGTCATATTGTTATAAGTAGGGCCGGATTAACCAAGATAAGAAGACGACGTTTATTTGTATTTGTGAGACTAGAGAAAAAACCCTTTGCTCTACTGAAATTCTTTTTTTTTTTTATTAACTTGAGATATCATCACGATTTAATAGTTATTTCCGTGGTAATGGACAATAGATAGAATGTTTCACTTGAGTTTTATCGTTAGATTCTAGGTCAATAGTCTAATAATCAAAATCTAACGATAAAAATTTTCATTATATAAGATACACTGTAACATACTAAATTTTTTTACTACACATAATGCTCGGCACCCAAAAGAAATATGAGAATGATATACTTTTTTTTAATCCTAATACACTCTTATTTACTATATGAGCATGATATTAAGTAAATCAAACGTAAACAACAAAAAGTAAATGTAATGATACATTGGCGAAAAACCAAACGCTGCTAGTGCTTATAAAAAAGTTGTGTTACTTTTCATATTTCTGATTAATTTTATGATAAAATCTCAATTTTGTCTATTAAATAAGAATGCGTAGAACAGAACATAAAAAACGAGGTGGGACTATCATTTCTCTTTCAAAAATTTGATCACCTAACATGGGTGTAGGGCCCACAATTCGTATTTATGCTTACAAAACAGTCTCTCGTGCCTGTCCAATTGGATTTGGATCCCCTCCGAGGCAAACTCTCGGAATCAACTAACACGGGTCGTTGAATTTCGATCAAACGGCTACAAATAGAAAGAATTTTTTAAAGTTATAATAATTATAGCTGTTAAATCGAAATTTAACGATCCGTGTTAAAGGATCTCGAGAATCCCGAGAGTTTGCCTCTGAAGGAATTCAAATCCTGTTCAATTTACTAAAGAAGAAAAAAGGGCTGCCTCGTCTGTGACTGTAGTGCAAAAAGGCTCACATTCATGCCCGTGATTGCGTGCCACGTCACTACAATAACATGTTATTTAGCACGTACGTGTCCAACACTGACGGTCGAAATGTGCATGCGTACAACTTGCTTAATTTAATTTGTTTAATTATACAACTAATTAATTAAATTATGAAATACAAAAATCTTCGAATTTGCAATTACCAGCAACTTCTCCGGTTTCCACAAACCGCGGATTTCGGTCCTTTTAAACCATTGATCGCGGTATTGTCCCCCTTTACGCCGCCGTTTCAACTCCACCAACCTTGTAGTCGTTTTTCTTGTTTGATTCTACGAGAGTAACAATTACGCGCCAAGACAACGAATCGGAAAGCGACGTGTCGTTGACCGCCGGCCGGAATATATTATGATTTAAATTGTTATTGTTCGGGATTAGGAAAAGCAAAGATTACAGCAAATAATTAGTTGACGTATTTTATTCAGGACCAAGAAAATACGTCCACCGCCGACTGTAATTTTTTTTATCGCTGGCAATTATAATTACTGCGGTAAATTTTCCTTTTTAACAATTTGTTAATCTTATTAACCACGTTCTGGATGTGGATGTAATGTCCACAATTTTGAATTGAAAGCGTTACTACTAAATTTGACTTTGCCATTAAACTAAGCCACACAAAAACTAGGACATTTCCAACTCATAAACCGAAGGAAAAAAGAAGAAGATTAGGACAAGATGGTGGAAAAAAAAAGAAGATTAGGACAAGATGGTGGTCCTTGGCCTCAAAGTACAAAGTGTTCTATCTATGTGATGAGAATCAAAACTAAAATTTTCCAGCGTCGATAACATTGTCTTGTCAAACAAAGAGTTTTACGTAACATATGATAATGCATCAGTTCCGTATAATCAAACTACTATGAGACATTCTGCCAACTAACCTAATCACTACCCACGTCTTAAAAAGAATTGAACGTTTAAATCAAACAAGTTGATAACAATATACTAAAGAGGCGGGTTTGTGGCACCACTTTTTTATATAATTTGAATTGTCTATCTTTTAAAATACTATAACAAATTATGTCTATCGAAAATTAGCAAAATCTAAAATCATTGGATTAGGAATTTAGTAAGATCAATAGGAAAAAAAATTAGAATTATTATCCGAGTGATATCAATATACCACACATTCCACAGTATATTTTTATTGAGGCAAAATAATTTCACCAGCATATTAACTGGACAATTAGAAATTTCTAGTCCTTTCCAATCTAAGATTTTTAACCAAAAAATTCGTAAAATTAATTGATATTATAATCCTTGCTCGCCACTCAATTGCCCAGTATTTAGAATCTACTGCAACCCACTGCCTTGGCCATGAAAAACCGCCCCTAGTATCTTCCACCCACTGCCGACCACCTATAAAAACCCTCTTCCTTCCAAACCAATTTCCCAAACCAAATTCCAAAAACCCCAAAAAAAACCCAAATCCCATCACAAAGTTCCCATTTTTCTCTTTTCCGAGTAGTTTTCAAAAAGGGTTTTTGAGTACGATCATAACCCAGTACCCTCCATGGACTCAAAGATCGGATCCCTCGACGTCTGCAAGCCGGCGTGCACCGACGTCGGGAGCCTACCCAGCGGCGCCGCTTCGGCAATCCAGAGCTCTGTCCCCTCTACCGCGATCAACTCCTGCGACGCCACTCTTGGTCGCCACCTCGCGCGCCGACTCGTCCAAATCGGCGTCACCGACGTGTTCACTGTCCCCGGTGACTTTAACTTGACTCTGCTCGACCACCTCATCGCCGAGCCCGGGCTCACCAACATCGGCTGCTGCAACGAACTCAACGCCGGGTACGCTGCCGACGGCTACGCGCGGTCGCGGGGAGTCGGCGCATGTGTTGTTACTTTCACTGTGGGTGGGCTCAGTGTTCTCAATGCGATTGCCGGAGCTTACAGTGAGAATCTTCCATTGATTTGTATAGTTGGAGGGCCGAACTCGAACGATTACGGGACGAACAGGATTCTTCACCACACTATTGGGTTGCCGGACTTTAGCCAAGAGCTGAGATGCTTTCAGACTGTAACTTGCTATCAGGTTAGTATGAAATCAAGATTTTGGCTTTTTAATTTATTTTGGAAGTTGAATCTTGATTATTTTTATTGGGTTTTGTGAAAGATTTGTAGTGAGTTTGGTTTTTGCTAAATTTGGAATGTGGGTTTTTACTTGGATGTGGTAAATAATCACAAGAATTTACCACGTTTGGTTGTTTATTTTCTTGTTAAAATTTAATTTCAATGATTGTTATTGGGTTTTGATAGATTTGGTGAAAAAAGTTCATAGTGAATATGATTTTGCTTAATTTGGTATGTAGGTTTCACTAAGCTGTGGTAAAAAATCTGAAAGTTGCACATGAATTTACCAAGTTTGGTTTTGTATTTGCCATTTATTTCAGTCATTTTTTTTGGGTTTTGATGGATTTGTTGAAAAATTCATATTCATTTGATTTTGTTCAATTAATGTCTGCTTTTTTGCACTTTCTTGGTTCGTTTTTTAAAGTTTGCTAATTTTGGTATGTGGGTTTTTACTAGGCTGTGGTGAATAATCTGGAAGATGCGCATGAAATGATCGATACCGCAATTTCAACTGCCTTGAAAGAAAGCAAGCCTGTTTATATCAGCATAAGCTGCAACTTGGCTGGAATTCCTCATCCTACATTTAGCCGGGAGCCCGTTCCATTTTCTTTATCTCCAAAGTACACATTTTTGGGTTTTTGATTCCATTTGGTTGAAGTGTTTTGGAAATGTTTGTAACCTTTAGGTGTGAAATTTATATGTTTGTTTGTTTTGGTCTGCAGATTAAGCAATCATTTGGGCTTAGAGGCTGCGGTGGAGGCGGCTGCAGAGTTCTTGAACAAGGCAGTGAAGCCGGTTATGGTTGGTGGGCCTAAACTTCGAGTTGCACATGCCGGCGATGCCTTTGTTGAGCTTGCTGATGCTAGTGGTTATGCTCTGGCTGTTATGCCATCTGCAAAGGGTATTGTGCCAGAGCACCACCCCCATTTCATTGGAACATACTGGGGTGCTGTGAGCACTGCCTTTTGCGCCGAGATTGTGGAGTCTGCAGATGCTTACTTGTTTGCTGGACCGATTTTCAATGACTACAGCTCTGTTGGGTACTCTTTGCTTATCAAGAAAGAGAAGGCCATTGTGGTGCAGCCTGATCGCGTGACCATAGCAAACGGCCCTTCATTTGGTTGTGTTCTTATGAAGGATTTCCTCAGAGCTCTTGCAAAGAAGCTCAGGCACAACAACACTGCTCATGAGAACTATCGCAGGATATTTGTTCCCGATGGACACCCTCTAAAGTCTGCACCGAAAGAACCTTTGAGGGTTAATGTTCTGTTCCACCACATCCAGAATATGCTGTCAAGTGAAACTGCTGTGATTGCTGAGACAGGGGACTCGTGGTTTAACTGCCAGAAACTGAAATTGCCGGCTGGTTGCGGGTAAGTCAAGGAGAGAATGTGGCTTTTCATGTTTCTTTCTATGTTATGTAGTTCATGATTTAATTGGGAAGTTGGAATTGGATTTGCAGGTATGAGTTCCAAATGCAATATGGATCAATTGGTTGGTCAGTTGGAGCAACTCTTGGGTATGCTCAGGCTGTTCCTGAGAAGCGTGTGATTGCTTTCATCGGTGATGGGAGTTTCCAGGTAAATTTAATTTTCTCTAGCACTCTGTAAATTGTAAAGTACCCTTAACAACCTTATCAAATTTACTCAGTTAATTACTCAGATTTGTAGCATAACATTTCATCAATATCACGAATGATCGGTCTTTTGAATGTTTTGTTCATGTGTTTATGCTTTCATTGTTTCAATGCCTAATAGGTGACTGCTCAAGATGTGTCCACCATGATCCGAAATGGGCAGAAGACCATCATCTTCCTGATAAACAACGGCGGGTACACAATTGAGGTGGAGATCCATGACGGACCCTACAATGTGATCAAGAACTGGAACTACACTGGACTGGTTGATGCCATCCACAATGGGGAGGGCAAGTGCTGGACAACCAAGGTAATCACTTCGTTAATGCATTCTAATCGTCTCCGTAATCTATTCCTCCAATTAATCAACCAAAGGGTTTCCTGGATCGTAAAACTCCTTGTAACCGAATCTGTTAATTCTGCAGGTCCGTTGCGAAGAGGAGCTGATCGAAGCAATTGAGACCGCAACCGGGGCAAAGAAGGATAGCTTGTGCTTCATAGAGGTGATAGTCCACAAGGATGATACCAGCAAAGAGTTGCTCGAGTGGGGGTCCAGGGTTTCTGCTGCCAACAGCCGCCCGCCCAACCCTCAGTAAAATTTTCCATGTCATTTCCTTTCATCTACGCAGCGTCGTTCCTTCTTGTTAAGAGTTTCTTATATGTGTTTCATTTCAACACATTTCCCTGGAAAAACGATGTGTTTCGAGTTGGATTTTTCACTGGTTTTTGTGTACATTCCCCTTTGAATTACGAGTATCTTGTCTCATTTTAATTAGTTCATGTTATCTAAACGAGCATTCGACTAGAAACTAATTTGCATTTCAAGATACTCGTAATTCAAATGACATTTAATGCAAAAACTTGCATTTCAAGTCTTGAGACTCTCAATGCGTATTTTTACGTGTCATCGTGTGAATGTTTTGCATTTACATGCGCATAATTCTCATTGAGTGACGTGGTACAATAATATCATTAGGTCTGTCAGGTGAAAAACGTTCTGTAGTACCATGGGTGTGTATCTAATTCAAAACTAACCGGGCATGAAAAATAGTATTCTTGACAAATCCACGTGTTTAAACAATGTTATTGATTGTAACAAATCGTTTGTCTAGTATCCTGGCAAAAAAAATCATTTGTCTAGTATTATCTTCTAGCATTGTTTGATCTAAACAATTAACCTAAGAGTAATGCTATTCATATTATGTTTTTGTATCACATCATCAGGTGACATTAGATGTGCTATATTATTTGAATTAATTAAAATTTTAAATTTAGTTCATTATTTAATAAACTAATAATTAAGACAAACTAGTTAATTAAATGATGATTGTGGCATACGAGGAGTCTTTATCCTTCATTTCCTTGAGTTTTGCAAAGTTTTCAAATGATGTGGCTGTCCACATCAGATACCACCTAAGTTGGTATATAAATGTGGTATAATACTATTAACCTAATAAATACGTTGGAACGTGTCGTTGTAGTAACTGGTATTAATTGTCAATTTTGCACCGATGGAGTGGGCTCAATCGCCGTCGTAGATTTTTTTTTCAGTGAGATGGACATGAGAGAACTATTTAGAACTGATTTATGAATTACAACAAAATGTACACCATTAGTTTTCCGTCGATTGGATTGTGTCAGTTTGTTACTGAACTTCCACCCTAATTTATATTTGATTCATGAAATTTAACTGTAGTTAAGATTTGATTCATGATCACATATTTAGAATTTGGATCTATGAGACTCACATGGACTAGCGATTTGATGAAATGAGTCAGCGTGTTCTGAATTACTATTTTTGTGGTTTCGAATTGAAGAAAGTTGAGATTTTAACATAAAATCAATTAGCAATTTGAGGAGTAATCTAACTTACGTATAAGTTCATGCAAGGTCTATTATGTGTCTTTATATAAGTGGGATAGCTATGCGGCATCATTGTACTGGGGTGCTTTGATATTTGTTTGATACTCATTTGTAGTGTGCTTGTGAAGCAATTTTTCTGTGTAATCGGGGTACATAATAGTATATTATGTGTCTTTGTATAAGTGGTGAGCTATTTATGTTTAAAAATTAACAATTTAAAAAATAAAATTTCTCACCATTTATATAATAACACGTGATGTACTATCTGTATTATGGACACAATGAAAATTTTCTAGTGCTTGTGAGACTCCACAATAAAGACCAATGATGTAGATATCTACACAAATAAATAAGTTAGGTGATTTTTACACTGCATGTAAACGCATATGTGCATTCCCCGTGAAGGATGCAAGTATCATCCTTGTTTTCGCATGCATCTTTCTTTCTAACCGTTGGGATTAAGATTCAACGATGATAAAGAGTCATGTGGACTAAAATCTTATATGAAATCTTGCTAATTAGTTCTGAATTTTACACGTGTCATATAACTGAAATATTTGTCAGTATACTACTAACCTCTGCGAGAACACAAATTTGTGAAGATTGAGAATCATGAAAAGCCATACCAAGGATCACAATGCAATACCGTTTAAGCCACCAAAAAGCATTTGTCTCTATACAACAAAATTTCGATGCGATGCGATGGATATTACACCTACGGATCAATGCTAACATTGCTTGCTGCGCGAACAAGACGACCATTTTGGAGCAGGGTGCTCGGAAAGGGGGCTCGACAGTTGGTAATGTGAGATTTCAGTCGCGGTATGTTGGGGTGAGCGCTTCTACATCGGTGGCATCGAAGGTCCATAGACAACAGGCTATCATCGATCTTTTAGCTTTGCTTTTCCAGTCCATAGACAACAGGCTATCATCGATCTTTTAGCTTTGCTTTTCCATCACTGGTGACTTCCTCTACTGCATCCATGGAGTCTCGAAAGAAAGCAGTGTTGAAGGAGTTCCAAAATGGTTACCCGGACAATGCCCACAATGGTTACAAATATTCAAAAAAAGAAATTAAACTACAAATATTCAAAAAAAAAGAAACAAATAGTCTAGCTTAAAAAAAGGCCCAAAATGGTTACCCGGACAATGCCCAATAGGAAAGAAAACCTAGCAAGCATAGCTGGTAAAAAATCAAAATTAATAAACATGAGCAAGTGTGGAGTCGAACCCGTGCCCAAGTAAATGACTGTACCGCCGGTTGACAACTCTGCCAAGAGGCGGAGTAACTGGTAGTACATATATATATATATGCACTCCCTCAAGGCCGGTCCTGGTTGGAATTGAGGTCGGGTCACTTGTGTTGTGCAAGAGGCGGAGTAAATGGTACTACATAGCTAAGTATAAAATCCTTGTTAAGATAATCTCTCATTTTGATGAAAGAATTGGTCCTCACCGAAAACTATTCACATAAATCAAAGGCCGAGACGTTGAAATTGTTACAAGGGGCAATGTAGCTGGCCTCTTTGCTCTGTCTGTGTATGGCAAGAAATAAGACATTTGCTTCTGCTGTCACATAAATATAAAGTACGAGATGTAGTGTGAGCTTGTTCTGTTACTTTTTGATATTTTAATGTTGCAAGTTTTTAATCGTAAAAGGTAGATAAGAACGACATAGTTGCGATCAAATTTTTCACCGTTTTTTATTTTTCTTTTCGATACAGGAATCAACATTACTTACTATCAGAAGGACATATTCGCGAACAAAGCACCACGAAAATTTCGTTTTCACTTTTTCAAACAAACTATTAATTAAAATCGAGAAGATAATGCATGTGTTTGAACGTGGGGAACACACTCCCTTGCGTGAAGTTTTAGCCCCTCTTGTCAACATTGAAAAAACAACCCACAATTTAAACCCCCCAAGGAATATGGGGAAAGACTTTGAAGTCAACAAATCAAGCAAACCACAAATTTGGTACATTTTTCTTAGCGTCTCTAAGAGCCATACATACACACATCAATCCGTTTGAGTCACTTCAATTATTTAGAATCCGTTTAATAATAATAATAATTATTTTTTTATTTTTTAAAATTAAAAGTAATTACTAAATAAGTTTTTAATTTAAAAAAAAAAGATAAACGAAAAATAAAAGCGAAATGATTATTAAACAGCCTATTGGAGCTTGGAAATTATTTTATTTTTTGTTTGTAGTTTTCACTTTTTTGTACTTGAAATGAGGGAAAATGGGAGATTAAATGGTTATACATGTAGATGTTGTGCAATTGGTTGTGTGGAATTGAAATTCAAATTACAATCACATCACAACAAATCACAGTTCAATAAAATGAGGCACTGTATGAAAACTAAAATGTGGCCCTTTCACGCACGAGACTTTTTTTTGTATGTTTAATTGATTTTTTTTTTCTTCTATGGCATATTTATAGAAGTACAAAACTTTGTCTAAAAGTCAAATTTGTAACACAATATCTTCTATTGAATAATAGATATAGAAAATTTGAAGGAAGGTATATGTTAAAGAAATGAAATTTTTAAATCCCATATATATATATAAAGATACAGTATTTTTTAAAACAGAAAACCATTTGGGCATTTTTCAAATTTGTACTTAGTTAAGTTGTGCATATATAGTTTTTTTTTTTTGGAATATATAAAACTGAAATATATATATATATATATATATTATATGGAAGCTAATCTAAAGTATTTGTTCAATTTATCTAGTTAGTAATATCACTTTAAGCGCTTTTGTAGAATGCCGCTTCCAACAAAAAAAATTAAACATGATTTCATTAATTACCCCACTTGTAGCCTTGTAAAAGAGAGACATATGCTTCGTTTGGAAATGCTTTTAAAATTATTGCAAGCGCTTTTAGAGAATGTTATTGGGTCCTAAAAATACTTGAAGTGCTTTGTAGAAGAAGCATTACTTCAAGTGATTTTCCAATATTTACTTTTTATTTTTACTAAAGATTAGTTCTAAAAACATTTTTTTTCTTCTAAAAACGCTTTTAATCGTTTTAAATACAGTTTCAAACTAGCTCTTATATGAATCTAGGAGTATAATGCATATCTGAACGTGGGGTATACATAGTTTCCTGAAGTTTTAGCCCCTCTGTATGGGCGAAATTTAACCCTATCTTTTCCGCTCAATAGTTTGTCAACATTGGATAAAACAACGTACAGTTTAAACCCTACAAGGGATATGGGGAAAGACTTTGAAGTCAACAAGTCAAGCAAACCACAAAATTATACCCCCTATACCTACATTACCATCACCACGTTTTCTGTAGTATGGCTCGCTTAAGTTACCTAACTAATTTTCAATTTTTGAAAAAAATAAAAAATGAAAAATGAAAATAGAATGATTAATAAACGGCTGTTTGGAGCTTGAAAGTCTTTTTTTTTTTCCTTTTGTGTTGAAATTTGTTGATAATCATTTCTTTTGCTCGTCATCATTTTTCTTTTTCGCCTTACAATAAACAAAATATATATTTACGGTATTCTGTGTGGCATGGTTTGAAGCGTTCTTTACCTATTCTGAATAATAATAATTGTTGAATTATTGGTGATTGAGGTCAGTTTCTTTTTTACTCAACAAATGGTGGGATGAACCTATTATTAGCCATTCTTTATCTTCAATCATTCCATCTAAAGTTCTTCCTTGAGTTTCAAAAGTTATTGAAGCACAAAATTAGTTTTTGTCAGATTATTTTATTAATTTATTTCCTTCCGTGGTTCAACAGGATTTGCACCAATGTTTAGTGTAGTTGTAGCTAGGTACTGACTGATTCAAGTGTGTTTCTATGGAAGCTAATCAAAATTATTTGTTCAATTTATCCGGTTAGTAACATCACTTCAAGTGCTTTTTGTAGAATGCTCTCATAGAATGCTGATTTCGACCAAAAAATTAAACATGATTTCCTCAATTTCCCCACTTGTAGTCTTGTAAAAGAGAGACTTAGGCCTCATTTCGAAGTACTTTTAAAATTATTGAAAGCGCTCTTAGAAAAAAAAAATGTTTTAGGGTCTCAAAAATAATTGAAGTGCTTTGTGGAAAAAGCATCACTTCAAGTGATTTTTCAAGATTCACTTTTATTTTTGCTAAAAATTAATTCCAAAACATTTTTTTTCTAAAAATACATTTACTCGTTTTAAAAACACTTTCAAATAAATTTTTATATAAAACTAGGAGTATAACACATGTATATGAACCTGGAGTTTACACAGTTTAGTCAAGTTTCTCTCTTTTCACGTTCACACTGTTTCGTGAAGTTTCTCTCTTTCCAACTCAATAGTCCGTCAACATTGAATAAGACAACCTACACTCCCTTGCGTGAAGTTTTAGCCCCTCTCTTGTCAACATTGAAAAAACAACCCACAATTTAAACCCCCCAAGGAATATGGGGAAAGACTTTGAAGTCAACAAGTCAAGCAAACCTCAAATTTGGTACGTTTTTCTTAGCGTCTCTAAGAGCCATACATACACACATCAATCCCTTTGAGTCACTTCAGTTATTTAGAATCCGTTTAATAATAATAAATATTATTTTTTATTTTTTAAAATTAAAAGTAATTACTAAATAAGTTTTTAATTTTCAAAAAAAAAAAGATAAACGAAAAATAAAAGCGAAATGGTTATTAAACAGCCTATTGGAGCTTGGAAATTATTTTATTTTTTGTTTGTAGTTTTCACTTTTTTGTACTTGAAATAAGGGGAAATGGGAGATTAAATGGTTATACATGTAGATGTTGTGCAATTGGTTGTGTGGAACTGAAATTCAAATTACAACCACATCACAACAAACCACAGTTCAAGAAAATGGGGCACTGTATGAAAACTAAAATGTGGCCCTTTCACGCACGAGACTTTTTTTTGTGTGTTTAGTTGAATTTTTTTTTCTTCTATGGCATATTTATAGAAGTACAAAACTTAGTCTGAAAGTCAAATTTGTAACACAATATCTTCTACTGAATAATAGATATAGAAAATTTTGAAGGAAGGTATATGTTAAAGAAATGAAGTTTTTAACCATATATATAAAGATACAATATTTGTAAAACAGAAAACCATTTGGGTATTTTTCAAATTTGTACTTAGTTAAGTTGTGCATATATAGTTTTTTTTTGGAATATATAAAACTGAAATATATATATATATATTATATGGAAGCTAATCTAAAGTATTTGTTCAATTTATCCAGTTAGTAAAATCACTTTCAGCGCTTTTGTAGAATGTCGCTTCCAACCAAAAAAATTAAACATGATTTCATTAATTACCCCACTTGTAGCCTTATAAAAGAGAGACATATGCTTCGTTTGGAAATACTTTTAAAATTATTGCAAGCGCTTTTAGAGAATGTTATTGGGTCCTAAAAATACTTGAAGTGCTTTGTAGAAGAAGCATTACTTCAAATGATTTTCCAATATTTACTTTTATTTTTACTAAAGATTAGTTCTAAAAACATTTTTTTTCTTCTAAAAACGCTTTTAATCGTTTTAAATACAGTTTCAAACTAGCTCTTATATGAATCTAGGAGTATAACGCATATCTGAACGTGGGGTATACACAGTTTCGTGAAGTTTTAGCCCCTCTGTATGGGCGAAATTTAACCCTCTCTTTTCCACTCAATAGTCTGTCAACATTGGATAAAACAACGTACAGTTTAAACCCCACAAGGGATATAGGGAAAGACTTTGAAGTCAACAAGTCAAGCAAACCACAAAATTATACCCCCTATACCTACATTACCATCACCACATTTTCTGTTGTATGGCTCGCTTAAGTTACCAAACAAATTTTCAATTTTTGAAAAAAATAAAAAATGAAAAATGAAAATAGAATGATTAATAAACGGCTGTTTGGAGCTTGAAAGTCGTTTTGTTTTTTTTTTTCCTTTTGTGTTGAAATTTGTTGATAATTCTTTTGCTCGTCATCATTTTTCTTTTTCGCCTTACAATAAACCAAAATTTATATTTACGGTATTCTGTGTGGCATGGTTTGAAGCGTTCTTTACCTATTCTGAATAATAATAATTGTTGAATTATTGGTGATGGGAGGTCAGTTTCTTTTTTACTCAACAAATGGTGGGATGAACCTATTATTAGCCATTCTTTATCTTCAATCATTCCATCTAAAGTTCTTCCTTGAGTTTCAAAAGTTATTGAAGCACAAAATTAGTTTTTGTCAGATTATTTTATTAATTTATTTCCTTCCGTGGTTCAACAGGATTTGCACCAATGTTTAGTGTAGTTGTAGCTAGGTACTGACTGATTCAAGTGTGTTTCTATGGAAGCTAATCAAAATTATTTGTTCAATTTATCCGGTTAGTAACATCACTTCAAGTGCTTTTTGTAGAATGCTCTCATAGAATGCTGATTTCGACCAAAAAATTAAACATGATTTCCTCAATTTCCCCACTTGTAGTCTTGTAAAAGAGAGACTTAGGCCTCATTTCGAAGTACTTTTAAAATTATTGAAAGCGCTTTTAGAAGAAAAAAAATGTTTTAGGGTCTCAAAAATAATTGAAGTGCTTTGTGGAAAAAGCATCACTTCAAGTGATTTTTCAAGATTCACTTTTATTTTTGCTAAAAATTAGTTCCAAAACATTTTTTCTAAAAATACATTTACTCGTTTTAAAAACACTTTCAAATAAAATTTTATATAAAACTAGGAGTATAACACATGTATATGAACTTGGAGTTTACACAGTTTAGTCAAGTTTCTCTCTTTCCACATTCACACTGTTTCGTGAAGTTTCTCTCTTTTCACTCAATAGTCCGTCGACATTGAATAAGACAACCTACACTCCCTTGCGTGAAGTTTTAGCTCCTCTCTTGTCAACATTGAAAATACAACAAATTAAAGCCCCAAGGAATATGGGGAAAGACTTTGAAGTCAACAAGTCAAGCAAACCTCAAATTTGGTACGTTTTTCTTAGCGTCTCTAAGAGCCATACATACACACATCAATCCGTTTGAGTCACTTTAGTTATTTAGAATCTGTTTAATAATAATAATAAATATTATTTTTTATTTTTTAAAATTAAAAGTAATTACTAAATAAGTTTTTAATTTTCAAAAAAAAAAAAGATAAACGAAAAATAAAAGCAAAATGGTTATTAGACAGCGTATTGGAGCTTGGAAATTATTTTATTTTTTGTTTGTAGTTTTCACTTTTTTGTACTTGAAATAAGGGAAAATGGGAGATTATGGTTATACATGTAGATGTTGTGCAATTGGTTGTGTGGAACTGAAATTCAAATTACAACCACATCACAACAAACAACAATTCAATAAAATGGGGCACTGTATGAAAACAAAAATGTGGCCCTTTCACGCACAAGACTTTTTTTGTGTGTTTAATTGAATTTTTTTTTCTTCTATGGCATATTTATAGAAGTACAAAACTTTGTCTAAAAGTCAAATTTGTAACACAATATCTTCTATTGAATAATAGATATAGAAAAATTTGAAGGAAGGTATATGTTAAAGAAATGAAGTTTTTAACCAAATATATATATAAAGATACAATATTTTTAAAACAGAAAACCATTTGGGTATTTTTCAAATTTGTACTTAGTTAAGTTGTGCATATATAGTTTTTTTGGAATATATAAAACTGAAATATATATATATATATATATATATATATATTATATGGAAGCTAATCTAAAGTATTTGTTCAATTTATCCAGTTAGTAACATCAGTTTAAGCGCTTTTGTAGAATGCCGCTTCCAACCAAAAAAATTAAACATGATTTCATTAATTACCCCACTTGTAGCCTTGTAAAAGAGAGACATAGGCTTCGTTTGTAAATGCTTTTAAAATTATTGAAAGCGCTTTTAGAGAATGTTATTGGGTCCTAAAAATACTTGAAGTGCTTTGTAGAAGAAGCATTACTTCAAGTGATTTTCCAAGATTTACTTTTATTTTTACTAAAGATTAGTTCTAAAAACATTTTTTTCTTCTAAAAACGCTTTTCATCGTTTTAAATACAGTTTCAAACTAGCTCTTATATGAATCTAGGAGTATAACGCATATCTGAACGTGGGGTATACACCGTTTCGTGAAGTTTTAGCCCCTCCGTAGGGGCGAAATTTTACCCCCTCTTTTCCACTCAATAGTCTGTCAACATTGAATAAAATAATGTACAGTTTAAATCCGACAAGAGATATGGGGAAAGACTTTGAAGCCCCCTATACATACATTACCATCACCACGTTTTTTGTAGTATGGCTCGCTTAAGTTACCAAACAAATTTTCAATTTTTGAAAAAAATAAAAAATGAAAAATGAAAATAGAATGTTTAATAAACGGCTTTTTGGAGCTTAAAAGTCGTTTTGTTTTGTTTTTCTTTTGTGTTGAATTTGTTGATAATCATCTCTTTTGCTCGTCATCATTTTTCTTTTTCGCCTTACAATAAACCAAAAAATATATTTACGGTATTCTGTGTGGCATGGTTTGAAGCGTTCTTCACCGATTTTGAATAATAATAGTCGTTGAATTATTGGTGATGGGAGGTCAGCTTCTTTTTTACTCAACAAATGGTGGGATGAACCTATTATTAGCCATTCTTTATCTTCAATCATTCCATCTAAAGTTCTTCCTTGAGTTTCAAAAGTTATTGAAGCCCAAAATTAGTTTTTGTCAGATTATTTATTAATTTATTTCCTTCTGTGGTGCAACAGGATTTACACCAATGTTTAGTGTAGTTGTAGCTAGGTACTAACTGATTCAAGTGTGTTTCTATGGAAGCTAATCAAAATTATTTGTTCAATTTATCCAGTTAGTAACATCACTTCAAGTGCTTTTTGTAGAATGCTCTCATAGAATGCTGATTTCGACCAAAAAATTAAACATGATTTCCTTAATTTCCCCACTTGTAGTCTTGTAAAAGAGAGACTTAGGCCTCATTTCGAAGTACTTTTAAAATTATTGAAAGCGCTTTTAGAAAAAAAATGTTTTAGGGTCTAAAAAACAATTGAAGTGCTTTGTGGAAGAAGCATCACTTCAAGTGATTTTTCAAGATTCACTTTTATTTTTGCTAAAAATTAATTCCAAAACATTTTTTCTAAAAATACATTTTAATCGTTTTAAAAACACTTTCAAATAAATTTTTATATGAAACTAGGAGTATAACGCATGTATATGAACTTGGAGTTTACACAGTTTAGTCAAGTTTCTCTCTTTTCACGTTCACACTGTTTCGAGAAGTTTCTCTCTTTCCACTCAATAGTATGTCAACATTGAATAAGACAACCTACACTTTGAAGTCAACACGTAAAGCAAACCATAAAATTACACCCGCTATACATACATTACCATATTTTTTATTTATTTTTAAATTAAAAATAGTTACTAAATAAAATTTTAATTTTGAAAAAAATAGAAAATAAAAAATAAAAACAAATTGATTATTAAACGACATCTTGGAACTTGAAAGTCGTTTTGTTTTTTTTTTTTGTATTGAAATTCATTTGGTAATTATTTTTTTGCTCGTCAGTGTTTTCCTCTTTTGCCTTTTAAAAACCAAAATATCTATTTACGATCTTCTGTAAGGCATGGTTTGAAGCGTGTTTTGCATATTTTGAATAATAATAGTTGAATTATTGATGATAAGAGGTCAAATTACTTTTTGTATGTGCATAGCTTACATTTTGATTTTTTTTTTTTGTCAATTGATGCGTGAGAACTATAATTTGGACTATGAAGAACTTTATAAAATATAGGACAATTGTTTTACACATTCCGATAAACAAAGTGCATAAACACACGTTCACAGTTCAACTTCATCATGGTTTCAGCTGAGCTTAGATAGTCATTTCTGTTTGTATTGCCTTAGTGAGTCAATAGCCACTGGAAAATGAAGATAGGAAAGCAACACAATCAGACTTGAACGCTATGTTGTCTTATAAAAATATCTAGAAATCAATTAAACTTTATCAGAAGTCATGAATTGAGACAATCAAGACTTCAAAATCAACGTCAACCCATAAAACCAAGAGAAATTTTTTGAAATGTTATATGAACTTATAAACCTTCTTCAATTTGTTATATATCAACTAAAATTTCAACCTATTTGTTATACCAACTTTCTAAATCATTAATTTCTCATTTAACTCTAACTTCGTTAAATTTTTCATTCAAAATAAATGTACAAGGCACTCATAACTTATGGTCAGGAGTAATATTTCAGACATTTCAACGAGTGTCGCCCTTATCTCTCCTTGCATTTAATAACCACAAAAGGCATCAACATGCCTTTCATTCGTCTCTGCTTTTTAGGCACCGAAAGGCAAAGGCATTTTACATTTCCCTTTTTATTTTTTATTTTTTAAAGTCTGCTTTTCTTTTTGCTGCGCAGCGAAAATAACATTCTCTTTCATTTGAATTACATTATTATGAGTTCATTATAATGTTAAATTCACAATTTTTTAGTATTGATAATATTGATTGTTCAAAAACAAAAAACTCATAAGAGTATATTTCCAAATTTATTGGGGTCAAGGGATCTCAATGCACCTTTGTTGGCTCCGCTAATGAAAACAAGTCATTGCAAAGTACGTGATTTATTTTAAATAGAAAACTTAATAGAGTTGGTATGACAAATTGCTTAAATATTAATTCATATGATAAATTAAAAAAAAGTGTAAAAATTCCTATAACATTTCAAAAAAATTTCCTAATCTAACAATTCTACAGAGTCATATATAAAATTATAAATCCAAGTTTATTAATTAGTATCTTTCATGCGACAAATTTCCACTTGTCACATTGCCTAAAGTAGTACTACAATTACTCTTAAGCAATAATATTTCGCTATTGAAAAAACAACCCACAATTTAAGCCCCGCAAGGAATATGGGAAAAGACTTTGAAGTTAACAAGTCAGGCAAACCATAGATTTGGTAGAAACCATCACCACGTTTTTCTTAGCGTCTCTAAAGCCATACATACACACGTCAATCTGTTTGAGTCGCTTCGGTTATTTAGAATCCATCTAATAATAATAATAATAATTTTTTTAAAATTAAAAGTATTTTGTAAATAAGTTTTAAATTTTCTTTTAAAAAATGATAAACGAAAAATAAAAATAAAAATAAAAATAAAAAATTATTAAACAACCTACTAGAGCTTGGAAATTATTTTATTTTTTGTTTGTAGTTTTCACTATTTTGTACTTGAGATAAGGGAAAATGGGAGATGAAATGGTTATACATGTAGATGTTGTGCAATTGGCTGTGCGGAACTAAAATTAAAATTACAACCGCATCACAACAAATCACAGTTCAATAAAATGGGACACTATGTGAAAATTAAAATGTAGTCCTTTCCCATGCTGCAACGTTTAGTGCTTTCTTACAATCTACTTGATGGGACCATTCGGTCATCTCTGTTTTCTCTTCCCATGCTGCAAGAGTTAGACATCTCTAACAATAACTTCTCTGGCCAGTTACCTGAATTTGGTAATTTTTCTTCCCTATACGAACTTGATTTGAGTAGCAATAGTTTGGAAGGGCCTATACCCATGTCCATCTTTAATCTACGAGAGCTTATGTACCTCATTCTTTCTTCAAACAACTTCAGTGGGTCCTTTCCGCTTAATGATATTCAACAAATGAAAAATCTCTCAAGTCTTGATCTTTCATACAATAGCTTGCTAATTAATTATGACAGTTCCAATTCCTCCTACTCCTTTCCTCAACTAGTCGAATTGAATTTAGCTGCTCTAAAGTTGAGAACCTTTCCTGATTTCTTGAGAAATCAATCACATTTAAGCACCTTGGACCTATCACAAAACCAGATTCATGGTGAGATACCCAACTGGATTTGGAGGCTCAGTTATCTTGGTGAACTAAATCTTTCTTGCAACTCCTTAGTAACACTAGAAGGTCCTTTCCTCAATCTTACTTCTAATTTGGATGTGCTTGACCTTCATTCCAACCAGCTTCAGGGACCAATTCCAATGCTTCCACCATCTGCCAGTTATCTGGATTACTCAAGAAATAATTTCAGCTCAAGCATACCGGCAGACATTGGTGATTTCCTTATGAAAACAAGGTTCTTCTCTCTTGCAAGTAATCACATCCACGGGATCATTCCAGAATCAGTATGCAAGGCGACATTTCTTGAGGTTCTTGATTTATCCAATAATTCTCTAAGCGGAATGGTTCCCCAATGCTTGACTGCAATAAGCGAGCCTCTTGCAATACTTAATTTAAGGACAAACAACCTGACTGGTGCTATTCCTGATAATTTTCCTCCATATTGTAGTTTGCAAACGCTAGACCTGTATGGAAATCAGATAGAAGGCAAATTTCCAGAATCTCTAGGCAATTGCAAACTGCTAGAGGTGTTGAACCTTGGAAACAATCAGATCAATGGTACTTTTCCACGTTCGTTAAACAAAATGCCCGCATTGCGTGTCCTTATTTTGCGATCGAATAAATTTTATGGGCCCATTGGATGTCCTAAGACCTATGGCAGCTGGCCAATGATTCAAATTATTGACCTAGCTCACAACAATTTCAGTGGTCAAATAATCGGAAGATGCTTGAAAACCTGGCAGGCGATGATGGCTGACGAAGGTGCTGGCCTGTCACAACTCGACCACATCAAATTTGAGGTCCTTCCGCAGATGTATTACGATGATAAAGTATTTGTTACCACCAAAGGTCTAGAGATGGAGCTGGTGAAGATTTTAACTATCTTCACCTCAATTGACTTCTCGGGGAACAAATTCACCGGATCAGTACCTGTGGAAATGGGAGAACTCAAATCGCTCTATGTCCTCAACTTGTCTCGTAATGCTCTAACAGGTGAAATCCCATCATCTTTGGGCAACTTACGACATGTTGAGTCCTTAGACTTGTCGAACAACAAGCTGAGCGGGAAAATTCCGTCACAGCTCACAAAGCTCACGTTCCTTGAATTCTTGAATCTCTCAAACAATCAACTGGTCGGGAAGATACCAATCAGTACCCAGATTTCAACATTTCCAGCGGATTCCTTCGCAGGCAATAAAGGATTATGTGGGCCACCTTCACTTCTAAAATGCGGAGAAGATGGATCACCAAGGCTGTCACCAACATTAGATGGCAAACATTCTAATGCTGCGCACGGAATTGATTGGGATCTGATTGGTGCTGAAGTTGGATTTATTGTTGGCTTTGGGATTGCTACTGGATCACTTGTGTTTTGCAAGAGATGGAGTAAATGGTATTACAAAATTATGTATAAAATCCTTGTTAAGATATTCCCTCAGCTTGAAGATAGAATTGGTCCTCACCGAAGACATGTCCACATAAATCAGAGGTTCGGACGCTGAAGTTAATGATCATGGGGAACAATGCAGCTGGACCTCAAGCTATGCCTGGGGAATTTGAGATCCAACAAATAAGAAGTTCGCTTTTTGGTTTTACCTTTTAAATTTGTGTATGTTCTAGTTATATTTGTAATAGTTTATTGTGTATCTTTATGCTTTGTTTTCAATAAACTTCCTCGTACCGTCGAGGTTCTTAAGTTAGCATAATCTGATAAACCCAACAGAGTGTACTTCATTTAATGTATTATTTGTTCGAATTGTGTAGTACGATGTCCAGACCAACTCCATCCATCATAATATTGACAAAGAAAATCTTGACTACCGAATTGTGATATGATTTAACATCTTGCGATTCAATTTTAAACTCATCATATCCAGTACTACAACACCTAATGATTTATTTTTCACCACAATTTATAAGAGAGCAAACCAGAGCTTATTGTTTCAGGATTTCCTCACCAACTTTCAGGATTTCCTCAATTTATAACAGAGCAAACTACGACAGTCACAATTCCACAATATCATAGTTACATACAATACATGAGTTTCTCGGAGAATATATTTCTCTTGCTACCCAGAAAATCAACATGAGCATACATAAACCATTCTGTTTTTCTTCCACATACAATACATGAGTTTCTCGGAGAATATATTTCTCTTACATACAATACATGTGTATATGATCGACTATATATCGCCTTAGTCAGTCAAAAACTAAAATAGGAGTAACATGTAGATTGCAGATATGCCTAGACTACTTCAAAGTGAATTAGAGTCAATCAAATCATAAACCTGAGTAATGCACTGAAAATTTCTGGTTTGGAATCTCTGACGCTCAGGGAATAAGCAACATGCACGCAACAAAGCCTCCATTGTTAAACCTGAAATAACAACAGTATATCAAGTTTATTTTCTTTTCAGTGGAATCCTGGGTAAACATAATTCCTTCAAAAAGATCAGACGCAAATGCCAATATCCTACCGAGTTGTTATTTCATATTGTGAACCAGCACTGCAACAAAATATTTACATGTATACTGCATAGTATTTCCAAATGCTTACTAATTAACAGCATTAGCTATTATATTGCAGTGTAAACCTCCTTCTGAATGAATGAATCACACTGATATCTCCCATAAATGTGAAGATCTTGTTGGAATCAATGCTTTTCTCTGAAGCTTTAGCCCTTACCAAAGACAAAATCTTCAATTAATGACTCAAGTCCACTAAAACAAGTCTAGAATTTCCAAGCTTATTCCCAAATTCTATAACTTTCTCGACAATAATATCAGATGCCTTTGCAAAGTCAAATTGAAAATCTGCTGTTGAAATGGAAGGAAATGCCAGAGTGGAAGCATCGTTTAGAGAACCATCACCGCCAACAGAGCCTACAACTAGCTCTTCACCTTCCTTTGACTCCTTACCAGATTATCAGAAAATGAACCTGTTCCTTTCAAAGAGGCTTCCTTTTCTTCAGTAATTTGAGAAGCATTAGAATCCACTACACTCTTCGAAGTTGATTCAGTATTGGCAGGACCATCTGTTTTCTTTAAGAACTTCATTATAGCTAGTTGAATTTTGCGGGGTTCTTCTGACCAAAATAACCATTGGGAAGTGTATCTAACGGACCAAGTCCACTATATGCATCAACGGAATATTGAACATCACTCTCACTCTGGCAATAAGTAATTCTAGCAAACCCTTCACTCAGCTTAGGCAATTCTTTCTTCTGCAGCATTCTGTTCACAATCGCCGCAGCTTTCCCGCCTTGCACGTTTCCTTGGTCTGTTCGCTTCATATACTGCAATATACAAAGCTTGGCAGGAAGATCAAGCACCACAGCATGAACATCAATTTGGGAACTACCACCAAGCTTCACAAAATCATCCCTTTGTTCTTTCTCTACATTACACCTATCTATAAACACACTCTTCCCATCCTTCAACGCATTCATTGCACTGTCTATACACTGTCCTTTCGTTCCGGCTCTACCATTTTTGATAGCATCCTACAAAAACATAAAATATGAACATATAACAGCATAAAACAAGAACCCAAATGAATAGAAATCCGGAGTACCATACTACGTACTGAAAATAGCAATCTTGAGCCCACTGCGACATTTCATCGAACACACTGTGTGCACAGAGATATACCTGGCAAACGCGAACCCAAGGGCGAGTGGAGCGCATGACATGTTCGCAGAAGGTGGACTTGCCGCTTCCGGGCGCACCCACCAATATTACCACGACAGGATTTCCTTGTTTTTCTTCCCCCGTCAAAAGCGCGTACAGGTTTTATGATCACCGAAGGCGACGACAACCGAGAATGGTAAAACGCGGCGCTTTGGAGAAAGGGCGTACCTTTGGCTGTTTCGTTGATATCCATGTCCATGTTTTGGAAGACTCCGCGAGGCACTTTTAAATTAACGGCGGAAAAGCAACGGTTTCTTCTTCCACTGGGCTGGAATCCTGAAGCTTCTATTGCCGGTGTCTGGTGCTTGCTTAATGGGACACATGTCAAACATAGTCGACCAGAAAATTTACGAGACCCGATTCGATTTGAATTTTATTCATATATTAGCCTTTCCGTAAACGCTCATCTTTAGACGAGAAACATTTTTTAATCACGGGTCTTACGTCCCTTTAAAGATGGGTTTGCTTGAATTATTTTTCTAATTGTTTAACACTGTTATTTTGTAAGAAATTTGTGAGGACCTTTCCTTATCATAATAGGCATCAAATTTTAAAAGATCAGTTATGACATTGTAACTTTTAAAAGATTAGGTATGAAAGTGTCGTGACACCAATAGTTGAGGTAGTTTTTTGTCATTTACTCTTTTTTTTTCAATCGTCTTCCTGTGATAATTTTTTCTATAATTGTGTTAAGCCCTCCGTATTCCGGTAACCTACAACATGTTAAATCTATAGAAATTATAAACTTGATAATTACGTTCATAGCACAAAGGCCTATACATACAATCGTGTTTACTTGGTGTACAAGTGAGGATCTCTTCAAATTAGGAATACAATTAGAGCCAGATTATAATATTAATTGCTAAACCTTAAGAGAGACTATTTCCTTGGACAAGACTCCTTCTCTAACATCCCGACAAATTGGACGGTCGAGAGGTGACAAGTTTGGACCGTAGAATAAGAAATCGTGGTTTAGATAGACCTTTTGTAAAGAGATTTGCAAGTTGATCCAAGGATGAGATGAAATAAACTTTGTGACTATCAAGCTTAACATGTTCACTTACAAAATGATAATCTAACTCAATATGCTTTGTGCGAGCATGAAACACCCGGTTAGCTGCGATATACCTAGTACTGAGATTCTCACAAAAGAGATAAGTGGGCAAAGAGGCATGAAACCAAAGTTCATGAAGTAGGATGATGCGTTGTAAAACAACACACAAATTAAACCCTCTTTTTGACAGTTGTAGTAAAGATGTAAGTAGGGTATCGTTCTAGGCCGGGGATTAGGAGGGATTGCTAATCTACTCTAAATTAATTTAAAAATATTAAATAAGACTCAAAAACACAAAACTAAGCTAAAAACTCGAAACACACTTAAAATGACTCAAAATAATAAAAACAATCAAATTAACTCAATCTAGACACCAGGAAATTAATTAGACGAAATTTAAATTAAAAGATTAAAAATAATGAAAAACTAACTAAATAATATAATATAATAATGGGGGGGATTGGTTTGGTTTTGACGAAGTAAATTAAACTTAAATAAATTACAAATTGACAAAAACATAAAATTAAAAATGAACAGATAGACGACGGATTGGCTAGAGGGTTCTTCTCCACACATGACACATATGCAACCTAAATTGACCTTCAGTTATTCTTTCAATAAATTGTAAATTTCAACACCCCAAATTAATTAGGTACGCTTAAATTAATCTTCAGATTTTCCTTATGTTATTGAATTGGATGAACAGCATACAACAACTCAAATTATTCCCCAAAAGTTCCCTATGTGAAAAGCACAATAGAGATACGATTAAAGATCATTATGTTCTATGAAAATCATAAGTGTTGACAAGGCATTCGTAACTATGAACAGCATGATACGTTTGCCAGGAATTCACTTAACGCGATTGTGACTAGCAACCTTCACTACTCATGAATATAAGTTCATAACGATTAGGTGAAATTCACTTATATTCTAGCATCAAATTCATGCATGTAAATTAAGTATGCATTCTTAATCGACAAACACAAATAAGTTATTAATCAAGCAGTTAAGCAAATTAAATCACAATTCAGAAATCACAACTGAAATTACCAATTCAAATTACAAATATAATCATGGTTTTGAATTATCCTCTAGCCAAAATAAATTAATTACACATTATTTATAAATTAAAAACAAGAATAAAACATGAGTTGGAGAATTAAACCAAAACGGGGATTTAAGGATTTGCTCGGTGCCACTGTGCCGTTTGATTGGCCTCCTGGCGCTGCCCAAATGGCAACGCTGCCTTCGCAGCTTTCTTCTCTGACTTCCTCCGCTTATCCTGCGCCTGCCCCGTCTTCAGCTCCACTTGTTTCCTCTCCCGCGAGCACAGCACCCAAGCTCAGCACCCACCTTTTCTCCCTCTCGGTTTTCTGGACAGCTGCCTTCAAAGGCAGCGTTCAATCTCACCCTCTCCCTTCGCAAGCTGCCTCACCAAGCTACGGATTGGCTGCTGCAAGGCAGCTTTCCGTTTTCTCCCGAGGCGCCTCCCAATTCCTCCTGCCTTCCCAGTTTCTTATATAATCACGCTGCCCCCCCAAGGCAGCTCTTAGGCGCTGCCTTCTTTTATTTCTGTGCCACTGCACCGTGAGTTTTTGACAGCTCCCCTCTTCTCCTCTGTTTTCTTCTAATGGTCTTTCTTTTATCGCGTGCTGCCTTAAAGGCAGCTTTCCTTTATTTTATTTTTTTCTTTTTCTTTGTGCTCTGGCTGCTGCCTTTAATTATTTCAGTTTCCACCGACTGTTTTCACTCATGCCCACCAACTACATGCACACAAATTATAATAATAAATATAAATATATATATAAATAAATAAATATATAAATATATAAATATATAAATATAATACTTTCTTATATTTATTAACCAAATAGAAAGGGCAAAGCAATTATGACAATTTTATTACTAAAAATTTCACTTATTTTATTTTTATTTTCTTAACTAGATAAATTCTATAAAACATAAAATCAACGTAAATAGCTCAAAATAAAATGAACTAACTAAGAAAAGAGGAGTGAATTTGATATAAAAATATATATAAATATGATCCGATCATAGGACACCCAAAGAGATTCGGTACAGGTGTGAGCAACACGATACTCAAACTCTGCACTACAGTAAAAACAAAGAAACAAAAACAAAACTCAATCTAAACCTTCCAACATTTATCTCAGGGATTTCCAATGGACATGACAAATTAAAAATTATCACTTACACAGATTTTGGCAATCCATACCCTTAAGCACATACTTAATCACAGTCACCATTTATTAGTTCGCATTTAATCAATTAAAACAACATTTTGAATGTAGTAACATGCCTTAGAGAATTTACTCAACTCCTCACTAGATATGCACTCAATTTTCACTCAGATTTTATGACTACACTCCCTACACTAGGTATATGTGAGAAGATTGATGTAAACAAGGAAACGAGTACTCACATATGTTATATCAAAGAAAGCATTTACTGGAGTTATTAATGTACATATGAATATGATCTCATGAACGGAATGCTACTACTTAGATGCGAGAACCAGGGACACTATATGCTCATACCAATCCCAAACTCCACATATTGAACACACAACAACCAAGATAGAAGTCAACGGGTTGAAACGGGGCTAAGGATATAGGTTAACAAAGGAAGGCTATGGAGAAACAAATGTTCTTAAAGAAATAGTAAGCAAAGTAATAAGGTTAACGCATAGAATTCACTTTTGAATGAAAATTCAACTCTAAACCCGAGGGGAGGATTCACACATTTTATGGCCAAATTTCAAACTCTTTTTCTTCTTTCTTTTCTTTTCACGCGTTTTTCTTTTTTTCTTTTTTCTTTTTTTTTTTTTAAACGCAAAACGTACAATTGAGCTCAAAACAACCAATCCCTCCCCCACACTTGTTTTTCTGCATAGTGTAGAATAAAATGAATTCTTTTTAAGTCATGCTCACTATTCTTTAAGAACAAGGGTGCGGACGGTTAGATGCGGTTTAATGTGGTTAACAACAAAAATAGGTTAAACCAGGCTCGAAAGGGGTTAAACCTACAAAACATAAGAAAGATAGAGGGTAAGGCTTTTTGGGATGTGGTTTACTAAACAACTTCATCTTGATATGTGTTATGCAATTCAATGTAATGCTTTGAATGAAATGGATATGAGTTCTAGTATCTGGAACTAAGATGATAAAACGCCTTCTAAGTAGCAACCAAGCAAAGAATAATGAGATCATGCAACGACTTTAGAAAACAAAAACATCAAAATTAATAACTCTCCAAACAAGGTATAAGCTCAAGTCTCACAGGGATGTAGCATTAGTTTGAGTTCCTTCCTTCAAGCATGTTACAAAAACTAATTTTATCCTTTTGTGATCAAATTTAAATTCATAAACAACAACTACAACTAAGCATAAACCAAGAGCATATCAAACTTCCATCCATGTTTATAATTTTCTTTAACAGTCATGCAATTAAAAACCAAATCCTCATCATTGTGTTGGAAGGTACCTAAGACACAAACACACAAAAACAACTAAAAAAATTCTTTTTGGGTTTTTCAAAATATTTTTCAAATTTTTATGTCATTTTCGTAAGATTTCCTCAAAACACAATAAAACACACCAAAACAGCATAAAACACTAAGAAAACAAAAAGCAACAACACGGAAACAAATGAAACCAGTTCAAAGTCGAAGGTACAAAAATTTTCAATTTGGTCGTTTTTTATACTTGATACCCCCACACTTAAACTAGACATTGTCCTCAATGTCAGAAAACATTAAAAAGCAAAGCAAAAATAAACAGAATAAATAATAAGAAATAAAATAAAGCAATAAGACTGAAAACTCCCCTAATTTGCAGAAAAATCAAGCGATGACCCCCAAGCTTCAATTTTGCAATCAACTTCAAGGGAGGAAATAACCAAACGTTCCTGCAAGGAAAAGAAATAATTCAGTTAAGCACACAAGAAAATATAGAAAATTCAAACGAAAAATTGAAAATGAAAATAAGAGATAATGAAAAGAACTAATAGGCGGTCATTGGTCATGATTGTTGATTTTCCACAGCTTTCATCTTGAACTGGATGGGCCTTCTTCTTGCAAGTGCTCCTCAGCTTAGTTGAGGATGAGTCAGCACGTTGTCTCCACATGCTTCAAGTAGTCCGGTCTCCACGCAGGTGTGGCATCTTCTTGAACTCTTGGATCAACCCAGACTCATCTGCTCTTGGGTGCACCTCAGACTCCTCCTGCTTCGTCTGTGAGGTACTTTTGTTTTTGAAGAAGTACCTCAACACAGGTTTATTTTTGAAGTGGGCTGGGAGGGGTCTGAGATGAGTACTCGAGAGCAAGACTAGGTAAGCAATCAGGATCTCACTTTCTCCACGTTCCTCAGATGAAGGAGAGGAGAAAGCATAATATGAGATACTTTTGCTTTTAACCTTTTTAATATGAAATACTTTTGCTCTGGAAGGTTTGTTTTCTGGGGTGATCCAAGGGATGAAGAACACTGAATAACTCGAAAGCTTTCTTTGGGAAGACATTATCGGAGATGAAGAGAGGAAGAGAGGTTGAGAGGTGGAGAGGGTGTGAAGGTGTGCCTTTGCTGTGGAAGGCGAAGGTCGAACTTATAGAAATTTGGCTTCACAACTGGAACTATTCCTTCACTATTTGTCGGCAGCCGGTGAATGGATGAACAGTGCCCGTTACGCGCTTTCTGACAAAGCGTCCGTAAATTCCGCAAGGCTGACGGTGCAGGCGACGAGTGACGACAAATTGGAATGATGATCTTTTGAAAACCGGGGTTCAAAACCGGGTGCGGCTCATGGTTTTCGCAACGCTCCACGCTGCACGTGATGAGTCACGACAAACTGGAAAAACTGAGCCCTCGTGATGCCACGTGATTGCTGAGTCAAGCCCAGCTTTTGAGAAAGGAAACGGCTCTTTTGAGAAAGGAGCGTCCAGCTTTTCCGAATTGCGTGAGGACGCGTCTTCAACCTCCGAGGAGCGCCTCTCTTTGATTTGCTTCTTTTTATAGAGGCGCTAATTCTGCTTCACATCACACTTGAACTCCCTTCCTCAAACACTCTCCTCTGTAAACACTCTCTTCTGCACTTCTTAATCTTACTCATTCCACTCTCTTCCTGCACTTCTGCACTTTTAATCTTTCCGAACTCTTCTTCCGCTTCAGCAATCTTAATTTTTCCGAACTCTTCTTCCTCAACCCCCTCTAAAAATGTCTTGCCCTTCCGACCGTCGCCTAAACTTGAATGTCGGGGAAGACGATGACTCGTCTTCTCCGAACAACATTTGGAATCCATCCTTCATATCCCCCAATGGTCCTCTTACAGTCGGGGACACAATGATGAGGAACGATATAACCGCAACGTTGGTTGCAAGAAACCTTCTTACTCCCAGAGACACTAGGTTGCTGTCTATGCGGTCAGACGAGCTGGCTGTTCAGGACTCACTGGCTCTCAGTGTCCAGTGTGCAGGCTCAGTTTCAAACATGGGTCAGCGCCTGCTTGCAAGATCTCGTCAGGTGGAGTCGCTAATGGCGGAGGTGGTCAGTCTTCGGCAAGAAGTCAGAGGACTCAGGCACGAGAACAAGGAGTTGCACATGCTCGCAACTAGCTACTCGACCAGCATGAAGAGGAAGCTGGACCAGCTGCAGGAGTCGGACGGTCGAATCCAGAGTGATCATGAGCGGTTCATGGCGTTACTCCCGCGGTTTATGTTGCCTTCGTCCTCTGGAGCAGCACCAAGTGTTCCGGCTCCGGAGATTCCAACTCTAGCACTTCGTCTTCCCGGAGCTCCATCGACTTCTGCGGCGCCACCTGACCAATGACCAATGAACGCTATTAGTTTTCGTATTATTGTAAATTTATTTAAGCTTTTAATGTTTATTTAAATATATATATATATATATATATATATATATATGTTACTAATATTATTATTATTATTATTATTATTATTATTTTTTTTTAAAGTTTATTTTAAGCAATATAAAATATGTAAATCAAAATATGTAAATTAATGCAAAAAGACTTTGTTTATCCGCACTAAAAATAAACAATGCCCTTAATTTATTTAAACACAAGCTAAACAAAATTCAACCAAATAAAACAACTAACTAAACAAATCAAAAATTGCAAAGTAAAGGAAAAGAAGGGTGTAAGAATGCAAATCTGGTTGCTTGGGTTGCCTCCCAAGAAGCGCTTGCTTTAACGTCTTTAGCCGGACGATTCTTTCCTTTAACCTCCCCTCGGCTCCAAAGCATGGAATTTATCTTTCAATGGGAGGTGATACTTGAAATGATTCGGCAGTGGTCTGAATTCATGAGTGGGTGCCTGAATCATTAAAATAAAAAATATGTTAGTAAAAATTAAAATTAAAATTAAAATTGGAGAAGATGGCTTACTGTCTTTCTCCGATACAAACTCAATTACAAAGACCACGTTTTTGGACAATTCTGGGATTTTGAACTGGGCCAGGTTTACTATGATGGTTGTGGCCTGTCCCGTGTTATCAAACTTAATTTCTTGGGCCTTTGTAGTCTGCACAGCCTCTTGAATGTATTCTTGATATGCAACGCATTCTCCAGCCACTTCGATGTCTTGAATCTCTTTTCTTGGTGTGCAAGGTTCGGGAACTTGTTTTGGTGCACCAAGAATCGAGATATCACTTTGCTCCTCTGGAAGAGCTTCCACAATGCCATTTTCACTTTCTTCGATAATTGGAATTAAAAATCTGCAAGGAAAAAGGACATTCGGTGGAAGACTGTTAGAATGAATTGAACTTGGAACAACCTCACCATAGTTGGACGACATACTTGAGGGGTTTGAGACAAGAATTCGTCTAAACTGCCCAAGTCGTCATCCTCATCTTCTGCTTCTTGCAGCGGCAATTCATCCAAGTTCAGGCTGTGACTGGATGGTTCTAGAACAGCTTCATCCTCCACATCACTTATGGCTTCATCGATTTCCACTTCTCCCTTTGAATTTGCAAATGTGGAGTTGGAAAGTTCACTTTGATCTTGAATCTGTGCCATGAATTCCATGATCTGCCCAACATGTCTATCCAATTCGTGCACTCTGTTGGTCTGGTCTTGCATTTCCTGGATTCGATTTTCCACTCCCTGATTCAAAGAGGAGAGTAACTTATTAAATGTATCATTATCCAGAGATATACCTGAATCGAATTGGGCAGATTGTTGTGGTGGTTGTGGTGGCTGCAAAGGTGTTGTATAGAACTCATCATACGGCTGCCAATATTCTCCTTGGTGAGTCTCCTTAGCTTGATTTTGTGACCCCTGCACCAAAGAGTTTAATTCATTAAGAATTTGATTATAATCCACGGGCATACTTTGATTCGATTGGAATTGTTGTGGGGGATGTTGTGGTGGCTGCATAGGTCTGGAATAGAACTCGTCTTGCTGCCAATATCCACTTTGTTGAAATTGCTGAGGTTCATCCCACATCTGATTTGAATAAACTCTCCAATCCGAATTGCAAGCGTTGGAATACATGTTGCCCCTTGATTGGCTGTGGCCTTGATATCCCCAATCATCTTCATATGCAGAAAATTGAGGATATTGCTGAGTTTGATATCCTTGCCCATAGGGCACATCAAGTGTAGGGACACTTGGCATTGAGGTCCGTTCGGCATTATTAGTCAATTGAGCAGTAAGTTGCGCCAATTGAGCTTGAATGCTATCCATGTCTTGCTCCAATTAAACCTAAAATTAAAGAAAGAAAAATAAATCAAATACCAAAAGTAAAACACACAAACACAAATACAAACAAAAACACAAACAAACAAACAAAAATTAAACACAAACAAAAAAATAAAGGGATTAGCAAATTTACTAATCCCCGGCAACGGCGCCAAAATTTGATGCGTTGTAAAACAACACACAAATTAAACCCTCTTTTTGACAGTTGTAGTAAAGATGTAAGTAGGGTATCGTTCTAGGCCGGGGATTAGGAGGGATTGCTAATCTACTCTAAATTAATTTAAAAATATTAAATAAGACTCAAAAACACAAAACTAAGCTAAAAACTCGAAACACACTTAAAATGACTCAAAATAATAAAAACAATCAAATTAACTCAATCTAGACACCAGGAAATTAATTAGACGAAATTTAAATTAAAAGATTAAAAATAATGAAAAACTAACTAAATAATATAATATAATAATAGGGGGGATTGGTTTGGTTTTGACGAAGTAAATTAAACTTAAATAAATTACAAATTGACAAAAACATAAAATTAAAAATGAACAGATAGACGACGGATTGGCTAGAGGGTTCTTCTCCACACATGACACATATGCAACCTAAATTGACCTTCAGTTATTCTTTCAATAAATTGTAAATTTCAACACCCCAAATTAATTAGGTACGCTTAAATTAATCTTCAGATTTTCCTTATGTTATTGAATTGGATGAACAGCATACAACAACTCAAATTATTCCCCAAAAGTTCCCTATGTGAAAAGCACAATAGAGATACGATTAAAGATCATTATGTTCTATGAAAATCATAAGTGTTGACAAGGCATTCGTAACTATGAACAGCATGATACGTTTGCCAGGAATTCACTTAACGCGATTGTGACTAGCAACCTTCACTACTCATGAATATAAGTTCATAACGATTAGGTGAAATTCACTTATATTCTAGCATCAAATTCATGCATGTAAATTAAGTATGCATTCTTAATCGACAAACACAAATAAGTTATTAATCAAGCAGTTAAGCAAATTAAATCACAATTCAGAAATCACAACTGAAATTACCAATTCAAATTACAAATATAATCATGGTTTTGAATTATCCTCTAGCCAAAATAAATTAATTACACATTATTTATAAATTAAAAACAAGAATAAAACATGAGTTGGAGAATTAAACCAAAACGGGGATTTAAGGATTTGCTCGGTGCCACTGTGCCGTTTGATTGGCCTCCTGGCGCTGCCCAAATGGCAACGCTGCCTTCGCAGCTTTCTTCTCTGACTTCCTCCGCTTATCCTGCGCCTGCCCCGTCTTCAGCTCCACTTGTTTCCTCTCCCGCGAGCACAGCACCCAAGCTCAGCACCCACCTTTTCTCCCTCTCGGTTTTCTGGACAGCTGCCTTCAAAGGCAGCGTTCAATCTCACCCTCTCCCTTCGCAAGCTGCCTCACCAAGCTACGGATTGGCTGCTGCAAGGCAGCTTTCCGTTTTCTCCCGAGGCGCCTCCCAATTCCTCCTGCCTTCCCAGTTTCTTATATAATCACGCTGCCCCCCCCAAGGCAGCTCTTAGGCGCTGCCTTCTTTTATTTCTGTGCCACTGCACCGTGAGTTTTTGACAGCTCCCCTCTTCTCCTCTGTTTTCTTCTAATGGTCTTTCTTTTATCGCGTGCTGCCTTAAAGGCAGCTTTCCTTTATTTTATTTTTTTCTTTTTCTTTGTGCTCTGGCTGCTGCCTTTAATTATTTCAGTTTCCACCGACTGTTTTCACTCATGCCCACCAACTACATGCACACAAATTATAATAATAAATATAAATATATATATAAATAAATAAATATATAAATATATAAATATATAAATATAATACTTTCTTATATTTATTAACCAAATAGAAAGGGCAAAGCAATTATGACAATTTTATTACTAAAAATTTCACTTATTCTATTTTTATTTTCTTAACTAGATAAATTCTATAAAACATAAAATCAACGTAAATAGCTCAAAATAAAATGAACTAACTAAGAAAAGAGGAGTGAATTTGATATAAAAATATATATAAATATGATCCGATCATAGGACACCCAAAGAGATTCGGTACAGGTGTGAGCAACACGATACTCAAACTCTGCACTACAGTAAAAAAACAGTAGGACGTTTTGTAGAACTCCATGATATGAGATTCGGACCCAGAAATAAAAGATAGCCAGATGTCGATTGATGAGTGTCAATACAAGCCCAATTTGCATTACAATAACCCTGGAGAATGAGGGGACCATGGTGAGGCTTAAAAATAAAACCAAGTCCACCATAAAATCAATTGGCAATATAAAAAATAATTCAATTACTTATAAGTACATGCATCACTTCTTTCTTTGACGTGCGATGGATACTCCAAGTCCACCATAAAATTGAAGAAACTTGTACAAGAAATATGTACCGCACAACGACTCCTTTCCCTTGTCTAGACTCTAAATTGGTATGGAACTCCAATCATCGCCCTTATTAATTTATCTTTGTGTATGTATTTGTTTCCCTCGATTTTTAGACGTGTATTTTGGTGCGAAACTGTTTTACGAGTTCGGGCAGGTTAGATATTATTCATGATTGTGCTCGGTAAAAAAGGTAAGGAAGCGTTTTTGGAGGAAAAAAATTGAGATACTTCTTCGGAAAGTACTTTCAAGTACTTGTAAGGAAGCACCTGGGAGTTCGGATAAAAATTATTAAAGCACTTTTAACAAAATCGTTTATGAACAAAATATTTCCTACAAGAATAGTCCCTGAGCACTCGGTCCATTTTTATGTGCAAATCATAGTAAGCAAAATAACTAATAAACACCAAACTCCACGGCTAAACGTCGAAATTGGATTTGTATGTAGCTTTGGAGTTGTGGTCGGGTCACTTGTGTTGTGCAAGAGATGGAGTAAATGGTATTACAAAACAATGTATAAAATCCTTGTTAAGATATTCCCTCAGCTTGAAGATAGAATTGGTCCTCACCGAAGACATGTCCACATAAATAAAAGGTTGGGACGCTGAAATTAACGATCATGGGGACCAATTGAGCTGGACATCAAGCTATGCCTAGGAATTTGAGATCCAACAAATAAGAAGTTTGCTTTTTGGTTTTACCTTTTAATTTATTTATGTATGTTCTAGTTATATTGTAATAGTTTATTGTGTATTCTTATGCTTTGTTTTCAATAAATTTCCTCGTACCGTCGAGGTTCACAAAGTTAGCGTAATCTGATAAACCCAAAAGAGAGTACTACATGTTATTATGTATTTTTTTGTTCAAATTGTGTAGTAACATGTCAAGACCTACTCCATCAACTGTAATATTCTAACAAAGAATATCTTGACTTCCGAATTGCTATATGTTTTTAACATTCTGCCATTCAACTATTAACTTATCATATCTAGTATACAACACCTAATGTTTTTTTTTTTATCCTCAATTTGTAACAGAGCAAACTCGCTCTTCTTGTTTCCGGATTTCCTCACCAAATTCTATGTCCGAGATTACACAAAAGGCAAAAGCCAAACCTCTCAGGTAACAAATGGAAATGAAAAGCTCAACTGCTTTTACAAAAATCAGCTAACTACGGTTCAATCAGAATTCTCCCTTTGATGCCTAAGCATAACGGAAAGTTAAGAAAACTTACATGGGCTTACAAGAGTTGAGTCACTTGCCCTATGGTCAACTGGTTTTAGGATGAACGTCAACTTCAATTTTAGGACAATCTCTAACTTCTACCGTTTTACACTTTTAGTTGACAAAGGCGAAGTATCAATCGCGATTTTACACTTGACTACTGAAAGAGAGGATTAACAGTTAACTACTAAAGGATTTGAATTGGCCGTGTTCCTCTGTGAGAGACTTAATTGAAGGAAGTTACCGCGATAGATGAGTTTTTCGGAGAATATATTTCTCTTGCTATCCAGAATATCAGCATGAGCGTATACAAACCGTTCTGTTTTATTTCCACCTACAACGGTATTTGTATTTGATCGACAATATATCACCTTAATCAGTGAAAAACTAAAACAGGAGCAACATGTAGATTGCAGAAATGCCTAGACTAGTTCGAAGTTAATCAAATCATAAACCTGAGTAATGCACTGAAAATTTCTGGTTTGAAATCTCTGACGCTCAGGGAATAAGCGCTGACTCATTCAAGTGTGTTTATGTGGAAGCTAATCTAAATTATTTGTTCAATTTATCCAGTTAGTAACATCACTTCAAGCGCTTTTGTAGAATGCACTAGTAGAATGCTGCTTCCAACCAAAAAGTTAAAGAAAAACTAACCAAAAGACTAAAAAAGACTTTAGTTTTAATGAAAAATGACAAATAAAGGTGTAGTGAATAGCATTAGGAAAAGATAAAAATGTGGTTTTTTTTGTTAAAAGTGAACAGTACCGAGAGTGTTTCGTTAAAATTCTCAAATATTAAACATGATTTCATTAATTACCCCACTTGTAGCTTTGTAAAAGAGAGACTTATGCCTCGTTTGGAAAAAGCATCACTTCAAGTGATTTTTCAAAATTCACTTTTATTTTTATTAAAGATTGATTTTTAAAATATTTTCTCTAAAAATGCTTTTAATCGTTTTAAAAACACTTTCAAATAAGCTCTTAGACTATCTCCAATGGTTGGGCTAAATGCCAAATATTTTAGTCCGAAAAATTTAGCTTTTAGCTCGGATTATTAAAGAATAGACTTAGGCTATTTTTCTACTCCAACCGTTTCAAGCCTAAAATTTTAGCCCAGATTATTAAAGAATAGACTTAGGCTATTTTTTTTCTTAAATTAAATTTAAAAAAAATGTAGATTATCGTAAATTAATTTCATGAACATTTTAATAATAAAAAAAATTTAATTCTGATAAATATTTTCACTCGGTTCAGTGGAGAGCACACCGATTTCTGGGCTAAATTCTGGGGGGAATCTGGCATTGGTTTAGCATTTAGCATTTAGCTCGAATTTTCCCCTTGCATTGGAGTGAGTTTGGTGGGAAATTTTGGGAGGTAATTTGGCTTTTAGCCCACCATTGGAGATGGTCTTATATGGAACTGAAAGTATAACGCATGTATTTGAACACTGGGTATACATTGTTTCGTGAATTTTTTAGCCTTTGTAGGGGCGAAATTTTAACCCCTCTTTTTCCACTCAATAGTCTGTCGACATTAAATAAAACAACTTACAACTTAAACCCCCCAAGGGATATGGAGAAAGACTTGGAAGTCAACAAGTCAAGCAAACCACAAAATTATGGAAGAGGATCCCTCTGGATTCATAATGTGGGAATTGTAGGGATCCTCACATCTTAGCCGTTCATCGTGTATTGTACGGTCAGTTTTCATCATGTACTATTTGTGTTTAATTTAAAATAATAAAAGTCAAATAACTTCTGACCGCACGACACACGATGAACGGCTGAGATATGGAGAACCCTAAGATCTTCACATAATGGATCCGAAGGGGATCCTTTTCGCAAAATTATACCCACTCTACATACATTACCATCACCACATTTTCCGTAGTATGGCTCCCTTAAGTTACCAAACGAATTTTCAATTTTCCAAAAAAAAAAAATGAAAAATGAAAACGGGCTGATTATTAAACAATCTTTTGGAGCTTGAAAGTCGTTTTGTTTGTTTTTTTTTTTTGTGTTGAAATTTGTTTGATAAACATTTCTTTTGCTCGTCAGCGTTTTCCTCTTTCACCTTACAAAAATCGAAATATATGTTTACAGTCTTTTGTGTGATATGATTTGAAGCGTGTTTTACCTATTCAGAATAATAATAGTTGTTGACTTATTGGTGATTGGAGGTCAGTTTCCCCTTGACTTGATAAATGGTTGAATGAACCTATTATTAGCCTTTCTTTATTTTCGGTCATTTCATCTAAGGTTCTTCCTTGGGTTTCAAAAGTTATTGAAGTACAAAGTTAGTTTTTGCCAAATTATGTTATTAATTTATTTCCTTCCGTGGTGCAACAGATTTTATACCAATGTTTAGTGTAGTTGTAGATAGGCACTAACTCATTCAAGTGTGTTTGTATGGAAGCTAATCTAAATTATTTGTTCAATTTATCCAGTTAGTAACATCACTTAATGCTTTTGTAGAATACTCGTAGATTGCCGCTTCCGACCAAATAAATAAATATGATTTCATTAATAACCCCACTTGTAGTCTTGTAAAAGAGAGACTTAGGCTTTTTTGGAAGTACTTTTAAAATTATTGAAATTGTTTTTAGATCACAAAAACACCTGGAGTGCTTTGTGGAAGAAACATCACTTCAAGTGATTTTCTAAGATTCACTTTTGTTTTTACTAAAGATTGGTTCCAAAACATTTTCTTTAAAAACGCTTTTAATCATTTTAAAAGCACTTTCAAATAAGCTCTTAAGGCAAGTTTGGTATTGCTATGCTTTGAAAAGAAAAAAAAACTACTTCTGCTATGCTGTGAGAATAAGCTCATTATTGTTGCTTCACGTTTTCAACTTTTTTTTAAAAACCAAAACTGTGAAAATAAGCTGTTTTTAAGTGTTTACCAAACACCTTTTTGAGCTCAGTTTTTTTTTATACCCACTTTTTATAAAAGCACATCAGTACCAAACCAGTACTTATATGAAACTGGGAGTATAACTCATGTATATGAACGTGGAGTGTACACTGTTTCATGAAGTTTTAGCTCCTCTGTAGGGGTGAAATTTTACCCTCTCACTTTGAAGTCAACAAGTCAAGCAAACAACAAAATTATACCCGCCATACACACATTACCATTGTAATATCCCAACATCGCCCAGGGGTGAGGATCTTGTAAGCCTAATATATATATTCTCATTTCTACCTAGCACGAGGCCTTTTGGGAGCTCACTGGCTTTGGGTTCCATAAGAACTTCGAAGTTAAGCGAGTTTGG
Organism: Crataegus laevigata; assembly: GCA_963580275.1. Lineage (NCBI taxonomy): Eukaryota > Viridiplantae > Streptophyta > Magnoliopsida > Rosales > Rosaceae > Crataegus > Crataegus laevigata. Next base: position 7,798,495 of record OY756952.1, on the reverse strand, counting down.
GCTGAAGCAATCCCAGGATGGGTGACCCCCTAGGAAGTTGCTCGTGAGTTCCCAGAAATAAAACCGTGAGGGCGTGGTCGGGGCCCAAAATAGACAATATCATGCTACGATGGAGTCGAGCCTGGGTTGTGGTGGGGGGCTCAGGTCAGCATGTGACAATTTGGTATCAGGATGTAAGGCCCTTTAAGCTCGTAACCTAATTTCTTATAGTAATAACTAGTTCCTAGTCCTGAAATATCAACAATCTTTTTCGATCTATGCTCCTTGCTAGCGATCCATTCGGCCTCCACCATCAAAAGGGCACCATAACCCTGTTTGAAACAATTACGGAATGGAGTTTGATGAGGCACAACCTGCTCACAGAGCAAAACTCAAGTCATAAGACTCACAAATCAATATGCAAGTCAGTGAAACAAGAAGTTCCAGAACAATGAGATCCTGAGTTCATCTATTTATGCTGAAGCAAAAATTACATATTCTACTCAATCTTACAATCATCATCTCCTCAAGAAATCATCTTTCATCAGCCCCACACATTTGCACATAGCAAGAATAGAATGATGATTTCATGTGAAGAAGCACTCTCTCACACAACTTCAACATTCAATCGTACAACGCTGCCCATTAAAGGTAGCGGACAGCACTAAACAAACTAAATGTTGCCCACTGAAGTTTCTGTGGTGAGAGTTGGTGGTAATCTACCAAAGGCCATTTCATGGTCCAAACCCAGGCAATGTATTTCATGATGCCTAGAAAAGAAAGAATTATGTTGACTTAAAACATCAGCTCCTCCTAGACTAACTCTATTATGAATACTTTGAAAATTTTCAAACAGTCAGTTATATCAGTTACTCAGATGCTTCACTACAACCCTTGCATACCTAAACCAAAAGCAGTTATATTCATTCCCTTATGCTCGTAACAAGAGTACCTCGTGCTTCGATGTAAAGCCATTTCATTCTAAACTTGATATCCAAAATTACCAAAATGGCTTTTGTTCTACCGAAATACCATCCAATTTCATATCCAGCTTTACTTGCTTCTAATAATTTTTGCTATAAAAGATTGCAATCAAGAAGGAAAGCAAGCTCTAATTGACTTTAAATTACTACACACATAGCAAACATGAAATAGCAATCAGTCAGAGCTTGGTCATCACAGTAACAAAGCAAAACAAAATATCCTGAGGATAAAATCCTACTTGATACCAAGGTGCAACCATAGAAGTCTAAAACATTATTCCATTGATTTGACGTCTAAGACCCAACGGACGTAAAAAAGGAGGATCAAGGATGTGAAGTACCAAACCACCTCAATCACAGATCACAAGGAATTTCCTAGAAAATGCCACTGGCAAGGGGTTTGGACACAAAACTAATGAGTCTGGTTCTAAAGAAACTCGATTTTGCAGTAACAACTAAGAGGGGAAGAATATTTTAGAAAGAAAAAAAAGCACAGAAGAACAAAACAAAGACTGGGAAAAGTCAGAAATTCAAATCACTTACTTGACCAGAAACTTATTCTGCAGGTCTGTTGTTGAGTGTCTTCGCAATGAACAGCATTAATCATGCTATGAATACACTTCCCTTACATTTGTGCTGTTGTTATTCTAAAGAAACAAGATAAGGAAATAAAGTTGCCTTAAAGTGCATCTCTTGAACCAAACTCAATGAAAAAACTCATGAAAGAATTCAAGCACTTTCTTGCAATTAAAAAATCCATGTCCTTAACAGTCGACTCCCATTGTCCTATAAATCTGTCTCACCATAGTCCTAGTAAATGAAATGAATGACTATAGAACCTATAATCCATAAACTGAAAAACCGCAGTCAAAAAGTGAAGGGGAAGAATGAAGACCTCTCTTTACACATGCCTCAATACTAAGATTTTTCCACTACATAGAAAATAGGCACATGTAATCTAACTTAAATTCTAAAAAGCTGACTTCAAACAGATGCAAGTTTCCTGGGTGCAAAGGTTTCCTGACATAACAAATCAAGCAAGGGGTAACAGCTCATTCAAACTCCGCTGCCAGCCTGCACCAGAGATTTTAAGTGATTTTGAGGAGCGCTTCCACTCATGAGCAACACAACTCAATGGAAACCAACATACTCTCGAGAGACCCCAAAATTTTGAGGAGCGCTTCCACTTATCCACCAATATCTAAAATAACAAAACCAAAATAAAGCAAAATGTGCGGCCCACGCGCCGACTGTGGAATTGGGTATCAGACTCGGGTCGGGTATTGAGCTTGGGTTGCTGGTTGGGCCTGGGCTATGGTTAATGAGCCGGGTTAGTGGGTTGGGCCTGGTACTGAGTTAGGCCCGGGTTACCGAGTTGGGTTTGAGTTGCTGGGTTGAGTTTTGGGCTTTGGGTTTCCAGGTCAGGTCGACCGGGTTTCATTCGTGGGTTCGGCCGGAATCTGGGCAAGGTTTCCCGAGCTCCGTTAAAGCTCATTTCTACATCATTTTCAATGATTCAAAAGCAAAAATGAAGCTTGACAAGAGGGGAAGAGATTCGTACAGAAAAAAGGTCGAGAGGTGGCTAGAGTTGGCTGAAAAATTCCAGCAACCAAACGCCACCCAAGTTCTTAAAACTACCCTAATCTAACCTAAAACATGATCGAAGGGGTTCTAAGATACTTACCTTAACTGGAGACGGCGGAACTAGCCGAAAAATAAGCAAGCACAGTGACTGTGCACAGTGCCGAGAAAGAGAGAGAGGGAGATCGAAAGGAGGTGAGAGAGAAGGGAAGTCCAGATGGTGGTAATCTCATCGGGGTTGTGGTGGTTTTGTGTTTGTGTGTTGCTCGACAGAGAGGAGAGGTGCAAGAGAGAAGGAGAGAGATGAGAAGGAGGGTTCTACAAAGACGAAGATCACGGGAGAAAAACACCCCATAAATGTCGGGGGTTACCACGTGTCAGCCATGTAGAGGGTCAAAGTGAAGAAATATTTTTAATTGTGAAATTACCCAAATACCCTTGACGTTAGAAAATTCGTATAAGCTTTGTTTTAGCTCCAAATTTGATTCGATTCATGCCTACGAGTTCGTAATGATAAATGCTACGGAAATAAAATAAAAGCAAAATTCCTACAAGGCCACGCATGAAAGTCAACGCTCCCATCACTAGGGGTATTTTTCGTAATTTTACACTTCAATTTAAAACGAGTAATGCTATTCATACCATGTTTTTTTTACCACATTTCTATATCACCTTAGGTGACATCTAATGTGGACAGCCACATCATTTGAAAAATTTGCAAAACCAAAGAAAAGGAAGGAGAAAGACTCCTCGTATACCACAATCATCATTTAATTAACTAGTTTTTCTTAATTATTAGTTTATTAAATAATGAACTAAATTTAAAAATCTGATTAGTTCAAATGATGTAGTTGTCCACATCAAGTACCACCTAAGATTGTATGAAAATGTGGTACAAAAGCATGGTATGAATATCATTACTCATTTAAAACGGGTTGTTACATTTTTGAAGTTGAATTTTGATGATTTTTTGTTGGGTTTTGTGAAAGATTTGTAGTGATTTTGGTTTTTGCTAAATTTGGAATGTGGGTTTTTACTTGGATGTGGTAAATAATCACAAGAATTTACCATGTTTGGTTGTTTATTTTCTTGTTGAAATTCAATTTCAATGATTGTTATTGGGTTTTGATAGATTTGGTGAAAAAGATTCATAGTGAGTATGATTTTGCTTAATTTGGTATGTGGGTTTCACTAAGTTGTGGTAAAAATTCTGGAAGTTGCACATGAATTTACTAAGTTTGGTTTTGTATTTGCCATTTATTTTAGTCATTTTTTGGGGTTTTGATGGATTTGTTGAAAAATTCATATTCATTTGATTTTGTTAAATTAATGTTTGCTTTGTTGCTCCTTCTTGGTTCGTTTTTGAAAGTTTGCCAATTTTGGTATGTGGGTTTTTACTAGGCTGTGGTGAACAATCTGGAAGATGCGCATGAAATGATCGATACCGCAATTTCAACTGCTTTGAAAGAAAGCAAGCCTGTTTATATCAGCATAAGCTGCAACTTGGCTGGAATTCCTCATCCTGCATTTAGCGGGGAGCCTGTTCCATTTTCTTTATCTCCAAAGTACACATTTTTGGGTTTCTGATTCCATTTGGTTGAACTGTTCTGGAAATGTTTATAACCTTTTAGGTGTGAAATTTATATGTTTGTTTGTTTTGGTATGCAGATTGAGTAATCATTTGCGCTTAGAGGCTGCGGTGGAGGCGGCTGCAGAGTTCTTGAACAAAGCAGTGAAGCCGGTTATGGTTGGTGGGCCTAAACTCCGAGTTGCACATGTCGGCTATGCCTTTGTTGAACTTGTTGATGCTAGTGGTTATGCTCTGGCTGTCATGCCATCTGCAAAGGGGCTTGTGCCAGAGCACCACCCCCATTTCATTGGAACATACTTGGGTGCTGTGAGCACTGCTTTTTGCACCGAGATTGTGGAGTCTGCAGATGCATACTTGTTTGCTGGACCGATTTTCAATTACAGCTCTGTTGGGTACTCTTTGCTTATCAAGAAAGAGAAGGCCATTGTGGTACAGCCTGATCACATGACCATAAAAAATGGCCCTTGTTGAAGTTTTGGTTTTAACTCTTTGTGTATTTCATCATGAAAACAAGATTACACAAGAAGAGACTCTTATAGAGAGCTTGATGGAGGCAAACAGTCCAACAGACTAAACCTAGAATCAGACCACTCTAAGAACCAAAGAATAAACAGCTAACCCTAATCTAACCTTAATTACGTGTATCAAGGGAGATAAAATCCTAGATACATATTACAATGAATCAATGCCGGAAATTAAGGAGTAAAAGAAGGAACAAGAGGCAAAGTGGCGGCTGCAACTCACATAAGTGATTGTGAGTTGAAGAGACAACTTGACTCTATAAGAAACCTCTATAATCTGCTATAATCTACTATACATACTGTCAATACTCCCCCTTAAGCTGGATCAAGGGGGTTGATTAATCCAAGCTTGAACAATAACTGATGAAACTGAGTAAAATCGAGCGTTTTCGTGAAGAGGTCTGCAAGTTGATCATGACTTCTAGTGTACACAGTTTCAATGACTTTGGATTGAACTTTGTTGCAGATGTAATGGCAATCAACTTCAATGTGTTTAGTCCGTTCATGAAAGACAAGATTGGATGCAATATGCATGGCAGCCTGGTTGTCACAGAGTAAGGACATGGGTTCCTTGCTGTTGAAACCAAGGTCAAGAAGAAGACTCTTCAACCAGATGAGTTCACAAGTTGCAGCTGCCATGGCCCGATATTCAGCTTCAGCACTGGACCATGCAACCACAGTTTGTTTTTTACTTTTCCAAGTGACAAGGTTTCCACCAACAAAGGTACAAAAACCTGTGGTGGATTTTTGATCAAGGGAATTTCTAGCCCAGTCGGCATTGGTATAGGCCATAATGTGATTAGACTCATTTTTCTGCATGAGTATGCCTCTGCCGATCGAACCCTTGAGGTATCGGAGTATTCGCTTGACAATTTCCCAATGAACCAATGTCAGAGAATGCATAAACTGACTGATAAGGCTTACGGGGTAAGCAATATCAAGCTTGGTGATCGTGAGATAGATGAGTTTCCCAACCATGCGTTGATACATACTAGGATCGGATAGGCAATCACCTAGAGCATCCAATTGAAATTTGCTAGCTAAGGGGGTGCGAGCAGTTTGCAGTTGACCATATGTGCTTCCTCGAGAAGGTCAAGAACATACCTTCGTTGGTTTAAGAATAAACCCTTGGAGGAGGTAGCCATCTCAATTCCCAGAAAATATTTCAAGGTTCCCAAATCTTTAATGGCAAACTGTTGGTGAAGTGACCTTTTAAGAGTCTCGATTTCATCCATGTTGTCCCCCGTGATGGTAAGGTCGTCAACATAGATAAGAACTACGAGCTTCCCTTGGGCACCACTTCGAACAAAGAGAGAGGAGTCAACATGACTCATTTTGAATCCTGCCTTCTCAAGAATCGAGCTCAGTTTGGAGTACCAAGCTCGAGGAGATTGTTTGAGTCCATATATAGCTTTATGAAGCTTGCAGACTTTGGTAGGTTCTTGTTCTTGAGGATGTCCTGGATGGAGCTTCATGTACACTTCTTCTTCAAGCTCACCATGTAGAAATGCGTTTTTAACATCCATTTGAAACAAGGGTTAGTCGTGGTTGACGGCTACTGATAACAGGACCCTTACTGTGTTCATTTTGGCAACGGGGGCAAACGTCTCATTGTAATCAAAACCGTAGGTTTGAGTAAAGCCCGTGCAACCAACCAGGCCTTGTGTCTTTCAATGGTGCCATCAGAATTGAATTTGATCTTGTAGATCCATCTACTCCCTATGACTTTTTTACCTTTGGGAAGGTCTACCACACTCCAAGTGTGATTGGCATCCAGTGCTTTGAGCTCATCATGCATGGCTTCTCGCCACACAAGCGTACACACTGCTTCTTGAAAGTTTTTAGGCTCAATGTTGTTGGTCAACTGATTAAGGAAGGATGCATGAGATGCTGATAGTTTGTGATAAGTAAGGGCTTCTGAAATGGGATGCCTTGCACTGTAAGTTATGTACTCTTGCAGTCGTAGGGGAGGGTGACGATCGCGAGTTGGATTTTTTCTTGGTGCTGCTACAGGTGATGGTGTAGCAACAACTGGAGCTGGGGCTCGAGATAGATCGTCACTGACCGTCTCATCGACTGGAGGATCACCGATATGGTGGTATGGAGGGGTGTCTGTATGGATTTCAGCAGGAGTGGGGAGTGGAAAGATATCCATTGGACTCTCCCCCTGAGAACTATTCTGGGAGTGTTTGTTGAAGAAAAGGACGAGTTCATCGAACAACACATCTGTAGAGACAACCATCTTCCGAGTGTGTGGATTATAACATTTGTATCCCTTTTGAGAAGTCGAGTACCCCATAAACACACACTTGACAGCTTGAGGTTCTAGTTTATCACGATGATTTGCTTGGATGTGAACATAACAAATACATCCAAAAATCTTGAAATGAGTTAAATCGATAATTCTTCCTTTGATGACTTCAAAAGGTGATTTGGAATTCAGGACCCGAGTGGGAAGTCTGTTAATGGTATAGGCTGCAGTGAGAAGTGTTTGGGACCAGAATCTTTTTGGAACTTGCATCTGAAACATTAAAGACCTAGTTTTCTCCAATAAATCCCTATTCTTGCGCTCGGCAACACTATTTTTTTTAGGTGTACCCACACAACTAGTTGGATACAAAATGCCATGACTGCTCAAGTAGTTGGACATATTATTGGAGGTATACTCGGTGCCATTATCTGACCTTAAGGTATGTATTTTTGAGGAAAATTGGTTGGTTATTAGACTATAGAAGTCTTGGAAAGCAGTAAAAAATTCACTTTTGGACTTTAAGAGATATAACCAGGTAACCCTAGAGGAGTCATCTATGAATGTAACATAATACTTGTACCCATCAAATGACTCAACACGAGTCCCCAAATATCTGAGTGAACAACTTCAAAAGGTTTACTGGTTCTAGATTTAGAGGATACAAAAGGAAGCCTAGTGGCTTTTGACATTTGACAGATCTCACATTCATGTGTGTTGATACCAAAATTTGGAAATAATTTAGACATCACAGGTTCGGATGGATGAGCGAGGCATTAGTGCCAAAGTTGATGCTTCTGGACATGACTTAGTGTGGCAATGGGGTCCCTAACTTGAATGAACTCCTTGAAGAGGTAGTACAGACCATTTAAGAAAAATCCCTCACCAATCTTCTTCTGGGTGACTCGATCCTGAAACACAACGGAGTGAGGAGAAAAAATAGCAAGACAGTCCAAAGTATGTGTGATTTTTCTTACGGACAGAAGCTGAAATGGAAATGAGGGTACATATAGTGCCGTAGACTCTACATCACTCCCCATCAATTTAACTTTTCCTTTTCCTAGGACTGGTTCCCCTTTCCTATTTGCCACAGATACATAAGTAGGATTAGGTAATTTTTGAAACTCATGTAGACATGCGTGTTTGTTGGTAATATGGTTAGTGGCACTTGAGTCTACAATCCAAAAATCGTGTGTTAGATGAGCATTGAGAGCCGTGGAAAGTGCACAAATGATACCTGGGATTTTGTCGGATGTGGTGGTGTTTGAATCTGCCAAGAAACCAGCAAATTTTCCAAGCATTGCTATGGGGTTTTCTGCGATGACATTGTCACCCTCAGCAATACCACTCTTCTTTTGGAGAAAGGTGACAAACTCATTGATCAGGGAGATAAGATTTGAGGTGAAGTTTGTCATCCCATCAGATGGACAGCTAGATGAGTGGAAGGCTTTAGGCGCAGACCCTTTCCCATCCCTGATCATTTTTCCTTCCTTGTTAAACTTGGGTTTTAACTCAAGATGTAAAATCCAGCACTTTTCCCGTATGTGCCCCTTGGTGTTGCAGTATGTGCATTTCTAGTCAGTCTTCTTCCCATTAAAAGTTCTTTCACTAGTGAAGTTGTGGTTACTAGTGAAAACTCTAGCTTCTGAGCTAGGCTTGGGCTCAACATGCATAACCTTCCTTCGAGTTTCCTCTCTTTGAACTGCATGACACACATTGACAAACGATGGCAGCTCAGGAGTCATTAGTAAGTGGCTGTGCAGGTCTTCATACTCGGCTCCCAAACTTGCCAATAGTTGGAACACCTTATCTTCATCAGCCTTTTTCAAGAGTACAACGGATTCAGTGGTGTGTGTACGGTAAAGATCAAGTTTATTCCACATATTTTTCATGCTTCCAAGATGCTGAATGAAGGTTTGATCACCTTGCTTAAAACCAGCGAGGTTTTTCTTTAGTTCAAACACACGGGCAGCATTGTTTTGACTACCATACATTTCCTTGACCGATTCCCATAAGCTGTGTGAAGAATCAGAGTAGCTGAAGATCTCGGACAACTTAGGCTCCATCGAGTTGAGTATCCAGGACATAACAAGCTGGTCATTTGAATGCCATGCACCGAAGGCAGTTGAGGAAGACTCTGGAGGCTCGATGGTTCCATTGATGTACCCTAGTTTCGATCTTCCTCCTAGGGCAAGCGATATAGCTCGTGACCACGGCAAGTAGTTGAATTCATTCAACAACACTGAGCACAGTCTTTGGTGTGGGTTGCTCTCACCGTGTATCATGTTGACTGGTGTTGGGGTTGAGGAACTTGTAGCCTCAGAACTGAATAGGTTATCTTCTGCCATTACAACAGATGATGAACAAAAGAAGAAGAACATGCTAGACGTATAAACACCAGAGACAGAACCCTGTGGTTCCTGCTCTGATACCATGTTGAAGTTTTGGTTTCAACTATTTATGTATTTCATCATGAAAACAAGATTACACAAGAAGAGACTCTTATAGAGAGCTCGAGGGAGGCAAACAGTCCAACGGACTAAACCTAGAATCAGACCACTCTAAGGACCAAGGAATAAAAAGCTAACCCTAATCTAATCTTAATTACGTGTATCAAGGGAGATAAAATCCTAGATACATATTACAATGAATCAATCCCGGAAATTAAGGAGTAAAAAGGAGGAACAAGAGGCAAAGTGGTGGCTGCAACTCACACAAGTGATTGTGAGTTGAAGAGACAACTTGACTCTATAAGAAACCTCTATAATCTGCTATACATACTGTCAATAGCCCTTCATTTGGTTGTGTTCTTATGAAGGATTTTTTCAGAGCTCTTGCAAATGCAAAGAAGCTCGGGCACAACAACACTGCTCATGAGAACTATCGCAGGATCTTTGTTCCTGATGAACACCCTCTAAATTCTGCACCGAAAGAACCTTTGAGGATTAATGTTCTGTTCCACCACATCCATAATATGTTGTCAAGTGAAACTGTTGTGATTGATGAGACAGGGGACTCATGGTTTAATTGCCAGAAACTGAAATTACCGGCTGGTTGCGGGTAAGCCAATGAGAGAATGTGGATTTTCATGTTTCTTTCTATGTTATGTAGTTCATGATTTGATTGGGAAGTTGGAATTGGATTTGCAAGTATGAGTTCCAAATGCAATATGGATCAATTGGTTGGTCAGTTGGAGCAACTCTTGGGTATGCTCAGGCTGTTCTTGAGAAGCGTGTGATTGCCTTCATCAGTGACGAGAGTTTCCGGGTACATTTAATTTTCTCTAGCACTCTGTAAATTGTAAAGTACCCTTAACAACCTGTTGGCTACAAATGTCACCGAGCCTACGTGGCGCGCAGGCCGAGTAAATAGTAGACTAACTGAGTCCTTCGAATGTGTGCGGGGCGTGCCAACTCGTCGGCCGAGCTTTGGCCGAGAAGTAAATTGTCTTGATGTGGTATGGATGCGCGCGGCCAACTTCTGTATCTTGCGATTGCGGCCGAGAAAGGAACGTGTCTCGGCCTTTAGGTTCTAGAGCCTGAAGACAAGGCTGCCAATTACAAAATTCACAAATTGTGGTCGTCCAATTCGGCCACGGTCACCGTATTGATGAAGATGAGACCACGCCGAATCGACACTAGAGTATAAGTGCAGAGGTACTCAAAACTGACGAAGGCCTCGACCACAGACGTGGTTCGGCCGTCTCGGTGTTGAGTTATGAAATCCTCTTGTGAGTACGTAATCGTAAAGCGACTCGGCGTCGAGGCACCGAGCTTTGGTATTAGTAACACCTCACTTCGCCGGGCCGGCTGGTGAGATGACCTCTGTCGACGGGGATTCGAGACTCCTTCGTCGGCCGAGACTAGGATAAATAACCAATCGACCCTGTCGCAATGCTGTTTATCCAAACTGAAGGTGCTTCACGGACGGCTGGTTCTACGGCAACAGTGCTGTTTATCCAAACTGAAGGTGTTTACCGGTTGCCTTCACAGTGCTGTTTATCCAAACTGAAGATGTGAAGGCGAAAAAGAAAGTAAAAATTCTCAAAGGTGTTGAGAGGGTTTGCGCAGGGCAGATTTGTGTGTTGTGTTGTTGATTTCATGCATGTTGCCATTGCTTCTGTATTTATAGGATCTGAATCCTCTCTTGTTGGGTCACGTGAAGAAGCCATTTTCTTTCTCTTTTCTTGCTTTCTCTTTTCCTTGTCTTAAGGCATGTTTCTCTTTTCCTTGTTTTAGGGCATGTTTTTCACCTTAAATCAAGGAAAAGTTGCCGTCCTAGGCTTACCTAGCTCCTAGGATCCCAAGTAAATCTTCTTTTAGGCCGAGAAAATCTTCCCTCGGCCCAAACTGCTATTTTGGGCCCAAACAGAAACTATGCTCAATCAACAGCTTTGACCACTTAGGCCGATAGTGTAAAATCGGGTCCAAACATTTGCCCCCCAGTTTCCTTGAGCTTCGGCTTGTAAACCGAATGGTTAAGGAAATTTATTGTTCGTAGCCAAAATAATTTCGTCGTATCGCCGAACAAAATTTACTCCTTGACAGTAACACACACCCCTGTTCGACCATCCATCTAATACGGTCGAAGGACCCAATACCTGCTATTAGGGTCGAGACAAATTGGCCGAGGTCGAGAAAGATGGGTGACGTCGCGCTTACTTCATGGAAATATTAAAGCCACCGAATGCTGACAATTCGACAGGATTTACTTTCCCAAATCATACCATGGTCGAGCTCATTTTCTGGAAATATTTGGCCACTGAATTTTTCCTGAGTCTCGGCCGCATTGCTTGTTTACTCTCGGCCTAAAGCCTCTTCGACCAAAAGCTCATCTTTTGAGTCCTTGAATCTGCCTATAGGACTTTGAGTCCTTGAATCTGCCTTTAACATGGTCGAGGCATTTGTCAATTTGAAGCCGAGGACATTTGTCAATTCGAGGTCGAGGCCGAGGCATTTGTCAATTCGGTAAGGTGGTCGAGGTCGATCATGCATATTCCACCGAATGCTTCTTTTATATATAAATATATATATATATATTCCACCGAAGCGCCGAAGCCTAAATATATATTTTGGCCGCTTTGATAACTCCTTCGACCACTTTGACTATGTCGGCTTCGAATCCTTTCGGCCGTCCTTGTTTGCCCAGTACACCATTTTTCTCGACCAAAACTTATTTGTCGAGCACACCGTACTTGTTGTCCCCGTATTATCGGCCTATAAAGCCGAATGGTCGAGAAAATAAATTCTTACTATTTTTAACAAAATAAAACGAAAGTGGCCGAACTAATAAAGAGGAGGAGGCCAACGATGTTTTATTCCAAGCCGAGATAAGTTTAGATCAAAAGTTTCAAATTGATTTTGCTCCCGGCTGAATAAATGATTTTCTCCAAATATTTGTAACTTGGTGAAAAAATCATTTTCGGCTACCGAGAGGGTTGAACAATTACTATGCCCCCCAGGCATAATAATTTCACCAATTTCGGCTTTTAACTCGAACAACCTAGCCGAACAAGATTTTTCCCTATCGGCTTTATCACCAATAATTATATCAATTGGCGTGGATTTTGTAGCTAGGCCTATGTCTCGGCCTTGTTCGTCATTAGAGCACTTATTTGACGAATCTTCTTCGGAGTCAATTTTTGGCTCAGAAATTTGAACATTTTTTTCTAGGCCTACCACACTTTCGGTCTCGACCGAAATAATTGGTGGCCCAGGTGTTTCTTCGGCCGTGTTAATAGTTTTCTTAGGCCGAATTGTGGTCACGCCCGGAGCGAAAAATTGCCCCCCGGCCTTTTGATCCAACCATTCTTCAAATGGAATTGATTTGAACCCAAATGGCATTTTCTTATCGAGCCACTCACAATATCGAGCTCTATCTTCATTTAACCATTGATCTTGTAAGCTGGGATGAACCTTCACCTTTATCATTTGAGAGAAAGATTTTTGCCTTTCTTCATGTGCTTCATGGATCCGGTCAAGGCGTTTTTGTTGCTCGACACTTTCCTTGAGTAGGCGCCAAATCTCATCGTGATTGTGATCTTGATATATCATGTGAACTTCGTAGTTTTAGCACTAGGTCCCACTGGGCGTGCCAAAATGTTGGCTACAAATGTCACCGAGCCTACGTGGCGCGCAGGCCGAGTAAATAGTAGACTAACTGAGTCCTTCGAATGTGTGCGGGGCGTGCCAACTCGTCGGCCGAGCTTTGGCCGAGAAGTAAATTGTCTTGATGTGGTATGGATGCGCGCGGCCAACTTCTGTATCTTGCGATTGCGGCCGAGAAAGGAACGTGTCTCGGCCTTTAGGTTCTAGAGCCTGAAGACAAGGCTGCCAATTACAAAATTCACAAATTGTGGTCGTCCAATTCGGCCACGGTCACCGTATTGATGAAGATGAAACCACGCCGAATCGACACTAGAGTATAAGTGCAGAGGTACTCAAAACTGACGAAGGCCTCGACCACAGACGTGGTTCGGCCGTCTCGGTGTTGAGTTATGAAATCCTCTTGTGAGTACGTAATCGTAAAGCGACTCGGCGTCGAGGCACCGAGCTTTGGTATTAGTAACACCTCACTTCGCCGGGCCGGCTGGTGAGATGACCTCTGTCGACGGGGATTCGAGACTCCTTCGTCGGCCGAGACTAGGATAAATAACCAATCGACCCTGTCGCAGTGCTGTTTATCCAAACTGAAGGTGCTTCACGGACGGCTGGTTCTACGGCAACAGTGCTGTTTATCCAAACTGAAGGTGTTTACCGGTTGCCTTCACAGTGCTGTTTATCCAAACTGAAGATGTGAAGGCGAAAAAGAAAGTAAAAATTCTCAAAGGTGTTGAGAGGGTTTGCGCAGGGCAGATTTGTGTGTTGTGTTGTTAATTTCATGCATGTTGCCATTGCTTCTGTATTTATAGGATCTGAATCCTCTCTTGTTGGGTCACGTGAAGAAGCCATTTTCTTTCTCTTTTCTTGCTTTCTCTTTTCCTTGTCTTAAGGCATGTTTCTCTTTTCCTTGTTTTAGGGCATGTTTTTCACCTTAAATCAAGGAAAAGTTGCCGTCCTAGGCTTACCTAGCTCCTAGGATCCCAAGTAAATCTTCTTTTAGGCCGAGAAAATCTTCCCTCGGCCCAAACTGCTATTTTGGGCCCAAACAGAAACTATGCTCAATCAACAGCTTTGACCACTTAGGCCGATAGTGTAAAATCGGGTCCAAACACAACCTTATCAAATTTACTCAGTTAATTACTCAGATTTGTAGCATAACATTTCATCAATATCACGAATCGTCGGTCTTTTCAATGTTTTGTTCATGTGTTTATGGTTTCATTGTTTCAATGCCTAATAGGTGACTGCTCAGGATGTGTCCACCATGATCCGAAATGGGCAGAAGACCATCATCTTCCTGATAAACAACGGCGGGTACACAATTGAGGTGGAGATCCATGACGGACCCTACAATGTGATCAAGAACTGGAACTACACTGGACTGGTTGATGCCATCCACAATGGGGAGGGCAAGTGCTAGACAACTAAGGTAATCACTTGGTTAATGCATTCTAATCGTCTCCGTAATCTATTCCTCCAACTAATCAACCAAAGGGTTTCCTGGATCGTAAAACTCCTTGTAACCGAATCTGTTAATTCTGCAGGTCCGTTGCGAAGAGGAGCTGATCGAAGCAATTGAGACCGCAATCGGGGCAAAGAAGGATAGCTTGTGCTTCATAGAGGTGATAGTCCACAAGGATGATACCAGCAAAGAGTTGCTCGAGTGGAGGTCTAGGGTTTCTGCTGCCAACAGCCGCCCGCCCAACCCTTAGTAAAATTTTCCATGTCATTTCCTTTCATCTATGCAGCGTCGTTCATTCTAGTTAAGAGTTTCTTATATATGTTTCATTTCAACACATTTCCCTGGAAAAACGATGTGTGTTTCGAGTTGGATTTTTCGTTGGTTTTTTTGTACATTCCCCTTTGAATTACGATTATCTTGTCTCATTTTAATTAGTTCATGTTATCTAAACGAGCATTCGACTCGAAACTAATTTGCGTATTACACATTAATGCAAAAACTAGCATTTCAAGTCTGAGACTCTCAATGCGTATGTTCACGTGTCATCGTGTGAATTTTTTGCATTTACATGCACATAATTCTCATTGAGTGACGTGATACAATAATATCGTTAGATCTGTCAGGTGAAAAACGTTCTGTAGTACCATGTTAGGTGTGAGTATCTAATTCAAAACTAACCGGGCATGAAAAATAATATTCTTGACAAATCCATGTGTTTAAACAATGTTATTGATTGTAACTAATCGTTTGTCTAGTATCCTGGCAAAAAAATCATTTGTCTAGTATTATCTTCCAGCATTGTCATACTATGTTTTTGTACCACATCAGGTGATATTTGATGTGAACAGCTACATCATTTGAATTAATCAGATTTTTAAATTTAGTTCATTATTTAATAAACTAATAATTAAGAAAAACTAGTTAATTAAATGATGATTGTGACATACGAGGAGTTTTTAGCCTTTATTTCCTTGGGTTTTGCAAAGTTTTCAAATGATGTGGCTATCCACATCAGATGCTACCTAAGTTGGTATAAAAATGTGGTATAAAAATATGATATGAATATCATTACTATTAACCTAATAAATACGTTGGAACGTGTCGTTGTAGTAACTGGTATTAATTGTCAATTTTGCACCGATGGAGTGGTCTCAATCGCCGTCGTAGATTTTTTTTCAGTGCGTTATGAGATGGACAAGAGAGAACTATTTAGAACTGATTTATGAATTACAACAAAATGTACACCATTGGTTTTCCGTCGATTGGATTGTGTCAATTTGTTACTGAACTTCCACCCTAATTTATATTCGATTCATGAAATTTAACCGTAGTTTAGATTTGATTCATGATCACATATTTAGATTTTGGATCTATGAGACTCACGAGGACTAGCGATTTGATGAAATGAGTCAGCGTGCTCTGAATTACTATTTTTGTGGTTTCGAATTGAAGAAAGTTGAGATTTTAATATAAAACCAATTAGCAATTTGAGGAGTAATCTAACTTACGTATAAGTTCATGCAAGGTCTATCATTCCATCAATGTGAAATTCATTCTCAACAAGCCCCTTCACATGAAGCAAATTTTCAAGCTTAGCACGTGGACAACACAAATCAAGTGACATGGAGCGTGTATGGCTGTTAGGCTTCACCCACATGACAAACTTGCTCTGATACATATATAAAGTTGAGGTTCTGCCATAAAAACAATTGAAATGTTAGAAGTAGCCCGAACTTACTTATAAGCCCATACACAGTCTCTCCTTTCATTAATGTGAAATTCATTATCAACATAAATTGCTGTTTATTTGTGTTCTCGTTTCTTAGTCGCATGAGAAGAAAATCAAGGTGTAGGCAGTGAGAATCTTTACCAAATCCATTTCTGAACCTTTGCCGGTAACTAATAGCATATTCCAGGTCCTCCTCCATCAGCGGTGCGTGGATTTTCTTGGAAATTGACTGTCGATAGGGAATCATCTTTGTTAGCCATGCATCATTGTCCACCATGTTGTCAAACAATTGCTCGAATAATCCAAATAGGCGGCACCTGGTAGGAAAAGTGGGATAGCCATGCGGCATCATTGTACTGGGGTGCTTTGATATTTGTTTCATACTCATTTGTAGTGTGCTTGTGGAGCAATTTTTCTGTGTAATCGGAGTACGGAATAGTATATTATGTGTCTTTATATAAGTGGTGAACTATTTATGAGCTATTTATGTTTAAAAATTAACAATTTAAAAAATACAATTTCTCACCATTTATATAATAACACGTGATGTACTATCTGTATTATGGACACAAGGAAATTTTTTTAGTGCTTGTGAGACTCCACAATAAAGACCAATGATGTAGATATCTACACAAATAAATAAGTTAGGTGATTTTTACACTGCATGTAAACGCATATGTGCATTCCCCGTGAAGGATGCAAGTATCATCCTTGTTTTCGCTTGCTTCTTTCTTTCTAACCGTTGGGATTAAGATTCAACGATGATAAAGAGTCATGTGGACTAAAATCTTATATGAAATTTTGCTAATTAGTTCTCAATTTTACACGTGTCATATAACTGAAATATTTGTCGGTATACTACTAACCTCTGCGAGAACACAAATTTGTGAAGATCGAGAATCATGAAAAGCCATACCAAGGATCACAATGCAATACCGTTTAAGCCACCAAAAAGCATTTGTCTCTGTACAACAAAATTGCTTGCTGCGTGAACAAGACGACCATTTGTCTTTATATAAGTGGTGAGCTATTTATGAGCTATTTATGTTTAAAAATTAACAATTTAAAAAATAAAATTTCTCACCATTTATATAATAACACGTGGTGTACTATCTGTATTTTGGAGCAGGGTGCTTGGAAAGGGAGCTCGACAGTTGGTAATGTGAGATTTCAGTCGCGGTATGTTGCGGTGAGCGCTTCTACATCGGTGGCATCGAAGCTCCATAGACAACAGGCTATCATCGATCTTTTAGCTTTGCTTTTCCATCACTGGTGACTTCCTCTACTGCATCCATGGAGTCTCGAAAGAAAGCAGTGTTGAAGGAGTTCCAAAATGGTTACCCGGACAATGCCCACAATGGTTACAAATATTCAAAAAAAGAAATTAAACTACAAATAATGAAAGAAATTAAACTACAAATATTAAAAAAAAAAGAAACAAATAGTCTAGCTTAAAAAAAAGCCCAAAATGGTTACCCGGACAATGCCCAATAGGAAAGAAAACCTAGCAAGCATAGCTGGAAAAAAAATCAAAATTAATAAACATGAGCAAGTGTGGAGTCGAACCCGTGCCCAAGTAAATGACTGTACCGGCGGTTGACAACTCTATATATATATATATATATATATATATATATATATATGCACTCCTTCAAGGCCGGGCCTGGTTGGAATTGAGGTCGGGTCACTTGTGTTGTGCAAGAAGCGGAGTAAATGGTACTACATAGCTAAGTATAAAATCCTTGTTAAGATAATCTCTCATTTTGATGAAAGAATTGGTCCTCACTGAAAACTATTCACATAAATCAAAGGCTGAGACGTTGAAATTGTTATGAGGGGCAATGTAGCTGGCCTCCTTGCTCTGCCTGTGTATGGCAAGAAATAAGACATTTGCTTCTGCTGTCACATAAATATAAAGTACGAGATGTAGTGTGAGCTTGTTCTGTTACTTTTTGACATTTTAATGTTGCAAGTTTTTAATCGTAAAAGGTAGATAAGAACGACATAGTTGCGATCAAATTTTTTACTGTTTTTTTATTTTTCTTTTCGATACAGGAATCAACATTACTTACTATCAGAAGGACATATTTGCGAACAAAGCACCACGAAAATTTTGTTTTCACTTTTTCAAACAAACTATTAATTAAAATCGAGAAGATAATGCATGTGTTTGAACGTGGGGAACACACTCCCTTGCGTGAAGTTTTAGCCCCTCTTGTCAACATTGAAAAAACAACACACAATTTAAACCCCCCAAGGAATATGGGGAAAGACTTTGAAGTCAACAAATCAAGCAAACCACAAATTTGGTACGTTTTTCTTAGCGTCTCTAAGAGCCATACATACACACGTTAATCCGTTTGAGTCACTTCAGTTATTTAGAATCCGTTTAATAATAATAATAATAATTTTGTTATTTTTTAAAATTAAAAGTAATTACTAAATAAGTTTTTAATTAAAAAAAAAAGATAAACGAAAAATAAAAGCGAAATGGTTATTAAACAGCCTATTGGAGTTTGGAAATTATTTTATTTTTTGCTTTTAGTTTTCACTTTTTTGTACTTGAAATAAGGGAAAATGGGAGATTAAATGGTTATACATGTAGATGTTGTGCAATTGGTTGTGTGGAATTGAAATTCAAATTACAACCACATCACAACAAATCATAGTTCAATAAAATGAGGCACTGTATGAAAACTAAAATGTGGCCCTTTCACGCACGAGACTTTTTTTTGTATGTTTAATTGAATTTTTTTTCTTCTATGGCATATTTATAGAAGTACAAAACTTAGTCTAAAAGTCAAATTTGTAACACAATATCTTCTACTGAATAATAGATATAGAAAAATTTGAAGGAAGGTATATGTTAAAGAAATGAAGTTTTTAACCCCCATACACACACATATATATATATATATATATATATATAAAGATACAGTATTTTTTAAAACAGAAAACCATTTGGGTATTTTTCAAATTTGTACTTAGTTAAGTTGTGCATATATAGTTTTTTTTTTGGAATATATAAAACTGAAATATATATATATATATATATATATATTATATGGAAGCTAATCTAAAGTATTTGTTCAATTTATCCAGTTAGTAACATCACTTTAAGCGCTTTTGTAGAATGCCGCTTCCAACCAAAAAAATTAAACATGATTTCATTTGTGACGACCCGTCCCGATATTTATTTAATTAGTTATGAAATGACGGATTACCCTGCGGGGATTATTTACGTGTTCATGCATGTGGGATATGTGAGGATGGTGGCCCTCAATTATTGGGGTTGAGATATTATTTGTGTTGATAGTTCTAGACCACACACAACCCTCACACTCCCTCTATCCCGTCACCCTCTCATAGTCTCTCTCTCACCGACACTTTCTCTCTCTCAGTCTCTCTCTCTCATCGTACGAAACTCTCTCTCTCTCACCATTTGTACGGACGTTCACCAAAACCACTCAAAACTTAGTAGATCGAAGAAACAAATTATATATTCGTGCTCGTGAGGTCCATACGAACTCAACCATACCATTTTCAGGTAAGATTTCATACGATTTCACGTCCAAAACTCAAGGTCCGAGTTTGAGCACTATTCATCAACTTTTTATACATTGCATTTTAAGACAATCTAAGATCACAGCGAGCTTTGTGAGGTCCCAAAGAGACTCGGAGTAGTTCGTTGGAGGTGTTTGGACGTCGGGATCACGTACATCGGAGTTGGCCGATTTTGGAGTTCGTCCCCGAGGGAATCTAAGACCTTTTTAAAGGTTTTTGAAGGTACATTTATGTTCTACACTTAATTTGGAGCACATAGGAAGAAAAATGGGTCAAAAAGGATGAAAAATGAGCAAGATATGAAGCTTAGAAGTTTTTCCAGAAATTCCAGCGAACCAGTCGCCGGAGAAAGTGACCGGAGGGGGAATATTCTGTCAAAACTGACGGAATATTCTGACGCCGTTAACTTTAACGGAATATGCCTGACGGCGTTAACTGACGCCGTCAGTGTGCCAGACGCGTGGTCGGCGCGTGGGGCAGTGAAAAATTATTTTAAAAATATGGGGATGTTCGTGACGACAAGTAGGTCACGTTGGTATATCTAAATACCAAAATTGAGCTATGTATGAGAAGTTATTTCCGTAGTTACGTATATGTACTTAAATGACGTATTTTTAGTAATTTCTCATATAGGTGAGACGTATTCAAAGGACGACCGTAGCCAAGCTCGACGTGGGGGTTACGATCCAGCTACTTACCAGTGAGTGGCCAGTATTATTTTCCGTATAACCTATATATATAATGATTTTTCCCAGAATCACATTTTAAATGAAAATTTCGTTTTTAAGATATGCATATGACTTGATTTTGATGCATGAGTATTCATATATACATTTCATGCATATGTTGGTGCCGAGGACGCCAGGTAAGTACCAGGTAGGTACATGCATAGTTGAGAACGAACTGTTGATACATATGAGATATGATGAGATATGATATGATATGTTAGCTCATAAACCTGTACATACTGTTAGTGCTCATGCCCAGAGATAGGGGCACAGTCTTTCACGTATCGTTCACCTCCCGCACCGCATGCTTGCGTTGGATCCAAGTTAGGTGCACAGTCTTGTCGTATAGACCACTTTTGAGTGGGTACGACATGTAGGTGACCCATGTTCATTCGCACAGTCTTCACGTGATTGTAGCACTAGAGCATTTATTATTGATACAGCGCTGATAATGATGATGATATTGATGTATGTGCAGTGTATATATATATGATGATGAGATAGAGAGATGTTATGAGCTATATTACAGCCGAGGGCTGAGATGATATATAATAGTGATATGATTATGATAATGCATAGTATGACATTGTTTATGAGATTCAGATGGCCTTGAAATGCATTGCACGGCATATATTTGAGATACTTTGAAAACGTTTTATGCTGAGAAAGATTGAGATATATATATGTACGTATTACTTTCTGGGAATTATACAGGTTTTACGGAGAGGGGCTAGACTTTTGAGAAAAGATTGATTTTGAAAAGAATTGTTTTTGCTGACCCACTACCTTTTGTTTTTTCGCCCCTCCAGGTTCTAGATAGCTTGAATTCCTGAGTTTGGCACTTCGAGGATCTTCCGGCCTTTCTGACAGTTTTGACTTATGTAGGCCACCGATGGTGTAATTAAACTCTTTTATTTATGCTTGACTGCACTGACTTAGTACGCTCTGAATATGTATAAGTATTGTAATATCTCTAGCACACATTCATATTTAGGTTGCTAGATTTCGATTTTAATTAATTCGTACTACGTTATCGATCTTTGCTTCCGCACAGCGCACTTGGCTACATCACACTCACGTGACGGCCAGCATGCCCTACTTTCGGGTACGGGTGTGTCATCATTAATTACCCCACTTGTAGCCTTGTAAAAGAGAGATATATGCTTCGTTTGGAAATGCTTTTAAAATTATTACAAGCGCTTTTAGAGAATGTTATTGGGTCTTAAAAATACTTGAAGTGCTTTGTAGAAGAAGCATTACTTCAAGTGATTTTCCAATATTACTTTTATTTTTACTAAAGATTAGTTCTAAAAACATTTTTTCTTCTAAAAACGCTTTTAATCGTTTTAAATACAGTTTCAAACTAGCTCTTATATGAATCTAGGAGTATAATGCATATCTGAACGTGGGGTATACACAGTTTCGTGAAATTTTAGCCCCTCTGTATGGGCGAAAGTTAACCCTTTCTTTTCCACTCAATAGTCTATCAACATTGGATAAAACAACGTACAGTTTAAACCCCACAAGGGATATGGGGAAAGACTTTGAAGTCAACAAGTCAAGCAAACCACAAAATTATACCCCCTATACCTACATTACCATCACCACGTTTTCTGTAGTATGGCTCGCTTAAGTTACCAAACGAATTTTCAATTTTTGAAAAAAAAAAATGAAAAATGAAAATAGAATGATTAATAAACGGCTGTTTGGAGCTTGAAAGTCGTTTTGTTTTTTTTTTCCTTTTGTGTTGAAATTTGTTGATAATCATTTCTTTTGCTCGTCATCATTTTTCTTTTTCGCCTTACAATAAACCAAAATATATATTTACGGTATTCTGTGTGGCATGGTTTGAAGCGTTCTTTACCTATTCTGAATAATAATAATTGTTGAATTATTGGTGATGGGAGGTCAGTTTCTTTTTTACTCAAAAAATGGTGGGATGAACCTATTATTAGCCATTCTTTTTTACTCAAAAAATGGTGGGATGAACCTATTATTAGCCATTCTTTATCTTCAATCATTCCATCTAAAGTTCTTCCTTGAGTTTCAAAAGTTATTGAAGCACAAAATTAGTTTTTGTCAGATTATTTTATTAATTTATTTCCTTCCGTGGTTCAACAGGATTTGCACCAATGTTTAGTGTAGTTGTAGCTAGGTACTGACTGATTCAAGTGTGTTTCTATGGAAGCTAATCAAAATTATTTGTTCAATTTATCCGGTTAGTAACATCACTTCAAGTGCTTTTGTAGAATGCTCTCATAGAATGCTGATTTCAACCAAAAAATTAAACATGATTTCCTTAATTTCCCCACTTGTAGTCTTGTAAAAGAGAGACTTAGGCCTCATTTCGAAGTACTTTTAAAATTATTGAAAGCGCTTTTAGAAAAAAAAAAATGTTTTAGGGTCTCAAAAATAATTGAAGTGCTTTGTGGAAAAAGCATCACTTCAAGTGATTTTTCAAGATTCACTTTTATTTTTGCTAAAAATTAATTCCAAAACATTTTTTCTAAAATTACATTTACTCGTTTTAAAAACACTGTCAAATCAATTTTTATATAAAACTAGGAGTATAACACATGTATATGAACTTGGAGTTTACACAGTTTAGTCAAGTTTCTCTTTTTTCACGTTCACACTGTTTCGTGAAGTTTCTCTCTTTCCACTCAATAGTCCGTCAACATTGAATAAGACAACCTACACTCCCTTGCGTGAAGTTTTAAACCCTCTCTTGTCAACATTGAAAAAACAACCCACAATTTAAACCCCCAAGGAATATGGGGAAAGACTTTGAAGTCAACAAGTCAAGCAAACCTCAAATTTGGTACGTTTTTCTTAGCGTCTCTAAGAGCCATACATACACACATCAATCCGTTTGAGTCACTTCAGTTATTTAGAATCCGTTTAATAATAATAATAAAAAATATGATTTTTTATTTTTTAAAATTAAAAGTAATTAATAAATAAGTTTTTAATTTAAAAAAAAAAGATAAACAAAAAATAAAAGCGAAATGGTTATTAAACAGCCTATTGGAGTTTGGAAATTATTTTATTTTTTGTTTGTAGTTTTCACTTTTTTGTACTTGAAATAAGGGAAAATGGGAGATTAAATGGTTATACATGTAGATGTTGTGCAATTGGTTGTGTGGAATTGAAATTCAAATTACAACCACATCACAACAAATCACAGTTCAATAAAATGAGGCACTGTTTGAAAACTAAAATGTGGCCCTTTCACGCACGAGACTTTTTCTTGTATGTTTAATTGAATTTTTTTTTCTTCTATGGCATATTTATAGAAGTGCAAAACTTAGTCTAAAAGTCAAATTTGTAACACAATATCTTCTACTGAATAATAGATATAGAAAAATTTGAAGGAAGGTATATGTTAAAGAAATGAAGTTTTTAACACCCATATATATATATATATATATATATAAAGATACAGTATTTTTTAAAACAGAAAACCGTTTGGGCATTTTTCAAATTTGTACTTAGTTAAGTTGTGCATATATAGTTTTTTTTTTGGAATATATAAAACTGAAATATATATATATATATATATATATATATATATATATATCTATATTATATGGAAGCTAATCTAAAGTATTTGTTCAATTTATCAAGTTAGTAACATCACTTCAAGCGCTTTTGTAGAATGCCGCTTCCAACCAAAAAAATTAAACATGATTTCATTAATTACCCCACTTGTAGCCTTGGAAAAGAGAGACATATGCTTCGTTTGGAAATGTTTTTAAAATTATTGAAAGCGCTTTTAGAGAATGTTATTGGGTCCTAAAAATACTTGAAGTGCTTTGTAGAAGAAGCATTACTTCAAGTGATTTTCCAATATTTACTTTTATTTTTACTAAAAATTAGTTCTAAAAACATTTTTTTCTTCTAAAAACGCTTTTAATCATTTTAAATACAATTTCAAACTAGCTCTTATATGAATCTAGGAGTATAACGCATATATGAACGTGGGGGTATACACAGTTTCGTGAAATTTTAGCCCCTCTGTATGGGCGAAATTTAACCCTCTCTTTTCCACTCAAAAGTCTGTCAACATTGGATAAAACAACGTACAGTTTAAACCCCACAAGGGATATGGGGAAAGACTTTGAAGTCAACAAGTCAAGCAAACCACAAAATTATACCCCTTATACCTACATTACCATCACCACGTTTTCTGTAGTATGGCTCGCTTAAGTTACCAAATGAATTTTCAATTTTTGAAAAAAATAAAAAATGAAAAATGAAAATAGAATGATTAATAAACGGCTGTTTGGAGCTTAAAAGTCATTTTGTTTTGCTTTTCTTTTGTGTTGAAATTTGTTGATAATCATTTCTTTTGCTCGTCATCATTTTTCTTTTTTGCCTTACAATAAACCAAAATATATATTTACGGTATTCTGTGTGGCATGGTTTGAAGCGTTCTTTACCTATTTTGAATAATAATAGTCGTTGAATTATTTGTGATGGGAGGTCAGCTTCTTTTTTACTCAACAAATGGTGGGATGAACCTATTATTAGCCATTCTTTATCTTCAATCATTCCATCTAAAGTTCTTCCTTGAGTTTCAAAAGTTATTGAAGCACAAAATTAGTTTTTGTCAGATTATTTTATTAATTTATTTCCTTTCGTGGTGCAACATGATTTACACCAATGTTTAGTGTAGTTGTAGCTAGGTACTAACTGATTCAAGTGTGTTTCTATGGAAGCTAATCAAAATTATTTGCTCAATTTATCCGGTTAGTAACATCACTTCAAGTGCTTTTTGTAGAATGCTCTCATAGAATGCTAATTTCGACCAAAAAATTAAACATGATTTCCTTAATTTCCCCACTTGTAGTCTTGTAAAAGAGAGACTTAGGCCTCATTTCGAAGTACTTTTAAAATTATTGAAAGCGCTTTTAGAAAAAAAATGTTTTAGGGTCTCAAAAACAATTGAAGTGCTTTGTGGAAGAAGCATCACTTCAAGTGATTTTTCAAGATTCACTTTTATTTTTGCTAAAAATTAATTCCAAAACATTTTTTCTAAAAATACATTTTAATCGTTTTAAAAACACTTTCAAATAAATTTTTATATGAAACTAGGAGTATAACACATGTATATGAACTTGGAGTTTACACAGTTTAGTCAAGTTTCTCTCTTTTCACGTTCACACTGTTTCGAGAAGTTTCTCTCTTTCCACTCAATAGTCCGTCAACATTGAATAAGACAACCTACACTTTGAAGTCAACATGTAAAGCAAACCATAAAATTACACCCGCTATACATACATTACCATATTTTTTATTTATTTTTAAACTAACAATAGTTACTAAATAAAATTTTAATTTTTGAAAAAAATAGAGAATAAAAAAGAAAAATGAAATGATTATTAAACGACATCTTGGAACTTGAAAGTCGTTTTGTTTTTTTTTTTTTGTGTTGAAATTCGTTTGGTAATTATTTTTTTGCTCGTCAGTGTTTTCCTCTTTTGCCTTTTAAAAACCAAAATATCTATTTACGATCTTCTGTAAGGCATGGTTTGAAGCGTGTTTTGCATATTTTGAATAATAATAGTCGTTGAATTATTGATAATAAGAGGTCAGAGTACTTTTTGTATGTGCGTAGCTTACATTTTGATTTTTTTTTTGTCAATTGATGCGTGAGAACTATAATTTGGACTATGAAGAACTTTATAAAATATAGGACAATTGTTTTACACATTCCGATAAACAAAGTGCATAAACACATGTTCACAGTTCAACTTCATCATGGTTTCAGCTGAGCTTAGATAGTCATTTCTGTTTGTATTGCCTTAGTGAGTCAATAGCCACTGCAAAATGAAGATAGGAAAGCAACACAATCAAACTTGAACGCTATGTTGTCTTATAAAAGTATGTAGAAATCAATTAAACTTTATCAGAAGTCATGAATTGAGACAATCAAGACTTCAAAATCAACGTCAACCCATAAAACCAAGAGAAATTTTTTGAAATGTTATATGAACTTATAAACCTTCTTCAATTTGTTATATATCAACTAAAATTTCAACCGATTTGTTATACCAACTTTCTGAATCATTAATTTCTCATCTAACTCTAACTTCGTTAAGTTTTTCATTCAAAATAACTCATGTGCAAGGCACTCATAACTTATGGTTAGGAGCAAGGTATTAAATATCCATAATATCCCGATATTTCCATCGAAATTTCCGTGTTTTTTTACTACCGAGGCACTCAATGCACCTTTGTTGGCTCCGCTAATGAAAACAAGTCATTGCAAAGTACGTGATTTATTTTAGATAGAAAACTTAATAGAGTTGGTATGACAAATTGCTTAAATATTAATTCATATGATAAATTAAAAAAAAAAGTGTAAAAATTCCTATAACATTTCAAATTTTTTTCCTAATCTAACAATTCTACAGTGTCATATATAAAATTATAAATCCAAGTTTATTAATTAGTATCTTTCATGCGACAAATTTCCACTTGCCACATTGCCTAAAGTTGTACTACAATTACTCTTAAGCAATAATATTTCGCTATTGAAAAAACAACCCACAATTTAAGCCCCACAAGAAATATGGGGAAAGACTTTGAAGTTAACAAGTCAGGCAAACCATAGATTTGGTAGAAACCATCACGACGTTTTTCTTAGTGTCTCTAAGAGCCATACATACACACGTCAATCTGTTTGAGTCGCTTCGGTTATTTAGAATCCGTTTGATAATTATTATTATTATTTTTTTAAAATTAAAAGTATTTTCTAAATAAGTTTTAAATTTTCTTTAAAAAATGATAAACGAAAAATAAAAACGAAATAATTATTAAACAGCCTACTGGAGCTTGGAAATTATTTTATTTTTTGTTTGTAGTTTTCACTATTTTGTACTTGAGATAAGGGAAAATGGGAGATGAAATGGTTATACATGTAGATGTTGTGCAATTGGCTGTGCGGAACTAAAATTCAAATTACAACCGCATCACAACAAATCACAGTTCAATAAAATGGGGCACTATATGAAAATTAAAATGTAGTCCTTTCACGCACAAGACTTTTTTTGTTTGTGTTTAAAAGATTTTTTTTTTTTCTTCTATGGCATATTTATAAGTAAGTCAACTTTGTAACACAATATCTTCCGTTGAATAATAGATATAGAAGAATTTAAAGGAAGGTATATGTTAAAAAAATGAAGTTTTTAACCAAGAAAAAAATATATAAAAAGATGCAGTATTTTTAAAACAGAAAAACATTTGGGTATTTTTCAAATTTGTACTTAGTTAAGTTATGCATATACAGTTTTGTTTGGAATATATAAAACTGAAATATGTATATAAAATAAATAATTAAAAGTTCCGTTCCCATGGAGGTGGAGGCTCTGTGCAGCTGTTCCTTCGGGACCCCCACAGCCGACACTGACTAAGACCAAATTGGTCTTTGGCTCACACGCCATTACACATTCTATAATTACAAAGAAGAATAACTAGGGACCTGCCTAAGCTGTTCCTTCCTTACATTTGGTGTCACATATCAGCAACAACTTCCGATGAAAACTCCTCTGCTTTCATGGCTTTTCTTGCTCCGCATTTGCTATGTTTCGCTCACCTTCCATACATTTGTGGTCTCTAGCCATTGTCCCGGCGATCAGCAATCTTTGTTGCTACAATTGAAGAACACCCTCACATTTCACCCTTCAAAATCTCAAAAACTTGTGAACTGGAAAAATGGCTCTGACTACTGCTCTTGGGAAGGAGTGTCCTGCAAAGAGGGTTGTGTTTCTAATCTGGACTTGAGCAGCGAGGCGATTACTGGTGGACTTGATCATTCCAGTTCTCTTTTCGGTCTGAAGTCAATCGAGAACCTGAATTTGGCTTACAACAAGTTCAACTACACTCGGATTCCTTCCGAGTTCAAGCAGCTAACAGGTTTGAGGAATCTGAACTTGTCGAATGCTGGCTTTGCGGGGCAGGTTCCTATTGAGATTTCACACCTTACCGAACTCTATTGGCAACCTCAAAATGTTGTCCAACATAGATATTTCGGGGTGCAATTTCACTGGATCAATTCCATCCTTCAGTATGGCAAAGAATCTAATCTTGATAGATCTTTCTTACAATCAGCTAACGGGTCAGATTAATTCCTCGCACTGGGAAAACCTGACTAATCTGGTGAATCTCGACTTGGGAGGCAATCTACTTGATGGGACTATTCCGTCATCTCTGTTTTCTCTTCCCATGCTGCAATATTTAGATCTTTCTTACAATCTACTTGATGGGACTATTCCGTCATCTCTGTTTTCTCTTCCCATGCTGCAAGAGTTAGGCCTCTCTAACAATCACTTCTCTGGCCAGTTACCTGAATTTGGTAATTTTTCTTCCCTAGACTTCCTTGATTTGAGTAGCAATAGTTTGGAAGGGCCTATACCCATGTCCATCTTTAATCTACGAGGGCTTAGAATACTCTTTCTTTCTTCAAACAACTTCAGTGGGTCCTTTCCGCTTAATGATATTCAACAACTGAAAACTCTCTCTCGTCTTGATCTTTCATACAATAGCTTGCTAATTAATTATGACAGTTCCAATTCCTCCTACTCCTTTCCTCAACTTTTCACATTGAAATTAGCTGCTGGAAAGTTGAGAACCTTTCCTGATTTCTTGAGAAATCAATCAGATTTATTCACTTTGGACCTATCCCTAAACCAGATCCGTGAAATACCCAACTGGATTGGGAAGTTGAGTGGTCTTAGAAAACTAAATCTTTCTTGCAACTCTCTGGTATATCTACCAGGTCCTTTCCTCAATCTTACTTCTCATTTGGATGTGCTTGACCTTCATTCCAACCAGCTTCAGGGACCAATTCCAATGCTTCCACCATCTGCCATTTATCTGGATTACTCAAGAAATAATTTCAGCTCAAGCATACCGGCAGACATTGGTGATTTCCTTATGCACACTGAGTTCTTCTCTCTTGCAAGTAATCACATCCACGGGATCATTCCAGAATCAGTATGCAAGGCGACATCTTTTGAGGTTCTTGATTTATCCAATAATTCTCTAAGCGGAATGGTTCCCCAATGCTTGACTGCAATAAGCGGGGCTCTTGCAGTACTTAATTTAAGGAGAAACAAACTTTCTGGCACTCTTCCTGATAATTTTCCTGAGTACTGTGGTCTACAAACTCTAGACCTCAATGGCAATGTGATTGGTGGTCAGTTCCCAAAATCTCTAGCCAACTGCACAATGTTAGAGGTGTTAAACCTGGGAAACAATCAGATAACAGATGTCTTTCCATGCTCATTGATGAACACATCCAGCTTGCGTGTGCTTGTCTTGCGTTTCAACAAATTTTATGATCGCATTGAATGCCTCGAGACTAATAGTGCCTGGCCAAAGCTTCAAATTATTGACATAGCTCGCAACAACTTTACTGGCGAAATACCAGGAACTTTTTTTAAAACGTGGCAAGCAATGATGGCTGACGAAGATGAAGCCGTGTCAGATATTAATAACCTCCGATTTGAAGTTTTAAGCGAGGTATACTATCAGGATAGTGTAACAGTTACCACCAAAGGTCTAGAGATGGAATTGGTAAAGATCTTAACAGTCTTCACCTCAATTGACATCTCCTGCAACAATTTTAATGGATCAATACCTGAGGAAGTGGGAAAGCTCAAATCACTTCATGGCCTAAACTTGTCCAGTAATGCTCTCACAGGCGCAATCCCATCATCACTAGGTAATCTACGACAGCTTGAGTCCTTAGACCTTTCGGACAACAAATTGAGCGGAACGATTCCATCACAACTTTCCAAACTTAATTTCCTCGCATTCCTAGATCTGTCGAGCAATCAACTTGTCGGGAAGATTCCAACCGGCACTCAGATTCAGTCTTTTTCAGCAGATTCTTTCGCAGGCAATAAAGGATTATATGGGCCACCGTTAGATGACGGACCACCAAGGTTGCCACCAACATCAGAAGGCAAACATTCTAATTCTGCGCACGGAATTGATTGGGATCTGATTGCTGCTGAAGTTGGATTTGTTGTTGGCTTTGGAGTTGCGGTCGGGTCACTTGTGTTGTGCAAGAGATGGAGTAAATGGTATTACAAAACAATGTATAAAATCCTTGTTAAGATATTCCCTCAGCTTGAAGATAGAATTGGTCCTCACCGAAGACATGTCCACATAAATCAGAGGTTCGGACGCTGAAGTTAATGATCATGGGGAACAATGCAGCTGGACCTCAAGCTATGCCTGGGGAATTTGAGATCCAACAAATAAGAAGTTTGCTTTTTGGTTTTACCTTATAAATTTGTGTATGTTCTAGTTATATTTGTAATAGTTTATTGTGTATCTTTATGCTTTGTTTTCAATAAACTTCCTCGTACTGTCGAGGTTCTTGAAGTTAGCGTAATTTGATAAACCGAAAAGAGTGTACTACATGTAATGTATTATTTATTCGAATTGTGTAGTACGATGTCCAAACCAACTCCACCCAAAAGAGTGTGCTACAGAGAAAATCTTGACTTCTGAATTGCGATATGTTTTAACATCTTGCCATTCAATTTTAAACTCATCATATCCAATTTATTTTTCACCTCAATTTATAAGAGAGCAAACCAACGCTTTTTGTTTCAGAATTTCCTCACCAACTTTTATGTATGAGATTGCACCAAAAGGCAAAAGCCAACCCTCTCAGGTAACAAGAAGAAATGAAAAACTCAACCGCTTTAACAAAATCGGCAAACTACGGTTCAATCAGTATTCTCCCTTTCATGCCGCAGCACAATGAAATACTCATCTGCTTTTACCTGGTTTTAGGATGAACCTCAACTTCAATTATAGGACAAAAACTTCTATCGTTTAAGACTTTATGTTGACAAATGCGAAGTATCGATCGCGATGATTAGGTCTTCCATATTAACACTTAACTACTAAAAGAGAGGATTAACACTTAATAGGATTTGAATTGGGCGTGTTCAGCTACCCAGATAAATCCTCCACAGAGTAGACTACGACAGTCACAATTCCACGATACCATAGTTACATACAATACATGAGTTTTTCGGAGAACATATTTCTCTTGCTACCCAGAAAATCAACATGAGCATACACAAACCATTCTGTTTTTCTTCCACCTATAACGGTATGTATGTATGATCGACTATATATGGCCTTCGTCAGGCAAAAACTAAAATAGGAGTAACATGTAGATTGCAGATATGCCTAGACTACTTCAAAGTGAATTAGAGTCAATCAAATCATAAACCTGAGTAATGCACTGATAATTTCTGGTTTGGAATCTCTGACGCTCAGGGAATAAGCAAAATGCATGCAACAAAGCCTCCATTGTTAACCTGAAATAACAACAGTATATCAAGTTTAATTTTCTTTTCATTGGAATCCTGGGTAAACATAATTCTTTCAAAAAGATCGGACGCAAATGACAATATCTTACAGATTTGTAATTTCATATTGTGAACTAGCACCGCAACAAAATATTTACATGTATATTGCATAGTATTTCTAAATGCTTACCAACTGGTAGCATTAGCTATTATATTGCAGTGTAAACCTCCTTCTGAATGAATGAAGCCGAGTGATATCTCCCACAAATATGAAAAACTTGTTGGAATCAATGTTTTTCTCTGAAGCTTTGGCCCTTACCAAAGACAAAATCTTCGATTAATGACTCAAGTCCACTAAAACAAGTCTAGTATTTCCAAATTCTATAACTTTCTCAACAATAATATCAGATGCCTCTGCAAGGTCAAATTAAAAATCTGCTGTTGAAATGGAAGGAAATGCCAGAGTGGAAGCATCGTTTAGAGAACCATCACCGCTTTTGATTCCTTACCAGATATTTCAGAAAGTAAACCTGTTCCTTTCAAAGTGGTTTCCTTTTCTTCAGTAATTTGAGAAGCATTAGAATCCGGTACACTCTTCGAAGTTGATTCAGTATTGGCAGGACCATCTGTTTTCTTTAAGAACTTCATTATACCTAGTTGAATTTTTGCACCGTGGTTCTTCTGACCAAAATAACCATCGGGAGATGTATCTAACAGACCAAGTCCACTATATGCATCAACGGATTGAACATCACTCTCACTCTGGCAACAAGTAGTTCTAGAAAACCCTTCACTCAGTTCTTTCTTCTGCAGCACTCTATTCACAATCGCCGCCGCTTTCCCGCCTTGCACGTTTCCTTCATGGCCCGTTCGCTTCACATTCCGCAATATACAAAGCTTGGCAGGAAGATCAAGCACCACAGCATGAACATCAATTGGGAAATACCACCAAGCTTCACAAAATCATCCCTTTGTTCTTCCTCTGCATTACACCTATCTATAAACACACTCTTCCCATCCTTCAACGCATTCATCCCTTTCGTTCCGGCATTACCATTTTTGATAGTATCCTACAAAAACATAAAATATGAACATATAACACCATAAAACAAGAACCCAAATGAATAGAAATCCGGAGTACCATACTACGTACTGAAAATAGCAATCTTGAGCCCACTGCGACATTTCATCGAACACAGTGTGTGCACAGAGATATACCTGGCAAACGCGAACCCAAGGGCCAGTGGAGCGCATGACATGTTCGCAGAAGGTAGACTTGCCGCTTCCAGGCGCACCCACCAATATTACTACGACAGGCTTTCCTTGTTTTTCTTCCTCCGTCAAAAGCGCATACAGAATCACCGAAGGCGACGACGACCGAGAATGGTAAAACGCGGCGTCTTGGAGAATGGGCGTACCATTGGCTGTTTCGATTTGGATTTTATCCATATATTAGCCCCGCATGCGCTCATGCGTATACGAGAAACATTTTTTAATATGAAAACTAATGAAAAGTACAAAAAGTAAAAAAAAAAAAACTTTAGTTTTCATCAAAAAATGACAAATAAAAATATAATAAATAGTACCATAAAAAAATAAAATATAGTTTTTCGTTAAAATTGAACAGTACTGGAGTGTTTCGTTAAAACCCACTTTTTTTAATCACAGACCTGCCCTTTAAAGATGGGTTTGCTTTAATTATTTTTCTAATTGTTTAACATTGTTATTTGGTGAGAAATTTGTGAGGACCTTTCCTTATCATATTAGGCATCTAAATTTTCGACCTTTCCTTATCATATTAGGCATCTAAATTTTCTTATCCTTTTCTTTTTCAATCGTCTTCCTGTGATAATTTTTTCTATAATTGTGTTCCGTATTCCGGTAGCCTACAACATGTTAAATCTATAAAAATTATAAACTTGATAATTACGTTCATAGCAGAAAGGTCTATACATACAATCGTGTTTACTTGGTGTACAAGTAAGGATCTCTTCAAATTACGAATATAATCAGAACCAGATTACAATATTAATTGCTAAACCTTAAGAGAGACAGAATTCCTTGTACAAGGCTCCTTCTCTAACATCCCGGCAAACTAGATGGTCAAGAGGCGACAAGTTTGGACCGTAGAAGAAGAAACCATGGTTTAGATAGACCTTTTGTCAAGAGATTTGCAAGTTGATCCAAGGATGGGATGAAATGAACTTTGTGAGTACCAAGCTTAACATGTTCACAAACAAAATGATAATCTAACTCAATATGCTTTGTGCAAACATGAAACACCCGGTTGGCTGCGATATACTTAGTATTGAGATTATCACCAAAGTTCATGAAGTAAGTAGGACGCCCAAAGAGATTCGGTACAGGTGTGAGCAAGAGCACGATACTCAGACTCCACACTACAATGAGAAACAGTAGGACGTTTTGTAGAACTCCATGATATGAGATTCGGACATAGAAATAAAAGATAGCCAGATGTCGATTGATGAGTGTCAGTACAAGCCCAATTTCATTGGAATAACCTTGAAGAATGAGGGGACCATGGTGAGGCCAAAAAATAAAACCAAGTCCACCATAAAATTAATTGACAATATGAAAAGTAACTCAATTACTATAAGCACATGCGGTAGCGTCACTTCTTTCTTCGATGTGGGATTGATACTCCAAGTCCACCATGAAATTGAAGAAACTTGCACAAGGTTAGAGTAGATTTTCCAGTCTCCTTTGTTAGTGACAACATATCTACCTTTGCCTAAAGGGCAGGAAGATAGTCTAAGGGAAACCAGGGTTGTTGGGGTATGACACATCGCATCGCATTGGACCTTTTTTGACCGTTTAGGCAGAATATTAATCCAACTCCAAAGACTCCAAGAAATATGTACCACACAACGACTCCTTTCCCTTGTCTAGACTCTAAATTGGTATGGAACTCCAATCATTGCCCTTATTAATTTATCTTTGTGTATGTGTTTGTTTCCCTCGATTTTTAGCCGTGTATTTTGGTGCGAAACTGTTTTACGAGTTCGGGCAAGTTAGGTATTATTCATGATTGTGCTCGGTAAAAAAGGTTAAGTAAGCGTTTTTGGAGAAAAAAAATTTGAGATACTTCTTTGGAAAATACTTTCTAGTACTTGTAAGGAAGCACTTGGGAGTTTTGATAAAAAAAAAATCAACTAGTTTATAATTAAAGCACTTGTAACAAAATCGTTTATGAACAAAATATTTCCTACAATAATAGTCCCTGAACACTCGGTCTTTTTTTATGTGCACATCATAGTAAGCAAAACAACTAATAAGCACAAAACTCCACGGCTAAACGTCAAACTTTACCGACAAGATTGCATGGCTTTTGCTATTTACTAACAATGACACTCACATCAGCTTCAAAATGGCCCTCTACCAGTGGTGGAGAGAAGTGACGTCCTTGCATGACGCAGAGAGTTCAAATTCCGTCAGTGACAAACTAATTTTAACTTAACGGCAATATTGCTCAACTAAACAAAAAAAAAAAGAAAAAAAAACAAATAAACAATAATTTGTCCTTCTTTTCCAAAAAAAAAAATGCTAAGGAGACTCTCTTACAAATGCAAAGTACACATAATTTGTCATTCTTTTCCAAAATAACTCATGTGCGAAGTACACATAACTTGTGTTCAAGATTAATATTTCAGACATTTCAACTAGTGTCGCCCTCATCTCTCCCCTTTGCATTTAATAATCACAAAGGGCATCAAAATGCCTTTCATTCCTCTCTGCTCTTTAGGCACCTTTGCCTTTCCTTGTTTTAAGTCTGCTTTTCTTTTTGCTATGCAGCGAAAACAACGTTCCCCTTCATATGAACCACATAATTTTTTAATTTATTATGAGGTTAAACCCATCTTCTCTCTTTAATGTAGATAATATCATTTGTTCCAAGAAAAAAAATTCATAAGAGTATACTTACAAATTTATTGGAGTCAAGGGATCTCAATGCACCTCTCTTGGCTCCGCTACTGAAAACAAGTCATTGCAAAACACATGATTTATTTTAGATAGAACGCTTAATGAGTTGGTATGACAAATCACTTAAATTTTAATTCATATGACAAATTTAAAAAAAAAAGTGTGTGGAAGTTCGTATAACATTTCAAATTTTTTTTCCTAATCTAACAATTCTACAGTGTCATATATAAATCCAAGTATATCAATTAGTATCTTTCATGCGACAAATTTCCACTTGCCACATTGCCGGTAGTACTACATTGACTCTTAAGCAATAATACTACAGTTTCTTTCTCCCCAAACACGCTTTTTAATCCTTTTTGTTGGTTTTATTGAAATTATTTAATCTGATGATCTAAGATAAAAAGATGTATGTCAAAGGAGAGTTTTATTACAACAAAACACAGCTTACAACACAGCCCCAACACAAACCATAATTACAATTAAAAAAACGGCCCAAAACAAAGAAAAACTAGAATAAAGGCCCAGAAAACAAACAGCCATCGTCCCCCTCGGAAACAGGGCTTTCAGCTGATTCCCATCCTCCATCCAGTAGCGCCTCCCCATATGCCACCTCCAACCCCGCAATTGCTCAACAACTGGAGCACATCCACAAACTAGGGATAATCGGCAACCAAGTGAACGGAGCCCGATTATCGAAATGAAGTTCGTGGATGTCGGAATCAACAGACAACTAGGAGAAAGTGGTGGTGGTTGTAACACCTGAGCCGGTGAAGACATCGGAGCTCTACACACAATCTCCCAAAGAAACATGGCTGACGAACAGATCAAGGGTGAACAGAGAAGAGGTTTACGTTCAAGAGAAAAGGAACTAGGAAGGCCAAAGTGAAAATTGGGAAGAGATAGTAGTAGAGGCAGGGAGAAAAGAAGGAGAAGAAAGAAAAAAAACACACGGCAACCGACCCCCGCAGAAGCTAGGATTGATGCCACCGGAAAAGCCGAAATTCGAAAAACTCACAGGCAGTGAGAAACATTATCAGGTCAGAGAAAGATAAAAATAATGCGGTTATTATTTTTCAAATCACTAATCATAGTAAAAAAATTAAAAAAAGTTATAATCCCCACTAAACAGCAAGGTCAAGACTTCATAGTTTATAAGTCAACATATCAACCCATTAATTAACGTCACAATTTCACAATGACTTGTCTCATCTAATGGGCCAGGATTTGTTGTCTCCAAATTTATATCTTGTCCATATTTTTTTTTCTAATTTTTCTGACACGTGTTATTTGCCTTTGACTCAAATTTAACCGTTTTAATTTTTTTAATTGTGTAAATTATATAAAACTACTTCAATTATGAATCGAATTACAATATTTCCTACAAAATTGAATCACAATATTTCTAGTACTTGTAAAGAAGCACTTAACGTGGATCCTTTTGTGGTCTTGCTCTGCAATGACATTTTGTGGCCTCGCATTTATGCGATGACCTTTGTGGTTGTCTATACATTTTGTTGCATGTGTTTGTAACAGATCTGTATTGATGACGGTACGTGGGGTTAGGACAGTATTCGTGGTTGCCGTATAGGGGTCTACTATTATTTGTTGTATTGCGCAAATTCACTTCAGATCAATTCCTTGGTCGCTGAAGTTTATGTACCTAACTAGTCACCCTTGTATCTGTTTGTGAAGTTTGAATGAAATACAATATCGTCCCTGTTAAAAAAAAAAGGCACTTGGGAGTTCTAATAAAAATTCAATTTGTTTCTAATTAAAGCACTTTTAACAAAATCGTTTATGAACAAAATATTTCCTACAAGAATATAGTACTTGAGCACTCGGTTTTTTTTTTTTTTTATGTGCAAATCATGGTAAGCAGAATAACTAATGAGCACCAAACTCCACGGCTAAACGTCAAACTTTATCGACAAGATTGCATGGCTTTTGCTATTTACCAACAATGACACTGACATCAGCTTTCAAAATCATCCATAATTAAAATAACAAATAAACAATAATTTGTCCTTCTTTTCCAAAAAAAAAAAAAAGAAAAGAAAATGCTAAGAAGACTCTCTTAGAAGTACAAAGTACACATAATTTGTCATTCTTTTTCAAAATAACTCATGTGCAAAGTACACGTAACTTGTGTTCAAGATTAATATTTCAGACATTTCAACGAGGGAGTGCAAAGTACACGTAACTTGTGTTCAAGATTAATATTTCAGACATTTCAACGAGGGAGGAGGATTCTCTTTCCTTCCCTCCCCTTCTATTTGAACGATCACGGTTAAGCCACGTCAACATCTTATATTGATTTTTTTATAAAAACAATAAGACAAAAAGTAATATGTGAGAGGAGGGGAGGGAAGGGGATGAGAATATGAGAGGAGATAATCCTACTCCTTCAACGAGTGTCAGTGGCGGAGCCAGGATTTCTTGTAAGGAGGGGCCTTACACAAGTATAGAAGAAGATAAAATGAATAGTGAATATAAATTTACTAATGTAAAACAGCAGAACATATATTCAAATAATTAAGTAGTCAAAATTAACATATGCATATATAAATTTTATTTATTTATAGTAATTATAATTATTCTCAATGAATTTCATATTTTGAAGTCATTGCATGATACTGGAAGTATTATTAAACTCAATAGATAGAATTACTAAAAATTTTGCAAACCCTAAAACTCAAGTAAGAGGTAGGATAAAATAGAAACAAATGTTTTATAGAGAATAATAGAGTTTCATAAACCTGTTGTTCTTTATTCAATAAATTTGGCATTTGGAATGACTAAATATATGAAACTCAAGAAGAATAGGGATGACTCTATCTGTGCTTGAGTGAAAGACGATTTTTTTAATTAAAAGTGAATAATGAGTTTTAATTTAGTGTCATTGGTTTGTGATAAATGACCATTTGAAATATTATACTTAATTTTGGGATAAGATTGAGATGAAAAGATAGATAGATGATTGGATTTTTGTGTTAGGTGTTAAGAAGGATTGCAAAGCAATAGATATAGGTGTAATAATAATTCCTTTTTTTTTCAAGTTAGGGTAGGCCTAGAACTACCCTAGTCCTCATGTGCCTCTGCCAGTGACGAGTGTCGCCCTCATTTCTCCCCCTTTGCATTAATAATCACAAAAGGCATCAAAATGCCTTTCATTCCTCTCTGCTCTTTAGGCACCTTTGCCTTCCTTGTTTTTAGTCTGCTTTTCTTTTTGCTATGCAGTGAAAACAACGTTCCCTTTCATTTCAATCACATAATGTTTAACTCATTATGAGGTTAAACCCATCTCCTCTTTTTAATGTAGACAATATCATTAGTTCCAAGAAAAAAAAATTCATAAGAGTATACTTACAATTTATTGGGGTCAAGGGATCTCAATGCACCTCTCTTGGCTCCGCTACTGAAAACAAGTCATTGCAAAACATGTAATTTATTTTAGATGGAACACTCAATGGAGTTAGTATGACAAATCGCTTAAATTTTAATTCATATGACAAATTAAAAAAAAAAGTGTAGAAGTTCGTATAACATTTCAAATTTTTTTCCTAATCTAACAATTCTACAGTGTCATATATAAATCCAAGTATATCAATTAGTATCTTTCATGCGACAAATTTAAAGCCTAAAGTAGTACTACAATGACTCTTACGTAATAATATGTCGCTATTGATGACATTATAGTAATATAACATACAGTTTCTTTCTCCCCAAACACGCTTTTTAATCCTTTTTGTTGGTTTTATTGAAATTATTTAATCTGATGATCTAAGATAAAAGGATGTATGTTGGAAAAGATAAAAATAATGCGGTTATCATTTTTCAGATCACTAATCACAGTAAAAAAATTAAAAAAAAAGTTATAGTCCCCACTAAACAGCAAGGCCAAAACTTCAGAATTTATAAGTCAACAAATCAACCCATTAATTAACATCACAATGTCAGTGTGACTTATCTCATCTAATGGGCCAGGATTTGTTGTCTCCAAATTTATATCTCGTACATATTTATTTTCTAATTTTTCTGACACGGGTTATTTGTAAGGGTGGACAAAAGAGTATAGGAACCGCAGGTCGGGATGGGTAATCACGGTTCGGGATAGATACGGGCCGATTCCTAATATTTTAGAGAACAAACTGGCAGGCCGGGCCAGGCCCTTTTCATTTACGAGGTGGCCCGAGTCCAGATACTCAGAAAAATGGGTACCCGGGTCAACCCATTTCTAATTACAATGAACGGCTGAGATTGAATGATAACCTATCATCCAATCTCAACCGTTGGTTTCAACCCTAGTTTCTACTTGAGTCCAAGGTTCCAGAATTCACTCTCGCAGTCTCAACTGCCTCTCTATCTCCCACAGTCTCTCTCTATCTCTCTCTCCAAACCTTCTTCTTCTTCAAGTTCTTAATCCCAGCTGGGTTAACCAGTTTTTGATCTTTGTCACTCTCTCAGCCTCCGGGATTTCAATGTTCTCTTCCATTAGTGAGTCGGAGACGCTGTGGCACGGCGACCAAATCAGCATGGCAGTGGTTCTGGAGGGAGAGTTTGAAGGTGACGGAGACCCCAAACCCAAATTTCTCCAGCGAAACCATCTTCTTCCCCTCGTAAGACCTCGCAGCCATGGATTTACTGCAACACCAGAAGGGTAGCAGCATCTATCTTGGTGCCGACGCACTCAGAGGTAAACTTCTCACTCTCCCTTGTCGATTCATGCTCAGGTATACCATACAAGAAAAATCTTCAAATCTTAATTGAATTCTTGAATAAATTGAATATGTGAAGTTTGCATCTCATGTGCCATGTTTATGTTTGCAAGCCCATGGTATATTCGAATCCAGCAGCCTTCAAGGGCAAATGGACCTGAGTTGTGAGGCTCAGATCCATTACATGAAAGGTATATAAGTCAAAGACCTAAGTTTGCTGGCATTCTGCACTCTGCTGGCGGTGGTGGGGGCCTGTACTTTCAAGATGCAGCAATGGCGGAGATCGAGAGTGCCAAAGAAGAAGAGGGAAAAAAAAAGGAACCCGTGGACCCGGCTTGTTTTAAACGGGCCGGGTTAGGTTCGATTCTTGTATTAGATTTTGTTGTACCCGGCTCAGCCTGGCCCGTTTCTTTTGAACTCGGGTCTGGTCTGGTCCCTCAAAATTGGGCCAGCCCTAGTTATTTGTCTTTAACTCAAATTTAACCGTGTTAACTTTTTTAATTGGGTATATTACATAAAATTACCTTAATTATGGGTCGAATCACAATCTTATACCTCATGTTTTAAAAATTACAATGTCATACTTTATCTTACGAATTTGTTGCAATATCGCACATCTGTCAATTTTTCTGTTAATTTCTCTATTAAATGCTGACATGATTTGAGATGAAACCCACTCTTTTAGTCTAGGTAGATTAAAAAATTAATTAAATATTAAACATTAAAAATAAAATAATTTAAATTTTCTTTATAGAAATGTGGGACCCACCCCTTACAAACTCATCACCCTCACCAAATTAATCTCTGTAACCAAACACCCCACAATCTCCATGCCAATTTCCTCCATGTTCATCCTCCGTCACCGCTCAATCATTCATATCCAGAAAATCGATTTCAATACCCAGAAATCGAATTCATATCCATATCCCCTGGTTAGTTCTATGGATAGAAATGATCGAGTTCGGGTGATTTGGGTTCGGTTTGTCCAAATCGAGCGAGATCCGTGGCAGGAAGACGAGGAGAGAGGAGAGGCGCGACGAAATTGAGACCGATTCGCAGTCCGACAAGCTCAGGGTGGCGTCTAAGGCGGAGGGGGATGAGGACAGAGATTTCGAGCTCCTGTGAAGGAAATGCTTCAGAGATTGTGAGTATGATCGCTTATGCAGAACTTCTATGATACCGAAATGAACAAGAAGCTACTGGTGAAGAAGAATGGAAGCATCAAGCGTGTGGTTGTGGATCTGATCAACAGAGAGGAGCTTTAGATGGAAGACAACTACTAATAAATATAGGGAATAATGGACTGGCATTTTGCCATATGCAATCCGATGCTATGCTTGCTTTTGGGGACCATCTGCATTGTTTTCTTAGTATCGAATTATGTAAATTGGTAATGAAATGAATGGGGATATGGATATGAAGTCGATTTCTGGATATGAATCATGGTTGTGGGGGGTGTTTGGTAATTTGGTGAGGATGATGAGTTTGTAAGGGGTGGGTCCCACATTTCTATAAAGAATTTTTTTTATAATTTTTAATTAATTTTTTAATCCTCTTGAACTAAAGAATTGGCCTTACCTCAAGCCACGTTCGCATTTAATAAAGAAAGAGTGGTACTAAACTCACTCTATTGTTTTATCTTTACACTTACATTATATTCCCATCTACTATAAAAAAGTAAATAATAACATCACTCTTTTTCCACCCACCATTATTCCAATTATAACATTTTAAATATCTTTAAGTTCTTTAAATTTTACTTTTTGTAATATGTATATATAAATCTATATACGTATATATACATGTACATATATTTTATCTCAAGAAAAAAAACCAAGCATGGGACATATTCAGCAGTAATTCAAACAACAAACAAGAATCCATCAAAGCAAATATGGAAGGTCCGCAATCACCTCTTTTCTAGGTCAAGATAGAAGAAGGACGGAGATGGCAAAAAATATACTGGTACATATATATCATCATAAAAAACCAAGTCAGAGTACCAATTAAAGATTGAATATCAAACTATGGACAAGAAATATGAGTATGTCAATGCATTGCTGCACTTTTGTGTATGTGCAGTGAAAATTACTTTGCTCGCTCTCTTATTCTTTTTGTTGGATTGAGGGTTGTGTTCTGAAGATATTTGAGAGAGAAAAAGGAACCGAAGGGAGGCAGATTGACCTTCAAAGACAGAACTCTCACCACTCGCTGCAAAAAAAATCAGACTCCAAAACCGCAACAACACCACGACCCCCAAAATTTCAGCTGTGCCAACACCTATGCCCTACCTCATGCCACCCTTCGCAGCACGGTCATAGCCTCACAACCACCCACTCGCACGACTCCACCCATATATTCCCCTTCACTGTACACAATCTCCATTCCGTCAGAATTAGATTAAGGCTGTCATTCGTCATGAGAGAAAAGAATTTGAAGAGGGAGGAGCTGGCATCGACGCCAGAGTTAGGGAAGCGTGCGGGTGTGGACTGGTTGGGCTTGTACAGTAGGGTGGGTTTTTAAATTATTTTTTGCTATTTCAACTAATGATAATGTGGCAAAATGATAGTAGTTATTGTTTAAGTCTTTAAATGTCATTTTATAAGAAGAGATATTTGACATTGGCATTTATATTTTAAAGTGGGTGGAGTGATAAGACAGTCACTCTAAAGAAATTGACAAAAAAATTGATGGACGTGCGATATTGTAACAAATTTGTAAGATAAGATATGACATTGTAATTTTCAAGACATAAAAGTATAAAATTGTGATAAAGTAGTTTTGTGTAATTTAGGATTTC
Source organism: Crataegus laevigata (assembly GCA_963580275.1). Lineage (NCBI taxonomy): Eukaryota > Viridiplantae > Streptophyta > Magnoliopsida > Rosales > Rosaceae > Crataegus > Crataegus laevigata. Next base: position 7,755,206 of record OY756952.1, on the reverse strand, counting down.
TAATTCATTAAAGGAAACCAAAACAATAAACACTACAAAACCCAACGCAGGAGCTCCTTCCAATCTTTTCCAAACAACCAGTAACCCCAACAATCCCAACCCAGTCGTCGCAGTCGACGACAATTCTCACCGTCGTTGAAGCTTCTTTCCACTCTCTCTTTCTATCTCTCACCGGCGGAGCCGCATAGGATAATCGAGGCGAACCTTGCTGTCGATTAAGATCTCGCAGTTTATTGTTATCGATTCGATTCAAATCGAGTTTATATGGATCGACCATATCTCTTCCTAGCTTCCTCAAGCCAAAATTTACATGAAATTTGTTGTTTGACGGGCTGGGTCGATCACGATTGGGTATTTGAACAGACAAAAAGTGGCGAGGAGAGAGGAAATGAGGTTTCGCGGGGACGAAGAGTTCTCTAGGTGAAGGATTGGTGTTGATGGGTTAGTTTGAGTGGTGATTGTCTTCTTTTTTTTTTTTTTTTCTTTTTTTTCATCAAGTTTATTTATTTATTTGATATTATTAAATGTTGACACTGTTAATCTGGGAGTTAATTATAGACACGAAAAATTAGAAAGGGGACTTGCACGAAACACAAATTGGGGACAGCAGATCCCTTATGTTGGCGAGAATAATCTAAAGCAAACCCTAAAAAGCACCTACGTTTGAGTAGGTGGAAATTTCCGGAGGTGATGCTTGCTTCGCCAAGTCATTTGCCCCCACGGCCACGGTTACCCGCTTTTAGTTTTGTCCCTATAGTCCTTGCCCCCACGGCCACGGTCACCCGCTTTTAGTTCTTCCTGCGGGTTACGGACTTGCAGATATGGGATTTGGGAGGGAGAAGACTTCAAAGTCAAGCCACAAGTTTACCATGCCTATTAAAGTTGCCACAACCATTCTCAGTTTTTCACAACTTAATTTCCCTAAGCTTCTCTCTAAACATCAAAATATTAAAGTTTATCCAAGATGAAACCTCTCTTCCCACTCCCATATTTCTTCCTCCTGTTCTTCATTATCACTAATACTTTCTGTGTTAACATCGCGGCTGCAGTCCGCGGTCGGTGTCACGAAGACCAGCAATTGCTCCATCTGAAGAAAAGCCTCGCCTTTGCTCCTGAGTCATCTGAGTATCCTGTTTCATCCCAGTTTATATCATGGAATTCAAGTACCGACTGCTGTTCTTGGGCTGGTGTTACTTGCAATACCAGCGGCAGCGTTGTTGGTCTTGACATTAGTAGCAAAAACATCTCCGGTGGCATTGACAACTCGAGCACTCTCTTCCATCTTCAACATCTTCAAAGCCTCAACTTGGCTGATAACTCTTTTGTTAACGGCTCTCGCATTCCACCATCAATCGGAAAGCTTACCAACTTGAGGTATCTAAACTTATCTGATTCTGGTTATTCCGGAAAGATTCCCATTGAGATTTCACGCTTGACAAGGTTGGTTGTCCTAGATATTTCTCTATGTAGACATCGGTGTGCCACCAAACTTGAGAGCCCAAATTTAAGCATGCTCTTTCAGAACCTCACAGAGATTACAGAGCTATATCTTGATGGGATAAATATATCAGCACAGGGGAGTCAGTGGTGCCAAGCAATATCATCTTCACTCCCAAATCTGAGGGTGTTGAGCATGTGTGGAAGCCAGCTCTCGGGTCCTTTTTGTCAGTCCCTCGCAAAACTTCAGTCTCTCTCGGTGATTCAATTGGATGGTAATGACATCTACGGTCCAGTTCCAGGATTCTTTCCCAAGTTGACTTCTTTGAGTCTTCGTAATTGCATTCTGAATGGAACATTTCCCAAAGAGATCTTTCAGGTACCTACTTTACAAGCTATTGACCTTTCCGGTAACATACATCTTCATGGTTCTTTTCCAGAATTTCTTAAGAACGCATCTCTTGGATTTGTGGACCTAAGCTACACAAAGTTTTCAGGGTTATTGCCTGACTCCATCGGCAACCTCAAATTGTTGTCCATTTTAAATCTTTATAACTGCAATTTTAGTGGATCAATCCCAAAGTCCATGGCAAACCTAACAAATTTGTTTTACTTGGACATGTCATCAAATATGTTTAATGGTTCGATTGATTCTATTTACTGGAAAAAGCTTGAAAATCTCGAATATTTAGCTTTGGATTCAAATTTACTCACTGGTAGTATTCCGTCATCTCTCTTTTCTTCTTCCTCCTTGTTGCAATTGACACTTTCCCACAATCGATTCTCTGGTCTACTCCATGAATTTTCCAATGTTGCCTATTCCACATTACTTAACCTTGATTTGTCTTTTAATTCTCTGAGTGGTATGATTCCCCAAAGCTTGTCTGCAATGAGAAAACTTCAAGTGCTTAACTTGAGGAGAAACAACCTTACTGGAAGTATTTCTGATTTCGAATTTCCTGAAAGTTTAGAGTTTCTAGAACTCAATCAGAATCAGATAGATGGTCAATTTCCAAAGTCTCTAGCCCAATGCGGTGAATTACAGGTTGTAAACCTTGAAAACAACCAAATAACAGATACCTTCCCATGCTTGTTGAGGAACATCTCCTCCTTGCGTGTCCTTGCTTTGCGGTCCAACAAATTTTATGGACGCATTGGATGTCCCGAGGAGACTAATGGAATGTGGTCAATGCTTCAGATCATAGACATAGCTCACAACAATTTTCATGGCGAAATACCAGGAACGTTTTTGAAAGCCTGGCAGGCAATGATAAATAACGAAGATGATAACCCGTCAATAATCCGCCTGCTTCCGTTTGAAGATCCTGGAATGATTCATTATCAGGAGACAATAACAGTAGTAAGCAAAGGTTTGGAAATCGAACTGGTAAAGATTCTAACTATCTTCACCACCATTGACTTCTCTTGCAACAATTTGAGTGGACCAATACCTAAGGAAATGGGAGAACTCAAATCATTACATTTGCTCAACTTGTCTAGTAATGCTTTTACTGGTGAAATCCCATCGTCATTTGGCAACATGCAACAACTCGAGTCCTTAGACCTGTCGCAAAACAAGCTGACTGGAAAAATTCCACCGCACTTGGCAAAGCTTACTTTCCTTTCATTCTTGAACCTCTCAAATAATCAATTGGTTGGAAGGATCCCAACCGGTCCTCAGTTTTCAACATTTACAAGGGCCTCTTTTATAGGTAACAAAGGATTACAGGGGCCTCCTTTGACAGTAGATAGCAAAGCAGGATTGTCACCACCACCAACATTGACTGAGAGTGATCGGAGTTCTAGACATGAGATTGATTGGGATCTGATTAGTGCTGAAGTTGGATTTATTGTTGGCTTTGGAGTTGCGGTTGGGTCACTTGTGTTGTGCAAGAGATGGAGTAAATGGTATTACAAAACAATGTATAAAGTCCTTATTAAGATATTCCCTCAGCTTGAAGATAGAATCGGTCCTCACCGAAGACATATCCACATAAATCAAAGGTTGGGACGCTGAAATTAATGATCATGGGGACCAATGCAGCTGGACCTCAAGCTATGCCTGGGGAATTTGAGATCCAACAAATAAGAAGTTTGCTTTTTGGTTTTACCTTTTAAATTTATGTATGTTCTAGTTATATTTGTAATAGTTTATTGTGTATCTTTATGCTTTGTTTTCAATAAACTTCCTCGTACCGTCGAGGTTCTTGAAGTTATAAACCCAAAAGAGTGTACTACATGTAATGTATTATTTGCTCGAATTGTGTAGTACGATGTCCAGACCAACTCCATCCATCATAATATTGACAAAGAAAATCTTGACTTCTGAGTTGTGATAGGTTTTAACATCTTGCCATTCAATTTTAAACTCTTCATATCCAGTACTACAACATCTAATGATTTATTTTTCACCTCAATTTATAAGATAGCAAACCAGCGCTTTTTGTTTCAGAATTTGCTCACCAACTTTTATGTCTGAGATCGCACCAAAAGACAAAAGCCAACCCTCTCAAGGAAAAAGAAGAAATGAAAAACTCAACCGCTTTTACAAAATCAGCAAACTACGGTTCAATCAATATTCTCTCTTTCATGTCAGCGCACAATGAAACACTCATCTGCTTTTACAAGAGTTGAGTCGCTCGCCCAATTTCAACTGGTTTTAGGATGAACCTTAACTTCAATTATAGGACAAAAACTTCTATTGTTTAAGACTTAAAGTTGACAAATGCGAAGTATCTATCGCGATGATTAGGTCTTCCATATTAACACTTAACTACTAAAAGAGAGGATTAACACTTAATAGGATTTGAATTGGGCACGTTCAGTTACCTGTAAATCCTCAACAGAGCAGACTACGACGGTCACATATGCACGATACCATAGTTACAAACAATACAAGAGTTTTTCGGAGAATATATTTCACTTGCTACCCAGAAAATCAACATGAGCATACACAAACCATTCTGTTTTTCTTCCACCTATAACGGTATGTGTATATGATCGACTATATATGGCCTTAGTCAGTCAAAAACTAAAATAGGAGTAACATGTAGATTGCAGATATGCCTAGACTACTTCAAAGTGAATTATAGTCAATCAAATCATAAACCTGAGTAATGCACTGAAAATTTCTGGTTTGGAATCTCTGACGCTCAGGGAATAAGCAAAATGCATGCAACATCAACAAAGCCTCCATTGTTAAACCTGAAATAACAACAGTATATCAAGTTTAATTTTCTTTTCAGTGGAATCTTGGGTAAACATAATTCCTTCAAAAAGATAGGACGCAAATGCCAATATCTTACAGAGTTGTAATTTCATATTGTGAACTAGCACCGCAAGAAAATATTTACATGTATATTGCATAGTGTTTCTAAATGCTTACCAATTGGTAGCATTAGCTATTATATTGCAGTGTAAACCTCCTTCTGAATGAATGAAGCCGAGTGATATCTCCCACAAATGTGAAGAACTTGTTGGAATCAATGCTTTTCTCTGAAGCTTTAGCCCTTACCAAAGACAAAAACTTCGATTAATGACGCAAGTCCACTAAAACAAGTCTAGAATTTCCAAGCTTATTCCTAAATTCTATAACTTTCTTAACAATAATATCAGATGCCTTTGCAAGGTCAAATTGAAAATCTGCTGTTGAAATGGAAGGAAATGCCACAGTGGAAGCATCGTTTAGAGAACCATCACCGCCAACAAAGCCTACAACTAGCTCTTTACCTTCCTTTGACTCCTTACCAGATTTTTCAGAAAGTGAACCTGTTCCTTTTAAAGAGGTTTCCTTTTCTTCAGTAATTTGAGAAGCATTAGAATCCGGTACACTCTTCGAAGTTGATTCAGTATTGGCAGGACCATCTGTTTTCTTTAAGAAATTCATTATACCTAGTTGAATTTTTGCACCGGGGTTCTTCTGACCAAAATAACCATTGGAAGTGTATCTAACGGACCAAGTCCACTATATGCATCAACAGAAGATTGAACATCACTCTCACTCGGGCAATAAGTAATTCTAGCAAACCCTTCACTCAGCTTAGGCAGTTCTTTCTTCTGCAGCATTCTATTCACAATCGCCGCAGCTTTCCCGCCTTGCACGTTTCCTTCATGGCCCGTTCACTTCACATACCGCAATAAGCACCACAGCATGAACATCAACTTGGGAACTACCACCAAGCTTCACAAAATCATCCCCTTGTTCTTTCTCTACATTAGACCTATGTATAAACACACACTTCCCATCCTTCAACGCATTCATTGCACTCTCTATACACTGCCCTTTCGTTCCGGCTTTACCATTTTTGATAGTATCCTACAAAAACATAAAATATGAACATATAACAGAATAAAACAAGAACCCAAATGAATAGAAATCCGGAGTACCATACTACGTACTGAAAATAGCAATCTTGAGCCCACTGCGACATTTCATCGAACACACTGTGTGCACAGAGATATACCTGGCAAACGCGAACCCAAGGGCGAGTGGAGCGCATGACATGTTCGCAGAAGGTAGACTTGCCGCTTCCAGGCGCACCCACCAATATTACTACGACAGGCTTTCCTTGTTTTTCTTCCCCCGTCAAAAGCGCATACAGGTTTTATGATCACCGAAGGCGACGACGACTTAGAATGGTAAAACGCGGCGTTTTGGAGAAAGGGCGTACCTTTGGCTGTTTCGTCGATATCCATGTCCATGTTTTGGAAGACTCTGCGAGGCACTTTTGTTCTGTTGCCGGTGCCTGGTGCTTGCGTAATGGGACACATGTCACACATAGTCGACCCGAAAATTGATAAGATCCGATTCAATTTGAATTTGATTCATATATATTAGCCTCTTCACAAGCAGTATTTTTTAATCCCAAGCCTTACGCGCCCTTTAAAGATGGGTTTGCTTTAATTATTTTTTTAATTGTTCAATATTTTTTTTTCGTAAGAAATTTGTGAGAACCTTTCCTTATCATATTAGGCATCAAAATTTTCTTTTCCTTTTCCTTTTCAATCGTCTTCTTATGATAATTTTTTCTGTAATTGTGTTAAGCCCTCCGTATTCCGGTAACCTACAACATGTTAAATCTATAGAAATTATAAACTTGATAGTTACGTTCATAGCACAAAAGCCTATACATACAATCGTGTTTACTTGTTGTATAAGTAAGGATCTCTTCAAATTAGGAATACAATCAGAACCATATTACAATTTAATTGCTAAACCTTAAGAGCGACTATTTCCTTGGACAAGACTCCTTCTTTAACATTGACACGCCCCGATCCCGATGTCCTGTAGACATCGGGATGGTCACGTGCTAGCCGACACCCGAGGGGCGACGCAAGTCATTTAGAATGCATAAAAACGAGAAATAAGAATTTAATGGAACATTAAGAAGCATTTAAGGAACGTGCTCAGAGCATACAACTAATTAGAATATTAGGAAAGAAATGATATAAAAATTGAATAAACAAAAGGAGTGGGTCCTACACTGAGAGGACTCGAAGATGCTGATGCAGAAGTGCCTTGATGCCGGGATTGCATGCCTTGATTCTAAACCCTAAAGGGGGCGCAAAACAAAGGTGAGTGGACCAATTTGATAGACATATAATAAAACAGTTATCAACATACTAACCCCCAAGTTTTATGAAAACAATATACCATATAATTATCACGATAAACATAGGTTTTCCGAAACCTAGAATGCCGTGCAATATCTCAATTCATAACTTGCCGTGCAGTATCTCAATTCATAACTCGCATATAATAATCACTAGTGTCAAATGTCCACATATATCCATCCAGGCCCTATGCCATCTCCCCGTCCCTGAGCATACAGTTAGAGGAAAGTATCACTTCAGGCCTTATGCCAGCTCCCCGTCCTTGTGCTAAATAGCCAGAGGAAACACACTCCAAGCCCTGTGCCAACTCCACCGTCGCCCGAGATGGACCGGAATCTATCCCTTCATTCCGCAGAGGAAATTGGGACCACTAGGTAATACAGAACCATTGCACATACATCTCATAAACATTCTCATAAACTCATGCTTCTCATGTATGCATTTCTACTAATAAAACATGCATTTTTAGAAAGGGTCCACTCACAGTACTTCGCTGTCAAAAATTGTGCTGCTAGCGAAGATAGAAATGCCACAATAGTTGTCCCTAAGCACATAAAGGGTACAACACAGTCAAACTATATTCAAACGAATTTATTTGGAAAAATGGACTTCAAAAACGGGTCCAGGACGTCAAATTACCCTAAGAAAGGTCCCGGATAAATTTCATAAACATCAATAGAATATTTCAGAGAATATTGACGGAATATTCTTTAATGAAATATTCCCTAACAGAATATTCCACATAAAGGGTTTAAGCCGGCTAGGGTTTAGGGTTGGAAAGGTTATAGGGTTTAGGCTTGGAATTTTAGGTGGGTTGGGTTTAGGGTTAATGGTTAGATAAATAGGTTATGGCTTAAAGGAAATGGGTTAGGGAAAGGGTTGAAGAAAAGGTACGGACCTAAAGCCCTAAGGAAATGGCCCAAAGGGCCTTTAACTTAAAACAACTAAATATAAAACAAAACAATTAAGAAAAGAGAAATGGGTTTTGAGTTGGGCTTAAAGCCCCCAACAGAAATGGCCCAAAGGCCTTTTAAATAACAAACAATAAATAAAATAAAAGAAAAAAATTAAATAGGTTAGGGCAGCCCAGGTTTTGGGCTTGGCAGGAACGGCCCAAAGGGCCTAAGGTTGATGGGTCGCCGGACCCAAGGAAGAAAAAGGCCGGAATTCGGCCGGAATGCTGCACAAACTTTGAACGTCCATAACTTTGTCAATACTCGACGAAATCAAGTGAAACAAAAACAAAAGTTGTAGTTCTCGAAGAGACAAAGAGAATGGTACCTCACAGGATATCTAAATCATCTGGGTTTGGCCGAAAAACGCCTCAAAACTGTCGGACTCGCCGGAAGCTGGGTAAGATTCAAATGAGTATAGCTTCTTCAATACTCAACGAAATTGGGTGAAAAAAAAGAAGGAAAGTTATATTAATCGACGAGACGAAGAGATTGATACCTTGCACTCCAGCCAACTCGTCGTGGTTTGGTCGGAAATTGCCTCGAAAGGGGAGGTGCTCGCCGAAAAATTTAGAAAGCTTCCCCAAGCTATTTTCTGTGATTCAAACGTAAACACAACTTAAAACAAACTTTAATCCAACCCTAAAACACATCCCAAGGGTTTTTAAAAGCTTACCAAAGTTAGAAAAATACGAAACTCGTCGGAGAAGATGATGAACAGTACCGGCCGAGGGTGAGGGAAAGGTTTGGGGTGTTTTCTGGGTTCATGGGTTCGCCTAGAGGAGAGAGGATGGTGGTGGAGGGTTGTTGTTGCTGTTATTTGTTGTGGAAGGCCCTTGGAAGGGTTGTTTTCAGAGAGAGCGGAGAGAAAGAGAGAGTTGTGAGAGGGAGAGTGCACAGGAAAAGGGAAGGGAGAAGAGAGAAAGAGAGAGAAAGAGGAAGAAGAGGGGCCGGGTAGAGGGGGACACAAACTGGACGGTCGAGAGGCGACAAGTATGGACCGTAGAAGAAGAAACTGTGGTTTAGATAGACCTTTTGTCAAGAGATTTGCAAGTTGATCCAAGGATGGGATGAAATGAACTTTGTGAGTACCAGGCTTAACATGTTCACGAACAAAATGATAATCTAACTCAATATGCTTTGTGCAAGCACGAAACACCTGGTTGGCTGCGATAAACCTAGTACTGAGATTATCACAAAAGAGTTAGGTGGGCAAAGAGGCCTGAAACCGAAGTTCAAGAAGTAAGTAGGACACCCAAAGAGATTCAGTATGGGTATGAGCAAGAGCACGATACTCGGACTCCACATTACAATAAGAAACAGTAGGACGTTTTGTAGAACTCCATGATATGAGATTCGGACCCAGGAATAAAAGATAGCCAGATGTCGATTGACGAGGGTCAGTACAAGCCCAATTTGCATCGGAATAACCCGGGAGAATGAGGGGATCATGGTGAGGCCAAAAAATCAAAACAAGTCCACCATAAAATTAATTGACAATATAAAAAGTAACTCAATTGAATATAAACACATGGGTCACTTCTTTCTTCGACGTGGGATGGATACTCTAAGTCCACCATAAAATTGAAGAAACTTGCACAAGATTAGAGTATATTTTCCAGTCTCCTTTGTTAGTGACAACATATCTACCTTTGCCTAAAGGGCATGAAGATAGTCTAAGGGAAACCAGGGTAGTTAGGGTATCGCATGGGACCCTTTTTGACCGTTTAGGCAGAATATTAATCCAACTCCAAAGACTCCAAGAAATCAGTGTTTTCACACCACAAAAATGGTTGTATTTAATCCTTGTGGCACTGAAATCAGCATTTCTTATCAAGAAATCAAGAAAACGATGCATGATAAATGCTAAGGAGACTCTAAATAATTGTTTGTAGTAACTCAGAGGCTATTGTAAATTTGTAATTAGGGTGTCGTCAAGGATATACCTACCTGCACTGATAACGCAATAATATATCACTATTGATCACATTATTTAACTGGAAGTAATATATCATACACTCTTTCTTTCTCCCCAAATACCCTTTTTTTTTTAAAAAAAATTCGTTGATTTTGTTGGAATTATTCAACCTGATAATTTAAAATAAAAAAAAATATGTTGGAGGATAAAATGTGTGGGGTTATCCTTTTTCTTCACTAATCACAGTAAAATGAACAAAAGAAAAATTCTGGCCCTCACTAAACAGTCGGTCAAGACTTCAAATTCTATAAGTCAACAAGTCAACCCAGCAATTAATATCGAAATTCTATAGTGTAACTTATCTCATCTAATGCGACACATTTTCCACCAGCCCCTGCGTGAAGTCACATTTAAATGTTGGCCAGAAGAATTTATTGCAAACCATAGAAAGCACGTACGTTCGAGTAGGTGGAAATTTTGGGAGGTGATGGTTGCTCCGCCAAGTCCTTCCCCATGGTCACAGGTCACCCGCTTTTAGTTCTTCCCTATTGTTCCTGCAGGTTATAGGCAGAAAACTTCAAAGTCAAGCACAACTTTACCATGTCTATTAAAGTCGCCACAACCATTCTCTGTTTTTCACAACTTTATTTCCCTCAGCTTTTCTCTCTAAACCTCAAAAAATTAAGTTCATCCAAAATGAAACCTTTCCTCCCACTCCCATATTTCTTCCTCCTGTTCTTCATTATCCCTAATACTTGTTGTGTTAACATTGCATTTGCAGTTCACGGCCGGTGTGTCGAAGACCAGCAACTATCATTGCCCCGGTTGAAGAAAAGCCTCACATTTCCTATTGAGTCATCTGCGTTTCTTGCTTCATCCAAGTTTATATTATGGAATTCAAGTACCGACTGCTGATCTTGGGCTGGTGTTACTTGCAATACCAATGGCAACGTTATTGGTCTTGACATTAGTAGCCAATACATGTCCGGTGGCATTGACAACTCCAACACTTTCTTCCATCTTCAACATCTTCAAAGCCTCAACTTGGCTAATAATTCTTTTGTTCACAGCTCTCGCATTCCATCATCGATCAGACAGCTTACCAACTTGTGGTACCTAAACTTATCATCTAATTATGGTTATTCCGGTGAAATTCCACATTGAGATTTCATGCTTGCCAAGGTTGGTTGTCCTAGATATTTCTATATCTGAACATTAGTGGGACACCAAACCTGAAAGCCCGAATTTAAGCACGCTCTTTTAGAACCTCACAGAGATTACGGAGCTATATCTTGATGGGATAAATATTTCAGCACAGGGTGTAAGAGTATGAGTATGATTCTTACAAGTCTTGGGATAATTGATATTGTAAAGAAGTCTAAATCATGTTGGCAAGAGTTAATCCAATCATATTGGTATATTGAAGACTCTTGTGTTTGCTGGTTTATAGGACTCATATTGATATAAGGAGTGCAGTCTTGTATTCCTTGTAGGATTGTTATAGGGCAATCCAAGCCTTATAGTAAACCACAAGCCCCTGCTCTCACAAAGACATGCTCTTATTGTTCCAATTACCTATAACTTGGAGAGCATTGAGTTTTGCACAGAGGAGAAGGTTGCGTGTAGATTCGTCCATGGTTTCTTCATCCATGAACATGCTGACAGAGTTGAAAAGCTTGCTGAAATTATACGAAGATTGGAGCAAGGTGATCTGAAGCTTAGAGTTAAGGTTTTAGAATCGAAGAGGGCATTCCAGCGGGTTGAAACTGTCCAAAAGACCGTTGAGAATGCGAGTTGAACTTAATCATGGCCTAATGGCATACACACATGGGAAAGACTTCATCAAACAGTTTGCAGGTATGTGTTGCAGATGTTACTTCAGTATTTGCATATACAGAATATATTTGGAGTGATGATTGTGATTTAGTTGGTTAAATCTTATGTTCTTAGCTAGTTTGTTATAGAGCTTGTATGGTTGCTCTTACATGTGGTATCAGAGCCTGTGAATTTAACAACTAAATTCTATCAAAAATTGGTTCCTAAAAATCTGCAATGTTGCAGCAAACTAAGTCTTTTATATCAAGTCTGTCTATTTGGTTTTCGAACTAATACGACATCGTTTATAGCATACTCATTAAAGTTTAATTTTATGATTGTTGGCTGCTTAAAAGACAAAGACAAAGAATAGGGTTTTGTCTTTTCAATTTTTTCACTGTTAGCAGTCTGAAAAAGATGAGAACTTGCGATTCTCAATCTGGGTTGGAGATTTTCTTCCCACGCCTGCATAATTGAAGATTTGTGTATCAAATTAGTAAAGTATATCTCTATTTAAACATCATAATTTGATTTTGAGTGTATTGCTTCCGCTGCAGTTGATTATGATGTTTGTAGATTGAGATAATTTTGGTTTATTAATCCTCCTTGTATTATTAGTGTAATGAATAAACTTGTATTTTGATATGCTAATTGTGTTATTAAGAACCATTGAACAAAGATCATGTTATCTGCATGTTGAGATTATATTAGGGTAAATTACAAAAAACTACCTCAACTATTGGTCTCACGACACTTTCATACCTCATCTTTTAAAAGTGACAATGTCATACCTCATTTTACGAATTTGTGTCAATGTCATACCTCTGTTAGTTTTTATGTTAAGTGCTGACGTGGCTACATGCGAGCCCAATTACTAACCCAACTGGATTAAAAAATTATTAAATATATTTTTAATAATTAAAAAAAAAATCTTTATTTTATCTTCCTCCCTCCCTCCTCTCCATCTCCCCTTCTCTCGCCTTTGTCTTCCTACCCCACCCCCTCCCTTGATGCCCTCCCCCTCCTCCCCATCTCTCTGGGTTGCAGGTAGACTGTTTTTTTTCTCTTCTCTCTCTCCCCTCTCTTCTTCGGCCGAACTGGGTGTTTCTGCAACATTTTTTTTCTTTTTTTTCTCTTCTTTCTCCCCTCTTCTTCAACCGAACTGGGTATTTCTGTAATTTTTTTCTTTTTTTTTCTCCTCTCTCTCCCCTCTCTTCTTCGGCTGAACTGGGTGTTGCAGGTTGTGGGATCTGGGTTGAGCGATGGCGTGGGGGACCACGGAGGGAGGGGTAGTGATCGACGCAGAGAAAGGGTGATGAGGATAAGGGATAAGGGATGTGGACGGAGGGAAGGGGAGGGTAGGATCTGGGTTGGGTGGTTCTGGTTTGTGTGGACGAAGGGAAGGATCTGGGTTGTCATCGTCGGAGCTGCGGAGAGCGTTGGTGTTGAAGAGCTTGGAAGCGGGGGAGTGGGTGATGGCGAAGGAGAGGTCGGGGATAGAGGGGTTGGGGAAGAAGGGGTGGGTGGTGGAGGAAGGTTGAGGGGGGGTGGGTGGGAAGGGGTTAGGGGGATGCAGAGAAGAGAGAGAGGCGAGAAAGAATGGGGTGGAGAGAGAGAGGGAGGAGAGAGTATAAAAAAATTATATTAAATTTTTAATTTTTAATTATTAAAAAATATATTTAATTATATTTTAATCCAGTTGGATTAGTGAGTGGCCCCCGTATCTTGGTACGTCAGCACTTAACAAAGAAATTAACAGAAAAACTGATGGAGGTATGACATTGGCACAAATTCTTAAAATGAGGTATGACATTGTCACTTTTAAAAGATCAGGTATGAAAGTGTCGTGACACCAATAGTTGAGGTAGTTTTTTGTCATTTACCCATTATATTATTATTCTGGTTCTTCATATTTACGTTTACTTGTTCGTCGTTCTATTGTTTCTCTTGTTTTATTGAAATCTTAATGAGAATTGTCTTTTTCGGGGAGTTGGTGCCGACGGGATTCTAGCTGATAACTTTGGCAATGATTTTGGATCGGTGCAATGGTAATTCACTTCAATAATCTGCAATAGTACAAGGTCCACGGGAATTTGGAATGATGGCAATCTGCATGGATGGGTCTCGAGCATTGATGGATAACTTGTTTCGTTGATTTGGAGCCGAGGAATCGTAATCGGGTTGACAAATATGGGTCCATGATGCATTCGGGTAACTCAGTTCACTGTTTCATGCATGATTAATTGTTCTCCTATACGCATGATTATAGTGCGATGAGTTAGAGCATAATGAATTAGGGCTTTTGCTATTTCAAGTATGCTTGTTTATTTATATATATTGTGAAGGCATGATTAAACTCGAAATCCCTATAGATACCAACTTGTGATTTATGTGAGATGTTTGAAATCATCTTTTGCTGCATATAAATATATATATAAAAAATTAAACTAATGTAATTTGGACGACATTGTTTCTATTTATGATACATAAACTAAATGCATCAGTTTTGGTTCGAGTATCATTTAGGGAATTTCTTGCTAATTGAACATGTATATGGAGATAGCATTCGTGCATAGACATTGTAATTATGGGCATGCGGTTTTATCTATATCAAATAGAACTTGCATCAGTTTCTCTGCATATTGATGCATGCATACAAGAAAATATGTTTTGGGTAGAATCATTAATATACAATGGATCTATATACATTGGTGTAATTTGGGTTTTTATTTTGTAATGATCTTATTTTCATTAGTTGACCCAAATTAAATTTTGTGGCGATATATATTGATCTTAGCTTTAACAATTCACTTGTATGATTATATAGGTCAAGCTATAAATTTTGAGAATTAGCTTGTGTCATCCATATACAGGGATGATAAACAAATTAGCTTTTGTGAGCTGTTGTCTATATTTTGTAGAACACAAATTGACATTGCCGAATGCATATTGATTTAATTTATGAATTCATAAGAAAGCATGTGCTTATTGTATTGTGAAAATCATGGAGTTTAAAATGCATGCTTATTGTATATGTATATTTGTGATTTCATTTATGATGCATGCTTCCGCTATTATGTTTTGGTTGAAATCACAACTAGGGAGGAAAATGAACTTTGAGTTCTCCAGAAGAAATAGTGGTCTTGATTATCTCGTTTTAATCAAGACATATTGTTGTGATATATATCTAGACATTATCAAAATTTGGTTGATCTTGCTCGATGGATATTGAACTAGTTAGGATCAAATTGAGTGCAAAATATTGTGCTTGCTATTCTGATTTTGATCATTGTTGAAACTGGTGATTTTGGGTTTATGTGAGATAAGTTTTTCCAAATGGATTGTGACTATCTTTTGATACATAGACTGTTTGCATAATGGTTTATGTGTATATGACTAAACTGAGATTATGCAGTTGGTGAGGAATCGGGAACCAATTGGTTCATATCTCCGGTTTCTTTATTGGCTGTGTAGTACATTCTACTTATGCTTAAGTGGGAGAATCATATGTTCGAATGTAAGCATAAGGCTAAGAGTATTTAGGCCGGCTATTATAATTCATTTGGATGCTTAAAAACTAGTTTATGGTTTTATTGAAGCAATTGGTTGAATTATTTGTGTTACTTAATTTGTTTAAGTAATGAGAAGGATCCTATTATATTGGTCATTCATTGTCTTGGAATGATTTTTTAGTTAATATAATTGCTATTAACTTGTACTTGGTTGTGTTAAGTATGGCCTAGATAAGTGGGAGCAAATTGGTTTGGTTTTGGTGGTTCTGACTAGTTCTATACGTACGTGTAGATGTTAGGGAAGAACGGTAGACTTTATATAGGTTATATATAATTTAAGGGACATTATTGACACGTGGATTTTGAGACACGTGTCGAGATAAAGGCCAGGACACTGCGAATTCTAGCAGTACAGTTGTAAGCAGGTGGCTGTGCTTGCAGTTAATCTGCCGACACTTGTCGCTACTGAGGTTGCCAACACTTATTGGCTCAGGACCCTCGTCACTCCATCGAACATTCGAACTGATACCAAACGCTAATGCTAGTATCCTTTTAAAGGTTGGTTCACATAATTACAAAGTGCAAATTAAGTATGTTGTGATTTTTGAGTTAATTCTACGATGTAATAGAAAAGATTCTTAAGTTCAATACTTTAAAATGCATAGGTAAGTTGTATGTGAGGTTAAACTCTTGTTATCCAAAAGATTTGGTGATCTGATAAAGCTGTTGATTGATATAACTATGTTATTCATACAATTATGAATAATTTAAAGTTGACACCATACTGTCAAGAATGTTTGGTATTTTTTATATCAATTTTGGGCTATATGAGTAGGAGTAAACGTCTTGGTTTACTCTTGAGCTTAGATACATTGCAATGAACATGAACTGGACATTGTGATTTGTAAGTTAAATCTGTATTTTGTGTTGCAGAGGCAATTATAAATTCATTGTTTTGGTTTATGTAAGCTGGTTGTGTCTATGTACTAGTGTGTTGATGAATGATTTATGTGATCACTTTTATAATAATTTGAGATGATTATCTATTATGATGAATCATACTCAAGTGGGAGAATGTAAGAGTATGAGTATGATTCTTACAAGTCTTGGGATAATTGATATTGTAAAGAAGTCTAAATCATGTTGGCAAGAGTTGATCCAATCATATTGGTATATTGAAGAATCTTGTGCTTGTTGGTTTATAGGACTCATACTGATATAAGGAGTGCAGTCATGTATTCCTTGTAGGACTTTTATAGGGCAATTCGAGTCTTGTAGTATAAAACCACAAGCCCCTGCTCTCACAAAGACATGCTCTTATTGTTCCAATTACTTATAACTTGGAGAGCATTGAGTTTTGCACAGAGGAGAAGGTTGCGTGTAGATTCGTCCATGGTTTCTTCATCCATGAACATGCTGACAGAGTTGAAAAGCTTGCTGAAAGTATACGAAGATTGGGGCAAGGTGATCTGAAGCTTAGAGTTGGGGCTTTGGAATCAAAGAGGGCATTCCAGCGGGTTAAAACTGTCCAAAAGACTGTTGGGAATGTAAGTTGAACTTAATCATGGCCTAATGGCATACACACATGGGAAAGACTTCATCAAACAGTTTGCAGGTATGTGTTGCAGATGTTACTTCAGTATTGGCATATACATAATATATTTGGAGTGATGATTGTGATTTAGTTGGTTAAATCTTATGTTCTTGGCTAGTTCGTTATAGAGCTTGTATGGTTGCTCTTACACAGGGGACTCAGTGGTGCCAAGAAATATCATCTTCACTCCCATATCTAAGGGCGTTGAGCTTGTCTTGAAGCTAGCTCTCAGGTCATTTTTGTCAGTCCCTAGGAAAACTTTTGTCTTTCTCAGTGATTCTGTTGGATATTCAAATAAAAACATGATGTAGTGTTGCCAGCTAGTTTCTTCACTCATGCTCCATCCACTTGCCATATAAAATACTTCTTCTCTGTGCTAGCCAAAAGATGATTACAAGACAGCAGTGTGCTGCCATGTGATAGTCATCAGTTGTGTATTACAAGCTGGAAAGCTGCACGTGTGTGTGTATCCAAAGCTGGTGCATGTGTGAAAGGGTGTAAAGCTCATCCGGACCATGTGTGAAGGTGGATAGCAGCTAATGCTTCATAATTACCATGTTTTATTGTTTATCAATTTCTGTTTTGTATAAATAGGTCTTCTTGCTAGGCTTTAAAATCATCCAATTCCAATAGTATTCTCCCATTCATAAGCTTTTAAGCTTTCTTATTCCATTAGTTTGTAAACTGTTTTATCCATATATCAAAGTGCAAGTGTTTTGTAGAAGCTTGTTGCTTCCCTCATTTCTCTATTTCTTTGTCCAATTCTATTGAGAGTGCAAGTGAGAGGTGTGATAGAGTTTGTAAACTTATCACCCACATATTTTGGTATTAAGTTAGTAAACTCTTTTAATACCAACAATTGGTATTAGAGCCAGAATACCTTTCTGGTAAGTGCAGCGGCTATGACGTCAAATATAGTGCAACTCTAAGTTCCCACATTGAAGAAAGAAAATTACGAAAGATGGTGCATCCAATTCAAAGCATTGTTGGGATCATAGGAGCTATGGGAAGTTGTCAGTAGTGGGTATGTTGTACCCACTGCCGAGCAAGAAGCTACATATATTGTAGATCAAAGTAACACTCTTAGGGACTTACTAAAGAAGGACCAAAATGCGCTGTATCTTCTATATCAAGGATTAGAAGATTCAACGTTTGAAAAGGTTGCAGAAGTAACAATGAGCAAGCAAGTATGGGACACACTTAGTACAATTTACAAAGGAGTAGATCGAGTCAAGAAAGTGAGGTTATAGTCACTTCAAGCAGATTTTGAAACTGCTCACATGAATGAAAGAGAAAGCATCTCTGACTATCACACAAGGCTCATTGTGATAGTAAACCAGATGAGGAGAAATGTCGAGAGACTCGATGAAGTACGAGTTGTGGAGAAGATACTTTGGTCACTTACACCTAAGTTCGAGCATGTGGTGACTGCCATTGAGGAATCCAAGGATTTGGAGACAATGAGTGCAAATGAGCTACTAGGATCCCTCCTAGTTCACGAGCAACGCATTCAGAAGAATGCAAGCCCCACAACGCTGGAGCAAGCTTTGGAGACAAAGCTCAGTATCGACAAGCCAAGTGAAGGTCGTGGGCAGTGGAACTCACGTCGCGGGAGGTCACCCAACCGTAGTCGAGGACAAGCCAGAGGAAGAGGTTGAGGCTATGTACAAAATCGAGGTCAGTCTCAAGAGTGGAGATCTGCTCGAGGAAAGGCGCATATCCAGTGTCACAGTTGCAAGCAATATAGACATTATGCCAATGAATGTTCATATAAAAACGGTGAACATGTCAACATGGCAGAGTCAAGTGGAAATGCTGGTGAGGAATTTACAGTGTTACTAGCACACCATGATTCCACTAGCCAACAAGATGTTTGGTATTTGGACTCTGGTGAAAACAACCACATGTGTGGAAAGAAAGAGTTTTTTGCCGAACTAAAAAATGAGGCCTATGGATCTGTGAGTCTTGGTGACTCTTCAAGACTGCCAGTTAAAGGCAAAGGGAAGATCAAGATGATCTAGAAGGATGGTAGAGAAGAATACATCTCCGATACCTACTACATACTAGGTATGAAGAGCAACATTTTGAGCATTGGTCAACTGCTCCAGAAAGGGTACATTATACATATGGAGAATATGTTTCTCACTCTCAGAAATGCAAGGAAAAATCTTATTGCACGTGTTCAAATTTCAAAGAACCGAATGTTCCCGTTGAAGTTGAACACAAAGATTAGGAGTTGCAATATCGGTGTAATGGAAGATAAGTCATGGAGATGGCATCTTCGGTTTGGCCATCTTCATTTCAATGGCCTAAAATTGTTGTCAAGTGGAGGAATGGTTCGTGGTTTACCCCAGATTGAAGCTACACACCAAGTATGTGAAGGTTGTGTGCTTGGTAAGCAAGCACGACTCTCGTTCCCTGTTGGTGATACATGGAGAGCAAAGGCACCACTGCAGTTGGTGCACATAGATATATGTGGTCCGTTGGATCCTATGTCCTATGGAGGTAATAGATATTTTATTACCTTTATTGATGATTTTAGCATGAAGACTTGGGCTTATTTTCTCAAGGAGAAGTCGGCTGCCCTAAGAGTCTTCAAGGAGTTCAAGGCACTCACAGAGGCTGAAATCAACCGCAAGCTTGTGGTTGTGAGATCAGATAGAGGTGGAGAGTACACCTCTAATGCTTTCCAAGCATACTATAAGGAGCAAGGAATTAGGCATTAACTGACTGCTGCCTATACCCCACAGCAAAATAGGATAGCCGAAAGAAAGAATTGAACAATCCTTGACATGACAAGGTCCATGCTTAAGGAGAAGAATTTGCAAAAAGAATTGTGGGCAGAAGTTGTAGCTTGTTCGATTTATTTGTTGAATCGATGTCCAACAAAGAGTGTTAAAAGGATGACACCACAAGAGGCTTGGAGTGGATACAAGCCGAATGTTGCACACCTAAAAGTTTTTGGGTGTGTTGCATATGCTCAAGTTCTAGAAGCCAAGAGAATGAAGCTCGATGATCGAGGTGAGAAGTGTGTGTTTTTGGGCTATAATGAAGAGTCCAAAGCATACAAACTCTACAACCCACTAACTGGCAAACTAGTGGTTAGTAGAGATGTTATCTTTAGTGAGGAAGAGACATGGAAGTGGAACAACAAAGAAGTCAATAAAGAGAAGATTGTTTCCACTAATTTTGAAGAACCAGAAGTTGTACCACCTATCGAGCAACAACCTGCTCAAACAACCATAACAACTCTAGTGCACAGAATTGCAAGGAGTGGTCCTACATTTAGTGAGGAAAACAGCTCATTAACTCCAGTGAGGTTAGAGTCTTACAGAGATTTATGGACAAGAAGAGGAAGAAGAAACAAATCTGTTCTGCCTGTATGCAGACCATAAGCCTCTCTCATTCAATGAAGCTGTGGAGGAGGATCGTTGGAAGAAAGCCATGGAATAAGAGATCCATGCCATCGAGAAGAATGACACTTGGGAGTTGACAAAGCTCCCACCAAATCAGAAGGCTATTGGTGTCAAATGGGTGTACAAGATCAAACGCACTGCAGATTGGAGTATGGATCGGTACAAATCAAGGCTTGTAGCGAAGGGTTACAAACAGAAGTATGGAGTGGATTGTGATGAAGTCTATGCTCTAGTTGCAAGACTTGACACGGTAAGATTACTAATATCTGTTGCCGCTCATCATAAATGGAAAATTTATCAACTGGATGTCAAGTCAGCCTTCCTTAATGGAGTTCTTGAGGAAGAAGTGTACGTGGAACAACTGGAAGGCTTCCAAGTACAAGGAGAAGAAAATAAGCTGTATCGTTTGAAGAAGGCTTTATATGGCCTCAAGCAAGCACCACGAGCTTGGAACTCAAGGATTGACAACTACCTTTACCAAAATGGATTTCAGAAATGTCCATACGAGCATTCAGTTTATATGAAGAATGGTGAAAAAGGGGAGTTCTTAATTATTTGTCTCTATGTAGATGATTTATTGTTTACGGGAAACAATGAGGTAATGTTCTATGAGTTCAAGCAATCCATGTTCAGTGAATTCAAGATAACTGACAATGGATTAATGTCACACTTTCTTGGCATAGAGGTGAAGCAAGAAAGTGATGGTATCTACATCTCTCAGCAAAAGTACATGAGAGACATATTGGAGAAGTTCAATATGGACAAGTGCAATACTGTCAACACTCCAGTCGCAACTGGATTGAAGTTATCCAAAGAAGGAGATGGTGAGTTTGTAAACTCAATTGTGTACAAAAGCCTCGTTGGAAGCTTGAGGTACCTTACAATCACAAGACCAGATATAGTTTATGGTGTTGGACTCGTGAATCGGTACATGGAAGCACCAAGGGAATCTCATTGGCTGGCTGTCAAGAGAATTTTGAGGTACATAAGAGGTACTCTAAACTATGGTATGTTTTATAATTTTGGTGAAGATGCAAAATTATTTGGTTATTCAGACAGTGATTGGGGAGGTGACCAAGATGAAAAGAAAGGCACAACTGGCTATTTGTTTTTTCTAGGATCAACAGCTTTCTCATGGACTTCAAAGAAGCAATCAATTGTTACTTCGTCATCATGTGAAGCCGAGTATGTTGCTGTAGCCTCAACCGTGTGTGAGGCAATTTGGTTAAGAAATCTATTGAAGTCAGTGTGTCATCCACAAGTGGAATCGACTATGATTCATGTGGATAATATGTCTACAATCAAACTTGCAAAGAATCATGTTCAACATAGAAGGAGTAAGCACATTGATACCAGGTTCCACTTTCTAAGGGACCATGTGAAGCAAAAGACAATTGAGCTTGTTTATTGTCACACGAAGGAACGAGTGGCTGACATCTTCACTAAGCCACAGCCAGTTGAATCATTCCGGTTATTGTGTGAAATGCTAGGAATGAAGGTGTTTTGATTTGAAGGGGAGTGTTAGATATTCAAATAAAAACATGATGTAGTGCTGCCAGCTAGTTTCTTCACTCATGCTCCCTTCACTTGCCATATAAAATACTTCTTCTCTGTGCTAACCAAAAGATGATTACAAGACAGCAGTGTGTTGCCATGTGATAGTCATTAGTTGTGTATTACAAGCTGGAAAGCTGCGCGTGTGTGTATCCAAAGCTGGTGCATGTGTGAAAGGGTGTAAAGCTCATCTAGACCATGTGTGAAGGTGGATAGCAGCTAATGCTTCATAGCTACCATGTTTTGTTGTTTATCAATTTCTGTTTTGTATAAATAGGTCTTCTTGCTAGGCTTTAAAATCATCCAATTCCAATAGTATTCTCCCATTCATAAGCTTTTAAGCTTTCTTATTCCATTAGTTTGTAAACTGTTTTATCCATATATCAAAGTGCAAGTGTTTTGTAGAAGCTTGTTGCTTCCCTCCTTTCTCTATTTCTTTGTCCAATTATATTGAGAGTGCAAGTGAGAGGTGTGATAGAGTTTGTAAACTTATCACCCA
The DNA here is from genome assembly GCA_963580275.1 of Crataegus laevigata. Taxonomy (NCBI): domain Eukaryota; kingdom Viridiplantae; phylum Streptophyta; class Magnoliopsida; order Rosales; family Rosaceae; genus Crataegus; species Crataegus laevigata. The sequence continues at coordinate 7,732,895 of OY756952.1, read as the reverse complement.
CATATTTTGGTATTAAGTTAGTAAACTCTTTTAATACCAACAGATTCAACTGGATAGTAATGACATCTCCGGTCCAATTCCAGGATTCTTCTCCAATTTGCAAACCTGACAATGTTGAACTTGAATAATAACTGATAAACCAAGTTTGAAAACACCAGTTCCCGCCACAACAATCACAGCAGAAAATAAGGGAATCAGTCAACAAGAAGAAGGGTCGACTAAATCTGATCCTTAGCTGTTTGAATATTTTTGAATTCAAACAGACTGTGTATTTATCTTAAAGTTGTATTTTCTGTTATTATCTTTTAGTTTGTTTTTGAAGAAGTTTGTTCTTCACTCAAACTTCACTTGTAAAGATCTATATAAACAAGAAATCAATACACGCTCAGTATCGAGCAAAATTCTTTCAATAACAACATTGCTGCTACGGTTCCAAGATTCTTTGCCAATTTTTCAAAGTTGACTGCTTTGAGTCTTCGAAGTTGCACTCTGAATGGAACATTTCCCAAAGAGATCTTTCAGGTACTTACTTTACTGTATATTGACCTTTCGGATAATATACAGCTTCATGGTTCCTTGCCAGAAATTGCTGAGAATGCATCTCTCCAATTTTTGGACCTACCCTGCACAAAATTTCTAGGATTATTGCCTGACTCTATTGGCAACCTTAAAATGTTGTCCATTTTATTTCTTGACGAATGCAATTTCAGTGGATCAATCCCAAAGTCCGTCGCAAGCCTAACAAAATTGGTTTATTTGGACATGCCACCAAATATGTTTAATGGTTCGATTGATTCTATTTACTGGGGAAACCTTGTTAATCTCCAACATTTGAGGTTGGGGTAGTCAATTTTACTCACGGGTAGTATCCCTTCGCCTATCTTTAGTCCTCCCTGGATGAGTGAGTTTGGAACTTTCCCAAAAGCGATTCTCTGGTCAACTTCATGAATTTTCTACTCTCTTCCAACTTAATTTTTTCTTGATTTGAGTTTCAACAATTTGGAAGGACCAATACCTGTGTCGATCTTTAATTTTCGAGGGCTTGCATTTCTTTATCTTTCTTCAAACAATTTCAGTTCCTTTCCTTTCAATGGTCATCCTCATCAGCTGTCCCTAAATCAATTTGAGTCCTTGGAATTGGCATTTAACAATTTGTGAAGAGTCCCAGATTTCTTGAGATATCAAACCAAGTTGTATTCATTGAACCTTTCTGGTAACCAGATTCAAAAGGTACCCAACTGGATTTGGAGTCTCCACTTTCTTCATGAGTTAAATCTTTCTTCCAACTCCTTGGTAACTCTAGAAGTTCCATTTAAGTATACACAATATCTCGTTACCCTTGATCTTCGTTCTAACCAACTCAGGGGAGGGGGTCCATCCCACTTTTGCATGGCGATTATCTGGATTACTCAAACAATCATTTCACTTCTATACCAACTAACATTGGTGCTTCGTTCTTATCTATTTCGAGCAACGACTTTTGCATGGGCTCATTCCAGCATCAATATACAATGCAAGTAAATTGGTCCTTCTTGATTTGTCCAATAATTCTCTGAGTGGTATGATTCCCCAATGCTTGTCTGCAATGAGCAAACTCCAAGTGCTTAACTTGAGGAGAAACAATCTTACTGGAAGTATTTCTGATTTCGAATTTGCTGAAAATTGTAAGTTAGACTTTCTAGAGCTCGGTCAGAATCAGATAGATGGTCAATTTCCAAAGTCTCTAGCCAAATGCAGTAAATTACAAGTTGTAAACCTTGAAAACAACCAGATAACAGATACCTTCCCATGCTTGTTAAGGAACATCTCCACCTTGCATGTCCTTGCTCTGCGTTCCAACAAATTGTATGGACGCATTGGATGTCCAGACGAGACCTATGGAACGTGGCCAATGCTTCAGATCATAGACGTTGCTTACAACAATTTTCATGGTGAAATAGTAGGAAGGTATTTGGAATCCTGGCTGGCAATGATAAATAACAAAGATGACGCCAAACGAACAAGATTTTCTCGTGAGATAATAACAGTCACCAGCAAAGGTTACGAAGTCAAACAGGTAGAGATTCTAGATGATGGCACACCAACAAGAGCCATCAGCAGCTCGACCGGTTATCAGGAGAGAATAAGAGTCACCAACAAAGGTTTGGAAGTCGAATTGACTATCTTCACCACCATTGACTTCTCTTGCAACAATTTGAGTGGACCAATACCTAAGGAAATAGGAGAACTCAAATCATTATATTCCCTCAACTTGTCGAGTAATGCTTTCATTGGGGAAGTCTCATCGTCATTTGGCAACATGCGACAACTCGAGTCCTTAGACCTGTCACAAAATAAGCTGAGTGGGAAAATTCCACTGCAGTTGGCAAAGCTTACTTTCCTTTCATTCTTGAACGTCTCAAATAATCAATTGGTTGGCAGGATCCCAACCGGTTCTCAGTTTTCAACATTTACAAGTGCCTCCTTTACGGCAACAAAGGATTATTGGGGCCTCCTTTGACAGCAGATAGCAAAGTAGGATTGTCACCACTGCCAACATTGACTGGGAGTGTTCCGATTTCAGGACATGAGATTGATTGGGATCTTATCAGTGTCGAAATTGGATTTGTGTTGTGCAAGAGATGGAGTAAATGGTATTACAAAACAATGTATAAAATCCTTGTTAAGATATTCCCTCAGCTTGAAGATAGAATTGGTCCTCACCGAAGACATGTCCACATAAATAAAAGGTTGGGACGCTGAAATTAACGATCATGGGGACCAATTGAGCTGGACATCAAGCTATGCCTAGGAATTTGAGATCCAACAAATAAGAAGTTTGCTTTTTGGTTTTACCTTTTAATTTATTTATGTATGTTCTAGTTATATTGTAATAGTTTATTGTGTATTCTTATGCTTTGTTTTCAATAAATTTCCTCGTACCGTCGAGGTTCACAAAGTTAGCGTAATCTGATAAACCCAAAAGAGAGTACTACATATTATTATGTATTTTTTGTTCAAATTGTGTAGTAACATGTCAAGACCTACTCCATCAACTGTAATATTCTAACAAAGAATATCTTGACTTCCGAATTGCTATATGTTTTTAACATTCTGCCATTCAACTATTAACTTATCATATCTAGTATACAACACCTAATGTTTTTTTTTTATCCTCAATTTGTAACAGAGCAAACTCGCTCTTCTTGTTTCCGGATTTCCTCACCAAATTCTATGTCCGAGATTACACAAAAGGCAAAAGCCAAACCTCTCAGGTAACAAATGGAAATGAAAAGCTCAACTGCTTTTACAAAAATCAGCTAACTACGGTTCAATCAGAATTCTCCCTTTGATGCCTAAGCATAACGGAAAGTTAAGAAAACTTACATGGGCTTACAAGAGTTGAGTCACTTGCCCTATGGTCAACTGGTTTTAGGATGAACGTCAACTTCAATTTTAGGACAATCTCTAACTTCTACCGTTTTACACTTTTAGTTGACAAAGGCGAAGTATCGATCGCGATTTTACACTTGACTACTGAAAGAGAGGATTAACAGTTAACTACTAAAGGATTTGAATTGGCCGTGTTCCTCTGTGAGAGACTTAATTGAAGGAAGTTACCGCGATAGATGAGTTTTTCGGAGAATATATTTCTCTTGCTATCCAGAATATCAGCATGAGCGTATACAAACCGTTCTGTTTTATTTCCACCTACAACGGTATTTGTATTTGATCGACAATATATCACCTTAATCAGTGAAAAACTAAAACAGGAGCAACATGTAGATTGCAGAAATGCCTAGACTAGTTCGAAGTTAATCAAATCATAAACCTGAGTAATGCACTGAAAATTTCTGGTTTGAAATCTCTGACGCTCAGGGAATAAGCGCTGACTCATTCAAGTGTGTTTATGTGGAAGCTAATCTAAATTATTTGTTCAATTTATCTAGTTAGTAACATCACTTCAAGCGCTTTTGTAGAATGCACTAGTAGAATGCTGCTTCCAACCAAAAAGTTAAAGAAAAACTAACCAAAAGACTAAAAAAGACTTTAGTTTTAATGAAAAATGACAAATAAAGGTGTAGTGAATAGCATTAGGAAAAGATAAAAATGTGGTTTTTTTTGTTAAAAGTGAACAGTACCGAGAGTGTTTCGTTAAAATTCTCAAATATTAAACATGATTTCATTAATTACCCCACTTGTAGCTTTGTAAAAGAGAGACTTATGCCTCGTTTGGAAAAAGCATCACTTCAAGTGATTTTTCAAAATTCACTTTTATTTTTATTAAAGATTGATTTTTAAAATATTTTCTCTAAAAATGCTTTTAATCGTTTTAAAAACACTTTCAAATAAGCTCTTAGACTATCTCCAATGGTTGGGCTAAATGCCAAATATTTTAGTCCGAAAAATTTAGCTTTTAGCTCGGATTATTAAAGAATAGACTTAGGCTATTTTTCTACTCCAACCGTTTCAAGCCTAAAATTTTAGCCCGGATTATTAAAGAATAGACTTAGGCTATTTTTTTCTTAAATTAAATTTTAAAAAAATGTAGATTATCGTAAATTAATTTCATGAACATTTTAATAATAATAAAAATTTAATTCTGATAAATATTTTCACTCGGTTCAGTGGAGAGCACACCGATTTCTGGGCTAAATTTTGGGGGGAATCTGGCATTGGTTTAGCATTTAGCATTTAGCTCGAATTTCCCCCTTGCATTGGAGTGAGTTTGGTGGGAAATTTTGGGAGGTAATTTGGCTTTTAGCCCACCATTGGAGATGGTCTTATATGGAACTGAAAGTATAACGCATGTATTTGAACACCGGGTATACATTGTTTCGTGAATGTTTTAGCCTTTGTAGGGGCGAAATTTTAACCCCTCTTTTTCCACTCAATAGTCTGTCGACATTAAATGAAACAACTTACAACTTAAACCCCCCCAAGGGATATGGAGAAAGACTTGGAAGTCAACAAGTCAAGCAAACCACAAAATTATGGAAGAGGATCCCTCTGGATTCATAATGTGGGAATTGTAGGGATCCTCACATCTTAGCCGTTCATCGTGTATTGTACGGTCAGTTTTCATCATGTACTATTTGTGTTTAATTTAAAATAATAAAAGTCAAATAACTTCTGACCGCACGACACACGATGAACGGCTGAGATATGGAGAACCCTAAGATCCTCACATAATGGATCCGAAGGGGATCCTTTTCGCAAAATTATACCCACTCTACATACATTACCATCACCACATTTTCCGTAGTATGGCTCCCTTAAGTTACCAAACGAATTTTCAATTTTCCAAAAAAAAAAATGAAAAATGAAAACGGGCTGATTATTAAACAATCTTTTGGAGCTTGAAAGTCGTTTTGTTTGTTTTTTTTTTTGTGTTGAAATTTGTTTGATAAACATTTCTTTTGCTCGTCAGCGTTTTCCTCTTTCACCTTACAAAAATCGAAATATATGTTTACAGTCTTTTGTGTGATATGATTTGAAGCGTGTTTTAACTATTCAGAATAATAATAGTTGTTGACTTATTGGTGATTGGAGGTCAGTTTCCCCTTGACTTGATAAATGGTTGAATGAACCTATTATTAGCCTTTCTTTATTTTCGGTCATTTCATCTAAGGTTCTTCCTTGGGTTTCAAAAGTTATTGAAGTACAAAGTTAGTTTTTGCCAAATTATGTTATTAATTTATTTCCTTCCGTGGTGCAACAGATTTTATACCAATGTTTAGTGTAGTTGTAGATAGGCACTAACTCATTCAAGTGTGTTTGTATGGAAGCTAATCTAAATTATTTGTTCAATTTATCCAGTTAGTAACATCACTTAATGCTTTTGTAGAATACTCGTAGATTGCCGCTTCCGACCAAATAAATAAATATGATTTCATTAATAACCCCACTTGTAGTCTTGTAAAAGAGAGACTTAGGCTTTTTTGGAAGTACTTTTAAAATTATTGAAATTGTTTTTAGATCACAAAAACACCTGGAGTGCTTTGTGGAAGAAACATCACTTCAAGTGATTTTCTAAGATTCACTTTTGTTTTTACTAAAGATTGGTTCCAAAACATTTTCTTTAAAAACGCTTTTAATCATTTTAAAAGCACTTTCAAATAAGCTCTTAAGGCAAGTTTGGTATTGCTATGCTTTGAAAAGAAAAAAAAACTACTTCTGCTATGCTGTGAGAATAAGCTCATTATTGTTGCTTCACGTTTTCAACTTTTTTTTAAAAACCAAAACTGTGAAAATAAGCTGTTTTTAAGTGTTTACCAAACACCTTTTTGAGCTCAGTTTTTTTTTATACCCACTTTTTATAAAAGCACATCAGTACCAAACCAGTACTTATATGAAACTGGGAGTATAACTCATGTATATGAACGTGGAGTGTACACTGTTTCATGAAGTTTTAGCTCCTCTGTAGGGGTGAATTGAGCTGGACGCTGAAATTAAAGGTTGGGACGCTGAAATTAACGATCATGGGGACCAATTGAGCTGGACTTCAAGCTATGCCTAGGAATTTGAGATCCAACAAATAAGAAGTTTGCTTTTTGGTTTTACCTTTTAATTTATGTATGTTCTAGTTATATTGTAATAGTTTATTGTGTATCTTTATGATTTGTTTTTAATAAATTTCCTCGTACTACATGTTATTATGTATTTTTTGTTCAAATTGTGTAGTAACATGTCAAGACCTACTCCATCAACCGTAATATTCTGACAAAGAATATCTTGACTTCCGAATTGCTATATGTTTTTAACATTCTGCCATTCAACTATTAACTTATCATATCTAGTATACAACACCTAATGTTTTTTTTAACCTCAATATGTAACAGAGCAAACTCGCTCTTCTTGTTTCCGGATTTCCTCACCAAATTCTATGTCCGAGATTACACAAAAGGCAAAAGCCAACCCTCTCAGGTAACAAATGGAAATGAAAAACTCAACTGCTTTTACAAAAATCAGCTAACTACGGTTCAATCAGAATTCTCCCTTTGATGCCTAAGCATAACGGAAAGTTAAGAAAACTTACATGGGCTTACAAGAGTTGAGTCACTTGCCCTATGGTCAACTGGTTTTAGGATGAACGTCAACTTCAATTTTAGGACAATCTTTAACTTCTAGCGTTTAAGACTTTTAGTTGACAAAGGAGAATTATCGATCGCGATTTTACACTTGACTACTGAAAGAGAAGATTAACAGTTAACGACTAAAGGATTTGAATTGGGCGTGTTCCTCTGTGAGAGACTTAATTGAAGGAAGTTACCGCGATAGATGAGTTTTTCGGAGAATATATTTCTCTTGCTATCCAGCATATCAGCATGAGCGTATACAAACCGTTCTGTTTTATTTCCACCTACAACGGTATTTGTATTTGATTGACAATATATCACCTTAATCAGTCAAAAACTAAAATAGGAGCAACATGTAGATTGCAGAAATGCCTAGACTAGTTCGAAGTTAATCAAATCATAAACCTGAGTAATGCACTGAAAATTTCTAGTTTGAAATCTCTGACGCTCAGGGAATAAGCGCTGACTCATTCAAGTGTGTTTATATGGAAGCTAATCTAAATTATTTGTTCAATTTATCCACTTAGTAACATCACTTCAAGCGCTTTTGTAGAATGCACTAGTAGAATGCTGCTTCAACCAAAAAATTAAAGAAAAACTAACGAAAAGACTAAAAAAGACTTTAGTTTTAATGAAAAATGACAAATAAAGGTGTAGTGAATAGTATTAGGAAAAGATAAAAATGTGATTTTTTTTGTTAAAAGTGAACAGTAACGGGAGTGTTTCGTTAAAACTCTCAAATATTAAACATGATTTCATTAATTACCCCACTTATAGCTTTGTAAAAGAGTGACTTATGCCTTGTTTGGAAGAAGCATCACTTCAAGTGATTTTTCAAAATTCACTTTTATTTTTATTAAAGATTGATTTTTAAAATATTTTCTCTAAAAATGCTTTTAATCGTTTTAAAAACACTTTCAAATAAGCTCTTAGACCATCTCCAATGGTTGGGCTAAAAGCCAAATATTTTAGTCCGAAAAATTTAGCTTTTAGCTCAGAAACAGTTTTTCTACTACAACCATTTCAAGCCTAAAATTTTAGCCCGGATTATTAAAGAATAGACTTAGGCTATTTTTTTTCTTAAATTAAATTTTTTAAAAATGTAGATTATCGTAAATTAATTTCATGAACATTTTAATAATAATAAAAATTTAATTCTGATAAATATTTTCACTCGGTTCAGTGGAGAGCACACCGATTTCTGGGCTAAATTTTGGGGGGAATCTGGCATTGGTTTAGCATTTAGCATTTAGCTCGAATTTCCCCCTTGCATTGGAGTGAGTTTGGTGGGAAATTTTGGGAGGTAATTTGGCTTTTAGCCCACCATTGGAGATGGTCTTATATGGAACTGAAAGTATAACGCATGTATTTGAACACTGGGTATACATTGTTTCGTGAATTTTTTAGCCTTTGTAGGGGCGAAATTTTAACCCCTCTTTTTCCACTCAATAGTCTGTCGACATTAAATGAAACAACTTACAACTTAAACCCCCCAAGGGATATGGAGAAAGACTTGGAAGTCAACAAGTCAAGCAAACCACAAAATTATGGAAGAGGATCCCTCTGGATTCATAATGTGGGAATTGTAGGGATCCTCACATCTTAGCCGTTCATCGTGTATTGTACGGTCAGTTTTCATCATGTACTATTTGTGTTTAATTTAAAATAATAAAAGTCAAATAACTTCTGACCGCACGACACACGATGAACGGCTGAGATATGGAGAACCCTAAGATCCTCACATAATGGATCCGAAGGGGATCCTTTTCGCAAAATTATACCCACTCTACATACATTACCATCACCACATTTTCCGTAGTATGGCTCCCTTAAGTTACCAAACGAATTTTCAATTTTCCAAAAAAAAAAATGAAAAATGAAAACGGGCTGATTATTAAACAATCTTTTGGAGCTTGAAAGTCGCTTTGTTTTTTTTTTTTTGTGTTGAAATTTGTTTGATAACCATTTCTTTTGCTCGTCAACGTTTTCCTCTTTCACCTTACAAAAATCAAAATATATGTTTACAGTCTTTTGTGTGATATGATTTGAAGTGTGTTTTACCTATTCAGAATAATAATAGTTGTTGACTTATTGGTGATTGGAGGTCAGTTTCCCTTTGACTTGATAAATGGTTGAATGAACCTATTATTAGCCTTTCTTTATTTTCGGTCATTTCATCTAAGGTTCTTCCTTGGGTTTCAAAAGTTATTGAAGTACAAAGTTAGTTTTTGCCAAATTATGTTATTAATTTATTTCCTTCCGTGGTGCAACAGATTTTATACCAATGTTTAGTGTAGTTGTAGATAGGCACTAACTCATTCAAGTGTGTTTGTATGGAAGCTAATCTAAATTATTTGTTCAATTTATCCAGTTAGTAACATCACTTCAAATGCTTTTGTAGAATACACTCGTAGATTGCCGCTTCCGACCAAATAAATAAATATGATTTCATTAATAACACCACTTGTAGTCTTGTAAAAGAGAGACTTAGGCTTTTTTGGAAGTACTTTTAAAATTATTGAAATTGTTTTTAGATCACAAAAACACCTGGAGTGCTTTGTGGAAGAAACATCACTTCAAGTGATTTTCTATGATTCACTTTTGTTTTTACTAAAGATTGGTTCTAAAATATTTTCTTTTAAAAACGCATTTAATCGTTTTAAAAGCACTTTCAAATAAGCTCTTAAGGCAAGTTGGTATTGCTATGCTTTGAAAAAAAAAAACTACTTCTACTATGCTATGAGAATAAGCTCATTGTTGTTGCTTGACGTTTTCAACTTTTTTTTAAAACCAAAACTGTGAAAATAAGCTATTTTTAAGTGTTTACCAAACACTTTTTTGAGCTCAGCTTTTTTTTATACCCACTTTTTATAAAAGCACATCAGTACCAAACCAGTACTTATATGAAACTGGGAGTATAACTCATGTATATGAACGTGGAGTATACACTGTTTCATGAAGTTTTAGCTCCTCTGTAGGGGCAAAATTTTACCCTCTCACTTTGAAGTCAACAAGTCAAGCAAACAACAAAATTATACCCGCCATACACACATTACCATTGTAACATCCCACATCGCCCAGGGGTGAGGATCTTATAAGCCTTATATATATATATATTCCCATTTCTACCTAGCACGATGCCTTTTGGGAGCTCACTGGCTTTGGGTTCCATAAGAACTTCGAAGTTAAGCGAGTTTGGGCTAAAGCAATCCCAGAATGGGTGACCCCCTAGGAAGTTGCTCGTGAGTTCCCAGAAACAAAACCGTGAGGGCGTGGTCGGGGCCCAAAATAGACAATATCATGCTACGGTGGAGTCGAGCCTGGGTTGTGGTGGGGGGCCCAGGTCAGGATGTGACAATTTGGTATCAGGATGTAAGGCCCTTTAAGCTCGTAACCTAATTTCTTATAGTAATGACTAGTTCCTACTCCTGAAATATCAACAATCTTTTTCGATCTATGCTCCTTGCTAGTGATCCATTCGGCCTCCACCATCAAAAGGGCATCATAACCCTGTTTGAAACAATTACGGAATGGAGTTTGATGAGGCACAACCTGCTCACAGGGCAAAACTCAAGTCATAAGACTCACAAATCAATATGCAAGTCAGTGAAACAAGAAGTTCCAGAACAATGAGATCCTGAGTTCATCTATTTATGCTGAAGCAAAAATTACATATTCTACTCAATCTTACAATCATCATCTCCTCAAGAAATCATCTTTCATCAGCCCCACACATTTGCACATAGCAAGAATAGAATGATGATTTCATGTGAAGAAGCACTCTCTCACACAACTTCAACATTCAATCGTACAGTGCTGCCCATTAAAGGTAGCGGACAGCACTAAACAAACTAAATGTTGCCTACTGAAGTTTCTGTGGTGAGATTTGGTGGTAATCTACCAAGGGCCATTTCATGGTCCAAACCCAGGCAATGTATTTCATGATGCCTAGAAAAGAAAGAATTATGTTGACTTAAAACATCAGCTCCTCCTAGACTAACTCTATTATGAATACTTTGAAAATTTTCAAACAGTCAGTTATATCAGTTACTCAGATGCTTCACTACAACCCTTGCATACCTAAACCAAAAGCAGTTATATTCATTCCCTTATGCTCGTAACAATAGTACCTCATGCTTCGATGTAAAGCCATTTCATTCTAAACTTGATATCCAAAATTACCAAAATGGCTTTTGTTCTACCGAAATACCATCCAATTTCATATCCAGCTTTACTTGCTTCGAATAATTTTTGCTATAAAATATTGCAATCAAGAAGGAATGCAAGCTCTAATTGACTTTAAATTACTACACACATAGCAAACATGAAATAACAATCAGTCAGGGTGCGTTTGGTACGCGGGACGGGACGGGATGGGACGGGACGGGACGAGGCGTTCCGTCCCGCATTTGGTACGCCTAAAACGAGTGGGACGAGGCGTTCCACGGGACAAGTTTTGGATGATTTTTGGTTCCACCTCCCCCCCATGGAACAGGGTTGTTCCACGTCTGTGGGACATAAATTTTTAACATTTTAGGACAACAATGCCCCTTCTCTTTTTCAAAATTTACAACATCCGTCCCGTCCTGTTCCGTCCCGTCCCGTTCCATCCCGTCCCGTCCCGTCCCGTCCCGTCTGCGTACCAAACGCACCCTCAGAGCTTGGTCATCACAGTAACTAAGCAAAACAAAATATCCTGAGGATAAAATCCCACTTGATACCAAGGTGCAACCATAGAAGTCTAAAACATTATTCCATTGATTTGACGTCTAAGACCCAACAGACGTAAAAAAGGAGGATCAAGGATGTGAAGTACCAAACCACCTCGATCACAGATCACAAGGAATTTCCTAGAAAATGCCACTGACAAGGGGTTTGGACACAAAACTAATGAGTCTGGTTCTAAAGAAACTCGATTTTGCAGTAACAACTAAGAGGGGAAGAATATGTTAGAAAAAAAAGTACAGAAGAACAAAACAAAGACTGGGAAAAGTCAGAAATTCAAATCATTTACTTGACCAGAAACTTATTCTGCAGGTCTGTTGTTGAGTGTCTTCGCAATGAACAGCATTAATCATGCTATGAATACACTTCCCTTACATTTATGCTGTTGTTATCCTAAAGAAACAAGATACGGAAATAAAGTTGCCTTAAAGTGTATCTCTTGAACCAAACTCAATGAAAAAACTCATGAAAGAATTCGAGCACTTTCTTGCAATTAAAAAATCCATGTCCTTAACAGTCGACTCCCATTGTCCTATAAATCTGTCTCACCATAGTCCTAGTAAATGAAATGAATGACTATAGAACCTATAATCCATAAACTGAAAAACCGCAGTCAAAAAGTGAAGGGGAAGAATGAAGACCTCTCTTTACACATGCCTCAATGAGAGAAGAGAATGGGGGGAGAGAGCAGAGAGAGAGGGAACACTATACTAAGACTTTTCCACTACATAGAAAACAGACACATGTAATCTAACTCAAATTCTAAAAAGCTGACTTCAAACAGATCCAAGTTTCCTGGGTGCCAAGGTTTCCTGGACATAACAAATCAAGCAAGGGGTAACAGCTCATTCAAACTCTGCTGCCAGCCTGCACCAGAGATTTTAAGTGATTTTGAGGAGCGCTTCCACTCATGAGCAACACAACTCAATGGAAACCAACATACTCTCCCGAGACCCCCAAATTTTGGGGAGTGCTTCCACTCATAAGCACCCACCAATATCTAAAATAACAAAACCAAAATAAAGCACATGGCTAACTCTATTATGAATACTTTGACAAAAGAGGAATTCAAACAAATCAAACAGAAAAATCAAAATAGATAAGTAAATATGCAATCCGGTGAAAACCTTGCTAGAATAATTAGACTGCATATTTACTTTTAAAACGAAGCAACAAGAAAATTAAAATAGAAATTGGATAATAAATCAGATGACAACCCAATCAGAAGAAATAGATAACAAATTATGCAATCTAATGAAAACCCAGTTACAATAACCAGCAGAAGAAAAAAATAACAAATTAATCTAATAAAAACCCAGAAATCACTCAAACCCCAGAAATCGATCAATACACAGAAATCGTTCAAACCCTAGTAATCGATCAAAACCCAGTAATAATTTCACGAATCTGCAAAATAAAATGAAAGAACACAAAGAAGTGGAAGAGGAAACGGTGAGAGGCTTACGATGATGATGCGGTAGTCGGTGGGATGGTCAGGCGAGGTCGTCCAACAAGACGAGAACAAGGACGCGGTGGGGAGTGGTGAGTGACGCTAGATTGGTCGAGCAGGACAAGGAGTCGAGCAGTTGAGCAACAATGATACAGATTATGAAACAAAAAGTCCAACGATCACAATTCGAAGTAAAAGATGCAATATGTCCAAAGCATACCACTAAACGGAAGTGCTAAAGAAAGGTAAGACATCGAGTTACAAATATTCATGAAAGAAAGCCATATGCAAGTGGAAGAAAGCAGGATCACTGGTAGGGAAATGCTTCGATGCTCTGGTCGTACTCCTCGTCACTACGTCCTGAGGGGGCGTGAAAACAAAAAGTGAGTGGATCATAATTTATATTAATACTAATAATACAAAAACTAGTTTTTTTTTTCTTCTGAATATACTAACCACCTGTTTTGAAAAAGTATATCATACTACAATATAATAGGTTTTTGGAAAACCCTAGCATGCCATGAAAAACATTCGTAAAACATGTATGTGTAAACACATGCTCAAAAATGGTAGTATGGTCGCCTGAAGGCAAATCCGTAAAACATCCGGAAATCACATAAATGATGTACTCAACTAGGGGTATCATAGTCGCCCGAAGGCAATGCTTGTCCATCACCCAAAGGTGAAGCTGGAATATATATAAACATCACACACTGACACTAGCCGTGACTAGTGAAGCTGTCTGACATTGGTTTCGCCAGTGAAGCTGGGGGTATGTCATAAATATACTCAATTGTGTCCTATGGCCATAAACGTACATACCCGTGTTGTGTGGACATGCTATATGATAGCCCACTAGGTAAGCACATAAAACACACCTCAAAAACTCGTAATAAATTATCGGAGCTCAAATGTTCAAAGCTCAAATGTTCAAACATCGTCATAAACCATGATAAATCACATTCATAAATCTATGAAATAAATCATATTTGAAATCCATAGAAATCCATATACGCAAATTCAATATTTCATATCCGTTCATAAAACGTAATTTCAATAAATCATAAATATTTCATAAACTATAAATATAGAAGTTCGTAAGGCATAATATAAAACATACCCAAATAATGAGATATAAAATGCATGCTAGGCTAATATTTTATAAAACATGCGAGATAAGAAAGGGTCCACTCACAAGTATTCCGTTACTAGAGAGCCGCCCCAAAAAAGGGAGGACTGGATCACATCCAACTGATGCACCTAAACACAAATAGAGAGCATTTAATAAAACTTTACCAAAACGATGGAATTTAGGAAAACGGATTGCAAATTTAGATTTGACACTTCGAAAAACCTAAAAAGGGACCTTGGGTTCCCCCACGGGGCGGCGATCCAATGGCCACTCGCCAACCCACGCACCAAGATGAGTCGCTGGAAAGTTGGCCGAAAAAGTCACCAACACCACCGTGGACGGCAGCAGAGCACAGTACCTCTGGCAGAGGTGCATGTGCTCCATGCGCTGGCCAAGATAGCCCTCCACGTGAGGCCCACGCTCCGACTGTGGAACTGGGTATCATACTCGGGTCAAGTATTGAGCTTGGGTTGCTGGGTTGGGCCTGGGCTAGGGTTAATGTGCCGGGTTAGTGGGTTGGGCTTGGTACTGAGTTATGCCCGGGTTACCGAGTTGGGTTTAAGTTGCTGGGTTGAGTTTTGGGTTTTGGGTTTCCAGATCAGGTCGACCCGGTTTCATACCATGGGTTTGGCTAAAATCTGGGCAAGATTTCCCGAGCTCCGTTCGAGCTCATTTCTACATCATTTTCAATAATTCAAAAGCGAAAATGAAGCTTGACAAGAGGGGCAGAGATTCGTATAGAAAAAAGGTCGAGAGGTGGCTGGAGTTGGCTGAAAAATGCATACAACCACACGGTCCTTCATAAAAAAACTGGGAAAGATTCATCTCGAGTTGTTTCTGCATTCAAACGTCACCCAAGTTCTTAAAACTACCCTAATCTAACCTAAAACATGATCTAAGGGGTTCTAAGATACTACTTCAACCGGAGACGGCAGAACTTGCCGGAAAATAAGCAAGCACAGTGACTATGCATAGTGCCGAGAAAGAGAGAGAGAGTGAGATCGAAAGGAGGTGAGAGAGAGAAAGGAAGTCCAGATGGTGGTAATCTCATCGGGGTTGTGGTGGTTTTGTGTTTGTGTGTTGCTTGATGGAGATGACAAAGTGCACGAGAGAAGAAGAGAGATGAGAAGGAGAGTTCTAGAGAGAGAGGAAGATCACAGGAGAAAAACACCCCATAAATGTTGGGGGGTCACCACGTGTCAACCATGTAGAGGGCCAAAGTGGAGAAATATTTCCAACTGTGAAATTACCAAAATGCCCTTGACATTCGAAAATTCGTATAAGCTTCGTTTTAGCTCTGAATTCGATTTCGTTCATGCCTACGAGTTCGTAGTTGAATTTTGATGATTTTTTATTGGGTTTTGTAAAAGATATGTAGTGAGTTTGGTTTTTGTTAAATTTGGAATGTGGGTTTTCACTTGGATGTGGTAAATAATCACAAGAATTTACCATGTTTGGTTGTTTATTTTCGTGTTGAAATTTAATTTCAATGATTGTTATTGGGTTTTTATAGATTTGGTGAAAAAAGTTCATAGTGAGTATGATTTTGCTTAATTTGGTGTGTGGGTTTCACTAAGCTGTGGTAAAAAATCTGGAAGTTGCACATGAATTTACCAAGTTTGGTTTTGTATTTGCCATTTTTTGGGTTTTGATGGATTTGTTGAAAATTTCATATTCATTTGATTTTGTTAAATTAATGTTTGTTTTTTTGCACTTTCTTGGTTCGTTTTTTAAAGTTTGCTAATTTTGGTATGTGGGTTTTTACTAGGCTGTGGTGAATAATCTGGAAGATGCGCATGAAATGATCGATACTGCAATTTCAACTACTTTGAAAGAAAGCAAGCCTGTTTATATCAGCATAAGCTGCAACTTGGCTGGAATTCCTCATCCTACATTTAGCCGGGAGCCTGTTCCTTTTTCTTTATCTCCAAAGTACACATTTTTGGGTTTCTGATTCCATTTGGTTGAAGTGTTTTGGAAATGTTTGTAACCTTTAGGTGTGAAATTTATATGTTTGTTTGTTTTGGTCTGCAGAGTGAGCAATCATTTGGGCTTAGAGGCTGCAGTAGAGGCGGCTGCAGAGTTCTTGAACAAGGTAGTGAAGCCGGTTATGGTTGGTGGGCCTAAACTTCGAGTTGCACATGCCGGCGATGCCTTTGTTGAGCTTGCTGATGCTAGTGGTTATGCTCTGGCTGTTATGCCATCTGGAAAGGGTATTGTGCCAGAGCACCACCCCCATTTCATTGGAACATACTAGGGTGCTGTGAGCATTACCTTTTTCGCCGAGATTGTGGAGTCTGCAGATGCATACTTGTTTGCTGGACTGATTTTCAATGACTACAGCTCTGTTGGGTACACTTTGCTTATCAAGAAAGAGAAGGCCATTGTGGTGCAGCTTGATCGCGTGACCATAGCAAATGGCCCTTCATTTGGTTGTGTTTTTATGAAGGATTTCCTCAGAGCTCTTGCAAATAAGCTCAGACACAACAACACTGCTCATGAGAACTATCGCAGGATCTTTGTTCCTGATGGACACCCTCTAAAGTCTGCACCGAAAGAACCTTTGAGGGTTAATGTTCTGTTCCACCACATCCAGAATATGCTGTCAAGTGAAACTGCTGTGATTGCTGAGACAGGGGACTCATGGTTTAACTGCCAGAAACTGAAATTGCCAGCTGGTTGCGGGTAAGTCAAGGAGAGAATGTGGCTTTTCATGTTTCTTTCTATGTTATGTAGTTCATGATTTAATTGGGAAGTTGGAATTGGATTTGCAGGTATGACTTCCAAATGCAATATGGATCAATTGGTGGTCAATTGGAGCAACTCTTGGGTATGCTCAGGCTGTTCTTGAGAAGCGTGTGATTGCCTTCATCGGTGACGGGAGTTTCGAGGTACATTTAATTTTCTCTAGCACTCTGTAAATTGTAAAGTACCCTTAACAACCTTATCAAATTTACTCAATTAATTACTCAGATTTGTAGCATAACATTTCATCAATATCACGAATCATTGGTCTTTTCAATGTTTTGTTCATGTGTTTATGGTTTCATTGTTTCAATGCCTAATAGGTGACTGCTCAAGATGTGTCCACCATGATCTGAAATGGGCAGAAGACCATCATCTTCCTGATAAACAACAGCGGGTACACAATTGAGGTGGAGATCCATGACGGACCCTACAATGTGATCAAGAACTGGAACTACACTGGACTGGTTGATGCCATCCACAATGGGGAGGGCAAGTGCTGGACAACCAAGGTAATCACTTCGTTAATGCATTCTAATTGTCTCCGTAATCTATTCCTCCAACTAATCAACCAAAGGGTTACCTGGATCGTAAAACTCCTTGTAACCAAATCTGTTAATTATGCAGGTCCGTTGTGAAGAGGAGCTGATCGAAGCAATTGAGACCACAACCGAGGCAAAGAAGGATAGCTTGTGCTTCATAGAGGTGATAGTCCACAAGGATGATACCAGCAAAGAGTTGCTCGAGTGGGGGTCCAGGGTTTCTGCTGCCAACAGCCGCCCGCCCAACCCTCAGTAAAATTTTCCATGTCATTTCCTTTCATCTACGCAGCGTCGTTCCTTCTTGTTAAGAGTTTCTTATATATGTGTTTCATTTCAACACATTTCCCTGGAAAAACGATGTGTGTTTCGAGTTGGATTTTTCACTGGTTTTTGTGTACATTCCCCTTTGAATTACGAGTATCTTGTCTCATTTTAATTAGTTCATGTTATCTAAACGAGCATTCAACTCGAAACTAATTTGCATTTCAAGATACTCGTAATTCAAATGACATTTAATGCAAAAACTCGCATTTCAAGTCTGAGACTCTCAATGCGTATTTTTACGTGTCATCGTGTGAATTTTTTGCATTTACATGCGCATAATTCTCATTGAGTGACGTGATACAATAATATCATTAGGTCTGTCAGGTGAAAAACGTTCTATAGTACCTTGGGTGTGAGTATCTAATTCAAAACTAACCGGGCATGAAAAATAATATTCTTGACAAATCTACGTGTTTAAACAACGTTATTGATTGTAACTAATCGTTTGTCTAGTATCCTGGCAAAAAAAATCATTTGTCTAGTATTATCTTCCAGCATTGTTTGACCTAAATAAGTAACCTAAGAGTAATGTTATTCATATTATGTTTTTGTATCACATCAGGTGACATTAGATGTGGACAGCAATATTATTTGAATTAATAAAATTTTTAAATTTAGTTCATTATTTAATAAACTAATATTTAAGACAAACTAGTTAATTAAATGATGATTGTGGCACACGAGGAGTCTTTATCCTTCATTTCCTTGGGTTTTGCAAAGTTTTCAAATGATGTGACTGTCCACATCAAATGCTACCTAAGTTGGTATATAAATGTGGTATAAAAATGTGGTATGAATATCATTACTATTAACCTAATAAATACGTTGGAACGTGTCGTTGTAGTAACTGGTATTAATTGTCAATTTTGCACCGATGGAGTGGTCTCAATTGTCGTCGTAGATTTTTTTTCAGTGCGTTATGAGATGGACATGAGAGAACTATTTAGAACTAACTTATGAATTACAACAAAATGTACACCATTGGTTTTCCGTCGATTGGATTGTGTTAGTTTGTTACTGAACTTCCACCCTAATTTATATTTGATTCATGAAATTTAACCGTAGTTAAGATTTGATTCATGATCACATATTTAGAATTTGGATCTATGAGACTCACATGAACTAGCGATTTGATGAAATGAGTCAGCGTGCTCTGAATTACTATTTTTGTGGTTTCGAATTGAAGAAAGTTGAGATTTTAACATAAAATCAATTAGCAATTTAAGGAGTAATCTAACTTACGTATAAGTTCATGCAAGGTCTATCATTCCATCAATGTGAAATTCATTCTCAACAAGCCCCTTCACATGAGGCAAATTTTCAAGCTTAGTACGTGGACAACACAAATCAAGTGACATGGAGCGTGTGCGGCTGTTAGGCTTCACCCACATGACAAACTTGCTCTGATGCCAATATAAAGTTGAGGTTCTGCCATAAAAACAATTGAAATGTTAGAAGTAGCCCGAACTTACTTATAAGCCCAGACACAGTCTCTTATTCCATTAATGTGAAATTCATTCTCAACATAAATTGCTGTTTATTTGTGTTCTCGTTTCTTAGTTGCATGAGAAGAAAATCAAGGTGTAGGCAGTGAGAATCTTTACCAAATCCATTTCCGAACCTTTGCCGGTAACTGATAGCATATTCCAGGTCCTCCTCCATCAGCGGTGCGTGGATTTTCTTGGAAATTGACTGTCGATAGGGAATCATCTTTGTTAGCCATGCATCATTGTCCGCCATGTTGTCAAGCAATTGCTCGAATAATCCAAATAGGCGGCACCTCGTAGGAAAAGTGGGATAGCCATGCGGCATCATTGTACTGGGGTGCTTTGATATTTGTTTGATACTCATTTGTAGTGTGCTTGTGGAGCAATTTTTCCTGTGTAATCGGAGTACGGAATAATATATTATTGTTGACTACAAATATCACTTAGCCTACATGGCGCGCAGGCCGAGTAACTAGTAGACTAACTAAGTCCTTCGAATGTGTGTGGGCGTGCCAACTCGTCAGTCGAGCTCGACCGAAGAGTAAAAGTGTCTTGATGTGGTGTGGATGTGCGCGACTGACTTCTATATCTTGCAACTGCGGCCGAGAAAGGAACACGTCTCGGCCTCTGGGTCCTCAAGCCTGAAGACAAGGCTGCCAATTACAAAGTTCACGGCTCGTCGTCGTCCGATTCGGCAACAGTCACCGTATTGGTGAAGGTAAAATCACGCCGAATGGACACTAGAGTATAGGGGCACAAATACTCAAAGGAGATAAAGGTTTTAATAACGAACGTGATTCGGCCGTCCAAGTGCCGAACTCTGAAACCTACTTGTGAATATGCGATCATAAAATAACTCGGCGTCAAGGCACCGAGCCTAAGTATCAGTAACACCTCACTTCGCCGAGATGGCTGGTGAGATGACCTCTGTCGACAGGGATTCAAAAACCCTCGTCGGCCAAGACTTGGATAGATAACTCGTCGACCCTGTCGTAGTGTTGTTTATCCAAACTGAAGGTGCTTCACAGACGGCTGGTTCTACGGCAACAGTGCTGTTTATCCAAACTGAAGGTGTTTACCGGTTGCCTTCACAGTGCTGTTTATCCAAACTGAAGATGTGAAGGCGGAAAAGAAAACAAAAATCTCAAGGGTGTTGAGAGGTTTCGCGTAGAGCAAGAAATTGCGCAGGGCAGTTTTGTGTGTTGAGTTGGCGATCCCTTGCACGCTGCCACTGCTTCTGTATTTATAGGAGCCAAGTCCTCTTCTGATCAATCATAATTCTATTCGGATTGGGACTCCTTACCCTTATTGGACTGCCTCGGCCACTCCTTCTTTAGCTAGGACTCTCACCGAGACTTCTTCTTGTATTGGGACTCTATCTCCACAAGTGGATTTCGCTTCCCTTATCTTTATTTGAGATAAATCTTTTCCCTGCTAGGATTTGGCCGACCCAACTTAGTCGGCCCACGAATCGACCATCCGCAGTACTCCCTTTCAAGCCGAGAAATACTTTCCTCGGCCCAAAATGTTATTTTGGGCCCAAACAATTATGTGTCTTTATATAAGTGGTGAGCTATTTATGTTTAAAAATTAACAATTTAAAAAATAAAATTTCTCACTACTTATATAATAACACGTGATGTACTATCTGTATTATGGACACAATGAAAATTTTCTAGTGCTTGTGAGAGTCCACAATAAAGACCAATGATGTAGATATCTACACAAATAAATAAGTTAGGTGATTTTTACACTGCATGTAAACGCATATGTGCATTCCCCGTGAAGGATGCAAGTATCATCCTTGTTTTCGCTTGCATCTTTCTTTCTAACCGTTGGGATTAAGATTCAACGATGATAAAGAGTCATGTGGACTAAAATCTTGTATGAAATCTTGCTAATTAGTTCTCAATTTTACACGTGTCATAACTGAAATATTTGTCGGTATACTACTAACCTCTGCGAGAACACAAATTTGTGAAGATTGAGAATCATGAAAAGCCATACCAAGGATCACAATGCAATACCGTTTAAGCCACCAAAAAGCATTTGTTTCTATACAACAAAATTTCGATGAGATGCGATGGATATTACACCTACGGATCAATGCTGACATTGCTTGCTGCGCGAACAAGACGACCATTTTGGAGCAGGGTGCTTGGAAAGGGGGCTCGACAGTTGGTAATGTGAGATTTCAGTCGCAGTATGTTGGGGTGAGCGCTTCTACATCGGTGGCATCGAAGCTCCATTGACAACAGGCTATCATCGATCTTTTAGCTTTGCTTTTCCATCACTGGTGACTTCCTCTACTGCATCCATGGAGTCTCGAAAGAAAGCAGTGTTGAAGGAGTTCCAAAATGGTTACCCGGACAATGCCCACAATGGTTACAAATATTCAAAAAAAGAAATTAAACTACAAATAATGAAAGAAATTAAACTACAAATATTCAAAAAAAGAAACAAATAGTCTAGCTTAAAAAAAGGCCCAAAATGGTTACCCGGACAATGCCCAATAGGAAAGGAAACCTAGCAAGCATACTTGGAAAAAAAATCAAAATTAATAAACATGAGCAAGTGTGGAGTCGAACCCGTGCACAAGTAAATGACAGTAAATGACAGTAGCTCTCTATATATATATGCAACCCCTCAAGGCCGGCCCTGGTTGGAATTGAGGTCGGGTCACTTGTGCTGTGCAAGAGGCGGAGTAAATGGTACTACATAGCTAAGTATAAAATCCTTGTTAAGATAATCCCTCATTTTGATGAAAGAATTGGTCCTCACCGACAACTATTCACATAAATCAAAGGCCGAGACGTTGAAATTGTTACAAGGGGCAATGTAGTTGGCCTCCTTGCTCTGCCTGTGTATGGCAAGAAATAAGACATTTGCTTCTGCTGTCACATAAATATAAAGTACGAGATGTAGTGTGAGCTTGTTCTGTTACTTTTTGATATTTGAATGTTGCAAGTTTTTAATCGTAAAAGGTAGATAAGAACGACATAGTTGCAACCAAATTTTTCACTGTTTTTTATTCTTCTTTTCGATACAGGAATCAACATTACTCACTATCAGAAGGACATATTGGCGAACAAAGCACCACAAAAATTTCATTTTCACTTTTTCAAACAAACTATTAATTAAAATCGATAAGATAATGCATGTGTTTGAACATGGGGAACACACTCCCTTGCGTGAAGTTTTAGCCCCTCTCTTGTCAACATTGAAAAAACAACCCACAACTTAAACCCCCCAAGGAATATGGGGAAAGACTTTGAAGTCAACAAATCAAGCAAACCACAAATTTGGTACGCTTTTCTTAGCGTCTCTAATAGCCATACATACACACGTTAATCCGTTTGAGTCACTTCAGTTATTTAGAATCCGTTTAATAATAATAATAATAATTTTATTATTTTTTAAAATTAAAAGTAATTACTAAATAAGTTTTTAATTTAAAAAACAAGATAAACGAAAAATAAAAGCGAAATGGTTATTAAACAGCCTATTGGAGTTTGGAAATTATTTTATTTTTTGTTTTTAGTTTTCACTTTTTTGTACTTGAAATAAGGGAAAATGGGAGAATAAATGGTTATACATGTAGATGTTGTGCAATTGGTTGTGTGGAATTGAAATTCAAATTACAACCACATCACAACAAATCACAGTTCAATAAAATGAGGCACTGTATGAAAACTAAAATGTGGTCCTTTCACGCACGAGACTTTTTTTTGTATGTTTAATTGAATTTTTTTTTCTTCTATGGCATATTTATAGAAGTACAAAACTTAGTCTAAAAGTCAAATTTGTAACACAATATCTTCTACTGAATAATAGATATAGAAAAATTTGAAGGAAGGTATATGTTAACGAAATGAAGCTTTTAGAGAATGTTATTGGGTCCTAAAAATATTTGAAGTGCTTTTTAGAAGAAGCATTACTTCAAGTGATTTTCCAATATTTACTTTTATTTTTACTAAAAATTAGTTCTAAAAACATTTTTTTTCTTCTAAAAACGCTTTTAATTGTTTTAAATACAGTTTCAAACTAGCTCTTATATGAATCTAGGAGTATAATGCATATCTAAACGTGGGGTATACACAGTTTCGTGAAGTTTTAGCTCCTCTGTATGGGCGAAATTTAACCCTCTCTTTTCCACTCAATAGTCTGTCAACATTGGATAAAACAACGTACAGTTTAAACCTCACAAGGGATATGGGGAAAGACTTTGAAGTCAACAAGTCAAGCAAACCACAAAATTATACCTCCTATACCTACATTACCATCACCACGTTTTCTGTAGTATGGCTCGCTTAAGTTACCAAACGAATTTTCAATTTTTGAAAAAAATAAAAAATGAAAAATGAAAATAGAATGATTAATAAACGGCTGTTTGGAGCTTGAAAGTCGTTTTGTTTTTTTTTTCCTTTTGTGTTGAAATTTGTTGATAATCATTTCTTTTGCTCGTCATCATTTTTCTTTTTCGCCTTACAATAAACCAAAATATATATTTACGGTATTCTGTGTGGCATGGTTTGAAGCGTTCTTTACCTATTCTGAATAATAATAATTGTTGAATTATTGGTGATGGGAGGTCAGTTTCTTTTTTACTCAACAAATGGTGGGATGAACCTATTATTAGCCATTCTTTATCTTCAATCATTCCATCTAAAGTTCTTCATTGAGTTTCAAAAGTTATTGAAGCACAAAATTAGTTTTTGTCAGATTATTTTATTAATTTATTTCCTTCCGTGGTTCAACAGGATTTGCACCAATGTTTAGTGTAGTTGTAGCTAGGTACTGACTGATTCAAGTGTGTTTCTATGGAAGATAATCAAAATTATTTGTTCAATTTATCCGGTTAGTAATATTACTTCAAGTGCTTTTTGTAGAATGCTCTCATAGAATGCTGATTTCGACCAAAAAATTAAACATGATTTCCTTAATTTCCCCACTTGTAGTCTTGTGAAAGAGAGACTTAGGCCTCATTTCGAAGTACTTTTAAAATTATTAAAAGCGCTTTTAGAAAAAAAAATGTTTTAGGGTCTCAAAAATAATTGAAGTGCTTTGTGGAAAAAGCATCACTTCAAGTGATTTTTCAAGATTCACTTTTATTTTTGCTAAAAATTAATTCCAAAACATTTTTTCTAAAAATACATTTACTCGTTTTAAAAACACTTTCAAATCGATTTTTATATAAAACTAGGAGTATAACACATGTATATGAACTTGGAGTTTACACAGTTTAGTCAAGTTTCTCTCTTTTCACGTTCACACTGTTTCGTGAAGTTTCTGTCTTTCCACTCAATAGTCCGTCAACATTGAATAAGACAACCTACACTCCCTTGCGTGAAGTTTCTCTCTTTCCACTCAATAGTCCGTCAACATTGAATAAGACAACCTACACTCTCTTGTCAACATTGAAAAAACAACCCATAATTTAAACCCCCAAGGAATATGGGGAAAGACTTTGAAGTCAACAAGTGAAGCAAACCTCAAATTTGGTACGTTTTTCTTAGCGTCTCTAAGAGCCATACATACACACATCAATCCGTTTGAGTCACTTCAGTTATTTAGAATCCGTTTAATAATAATAATAATAATAAATATTATTTTTTATTTTTTAAAGTTAAAAGTAATTACTAAATAAGTTTTTAATTTTCAAAAAAAAAAAGATAAACAAAAAATAAAAGCGAAATGGTTATTAAACAACCTATTGGAGTTTGGATATTATTTTATTTTTTGTTTGTAGTTTTCACTTTTTTGTACTTGAAATAAGGGGAAATGGGAGATTAAATGGTTTTACATGTAGATGTTGTGCAATTGGTGATCGGATCATATTTATACATATTTTTACATCAAATTCACTCGTCTTTTCTTAGTTAGTTCGTTATATTTTGAGCTATTTTCGTTATTTTTGTGTTTTTAGAATTTATCTCACTAAGAAAATAAAAATAGAATAAGTGAAGTGTTAAGTAATTAATTCATCTAAACTATCTTGTCTGTTGAATTATACTTATCATTTGAAAAATAATATATATATATATATATTTATATATATATATATATATATATATTTATATATTATAAATATAAGTTTTGTGTGTGTGATTAATAGTGTGGAAGCCAGCTAGCTTGAGGGAGCTTTCGGTGCATTATGGAAAGGGCCATTGGTGGACAGAATAATTAAAAGGGAAGCAGAAAAATGATTGCCACGGGTTGAAGCTGAAAAGAAAGCAAATAAATAAAAAAAGAAACAAACGGGGAGCTCCCCAGGGGAAATAATCAGGAAGAAAAAGCTGCGCAAGCAGCTAAAAAGAAGGGGAGCGGCCCAATTGGAGCGGCGCCACTGCAAAGGCTCCTGGGGGCAATCACAGAGAGCCAATCCGGGGGTTTCATGTGGAGAAAGCTGCGGAAGCAGCTTGGGGGACAGAAGCAGGGAAAGGAGCGCCTGGGGAGAGCTGCCTTTGAAGGCAGCGAATCAGTGAGACAGAAAAACCAAAGGAAAACAAAGGAGGAGGTCTGGAGATTGAAAAATCTGCCAGAAAGGCAGCTGGAGCAAGCGGTGGAATCAAAGGCTCGGACAGACACAACCCTTTGCACTCTCTTTTTGGTTAAATCCTTCCAAACTCAGATTTACTTTCGTTTTTAAATTATAAATAATGTGTAATTAATTTATATTGGCTAAAGGTTAATTCAAAGCCATGATTATATTTGTAATTTGAATTGGTACCTTCAGTTGTGATTTCTGAGTTGTGATTTAATTTGCTTAACTGCTTGATTGATAACTTATTTGTGTATGTTGATTAAGAATGCATACTTAATTTACATGCATGAATTTGATGCTAGAATATAAGTGAATTTCACCTAATCGTTATGAACTTATATTCATGAGTAGTGAAGGTTGTTATCCACAATCGCGTTAAGTAAATTCTTGGCAGGAGTATCATGCTTTTCATAGTTACGAATGCCTCGTCAGTATTTATAGTTTTCACAAAATTTAATGATCTTTGATTGTATCTCTATTGTGCTTTTCACGTAGGGGACTTTTAGAGAATGTGTTGAATTGTTGTATGCTGTTCATCCAATTCAATAACTTAAGGAAAACTTGAAGATTAAAAAAGTGTTGTTCACGGTTAATCTGGAGTATTGAAATTTACAATTTATTGAAAGAACAACTGAAAATCAATTTAGGTTGCTTATGTGTCATGTGTGGAGAAAAACCCTCTAGCCAATCCGTCGTCTATCTGTTCATTTTTAATTTTATGTTTTTGTCAATTTGTAATTTATTTAAGTTTAATTTCCTTCGTCAAAACCGAACCAATCCCCCCCTATTATTAAATTATATTATTTAGTTAATTTTTATTATTTTTAATCTTTTAATTTAATTTCCGTTCATTTTAATTTCCTAGTGTTTAATTTAAATTGTTTTCATTATTTTGAGTCATTTTAAGTGTGTTTCGAGTTTTTAGCTTAGTTTGTGTTTTTTTAGAATCTTGAGTTGTTTTGAGTCTTTTGAGTTGTTTTAGTTTATTTGTTAGTTTTATTTTGAGTTATTTTAGTTAAGTGTTTTTATTTTAGTTTAGTGTTTTAAACTTTGTTTTTACGTTTTTAATTTATTTTAGAGGTTTTAGCAAGCCCTCCTAATCCCCGGCCTAGAACGATACCCGACTTATACCTATACTACAACTGTCAAAAAGAGGGTTAAATTTGTGCGGTTTTAAAATCCCGTCAATTGGTTGTGTGGAATTGAAATTCAAATTACAACCACATCACAACAAATCACAGTTCAATAAAATGAGGCACTGTATGAAAACTAAAATGTGGCCCTTTCACGCACGAGACTTTTTTTGTATGTTTAATTGAATTTTTTTTTCTTCTATGGCATATTTATAGAAGTACAAAACTTAGTCTAAAGGTCAAATTTGTAACACAATATCTTCTACTGAATAATAGATATAGAAAAATTTGAAGGAAGGTATATGTTAAAGAAATGAAGTTTTTAACCCCCATATATATATATATATAAAGATGCAGTATTTTTTAAAACAGAAAACCATTTGGGCATTTTTCAAATTTGTACTTAGTTAAGTTGTGCATATATAGTTTTTTTTTTGGAATATATAAAACTGAAATATATATATATATATATATATATTATATGGAAGCTAATCTAAAGTATTTGTTCAATTTATCCAGTTAGTAACATCACTTTAAGCGCTTTTGTAGAATGCCACTTCCAACCAAAAAAATTAAACATGATTTCATTAATTACCCCACTTGTAGCCTTGTAAAAGAGAGACATATGCTTCGTTTGGAAATGCTTTTAAAATTATTGCAAGCGCTTTTAGAGAATGTTATTGGGTCCTAAAAATACTTGAAGTGCTTTGTAGAAGAAGCTTTACTTCAAGTGATTTTCCAATTTTTACTTTTATTTTTACTAAAAATTAGTTCTAAAAACATTTTTTTTCTTCTAAAATCGCTTTTAATCGTTTTAAATACAGTTTCAAACTAGCTCTTATATGAATCTAGGAGTATAACGCATATCTGAACGTGGGGTATACACAGTTTTGTGAAGTTTTAGCCCCTCTGTATGGGCAAAATTTAACCCTCTCTTTTCCACTCAATAGTCTGTCAACATTGGATAAAACAACGTACAGTTTAAACCCCACAAGGGATATGGGGAAAGACTTTGAAGTCAACAAGTCAAGCAAACCACAAAACTATACCCCCTATACCTACATTACCATCACCACATTTTCTGTAGTTTGGTTCGCTTAAGTTACCAAACGAATTTTCAATTTTTGAAAAAAATGAAAAATGAAAATATAATGATTAATAAACGGCTGTTTGGGGCTTGAAAGTCGTTTTGTTTTTTTTTTCCTTTTGTGTAGAAATTTGTTGATAATCATTTCTTTTGCTCGTCATCATTTTTCTTTTTCGCCTTACAATAAACCAAAATATATATTTACGGTATTATGTGTGGCATGGTTTGAAGCGTTCTTTACCTATTCTGAATAATAATAATTGTTGAATTATTGGTGATGAGAGGTCAGTTTCTTTTTTACTCAACAAATGGTGGGATGAACCTATTATTAGCCATTCTTTATCTTCAATCATTCCATCTAAAGTTCTTCCTTGAGTTTCAAAAGTTATTGAAGCACAAAATTAGTTTTTGTCAGATTATTTTATTAATTTATTTCCTTCCGTGGTTCAACAGGATTTGCACCAATGTTTAGTGTAGTTGTAGCTAGGTACTGACTGATTCAAGTGTGTTTCTATGGAAGCTAAACAAAATTATTTGTTCAATTTATCCTGTTAGTAACATCACTTCAAGTGCTTTTTGTAGAATGCTGATTTCGACCAAAAAATTAAACATGATTTCCTCAATTTCCCCACTTGTAGTCTTGTAAAAGAGAGACTTAGGCCTCATTTTGAAGTATGTTTAAAATTATTGAAAGCGCTTTTAGAAAAAAAAATGTTTTAGGTTCTCAAAAATAATTGAAGTGCTTTGTGGAAAAAGCATCACTTCAAGTGATTTTTCAAGATTCACTTTTATTTTTGCTAAACATTAATTCCAAAACATTTTTTCTAAAAATACATTTACTCGTTTTAAAAACACTTTCAAATAAATTTTTATATAAAACTAGGAATATAACACATGTATATGAACTTGGAGTTTACACAGTTTAGTCAAGTTTCTCTCTTTTCACGTTTACACTGTTTCGTAAAGTTTCTCTTTTTCCACTCAATAGTCCGTCAACATTGAATAAGACAACCTACACTCCCTTGTGTGAAGTTTTAGCCCCTCTCTTGTCAACATTGAAAAAACAACCCACAATTTAAACCCCCCCAAGGAATATGGGGAAAGACTTTGAAGTTAACAAGTCAAGCAAACCTCAAATTTGGTACGTTTTTCTTAGCGTCTCTAAGAGCCATACATACACACATCAATCCGTTTGAGTCACTTCAGTTATTTAGAATCCGTTTAATAATAATAATAAATATTATTTTTTATTTTTTAAAATTAAAAGTAATTACTAAATAAGTTTTTAATTTTCAAAAAAAAAAAGATAAACAAAAACTAAAAGCAAAATGGTTATTAGACAGCCTATTGGAGTTTGGAAATTATTTTATTTTTTGTTTGTAGTTTTCACTTTTTTGTACTTGAAATAAGGGAAAATGGGAGATTAAATGGTTATACATGTAGATGTTGTGCAATTGGTTGTGTGGAACTGAAATTCAAATTACAACCACATCACAACAAACCACAGTTCAATAAAATGGGGCACTGTATGAAAACTAAAATGTGGCCCTTTCACGCACAAGACTTTTTTTGTGTGTTTAATTGAATTTTTTTTTTCTTCTATGGCATATTTATAGAAGTACAAAACTTAGTCTAAAAGTCAAATTTGTAACACAATATCTTCTATTGAATAATAGATATAGAAAAATTTGAAGGAAGGTATATGTTAAAGAAATGAAGTTTTTAACCAAATATATATATAAAGATACAGTATTTTTAAAACAGAAAACCATTTGGGCATTTTTCAAATTTGAACTTAGTTAAGTTGTGCATATATAGTTTTTTGGAATATATAAAACTGAAATATATATATATATATATATATATATATATATATATATATATTATATGGAAGCTAATCTAAAGTATTTGTTCAATTTATCCAGTTAGTAACATCACTTTAAGCGCTTTTGTAGAATGCCGCTTCCAACCAAAAAAATTAAACATGATTTCATTAATTACCCCACTTGTAGCCTTGTAAAAGAGAGACATAGGCTTCGTTTGTAAATGCTTTTAAAATTATTGAAAGCGCTTTAGAGAATGTTATTGGGTCCTAAAAATACTTGAAGTGCTTTGTAGAAGAAGCATTACTTCAAGTGATTTTCCAAGATTTACTTTTATTTTTACTAAAGATTAGTTCTAAAAACATTTTTTTCTTCTAAAAACACTTTTAATCGTTTTAAATACAGTTTCAAACTAGCTCTTATATGAATCTAGGAGTATAACGCATATCTGAACGTGGGGTATACACCGTTTCGTGAAGTTTTAGCCCCTCCATAGGGGCGAAATTTTACCCCATCTTTTCCACTCAATAGTCTGTCAACATTGAATAAAACAACGTACAGTTTAAACCCCCACAAGAGATATGGGGAAAGACTTTGAAGTCAACAAGTCAAGCAAACCACAAAATTATACCCCCTCTACATACATTACCATCACCACGTTTTCTGTAGTATGGCTCGCTTAAGTTACCAAACAAATTTTCAATTTTTGAAAAAAATAAAAAATGAAAAATGAAAATAGAATGATTAATAAACAGCTTTTTGGAGCTTAAAAGTCATTTTGTTTTGCTTTTCTTTTGTGTTGAAATTTGTTGATAATCATTTCTTTTGCTCGTCATCATTTTTCTTTTTCGCCTTACAATAAACCAAAATATATATTTACGGTATTATGTGTGGCATGGTTTGAAGCGTTCTTTACCTATTCTGAATAATAATAATTGTTGAATTATTGGTGATGAGAGGTCAGTTTCTTTTTTACTCAACAAATGGTGGGATGAACCTATTATTAGCCATTCTTTATCTTCAATCATTCCATCTAAAGTTCTTCCTTGAGTTTCAAAAGTTATTGAAGCACAAAATTAGTTTTTGTCAGATTATTTTATTAATTTATTTCCTTCCGTGGTTCAACAGGATTTGCACCAATGTTTAGTGTAGTTGTAGCTAGGTACTGACTGATTCAAGTGTGTTTCTATGGAAGCTAAACAAAATTATTTGTTCAATTTATCCTGTTAGTAACATCACTTCAAGTGCTTTTTGTAGAATGCTGATTTCGACCAAAAAATTAAACATGATTTCCTCAATTTCCCCACTTGTAGTCTTGTAAAAGAGAGACTTAGGCCTCATTTTGAAGTATGTTTAAAATTATTGAAAGCGCTTTTAGAAAAAAAAAAATGTTTTAGGTTCTCAAAAATAATTGAAGTGCTTTGTGGAAAAAGCATCACTTCAAGTGATTTTTCAAGATTCACTTTTATTTTTGCTAAACATTAATTCCAAAACATTTTTTCTAAAAATACATTTTAATCGTTTTAAAAACACTTTCAAATAAATTTTTATATGAAACTAGGAGTATAACACATGTATATGAACTTGGAGTTTACACAGTTTAGTCAAGTTTCTCTCTTTTCACGTTCACACTGTTTTGAGAAGTTTCTCTCTTTCCACTCAATAGTCCGTCAACATTGAATAAGACAACCTACACTTTGAAGTCAACACGTAAAGCAAACCATAAAATTACACCCGCTATACATACATTACCATCTTTTTTATTTATTTTTAAACTAAAAATAGTTACTAAATAAAATTTTAATTTTTGAAAAAAATAGAGAATAAAAAATAAAAACGAAATGATTATTAAACGACATCTTGGAACTTGAAAGTCGTTTTTTTTTTTTTTTTTGTGTTGAAATTCGTTTGGTAATTATTTTTTTGCTCGTCAGTGTTTTCCTCTTTTGCCTTTTAAAAACCAAAATATCTATTTACGATCTTCGGTAAGACATGGTTGGAAGCGTGTTTTGCATATTTTGAATAATAATAGTCGTTGAATTATTGATATATGTATATAAAATATGTAAAACTGAAATATGTATATAAAATAAATAATTAAAAGTTCCGTTCCCTTGGAGGTGGAGGCTCTGTGCAGCTGTTCCTTCGGGACCCCCACAGCCGACACTGACTAAGACCAAATTGGTCTTTGGCTCACACGCCATTACACATTCTATAATTACAAAGAAGAATAACTAGGGGCCTGCCTAAGCTGTTCCTTCCTTACATTTGGTGTCACATATCAGCAACAAATTCCGATGAAAACTCCTCTACTTTCATGGCTTTTCTTGCTCCGCATTTGCTACGTTTCACTCACCTTCCATACGTTTGTGGTCTCTAGCCAATGTCCCGGCGATCAGCAATCTTTGTTGCTACAACTGAAGAACAGCCCCACATTTGACCCTGCAACATCTCAAAAACTTGTGAACTGGAACAATGGCTCTGACTACTGCTCTTGGGAAGGAGTGTCCTGCAAAGAGGGTTGTGTTTCGAATCTGGACTTGAGCAACGAGACGATTAGTGGTGGACTTGATAATTCCAGTTCTCTTTTCGGTCTGAAGTCAATCGAGAACCTGAATTTGGCTTTCAACTTCTTCAACTACACTCGGATTCCTTCCGAGTTCAAGCAGCTAACAGGTTTGACCAATCTGAACTTGTCGTATGCTGGCTTTGCGGGGCAGGTTCCGATTGAGATTTCTCACTTGACGAGGTTGGTTACTCTTGATTTGTCTACCTTGCATTTCCCCGGAACTCCTTCGTTGAATCTTGAGAATCCGAAATTGAATGTGCTGCTTGGGAACTTTTCTGAGCTTGTTGAACTTTATCTTGATGGTGTGAATATATCAGTACAGGGGACCGAGTGGTGCCAAGCGATATCATCTTCATTGCCAAAATTGAGGGTGTTGATAGTTCATTACTGAAGCTTCAATCGCTCTCGGTTATTCGTTTAGATTCCAATCATTTCTCTATTCAAGTTCCAGAGTTCTTCTCAAAGTTCCCAAATTTAACTTCCTTGGACCTAAGCAGATCTTGCTGGGATGGTACGTGTTCTGGCTTATATGGTACATTCCCAGAGAAGATCTTCCAGGTACCTACACTACAGACTATTGATTTGTCAAGCAATTCACAGCTTCAGGGTTCCTTACCAGAATTTCCAAAGAATGCATCTCTTCGGTCCTTGGTTCTAAGCGGGGCTAACTTTTCAGGGTTACTACCGAACTCTATTGGCAACCTCAAAATGTTGTCCAACATAGATATTCGGGGGTGCAATTTCACTGGATCAATCCCAAGTTCAATAGAAGACCTTCATCAATTGGTTTATTTTGACTTGTCATCAAACAAGTTCAATGGTTCAATTCCATCCTTCAGTATGGCCAAGAATCTAACCTTGATAGATCTTTCTTACAATCTACTTGATGGGACAATTCCGTCATCTCTGTTTTCTCTTCCCATGCTGCAATATTTAGATCTTTCTTACAATCAGCTAACGGGTCAGATTAATTCCACTCACTGGGAAAACCTGACTAATCTGGTGAATCTCGGCTTGGGAGGCAATCTACTTGATGGGACTATTCCGTCATCTCTGTTTTCTCTTCCCATGCTGCTATATTTAGGGCTTTCTAACAATCACTTCTCTGGCCAGTTACCTGAATTTGGTAATTTTTCTTCCCTATACTTCCTTTATTTGAGTAGCAATAGTTTGGAAGGGCCTATACCCATGTCCATCTTTAATCTACGAGAGCTTATAGAACTCTCTCTTTCTTCAAACAACTTCAGTGGGTCCTTTCCGCTTAATGATATTCAACAACTGAAAAATCTCGTTGAGATTTATCTTTCATACAATAGCTTGCTAATTAATTATGACAGTTCCAATTCCTCCTACTCCTTTCCTCCTCAACTTCGCACATTGAAATTAGCTGCTGTAAAGTTGAGAACCTTTCCTGATTTCTTGAGAAATCAATCAGATTTATTCACTTTGGACCTATCCCTAAACCAGATCCGTGAAATACCCAACTGGATTTGGAGGCTCAGTAATCTTTTTGAACTAAATCTTTCTTGCAACTCTCTGGTATATCTACCAGGTCATTTCCTCAATCTTACTTCTCATTTGGGTGTGCTTGACCTTCATTCCAACCAGCTTCAGGGACCAATTCCAATGCTTCCACCATCTGCCATTTATCTGGATTACTCAAGAAATAATTTCAGCTCAAGCATACCGGCAGACATTGGTGATTTCTTTGCGCTGACAATGTTCTTCTCTCTTGCAAGTAATCACATCCACGGGATCATTCCAGAATCAGTATGCAAGGCGACATATCTTGAGGTTCTTGATTTATCCAATAATTCTCTAAGCGGAATGGTTCCCCAGTGCTTGACTGCAAGGAACAGATCTCTTGCAGTACTTAATTTAAGGAGAAACAAACTTTCTGGCACTCTTCCAGATAATTTTCCTGAGCACTGTAGTCTACAAACTCTAGACCTCAATGGCAATGTGATTGGTGGTCAGTTCCCAAAATCTCTAGCCAACTGCACAATGTTAGAGGTGTTAAACCTGGGAAACAATCAGATAACATATGTCTTTCCATGCTCATTGATGAACACATCCAGCTTGCGTGTGCTTGTCTTGCGTTTCAACAAATTTTATGATCGCATTGAATGCCTCGAGACTAATAGTGCCTGGCCAAAGCTTCAAATTATTGACATAGCTCGCAACAACTTTACTGGCGAAATACCAGGAAGTTTTTTTAAAACGTGGCAAGCAATGATGGCTGACGAAGATGGTGCCGTGTCAATGATTAGTCACCTTTTCCAATTTCAAGTTGTAGATATCGCCCAGGTATATCAGGATACCGTAACAGTTACCACCAAAGGTCTAGAGATGGAATTGGTAAAGATCTTAACAGTCTTCACCTCAATTGACATCTCCTGCAACAATTTTAATGGATCAATACCTGAGGAAGTGGGAAAGCTCAAATCACTTCATGGCCTAAACTTGTCCAGTAATGCTCTCACAGGCGCAATCCCATCATCACTAGGTAATCTATGACAGCTTGAGTCCTTAGACCTTTCGGACAACAAATTGAGCGGAACGATTCCATCAGAACTTTCCAAACTTAATTTCCTCGCATTCCTAGATCTGTCGAGCAATCAACTTGTCGGGAAGATTCCAACCGGCACTCAAATTCAGTCTTTTTCAGCAGATTCTTTCGCAGGCAATAAAGGATTGTATGGGCCACCGTTAGATGACGGATCAGCAAGAGTGTCACCAACATCAGAAGGCAAACATTCTAATTCTGCGCACGGAATTGATTGGGATATGATTGCCCCTGAAGTTGGATTTATTGTTGGCTTTGGAGTTGCGATCGGTCACTTGTGTTGTGCAAGAGATGGAGTAAATGGTATTACAAAACAATGTATAAAATCCTTGTTAAGATATTCCCTCAGCTTGAAGATAGAATTGGTCCTCACCGAAGACATGTCCACATAAATCAGAGGTTCGGACGCTGAAGTTAATGATCATGGGGAACAATGCAGCTGGACCTCAAGCTATGCCTGGGGAATTTGAGATCCAACAAATAAGAAGTTTGCTTTTTGGTTTTACCTTATAAATTTGTGTACGTTCTAGTTATATTTGTAATAGTTTATTGTGTATCTTTATGCTTTGTTTTCAATAAACTTCCTCGTACCGTCGAGGTTCTTGAGGTTAGCATAATTTGATAAACCCAAAAGAGTGTACTACATGTAATGTATTATTTGTTCGAATTGTGTAGTACAATGTTTAGACCAACTCCACCCAAAAAAGTGTGCTACAAAGAAAATCTTGACTTCTGAATTGCGATACGTTTTAACATCTTGCCATTCAATTTTAAACTCATCATATCCAGTTCATTTTTCACCTCAATTTATAAGATAGCAAACCAGCGCTTTTTGTTTCAGAATTTCCTCACCAACTTTTATGTATGAGATTGCACCAAAAGGCAAAAGCCAACCCTCTCAGGTAACAAGAAGAAATGAAAAACTCAACCGCTTTAACAAAATCGGCAAACTACAGTTCAATCAGTACTCTCCCTTTCATGCCTAAGCACAATGATATACTCATCTGCTTTTACAAGAGTTGAGTCACTCGCCCAATTTCAACTGGTTTTAGGATGAACCTCAACTTCAATTATAGGACAAAAACTTCTATCGTTTAAGACTTTATGTTGACAAATGCGAAGTATCGATCGCGATGATTAGGTCTTCCATATTAACACTTAACTACTAAAAGAGAGGATTAACACTTAATAGGATTTGAATTGGGCGTGTTCAGTTACCCCGTTAAATTCTCCACAGAGCAAACTACGACAAGCACAATTCCACGATACCATAGTTACATACAATACATGAGTTTTTCGGAGGATATATTTCTCTTGCTACCCAGAAAATCAACATGAGCATACACAAACCATTCTGTTTTTCTTCCACCTATAACGGTATGTGTATATGATCGACTATATATGGCCTTAGTCAGTCAAAAACTAAAATAGGAGTAACATGTAGATTGCAGATATGCCTAGACTACTTCAAAGTGAATTAGAGTCAATCAAATCATAAACCTGAGTAATGCACTGAAAATTTCTGGTTTGGAATCTCTGACGCTCAGGGAATAAGCAAAATGCATGCAACATCAACAAAGCCTCCATTGTTAAACCTGAAATAACAACAGTATATCAAGTTTAATTTTCTTTTCAGTGGAATCCTGGGTAAACATAATTCCTTCAAAAAGATCGGACGCAAATGCCAATATCTTACAGATTTGTAATTTCATATTGTGAACTAGCACCGCAAGAAAATATTTACATGTATACTGCATAGTGTTTCTAAATGCTTACCAATTGGTAGCATTAGCTATTATATTGCAGTGTAAACCTCCTTCTGAATGAATGAAGCCGAGTGATATCTCCAACAAATGTTCGAATCAATGCTTTTCTCTGAAGCTTTAGCCCTTACCAAAGACAAAATGTTCGATTAATGACTCAAGTCCACTAAAACAAGTCTAGAATTTCCAAGCTTATTCCTAAATTCTATAACTTTCTCAACAATAATATCAGATGCCTTTGCAAGGTCAAATTGAAAATCTGCTGTTGAAATGGAAGGAAATGCCACAGTGGAAGCATCGTTTAGAGAACCATCACCACCAACAGAGCCTACAACTAGCTCTTCACCTTCCTTTGACTCCTTACCAGATTTTCAAAAAGTGAACCTGTTCCTTTCAAAGAGGTTTCCTTTTCTTCAGTAATTTGAGAAGCATTAGAATCCGGTACACTCTTCGAAGTTGATTCAGTATTGGCAGGACCATCTGTTTTCTTTAAGAACTTCATTATACCTAGTTGAATTTTTGCACCGGGGTTCTTCTGACCAAAATAACCATTGGGAAGTGTATCTGACGGACCAAGTCCACCATATGCATCAACGGAAGATTGAACATCACTCTCACTCCGGCAACAAGTAATTCTAGCAAACCCTTCAACGCATTCATTGCGCACTCTATACACTGCCCTTTCGTTCCGGCTTTACCATTTTTGATAGTATCCTACAAAAACATAAAATATAAACATATAACAGCATAAAACAAGAACACAAATGAATAGAAATCCCGGGTACCATACTACGTACTGAAAATAGCAATCTTGAGCCCACTGCGACATTTCATCGAACACACTGTGTGCACAGATATATACCTGGCAAACGCGAACCCAAGGGCGAGTCGAGCGCATGACACGTTCGCAGAAGGTAGACATGCCGCTTCCAGGTGCACCCACCAATATTGATACGACAGGCTTTCCTTCTTTTTCTTCCCCCCTCAAAAGCGCA
This sequence comes from Crataegus laevigata, assembly GCA_963580275.1. NCBI lineage: Eukaryota > Viridiplantae > Streptophyta > Magnoliopsida > Rosales > Rosaceae > Crataegus > Crataegus laevigata. The sequence goes on along the minus strand of OY756952.1, from coordinate 7,694,952 downwards.
TACAGGTTTTATTATCTCTACAAGCGCTCAAGCACAAACTAAAAGTATTTTTTAATCACGGACCTTACGTCCTCTTTAAAGGTGAGTTTGCTTTGATTATTTTTCTAATTGTTTAACATTGTTATTTCGTAAGAAACTAGTATAAGTACCCGCGCGTTGCTGCGGATTTTTTAAAGACACTCACATGATAATTCTGTCATTCATCTAGTAGCATTAGATCCCAGAGTCTTTCATCTAGATCCCAAGCACATGTCAAAGCTCAGTCACAAAGCTGAAGAAATATCACTGATTGACTCGAGACCCATAAACACCTTGGGTAACATTTTTGACCGTTGAGAATGTTGATTTCTCTGATCTGCCTTTAGATGAGAAATGAAGATTTCAGGGGACGCGCATATCAAAAATGTAAGAGACTGGATAGAGGGTTTGATTTCAGAGGGGATTTCAGCATACATATGAGTGCAATGCCATATTCAAGCTATATTAAAGAAATCCTGAAAGTAGCATGCAATTTTATATCTGGGGTAAACTTTAAAAAAAAAATAGAAAAGAAATATCACCAATTATGTTCATGTCCATGCTTGAGGCACTCCCAATTTCTTTGAAGCATCACTAAGTTTGACACGTGAATTATAATCAAAGAAACTGTGTTAGTTATGGTAAGAACAAAATAAGAATCTCCAAATAGAAAGACAAAGAATGTAAAGTAGCTGATTGATCACCAAAAAGCTCCAGCCCTTTCACAGTGGTGATAGAACTGCGATGGGGGTGACATCAGATGGAGAGGGGCAAAGCAGCTGGATGCCTAACCTTTGACACGATTTGGATGATGGAAAAAACGTTTGGCAATTGTCGTTGAACATTGTAACGATATGGAAAAACTTTGGAAAAAAGGTTTGGGAAATGTCTTTCAACTTTGAATTCACACACATGCACAATACAATATGTTCATTAAATTTGGAAAAAAGGTTTGGGAAATGTCGTTCAACTTTGGAAAAAAGGTTTGGAAAAAAGGTTACCTTTTCACTGACAGTGCCATCAAATTTAGTAAATTTAATGAACATACCAGACTTGTGTTCATTAATTTTGATGGCACAGTCAGTGAAAAGGTAACCTTAAGGCTACTAATATGTTCACTAAACGGCAAGGAAATCAATTCAGTGGAATAAATGGTCCCATATGACAAAACATACTATCGGACCTCTGGACAATCAGAGGTCACACAGACAACTAAGAATGAGAAATAAAGAATAGAACGAACGAATAATATAAGTTGAAAAAACCAAACAATCAATTAAAAAAAATCATAAAATCGTGTTGTCTGAAATGGAAAACATGGGCAAACAACACATCGAAGTTCAGGACATACCAAAGCCTTGATTCAAATGTAATGGCTCAGAACCCCTAGATTAAAGACAGCAGCAAGAGCAGATTATGATGCTGTGATGAGAGCCCAATCTAAACTGCAAAAAATCAGTGAGATTCGGAGAGAATTCGAAGCGCAAATAAATGGACACAGTAAAAGTAACTCAAACTGTGACGGTGCAATGGAATCAATCTGTGACAGTGCACCAAACAAAGGATAAGTCTCAGAACATCAATTTTCACTTCGTCCCCTACACTTGACCAAAGATAAACACACAAATTTCCAAACAAAGCAAAGAAATTGAAATTGTGTCATGAAAACTAATGAATCATATTGAGACATCTTTGCTTGGTGTTTGGCAATGCTCGAACCCACTATGGGGTTTTAAATTACTTTATCGAGTTACAATGATGGGGATCCACTGCCAGCTGACGACCAGTCATTTATACTTGATAATGTTCTCAATTACCATCCAGATAAAAGCTGTTTAAATGCGTTCTGGAATCGGTCATCTCACAGTATGCTTATCTACCCTGTTTTTGTTTAACTGCGTTTTATTTAGAATTATGTTTCAGCGCACTTTTGATGCATTATGCTTGGAATCTGTGACTGATTTCATTGTTATATTGGATATTGTAATGTTCGTTTCATTGTAGGGCAAACAGGAAACATTAAAATAGTAATGAAGCCAGAATATTCCCTAAACACCAAAACCCACAACACATGCCCTCTACCCAACAAAGATAAATTAAAAACTACAATTCAATGCTGAAAAACTAAAGTAGCCAGAAACCAAAAGATCTTAGTGACAACTTGTACGGACATTACTAAAATGCAGGATGCGAAACACATTAAACCGTCTAGAAACTTGAAGTTATCACTATTTGGTTATGAAGATAGATATATATCACCAGGAAACCAAAAAAAGGGCAAGGATTTGCCAAAATTTGTAAATCAAACACAGATGCATCAGCTCCTTTTCCTCTGTTAGTCTGTTATCACATGCCACACTATTCGAGACTGGATCAATTCGATCACAGCCAAACTGCCAGTATTAAACTTAACTAAGTACCGATCAAATGATCTAAACATTGTGTATTACAGATCCAAATCAATAGTGGTAATAAATAAGATAATTTCAGCTGCCATTTGTAATTAAAATTGAACAATGCTTACTCCCAAGGAATATCTGACATTGATTGCAGCAATCAAATGTGTTTAATTGAATTAGCTATGCATTTGAGGATCTGGGAAAGGTTTTTTGAGAGTAAACAGACGTTAATTATTAGCTATGTATTAGCTTAACAAACAGCAGCTGAAATTGCTATGTATTTTTTAATGGGGAATTTAAAAACCAATCCCAATTTGTCATTGCTCAAACGAATTGGAATTTCAGAACCAATTGCAATGATCAAATTAATGAAATATTCAATTTTATGAAAACTCTTAAGCTAATTTAGAAAGGAAAATTGCAAGATTTTGAAGGAATTTAAAAAATGAGGGAGAAAAAACCAAATTAGAAGGTCGTGCCTTATCTCCCTCACAAAATCAATCGAACAAAAACCATAGCTTTTGATGGAATTTCAAAACCAAACAAATCGCTAAGATGAATTTGTCATGTAAACATGTTTAACACAGATTTTACAATTATAAACAGTACTCTTTCTCAATTATTAAAAACATAAAGATCAAAGTCAATTGGGTGTATAATTATATACCTCATCATGTCAAGCAAAGCAACCAACTTCTGCCTCCAACAACTCAAAATTCTGAAAATTCCAAAAAATTTAATTAAAAAAAAAACAACATAAGAAAGATAAAACCCGGCATAAGAGAATCATCAAAAAGATTAAAAACCATTCATAATCTATTAGCATTTGAGTCTAAATATGAGAAATTGTGAACTTTGTTCCATAGGATAGTTAAAAGGATACTATCTTATCAATTCCAACGCTGAATAAAATACAGCAATGAAATTGCGATGATATAATGTCATTTCTTTAAAGCTGCATATACAAACCTAAAAAAGAAAATATGGGAAGAATAGAATGCCTCCATTGGCCCTCCAAGTCTCCTAACCACCAAACCACCCGTCTAGATGCATTTGCCCGTTCTTTCCCACAATTCTTAGAGATCAAATAGAACCCTCGGATTGACTAGGGACAATATGGAAATCCTTTTTGAAACCGTAATACAGGAAGACATGAATAATTTTGACAGAAAGACACAAATTGTTGAGGGAGGATGTGAAGCTTCTGTATGGAAGGTTTCTACTCTTGTACAACTAGAAAAATTAAATGAAGCAAGAGGAATTCAACAAAAAATCTTGAAGACCCTTCCCCAAAAAAACTCACTAAATTCAAAGTATAGCATCTACACTGAGTCACTGACATACATTGCTCGGTTAGGACTCTGTTATACTCATCATCCCTGATCAATGTAATCATATATTTCATAGCTACACTCCCCATTGACATACACTGACATAGCGTCTACTTTTTTGCTCACTTTATTTGCTCAGTTAAGCAATAACCAACATACACAATCTGACAATCATAGCAGCTACACCAATCATCCATAAATGGGCAGAAATACAAATACTATTATATTGGGGTTTGGAACAAATAAACCAATCATCCAATTCGAATGTCGTTTGGAACAAAAACACCAACCATTCAATTGGAATGGGGTTTAGTACAAATACATTTTTCCATTAATTGGATATTCAATTAACTGGGATTAAAAAAAAAAAAAGATTACCAAACAAAAGCCAATTTTCTAAAGAAAATTAGTGTTTTATACTTGCCAATTCCAAAGGCCTGTATGAGCCCAAAATTGAGGGATGGTGACATCTCCAATTTGAAGTTGGGGATCTGCGTTTCCTGCAATTCCAGTGTACAACATCTTTCACCTTGAATAGGGTTTGTAGTAATTGAGTTGAGATGCCTGCATTGAGCTTTTCACAGGTTTCTACATCAATTTTTTTCTAGCAGGTTTCTACAGAAAATACTTCAATAATATTGGACACCATTGTATAATTTCTTGACTCACTGCACATTTTGTACCTAAAATTTCCACTTGATTATGTTTTAGCCTCTACCTATTTTCTTCCTTAATTTGGCTTTGCCTAACCAAAGTCTTTTCCCGTTTAAGGACATGCGCCCTATGTTATTTCCTTCTCCACTGCATTCTCATCTTGCTAAAATTTATAACATCAAACCATAAGAATCTCAACCCATAATCAGTTTTACCCGCCCACAATAAATCAGAATCCTGAAGCCAACAACTTACATTTGATTCGGGAAGTAAAGTGACTTATGCAAATACTTCATCAGTGTCTGGTTCAGCCTATAATTCAGCAGAAAGAAACATATTATTCCCTCACAAAGCCCAATAACTTGAGTACAAAAGAAGCAGTACCTTCAATGATACATTGATAACCTGACAAAGAATCTTCGATGCAAGATTATACACTGGCATCTCCTGATCAGCCAGCTGATTAGTCGATGCCTCCACCTATTTTTGAAACCAGAAAATCCAATCGACAATTAGTGATAAAACCCAGAAACACAAAATCTAATATTTATCAGCTACAAAAACTCAAATAAATAAATAAAACACTCAAACTTCTATGTAAAAGCGAAGCGACAGAAAGGAGAGTGGAAGAGAGAAGCGACAGAAAGGAGAGATACTAACTCAACCCCACCATCTCTCTGCAGCCAACACAATCATTCCCTCAACCCTACCCTCAAATCTTGTACCCAATCAACTCTCTTTCTGTCCCCCTAATCGTGCACCCGCCGTCACCTTCTCTCTGCAACCAACCCCCTATGCTATCTCCCCCAAATCACACCCCCACTCTCTACAACCAACCCCCTCTCCTCTCTCCCCCATATCACACCCCCACCCTGTGAAGGCACTGACACCAGACCACCTCACTAGAAACCGGCCCTAAAAACCCATACCTATACCTCCCTTACCCGTTCCCTTTCTCAACGAAAAAAGTGTTAAATATGATAGTACTTACCCCAATCGGTTAACGACATTCACTGCATAACGCTCACCAGTAGGTATAGTCTCGCTCTTTGAGAAAGGCCTAAGGTCAAAATTGGCAACAACAAATTAACAAAGCCAAATGAAAGAATAAATCTATAGTCACCACAAATATTTTCTAAAATGGAAGATAGACCAGAGTCAAAGAGGAAAGGGATAGCAGACACGATGAGCTTTGTCTCAGTTTGAAAAGAAAAAAGAAAAGAAAATTGGGTAGTTTCAGGAGCAAAATAGTTCATTTGTGTAGAACTATAACAACATTTGAGAGCTGGGAAGTTATCACCCAATAAATTTTGGTATACCAAAGATTAAGAAAATGGGATTAGGTATGGTGGTGCCCTTTATCTTCACATTTATAATATACGGAACTAATTAACTATGTTGAGTACAGTGAAGGGGAAAGCCATACCTTCCTATGAATGAATTTAAAAGAGCGGATTTTCCTGCATTTTTAGGACCAAAAACGAAGCAGCTAACATTTCTTTCCATTGTTTGCCTTTTATGATCTACTGATCTTCTTCTAGTAACATGGATAGCTGACGTAGGACTCCCATTCTATCCAACATATATCAAATTCGCCAAACTTCGGTTTGGATTTAACAGTGTCATGAGGGCCCACTGGAATCACAAAAAAACAAAGATATAGTTACAATTTACAATTGGCTTAAGGAGATTCTTTAAACAAAGAAAAAAGGGAAACATGTATATCATCCAAAATAAATGGAAAAAAATATTCATGAAGAGCATATGTAAGCTAATTTAAACAGGGTAGCAATGAAAACGAAGATACCTCAGACAAAAATGCATTAAGAGGTAAATTCCCAGATGTCATTCTCTCTGTAGCATCCTTATAAGGAGCTTCACTTCAAGGACTGAAATTTCAGTAAACAGCATATTAAAAATCTATTTTTGGCGAATAAAAAGAAACCATGATAGGACCATACATTATTTTATCCACAAATAACAAAAGGGTAAAAAGAACATACATTACTTTACCCTCACCAGTCATTTCCAAGTCAATCCATACCAGTGGCATTTTGTACTCTTCTGGAGGTATCTCAGTAATTTGCTTACTCTGCTTCTCATTTACCAACAACATGTTATCAGAGACATTGACTTTGCATAATCAGAATGAAGATACTCATATTTTTCAATCTGCATAGCGGGATTATCAAACAAATATTCACCTAAGTAAATCATTTATTATGGTTATTACTTATTATATATGCCCAATGCCTAGTCTATCATGAATGTGGCTTATAACATAATCGCAGGATCCATTCAAAAGTAAGATTTTTTTTAGAGAAATATTAAGAAAAAGAACCTAAAATGGTAGTTCATCAATTCAGTTGAGTTGTAAATGTTAGTATACAGCATCCAAATATATTGGAACAATGAAAGTAATTAGCCCTGTAAATTGTCGAAACCAACTCAATTTACAGGAACCAAACAGAGGATAAGAGAAAATTGGTCCGAGAAAATACCATGATCGCGAATGAGCTGACGACGACAAAAGGGAGAGACGGCAGCGAAGGGCTCGGGTCTCGGGAACTCTCATCGTCTGCTGTGTGAAGTAAACCCAAAAACACTAATGTGCGATTTGTGGTAGGTTTTTGGGTAGAACCAGAAAATCAGACCTACCCCCATGCCTCCCTCACTCTTTGTCTGTTTCCAATCGAATTCTCCCTCTTTCTCTCCGTGCAACCAACACGCAGCCCATTCTCCTAACCCTACACCCCCACCCAAATCGAGCACAACTCTTTTTCTTTCCTTCGAATCGCTATCTCCCTGTCACAAAACCCCATTCCCTCAGAAACCTAACCTCTCCCTCGAATCGTACACCCCCTGTGACTCTGTCTGCCTGCAAGCCGCATGCCTTCCTCTCACCAAATCCCTATCTCTCTCCCTCCCTGTCTCTCTTCTCTCTCTGCTTGCTCGCTCACTCTCCCGACGGCATGGTGTCACCGAGTCCCACTGCAACTCAGAAAGAAAGGAAATGAAAGTCTCTAACCCACCCAACCCGTTCGAAACCCTACAAACTAAAATGACCATCGCACCCCTGCCTTTTCACGAAATCAGCGGTATAGAGAGTCATTGCAGCCTCGTAAATAAAGTGAAATTCGGGTCCAAAGTAATAATTGGCTGCTGCAACGAACTCAACGTCGGGTATGCTGCTGACGGCTACGCACAGCCGCGGGGAGTCGGCGCATGTGTTGTTACTTTCACTGTGGATGGGCTTAATGTTCTCAATGCGATTGCCGGAGCTTACAGTGTGAATCTTCCATTGATTTGCATAGTTGGAGGGCCGAACTAGAACGATCACGGGAAGAAAAGGATTCTTCACCACACTATTAGGTTGCCAGATTTTAGCCATGAGCTGAGATGCTTTCAGTCTGTGACTTGCTATCAGGTTAGAATGAAATCAAGATTTTGATTTTTTAAATTTATTTTTTGACACACCCAACACAGATATCTAAATAATACTTTAATTTATTTTTTGACACGCCTCAAGAGTGACGAAAGTCGTATCTATATGAACAAACAAGAATGATAAAGAACAAGCAAGAATACAAGGGTTCGTTTGTTACACCAGACCATCTTGAACTAGACTAACTTTTAGAATTAAACTGAACTGGTTTAGACTATACTAAGCTGAACTAACTTACTTAAGCGTTTAGTACAATCTAAGACTAAAAAGTAGGATAATAAAAATAGTTCCATTTTAATTTTTTTTATTAAGATAATTAATCAAAATTCAAATTGTTGGATGAGTGAGACTCAATAAAAATAAAAAAAAGAGAACTTTAACGAAAAGTTTCCGGTACTGTTCACTTTAATGAAAAACCAAATTTTTACACTAAAAAGTCAATACTGTACTATTTACTTTACCTTTTATTTTGTCTTTATCGTTAAAACACAAAGTTTTCATGTCATTTTTCATTAGTTTTCCTTAAAAAAAAAAAAAGGTTAATATCATTTTATTATTCTAAAGTTTTTTAGTTTTCAACATTTAGTACTTAAAAATTTTTTTCATCCCAAAATAGTACATTAAGTTATAATTTTGAGACATTTTCATACTTCTATTAAAATTGTTATTAAAATTATCGTTAATTGATGACGTGACATTCCCGTAGGTAATAATTGAACACCAAATAAATATTAAAAAAAATTAAATTAATAAAAAATTATTTTGGACGTCTTCTCCCTCACCCCTTCCGACCCCCCTCCCTTCTCTCCTCTGCACCCACCCTTTCCCCCTCCCTCTTCGACTCCACCCACTCCATTTCTCTCTCTCTCTCTCTCTCCCTCCCACATCTCTCATCCCCATCACAGCAATACCCAATCAAATTCGCAAGCCGCCGATGCTGCAGCTTCCCCACACCCCAAGCTTCCTCCTGCAAAACCAAAACCCACAAATCATTCATATAGACCCAATTCGCAAAACGATTGAAAACCCACCAAAAAAATACCACAAACCCAAATGAAGCAACAGCACAAAATCCAAGCTCACCGCAAAGTGCTTGGGATCAGGCCACGCCATCTTGGTGAACTTCTTGACGGCGATCCAACGGCGGTTCTGCAGCCGGCCCTTGTAAACAAGATTAGGGGCCTTCTCGCCGCTCTCCGAAACTATGTTGTCAGAGCTGAAGTTGTTGGTGGCGGCTTTGAGGTCGGCGAAGGAGAATTCAGAGAAGGGTGGGGCTCCACCGGTTTCCGGGTCGGATCCGGAGGTGGGATTCGTGTGGTGGGTCAGGGTCCGGCTTTGGATTCACAGCAACCCATGACTTGGTTTTCTGTGGGGTTTTGAAAATTCAGTGAGTTTTTTTAGCTTCTTGGAGTCGGAAAGATGGAAGCTTTTTAGAAGACAACCATCGGTTGGTTCCTTGCTCCCTCTGCTTTGAGTGCCTGGTGGGTTAGAAGGAGAGAGAGAGAGAGAGGAAAGAGAGAGGTTCCTAGCACTTTAATGTTAGAGGTTATGGTAATTAAACCAAACCAAAAAAAAACCGAACCGAACCGAAATATGAAAATCATATATAAATAATGCTGAAAACCTGGTGGCTTGAGAGGGTTCGAACCCCTTCCCTTCAGGGTGGGAAAGTTGCTTCAAGCCAACTTGACAGTCGACTTCGTGTCCGTAGATTTGTACCAGTTTTCATCTCTTCTCAAAAACACTCTCTCTCCCCTCCGTTGCTTTCTTCCTCTCGGCTTCCTCAGTTTTCATCTTTTCTCCTTCTATCCTTATTCTTTTCCCTTGTTTTGTAAGATTTGAAGCTCCTATTACTTGATCGGACCATATTTATATATATTTTTATATCAAATTCACTCATCTTTTCTTAGTTAGTTCATTTTATTTTGAGCTATTTACGTTATTTTTATGTTTTATAAGTTTTTCAAGAAAAGAAAATAAAAATAGAATAAATGAAGTATTAAGTAATAATTTCGTTTAATTGAATAAAACTTATCATTTAGAAAATAATATATACATATTTATATTTATTTATATATTTATATTTATTTATATATTTATATTTATATTTATATATTTATATATTATATTAATATAATATAATGTGTGTGTGGTGTGTTAGCAGTACATGCGGAAGAAAAGGAATAATAAAAGAAGAAAGCATGCATTCGGTGGAGCACTAAGAAAATGATGGAAGGCAGCATGTGGAGAAAATAATCAAACAGAAGAATTGAAGGTGGGACTGGCAAGAGCCAAAAAACAGAAAAGAAATGGAGGAAGTTTGGTAAAAAGGAGAGGAGGGAGAAGCTGCGAAAGCAGCTTAAAGGAGAAAAATCATAAGAAATAAAGGGAGAAAGGAATAAAAGAAACTGCCTTCTGGCAGTTTGGGAGAGGGCGCAAGAACTGAAGGCCTCGGGGCCGGGATCAAACCAGAGAGAAAATAAAATAAAAAAGGAAGCGGGGAGCTGCCCTCTTGGCAGCTAGTCAGCGCAGGAGAAACGAAAGGCAGCAGAGGAGAGAATTGGAGAGCTTTGAGTCTAGAGCTGCCTCTGGCAGCGAGAGAGAACCGAGGGCAGAAAAGTGAGGTCCTCGCAGGGAAGGCAGGAGGGCTGTCTCGGGGGAAAAAGCTGCATATTATTTCCAGGCCAAGGCGCTGCCTTGGGCAGCGAATCAGAAAAACCAGAGAAGAAAATTCAGAAAAAAATAAAATAAAGAAGGGCACCGAGGCTGCCTGGGAGGGAAATTGAAGGTTGCGCAGTGGGCAGCAGTGTGTGCAGTCTTGCAGCATAGAATCCCACGGAGCACAGTGCACAGAAAATCCTTACACTCCCCGTTTCGGTTTAATCTTTCTTAAACTCTTATTTTTAATTACTGTTTTTAATTTATAAATAATGTGTAATTAATTATTTTGGCTAGAGGATAATTCGAAACCATGGATATATTTGTAATTTGAATTGGTAAATTCAGTTGTGATTTATGAGTTGTGATTTAATTTGCTTAACTGTTTGATTAATAACTTATTTATGTTTGTCGATTAAGAATGCAAACTTAATTTACATGCATGAATTTGATGCTAGAATATAAGTGAATTTCACCTAATCGTTATGAACTTATATTCATGAGTAGTGAAGGTTGCTAGTCACAATCGCGTTAAGTAAATTCCTGGCAAACGTATCATGTTGTTCATAGTTACGAATGCCTTGTCAACACTTATGATTTTCATAGAACTTAATGATTCTCGCTTGTATCTCTATTATGCAATTCATGTAGGGAACTTGTGGGGAATGTTTTGGGTTGTCGTATGCAATCATCCAATCCATTAACTTAAGGAAAATCTGAGAATTAATCTATGCAATTCATGGTTAATTTGGGGCGTTGAGAATTCATAATTTATTGAAAGAACAACTGAAAATCAATTTAGGTTGCTTATGTGTCATGTGTGGAGAAAAACCCTCTAGCCAATCCGTCGTCTATCCATTCACTTTTATTTTATGTTTTTGTCAATTTTATAATTTAGTTAAGTTTAATTTACGTTTCATCCAAAATCAATCCCCCCATTATTAAAATATTTTATTATTTAGTTAATTTTTATTAGTTTTTATCTTTTAATTTAATTTCCGTCTATTTAATTTCCTAGTTTTTATTTTAAATTGTTTTCTTTATCTTGAGTAATTTTTAGTGTGTTTCGAGTTTTTAGCTTAGTTTGTATTTTCTAGAGTCTTGAGTTGTTTTGAGTCTTTTGATTTGTTTTAGTTTATTTGTTAGTTTTATTTTGAGTTATTTTAGTTAAGTGTTTTTATTTTAGTTTAGTGTTTTAAACTTTGTTTTTACGTTTTTAAATTATTTTAGAGGTTTTAGCAAGCCCTCCTAATCCCCGGCCTAGAACGATACCCTACTTACATCCATACTACAACTGTCAAAAAGAGGGTTAAATTTGTGCGGTTTAAAATCCCGTCATTACTCCATTAGATTACAGTAATTTTGTCGAGCCTCTGAGGCATCAGTTAATTTCGTCTTTAGGAGAGTGTAGTCAAACTAAGATTTTAAAAGTAATAGATTTAATAAGATTTAAGAGAATTAAAGACTCATACAACATTCATATGAATTTTTAAAGAATTTGAATAGATTGTGGTGGAATGATTTGAAATTCTAGGGGGTGAGGTTGAATATTTTTTAATCTTGATTATATGTACTTTTGGCTTTCAAATCCCACAAAATTTACAACTTATTGAAATCCTAAAAAATCTTAATTTTTTTAATACACTTAGATTTGTATGGATTTTAAAATCCATTAAAATCTTTTAATTGACTACATCTAGATTTTAAAGAATTCTAAAATCTTTTAATTGACTACACCTAGATTTGAATAGATTATAAAATCCTTTAAAATCTTTTAATTGACTACACTATTTTAAAGTCTTTTAAAATCATCTCAGATCCCAATTTGACTACACCCCCTTAATCTCATTGGCGGAGCTGGAGGAGAAGGAGCTCGAGGCTTGCAGGTGGATGGGTACGTCGTTAACTATGATAGCTGGGGGAAAACTCAAAGTCATTCGGCCTCCACCATCAAAAGGTTACCATAACCCTGTTTGAAACAATTACGTAATGGAGTTTGATGAGGCACAACCTGCTGGCAGGGCAAAACTCAAGTCATAAGACTCACAAATCAATATGCAAGTCAGTGAAACAAGAAGTTCCAGAACAATGAGATCCTAAGTTCATCTATTTATGCTGAAGCGAAAATTACATATTCTACTCAATCTTACAATCATCATCTCCTCAAGAAATCATCTTTCATCAGCCCCACGCATTTGCACATAGCAAGAATAGAATGATGATTTCATGTGAAGAAGCACTCTCTCACACAACTTCAACATTCAATCGTACAGTGCTGCCCATTAAAGGTAGCGGACAACACTAAACAAACTAAATGTTGCCCACTGAAGTTTCTGTGGTGAGAGTTGGTGGTAATCTACCAAGGGCCATTTCATGGTCCAAACCCAGGCAATGTATTTCATGTTGCCTAGAAAAGAAATAATTATGTTGACTTAAGACATCAACTCCTCCTAGACTAACTCTATTATGAATACTTTGAAAATTTTCAAACAATCAGTTATATCAGTTACTCAGATGCTTCACTACACACGTAATTCTTTCTTTTCATTCTAAACTTGATATCCAAAATTACCAAAATGGCTTTTGTTCTACCGAAATACCATCCAATTTCATATCCAGCTTTACTTGCTTCTAGTAATTTTTGCTATAAAAGATTGCAATCAAGAAGGAAAGCTAGCTCTAATTGACTTTAAATTACTACACACGTAGCAAACACGAAATAGCAATCAGTCAGAGCTTGGTCATCACAGTAACAAAGCAAAACAAAATATCCTGAGGATAAAATCCTACTTGATTTGAAGTACCAAGAATGTGAAGTACCAAACCACCTCAATCACAGATCACAAGGAATTTCCTAGAAAATTCCACTGACAAGGGGTTTGGACACAAAACTAATGAGTCTGGTTCTAAAGAAACTCGATTTTGCAGTAACAACTAAGAGGGGAAGAATATTTTAGAAAGAAAAAAAAAGCACAGAGGAACAAAACAAAGACTGGGAAAAGTCAGAAATTCAAATCACTTACTTGGCCAGAAACTTATTCTGCAGGTCTGTTGTTGAGTGTCTTCGCAATGAACAGCATTAATCATGCTATGAATACACTTCCCTTACATTTATGCTGTTGTTATTCTAAAGAAACAAGATAAGGAAATAAAGTTGCCTTAAAGTGCATCTCTTGAACCAAACTCAATGAAAAAACTCATGAAAGAATTCGAGCACTTTCTTGCAATTAAAAAATCCATGTCCTTAACAGTCGACTCCCATTGTCCTATAAATCTGTCTCACCATAGTCCTAGTAAATGAAATGAATGACTATAGAACCTATAATCCATAAACTGAAAAACCGCAGTCAAAAAGTGAAGGGGAAGAATGAAGACCTCTCTTTACACATGCCTCAATACTAAGATTTTTCCACTACATAGAAAACAGGCACATGTAATCTAACTCAAATTCTAAAAAGCTGACTTCAAACAGATGCAAGTTTCCTGGGTGCAAAGGTTTCCTGACATGACAAATCAAGCAAGGGGTAACAGCTCATTCAAACTCCGCTGCCAGCCTGCACCAGAGATTTTAAGTGATTTTGAGGAGCGCTTCCACTCATGAGCAACACAACTCAATGGAAACCAACATACTCTCGAGAGACCCCCAAATTTTGAGGAGCGCTTCCACTCATAAGCACCCACCAATATCTAAAATAACAAAACCAAAATAAAGCAAAATGTGCGGCCCCACGCGCCGACTGTGGAACTGGGTATCAGACTCGGGTCGGGTATTGAGCTTGGGTTGCTGGGTTGGTCCTGGGCTATGGTTAATGAGCCGGGTTAGTGGGTTGGGCCTGGTATTGAGTTAGGCCCGGGTTACCGAGTTGGCTTTGAGTTGCTGGGTTGAGTTTTGGGCTTTGGGTTTCCAGGTCAGGTCGACCGGGTTTCATTCGTGGGTTCGGCCGGAATCTGGGCAAGGTTTCCCGAGCTCCGTTAAAGCTCATTTCTACATCATTTTCAATGATTCAAAAGCGAAAATGAAGCTTGACAAGAGGGGAAGAGATTCGTATAGAAAAAAGGTCGAGAGGTGGCTGGAGTTGGCTGAAAAATTCCAGCAACCAAACGCCACCCAAGTTCTTAAAACTACCCTAATCTAACCTAAAACATGATCGAAGGGGTTCTAAGATACTTACCTTAATTGGAGACGGTGGAACTAGCCGGAAAATAAGCAAGCACAGTGATTGTGCACAGTGCCGAGAAAGAGAGAGAGGGAGATCGAAAAGAGGTGAAAGAGAGAAGGGAAGTCCAGATGGTGGTAATCTCGTCGGGGTTGTGGTGGTGTTGTGTTTGTGTGTTGCTCGACGGAGATGAGAGGTGCAAGAGAGAAGGAGAGAGATGAGAAGGAGAGTTCTACAGAGAGGAAGATCACGGGAAAAAAACACCGCATAAATGTTGGGGGTTACCACGTGTCAGCCATGTAGAGGGTCAAAGTGAAGAAATATTTTCAATTGTGAAATTACCCAAATACCCTTGACATTCGAAAATTTGTATAAGCTTCGTTTTAGCTCCAAATTTGATTCCATTCATGCCTACGAGTTCGTAATGATAAATGCTACGGAAATAAAATAAAAGCAAAATTCCTACAAGCCAACGCATGAAAGTCAATGCTCCCAACATTAGGGGTATTTTTCGTAATTTTACACTTAAATTTAAAACGAGTAATGCTATTCATACCATGTTTGTTTTACCACATTTCTATATCACCTTAGGTGACATCTAATGTGGATAGCCACATCATTTGAAAAATTTGTAAAACCAAAGAAAAGGAAGGAGAAAGACTCCTCGTATATCACAATCATCATTTAATTAACTAGTTTTTCTTAATTATTAGTTTATTAAATAATGAACTAAATTTAAAAATCTGATTAGTTCAAATGATGTAGTTGTCCACATCAAATAGCACCTAAGATTGTATGAAAATGTGGTACAAAAACATGGTATGAATATCATTACTCATTTAAAACGGGTTGTTACATTTTTGAAGTTGAATTTTGATGATTTTTTATTGGGGTTTGTGAAAGATTTGTAGTGATTTTGGTTTTTGCTAAATTTGGAATGTGGGGTTTTACTTGGATGTGGTAAATAATCACAAGAATTTACCATGTTTGGTTGTTTATTTTCTTGTTGAAATTCAATTTCAATGATTGTTATTGGGTTTTGATAGATTTGGTGAAAAAAGTTCATAGTGAGTATGATTGTGCTTAATTTGGTATGTGGGTTTCACTAAGTTGTGGTAAAAAATCTGGAAGTTGCACATGAATTTACCAAGTTTGGTTTTGTATTTGCCATTTATTTTAGTCATTTTTTGGGGTTTTGATGGATTTGTTGAAAAAATCATATTCATTTGATTATGTTAAATTAATGTTTGCTTTGTTGCACCTTCTTGGTTCGTTTTTGAAAGTTTGCTAATTTTGGTATGTGGGTTTTTACTAGGCTGTGGTGAACAATCTGGAAGATGCGCAAGAAATGATCGATACTGCAATTTCAACTGCTTTGAAAGAAAGCAAGCCTGTTTATATCAGCATAAGCTGCAACTTGGCTGGAATTCCTCATCCTGCATTTAGCGGGGAGCCTGTTCCATTTTTTTTATCTCCAAAGTACACATTTTTGGGTTTCTGATTCCATTTGGTTGAACTGTTCCGGAAATGTTTATAATCTTTTAGGTGTGAAATTTATATGTTTGTTTGTTTTGGTATGCAGATTGAGCAATCATTTGTGCTTAGAGGCTGCAGTGGAGGCGCCGGCAGAGTTCTTGAACAAAGCAGTGAAGCCGGTTATGGTTGGTGGGCCTAAACTCCGAGTTGCACATGCCGGCTATGCCTTTGTTGAACTTTCTGATGCTAGTGGTTATGCTCTGGCTGTCATGCCATCTGCAAAGGGACTTGTGCCAGAGCACCACCCCCATTTCATTGGAACATACTGGGGTGTTGTGAGCACTGCCTTTTGCACCGAGATTGTGGAGTCTGCAGATGCATACTTATTTGCTGGACCGATTTTCAATTACTACCACTTTGTTGGGTACTCTTTGCTTAACAAGAAAAAGAAGGCCATTGTGGTGCAGCCTAATCGCGTGACCATAGCAAATGGCCCTTGTTGAAGTTTTGGTTTCAACTATTTATGTATTTCATCATGAAAACAAGATTACACAAGAAGAGACTCTTATAGAGAGCTTGAGGGAGGCAAACAGTCCAACAGACTAAACCTAGAATCAGACCACTCTAAGAACCAAGGAATAAATAGCTAACCCTAATCTAATCTTAATTACGCGTATCAAGGGAGATAAAATCCTAGATACATATAACAATGAATCAATCCCGGAAATTAAGGAGTAAAAAGAGGAACAAGAGCCAAAGTGGCGGCTGCAACTCACACAAGTGTTTGTGAGTTGAAGAGACAACTTGACTCTATAAGAAACCTCTATAATCTGCTATACATACTGTCAATACTCCCCCTTAAGCTGGATCAAGAGGGTTGATTAATCCAAGCTTGAACAATAACCGGTGAAACTGAGTAAAATCGAGCGCTTTCGTGAAGAGGTCTGCAAGTTGATCATGACTTCTAGTGTACACAGTTTCAATGACTTTGGATTGAACTTGGTTGTGGATGTAATGGCAATCAACTTCAATGTTTTTAGTCCGTTCATGAAAGACAGGATTGGATCCAATATGCATGGCAGCCTGGTTGTCACAGAATAAGGATATGGATTCCTTGCTGTTGAAACCAAGGTCAAGAATGAGACTCTTCAACCAGATGAGTTCACAAGCTGTAGCTGTCATGGCCCGATATTCAGCTTCAGCACTGGACCGTGCAACCACGGTTTGTTTTTTACTTTTCCAAGTGACAAGGTTTCCACCAACAAAGGTACAAAAACCTATGGTGGATTTTTGATAAAGGAAATTTCCAGCCCAGTCAGCATCGGTATAGGCCATAATGTGATTAGACTCATTTTTCTGCATGAGTATGCCTCTGCCGATCGAACCCTTGAGGTATCGGAGTATTCGCTTGACAATTTCCTAATGAACCAATGTTGGAGAATGCATAAACTGACTGATAAGGCTTACGAGGTAAGCAATATCAGGCTTGGTGATCGTGAGATAGATGAGTTTCCCAACCATACGTTAATACACACTAGGATCGGATAGGGGATCACCTGGAGCATCCAATTGAAATTTGCTAGCTAAGGGGGTGCGAGCAGGTTTGCAGTTGACCATATCTGCTTCCTCGAGAAGGTCAAGAACATACCTTCGTTGGTTTAAGAATAAACCCTTGGAGGAGGTAGCCATCTCAATTACCATAAAATATTTCAAGGTTCCCAAATCTTTAATGGCAAACTGTTGGTGAAGTGACTTTTAAGAGTCTCGATTTCATCCACGTTGTCCCCCGTGATGGTAAGGTCGTCAATATAGATAAGAACTACGAGCTTCCCTTGGGCACCACTTCGAATAAAGAGAGAGGAGTCAGCATGACTCTTTTTGAATCCTGCCTCTTCAAGAATCGAGCTCAGTTTGGAGTACCAAACTCGAGGAGATTGTTTGAGTCCATATATAGCTTTATGAAGCTTGCAGACTTTGGTAGGTTCTTGTTCTTGAGGATGTCCTAGAAGGAGCTTCATGTACACTTCTTCTTCAAGCTCACCGTGTAGAAACGCGTTTTTAACATCCATTTGAAATAAGGGCCAGTCATGGTTGACGGCTACTCATAACAGGACCCTTACTGTGTTCATTTTGGCAACGGGGGCAAACGTCTCCTTGTAATCAAGACCGTAGGTTTGAGTAAAGCCTCGTGCAACTAACCGGGCCTTGTGTCTTTCAATGGTGCCATCAGAATTGAATTTGATCTTGTAGATCCATCTACTCCCTATGACTTTCTTACCTTTGGGAAGGTCTACCACACTCTAAGTGTGATTGGCATCCAGTGCTTTGAGCTCATCATGCATGGCTTCTCGCCACACAGTCGTACACACTGCCTCTTGAAAGTTTTTAGGCTCAATGTTGTTGGTCAACTGATTAAGGAATGATGCATGAGATGCTGACAGTTTGTGATAAGTAAGGGCTTCTGAAATGGGATGCCTTGCACTGTAAGTTATGTACTCTTGCAGTCGTAGGGGATGGTGACGATCGCGAGTTGGATTCTTTCTTAGTGCTGCTACAGGTGGTGGTGCAGCAACAACTGGAGCTGGGGCTCGAGATAGATCGTCACTGACCATCTCATCGACTGGGGGATCACCGATATGGTGGTATGGAGGGGTGTGTGTATGGATTTCAGCAGGAGTGGGGAGTGGAAAGATATCCATTGGGCTCTCCCTCTGAGAATTATTCTGGGAGTTTTTGTTGAAAAAAAGGACGAGTTCATCGAACCGCACATCCGTAGAGACAACCATCTTCCCAGTGTGTGGATTATAACATTTGTATCTCTTTTAAGAAGTCGAGTACCCCATAAACACACACTTGACAGCTCGAGGTTCTAGTTTATCACGATGATTTGCTTGGATGTGAACATAACAAATACATCCAAAAATCCTGAAATGAGTTAAATCGATAGTTCTTCCTTTGATGACTTCAAAAGGTGATTTGGAATTCAGGACCCGAGTGGGAAGTCTGTTAATAGTATAGGCTGCAGTGAGAGGTGCTTGGGACCAGAATCTTTTTGGAACTTGCATCTGAAACATTAGAGACCTAGTTTTCTCCAATAAATCCCTATTCTTGCGCTCGACAACACCATTTTGTTGAGGTGTACCCACACAACTAGTTTGATGCAAAATGCCATGACTGCTCAAGTAATTGGACATATTATTGGAGGTCTACTCGGTGCCATTATCTGACCTTAAGGTATGTATTTTTGAGGAAAATTGGTTGGTTATTAGACTATGGAAGTCTTGGAAAGCAATAAAAAATTCACTTTTGGACTTTAAGAGATATAACCAGGTAACCCTAGAGTAGTCATCTATGAATGTAACATAATACTTGTACCCATCAAATGACTCAACACGAGAAGGTCCCCAAATATTTGAGTGAACAACTTCGAAAGGTTTACTGGTTCTAGATTTAGAGGATACAAAAGGAAGCCTAGTGACTTTTGACATTTGACAGATCTCACATTCATATGTGTTGATACAAAAATTTGGAAATAATTTAGACATCACAGGTTCGGATGGATGAGCGAGGCATTGGTGCCAAAGTTGATGCTTCTGGACATGACTTAGTGTGGCAATGGGGTCCCTAACTCGATTGAACTCCTTGAAGAGGTAGTACAGACCATTTAAGAAAAATCCCTCACCAATCTTCTTCTGGGCGACTCGATCCTGAAACACAACGGAGTAAGGATAAAAAATAGCAAGACAGTCCAAAGTATGTGTGATTTTTCCTACGGACAGAAGCTGAAATGGAAATGAGGGTACATATTGTGTCGTAGACTCTACATCACTCCCCATTAATTTAACTTTTCCTTTTCCTAGGACTGGTTCCCTTTTCCCATTTGCTACAGATACATAAGTAGGATTAGGTGATTTTTGAAACTCATGTAGATATGCGTGTTTGTTGGTAATATAGTCAGTGGCACCTGAATCTACAATCCAAAAATCATGTGTGAGATGAGCATTGAGAGCCGTGGAAAGTGCACAAATGATACCTGGGATTTTGTAGGATGTGGTGGTGTTTGAATCTGCCAAGAAACCAGCAAATTTTCCAAGCATTGTTGTGGGGTTTTCCATGATGACATTGTCACCCTCAGCAATACCACTCTTCCTCTGGAAAAAGGCGGCAAACTCATTGATCAAGGAGATAGGATTTAAGGTGAAGTTTGTCATCCCATCAGATGGACAGCTAGATGAGTGGAAGGCTTTAGGCGCAGACCCTTTTCCCATCCCTGATCATTTTTCCTTCCTTGTTAAACTTGGGTTTTAACTCAGGATGTAAAATCCAGCATTTTTCCCGTATGTGCCCCTTGGTGTTGCAGTATGTGCATTTCCAGTCAGTCTTCTTCCTAGTAAAAGTTCTTTCACTAGTGAAGTTGTGGTTACTAGTGAAAACTCTAGCTTCTGAGCTAGGCTTAGGCTCAACATGCAGAACCTTCCTTCGAGTTTCCTCTCTTTGAACTGCATGACACACGTTGACAAACGATGGCAGCTCAGGAGTCATTAGTAAGTGGCTGTGCAGGTCTTCATACTCGGCTCCCAAACTTGTTAATAGTTGGAACACCTTATCTTCATCAGTCTTTTTTCAAAAGTACAGCGGATTCAGTGGTGTGTGGACGATAAAGATCAAGTTCATTCCACATATTTTTCATGCTTCCAAGATGTTGAATGAAGGTTTGATCACCTTGGTTAAGATCAGCGAGGTTTTTCTTCAGTTCAAACACACGGGCAGCATTGTTTTGACTGCCGTACATTTCTTTGACCGATTCCCATAAGCTGTGTGAAGAATCAGAGTAGCTGAAGATCTCGGACAACTTGGGCATCATCGAGTTAAGTATCCAGGACATAACAAGCTGGTCATTTGAATGCCATGCATCGAAGGCAGTTGAAGAAGGCTCTGGAGGCTCGATGGTTCCATTAATGTACCCTAGTTTCGATCTTCTTCTTAGGGCAAGCGATATAGCTCATGACCACGGCAAGTAGTTGAATTCATTCAACAACACTGAGCGCAGTCGTTGGTGTGGGTTGCTCTCACCGTGTATCATGTTGACTGGTGTTGGGGTTGAGGAACTTGTATCCTCAAAACTGAATGGGTTATCTTCTGCCATTACAACAAATGATGAACAGAAGAAGAAGAACAGGCTAGACGTATAAACACCAGAGACAAGACCCTATGGTTCCTGCTCTGATACCATGTTGAAGTTTTGGTTTCAACTATTTGTGTATTTCATCATGAAAACAAGATTACACAAGAAGAGACTCTTATAGAGAGCTCGAGGGAGGCAAACAGCCCAACGGACTAAACCTAGAATCAGACCACTCTAAGGACCAAGGAATAAACAGCTAACCATAATCTAATCTTAATTACGTGTATCAAGGGAGATAAAATCCTAGATACATATTACAGTGAATCAATCGCGGAAATTAAGAAGTAAAAATGAGGAACAAGAGGCAAAGTGGTGGCTGCAACTTTCACAAGTGATTGTGAGTTGAAGAGACAACTTGACTCTATAAGAAACCTCTATAATCTGCTATATATACTGTCAATAGCCCTTCATTTGGTTGTGTTCTTATGAAGGATTTCCTCAGAGCTCTTGCAAAGAAGCTCAGGCACAACAACACTGCTCATGAGAGCTATCGCAGGATCTTTGATCCCGATGGACACCCTCTAAAGTCTGCACCGAAAGAACCTTTGAGGGTTAATGTTCTGTTCCACCACATCCAGAATATGCTGTCAAGTGAAACTGTTGTGATTGCTATGACAGAGGACTCATGGTTTAACTGCCATAAACTAAAATTGCCGGCTGGTTGCGAGTAAGCCAAAGAGAGAATGTGGATTTTCATGTTTCTTTCTATGTTATGTAGTTCATGATTTGATTGGGAAGTTGGAATTGGATTTGCAGGTATGAGTTCCAAATGCAATATGGATCAATTGGTTGGTCAGTTGGAGCAACTCTTGGGTATGCTCAGGCTGTTCTTGAGAAACGTGTGATTACCTTCATCGGTGACGGGAGTTTGCAGCTACATTTAATTTTCTCTAGCACTTTGTAAATTGTAAAGTACCCTTAACAACCTTATCAAATTTACTCAGTTAATTACTCAGATTTGTAGTATAACATTTCATCAATATCACGAATCATCGGTCTTTTCAATGTTTTGTTCATATGTTTATGGTTTCATTGTTTCAATGCCTAATAGGTGACTGCTCAAGATGTGTCCACCATGATCCGAAATGGGCAGAAGACCATCATCTTCCTGATAAACAACGATGGGTACACAATTGAGGTGGAGATCCATGAAGGACCCTACAATGTGATCAAGAACTGGAACTACACTGGACTGGTTGATGCCATCCATAATGGGGAGGGCAAGTGTTGGACAACCAGGGTAATCACTTCGTTAATGCATTCTAATCGTCTCCGTAATCTATTCCTCTAACTAATCAACCAAAGGGTTTCCTGGATCGTAAAACTCCTTGTAACCGAATCTGTTAATTCTGCAGGTCCGTTGCGAAGAGGAGCTGATCGAAGCAATTGAGACCGCAACCGGGGCAAAGAAAGATAACTTGTGCTTCATAAAGGTGATAGTCCACAAGGATGATACCAGCAAAGAGTTGCTCGAGTGGGGGTCCAGGGTTTCTGCTGCCAACAGCCGCCCGCCCAACCCTCAGTAAAATTTTCCATGTCATTTCCTTTCATCTACGCAGCGTCGTTCCTTCTAGTTAAGAGTTTCTTATATATGTTTCATTTCAACACATTTCCCAGGAAAAACGATGTGTGTTTCGAGTTGGATTTTTCACTGGTTTTTTTGTACATTCCCCTTTGAATTACGAGTATCTTGTCTCATTTTAATTAGTTCATGTTATCTAAACGAGCATTCGACTCGAAACTAATTTGCGTATTACACATTAATGCAAAAACTCACATTTCAAGTCTGAGACTCTCAATGTGTATGTTCATGTGTCATCGTGTGAATTTTTTGCATTTACATGCACATAATTCTCATTGAGTGACGTGATACAATAATATCGTTAGATCTGTCAGATGAAAAACGTTATGTAGTACCATGTTAGGGTGTGAGTATCTAATTCAAAACTAACCGGGCATGAAAAATAATATTCTTGACAAATCCACGTGTTTAAACAATGTTATTGATTGTAACTAATCGTTTGTCTAGTATCTTGGCAAAAAAATCATTTGTCTAGTATTATCTTCCAGCATTGTTTGACCTAAACAATTAACTTAAGAGTAATGTTATTCATACTATATTTTTGTACCACATCAGGTGATATTTGATGTGAACAGCTACATCATTTGAATTAATCAGATTTTTAAATTTAGTTCATTATTTAATAAACTAATAATTAAGAAAAACTAGTTAATTAAATGATGATTGTGACATACGAGGAGTTTTTATCCTTTATTTCCTTGGGTTTTGCAAAGTTTTCAAATGATGTGGCTATCCACATCAGATGCTACCTAAGTTGGTATAAAAATGTAGTATAAAAATGTGGTATAAAAATATGATATGAATATCATTACTATTAACCTAATAAATACGTTGGAACGTGTCGTTGTAGTAACTGGTATTAATTGTCAATTTTGCACCGATGGAGTGGTCTCAATCGCCGTCGTAGATTTTTTTCAGTGCGTTATGAGATGGACAGGAGAGAACTATTTAGAACTGATTTATGAATTACAACAAAATGTACACCATTGGTTTTCCGTCGATTGGATTGTGTCAGTTTGTTACTGAACTTCCACCCTAATTTATATTTGATTCATGAAATTTAACCGTAGTTTAGATTTGATTCATGATCACATATTTAGATTTTGGATCTATGAGACTCACGTGGACTAGCGATTTGATGAAATGAGTGAGCGTGCTCTGAATTACTATTTTTGTGGTTTCGAATTAAAGAAAGTTGAGATTTTAACATAAAATCAATTAGCAATTTGAGGAGTAATCTAACTTATGTATAAGTTCATGCAAGGTCTATCATTCCATCAATGTGAAATTCATTCTCAACAAGCCCCTTCACATGAAGCAAATTTTCAAGCTTAGCACGTGGACAACACAAATCAAGTGACATGGAGCGTGTGTGACTGTTAGGCTTCACCCACATGACAAACTTGCTCTGATACATATATAAAGTTGAGATTCTGCCATAAAAACAATTGAAATGTTAGAAGTAGCCCGAACTTACTTATAAGCCCATACACAATCTCTCCTTTCATTAATGTGAAATTCATTATCAACATAAATTGCTGTTTATTTGTGTTCTCGTTTCTTAGTTGCATGAGAAGAAAATCAAGGTGTAGGCAGTGAGAATCTTTACCAAATCCATTTCCGAACCTTTGCCGGTAACTGATAGCATATTCCAGGTCCTCCTCCATCAGCGGTGCATGGATTTTCTTGGAAATTGACTGGAATTTCTTGGAAATTGACGGTCGATAGGGAATCATCTTTGTTAGCCATGCATCATTGTCCGCCATGTTGTCAAACAATTGCTCGAATAATCCAAATAGGCGGCACCTGGTAGGAAAAGTGGGATAGCCCTGCGGCATCATTGTACTGGGGTGCTTTGATATTTGTTTGATACTCATTTGTAGTGTGCTTGTGAAGCAATTTTTATTTGTAGTGTGCTTGTGAAGTAATTTTTCGGTGGAAACGGAGTACAGAATAGTATATTATGTGTCTTTATATAAGTGGTGAGATATTTATGTTTAAAAATTAACAACTAAAAAAGAAAATTTTTCACCACTTATATAATAACACGTGATGTACCATCTGTATTATGAACACAATGAAAATTTTCTAGTGCTTGTGAGACTCGACAATAAAGACCAATGATGTAGATATCTACACAAATAAATAAGTTAGGTGATTTTTACACTGCATGTAAACGCATATGTGCATTCCCCGTGAAGGATGCAAGTATCATCCTTGTTTTCGCATGCATCTTTCTTTCTAACCGTTGAGATTAAGATTCAACGATGATAAAGAGTCATGTGGACTAAAATCTTATATGAAATCTTGCTAATTAGTTCTCAATTTTACACGTGTCATATAACTGAAATATTTGTCGGTATACTACTAACCTCTGCGAGAACACAAATTTGTGAAGATTGAGAATCATGAAAAGCCATACCAAGGATCACAATGCAATACCGTTTAAGCCACCAAAAAGCATTTGTCTCTATACAACAAATGCTGGCATTGCTTGCTGCGTGAACAAGACGACCATTTTGGAGCAGGGTGCTTGGAAAGGGGGCTCGACAGTTGGTAATGTGAGATTTCAGTCGCGGTATGTTGGGGTGAGCGCTTCTACATCGGTGGCATCGAAGCTCCATAGACAACAGGCTATCATCGATCTTTTAGCTTTGCTTTTCCATCACTGGTGACTTCCTCTACTGCATCCATGGAGTCTCGAAAGAAAGCAGTGTTGAAGGAGTTCCAAAATGGTTACCCGGACAATGCCCACAATGGTTACAAATATTCAAAAAAAGAAATTAAACTACAAATAATGAAAGAAATTAAACTACAAATATTCAAAAAAAGAAACAAATACTCTAGCTTAAAAAAGGCCCAAAATGGTTACCCGGACAATGCCCAATAGGAAAGAAAACCTAGCAAGCATAGCCGGAAAATAATCAAAATTAATAAACATGAGCAAGTGTGGAGACGAACCCGTGCACAAGTAAATGACAGTAAATGACAGTAGCTCTATATATATATGCAGCCCCTCAAGGCCGGCCCTGGTTGGAATTGAGGTCGGGTCACTTGTGCTGTGCAAGAGGCGGAGTAAATGGTACTACATAGCTAAGTATAAAATTCTTGTTAAGATAATCCCTCATTTTGATGAAAGAATTGGTCCTCACCGAAGACTATTCACATAAATCAAAGGCCGAGACGTTGAAATTGTTACAAGGGGCAATGTAGTTGGCCTCCTTGCTCTGCCTGTGTATGGCAAGAAATAAGACATTTGCTTCTGCTGTCACATAAATATAAAGTACGAGATGTAGTGTGAGCTTGTTTTGTTACTTTTTGATATTTTAATGTTGCAAGTTTTTAATTGTAAAAGGTAGATAAGAACGACATAGTTGCGATCAAAATTTTCACTGTTTTTTATTCTTCTTTTCGATACAGGAATCAACATTACTCACTATCAGAAGAACATATTGGCGAACAAAGCACCACGAAAATTTCGTTTTCACTTTTTCAAACAAACTATTAATTAAAATCGATAAGATAATGCATGTGTTTGAACATGGGGAACACACTCCCTTGCGTGAAGTTTTTTTAGCCCCTCTCTTGTCAACATTGAAAAAACAACCCACAATTTAAACCCCCCAAGGAATATGGGGAAAGAATTTGAAGTCAACAAGTCAAGCAAACCTCAAATTTGGTACGTTTTTCTTAGCGTTGCTAAGAGCCATACATACACACGTCAATCCATTTAAGTCACTTCAGTTATTTAGAATCCGTTTAATAATAATAATAATAATTTTTTTTTAAATTAAAAGTAATTACTAATTAAGTTTTTAATTTAAAAAAAAGATAAATGAAAAATAAAAACGAAATGGTTATTAAACAGCCTATTGGAGATTGGAAATTATTTTATTTTTTGTTTGTAGTTTTCACTTTTTTGTGCTTGAAATAAGGGAAAATGGGAGATTAAATGGTTATACATGTAGATGTTGTGCAATTGGTTGTGTGGAATTGAAATTCAAATTACAACCACATCACAACAAACCACAGTTCAATAAAATGGGGCACTGTATGAAAACTAAAATGTGGCCCTTTCACGCACGAGACTTTTTTTTAGTGTTTAATTGAATTTTTTTTTTCTTCTATGGCATATTTATAGAAGTACAAAACTTAGTCTGAAAGTCAAATTTGTAACACAATATCTTCTATTGAATAATAGATATAGAAAAAATTGAAGGAAGGTATATGTTAAAGAAATGAAGTTTTTAACCATATATATATATATATATATATATATATATATATATATATATATATATATATATATACAATGTGACATCCCGTCCCGAGCTTTTATATTCGCGACGTGAAATGACGAATTTGCTCTTGACTACGCACGAACGGGTACGTTTTGGGCACGAATTTGGGCTTTGGGTGTCCTAAATTTTAAACCCAACAGTTGGGACACCTGTCCATATACATGCATGCACACACGTGCACAAACCATCCCTACTTTTCCTTCTTATCTCTCTCTCTTTCTCAAACTTTCTCACTATCTCTCCCTCGACTCCCATGTACGGACGAACGCATACCTAACCATCTCGACGCAGATCGAACCTCAGGTAAGTGTGTTTGTGACCTAGGGACTCTCATGAACTCGTATGTACTAGTTTTAGGACTGAAAACCTTGAAAACCTATCGAATCCGTGAAGTTTTGTTTAGGGTACTATTCATCAACTTTCATTTGGCTTTGTTTTAGGTGAAAACAAGATCACCACAAGCCTTAAAATTGTCCCACGAACCTCGGAGTGTATCGTTTGCAAGGTTTGGACGTCGGAGTTGGTGGTTTCGAGGTTGGCCGATTTTGGAAAGATTCCCCGAGGAATTTCCAGTTGTTTTTCAAGGTTTTTGAAGGTATATATGTGTTCTACATTGAATTTAGATCATGTAGGAAGAAAAACGAGTGAAAAAGGTTGAAAAACGAACGGAGACTTGGAAAATTTTCCCAGTTTCCGGCGCCGGCGACGGTCGCCGGAATCCGGTCGCTGGAAAAACCAGTCCGGCGACGTGAGGTTGGGGGTGACGGAATATTCATCACGCCGTTAGTTATTTCTAACGGAATCCGTTAGAAAATAACGTCATATTCCGTGCAGTTCCAAGCGCGTGGGGGCTCGTGCCACTTCTAAAAATTATTTTAAAAATATCACGACGCTCGTGACGTCGTGTAGGTCGCGTTGGTATATTCAAATACCAAAATTGACCTTCGTATGAAAAGTTATTTACGTAGTTCGTTTATGTGTTGTGAATGACGATTTTGCGATTAATTCACGTATAGGTGAGACGTATCCAGCGGACGAGCGCAGTCATTCTAGGCTCGGGGGATACGACCTGTCGACATATCAGTGAGTGGGCTTTTGTTTTCAGTATACATATATAAATGACGTTTTTCCCAGAAACGTAAATTGATTGATTTACGAATTGATTGGATTTTATAATTAGATTGCCATGTCGTATGCCTACTATAGTATATAAATATGATTATGATTGCATTTATTATGCTCTGACGCCAAGGACGGCCAGGTAAGTCAGGTAAGTACCATGGTAGTGTTTGAGATGATGATAGATTATGATTTAGCTCCTCACCTGCACCTCGGGTGTTTGTGCTCCGCCAGAGTAGGGCCTAGCCTTCACGTGATCGTTCACCTCCCGCACCGTACGCTCACCTTGGATCCAAGGCAGGTGCCTAGCCTGTCGTACAGACCACTATAGGTGGTTCCGACTCGTTGGTGACCCGCGATTCGTCGCACAGCCTTCACGTGATCGTAGCACAGAGCGTAATATTATAGACCTAGCCTGTCGTACAGACCACGATAGGTGGTTCCGACTCGTGTGCAGGATAATGATTGATAGGGATTGAGTATGTTGGATGAGCTATAGATTCAGCCGTACAGGTCACTATAGGTGACTCCGGCTGATAGGACACTAGGGACACCCTAGTTTTATATTACTTGCCTGATGATGATGATTTCTGAGTTGGTATATCGACATGGCCTATTATTACGTTTTGATAACGAGTTTTGATGCGTAGACGATGTTTTCCTATATAAGTTTATATACGTATTATTTTCTGAGAAAATTATACTGATTTACAGCGAGGGGTTATTTATGGATTTGATGACATGGTTTTGGAAAACTTTGTTTTTGCCCACTCACCTTTTATGTTTTGCGCCCCTCCAGGTACTAGGTAGCAATCGCGTGGACGACTATTGAGGCGCCAAGGCAGTTCTGACAGACCACCACTTATGTATGATTTCTTTCGTAGTCATAATGTTTGTTTGAACTTGACTGCACCTAGGATCGGCTCTGTATCATATGTATATTATCAATTTGACTTTCACTACTGCACTTCATGCCTAATTTCCTTCCGTTGACGTTTTTGGCTACGTCACTCACACGTGACGGCCGGCACGCCTCGGTTTCCGGATCGGGGTGTGTCAGTTTGGTATCAGAGCCTAGGTTTTGGCAGTCCTGTGCAGTTTATGAATATTCTAATTACTTTGGTGTTTCTGTCAGAACGATGCCGCCTCGACGAGAGCCACGTCCATCTGTTGAGCCTAGCTTTCCCGACCTTTCTCAGTTAGGAGATGTTATTGCTCACGCTATTCAGTCTACCCTTCGTCCTTCCCACAAGACCCCTCTTGAGAGTGCGCATAATCTGAGGTTACCTAGATTTGAGGGTGACGAGGGGCACGAAGGTGCCGAGCGCTAGTTTCTGTAGATAGAGCGGACTTTCAGAGTATTACACAGTCAGGGTAATCTAGCTGCAGGGACTTGGGTTGAGACTGCTACTTGGTTCATGGGAAAGGAACCTGCCACCTGGTGGGAACAGTTGGCTGAGAAGATGCCACCAGGAGAGGCCAAGGACTGAGAGGTATTCAGACAGTTATTTTACAAGCGATTTATCCCAGACGCCTATCTTGATCGCAAGAAACAAGAGTTTACCAACCTGAAGCAGAAAAAGATGTCAGCAAACGAGTACTACAGGAAGTTTACTGACCTTTCTCGCTACCACCCTGAGATTGCTAGGAATCAGGCCGAGATGCTTCGGAGATTTAAGCTGGGTACTCGAAAGAAATGGCGCACGATGGCGACTACGAGGCACTGTGAGACCTATCATGACTTCTACGCAGTTTTGGTGCAGATAGAAGATTCAGAGAATATGCCAAGTGATAGCGACAACGAAGAAGTGAAAGAGGAACCGAGGAGAGACGACAAAGGTAAAGGTGTGGCATCACAGGGGCCTCGGAAGACCCAGAGTTTCAAGAGAAGTGGTGTTAGCTCGAGTTCTTCTTCGAGTGGGGGTGTAAATTCCCCAGGTCAGAGGAGAGGAGGTGGATTCGCTGGGGGTCAGCGTTTTTAGAGGCAGCGAGATGCTGGTGGTTCTTATGCACCATTCTGTCGGAGGTGCAACAGTCGGCATTATGATGAGTGCAGGCAGGGCGCTCGTGGATGCTTTACATGTGGACAAATGGGTCATCTCGCAGCGAATTGCCCGCAGAATCAGCCGAGACCTTCACTACCTGCGTTACCACCTCCAGTTCCTATTCAGCAGGTCCCACCTCCTGGTGGATATGGTCAGCCGAGTCGTGGTAGTACCTATCATTATCAGGGTGACGTTACCCCTTATACTCCTGCACCGTATCCATATCCTCCGGATCCGTACTATTCAGGCGGTTATCAGAGTAGCTATTCTCCGTATCCTGAAGGGTATACCCCGTATCCTCCTTATCCTGCCGGCGGATCGCAGTGGTATTCGGGAGTTCAGCCACAGCAGGGAGATGCCACTTCTAGCAGCGTAGGATCATCTAGACAGCCTAATCCTGCGGGACCAAGTCGTGGTGTGCCTGGACGAGCTGGTCAGGCGAGTAGAGGTCGCGGTGGGCGACAGCAGCCTCAGGGCCGTATTCATAATCTCACAGCGCATGATGCCCAGAATAACCCTGATCTGATTATGGGTAAGTTAAATATACTTGGTCATTTCGCTAGAGTGTTAATAGATTGTGGTGCTACTCATTCGGTCATTTCTTACTCATTTGTCCAATTGACTCAACTTGAGTCTGCGCCCCTCGGATTTGAGTTAGAGGTGTCGATGCCTAGGGGGAGACGTGTCTGGTCAGTTGGATGTACCCAGGGTGCCCCGTGTTGATCGAGGATGTGATTATGCCCGCTAATCTTATTCCGTTGGATATTGTCGAGTTTGATGTAATCTTGGGCACGGATTGGCTACATTACAATCGAGCCAACATAGATTGTTACGAGAAGAGAGTTACGTTTCATCGACCGGGGTTACCTGTGGTTACATTCACTGGCGAACGTAGTAATGTTAGGCACGGCATCATTTCAGCCATGAGAGCTAAGAAATTGTTGCAGAATGGTTGTCAGTGGTATCTGGCCCACGTGATATTGAACGATAGTGCTCTTGTCAGTGTAGAAGAGGTGAAGGTGGTCAGGCGATTTCCCGACGTATTTCCTGATGATTTGCCAGGCTTGCCACCGGATCGAGATATGGAGTTCTCTATCGACTTATTGCCAAGTACAGACCCTATATCTCTGACTCCCTATCGAATGGCTCCCGCTGAGTTGCGAGAGTTGAAAATTCAGTTACAAGAGCTGTTGGACCAATGTTTTATACAGCCGAGTATTTCACCTTGGGGAGCTCCAGTATTGTTCGTACGTAAGAAGGATGGTACTCTACGGCTATGTATCGACTATCGACAGCTGAATCGGGTGACGATTAAAAACCGTTACCCATTACCTCGTATTGACGATTTGTTCGATCAGCTGCGAGGAATTTGTGTATTTTCGAAGATCGACCTACGATTTGGCTACTACCAGCTAAAGATTAAGAGCGAGGATGTTCCGAAGACGGCGTTCCGAACTAAATATGGTCATTACGAGTTCTTAGTCATGCCATTCGGTTTGACTAACGCCCCAGCTGCTTTCATGGATTTGATGAACCGGGTCTTTCAGCAGTATTTGGATCGGTTCGTCATTGTATTTATCGATGACATTCTGGTGTATTCCAAATCGAAGTCAGATCACATGCGGCACCTTTCATTAGTGCTGAAGAAGCTGAGGGAGCATCGATTATACGCTAAGTTCAGTAAATGTCAATTCTGGTTAAACCAAGTGGCATTTTTGGGGCACGTTATTTCAGCGCAGGGTATTCAGGTGGATTCCCAGAAAATAGCAGCGGTGGAGAATTGGGAACAGCCACGAACTGTTTCTGAGGTACGGAGTTTCCTCGGACTAGCAGGCTACTATCGGCGATCGTATTTGCGTTGAAGATCTGGAGACATTACCTCTACGGTGAGAAGTGTAGGATCTTTACAGACCACAAGAGCCTCCAGTACCTGTTCACCCAGAGAGATCTGAACCTTCGCCAGCGAAGGTGGATGGAGTTGCTGAGTGATTACGATTGCACGATCGAGTACCATCCGGGTCGTGCAAACGTAGTAGCTGACGCACTTAGCCGGAAGTCTCAGGGTAGAGTGGATGCTAAATACACGAGCCGTGCTCCTTTGTTAGCCGAGTTGAGGTCGACCGGAGTAGGATTGGAGATTGATTGTTCGGGGGCAGAGAATCAAGGGAAAGCGTTACTTGCTCACTTCCAGGTCAGACCGATTCTGATTGACCGTATTCTCAAGGCTCAGTTGGATGATGAAGAGACTCAGGAGTTGATTCGATTGAGGGGTGAAGGTAAAAATACAGATTTACGGATTCGAGAAACCGACGGTATGCTCATGCAAGGAAACAGAATGTACGTACCAAACAACGCAGAGTTAAAGAGGGCTATTCTCGATGAGGCACACGTATCAGCTTATGCGATGCACCCGGGCAGTACCAAGATGTATCATACCATTCGGCCATTCTACTATTGGCCTGGTATGAAGAGGGAGATCGCCGAGTACGTGAGCAGATGTATTGTTTGCCAGCAGGTTAAAGCCGAGAGGAAGAAACTATTCGGACGAATGCAACCGCTTCCCGTTCCTCAGTGGAAATGGGAGAACATCACCATGGATTTCGTTTATAAGTTACCCCGTACGCAGAATGATTACGACGGAGTTTGGGTAATAGTTGATCGGCTTACGAAATCTGCACACTTCATCCCGGTTCGAGAGAAGTTTTCTCTACGACGATTAGCTGAGCTTTTCGTATCGAAGATAGTCAAGTATCATGGCGTGCCAGTCAGCATTATCTCAGATCGAGTTCCGAGATTCACATCCAAGTTTTGGACGGCATTCCAGGAAGCCCTCGGCACGAGGCTACTGTATAGTACGGCTTACCATCCACAGACGGACGGGCAGTCCGAGAGGACCATTCAGACGCTTGAGGATATGTTACGATCTTCCGTACTACAGTTTGGTGATGCATGGCATCTACGCTTGGAACTGATGGAGTTCGCGTACAATAACAGTTACCATTCGAGCATCGGAATGTCACCATTCGAAGCGTTGTACGGCCGAGCTTGTCGCACGCCCCTATGTTGGTCGGAGGTCGGCGAGAGGGTACTTGAGGGCCCAGAGATAGTTGACGAGACGACTCAGAATATCCAGGTAATCAAGTCTAACTTAAAAGTGGCCCAGGATCGTCAGAAGAGTTTAGCCGATAGACATGCCACAGATCGGGTTTACGAGGTAGGCGATTGGGTGTTTCTGAAGTTGTCGTCGTGGAAAGGGGTTGTACGGTTCGGTAAGAAGGGGAAGTTGAGTCCCAGGTATATCGGACCATACCAGATCACCGAGCGGATAGGTGAAGTGGCATACAGACTCGAGTTGCCTCCAGAGCTATCCAGAGTGCATAACGTATTTCACGTTTCGATGCTACGTCATTACGTTGCTGATCCGTCTCACGTTCTACCTCCGCAGCAGTTAGAAGTTAATCCTGATCTGACATACGAGGAGGAGCCGGTGAAAACAAGATCACCACAAGCCTTAAAATTGTCCCACGAACCTCGGAGTGTATCGTTTGCAAGGTTTGGACGTCGGAGTTGGTGGTTTCGAGGTTGGCCGATTTTGGAAAGATTCCCCGAGGAATTTCCAGTCGTTTTTCAAGGTTTTTGAAGGTATATATGTGTTCTACATTGAATTTAGATCATGTAGGAAGAAAAACGAGTGAAAAAGGTTGAAAAACGAACGGAGACTTGGAAAATTTTCCCAGTTTCCGGCGCCGGCGACGGTCGCCGGAAAAACCAGTCCGGCGACGTGAGGTTGGGGGTGACGGAATATTCCGTCAAAGTTGACGGAATATTCCTCACGCCGTTAGTTATTTCTAACGGAATCCGTTAGAAAATAACAGAATATTCCTGACGCCGTTAGGGTTCAGGCGCGTCTGTCCGTGCAATTCCAGGCGCGTGGGGGCGCGTGTCACTTCTAAAAATTATTTTAAAAATATCACGACGCTCGTGACGTCGTGTAGGTCGCGTTGGTATATTCAAATACCAAAATTGACCTTCGTATAAAAAGTTATTTACGTAGTTCGTTTATGTGCTGTTAATGACGATTTTGCGATTAATTCACGTATAGGTGAGACGTATCCAGCGGACGAGCGCAGTCATTCTAGGCTCGGGGGATACGACCCGTCGACATATCAGTGAGTGGGCTTTTGTTTTCAGTATACATATATAAATGACGTTTTTCCCAGAAACGTAAATTGATTGATTTACGAATTGATTGGATTTTATAATTAGATTGCCATGTCGTATGCCTACTATAGTATATAAATATGATTATGATTGCATTTATTATGCTCTGACGCCAAGGACGTCCAGGTAAGTCAGGTAAGTACCATGGTAGTGTTTGAGATGATGATAGATTATGATTTAGCTCCTCACCTGCACCTCGGGTGTTTGTGCTCCGCCAGAGTAGGGCCTAGCCTTCACGTGATCGTTCACCTCCCGCACCGTACGCTCACCTTGGATCCAAGGCAGGTGCCTAGCCTGTCGTACAGACCACTATAGGTGGTTCCGACTCGTTGGTGACCCGCGATTCGTCGCACAGCCTTCACGTGATCGTAGCACAGAGCGTAATATTATAGACCTAGCCTGTCGTACAGACCACGATAGGTGGTTCCGACTCGTGTGCAGGATAATGATTGATAGGGATTGAGTATGTTGGATGAGCTATAGATTCAGCCGTACAGGTCACTATAGGTGACTCCGGCTGATAGGACACTGGGGACACCCTAGTTTTATATTACTTGCCTGATGATGATGATTTCTGAGTTGGTATATCGACATGGCCTATTATTACGTTTTGATAACGAGTTTTGATGCGTAGATGATGTTTTCCTATATAAGTTTATATACGTATTATTTTCTGAGAAAATTATATTGATTTACAGCGAGGGGTTATTTATGGATTTGATGACATGGTTTTGGAAAACTTTGTTTTTGCCCACTCACCTTTTATGTTTTGCGCCCCTCCAGGTACTAGGTAGCAATCGCGTGGACGGCTATTGAGGCGCCAAGGCAGTTCTGAAAGACCACCACTTATGTAGGATTTCTTTCGTAGTCAGAATGTTTGTTTAAACTTGACTGCACCTAGGATAGGCTCTGTATCATATGTATATTATCAATTTGAATTTCACTACTGCACTTCATGCCTAATTTCCTTCCGCTGACGTTTTCGGCTACGTCACTCACACGTGACGGCCGGCACGCCTCGGTTTCCGGATCGGGGTGTGTCATACAATATTTTTAAAACAGAAAACCATTTGGGCATTTTTCAAATTTGTACTTAGTTAAGTTGTGCATATATAGTTTTTTTTGGAATATATAAAACTGAAATACATATATATATATATATATATATATATTATATGGAAGCTAATCTAAAGTATTTGTTCAATTTATCAAGTTAGTAACATCACTTTAAGCGCTTTTGTAGAATGCCGCTTCCAACCAAAAAAATTAAACATGATTTCATTAATTACCCCACTTGTAGCCTTGTAAAAGAGAGACATAGGCTTCGTTTGTAAATGCTTTTAAAATTATTGAAAGCACTTTTAGAGAATGGTTTTGGGTCCGAAAAATACTTGAAGTGCTTTGTAGAAGAAGCATTACTTCAAGTGATTTTCCAAGATTTACTTTTATTTTTACTAAAAATTTGTTCTAAAAACTTTTTTTTTTCTTCTAAAAACGCTTTTAATCATTTTAAATACAGTTTCAAACTAGCTCTGATATGAATCTAGGAGTATAACGCACATCTGAACGTGGGGTACCGTTTCATGAAGTTTTAGCCCTTCTGTAGGGGCGAAATTTTACCCCCTCTTTTCCACTCAATTGTCTGTCAACATTGAATAAAACAACGTACAATTTAAACCCCACAAGGGATATGGGGAAAGACTTTGAAGTCAACAAGTCAAGCAAACCACAAAATTATACCCCCTATACATACATTACCATCACCAAGTTTTCTGTAGTATGGCTCGCTTAAGTTACCAAACGAATTTTCAATTTTTGAAAAAAAAATAAAAAATGAAAAATGAAAATAGAATGATTAATAAACGGCTGTTTGGAGCTTGAAAGTCGTTTTGTTTTTTTTTTTCTTTTGTGTTGAAATTTGTTGATATCATTTCTTTTGCTCGTCATCATTTTTCTTTTTCGCCTTACAATAAACCAAAATATATATTTACGGTATTCGGTGTGGCATGATTTGAAGCGTTCTTTACCTATTCTGAATAATAATAGTCGTTGAATTATTGGTGATGGGAGGTCAGTTTCTTTTTTACTCAACAAATGGTGGGATGAGCCTATTATTAGCCATTCTTCATCTTCAATCATTCCATCTAAAGTTCTTCCTGGAGTTTCAAAAGTTATTGAAGCACAAAATTAGTTTTTGTCAGATTATTTTATTAATTTATTTCCTTCCGTGGTGCAACAGGATTTACAGCAATGTTTAGTGTAGTTGTAGCTAGGTACTGACTGATTCAAGTGTGTTTCTATGGAAGCTAATCAAAATTATTTGTTCAATTTATCCGTTTAGTAACATCACTTCAAGTGCTTTTTGTAGAATGCTCTCATAGAGTGCTGATTTCGACCAAAAAATTAAACATGATTTCCTTAATTTTCCCACTTGTAGTCTTGTAAAAGAGGACTTAGGCCTCATTTCGAAGTACTTTTAAAATTATTGAAAGCGTTTTTAGAAAAAAAAAAGTTTTAGGGTCTCAAAAACAATTGAAGTGCTTTGTGGAAAAAGCATCACTTCAAGTGATGTTTCAAGATTCACTTTTATTTTTGCTAAAAATTAATTCCAAAACATTTTTTCTAAAAATACATTTACTCGTTTTAAAAACACTTTCAAATAAATTTTTATATAAAACTAGGAGTATAACGCATGTATCTGAACGTGGAGTTTACACAATTTAGTCAAATTTCTCTCTTTTTACGAAGTTTCTCTCTTTCCACTCAATAGTCTGTCAACATTGAATAAGACAACCTACACTCCCTTGCGTGAAGTTTTAGCCCCTCTCTTGTCAACATTGAAAAAACAACTCACAATTTAAACCCCCCAAGGAATATGGGGAAAGACTTTGAAGTCAACAAGTCAAGCAAACCTCAAATTCGGTACGTTTTTCTTAGCGTCTCTAAGAGCCATACATACACACGTCAATCCGTTTGAGTCACTTCAGTTATTTAGAATCCGTTTAATCATAATAATAATAATAATTTTATTTTTTAAAATTAAAAGTAATTACTAAATAAGTTTTTAATTTTAAAAAAAAATGATAAACGAAAAATAAAAGCGAAATGGTTATTAAACAGCCTATTGGAGCTTGGAAATTATTTTATTTTTTGTTTGTAGTTTTCACTTTTTTGTACTTGAAATAAGGGAAAATGGGAGATTAAATGGTTATACATGTAGATGTTGTGCAATTGGTTGTGTGGAACTGAAATTCAAATTACAACCACATCACAACAAACCATAGTTCAATAAAATGGGGCACTGTATGAAAACTAAAATGTGGCTCTTTCACGCACAAGACTTTTTTTTGTGTGTTTAATTGAATTTTTTTTCTTCTATGGCATATTTATAGAAGTACAAAACTTAGCCTGAAAGTCAAATTTGTAACACAATATCTTCTATTGAATAATAGATATAGAAAAATTTGAAGGAAGGTATATGTTAAAGAAATGAAGCTTTTAACCAAATATATATATATATATATATGTTAAGATACAGTATTTTTAAAACAGAAAACCATTTGGGCATTTTTCAAATTTGTACTTAGTTAAGTTATGCATATATAGTTTTTTTTTGGAATATATAAAACTGATATATATATATATATATATATATGGATGCTAATCTAAAGTATTTGTTCAATTTATCAAGTTAGTAACATCACTTTAAGCGCTTTTGTAGAATGCCGCTTCCAACCAAAAAAATTAAACATGATTTCATTAATTACCCCACTTGTAGCCTTGTAAAAGAGAGACATAGGCTTCGTTTGTAAATGCTTTTAAAATTATTGAAAGCACTTTTAGAGAATGTTATTGGGTCCGAAAAATACTTGAAGTGCTTTGTAGAAGAAGCATTACTTCAAGTGATTTTCCAAGATTTACTTTTATTTTTACAAAAGATTAGTTCTAAAAACATTTTTTTTCTTCTAAAAATGCTTTTAATCGTTTTAAATACAGTTTCAAACTAGCTCTTATATGAATCTAGGAGTATAACGCATATCTGAACGTTGGGTATACACCGTTTCGTGAAGTTTTAGCCCCTCTGTAGGGGCGAAATTTTACCCCCTCTTTTCCACTCAATAGTCTGTCAATCTTGAATAAAACAACGTACAGTTTAAACCCCACAAGGGATATGGGGAATGACTTTGAAGTCAACAAGTCAAGCAAACCACAAAATTATACCCCCTATACATACATTACCATCACCAAGTTTTCTGTATGGCTCGCTTAAGTTACCAAACGAATTTTCAATTTTTGAAAAAAAAATAAAAAATGAAAAATGAAAATAGAATGATTAATAAACGGCTGTTTGGAGCTTGACAGTCGTTTTGTTTTTTTTTCTTTTGTGTTGAAATTTGTTGATAATCATTTCTTTTGCTCGTCATCATTTTTTTTTTTCGCCTTACAATAAACCAAAATATATATTTACGATATTCTGTGTGGCATGGTTTGAAGCGTTCTTTACCTATTCTGAATAATAATAGTCGTTGAATTATTGGTGATGGGAGGTCAGTTTCTTTTTTACTCAATATATGGTGGGATGAGCCTATTATTAGCCATTCTTTATCTTCAATCATTCCATCTGAAGTTCTTCCTTGAGTTTCAAAAGTTATTGAAGCACAAAATTAGTTTTTGAAAGATTATTTTATTAATTTATTTCCTTCCGTGGTGCAACAGGATTTACACCAATGTTTAGTGTAGTTGCAGCTAGGTACTGACTGATTCAAGTGTGTTTCTATGGAAGCTAATCAAAATTATTTGTTCAATTTATCCGTTTAGTAACATCACTTCAAGTGCTTTTTGTAGAATGCTCTCATAGAATGCCAATTTCGACCAAAAAATTAAACATGATTTCCTTAATTTCCCCACTTGTAGTCTTGTAAAAGAGGACTTAGGCCTCATTTCGAAGTACTTTTAAAATTATTGAAAGCGTTTTTAGAAAAAAAAAAGTTTTAGGGTCTAAAAAACAATTGAAGTGCTTTGTGGAAAAAGCATCACTTCAAGTGATTTTTCAAGATTCACTTTTATTTTTGCTAAAAATTAATTCCAAAACGTTTTTTCTAAAAATACATTTACTCGTTTTAAAAACACTTTCAAATAAATTTTTATATAAAACTAGGAGTATAACGCATGTATCTAAACGTGGAGTTTACACAGTTTAGTCAAGTTTCTCTCTTTCCACTCAATAGTCCGTCAACATTGAATAAGACAACCTACATTCCCTTGCGTGAAGTTTTAGCCCCTCTTGTGACATCCCGTCCCGAATTTTCTATACGCTCGATGTGAAATGACAAAATTGCCCTCGACTACGCGCGAACGGGTACGGTTGGGCACGATATTGGGCTTTTGGGTGTCCTAAATTATTAAGCCCAAAGTTAGGCTGATATTTAACACCTGTCCTGTTTCCTGCACCCACACACGTGCACAGATCCTGTTCTCCCTTATCTCTCTCTATTTCGAACTCTATCATTTTCTCCCTCGACTTCCATGTACGGACGACCACACACAGACCATTTCCAACTCGATCGAGGCTTAAGGTAAGTCTATTCTTACTCCCCGAGACTTGCTAAGTTTGTTTATATAGGTTTTAGGCCTCTAAACCCTCGAAAACATCTCGAACCCGTGACCTAAACTTGAAGTACTATTCATTTACTTTTGTTTCAGGGTGTTTTAGGTGAAACTAAGATCACCACAAGCTTTAAAATCTTCCCACGAGGCTCGGAGTACCTCGTTTGCAAGGTTTGGACGTCGGAGTTGGTGGTTTCGAGGTTGGCCGATTTTGGAAAGATTCTCCGAGGAATTTCCAGTCGTTTTTCAAGGTTTTTGAAGGTATATTTGTGTTCTACATTGAATTTAGAGCATGTAGGAAGAAAAACGAGTGAAAAAGGTTGAAAAACGAACGAGATATGCAAGTTTGAAGTTTGGCCGGAATCCGGTCGCCGGAAAAACCAGTCCGGCCGGCGACCTGAGGTTGGGGGTGACGGAATATTCCGTCAAAGTTGACGGAATATTCCTCACGCCGTCAGTTATTTCTAACGGAATCCGTTAGAAGATAACGGAATATTCCTGACGCCGTTAGGGTTCAGGCGCGTGCACAGCGCGTGACGCGCGTGGCCGGCGCGTCTGTCCGTGCAGTTCCAGGCGCGTGGGGGCGCGTGCCACTTCCAAAAATTATTTTAAAAATATCACGACGCTCGTGACGTCGTGTAGGTCGCGTTGGTATATTCAAATGCCAAAATTGACCTTCGTATGAAAAGTTATTTACGTAGTTCGTTTATGTGTTGTTAATGACGGTTTTGCGATTAATTCACGTATAGGTGAGACGTATCCAGCGGACGAGCGCAGTCACTCTAGGCTCGGGGGATACGACCCGTCGACATATCAGTGAGTGGGCTTTTGTTTTCAGTATATATATATAAATGACGTTTTCCCAGAAACGTAAATGGATTGATTTACGAATTGAATGGATTTCATAATTGAATTGCCATGTCGTATGCCAATTATGTTTTATGCCTGTGATTATGATTGCATTTATTATGCTCTGATGCCGAGGACGGCCAGGTAAGTCAGGTAAGTAATGTGGTAGTGTTTGAAATGATGATAGAATGTGATTTAGTTAATCACCTGCACCTCGGGTGTTGTGCTCCGCCAGAGTAGGGCCTAGCCTTCACGTGATCGTTCACCTCACGCACCGTACGCTCACCTTGGATCCAAGGCAGGTGCCTAGCCTGTCGTACAGACCACACTAGGTGGTTCCGACTCGTTGGTGACCCGCGATTCGTCGCACAGCCTTCACGTGATCGTAGCACAGAGCGTAATATTATACACCTAGCCTGTCGTACAGACCACAATAGGTGGTTCCGACTCGTGTGCAGGATAATGATTGATAAGGATTGAGTATGTTGGATAAGCTATAGATTCAGCCGTACAGGTCCCTAGAGGTGACTCCGGCTAATAGGACACTAGGGACACCCTAGTTTTATATTACTTGCCTGATGATGATAATGATTTCTGAGTTGGTATATCGACATGGCTTATTATCACGTTTTGATAACGAGTTTTGATGCGGAGATGAGTTTTCGTATATAAGTTTATATACGTACTATTTTCTGGGAAAATTATATTGAATTACAGCGAGGGGTTATTTATGGATTTTATGAAATGGTTTTGGAAAACTTTGTTTTTGCCCACTCACCTTTTATGTTTTGCGCCCCTCCAGGTACTAGGTAGCAATTGCGTGGACGGCTATCGAGGCACCAAGGCAGTTCTGACAGACCACCACTTATGTAGGATTTCTTTTGTAGTCGTAACGTTTTGTTTAAACTTGACTGCACCTAGGATCGGCTTTGTATCATATGTATATTATCAACTTAACTTTCACTACTGCACTTCATGCCAAATTTACTTCCGCTGACGTTTTTGGCTACGTCACTCACACGTGACGGCCGGCACGCCTCGGTTTCCGGATCGGGGTGTGTCATCTCTCTTGTCAACATTGAAAAAACAACTCACAATTTAAACGCCCCAAGGAATATGGGGAAAGACTTTGAAGTCAACAAGTCAAGCAAACCTCAAATTTGGTACGTTTTTCTTAGCATCTCTAAGAGCCATACATACACACGTCAATTCGTTTAAGTCACTTCAGTTATTTAGAATCCGTTTAATAATAATAATAATATTATTTTTATTTTTTAAAATTAAAAGTAATTACTAAATAAGTTTTTAATTTTCAAAAAAAAAA
This sequence comes from Crataegus laevigata, assembly GCA_963580275.1. Taxonomy (NCBI): domain Eukaryota; kingdom Viridiplantae; phylum Streptophyta; class Magnoliopsida; order Rosales; family Rosaceae; genus Crataegus; species Crataegus laevigata. The sequence continues at coordinate 7,652,581 of OY756952.1, read as the reverse complement.
AGATAAACGAAAAATCAAAGCGAAATGGTTATTAAACAGCCTATTGGAGTTTGGAAATTATTTTATTTTTTGTTTGTAGTTTTCACTTTTTTGTACTTGAAATAAGGGAAAATGGGAGATTAAATGGTTATACATGTAGATGTTGTGCAATTGGTTGTGTGGAACTGAAATTCAAATTACAACCACATCACAACAAACCACAGTTCAATAAAATGGGGCACTGTATGAAAACTAAAATGTGGCCCTTTCACGCACAAGACTTTTTTTTGTGTGTTTAATTGAATTTTTTTTCTTCTATGGCATATTTATAGAAGTACAAAACTTAGTCTGAAAGTCAAATTTGTAACACAATATCTTCTATTGAATAATAGATATAGAAAAATTTGAAGGAAGGTATATGTTAAAGAAATGAAGCTTTTAACCAAATATACATATATATATATATATATATATATATATATACCATTTGGGCATTTTCAAATTTGTACTTAGTTAAGTTGTGCATATATAGTTTTTTTTTTTAAATATATAAAACTGAAATATATATATATATATATATATATATATATATATATATATATATATTATATATGGAAGCTAATCTAAAGTATTTGTTCAATTTATCCAATTAGTAACATCACTTTAAGCGCTTTTGTAGAATGCCGCTTCCAACCAAAAAAATTAAACATGATATCATTAATTACCCCACTTGTAGCCTTGTAAAAGAGAGACATAGGCTTCGTTTGTAAATGCTTTTAAAATTATTAAAAGCGCTTTTAGAGAATGTTATTGGGTCCTAAAAATACTTAGGCCTCATTTTGAAGTACTTTTAAAATTATTGAAAGTGCTTTTAGAAAAAAAAAATGTTTTAGGGTCTCAAAAACAATTGAAGTGCTTTGTGAAAAAAGCATCACTTCAAGTGATTTTTCAAGATTCACTTTTATTTTTGCTAAAAATTAATTCCAAAACATTTTTTTCTAAAAATACATTTTAATTGTTTTAAAAACACTTTCAAATAAATTTTCATATGAAACTAGGAGTATAACGCATGTATCTGAACTTGGAGTTTACACAGTTTAGTCAAGTTTCTCTCTTTTCACGTTCACACTGTTTCGTGAAGTTTCTCTCTTTCCACTTAATAGTCTGTCAACATTGAATAAGACAACCTACACTTTGAAGTCAACACGTAAAGCAAACCATAAAATTACACCCGCTATACATACATTACCATCTTTTTTATTTATTTTTAAACTGAAAATAGTTACTAAATAAAATTTTAATTTTTGGAAAAAATAGAAAATAAAAAATAAAACAAAATGATTATTAAACGACATCTTGGAACTTGAAAGTCGTTTTGTTTTTTTGTGTTGAAATTCGTTTGGTAATTATTTTTTTGCTCGTTAGTGTTTTCCTCTTTTGCCTTTTAAAAACCAGAATATCTATTTACGATCTTCTGTGTGGCATGATTTGAAGCGTGTTTTGCATACTTTGAATAATAATAGTCGTTGAATTATTGATGATAAGAGGTCAGAGTACTTTTCGTATATGCATAGCTTACATTTTGATTTTTGATTTTTGATTTTTTTTTTGTTTTGATATTTTTTTTGTCAATTGACGCGTGAGAACTATAATTTGGACTATGAAGAACTTTATAAAATACAGGACAATTGTTTTACACATTCTGATAAAGAAAGTGCATAAACACACGTTCACAGTTCAACTTCATCATGGTTTCAGCTGAGCTTAGATAGTCATTTCTGTTTGTATTGCCTTAGTGAGTGAATAGCCACTGCAAAATGAAGATAGGAAAGCAACACAATCAGACTTGAACGCTATGTTGTCTTATAAAAATATGTAGAAATCAATTAAACTTTATCAGAAGTCATGAATTGAGACAATCAAGACTTCAAAGTCAACGTCAACCTATAAAACCAAGAGAGTTTTTTTTTTAAATGTTATATGAACTTATAAACCTTCTTCAATTTGTTATCTATTAACTAAAATTTCAACCGATTTGTTAAACCAACTTTCTGAATCATTAATTTCTCATCTAACTCTAACTTCGTTAAGTTTTTCATTCAAAATAACTCATGTGCAAGGCACTCATAACTTATGGTCAGGAGCAAGGTATTAAATATCCATAATATCCCGATATTTTCATCGAAATTTTCGTGTTTTTTGACTACCGAGGCACTCAATGCACCTTTGTTGGCTCCGCTAATGAAAAAAAGTCATTGCAAAGTACGTGATTTATTTTAGATAGAAAACTTAATAGAGTTGGTATGACAAATTGCTTAAATATTAATTCATATGATAAATTAAAAAAAATGTGTAAAAATTCCTATAACATTTCAAAAAAATTTCCTATTCTAACAATTCTACAGTGTCATATATAAAATTATAAATCCAAGTTTATTAATTAGTATCTTTCATGCGACAAATTTCCACTTGCCACATTGCCTAAAGTAGTACCACAATTACTCTTAAGCAATAATATTTCGCTATTGAAAAAACAATCCACAATTTAAGCCCCACAAGGAATATGGGGAAAGACTTTGAAGTTAACAAGTCAGGCAAACCATAGATTTGGTAGAAACCATCACCACATTTTTCTTAGCGTCTCTAAAGCCATACATACACATGCCAATCTGTTTGAGTCACTTCGGTTATTTAGAATCCGTCTAATAATAATAATTATTTTTTTTAAAATTAAAAGTATTTTCTAAATAAGTTTTTGTGACATCCCACATCGCCCAGGGGAGTGATCCTTAAATGTATATTCCCATCCCTACCTAACATGAGACCTTTTGGGAGCTCACTGGCTTCAAGTTTCGTTGGAACTCCGAAGTTAAGCGAGAAGGGGGGCTAGAGCACTCCCATGATGGGTGACCCACTGAGAAATTGTTCGTGAGTTCCCAGAAACAAAACCGTGAGGGTGTGGTCGGGGCCCAAAGCGGACACTATTGTGCTATGGTGGTGGAGCGAGCCTGGGAGGTGGCTGCCCCCGGGCCGGGATGTGACAGTTTTAAATTTTCTTTTAAAAAAATGATAAACGAAACATAAAAATAAAATATTATTAAACAACCTACTGGAGCTTGGAAATTATTTTATTTTTTGTTTGTAGTTTTCACTATTTTGTACTTGAGATAAGGGAAAATGGGCGATGAAATGGTTTTACATGTAGATGTTGTGCAATTGGCTGTGCAGAACTAAAATTCAAATTACAACCGCATCACAACAAATTACAGTTCAATAAAATGGGGCACTATGTGAAAATTAAAATGTAGTCATTTCACGCACAAGACTTTTTTTGTTTGTGTTTAAAAGATTTTTTTTCTTCTGTGGCATATTTATAAGTACAAAACTTAATCTAAAAGCTAACTTTGTAACACAATATCTTCTATTAAATAATAGATATAAAAGAATTTAAAGGAAGGTATACGTTAAAGAAATGAAGTTTTTAACCAAGAAAAAATATATATAAAAAGATGCAGTATTTTTAAAACAGAAAAACATTTGGGTATTTTTCAAATTTGTACTTGGTTAAGTTATGCATATACAGTTTTGTTTGGAATATATAAAACTGAAATATGTATATAAAATAAATAATTAAAAGTTCCGTTCCCTTGGAGGTGGAGGCTCTGTGCAGCTGTTCCTTGGGGACCCCCACAGCCGACACTGACTAAGACCAAATTGGTCTTTGGCTCACACGCCATTACACATTCTATAATTACAAAGAAGAATAACTAGGGACCTGCCTAAGCTGATCCTTCCTTACATTTGGTGTCACATATCAGCAACAACTTCCGATGAAAACTCCTCTGCTTTCATGGCTTTTCTTGCTCCGCATTTGCTATGTTTCGCTCACCTTCCATACGTTTGTGGTCTCTAGCCATTGTCCCGGCGATCAGCAATCTTTGTTGCTGCAATTGAAGAACGCCCTCACATTTGACCCTGCAACATCTCGAAAACTTGTGAAGTGGAAGAATGGCTCTGACTACTGCTCTTGGGAAGGAGTGTCCTGCAAAGAGGGTTGTGTTTCGAATCTGGACTTGAGCAGCGAGGAGATTACTGGTGGACTTGATAATTCCAGTTCTCTTTTCGGTCTGAAGTCAATCGAGAACCTGAATTTGGCTTACAACAACTTCAACTACACTCGGATTCCTTCCGAGTTCAAGCAGCTAACAGGTTTGAGGAATCTGAACTTGTCGAATGCTGGCTTTGCGGGGCAGGTTCCAGAGTTCTTCTCAAAGTTCCCAAATTTGACTTCCTTGGACCTAAGCAGTTCTTGCTTAAATGGTACATTCCCAGAGAAGATCTTCCAGGTACCTACACTACAGACTATTGATTTGTCAGGCAATGAACAGCTTCAGGGTTCCTTACCAGAATTTCCAAAGAATGCATCTCTTCGGTCCTTGGTTCTAAGCGGGGCTAACTTTTCAGGGTTACTACCGAACTCTATTGGCGACCTCAAAATGTTGTCCACGATAGATCTTTGGGGGTGCAATTTCACTGGATCAATCCCAAGTTCAATAGAAGACCTTCATCAATTGGATTATTTGGACTTGTCGAGAAACCAGTTCAATGGTTCAATTCCATCCTTCAGTATGGCAAAGAATCTGATCTCAATAGATCTTTCTTCGAATAATCTAACGGGTCAGATTAATTCCACTCACTGGGAAAACCTGACTAATCTGGTGAATCTCGAATTGGGAGGCAATCTACTTGATGGGACTATTCCACCATCTCTGTTTTCTCTTCCCATGCTGCAAAATTTAAGGCTTTCTAACAATAACTTCTCTGGCCAGTTACCTGAATTTGGTAATTTTTCTTCCCTATACTTCCTTGGTTTGAGTAGCAATAGTTTGGAAGGGCCTATACCCATGTCCATCTTTAATCTACGAGAGCTTATGTACCTCTTTCTTTCTTCAAACAACTTCAGTGGGTCCTTTCCGCTTAATGATATTCAACAACTGAAAAATCTCTCAAGTCTTGATCTTTCATACAATAGCTTGCTAATTAATTATGACAGTTCCAATTCCTCCTACTCCTTTCCTCAACTTGTCGATTTGTATTTAGCTGCTGGAAAGTTGAGAACCTTTCCTGATTTCTTGAGAAATCAATCAACATTAAGCACTTTGGACCTATCCCTAAACCAGATCCGTGAAATACCCAACTGGATTGGGAAGTTGAGTGGTCTTGGTGACCTAAATCTTTCTTGCAACTCTCTGGTATATCTACCAGGTCCTTTCCTCAATCTTACTTCTTATTTGCATTTGCTTGACCTTCATTCCAACCAGCTTCAGGGACCAATTCCAATGCTTCCACCATCTGCCCTTTATCTGGATTACTCAAGAAATAATTTCAGCTCAAGCATACCGGCAGACATTGGTGATTTCCTTATGTACACTGGGTTCTTCTCTCTTGCAAGTAATCACATCCACGGGATCATTCCAGAATCAGTATGCAAGGTGATATTTCTTGAGGTTCTTGATTTATCCAATAATTCTCTAAGCGGAATGGTTCCCCAGTGCTTGACTGCAATAAGCGGGCCTCTTGCAGTACTTAATTTAAGGAGAAACAAACTTTCTGGCACTCTCCCAGATAATTTTCCTCGGCACTGTAGTCTACAAACTCTAGACCTCAATGGCAATGTGATTGGTGGTCAGTTCCCAAAATCTCTAGCCAACTGCACAATGTTAGAGGTGTTAAACCTGGGAAACAATCAGATAACAGATGTCTTTCCATGCTCATTGATGAACACATCCAGCTTGCGTGTGCTTGTCTTGCGTTTCAACAAATTTTATGATCGCATTGAATGCCTCGAGACTAATAGTGCCTGGCCAAAGCTTCAAATTATTGACATAGCTCGCAACAACTTTACTGGCGAAATACCAGGAAGTTTTTTTAAAACGTGGCAAGCAATGATGGCTGACGAAGATGGTGCCGTGTCAATGATTAGTCACCTTTTCCAATTTCAAGCTGTAGATATCGCCCAGGTATATCAGGATACCGTAACAGTTACCACCAAAGGTCTAGAGATGGAATTGGTAAAGATCTTAACAGTCTTCACCTCAATTGACATCTCCTGCAACAATTTTAATGGATCAATACCTGAGGAAGTGGGAAAGCTCAAATCACTTCATGGCCTAAACTTGTCCAGTAATGCTCTCACAGGCGCAATCCCATCATCACTAGGTAATCTACGACAGCTTGAGTCCTTAGACCTTTCGGACAACAAATTGAGCGGAACGATTCCATCACAACTTTCCAAACTTAATTTCCTCGCATTCCTAGATCTGTCGAGCAATCAACTTGTCGGGAAGATTCCAACCGGCACTCAGATTCAGTCTTTTTCAGCAGATTCTTTCGCAGGCAATAAAGGATTATATGGGCCACCGTTAGATGACGGACCACCAAGTTCGCCACCAACACCAGAAGGCAAACATTCTAATTCTGCGCACGGAATTGATTGGGATATGATTGCCCCTGAAGTTGGATTTATTGTTGGCTTTGGAGTTGCGGTCGGGTCACTTGTGTTGTGCAAGAGATGGAGTAAATGGTATTACAAAACAATGTATAAAATCCTTGTTAAGATATTCCCTCAGCTTGAAGATAGAATTGGTCCTCACCGAAGACATGTCCACATAAATCAGAGGTTCGGACGCTGAAGTTAATGATCATGGGGAACAATGCAGCTGGACCTCAAGCTATGCCTGGGGAATTTGAGATCCAACAAATAAGAAGTTTGCTTTTTGGTTTTACCTTATAAATTTGTGTACGTTCTAGTTATATTTGTAATAGTTTATTGTGTATCTTTATGCTTTGTTTTCAATAAACTTCCTCGTACCTTCGAGATTCTTGAGGTTAGCATAATTTGATAAACCCAAAAGAGTGTACTACATGTAATGTATTATTTGTTCGAATTGTGTAGTACTATGTCTAGACCAACTCCACCCAAAAGAGTGTGCTACAAAGAAAATCTTGACTTCTGAATTGCGATACGTTTTAACATCTTGCCATTCAATTTTAAACTCATCATATCCAGTTCATTTTTCACCTCAATTTATAATATAGCAAACCAGCGCTTTTTGTTTCAGAATTTCCTCACCAACTTTTATGTATGAGATTGCACCAAAAGGCAAAAGTCAACCCTCTCAGGTAACAAGAAGAAATGAAAAATTCAACCGCTTTAACAAAATCGGCAAACTACAGTTCAATCAGTACTCTCCCTTTCATGCCTAAGCACAATGAAATACTCATCTGCTTTTACAAGAGTTGAGTCACTCGCCCAATTTCAACTGGTTTTAGGATGAACCTCAACTTCAATTATAGGACAAAAACTTCTATTGTTTAAGACTTTATGTTGACAAATGCGAAGTATCGATCGCGATGATTAGGTCTTCCATATTAACACTTAACTACTAAAAGAGAGGATTAACACTTAATAGGATTTGAATTGAGCGTGTTCAGTTACCCCGATAAATTCTCCACAAAGCAGACTACGACAATTCCACGATACCATAGTTACATACAATACATGAGTTTTTTGGAGGATATATTTCTCTTGCTACCCAGAAAATCAACATGAGCATACACAAACCATTCTGTTTTTCTTCCACCTATAACGGTATGTGTATATGATCGACTATATATGGCCTTAGTCAGTCAAAAACTAAAATAGGAGTAACATGTAGATTGCAGATATGCCTAGACTACTTCAAAGTGAATTAGAGTCAATCAAATCATAAACCTGAGTAATGCACTGAAAATTTCTGGTTTGGAATCTCTGACGCTCAGGGAATAAGCAAAATGCATGCAACATCAACAAAGCCTCCATTGTTAAACCTGAAATAACAACAGTATATCAAGTTTAATTTTCTTTTCAGTGGAATCCTGGGTAAACATAATTCCTTCAAAAAGATCGGACGCAAATGCCAATATCTTACAGATTTGTAATTTCATATTGTGAACTAGCACCGCAAGAAAATATTTACATGTATATTGCATAGTGTTTCTAAATGCTTACCAATTGGTAGCATTATCTATTATATTGCAGTGTAAACCTCCTTCTGAATGAATGAAGCCGAGTGATATCTCCAACAAATGTTCGAATCAATGCTTTTCTCTGAAGCTTTAGCCCTTACCAAAGACAAAAACTTCGATTAATGACTCAAGTCCACTAAAACAAGTCTAGAATTTCCAAGCTTATTCCTAAATTCTATAACTTTCTCAACAATAATATCAGATGCCTTTGCAAGGTCAAATTGAAAATCTGCTGTTGAAATGGAAGGAAATGCCACAGTGGAAGCATCGTTTAGAGAACCATCACCACCAACAGAGCCTACAACTAGCTCTTCACCTTCCTTTGACTCCTTACCAGATTTTCAAAAAGTGAACCTGTTCCTTTCAAAGAGGTTTCCTTTTCTTCAGTAATTTGAGAAGCATTAGAATCCGGTACACTCTTCGAAGTTGATTCAGTATTGGCAGGACCATCTGTTTTCTTTAAGAACTTCATTATACCTAGTTGAATTTTTTGCACCGGGGTTCTTCTGACCAAAATAACCATTGGGAAGTGTATCTAACGGACCAAGTTCACCATATATATCAACGGAAGATTGAACATCACTCTCACTCTGGCAACAAGTAATTCTAGCAAACCCTTCACTCAGCTTAGGCAGTTGTCTCTTCTGCAGCATTCTATTCACAATCGCCGCAGCTTTCCCGCCTTGCACGTTTCCTTCATGGCCCGTTCGCTTCACATACCGCAATACACAAAGCTTGGCAGGAAGATCAAGCACCACAGCATGAACATCAACTTGGGAACTACCACCAAGCTTCACAAAATCATCCCGTTGTTCTTTCTCTACATTACACCTGTCTATAAACACACTCTTCCCATCCTTCAACGCATTCATTGCACTCTCTATACACTGCCCTTTCGTTCCGGCTTTACCATTTTTGATAGTATCCTACAAAAACATAAAATATAAACATATAACAGCATAAAACAAGAACCCAAATGAATAGAAATCCGGGGTACCATACTACGTACTGAAAATAGCAATCTTGAGCCCACTGCGACATTTCATCGAACACACTGTGTGCACAGATATATACCTGGCAAACGAGAAACCCAAGGGCGAGTCGAGCGCATGACACGTTCGCAGAAGGTAGACATGCCGCTTCCAGGCGCACCCACCAATATTGCTACGACAGGCTTTCCTTGTTTTTCTTCCCCCCTCAAAAGCGCATACAGGTTTTATTAACTCCACAAGCGCTCACGCACAAACTAGAAGTATTTTTTAATCACGTACCTTACGTGTTCTTTAAGGGTGAGTTTGCTTTGATTATTTTTCTAATTGTTTAACATTGTTATTTCGTAAGAAATTTGTGAAGACCTTTTCTTATTCTTTTCTTTTTCAATCGTCTTCCTATGATAATTTTTTCTATAATTGTGTTAAGCCCTCGTTATTTCGATAACCTAAAACATGTTAAATTTATAAAAATTATAAACTTGATAATTACGTTCATAGCACAAAGGCCTATACATACAATCGTGTTTACTTGGTGTACAAGGAAGGATCCCTTCAAATTATGAATACAATCAGAACCAGATTACAATATTAATTGCTAAACCTTAAGAGAGATGATTTCCTTGGACAAGACTCATTCTCTAACATCCCGGCAAACTGGACAGTCGAGAGGTGACAAGTTTGGACCGTAGAAGAAGAAACCGTGGTTTAAATAGACCTTTTGTCAAGAGATTTGTAGGTTGATCCAAGGATGGGATGAAATGAACTTTGTGAGTACCAAGCTTAACATGTTCACGAATAAAATGATAATCTAACTCAATATGCTTTTGTACGAGCATGAAACACCTAGTTGGCTGCAATATACCTAGTATTGAGATTATCACAAAAGAAATAGGTGGGCAACGAGGCCTGAAACCAGAGTTCATGAAGTAAGTAAGTAAGACACCTAATGAGATTCGATAAAGGTGTGAGTAAGAGCACGATACTTAGACTCCGCACTACAGTAAGAAATAGTAGAAAGTTTTGTAGAACTCCATGATATGAGATTCAGATCAAAAAATAAAAAAATAGCTAGATGTGCCCAATTTGCATCGGAATAAAAAATAGCTAAATTTGTGAGCTCTTAAGTGCCAACTAACAATCAATTAAAAATCACAGATAATTACCTAGGAAAAAGTAAAACTATACATTAATATAAAATAAGAGAAAAGAAATGCAAGGAATGAAAAAGAAGATGGAGTTAGAGTTACTTTGACACCATCTACAGAGAGAGAGGAAGGCCATTCAGAAATGTACTCCTTCAGACCTGCCTCCAGAACTATGACGTCATACTCTTCATCCATGCAATCCAGCAAAGAAACCGGATGAATATAGCGAGTATTGTGTGAAGACAGATATAAATAACCTGTATAATATCCAGTAAAGATAGATAGTTTAGTACAGATGTATGACTTGAAACTATATTAATTATTAAATTAAGTTATTGACGTATAAATATTTTACATTAAGATCCATTTCAAAGTGAGTGGCAAACCATAAAAAGTTCAAATGAACTTTGTCAAACACGTAGATACATACAAAGTAACCTGTAACATCTTTAGTTCAGCTAATTTTCATATTTTTTTTTATCGAGGTCCGTTAAAGCCACATGTTTGTGTTTGGGCCGCACACATTTGAAGGACTCAGTTAGACTACTATTCACTCGGCCTGCGCGCCACGTAGGCTCGGTGACATTTGTAGCCAACAGTTTGTCTACGGCTTGTGTCCACAAAAATACCCACACAAATTCCTAAATTCCAATTCCAAACCAAACAATTGTACAAAAAATTAGCCGATGTAATTCGGCATGTACCAGATAACGGTTGTTACATTAACATATACATTCCATCATTCTCATCAAACAAAAAACTGAAGCAAAAAATCATAAGCCTTAATAAGAAAATTAACCTACAATTTCCACTCCCATCAACACCGACTCCCTGAATCCCATCGAGACGCCGGCACCCCTCTCCCCAAACTTGCAATAACAAAATTACCCCTACAATTTTCACTCCTGTCCGTCTAATTTGGAATTTAGACATGCAAAAAAGTAATTTTGCTTGCAGGCCTTTAGGTCTCTCTGAATGGGCCATTTCAGATACACCCTAATCCCAGCCGAAGGCCACATTGGGCCCAAAATCTGCAATCCAAAACAGAACGATGGCACGACCGTAGTTAATTGATCGAGGCCCCGTTCCATATGCAACATGAATATATGCGACTCTGCAAGAAACAATGTGTTGTTAAATGCTCAGTAGACCAAAAGCCACCACCTAAGTTTAAAAAAAAAATTAATTAAAAGACTTTGAAAATTTTGAGTTTTAATTAAAATAATAAAAATATGTTGTAAGTGAATAGTATTAAGTGTGATTTTTTAAAGTAAAAATATATTTAACATTAAAAGTGAATAATATCAAACTCTCAAGTTTTAAACCATCACTTGCTGAATGTGACCGTTGAACTAAAGGGAAAATACAACATTGTAATTATATTACAGGACATGCTGAATGTCGGTAATTTGCTAGGCAATTTAATAATAGATTGTGTTTGGAAGACAGCGACACTACCGCAAAGTGATCTCTAATATTATTTTATATATTGTTATATATATATATATAATTTTGTTGTATGCCTATTTGTTATAAGGAAATAGAGGGAGGTCGGTGGTAGTGAGAGAGATGAGAGATTTAATTGTTAGGTGTGTGTTGTATCACAATTATTGTGTCTTTTTTAAGATTACAACTCTAATAGAAATTAAACTATTAAAAGGAATATAAAAGATATCTCTAGATACCCTAAAATTTACACAATTACATTCATATTCTTACAACAATTTTTTTAATAAACGATATTATCTGCATTAATATATTAGTAATACTGTGACTTAAATTGATAAAAGATAATTTTGAGGGAAAGAAATCTTCTCCAAATATTTTCCTCCAAAACCTAGAAATCAAGTGATTCGGACTTTAAAATTTGATCAAATAGTAAAAAATTATTATAATTTTTAAAATTTTTATTAACTCTTATGTTTTTAACTATTGAATTAAACTATTAAAAGGAATATAAAAGATATCTCTAGATACCCTAAAATTTACACAATTACATTCATATTCTTACAACAAATTTTTTTAATAAACGATATTATCTGCATTAATATATTAGTAATACTGTGACTTAAATTGATAAAAGATAATTTTGAGGGAAAGAAATCTTCTCCGAATATTTTCCTCCTAAACCTAGAAATCAAGTTATTTGAACTTTAAAATTTGATCAAATAATAAAAAATTATTATAATTTTTAAAATTTTTATTAACTCTTATGTTTTTAACTATTAAATTAAATTTCAAAAATCTGAATTACATAATCGCTAGATAAAAAGATTGGAGAGGATTTTTTTTCAATTTTGAGGCCCTCAATTTTGGGCCCCGTGCCGTAGAAGTTGGAACCGGTGAGAACCCCAACCTGGTTCTCCTCTAGGCACCGACAGGCAAACTTTTTCTAGTCTGTTTTTCATTTGCTGTGCAGCGAAAACAAACATTCCCTTCCCTTTCATTTTTCCTTTTGCTTTTTGACTGGGAACAGAAAGCAAGAGAGGGATGTGAACCAAAATAATTTGGACTTGGTTTGACTGCCTTCCAACTTTTCATCTTCTTTCGTCTCTTCTTATTTAAGTGATCACAGTTAAATCACGTCAACATTTTATATTTATTATCTTATTATCTTTATAAAAAAAATTAATATAAAATATTAACGTTACTTAACCATGACTGCTCAAATAAGAAGAGATAAAAAGTGAATGAAAAGTGGGAAGGCAGACAATCCAAGTTCAAAAATTTTGGCCCCCTCTAAACAATTAGGCCAAGACTTCAAAGTAAGTCAACTAGTCAACCCTCCACAGTGTGACTTATCTGACCTAATGCGACATATTTTCCACGGATTTGGATTCTCTCCGGATCCCTTTCCTGGGGATCTCGAGAATCAAGCCACAATGATTGTTCATAAAAAATTGTGCAGTTACAATTAAATATTTTTTACGCAAAACGAGACTATTTTATTTTTTTAATATAAAAATTATTTAATTGTGACTGCACCATTTTTTTTAAACAGTCGACTTGATTCCAAGAATCTCCAGCGAGGGGAACCGGATCCAAATCCATTTTCCACTAGCCCTTGCGTGAAGTTACAGTTATGTTGGCCAGAATAATTGATGCAAACAATAGAAAGCACGTACGTTTGAGTAGGTGGAAATTTCCGGAGGTGATGGTTGCTTCGCCAAGTCCTTTTAATTCTGTGCTTATTTTTCTCGCAGTCAAGGCCAAGCCACAAGTTTAGCATGCCTATTAAAGTCGCCATAGCCACTCTCAGTTTTCCACAACATAATTTCCCTCAGCTTTTCTCTCTAAACCTCAAAAATTAAGTTGATCCAGAATGAAACCTCTCCTCCCACTCCCATATTTCTTTCTTCTGTTCTTCATTATCATTAATACTTTCTGTGAAAACATCGCCACTGCAGTCCACGGTCGGTGTGTCGAAGACCAACAACTGTCATTGCTCCATTTGAAGAAAAGCCTCACATTTGATACCGAGTCATCTGAGTATCATGCTTCTTCCAAGTTTATATCATGGAATTCAAGTACCGACTGCTGTTCTTGGGCTGGTGTTACTTGCAATACCAACGGCAGTGTTGTTGGTCTTGACATTAGTAGCCAATACATGTCCGGTGGCATTGACAACTCGAGCAGTCTCTTCCATCTTCCAACATCTTCAAAGCCTCAACTTGGCTGATAACTCTTTTGTTGACGACTCTTCCATTCCATCATCAATCGGAAAGCTTACCAACTTGAGGTACCTAAACTTATCATCTAATTATGGCTTTTATGGGAAAATTCCCATTGAGATTTCACGCTTGACAAGGTTGGTTGTCCTAGATGTTTCTCTATCTGAATATCCGGGCGAAACCACCCTTGAGAGCCCAAATTTAAGCATGCTCTTTCTGAACCTCACAGAGATTACAGAGCTCTATCTTGATGGGATAAATATATCAGCACAGGGAACTCAGTGGTGCCAAGCAATATCATCTTCACTCCTACACCTGAGGATGTTGAGCATGTCTGGAAGCCAGCTCTCAGGTCCTTTTTGTCAGTCCTTCGCAAAACTTCAGTCTCTCTCGGCGATTCAATTGGATAATAATGACATCTCCGGTCCAATTCCAGGATTCTTCGCCAAGTTTGCAAATCTGACAGTGTTGAGCTTGAATAATAACAACATTGGTGCTATGGTTCCAAGATTGTTTGCCAACTTTTCAAAGTTGACTGCTTTGAGTCTTCAAAATTGCAATCTTAATGGAACATTACCCAAAGAGATCTTCCAGGTACCTATTTTACAAACTGTTGACCTTTCGCATAATCTACAGCTTCATGGTTCCCTGCCTGAATTTCCTGAGAATGCATCTCTTCAATATTTGGACCTAAGCTTCACAAAAGTTTCAGGGTTATTGCCGGACTCTATCGGCAACCTCAAAATGTTGTCCTTTTTAAATCTTTTCAATTGCAGTTTCAGTGGATCAATCCCAAAGTCCATGGCAAGCCTAACAGAATTGGTTTATTTGGACATGTCATCAAATATGTTTAATGGTTCGATTGATTCCATTTTCTGGGGAAACCATGTTAGTCTCCAATCTTTATTTTTGGAGTCAAATTTACTCACTGGTAGTATCCCGTCATCTATCTTTTCTCCTCCCCTTTTGCTGGTACTGACACTTTCCCACAACCGATTCTCTGGTCAACTCCATGAATGTTCTAATGTCTCGTCCCAGTTATCTTTGCTTGATTTGAGTTCCAACAATTTGGAAGGACCAATACCTGCCTCTATATCTAATTTTCAAGAGCTTGCATATCTTCGTCTTTCTTCAAACCATTTCAATTCGTTTCCTTTGCAATGGTCATCCTTGTCAATTTGAAGAGTTGTATTTGGCTTTTAACAATTTGGGAGCAGTCCCAGATATCTTGAGATATCAAACCAGCATAAGAAGATTGGACCTTTCAGGTAACCAGATTCAAAAAGTACCCAATTGGCTTTGGAGCCTCCATTTGCTCGATTACCTAAATCTTTCTTCCAACTACTTGGTAACTCTAGAAGTTCCTTTTAACTATACAAGGAAATTCTCCACACTTGACCTTCTTTCTAACCAACTCAAGGGGTCCATCCCACTTTTGTATGCCGATTGTCTGGATTACTCAAGCAATCATTTCACTTCTATACCAACTAACATTGGTGATTTCCTCAATCCCTCCACTAAGTTCTTATCTATTTCGAGCAATGATTTGCATGGGCTCATTCCAGCATCAATATGCAATGTAATTCCTTTGGTAATTCTTGATTTGTCCACTAATTCTCTGAGTGGTACGATTCCCCAATGCTTGTCTGCAATGAGCCACCTTGAAGTGCTTAACTTGAGGCGAAACAATCTTACTGGAAGTATTTCTGATTTCAAATTTTTTGAAGATTGTGGCCTAGTGTCTCTAGAACTCAATCAGAATCAATTACATGGTCAATTTCCAAAGTCTCTAGCCAAATGCAGTAACTTACAGGTTGTAAACCTCGGAAACAACCAGATAACAGATACATTTCCATGCTTGTTGAGGAACATCTCCACCTTGCGTGTCCTTAGTTTGCGGTCCAACAAACTTTATGGACGCATTGGATGTCCCGACGAGAGCTATGGAACGTGGCCAGTGCTTCAAATCATAGACGTAGCTCACAACAATTTTCATGGAGAAATACCAGGAAGGTATTTGAAAACCTGGCAGGCAATGATAAATAACGAAGGTGATGACCCGTCAGCAGTCCACGAGCTTTGTTCTGAAGATAATAGTTTGAATGGTTATCACGAGACAATAACAGTCATTACCAAAGGTTTTGAAGTCGAACTGGTAAAGATTCTAACTATCTTCACCACCATTGACTTCTCTTGCAACAATTTTAGCGGTCCAATTCCTAGGGAAATGGGAGAATTCAAATCACTATATTTCCTCAACTTGTCGAGTAATGCTTTTACAGATGAAATCCCATCGTCATTTGGCAAAATGCGACAACTCGAGAGCTTAGACCTGTCGCAAAACAAGCTGAGGGGGAATATTCCATTGCAGTTGGCAAACCTTACTTTCCTTTCATTCTTGAACCTCTCAAATAATCAATTGGTTGGTAGGATCCCAACCGGTCCTCAGTTTTCAACATTTACAGGTGCATCATTTACAGGTAACAAAGGATTATGGGGGCCTCCTTTAACAGTAGATAGCTTGTCACCACCACCAACATTGACTGGGAGTGTTCCGAGTTCTGGAAATGAGATTGATTGGGGTCTTATCAATGTTGAAATTGGATTCGTATGTGGCTTTGGAGTTGCGGTCGGGTCACTTGTATTGTGCAAGAGATGGAGTAAGTGGTATTACAAAACAATGTATAAAATCCTTGTGATGCCATTTGGGTTGACTAATGCACCAACAGTTTTCATGAACCTGATGAATCGAGTATTTCATCCATACCTCGACAAGTTCGTCATTGTGTTCATAGACGACATTTTGGTGTACTTTAAGAATGAAGCGGACCATGCCAGGCACTTGCATTTAGTGTTGGAGAAGCTAAGGGAGAGTAAATTGTATGCTAAGTTTAGCAAATGTCAGTTTTGGCTAGACCAAGTATCGTTTCTGGGGCACGTGATATCAGCTTAGGGTGTGCTTGTTGATCTTCAGAAAATATCAACCGTTGAGAATTGGGAGCAACCTCAGACGGTTACTGAAATATGAAGTTTTCTTGGTCTTGCTAGCTATTATCGACGCTTCATGAAGAATTTCTCGGCTATTGCACTGCCTCTGACGAAGTTGACCAGGAAGGGAGTTCCATTCGTATGGAGCGAGGAGTGTAAAAAGAGTTTCCAACAGTTGAAGTACTTTCTCACTCATGCACCTGTCCTAGCACTTCCCGATGACAAAGGGAACTACGAGAGCTACAGTGATGCGTCTCTGAATGGTCTTGGATGCGTGCTAATGCAACATGGGAATGTGATCGCGTATGTTTCACGCCAGCTAAAGCCTCATGAGAAGAACTATCCCACTCATGACCTTGAATTGGCGGCAATCGTATTCGCTCTGAAGATTTGGAGACATTACCTTTATGGAGAGAAGTGTATAATCTTCACGGATCATAAGAGCCTAAAGTACATTTTCACTCAGCCAGAGCTTAATCTCCGACAACGAAGATGGATGGAGTTGCTTAGTGACTATGACTACACTATTGAGTACCACCCAGGTCGTGCGAATACCGTAGCGGATGCTCTTAGCAGGAAACCTCATGCTCGGCTTAATAATCTTATTGCAAGTCATCTTCCTGTATTGGCTGATCTACGATCTACTGGCGTAACCTTGGAAACGACGCGACGAGGAGCCTTAATTGCAAGTTTCCAAGTCAGACCAATCATGTTGGATCGTGTTCTTGAAGCCCAAAGGAACCATACAGAAATTCAAGAGTTGATACAGGCGGTATCGGAATGGAGGAAGAAAGATCTAAGGGTCAGAGACACTGATGGCATGTTGATGCAGGGTACTCGGATGTATGTACCTAATATTGGAGAACTAAAGAAGGAGATACTGGATGAAGCGCACATTTCTGCTTATGCGATGCATCCTGGAAATACCAAAATGTATCATACCATCCGACAGTTTTACTATTGGCCTGGTATAAAAAGGGAGGTTACCGAGTATGTCAGCCGATGTGCAATTTGCCAACAGGTTAAGGCGGAAAGAAGGAGGCCTTTCGGATTACTACAACCAATCCCGATACCTCAATGGAAATGGGAGAACATCACAATGGATTTCGTGTACAAGTTACCCCGTACGCGAAATGGTTATGATGGTATCTGGGTCATCGTTGACCGACTCACTAAGTCATCACACTTCATACCCGTTCATGAGAATTTCTCGTTAGACCAATTGGCCGAACGGTTTGTCTCCGAAGTGGTAAAGTATCACGGAGTCCCTATTAGCATCATTTCTGATCGGGACCCCCGGTTTACCTCGAAGTTCTGGAAAGCTTTTCAGGAAGCTTTGGGTACAAGATTGCTTTACAGCACCGCCTATCATCCTCAAACCGATGGACAATCGGAAAGAACAATCCAAACTTTGGAAGATATGTTGAGATCGTCAGTTCTACAGTTTGGAGACGCTTGGCACAAGCGCTTACCGTTGATAGAATTCGCCTACAACAACAGTTTTCACTCTAGCATCGGTATGGCCCCATTTGAAGCGTTGTATGGGAAACAGTGCCGTACTCCTTTGTGTTGGTCAGAAGTAGGTGAACGGGTTTTGGTGGGCCCGGAAATTGTGGATGAGACAACACAGAACATTCAAGTAATAAAGGCTAATCTGAAAGCGGCTCAAGATCGACAGAAAAGTATTGCTGACCGACATTCCACTGATAGAGCCTATGAGGTTGGCGATATGGTGTTCTTGAAGTTATCGACGTGGAAGGGTGTCGTGCGTTTTGGAAAGAAAGGGAAACTTAGCCCTAGGTACGTTGGACCGTACCAGATCATCGAGCGAATTGGATAGGTTGCTTATCGACTCGCTTTGCCACCAAAGTTAGCGAGAGTACATAATGTATTTCACGTATCGATGCTACGGAGATACATCTCAGACCCATCACACGTGATCCCTCCTCAAACTTTGGAAATCAACCCAGACTTGACTTACGACGAGATTCCAGTGACGATTCTTGACTGGAAAGATAAGGTTCTTAAGAACAAGACCGTACGGATGGTAAAGGTCTTATGGAGAAATCACTCAGTAGAGGAAGCTACGTGGGAAACAGAAGGGCGTATGAGAGATTTGTACCCACGTTTGTTTTATGGTTTCGACATGTAATTGATGTTGAAATTTCGGGGATGAAATTTTTATAAGGGGGGTAGATTGTGGCGACCCGTCCCAAACTTTCTATGTAAATTCTCCCCGTGCGTGTAAAATGACAATTATGCCCTTTATCGTTGAATAATATCACACGTTATATTAAGTTATTTCGGTTAAACTATAGTGTTACAACTCTTACATTCTTAAGCAATATTAGTAAAAAACTTACGTAGTACCCGTAATACCCTCACCGACTCATTCCTCTACACCTCACCAAACTTATTCCATTAACCCTATATTCTTCTATTATCTGTTGTCTGAAACCCACTCGGAATTCTTTTATCCAAACCCCGTCCCTTACAACTCACGAATCCACCATTTCTGTGACTCAATCATAACCTTATCAACGGAATAATACAACTCAAAGCTCAGATTCAAACACTCTCTCTCTCTCATCGAAAACTCAGTCTTCAAACTCTCTCTACCCTTACACACGGAGCAAATTCGAAAATCACTCAAACCTCGAAGATTTGAGAATCCAAGATCACAGCTGGATTGCTGAGGATCTCACGAGTCCATCTACATAAATTCCAGGTAAAAACTCGAACGTTTTTACGTCGAAATAATAAGTTCAAATTCGAGTACTGTTCATCGAGTTTCAAATGGTTGTGTTTTAAAAGAAACCAAGATCACCACTGTCTTTAAAATCTTCCTAGGAACCCCGGAGTAACTCGTTGGAGAAAATTGGACGTCGGAATCACGAGTTTCAAACTTGGCCGAGATTCGTAGAGTTTTCCCGGCGAGATCCAGCGAGATTCAAGTCCCAAAATAGGTATAACTATGTTCTACTCGATCCCAGCTTCAATTTGATATAAAATTCGTGAGAAATGGATAAAAAATGAAGAAGAAATGAAGAAAATAAGAAAATTTCAGATTCCGGCGACCGGAGAAGACGACGGAATATTCCGTCAACTCTGACGGAATATTCCGACGCCGTCAGTTAAACTAAACAGTCTCAGTTAATATTTAACGGAATATTCCGAGGAATATTCCGACGCCGTCAGTCAAAACTAACGGTTTCCGTTAGGATTTGACGGAATATTCCGAGGAATATTCCTAACGGCGTGACAAGAACCGTCAGCGTGCGTGGCACGTGACCGCGCATGGGGGCGTGTAGGTCCGTGCCATGTTTGGCGCGTGAGGGCGCGTGGTAAGTCCAAAAATAAATATAAAAATATGGGGATGTTCGTGATGACGTGTAGATCAAATTGGTATATTTAAATCTTAGGATTGAGCAATATATGGGAGTTTTATTTAAGTTCCCGTAATTAAGCTGTAATTAATTCGTATAAATTATGTATAAATAGGAGAAATATATCCGGAGGAATTACGAGACCAAGCTAGGCCCGGAGACTACGACCCAACGACGTACTTGTGAGTGGGCAGTTTGTTTTCATACTTATACGTATTTACAGTTTCCAAAAAAAAAAATGCATGAATGATTCACTTTACGTATATATTGTCGAATAAATATTACGTATGATTAGGGCTGGCAATTTCTGACACGACCCGATAACACGACACGACACGACACGAAATTAACAGGTGTTCGGGTCGACACGATAACGAATCGGGTCGTTATCGGGTAACCCGATAGCACCTGTTAAGATAACGGGTAAATTCGGGTATACATGTGGGTAACACGATACACGATAAGCAGAATATTAATTTCATAATTTTATAACCCTAAAAAAAAATACTAGTATAATTATATATATTAATTTAACAATTTTATACCCCTAAAAACTATAATAAATAAATAAATATATATTAAATTAAGTCAATTAACTATAATAAATAAATCAAAAAATTTAACTATAATAATTATAATTATAATAATTATATATATATATATATATATTAAATTTTATAAAACTATAATAATTATTAATTAATAATATGCATGAATCGATGAGCAATGCATGATGCATCCAATATTCCAATCCAAGTCCAACTATTGGACAGACAATCCATTCATTTTGATTTCATTTAAACTTTAAAGTGCCGCCCTTTTTGAAGAAAAAGGGAGGGAAAATGAAAATGATAAAACAAGTTAAAAATGAAATAAAAAGGAGAGGGAATTATGAAAAGATGGGTAGGCTACCGGAGAGAAAAGTGAAAATTATAAGAAAAGTTGAAAAGAAAACAAAAAAGAGAGGGAAAAATGAAAATTAAAAAAGTGGTGAGAATTTTTTTTTTTAAGTTATTAACTTTTTATCACACATATATCATATCCCACTATTTTTATAATGATTAACACGTGTTAATTTAATTATACGTACAAAATAAATGGATTTAAATCTACTTAATAAATATATATATATATACACACACACACACACATCACTAACACATAATACACACTATTGATTCATTGAAACTTGATGGGATACGAATTCTCCAAAACTAATTTCAACGATCGCAACCGTCAAACTTGTATGTATATGCTTCGAGATCACATCAGCAAAAAATCACAAAAAACAAACATTCAGAGATCAAGTAACGGGACAAAGCTTTTCGACGGTTATAAACGAAAAATCACGATTTAACGGTTATTTTAACTCTGATTTTGATGACTTTTTACAGATACACTCCTTGATCCTATATGAATACAATGAATGAATTCGATCTTCAATTTAAAATATTTATACAAGTGGATACCACAAAATCTTATGTTATACTTAATGAAAGTATAAATAAAATCTAAGTGTTAGTGAATCTATTGTTTTAATGGGATACGAATTCTCCAAAACTAATTTCAACGATCGCAACCGTCAAACTTGTATGTATATGCTTCGAGATCACATCAGCAAAAAATCACAAAAAACAAACATTCAGAGATCAAGTAACGGGACAAAGCTTTTCGACGGTTATAAACGAAAAATCACGATTTAACGGTTATTTTAACTCTGATTTTGATGACTTTTTACAGATACACTCCTTGATCCTATATGAATACAATGAATGAATTCGATCTTCAATTTAAAATATTTATACAAGTGGATACCACAAAATCTTATGTTATACTTAATGAAAGTATAAATAAAATCTAAGTGTTAGTGAATCTATCGTTTTAATGGGATACGAATTCTCCAAAACTAATTTCAACGATCGCAACCGTCAAACTTGTATGCATATGCTTCGAGATCACATCAGCAAAAAATCACAAAAAACAAACATTCAGAGATCAAATAACGGGCCAAAGTTTTTCGACGGTTATAAACTAAAAATCACGATTTAACGGTTATTTTAACTCTGATTTTGATGATTTTTTACAGATACACTCCTTGATCCTATATGAATACAATGAATGAATTCGATCTTCAATTTAAAATATTTATACAAGTGGATACCACAAAATCTTATGTTATACTTAATGAAAGTATAAATAAACTCTGAGTGTTAGTGAATCTATTGTTTTAATGGGATACGAATTCTCCAAAACTAATTTCAACGATCGCAACCGTCAAACTTGTATGTATATGCTTCGAGATCACATCAGCAAAAAATCACAAAAAACAAACATTCAGAGATCAAGTAACGGGCCAAAGTTTTTCAACGGTTATAAACTAAAAATCACGATTTAACGGTTATTTTAACTCTGATTTTGATGATTTTTTACAGATACACTCCTTGATCCTATATGAATACAATGAATGAATTCGATCTTCAATTTAAAATATTTATACAAGTGGATACCACAAAATCTTATGTTATACTTAATGAAAGTATAAATAAACTCTAAGTGTTAGTGAATCTATTGTTTTAATGGGATACGAATTCTCCAAAACTAATTTCAACGATCGCAACTGTCAAACTTGTATGTATATGCTTCGAGATCACATCAGCAAAAAATCACAAAAAACAAACATTCAGAGATCAAGTAACGGGACAAAGCTTTTCGACGGTTATAAACTAAAAATCACGATTTAACGGTTATTTTAACTCTGATTTTGATGACTTTTTAGAGATACACTCCTTGATCCTATATGAATACAATGAATGAATTCGATCTTCAATTTAAAATATTTATACAAGTGGATACCACAAAATCTTATGTTATACTTAATGAAAGTATAAATAAACTCTAAGTGTTAGTGAATCTATTGTTTTAATGGGATACGAATTCTCCAAAACTAATTTCAACGATCGCAACCGTCAAACTTGTATGTATATGCTTTGAGATCACATCAGCAAAAAATCACAAAAAACAAACATTCAGAAATCAAGTAACGGGCCAAAGTTTTTCGACGGTTATAAACTAAAAATCACGATTTAACGGTTATTTTAACTTTGATTTTGATGATTTTTTTACAGCTACACTCCTTGATCCTATATGAATACAATGAATGAATTCGATCTTCAATTTAAAATATTTATACAAGTGGATACCACAAAATCTTATGTTATACTTAATGAAACTATAAATAAACTCTAAGTGTTAGTGAATCTATCGTTTTAATGGGATACGAATTCTCCAAAACTAATTTCAACGATCGCAACCGTCAAACTTGTATGTATATGCTTCGAGATCACATCAGCAAAAAATCACAAAAAACAAACATTCAGAGATCAAGTAACGGGCCAAAGTTTTTCGACGGTTATAAACTTTTATTAGGTTCTCATTTTCGAGTGTAGATATAGTACTTAAACGACAAATGTTTTAATGTTTTGAAGTAATATATAATAATATATGTGGTATGTGCAAAGTTTTAAAAAAATATATATTTTTCTTAACGGGTCATAACGGGTCGGGTCACTTTACCCGTTGGGTAAAGTGACACGACCTGTTAAGGACCCGTTAAGATAACGGGTGTGACACGACACGACCCGTTAAGATAACAGGTGTTACACGAAAACGACACGAACACGACAAAAACGACACGTTTGCCAGGCCTACGTATGATATAATTGTGATAAATGCTGCTATACGGTTGAGATATAATTGTCATGATATCCATACATGTTTATGTACATACTCATCTGCTGCACCGGTGTTAGTACTCGCCCCAGGGCCAGGGCCAGTCCTTCACGTGTATGTTCACATCGCACCGTTCGCTCGTCTGGATCCAGGTTAGGTGCCAGTCATGTCGGGTAGATTGCGTTAGGCAATCTGACTTGTATGTGATGTGCTTTTGCACCAGTCTTCACGTGATCGTAGTACTTGAGCGTATTGATTACACCCAGTCCTGTTCGTGTCAGAGTTATCTGCTCGAACTTCTGTGCCAGCATTAGATGGATGAGTACTTAGTTATATTGCATTGTGTCGTTGCCACATGATTATATAACTGTAGCATCAATCTTATCATGAAATGACTTGTATATTGTCGTTGTTACTTGGCTTTAGTATTGTGGATATATATATATACGTACGTATTTACTCATAATGTGCTTTTTAATAAAGGAAACTATAATTGTTTTACGGCGAGGGGTTAGTATGTTCAAAACCAAACGTTTTCACATAAGTTTGTTTTGCTGACCCACTCAACTTTGTTTTTCGCCCCTCCAGGACCTAGATAGCTGTTCTTCGTGGCATTCAAGGAATCTTGAAACGTTTCTGACATTCGGCATTCCGCTTCTGACGTATGAACTTATCACTATGTGTAATAAGCGTACTTTAGTTGCTTGACTACTCTTCGGTAGTCGTTTCCTCATTAAGCTCTGAATAACTATAGTGGGCCACACCCACGTTTGTGCACTCTGTCACTATTTCAAATTTTAATTAGCTCTAGTTCGATTTTAAATTTATGCACTTTTTACATCACTTACCCCTATGGTTACGTCACTTCACGGTGACGGCCAGCATGCGTCGACCTTTCCGGGTCGGGGCGTGTCAGCTTACTTACATCTATACTACAACTGTCAAAACTAGGTTAAAAACTCTAATAACTCGAAACACACTTAAAATGACTCAAAATAATGAAAACACACAAATTAACTCAATCTAGACACAAGGGACAGAATTTGGACGAAAATCAAATTAAAATATTAAAAACAATGAAAACTAACTAAATAATATAATTTAATAATGGGGGGGGGTTTGGTTTGGACGAGAAGTAATTAAACTTAAATAAATTATAGAATTGACAAAAACATGAAATTAAGGTTGAATGGATGGGCGACGGATTGGCTAGAGGGTTCTTCTCCACACATGACACATATAATTTATTTTGGCTAGCCAATCCGTGTGTGGAGAAGAACCCTCTAGCCAATCCGTCGCCCATCCATTCAACCTTAATTTCATGTTTTTGTCAATTCTATAATTTATTTAAGTTTAATTACTTCTCGTCCAAACCAAACCCCCCCATTATTAAATTATATTATTTAGTTAGTTTTCATTGTTTTTAATATTTTAATTTGATTTCCGTCCAAATTCTGTCCCTTGTGTCTAGATTGAGTTAATTTGTGTGTTTTCATTATTTTGAGTCATTTTAAGTGTGTTTCGAGTTATTAGAGTTTTTAACCTAGTTTTGTGTTTTTGAGTCTTGTTTAATATTTTTAAATTAATTTAGAGTAGATTAGCAATCCCTCCTAATCCCTGGCCTAGAACGATACCCTACTTACATCTATACTACAACTGCCTCAATACTCCAGATTAACCGTGAACATCACTTTTTTAATCTTCAAGTTTTCCTTAAGTTATTGAATTGGACGGAAAAACGCATACAACAATTCAAAACATTCTTCAAAAGTCCCCTATGTGAAAAGCACAATAGAGATACAATCAAAGATCATTAAACTTTGTGAAAACTATAAGCATTGACGAGGCATTCGTAACTATGAAAAGCGTGATACTCCTGCCAAGAATTCACTTAACGCGATTGTGACTAGCAACCTTCACTACTCATGAATATAAGTTCATAACGATTAGGTGAAATTCACTTATATTCTAGCATCAAATTCATGCATGTAAATTAAGTATGCATTCTTAATCGACATACACAAATAAGTTATTAATCAAGCAGTTAAGCAAATTAAATTCACAACTCAGAAATCACAACTGAAGGTAATCAATTCATATTACAAATATATTCATGGTTTTGAATACACCCTTAGCCGAAACGAATTTAGCCAATCATACTCAAAACAAAACAAAGGAAAAATAATTTAAATATCGAAAACATAGAGTAGAATACACCTAAAACTAAACACATGTGTGATTGAGTGCATATCCCGTGAGAAGGTCGCTAGTTTGCATATGATGATTTTACAAATAAAAACTTGAAATTGCATTAGCATGGCTATCTCACACACTACACTTCAAGGATGATTTAAAGATTACTGCTAATATTTGAATAACGAAGATGATCTTGGATTAGCTTATTTGGTGCTAGCTATGGTTCTTGATGATTTATGTTCTCGAATGAAATTCTATGAGGGTCACATAGTGGGAAGCTAATGTTTTTCATGTTATTACTTTTTCATGTTTTCTTTGTTTTGCTCGGGGACTAGCAAAAGCTAAGTGTGGGGGAATTTGATAGGAGCATATTTATGCGACTTAGTTTGCTTGTTTTCTTGCATTTTGGTAATTATTTAGTATTTATTATAGTGTTTAAAGTTAAATTCGTGTGTTTGTAGGTTTTATGGGCTTAGGGTGCATTATGAGCCAATTTGGAGTAGTTTGGAGTGTTTTTGGGCCCAAGATGGATTGCTTATGATCCAAGCTAGATGGATGGACGAATTTGGAGATTAATTGGGTTGAAATCTATTATGAAGATGGATAAGTGAAGCCCAAGTTCTAGAAGATAAGAAAAGAGCATGAAATAAGGAACTTTCCTTTCCTTTCCTTTTCACCTACAACCTTCACCTACTACCTTCACCTACTAACTTCACCTACAACATCCACCCACTTCACCTACAACATCCACCTACCTTCACCTACAACCCCTTCCACATTCCCTATAAATACCACCCTATGCCACAACATTCTTCATCATTCTCTTGGCCTTCATCATTCATACACACATCCACCCTTCACCATAACTCACCTACATCCATCCACCACCACAATTCACCACAAAAATCATCAAATCACACTTGTGCCGCATAAAAGCAAAGAAGAAGGAAAGGAAGGAGAGCCTTGGACGTGCTTGCCATTCAAAGCTTGGATTGCTGGGCGTTTTAGGTGTATTCTATTCTATGTTTTCGATATTTAAATTATTTTTCCTTTGTTTTGTTTTAATGATGTGTAATTAATTTGTGTTGGCTAGAGGTTAATTCAAAGCCATGGATATATTTGTAATTTGAATTGATACCTTCAGTTGTGATTCTGATTTGTGATTTAATTTGCTTAACTGCTTGATTAATAACTTATTTATGTTTGTCGATTAAGAATGCATACTTAATTTACATGCATGAATTTGATGCTAGAATATAAGTGAATTTCACCTAATCGTTATGAACTTATATTCATGAGTAGTGAAGGTTGCTAGTCACAATCGCGTTAAGTGAATTCTTGGCAGGAGTATCATGCTTTTCATAGTTACGAATGCCTTGTCAACACTTATGATTTTCATAGAACATAATGATCTTTAATCGTATCTCTATTGTGCTTTTCACGTAGGGAATTTTTGGGGAATAATTTGAGTTGTTGTATGCTGTTCATCCAATTCAATAACATAAGGAAAATCTGAAGGTTAATTTAAGCGTACCTAATTAATTTGGGGTGTTGAGATTTACAATTTATTGAAAGAACAACTGAAGGTCAATTTAGATTGCATATGTGTCTTGTGTGGAGAAAAACCCTCTAGCCAGTCCGTCGCCCATCCGTTCACCTTTATTTTATGTTTTTGTCAATTTTATAATTTATTTAAGTTAACTTATGTTTCGTTAAAACCAAACCCCCCCCCCCATTACTAAATTATATTATTTAGTTAGTTTTTATTATTTTTAATCTTTTAATTTAAATTTCCGTCAATTTCAATTCCTAGTGTCTAGATTGAGTTAATTTGATTGTTTTTATTATTTTGAGTCATTCTAAGTGTGTTTCGAGTTTTTAGCCTACTTTTGTGTTTTTTAGTCTTGTTTAATATTTTTAAATTAATTTAGAGTAGATTAGCAATCCCTCCTCCTTTTCCTTTTCTTTGTCCTTGTTGTTGAATGAGAGACAAGGAGGGGGAGAACAATCAACAGGAACCCGAAGTGAAACTTCCGATCTAGACCTGATTGCTTACCTTGTCTGTCACCTCATTCGGCAGATCTTCTCAGTCAGAGACTTAGGGAACTCCTACTCTATGGTTGATATCGCACTTGACCAAGCCTGAAACTACAATAAGCTTTGAGTGAAGATGATACATTACCTTGTGCGTCAACATATGTTCAAGATACCACTCCTACCTAAGGAACGAAGGCAACGTAAGATGATACCATACTTCGGCACTTAAAAGTTTTCATGATTACTCAGTGGCTTAGATCTTGCAAGTCCCTAATGTCATTTGTAATAAATCCTTCACTAGAACCCACAAAACGAGAACTTGAATTTATGTACTTGTGTAACCCTTCACCATCAATGAGAACTTTTATACTCTGTGGAAGTAGCTAATCTGGGTGAACCACATACATATAGTGTTTGATTTCTTACCCTTACCTCCTTCCATGCTTATCTACTTGCGTATATACCTTTAACTTTATGTTATTATAAAGTATATATACATAATATATTCTCTCTCGTCGTCTTATGTTGCGGATGTATTTTGATTTATGTGCTTTTTAGTGATAGCATGATCGTATTAGACACTTATTTTGTTAGAACTGCTTGTAAGTGCGGTTACAAATTTTGATCTGGGTTGTGTCACATTTGAAACGTAGTTTGGAGATTCTTTGCTTAGCACTTGTTTGTCAGAAGAGTTTTAAGGTTAAGCATTCAATTGTGAGAATTCATAATATAGAATTGTTTCACTGATGTTATTACCCAAGAGGAGTGCGCGTGAGCACAGTAGAGAATTAATCAAGTGTTATTTGTGTATTTCCCAATGGGGGCATGGTGGTAATATTGCACCCTTAGGAATTTGTAACTTATTTATCATGACGACAATGAGTTGTCGATATCGCGGGCTGCAGACCGTAATATCAAGGACTTATTCGTTGAATTTGTTAAGCAAGTAAATAGGTATATTATTTTACAAGTATTATTTACTTATGTATTTGTTGTTTTACCTATTTATTACTTGGGCTCAACCCAAGGATATTACGTACTTTTAAGTATGCAACGCTCGGAAACGTAGTAGAAAAATCCTATGTTCAGTTTTAAAATCAATACAACTACTCTAACTTTATGTTGTTATATGTATGTATTTTCGACGGGACAGTAGTACATATAAATATTTTCGGCATTTTCTCTTTGCAAAAACTATTATACTATAGTATTGTACTGAAGAAGAAGGAAAGTATGAGTTGGAGGCACGAAAAGGAATTAATGCACTCTGAATCGCGACGGAGCAGCATTTTTCCCTTTTTGTACAGTCACTATGACTTGATTTCTTCGTTAGTACGTATGTTTGTACATCCCTATCTTAAGTTTTGTATAACAAATGATTTTAAATTTCGGGGACGAAATTTTTATAAGAGGGGTAGATTGTGGCGACCCGTCCCTAATTTTCCTATGTAAATTCTCCCCGTGCTTGTAAAATGACGATTATACCCTTATCGTTGAATAATATGAAAACGTTATATTAAGCTTAGTTCGATTTAACTATAGTAATATAAAACTTACATTAGTAGAAAATATGTGTAAGATTAATCCCTCACCAACCCTATTCCATTAACCCCTCACCAAACCTATTCCACTACACTCGCCCACCCCATTCCACTCAAACTTTCCGAAGCCTTCCATTCCCTCTGTGTCATTCAATCATAACCTGAGGAAAGCAAACAATACAACTCATAGTCTCTCTCTCATCAAACTCTCTCTCTCTACCACTTACACACGGAGCAATTTGGAAAACAATCCAAACCTTAGTGATTTGAAGATCCAAGGTTACCATTGGATTGCTTAGGACCTCACGAGTCCATAGATATCAGTTTCAAGTAAGAACTCATTCGTTTTCACGTAGAAACTCGAACCCGGAATCCGGTGAGCACCGACGGACTTCGAGCCAATTTCCGGCCAAACCACGGCGATTTGGCCGGTGTGTAAGGTATCAATCTCTTCGTATCGATGAGTACTACAACTTTCCTTTTTATTTCACTCCATTTCGTTGAGTATTGAAGAAGTTATACTCATTTGAATCTTACCCAGTTTCCGGCGAGTCCGGCGGCTTTCGAGGCAATTTACGGCAAAACCACGGCGAGTTAGACGTCGTGCGAGGTACCATTATCTTCGTATCTTCGAGAACTACAACTTTCGTTTTTGTTTCACTTGATTTCGTTGAGTATTGACAAAGTTATGGCCGTTTAAATCTAGAGCAGTTTTCCAACGTAAAGGACAGTGGTTGTTAGGTCACTTTCAATGAATATTTCCGGTCAACCTCGACCACATCTGGACTCCTATTAGGTACAAAATTATTCTCTATATTCCTAGCTTCAAAATTACTTTTGAATCATCCAATTTGGTTAAGTAACGAGTTAGATATCGACTTTGGAAGTTGGGAAGAAAATATAAGTTTTCTGGAAAAATGTAACCGTGGTCGTTTGGCCACTTTCAGGCCCAATTTCTGAACAACACGGACCATATATAACATTTCGGTGAATATAGATATATTCTCTACATTCCTAACCTTAATTTGGCTTTTGAATCATGGAATTTGGTTAAGAAACGAGCTCGTTTGAAGCTCTGAAAGGTGGATGAAAAATCTGTAAAAATGACTGGAACCCGCGAAGAAGACGAGTACACTGTACTCGCAGGCGCGTGGCCACCAGCGCAGCCACCTTGTGGCGGCGCGTGGGGGCGCATGCATGATCCAAATTGGAATCTGAAAATTTGTGTGTGTTCGTGACGTCGAGTAGATCGATTTCATATATTTAAACCCTATATTTGGATAGTATATGAAGATTTTATTTACGTTTCCGTTTATGTGTATTAAACTAAGTTAATTAGAAATTTCACGTATAGGGAAACGTATTCCGATGACGTATGTGATTGAGCCAAGCTAGGAGGCTTCGTTTCGACTGCGTATCTGTGAGTGGGCAGTTTGTTTTTATACCTATACGTAATTATGGTTTCCAAACTTCATAAAATGCTTCAAGTATATGTTGCTAAGTATTGGATAATTGAGATATAATTGTGATAAATGCTGAAATACGGTTGAGATATACTTGCCATGACATTCATACATATTTATATACATACTCATCTTGCGGCACCGGTGTTAGTACTCGCCCCAGGGCCAGGGCCAGTCCTTCACGTGTATGTTCACATCGCACCGTTCGCTCGTCTGGATCCAGGTTAGGTACCAGTCCTGTCGGGTAGATTGCATTAGGCAATCCGACTTGTATGTGATGAGCTTTTGCACCAGTCTTCACGTGATCGTAGTACTTGAGCGTATTGATTACACCCAGTCCTGTTCGTGTCAGAGTTATCTGTTCGAACTTGTGTGCCAGCATTAGATGGATGAGTACTTAGTTATATTGCATTGTATCATTGCCACATGATTATATAACTGCAGCATCGATCTTATCATGAATTGACTTGTATATTGTCGTTGATACTTGGCTTTAGTATTGTGGATATATATATATATATATATATATATATATATATATATATATATATATATATATATATATATACGTACGTATTTACTCATAATGTGCTCCTTAATAAAGCAAACTATAATTGTTTTACGACGAGGGGTTAGTATGTTCAAAACCAAACGTTTTCACATAAGTTTGTTTTACTGACCCACTCAACTTTGTTTTTCGCCCCTCCAGGACCTATATAGCTGTTCTTCGTGGCATTCAAGGAACCTTGACCGTTTCTGACATTAAGCTCCAGCTTCTGATGTATGAACTTATCACCGTGTGTAATAAGTGTACTTTAGATGCTTGACTACTCTTCAGTAGTCGTCCTATCTTTAAGCTCTGAATAACTATAGTGGGCCACGACCCGGAAAGGTCGACGCATGCTGGCTGTCACCGTGAAGTGACGTAACCATAGGGGTAAGTGATGTAAAAAGTGCATAAATTTAAAATCGAACTAGAGCTAATTAAAATTTGAAATAGTGACAGAGTGCACAAACGTGGGTGTGGCCCACTATAGTTATTCAGAGCTTAATGAGGAAACGACTACCGAAGAGTAGTCAAGCAACTAAAGTACGCTTATTACACATAGTGATAAGTTCATACGTCAGAAGCGGAATGCCGAATGTCAGAAACGTTTCAAGATTCCTCGAATGCCACGAAGAACAGCTATCTAGTGGCAACGTTTGGTTTTGAACATACTAACCCCTTGCCGTAAAACAATTATAGTTTCCTTTATTAAAAAGCACATTATGAGTAAATACGTACGTATATATATATCCACAATACTAAAGCCAAGTAACAACTACAATATACAAGTCATTTCATGATAAGATTGATGCTACAGTTATATAATCATGTGGCAACGACACAATGCAATATAACTAAGTACTCATCCATCTAATGCTGGCACACAAGTTCGAACAGATAACTCTGACACGAACAGGACTGGGTGTGATCAATACGCTCAAGTACTACGATCACGTGAAGACTGGTGCAAAAGCACATCACATACAAGTCGGATTGCCTAACGCAATCTACCCGACAGGACTAGCACCTAACCTGGATCCAGACGAGCGAACGGTGCGATGTGAACATACACGTGAAGGACTGGCCCTGGCCCTGGGGCGAGTACTAACACCGGTGCAGCAGATGAGTATGTACATAAACATGTATGGATATCATGACAATTATATCTCAACCATAT
Source organism: Crataegus laevigata (assembly GCA_963580275.1). NCBI lineage: Eukaryota > Viridiplantae > Streptophyta > Magnoliopsida > Rosales > Rosaceae > Crataegus > Crataegus laevigata. Next base: position 7,619,663 of record OY756952.1, on the reverse strand, counting down.
AGCAGCATTTATCACAATTATATCATACGTAATATTTATTCGACAATATATACGTAAAGTGAATCATTCATGCATTTTTTTTTGGAAACTGTAAATACGTATAAGTATGAAAACAAACTGCCCACTCACAAGTACGTCGTTGGGTCGTAGTCTCCGGGCCTAGCTTGGTCTCGTAATTCCTCCGGATATATTTCTCCTATTTATACATAATTTATACGAATTAATTACAGCTTAATTACAGGAACTTAAATAAAACTCCCATATATTGCTCAATCCTAAGATTTAAATATACCAATTTGATCTACACGTCATCACGAACATCCCCATATTTTTATATTTATTTTTGGACTTACCACGCGCCCTCACGCGCCAAACATGGCACGAACCTACACGCCCCCACGCGCGGTCACGTGCCACGCACGCTGACGATTCTTGTCACGCCGTTAGGAATATTCCTCGGAATATTTCGTCAAATCCTAACGGAAACCGTTAGTTTTGACTGACGGCGTCGGAATATTCCTCGGAATATTCCGTTAAATATTAACTGAGACTGTTTAGTTTAACTGACGGCGTCGGAATATTCCGTCAGAGTTGACGGAATATTCCGTCGTCTTCTCCGGTGGACCTCCGGCGGTCTCCGGTCGCCGGAATCTGAAATTTTCTTATTTTCTTCATTTCTTCTTCATTTTTTGTCCATTTCTCACGAATTTTATATCAAATTGAAGCTGGGATCGAGTAGAACATAGTTATACCTATTTTGGGACTTGAATCTCGTTGGATCTCGCCGGGAAAACTCTACGAATCTCGGCCAAGTTTGAAACTCGTGATTCCGACGTCCAATTTTCTCCAACGAGTTACTCCGGGGTTCCTGGGAAGATTTTAAAGACAGTGGTGATCTTGGTTTCTTTTAAAACACAAAGCTATGCCTGTGGAATTTGAGATCCAACAAATAAGAAGTTTGCTTTTTGGTTTTACCTATTAATTTATGTATGTTCTAGTTATATTTGTAATAGTTTATTGTGTATCTTTATGCTTTGTTTTCAATAAATTTGCTTGTACCGTCGATGTTCCTAAAGTTGGCGTAATTTGATAAACCCAAAAGAGAGTACCACATGTTGTTATGTATTATTTGTTCAAATTGTGTAGTAACATGTCAAGACCAACTCCATCCATCATAATATTTGAAAAAGAATATCTTGACTTCCGAATTGCGATATGTTTTTAACATTCTGCCATTCAATTTTAAACTCATCATATCTAGTATACAACACCTAATGTTTTGTTTTTCACCTCAATTTGTAACAGATCAAACTCGCTCTTCTTGTTTCAAGATTTCCTCGCCAACTTTTATGTTTGAGATTGCACCAAAAGGCAAAAACCAACCCCCTCAGGTAACAAATAGAAATGAAAAACTCAACTGCTTCTACAAAAATCAGCAAACTACGGTTCAAGCAGTATTCTCCCTTTGATGCCTGAGCACAACGGAAGTTAAGAAACCCTACAAGGGCTTACAAGAGTTAATCACTCGCCCTATTGTTAACTGGTTTTACGATGAACATCAACTTCACTTTTAGGATAATCTCTAACTTCTATTTTAAGACTTTTAGTTGACAAAGGCGAAGTATCTATCGCGCTGATTAGGTCTTCCCTATTAACTCTTAACTACTAAAAGAGAGGGTTAACACTTAACTACTAAAGGATTTGAATTGGGTTTGTTCCTCTGCGAGAGACTTAATTGAAGGAAGTTACCCCGATAAATCCTCCATCCTCCACCATATCATAGTTACATACAACATGAGCATATATAAACCGTTATGTCTTTCTTCCACCTATAATGGTATTTGTATTTGGTCGACTATATATTGGCTTAGTCAGTCAAAAACTAATATAGGAGAAACATGTAGATTGCAGATATGCCTAGACTACTTCAAAGTCAATCAAATCATAAACCTGAGCAATGCACTGAAAATTTCTGGTTTGGAATCTCGGACGCTCAGGGAATAAGCAAAAAGCATGCAACAAAGCCTCCAATGTTAAACCTGAAATAACAACAGTATATCAAGTTTAATTATCTTTTCACTGGAAAACATACAAAAGAATCAAGCAAGCCTACCGCACCAATGTTTAGTATAGTTGTAGCTAGGCACTGACTTGTTCAAGTGTGTTTATATGGAAGCTAATCTAAATTATGTGTTCAATTTATCCAGTTAGTAACATGTCCAGACCAACTCCATGCATCATAATATTCTTCAACTGAATCTGGACTCGCGAGTTGCGAGTTGCGATGTATTATATGGAAGTCAGCAAAATTTTAGAGATGAGATTGATTGGGATCTTATCCGTGTCGAAATTAGATTTGCATTTGGCTTTGGAATTGCAGTCGGGTCTTTGTGTTGTGAAAGAGATGGAGTAAACGGTAGTGTGAGCTTGATCTGTTACTATCTTTATAATTTGATGTCGAAAGTTTTTAAAAGGTAGAAAAGAACAACATATTTGTGATCAAAATTTTCATAATGTTTTTTAATCTTCTTTTCGATACAAGAATCAGCATTACTCACTATTAAAACGATATATTCTCGGACAAATTTTCAAAAGTACGGAATTTGACACATAAATACAAATCATAAAACTAAAATGGTGCTTACCAGAAGACAGAATTAAACAAAAAAGGTGATACAAGCAACACTAAATTAAACAGTTTTACTTAATCGAGCTTCATTTGACTGTCTTTTCGCTTTTTGTTTTTTTTGTTTTTTTTTGTTTTTTTTGTTTTTGTTTTTTGGCTTTGGTTCTTAGCTTTTGCTTTTGTGGTTTCTCCTCTTTGTTTGCATTGCTGTGTCTGTTTGATATCATGAACATTTACTCTGTTTTAGCTTTGATTTTTCTGGACGAAGACTTCCTAGTCAAGCTAAACGACGACAAATATGATGGAGATATTTTCCACGACATTAAAGCCGCCACCGCATCAATACAAGCTGAGCGAGGAAATCCCTTCGTATCGTGGTGAGCAATATCATTTTTCCATCACTAATCACATTAAAATAATAATATGTCCTTCTTTTAAAAAAATTGACTTCCAATTCAAGATGCACGACTTAACAATGACTGCACACAATAAAATTAGGTAATATTTATGTTACGTAACGATTCAATTGTGTTGTTGTATTCTAAAAGGGATCAGTCAAGAGATAAATTGTCGCACGGACTCATGAACTTTGTTAAATTGTAGTGAACTTGAATCTTCTTAAAAAGAGTGAGATACACGTGTCTCAGCCTAATGGCTCGTTCAAAATGGGTGGAATTGAATTGAGAAGGAATTGAACTGAGGAGGAATTGGATTGATGAGGAATCAGAAACAGATTCTTATGAAAGTTGTTTACTAAACTATCGGGAAACGGAGTAGGAATGATGTCAATTCCATATAAATTGTTTACTAATTCACTTCTGAATCGAAATCGAAACCATTTGATTACTAAACTACCATTGGTTTAAATGAGTGATTTTATGTGATAATTAATAAAATTTAATTTTCATAACAACATTAACCCATAAATAATTGAATTCTCTCTTATCCTTATAAACTAAATTGTTAACCCTTTTTAAACCTAATTTTTATACCCACCCCCCATAACTTCCCAAGCAGCCCAATTTTTCGACCTTTTCAAACCTTCACGTCTTTTACTATTCTCCCAGTATCCTTCGTCAGTCCTCCCCAGCCGGCACCGCCATCACCACCACCCTCTCCCTCTCTCCCCTACATTTTATTTTATGTGCATCCTTCATTATCATTTCCTGCGGCTCCATCTCTCTCCCGCTCCTCCATCCCCACATGACCACGACGCCACAACCATAGAAGAACCAGCTTTACGATATCTGAAGATGGTTCAGATTGGTTGATTGGGGTGAAAATGCAGAGGGAGGTGAAAGGGAGGCAGGCGGAGAGGTTTGGGCTTGTTGGTTTTACTGGCAGATTGGAGTTTTAGGAATTAGTTGGGGTTATAATAGGTAGAAAAGTTGTATTCCGAATTCCGCTTGTCTCTCGGAATTCAAATGACACCTCCACCTCAGGAATACAATTCTTCCAAAAAACAGGAATCCAATTCCATTTTTCGTGTGGGCCCCACTCATTTTGATTCCTCCAAATTTTAATAAACACAAGAATACTCAGTAATCGGAATCACACTCCGACTTTTGATTCCGATTACGAACACGTAAACACGCCATAATAGTTTAGGTGCTTCTTAGAAGAATATTACAATTTCCTTGTACTTTTCCTGACAAAAAATATATAGTATTTCTAATTTTCTATCAAGATACTTGTCTGGCAAGAGGACTGGGTCACTGGAGACTTTGAATTAGTCGCTTCAACCCTTTTTTTTCTAGTTCGAGTCGGAGAAAATTATTTTAATGGTTTAAGACTTCAAATTTGTTTTCTCCATCAAACTATTTAGAATACATTTAATAATTACTTTTTATTTTTTATTTTAATGGTTTAAGAGCCATACATATAGGACTTGGATCCTCTCCGGATCCCCTTCATGGGGATCCTAAGGATCAAGGCCCGTGGACCGTTCATCAAAAATCGTGCGGTTACAATTAAATGTTTTTTACGCAAAACGAAACTGTTTTATTTTTAAAAATATAAAAATCATTTAATTTTAGCCGCACGTTTTTAATGAACGGTCTTGATCCCTAGGATCCCCACGGAGGGGATCTGGAGAGGATCCAATTCCATACATATAAACAAGTCAATCCCTTTGAGTCATTTCAGATATTTAGAATAAGTTTGATAATTACTTTTTATTTTTTTATTTTTTATTTTTTAAAATTAAAAATAGTTACTAAATGAATTTTTTATTTAAAAAAAAAGATAAAAAAAAATAAAAACGAAATTGTTATTAAAGAGGTGTGATATCCACACACCCCATTTTACGTCTCACACACCTTTTAATTTTTGGCCGTCGGATCGGATGAACTAAAGAAGATCAACGGACATAAATTATCAAGGATGTGCGATAAGTAAAATGGAGTGTGTGGATAGCACATCCCTTATTAAATAGTCTCTTAAAGCTTAAAAATCATTTTATTTATTATTTTTAGTTTTTATTTTTTGTACTTGAGATAAGAAGAAGTGAGAGATGAAATGGTTATAAATGTAGATGTTGTGCAATTGACTCTGCGGAACTGAGATCCAAATTACATCCACATTTTTCCGTCTATGATATATTTAGAGCACTTTGAGTGTTGGGCAATCCCCTATGGGGTAGGCTGTTCAATGCCCCAATCCCTCCAGCAATTGGCTCCAGCCCAGTCCAATTAGTTGGGGGCTTCAGGCGAGCTTGAACTGTCCACCAGGTGGAAATCCATGGGCCTAGCCCCAGGGGCAGTGACGTAAAACTGACGTCAGCTATTTAAAAATTATAAAAAATTAATTAAAAATATAAAAATATAATTTTTTTTTCTATAAATACCTAAATATGTTCTTCCATCATACACCACATTTCAATATTTTGCAATACTTTTCAACCAATTTTATATCATTATCTGAAATTAAAAATAAATATATATTTTTTTATTTTATAAAATAAAAAGTACTAATATTTTAATACGAATTGTCTGGTTATTCAGTTTAGGGGTGGAGATGTACTTGGTCAGTTAATGTTTACTACAGACACTTACTATTCATTTAAGGGGATTGAATTGCCTATAGCTTGGCAACAATGAAACTACTCTTATAAGTACGAAAATTAGTATGAAAGTCAACTTTGTATCACAATATCTTCTATTGAAAGGAAGGTATATGTTAAAGAAATGAAGTTTTTAACCAAGAAAAAAAGATACAATATTTTTAAAACAGAAAAAAAAAATTGGGTATTTTTCAAATTTGTACTTAATTAAGTTATGCATATATCGAATTTCTTTTTTTTGGAATATATAAAACTGGAATACATATATATATAATTAAAAGTTGGGGGCCCTTGGAGATGGAGGACTTGGTTCCTCTCCTGAGCCCAAGGAGAGGATCCTCCTGACCAAGGATCCAAGGTCATCCAACGGCTACAAATAAGGGGTACATTTAAAGTTATAATAATTATAGCCGTTGGATTTTCATCCAACGGCCTTGGATCCTTGGTCAGCAGGATCCTCTCCTTGGGCTCAGGAGAGGATCCAAGTCCGGAGATAGAGGCTCTGTGCAGCTGTTCCTTTGGGACCCCAAAGCCGCCACAGACTAAGACCAAATGGGTCTCTGAATCGCAAACCACTACACTTTCTTTAGATGCATGTGTAATTAATTCCAACAGAAAACAGAGTAAATTTACAAAGAAGATAACTAGGGACCTGCCTATTACCTAAGCTGTTCCTTCCTTACATTTGGTCACATATCAGCAACAACTTCCGATGAAAACTCCTCGGCTTTCATGGCTTTTCTTACTCCGCATTTGCTATGTCTCACTCAGCATCCATATGTTTGTGGTCTCTAGCCAATGTCCCGGCGATCAGCAATCTTTGTTGCTACATTTGAAGAACACCCTCACATTTGACCCTGCAACATCTCAAAAACTTGTGAACTGGAACAATGGCTCGGATCACTGCTCTTGGGAAGGAGTGTCCTGCAAAGAGGGTTGTGTTTCAAATCTGGACTTGAGCAGCGAGGCGATTACTGGTGGACTTGATCATTCCAGTTCTCTTTTCGGTCTGAAGTCAATCGGGAACCTGAATTTGGCTTACAACTTCTTCAGCTACACTCAGATTCCTTCCAAGTTCAAGCAGCTAACCGGTTTGAGTAATCTGAACTTGTCGAATGCTGGCTTTGCAGGGCAGGTTCCGATTGAGATTTCGCACTTGACGAGGTTGGTAACTCTTGATTTGTCTACCTTTAATTTCCCCGGAACTCCGTTGAATCCCAAGAATCCGAAATTGAATGTGCTGCTTGCAAACTTTTCTGAGCTTGTTGAACTTTATCTTGATTGAGGGTGTTGAGCTTGTCCGGTTGTAATCTTTCAGGCCCTATGGATAGTTCATTACTGAAGCTTCAATCGCTCTCGGTTATTCGTTTAGATTACAATCATTTCTCTATTCAAGTTCCAGAGTTCTTCTCAAAGTTCCCAAATTTGACTTCCTTGCACCTACGCGGTTCTGGCTTATATGGTTCATTCCCAAAGAAGATATTCCAGGCACCTACACTACAGACCTTTCATTCAATAGCTTGTCTATTAATTACAACGACACTAATTCCTCTAATTCTTCATTTCCAAAAATTACCAATTTGAAGTTAGCTTCTGGCAATTTGAGAAGAATCCCAGGTTTCTTGAGAAATCAATCAACATTAAGCACTTTGGACCTATCACAAAACCAGATTCATGGTGAGATACCCAACTGGATTTGGAGGCTCAGTAATCTTGTTCAACTAAATCTTTCTTGCAACTCTCTGGTAACTCTAGAAGGTCCTTTCCTCAATCTTCCTTCTTATTTTTCTATGCTTGACCTTCATTCCAACCAGTTTCAGGGACAAATTCCAATGCTTCCACCATCTGCCAGTTATCTGGATTACTCAAGAAATAATTTCAGCTCAAGCATACCGGCAGACATTGGTGATTTCCTTATGTACACTCTGTTTTTCTCTCTTGCAAGCAATAACTTCCACGGGATCATTCCAGAATCAGTATGCAAGGCGATATATCTTAAAGTTCTTGATCTGTCCAATAATTCCTTAAGTGGCATGATTCCCCAGTGCTTAACTGCAAGGAGCAGGTCGCTTGGAGTACTTAATCTAAGGACAAACAACCTTACTGGTGCTATTCCTGATAAATTTCCTCAATATTGTAGTTTGAAAACGCTAGATCTGAATGGAAATCAGATAGGAGGCATATTTCTAGAATCTCTAGGCAATTGCAAACTGCTAGAGGTGTTGAACCTTGGAAACAATCAGATCAGTGGTACTTTTCCACGTTCGTTAAACAAAATGCCCGCATTGCGTGTCCTTATTTTGCGATCGAATAAATTTTATGGGCCCATTGGATGTCCTAAGACCTATGGCAGCTGCCCAATGATTCAAATTATTGACCTAGCAAACAACAATTTCAGTGTCATATACTCGGAAGATGCTTGAAAACCTGGCAGGCGATGATGGCTGACAAAGGTGCTGGCCTGTCACAACTCAACCACATCAAATTTCAGGTCCTATCACCAATCTCTCAGATATATTACGATGATAAAGTATTTGTTACCACCAAAGGTCGAGAGATGGAGCTGGTGAAGATTTTAACTATCTTCACCTCAATTGACTTCTCGGGGAACAAATTCACCGGATCAATACCTGTGGAAATGGGAGAACTCAAATCGCTCTATGTCCTCAACTTGTCTAGTAATGCTCTAACAGGTGAAATCCCATCATCTTTTGGCAACTTACGACATGTTGAGTCCTTAGACTTGTCGAACAACGGCTTGAGCGGGAAAATTCCATCACAGCTCACGTTCCTTGCATTCTTGAATCTCTCAAACAATGAACTGACCGGAAGGATCCCAACCAGCACTCAATTTTCGACATTTCCAGCAGATTCCTTTGCAGGAAATGAAGGGTTGGGGGGCCTCCTTTGACAGGTTATATCCCCTCACGATTGCCACTACCACCACCACCACTGAAAAAAGGTCATTCAAATGCTCAACCTGAAATTGATTTTGATCTTATAAGTGCTGAGATTGGATTTATCTTCGGCCTTGGAGCTTTCATCGGGCCTCTCGTGTTCTGTAAGCGATGGAGGATATGGTATTACAAAACTGTGGAGAACATCTTCTTCAAGATATTCCCTCGTCTGGATCAAAGAAGCGGTTACAGAGGAAGACATGTTTACATTAACAGATTTTGGAGATATTGAAACTCACACTCGATCATGCTTGGCTTGACCAAAACCCTATCTTTCTTCTGGTTTCAAATTTTCATTACCTAGCAAATAAGAAGCCGTCTGATCATATCGACGAGCTGATCTTGTTCTTACTAAGATAAATGCATGTTAAGGTTTGGAATACATTAGCTTCTTCTTGTATTGCTCGATTCGTCGAATATTTTGTAACGTAATCTTAATGTTTGGTGTGAACTGAGCTTGTTTAAAGAAAAATATTCTTTCAGTTTTCATTCTTATAAAGTTTGGATGAATGTGAAGTTTCAGTTATCGTTCTTGTGAAGCGTCAACTTCTTCAGAATTTATTAAAAGTTTCATTTCATTTATTGACATGGTTGATTGTTTTAGGATGTAGAATTGTAAAGTTAGAAATTATACTTTCTAGCATCATTGGTTAATCGCTTCACCGCCCACAATTTGATAGTTCAAACCTAAAATCGAACCCTCAATAATCAACGGGATCAAAATTGAAGAAAATTGTAGAATGTCAGAGTAGACATGTAGATGAGTGAGCTAACGTGCATTCAGACCAAGCAAAATAAATTTTACAATTTATCAAAACATCAACCGATTCTCCCGGAAGAGAACACACACACATACCAACATATTATTCACCGTATTCTAAGCTTTCATTTTCGTTCTATTTCTTTCGTTATCTAAACTTACAATTATCAAAACAGCAATAGAATCATAGAGAAACCTTCAATCGTTTATCAAAACTGAATTAATTAAACTTCTGCTCAGCAGTCCGTTAATTTTAATTAGAACTCTAATTCTAAAAATTAAAAATTTTGCATTTGAATAATCAAACGCACTTACAGATTACATTCCTTTTATTGGTTCTTGACACACTACATTTTAGGATTGATGTTACAATAATATCACTGCAAACATGAATCGCGATCGATATAGAAACCAAACTTGCACACAAATGTTCGACTGAATTCAGAAGCACTTAATTCAACATACAAAATTACCTCACATGCTTGCTCTCCTTCTGCTCTCGCATCGTCGGCTCCGTTTCTAAATGGTTAATGAATGAAGTCCTAAAAATAGAACAAAAAACGTTTACTAATCCAACATTTCAACATATGGTTTTGGCAGGTATAACATTTCAACATAAGCATGATATAGAAAGACAGAAATCCACATGTCACTTTGTTTTTTCAGAACCAACAAAAAGGGCAACTATAAGCTAACGGGTCAGTTCCATCCTTCAGCATGGCCAAGAATCTGACCCTAATAAATTTTTCTCACAATCAGCTAACGGGTCAGATTAATTCCTCGCACTGGGAAAACCTGACTAATCTGGTGAATCTCGACTTGCGACACAATCTACTTGATGGGACTATTCCGTCATCTCTGTTTTCTCTTCCCATGCTGCAAAATTTAGGGCTTTCTAACAATAACTTCTCTGGCCAGTTACCTGAATTTGGTAATTTTTCTTCCCTATACTTCCTTGATTTGAGTAGCAATAGTTTGGAAGGGCCTATACCCATGTCCATCTTTAATCTACGAGAGCTTAGAATACTCATTCTTTCTTCAAACAACTTCAGTGGGTCCTTTCCGCTTAATGATATTCAACAACTGAAAAATCTCTCAAGTCTTGATCTTTCATGCAATAGCTTGCTAATTAATTATGACAGTTCCAATTCCTCCTACTCCTTTCCGAAAATTTCCATATTGAAATTAGCTGCTGTAAAGTTGAGAACCTTTCCTGATTTCTTGAGAAATCAATCACATTTAAGCACCTTGGACCTATCACAAAACCAGATTCATGGTGAGATACCCAACTGGATTTGGAGGCTCAGTTATCTTGGTGAACCAAATCTTTCTTGCAACTCCTTAGTAACACTAGAAGGTCCTTTCCTCAATCTTACTTCTAATTTGTCTGTGCTTGACCTTCATTCCAACCAGCTTCAGGGACCAATTCCAATGCTTCCAAGATTGACCACTTATCTGGATTACTCAAGAAATAATTTCAGCTCAAGCATTCCGCCTGACATTGGTGATTTCCTTTGGTACACTGTGTTCTTCTCTCTTGCAAGCAATCACTTCCACGGGATCATTCCAGCATCAATGTGCGAGGGAACATATCTTCAGGTTCTTGATTTGTCCAATAATTCTCTAAGTGGTCCGATTCCCCAATGCTTGACTACCATAAGTGGCACTGGCAGTACTTAATCTGAGGAGAAACAGACTCGCTGGTTCTGTTCCTGATGGATTTCCTCAGCATTGTAGTTTAATAACTCTTGACCTCAGTGGAAATCAGATAGAAGGTCAATTTCCAAAATCTCTTGGCAATTGCAGAATGCTTGAGGTTTTAAACATTGGACACAATCAGATAAGAGATATATATCCTTGCTTGTTGAAGCAGATATCCTCCTTGCGTGTCCTTGTTCTGCGATCCAACCGTTTTTATGGACATATGGGATGTAACAAAACCAGTGGTACCTGGCCAAACCTTCAAATTATTGACATAGCTCGCAACAATTTTACCGGCGAAATACCAGGAAGTTTTTTGAAAACGTGACAAGCAATGATGGCTGACGAAGATGATGCTGAGTCAAAAATTAATCACCTTCGATTTCAAGTTCTACAGTTCAGCCAGCTATACTTTGAGGATGCTGTAACAGTTACCAATAAAGGTCTGGAAATGGAGTTGGTAAAGATTCTAACTGTTTTCACCTACATTGACATCTCATGCAACAACTTTAGTGGATCAATACCTGCGGAGGTGGGAGAACTCAAATCCCTCTATGGCCACAACTTGTCCAGCAATGCTCTCACAGGCACAATCCCACCATCATTGGGTAACCTAAGACAACTTGAGTCGTTAGACCTTTCAAACAACAGCTTGAGCGGGAAAATTCCAGTGGAGTTCGGGGGCCTTACTTTCCTTTCTTTCATAGATGTCTCATACAATCAACTGGTCGGGAAGATACCAATCAGTACCCAGATTTCAACATTTCCAGCGGAGTCCTTCGCAGGCAATAAAGGATTATGTGGGCCACCTTCACTTCTAAAATGCGGAGAAGATGGATCACCAAGGCTGTCACCAACATTAGATGGCAAACATTCTAATGCTGCGCACGGAATTGATTGGGATCTGATTGGTGCTGAAGTTGGATTTATTGTTGGCTTTGGGATTGCTACTGGATCACTTGTGTTTTGCAAGAGATGGAGTAAATGGTATTACAAAACTATGTATAAAATCCTTGTTAAGATATTCCCTCAGCTTGAAGATAGAATTGGTCCTCACCGAAGACATGTCCACATAAATCAAAGGTTCCGACGCTGAAATTAATGATCATGGGAACCAATGCAGCTGGACCTCAAGCTATGCCTGGGGAATTTGAGATCCAACAAATAAGAAGTTTGCTTTTTGGTTTTACCTTTTAAATTTGAGTATGTTCTAGTTATATTTGTAATAGTTTATTGTGTATCTTTATGCTTTGTTTTCAATAAACTTCCTCGTACCGTCGAGGTTCTTCAAGTTAGCATAATCTGATAAACCCAAAAGAGTGTACTTCATGTAATGTATTATTTGTTCGAATTGTGTAGTACGATGTCCAGACCAACTCCATCCATCATAATATTGACAAAGAAAATCTTGACTACTGAATTGTGATATGTTTTAACATCTTGCGATTCAATTTTAAACTCATCATATCCAGTACTACAACACCTAATGATTTATTTTTCACCACAATTTATAAGAGAGCAAACCAGCGCTTATTGTTTCAGGATTTCCTCACCAACTTTCAGGATTTATTCAATTTATAACAAAGCAAACTACGACAGTCACAATTCCACAATATCATAGTTACATACAATACATGAGTTTCTCGGAGAATATATTTCTCTTGCTACCCAGAAAATCAACATGAGCATACATAAACCATTCTGTTTTTCTTCCACCTATAACTGTATGTGTATATGATCGACTATATATCGCCTTAGTCAGTCAAAAACTAAAATAGGAGTAACATGTAGATTGCAGATATGCCTAGACTACTTCAAAGTGAATTAGAGTCAATCAAATCATAAACCTGAGTAATGCACTGAAAATTTCTGGTTTGGAATCTCTGACGCTCAGGGAATAAGCAAAATGCACGCAACAAAGCCTCCATTGTTAAACCTGAAATAACAACAGTATATCAAGTTTATTTTCTTTTCAGTGGAATCCTGGGTAAACATAATTCGTTCAAAAAGATCAGACGCAAATGCCAATATCCTACCGAGTTGTTATTTCATATTGTGAACCAGCACTGCAACAAAATATTTACATGTATACTGCATAGTATTTCTAAATGCTTACTAATTAACAGCATTAGCTATTATATTGCAGTGTAAACCTCCTTCTGAATGAATGAATCCGAGTGATATCTCCCATAAATGCGAAGATCTTGTTGGAATCAATGCTTTTCTCTAAAGCTTTAGCCCTTACCAAAGGCAAAATCTTCGATTAATGACTCAAGTCCACTAAAACAATTCTAGAATTTCCAAGCTTATTCCCAAATTCTATAACTTTCTCGACAATAATATCAGATGCCTTTGCAAAGTCAAATTGAAAATCTGCTGTTGAAATGGAAGGAAATGCCAGAGTGGATCGTTTAGAGAAGCATCACCGCCAACAGAGCCTACAACTAGCTCTTCACCTTCCCTTGACTCCTTACCATATTTTCAGAAAATGAACCTGTTCCTTTCAAAGAGGCTTCCTTTTCTTCAGTAATTTGAGAAGCATTAGAATCCACTACACTCTTCGAAGTTGATTCAGTATTGGCAGGACCATCTGTTTTCTTTAAGAACTTCATTATAGCTAGTTGAATTTTTGCGGGGTTCTTCTGACCAAAATAACCATTGGGAAGTGTATCTAACGGACCAAGTCCACTATATGCATCAACGGAAGATTGAACATCACTCTCACTCTGGCAACAAGTAATTCTAGCAAACCCTTCACTCAGCTTAGGCAATTATTTCTTCTGCAGCATTCTGTTCACAATCGCCGCAGCTGTCCCGCCTTGCACGTTTCCTTGGTCTGTTCGCTTCATATACTGCAATATACAAAGCTTGGCAGGAAGATCAAGCACCACAGCATGAACATCAACTTGGGAACTACCACCAAGCTTCACAAAATCATCCCATTGTTCTTTCTCTACATTACACCTATCTATAAACTCACTCTTCCCATCCTTCAACGCATTCATTGCACTCTCTATACACTGTCCTTTCGTTCCGGCTCCACCATTTTTGATAGCATCCTACAAAAACATAAAATATGAACATATAACAGCATAAAACAAGAACCCAAATGAATAGAAATCCGGAGTACCATACTACGTACTGAAAATAGCAATCTTGAGCCCACTGCGATATTTCATCGAACACACTGTGTGCACAGAGATATACCTGGCAAACGCGAACCCAAGGGCGAGTGGAGCGCATGACATGTTCGCAGAAGGTGGACTTGCCGCTTCCGGGCGCACCCACCAATATTACCACGACAGGATTTCCTTGTTTTTCTTCCCCCGTCAAAAGCGCGTACAGGTTTTATGATCACCGAAGGCGACGACAACCGAGAATGGTAAAACGCGGCGCTTTGGAGAAAGGGCGTACCTTTGGCTGTTTCGTTGATATCCATGTCCATATTTTGGAAGACTCCGCGAGGCACTTTTAAATTAACGGCGGAAAAGCAACGGTTTCTTCTTCCACTGGGCTGGAAGCCTGAAGCTTCTATTGCCGGTGTCTGGTGCTTGCTTAATGGGACACATGTCAAACATAGTCGACCAGAAAATTTACGAGACCCGATTCGATTTGAATTTTATTCATATATTAGCCTCTCCCCAAACGCTCATCTTTAACGAGAAACATTTTTTAATCACGGGTCTTACGTCCCTTTGAAGATGGGTTTGCTTGAATTATTTTTCTAATTGTTTAACACTGTTATTTTGTAAGAAATTTGTGAGGACCTTTCCTTATCATAATAGGCATCAAATTTTTCTTATCCTTTTCTTTTTCAATCGTCTTCCTGTGATAATTTTTTCTATAATTGTGTTAAGCCCTCCGTATTCCGGTAACCTACAACATGTTAAATCTATAGAAATTATAAACTTGATAATTACGTTCATAGCACAAAGGCCTATACATACAATCGTGTTTACTTGGTGTACAAGTGAGGATCTCTTCAAATTAGGAATACAATTAGAGCCAGATTATAATATTAATTGCTAAACCTTAAGAGAGACTATTTCCTTTGACAAGACTCCTTCTCTAACATCCTGACAAATTGGACGGTCGAGAGGCGACAAGTTTAGACCGCAGAATAAGAAACCGTGGTTTAGACTGAATGTGTGGGGTTATCCTTTTTCTTCACTAATCACAGTAAAATGAACAAAAGAAAATTTATGGCCTTCACTAAACAGCCGGTCAAGACTTCAAATTCTATAAGTCAATAAGTCAACCTAGCAATTAATATCGAAATTCTGTAGTATGACTTATCTCATCTAATGCGACACATTTTCCACTAGCTCCTGCGTGAAGTCACATTTACATGTTGGCCAGAAGAATTTAATGCACACCATAGAAAGAACGTACGTTCGAGTACGTGGAAATTTCAGAGGTGATGGTTGCTCCGCCAAGTCCTTGCCCATGGTCACGAGTCACCCGCTTTTAGTTGGGAAATTTGAAAAAGTAATCGAAATTTAGATCTCATATAGAATTAATGAATTATAGCCACTCTTTAAACTTCAAAGTCAAGCACAACTTTACCATGCCTATTAAAGTCGCCACAACCATTCTCAGTTTTTCACAACTTTATTTCCCTCAGCTTCTCTCTCTAAACCTCAAAAAATTAACTTCATCCAAAATGAAACCTCTCCTCCCACTCCCATATTTCTTCCTCCTGTTCTTCATTATCACTAATACTTGCTGTGTTAACATTGCATTTGCAGTTCACAGTTCACTGCCGGTGTGTCGAAGACTAGCAACTGTCATTGATCCATTTGAAGAAAAGCCTCACATTTCCTATTGAGTCATCTGAGTTTCTTGCTTCATCCAAGTTTATATCATGGAATTCAAGTACCGACTGCTGTTCTTGGGCTGGTGTTACTTGCAATTCCAACGGCAACGTTGTCGGTCTTGACATTAGAAGCCAATACATCTCCTGTGGCATTGACTACTCCAACACTCTTCCATCTTCAACATCTTCAAAGCCTCAACTTGGCTAATAATTCTTTTGTTCACGGCTCTCGCATTCCATCATCGATCGGACAGCTTACCAACTTGCGGTACCTAAACTTATCATCTAATTATGGTTATTCCGGTGAAATTCCCATTGAGATTTCAAGCTTGAGACAAGGTTGGTTGTCCTAGATATTTCTATATCTGAACATAATTGGGACACCAAACTTGAGAGCCCGAATTTAAGCAGGCCAATCAATATTTTGAAGGAAAATTTGTGGAAAAACAAGTTCATTTGAGCAACATCAACAACATGCAATTAACATTTAAAGGCGGAATCATGTTTATATGCACTCAAAAACAAAACTTAACCTATGAAATTCAAAGCCTAGTAGATAGGTGAACCAAGACTCAACTCAAAATAAAGTGAGTTGAGAAATCTTATACCTTTGTTGATTCCTCTTTGCATAAGCAAAGGCTAATCACCCAAGGAGAGGGCCTTCATTCCTTGCTTCTTAGCTCCATGGATTTCTTGAAGGATGATAGTAGAATGGATTCTCCAAGTTCCCAAGAAAGGGAACCTCTAAGTCTCCACACCAAGGTGAGCTTTTAGAAGAAATGAGTAACCTTGGAGGAGGATTAGATACCAGTTAATCCCCTCCAAGGGGGCCGGCCACTTAGAGAGAAAAGGGAGAGAAGTGTTCTCATCTTTTCTCCTAAAGAAAACCCTAAGGATAAAAAGGCTATAAAGTCATATTTATACCTACCTTCATTGGAGTGGCAAACTTGTAATAAGTCCAAAAACCACTCCATCCTCTATGTGGCCGGCCTCTTAGGGTCTTTGGGTTGTTTTGGGCCCTCTTGAATCTTTATTCATTAAGTTGTCATACAACTTAAGTCAATGGGCTTGACGTTCGAAGCCCATTGGGCCTTGAGGCCCAAAACTAACCCAAGATCTATAACGAACTTATTCGTTTGATTATTTAACATATTAATTAATCCTAGCCATAAATAATTAAACCATTTAATTATTCTTACTCATCTCCGTTGTTTCTTCAATCTCTACCTTACACGGTGTACGATCCATTAGGTTCCTTTTAGCAAGGCAGTGGGCGATTAGAACTCTTTTAAATCAATTATGAATTGAAACTTACTTTCAATTCTCCCTTTAGTGATTACTCACCTTTAGGGCTTCCACAAACCATGAGTGACACCTAGCAGTATGTCATGGCTACCCAAGCTAATCAGAAGAGGTGGAGAACCTATTCAGTTTAGGATTACAATGCAATACGGTCATTCTCTAATACAACACTCTTGACCACATTGTTTGGTTTGATAGTTTATTCATGTCTACTATCCAATGCAATTCATTTACTTATATGATTACTTTGAATGTGATTCGGAACGACTTTCCAAATCTCATTCATACTCTGGCCAGAGATTCGAAATCATATCATAGAGTATTTTCCCTCAAACAGTTTGAAGGTTAGAGATCCCTTGTTGCGCATTCACTTGCCTCCATGGCTAAGTGACTTAACCCCAACTATGCCGTGGACACTCTCTGATAGAGTGACATTGACATAGTCAAATATCAAGGACCTAACCATAAGACAACTATGATGCCTCAGGTCAAAGGACTACTTTGCATTATCCCAACCATGAGTTCTCATGTGACAAAAGTATGAGAACTCCTCGTTGATCGTGTTCAGTGGACTCATTCTCTATTGAGCACCTACATGCTTGTCTTGATGTCAATCACACCAATGACTCGAGACCAATCACTCTCCCTAAGAGAAGACATAGCACATACTGATCTTAACGGACTGTCAATGCCCAATTGGCAATCCTATAATCGGGAATGTTTAGGATATGTGTACGAAAGAGAATGGTCTCACGAATCTAACTTCTTTAGATCACATTCTCCTAATCACATATTCCTTGGACTTATCGTTTAAGCATATAACATTTATATGAGACAGCTTAAAACAATAACCTTTGCCCTTTATATTAAACTAGATTAGTTTAACATGTGAAATGTCCGCAAAGTATCATCATATGATTGGTTTTAGGGCACATTTCCAACATATTTCAACACAGGGGACTCAGTGGTGCCAAGCAATATCATCTTCACTCCCAGATCTGAGGGTGTTGAGCTTGTCTCGAAGCCAGCTCTCAGGTCCTTATTGTCAGACCCTCGGAAAACTTCAGTCTCTCTCGGTGATTCAACCGGATAGTAATGACATCTCCGGTCCAATTCCAGGATTCTTCTCCAAATTTGCAAACCTGACAATGTTGAACTTGAATAATAACAACATTGCTGCTACGGTTCCAAGATTCTTTGCCAATTTTTCAAAGTTGACTGCTTTGAGTCTTCGAAGTTGCACTCTGAATGGAACATTTCCCAAAGAGATCTTTCAAGTACTTACTTTACTGTATATTGACCTTTCGGATGATATAAAGCTTCATGGTTCCTTGCCAGAATTTCCTGAGAATGCATCTCTCCAATTTTTGGACCCGTCCTACACAAAATTTCTAGGGTTATTGCCTGACTCTATCGGCAACCTTAAAATGTTGTCCATTTTATTTCTTGACGAATGTTTCAGTGGATCAATCCCAAAGTCCGTCGCAAGCCTAACAAAATTGGTTTATTTGGACATGCCACCAAATATATTTAATGGTTCGATTGATTCTATTTACTGGGGAAACCTTGTTAATCTCCAACATTTGAGGTTGGGGTAGTCAATTTTACTCACGGGTAGTATCCCTTCGTCTATCTTTAGTCCTCCCTGGATGAGTGAGTTTGGAACTTTCCCAAAAGCGATTCTCTGGTCAACTTCATGAATTTTCTTATGTCTCTTCCAACTTAATTTTTTCTTGATTTGAGTTTCCACAATTTGGAAGGACCAATACCTGTGTCGATCTTTAATTTTCGAGGGCTTGCATTTCTATCTTTCTTCAAACAATTTCAGTTCCTTTCCTTTCAATGGTCATCCTCATCAGCTGTCTCTAAATCAATTTGAGTCCTTGGAATTGGCATTTAACAATTTGTGAAGAGTCCCAGATTTCTTGAGATATCAAACCAAGTTATATTCATTGAACCTTTCTGGTAACCAGATTCAAAAGGTACCCAGCTGGATTTGGAGTCTCCATTTTCTTCATGAGTTAAATCTTTCTTCCAACTCCTTGGTAACTCTAGAAGTTCCATTTAAATTTACACAAGATCTCGTTACCCTTGATCTTCGTTCTAACCAACTCAGGGGGTCCATCCCACTTTTGCATGGCGATTATCTGGATTACTCAAGCAATCATTTCACTTCTATACCAACTAACATTGGTGCTTCGTTCTTATCTATTTCGAGCAATGACTTGCATGGGCTCATTCCAGCATCAATATACAATGCAAGTAAATTGGTCCTTCTTGATTTGTCCAATAATTCTCTGAGTGGTATGATTCCCCAATGCTTGTCTGCAATGAGCAAACTCCAAGTGCTTAACTTGAGGAGAAACAATCTTACTGGAAGTATTTCTGATTTCGAATTTCCTGAAAATTGTAAGTTAGACTTTCTAGAGCTCAGTCAGAATCAGATAGATGGTCAATTTCCAAAGTCTCTAGCCAAATGCAGTAAATTACAAGTTGTAAACCTTGAAAACAACCAGATAACAGATACCTTCCCATGCTTGTTAAGGAACATCTCCACCTTGCATGTCCTTGCTCTGCGTTCCAACAAATTGTATGGACGCATTGGATGTCCAGACGAGACCTATGGAACGTGGCCAATGCTTCAGATCATAGACGTTGCTTACAACAATTTTCATGGTGAAATACTAGGAAGGTATTTGGAATCCTGGCTGGCAATGATAAATAACAAAGATGACGCCAAACGAACAAGATTTTCTCGTGAGATAATAACAGTCACCAGCAAAGGTTACGAAGTCAAACAGGTAGAGATTCTAGATGATGGCACACCAACAAGAGCCATCAGCAGCTCGACTGGTTATCAGGAGAGAATAACAGTCACCAACAAAGGTTTGGAAGTCGAATTGACTATCTTCACCACCATTGGCTTCTCTTGCAACAATTTGAGTGGACCAATACCTAAGGAAATAGGAGAACTCAAATCATTATATTCCCTCAACTTGTCGAGTAATGCTTTCATTGGGGAAGTCTCATCGTCATTTGGCAACATGCGACAACTCGAGTCCTTAGACTGTCACAAAATAAGCTGAGTGGAAAAATTCCACTGCAGTTGGCAAAGCTTACTTTCCTTTCATTCTTGAACGTCTCAAATAATCAATTGGTTGGCAGGATCCCAACCGGTTATCAGTTTTCAACATTTACAAGTGCCTCCTTTACAGGCAACAAAGGATTATCGGGGCCTCCTTTGACAGCAGATAGCAAAGTAGGATTGTCACCACTGCCAACATTGACTGGGAGTGTTCCGATTTCAGGAAATGAGATTGATTGGGATCTTATCAGTGTCGAAATTGGATTTGTATGTGGTTTTGGAGTTGCGGTCGGGTCATTTGTGTTGTGCAAGAGATGGAGTAAATGGTATTACAAAACAACGTATAAAATCCTTGTTAAGATATTCCCTCAGCTTGAAGATAGAATTGGTCCTCACCGAAGACATGTCCACATAAATAAAAGGCTGGGACGCTGAAATTAACGATCATGGGGACCAATTGAGCTGGACTTCAAGCTATGCCTAGGAATTTGAGATCCAACAAATAAGAAGTTTCCTTTTTGGTTTTACCTTTTAATTTATGTATGTTCTAGTTATATTGTAATAGTTTATTGTGTA
Organism: Crataegus laevigata; assembly: GCA_963580275.1. Taxonomy (NCBI): domain Eukaryota; kingdom Viridiplantae; phylum Streptophyta; class Magnoliopsida; order Rosales; family Rosaceae; genus Crataegus; species Crataegus laevigata. The sequence goes on along the minus strand of OY756952.1, from coordinate 7,598,779 downwards.
TCTTTATGCTTTGTTTTTAATAAATTTCCTCGTACCGTCGAGGTTCACGAAGTTAGCGTAATCTGATAAACCCAAAAGAGAGTACTACATGTTATTATGTATTTTTTGTTCAAATTGTGTAGTAACATGTCAAGACCTACTTCATCAACCGTAATATTCTGACAAAGAATATCTTGATTTCCGAATTGCTATATGTTTTTAACATTCTACCATTCAACTATTAACTTATCATATCTAGTATACAACACCTAATGTTTTTTTTTTAACCTCAATTTGTAACAGAGCAAACTCGCTCTTCTTGTTTGCGGATTTCCTCACCAAATTCTATGTCCGAGATTACACAAAAGGCAAAAGCCAACCCTCTCAGGTAACAAATGGAAATGAAAAGCTCAACTGCTTTTACAAAAATCAGCAAACTACGGTTCAATCAGAATTCTCTCTTTGATGCCTAAGCATAACGGAAAGTTAAGAAAACTTACATGGGCTTACAAGAGTTGAGTCACTTGCCCTATGGTCAACTGGTTTTAGGATGAACGTCATCTTCAATTTTAGGACAATCTCTAACTTCTATTGTTTAAGACTTTTAGTTGACAAAGGCGAATTATCGATCGTAATTTTACACTTGACTGCTGAAAGAGAAGATTAACAGTTAACTACTAAAGGATTTGAATTGGGCGTGTTCCTCTGTGAGAGACTTAATTGAAGGAAGTTACCGCGATAGATGAGTTTTTCGGAGAATATATTTCTCTTGCTATCTAGAATATCAGCATGAGCGTATACAAACCGTTCTGTTTTATTTCCACCTACAACGGTATTTGTATTTGATCGACAATATATCACCTTAATCAGTCAAAAACTAACATAGGAGCAACATGTAGATTGCAGAAATGCCTAGACTAGTTCGAAGTTAATCAAATCATAAACCTGAGTAATGCACTGAAAATTTCTGGTTTGAAATATCTGACGCTCAGGGAATAAGCGCTGACTCACTCAAGTGTGTTTATATGGAAGCTAATCTAAATTATTTGTTCAATTTATCCAGTTAGTAACATCACTTCAAGCGCTTTTGTAGAATGCACTAGTAGAATGCTGCTTCCAACCAAAAAATTAAAGAAAACTAACGAAAAGACTAAAAAAGACTTTAGTTTTAATGAAAAATGACAAATAAAGGTGTAGTGAATAGTATTAGGAAAAGATAAAAATGTGGTTTTTTTTTTGTTAAAAGTGAACAGTATCGGGAGTGTTTCGTTAAAACTCTCAAATATTAAACATGATTTCATTAATTACCCCACTTGTAGCTTTGTAAAAGAGAGACTTATGCCTCATTTGGAAGAAGCATCACTTCAAGTGATTTTTCAAAATTCACTTTTATTTTTATTAAAGATTGATTTTTAAAATATTTTCTCTAAAAATGCTTTTAATTGTTTTAAAAACACTTTCAAATAAGCTCTTAGACCATCTCCAATTTTGGGGCTAAAAGCCAAATATTTTAGTCCGAAAAATTTAGCTTTTAGCTCAGACACAGTTTTTCTGCTCCAACTGTTTGAAGCCTAAAATTTTAGCCCGGATTATTAAAGAATAGACTTAGGCTATTTTTTTTTTCTTAAATTAAATTTAAAAAAATGTAGATTATCGTAAATTAATTTCATGAACATTTTAATAATAAAAAAAAATTAATTCTGATAAATATTTTCACTCAGCTCAATGGAGCCCACACCGATTTCTGGGCTAAATTCTGGGGGGAATCTGGCATTGGTTTAGCATTTAGCATTTAGCTCGAATTTTCCCCTTGCATTGGAGTGAGTTTGGTGGGAAATTTTGGTGGGTAATTTGGCTTTTAGCCCACCATTGGAGATGGTCTTATATGGAACTGAAAGTATAACACATGTATTTGAACACTGGGTATACATTGTTTCGTGAATTTTTTAGCCCTTGTAGGGGCGAAATTTTACCCTCTCTTTTTCCACTCAATAGTCTGTCGACATTGAATAAGACAACCTACAACTTAAACCCCCCAAGGGATATGGAGAAAGACTTGGAAGTCAACAAGTCAAGCAAACCACAAAATTATGGAAGAGGATCCCTCCGGATTCATAATGTGAGAATCGTAGGGATCCTCACATCTTAGCCGTTCATCGTGTATTGTACGGTCAGTTTTCATCATGTACTATTTGTGTTTAATTTAAAATAATAAAAGTGAAGTAACTTCTGACCGCACGACACACGATGAACGACTGAGATATGGGGAACCCTAAGATCCTCACATAATGGATCCGAAGGGGATCCTTTTCGCAAAATTATACCCACTCTACATACATTACCATCACCACATTTTCCGTAGTATGGCTCCCTTAAGTTACCAAACGAATTTTCAATTTTCCAAAAAAAAAAATGAAAAATGAAAACAGGCTGATTATTAAACAATCTTTTGGAGCTTGAAAGTCGTTTTGTTTTTTTTTTTTTGTGTTGAAATTTTTTTGATAACCATTTCTTTTGCTCGTCAGCGTTTTCCTCTTTCACCTTACAAAAATCAAAATATATGTTTACAGTCTTTTGTGTGATATGATTTGAAGCGTGTTTTACCTATTCAGAATAATAATAGTTGTTGACTTATTGGTGATTGGAGGTCAATTTCCCTTTGACTTGATAAATGGTTGAATGAACCTATTATTAGCCTTTCTTTATTTTCGGTCATTTATCTAAGATTCTTCCTTGGGTTTCAAAAGTTATTTTAGTACAAAGTTAGTTTTTGCCAAATTATGTTATTAATTTATTTCTTTCTGTGGTGCAACAGATTTTACACCAATGTTTAGTGTAGTTGTAGATAGGCACTAACTCATTCAAGTATGTTTGTATGGAAGCTAATCTAAATTATTTGTTCAATTTATCTATTTAGTAACATCACTTCAAATGCTTTTGTAAAATACACTCGTAGATTGCCACTTTCGACCAAATAAATAAATATGATTTCATTAATAACCCCACTTGTAGTCTTGTAAAAGAGAGACTTAGGCTTTTTTGGAAGTACTTTTAAAATTATTGAAATTGTTTTAAGATCACAAAAACACCTGAAGTGCTTTGTGGAAGAAACATCACTTCAAGTGATTTTCTAAGATTCACTTTTGTTTTTACTAAAGATTGGTTCTAAAACATTTTCTTTAAAAACACATTTAATCGTTTTAAAAGCACTTTAAAATAAACTCTTAAGGCAAGTTTGGTATTGCTATGCTTTGAAAAAAAAAAAAAAAAAAAAAAAAAACTACTCCTGCTATGCTGTGAGAATAAACTCATTTTTGTTGCTTCACGTTTTCAACTTTTTTTTAAAAAACCAAAACTGTGAAAATAAGCTGTTTTTAAGTGTTTACCAAACACCTTTTTGAGCTCAGCTTTTTTTTTATACCCACTTTTTATAAAAGCACATCAGTACCAAACCAGTACTTATATGAAACTGGGAGTATAACTCATGTATATGAACGTGGAGTATACACCGTTTCATGACGTTTTAGCTCCTCTTTAGGGGCAAAATTTTACCCTCTCACTTTGAAGTCAACAAGTCAAGCAAACAACAAAATTATACCCGCCATACACACATTACCATTGTAACATCCCACATCGCCCAGGGGTGAGGATCTTGTAAGCCTTATATATATATTCTCATTTATACCTAGCACGAGGCCTTTTGGGAGCTCACTGGCTTTGGGTTCCATAAGAACTTCAAAGTTAAGCGAGTTTGGGCTAAAGCAATCCCAGGATGGGTGACCCCCTCAGAAGTTGCTCGTGAGTTCCCAGAAACAAAACCGTGAGGGCGTGGTCGGAGCCCAAAATAGACAATATCGTGCTACTGTGGAGTCGAGCCTAGGTTGTGGTGGGGGACCCAGGTCAGGATGTGACAATTCAGTATCAGGATGTAAGGCCCTTTAAGCTCGTAACCTAATTTCTTATAGTAATGACTAGTTCCTACTCCTGAAATATCAGCAATCTTTTTCGATCTATGCTCCTTGCTAGCGATCCATTCGGCCTCCACCATCAAAGGGCACCATAACCCTGTTTGAAACAATTACGGAATGGAGTTTGATGAGGTACAACCTGCACACAGGGAAAAACTCAAGTCATAAGACTCACAAATCAATATGCAAGTCAGTGAAACAAGAAGTTCCAGAACAATGAGATCCTGAGTTCATCTATTTATACTGAAGCGAAAATTACATATTCTACGCAATCTTACAATCATCATCTCCTCAAGAAATCATCTTTCATCAGCCCCACACATTTGCACATAGCAAGAATAGAATGATTTCATGTGAAGAAGCACTTTCTCACACAACTTCAAGATTCAATCGTACAGTGCTGCCCATTAAAGGTAGCGGACAGCACTAAACAAACTAAATGTTGCCCACTGAAGTTTATGTGGTGAGAGTTGGTGGTAATCTACCAAGGGCCATTTCATGGTCCAAACCCAGGCAATGTATTTCATGATGCCTAGAAAAGAAAGAATTATGTTGACTTAAAACATCAGCTCCTCCTAGACTAACTCTATTATGAATACTTTGAAAATTTTCAAACAGTCAGTTATATCAGTTACTCAGATGCTTCACTACAACCCTTGCATACCTAAACCAAAAGCAGTTATATTCATTCCCTTATGCTCGTAACAAGAGTACCTCATACTTCGATGTAAAGCCATTTCATTCTAAACTTGATATCCAAAATTACCAAAATGGCTTTTGTTCTTCCGAAATACCATCCAATTTCATATCCAGCTTTACTTGCTTCTAATAATTTTTGCTATAAAAGATTGCAATCAAGAAGGAATGCAAGCTCTAATTGACTTTAAATTACTACACACATAGCAAACATGAAATAGCAATCAGTCAGAGCTTGGTCATCACAGTAACTAAGCAAAACAAAATATCCTGAGGATAAAATCCTACTTGATACCAAGGTGCAACCATAGAAGTCTAAAATATTATTCCATTGATTTGACGTCTAAGACCCAACAGACGTAAAAAAGGAGGATCAAGGATGTGAAGTACCAAACCACCTCGATCACAGATCACAAGGAATTTCCTAGAAAATGCCACTGACAAGGGGTTTGGACACAAAACTAATGAGTCTGGTTCTAAAGAAACTCGATTTTGCAGTAACAACTAAGAGGGGAAGAATATTTTAGAAAGAAAAAAAAGCACAGAAGAACAAAACAAAGACTGGGAAAAGTCAGAAATTCAAATCACTTACTTGACCAGAAACTTATTCTGCAGGTCTGTTGTTGAGTGTCTTCGCAATGAACAGCATTAATCATGCTATGAATACACTTCCCTTACATTTATGCTGTTGTTATTCTAAAGAAACAAGATAAGGAAATAAAGTTGCCTTAAAGTGCATCTCTTGAACCAAACTCAATGAAAAAACTCATGAAAGAATTCGAGCACTTTCTTGCAATTAAAAAATCCATGTCCTTAACAGTCGACTCCCATTGTCCTATAAATATGTCTCACCATAGTCCTAGTAAATGAAATGAATGACTATAGAACCTATAATCCATAAACTGAAAAATCGCAGTCAAAAAGTGAAGGGGAAGAATGAAGACCTCTCTTTACACATGCCACAATACTAAGAAAACAGGCACATGTAATCTAACTCAAATTCTAAAAAGCTGACTTCAAACAGATGCAAGTTTCCTGGGTGCAAAGGTTTCCTGACATAACAAATCAAGCAAGGGGTAACAGCTCATTCAAACTCCGCTGCCAGCCTGCACCAGAGATTTGAAGTGATTTTGAGGAGCGCTTCCACTCATGAGCAACACAACTCAATGGAAACCCACATACTCTCGAGAGCCCCCTAAATTTTGAGGAGCACTTCCACTCATAAGCACCCATCAATATCTAAAATAACAAAACCAAAATAAAGCAAAATGTGCGGCCCACGCGCCGACTGTGGAATTGGGTATCAGACTCGGGTCGGGTATTAAGCTTGGGTTGCTGGGTTGGCTCTGGGCTAGGGTTAATGAGCCGGGTTAGTGGGTTGGGCCTAGTACTGAGTTAGGCCCGGGTTACTGAGTTGGGTTTGAGTTGCTGGGTTGAGTTTTGGGCTTTGGGTTTCCAGGTCAGGTCGACCGGGTTTCATTTCATTCGTGGGTTCGGCCGGAATCTGGGCAAGGTTTCTCGAGCTCCGTTAGAGATCATTTCTACATCATTTTCAATGATTCAAAAGCAAAATGAAGCTTGACAAGAGGGGAAGAGATTCGTACAGAAAAAAGGTCGAGAGGTGGCTGGAGTTGGCCGAAAAATTCCAGCAACCGAACGCCACCCAAGTTCTTAAAACTACCCTAATCTAACCTGTAATGATAAATGCTACAGAAATAAAATAAAAGCAAAATTCCTACAAGCCAACGCATGAAAGTCAACGCTCCCATCACTAGGGGTATTTTTCGTAATTTTACACTTAAATTTAAAACGAGTAATGCTATTCATACCATGTTTTTTTACCACATTTCTATATCACCTTAGGTGACATCTAATGTGGACAGCCACATTATTTGAAAAAATTGCAAAACCAAAGAAAAGGAAGGAGAAAGACTCCTCGTATATCACAATCATCATTTAATTAACTAGTTTTTCTTAATTATTAGTTTATTAAATACAACAACAACAACAAAGCCTTTTCCCACTAAGTGGGGTCGGCTATATGAATCCTAGAATGTCATTGTGCTCGGTCCTGTATCATGTCGTCCGTTAAATCTAAATACTCTAAGTCTTTTCTTAGAGTCTCTTCCAAAGTCTTCCTAGGTCTCCCTCTACCCCTTCGGCCCTGAACTTCTGTCCCGTAGTCGCATCTTCTAACCGGGGCGTTAGTAGGCCTTTGTTGCACATGTCCAAACCACCGTAACCGATTTTCTCTCATCTTTCCTTCAATTTCGGCTACTCCTACTTTACCTCGAATCTCCTCATTCCTAATCTTATCCCTTCTTGTGTGCCCACACATCCAACGAAGCATTCTCATCTCTGTTACACCCATTTTATGTACATGTTGGTGCTTCACCGCCCAACATTCCGTACCATACAACAACGCTGGCCTTATTGCCGTCCTATAAAACTTTCCCTTGACCTTTAGTGGCATACAACGATCACACAACACGCCAGATGCACTCTTCCACTTCATCCATCCAGCTTGTATTCTATGGTTAAGGTCTCCATCTAAATCTCCGTTCTTTTGCAGAATAGATCCTAGGTAATATTAGTTTATTAAATAATGAACTAAATTTAAAAATCTGATTAGTTCAAATGATGTAGTTGTCCACATCAAATACCACCTAAGATTGTATGAAAATGTGGTACAAAAAAGTGGTATGAATATCATTACTCATTTAAAACGGGTTGTTACATTTTTGAAGTTGAATTTTGATGATTTTTATTGGGTTTTGTGAAAGACTTGTAGTGATTTTGGTTTTTTCTAAATTTGGAATGTGGGTTTTTACTTGGATGTGGTAAATAATCACAAGAATTTACCATGTTTGGTTGTTTATTTTCTTGTTGAAATTCAATTTCAATGATTGTTATTGGGTTTTGATAGATTTGGTGAAAAAAAGTTCATAGTGAGTATGATTTTGCTTAATTTGATATGTGGGTTTCACTAAGCTGTGGTAAAAAATCTGGAAGTTCCACATGAATTTACCAAGTTTGGTTTTGTATTTGCCATTTATTTTAGTCATTTTTTGGGGTTTTGATGGATTTGTTGAAAAATTCATATTCATTTGATTTTGTTAAATTAATGTTTGCTTTGTTGCACCTTCTTGGTTCGTTTTTCAAAGTTTGCTGATTTTGGTATGTGGGTTTTTACTAGGTTGTGGTGAACAATCTGGAAGATGTGCATGAAATGATCGATACCACAATTTCAACTGCTTTGAAAGAAAGCAAGCCTGTTTATATCAGCATAAGCTGCAACTTGGCTGGAATTCCTCATCCTGCATTTAGCGGGGAGCCTGTTCCATTTTTTTTTATCTCCAAAGTACACATTTTTGGGTTTCTGATTCCATTTGGTTGAACTGTTCTGGAAATGTTTATAACCTTTTAGGTGTGAAATTTATATGTTTGTTTGTTTTGGTATGCAAATTGAGCAATCATTTGCGCTTAGAGGCTGCGGTGGAGGCGCCTGCAGAGTTCTTGAACAAAGCAGTGAAGCCGTTTATGGTTGGTGGGCCTAAACTCCGAGTTACACATGCCGGCTATGCCTTTGTTGAACTTTCTGATGCTAGTGGTTATGCTCTGGCTGTCATGCCATCTGCAAAGGGGCTTGTGCCAGAGCACCACCCCCATTTCATTGGAACATACTGGGGTGCTGTGAGCACTGCCTTTTGCACCGAGATTGTGGAGTCTGCAGATGCATACTTGTTTGCTGGACCGATTTTCAATTACTACCGCTCTGTTAGGTACTCTTTGCTTATCAAGAAAGAGAAGGCCATTGTGGTGCAGCCTGATTGCGTGACCATAGAAAATGGCCCTTGTTGAAGTTTTGGTTTCAACTATTTGTGTATTTCATCGTGAAAACAAGATTACACAATAAGAGACTCTTATAGAGAGCTTGAGGGAGACAAACAGTCCAACAGACTAAACCTAGAATCAGACCACTCTAAGAACCAAGGAATAAAGAGCTAACCTTAATCTAATCTTAATTACGTGTATCAAGGGAGATAAAATCCTAGATACATATTACAATGAATCAATCCCGGAAATTAAGGAGTAAAAAGAGGAACAAGAGGCAAAATGGCAGCTGCAACTCACACAAGTGATTGTGAGTTGAAGAGACAACTTGACTCTATAAGAAACCTCTATAATCTGCTATAATATGCTATACATACTGTCAATACTCCCCTTTAAGCTGGATCAAGATGGTTGATTGATCCAAGCTTGAACAATAACCGGTGAAACTGAGTAAAATCGAGCGCTTTCGTGAAGAGGTCTGCAAGTTGATCATGACTTCTAGTGTACACGGTTTCAATGACTTTGGATTGAACTTGGTTGCGGATGTAATGGCAGTCAACTTCAATGTGTTTAGTCCGTTCATGAAAGACAGGATTAAATGCAATATGCATGGCAGCCTGGTTGTCACAGAATAAGGATATGGGTTCCTTGCTGTTGAAACCAAGGTCAAGAAGGAGACTCTTCAACCAGATGAGTTCACAAGCTGTAGCTGTCATGGCCCGATATTCAGCTTCAGCATTGGACCGTGCAACCACGGTTTGTTTTTTACTTTTCCAAGTAACAAGGTTTCCACCAACAAAGGTACAAAAACCTGTGGTGGATTTTTTATAAAGGGAATTTCCAACCCAGTCAGCATCGGTATAGGCCATAATGTGATTAGACTCATTTTTCTGCATGAGTATGCCTCTGCCGATCGAACCCTTGAGGTATCGGAGTATTCGCTTGACAATTTCCCAATGAACCAATGTTGGAGAATGCATAAACTGACTGATAAGGCTTACGGGGTAAGCAATATCAGGCTTGGTGATCGTGAGATAGATGAGTTTCCCAACCATGCGTTAATACACACTAGGATCAGATAGGGGATCACCTGGAGCATCCAATTGAAATTTGCTAGCTAAGGGGGTGGCGAGCAGGTTTGCAGTTGACCATATGTGCTTCCTCGAGAAGGTCAAGAACATACTTTCGTTGGTTTAAGAATAAACCCTTGGAAGAGGTAGCCATCTCAATTCCCAGAAAATATTTCAAGGTTCCCAAATCTTTAATGGGAAACTGTTGGTGAAGTGACCTTTTAAGAGTCTCGATTTCATCCACGTTGTCCCCCGTGATGGTAAGGTCGTCAACATAGATAAGAACTATGAGCTTCCCTTGGGCACCACTTCGAACAAAGCGAGATGAGTCAGCATGACTTTTTTTGAATCCTTCCTCTTCAAGAATCGAGCTCAGTTTGGAGTACCAAACTCAAGGAAATTGTTTGAGTCCATATATAGCTTTATGAAGTTTGCAGACTTTGGTAGGTTCTTGTTCTTGAGGATGTCCTGAAGGGAGCTTCATGTACACTTCTTCTTCAAGCTCACCGTGTAGAAACACGTTTTTAACATCCATTTGAAACAAGGGCCAGTCGTGGTTAACGGCTACTGATAACAGAACCCTTACTGTGTTCATTTTGGAAATGGGGGCAAACGTCTCCTTGTAATCAAGACCGTAGGTTTGAGTAAAGCCCCGTGCAACCAACCGGGCCTTGTGTCTTTCAATGGTGCCATCAGAATTGAATTTGATCTTGTAGATCCATCTACTCCTTATGACTTTCTTACCTTTGGGAAGGTCTACCACACTCTAAGTGTGATTGGCATCCAGTGCTTTGAGCTCATCATGCATGGCTTCTCGCCACACAGGCGTACACACTGCTTCTTGAAAGTTTTTAGGCTCAATATTGTTGGTCAACTGATTAAGGAATGATGCATGAGATGCTAACAATTTGTGATAAGTAAGGGCTTCTGAAATGGGATGTCTTGCACTGTAAGTTATGTACTTTTGCAGTCGTAGAGGAGGGTGACGATCGCGAGTTGGATTCTTTCTTGGTGCTGCTACAGGTGGTGGTGTAGCAACAATTGGAGCTAGGGCTCGAGATGGATCGTCACTGACCGTCTCATCGACTGGGGGATCACCGATATGGTGGTATGGAGGGGTGTGTGTATGGATTTCAACAGGAGTGGGGAGTGGAAAGATATCCATTGGACTCTCCCTCTAAGAATTATTCTGGGAGTGTTTGTTGAAGAAAAGGACGAGTTCATCGAACCGCACATCCGTAGAGACAACCATCTTCCCAGTGTGTGGATTATAACATTTGTATCCCTTTTGAGAAGTCGAGTACCCCATAAACACACACTTGACAGCTCGAGGTTCTAGTTTATCACGATGATTTGCTTGGATGTGAACATAACAAATACATCCAAAAATCCTGAAATGAGTTAAATCGATAGTTCTTCCTTTGATGACTTCAAAAGGTGATTTGGAATTCAGGACTCGAGAGTAGGAAGTCTGTTAATGGTATAGGATGCAGTGAAAGGTGCTTGGGACCAGAATCTTTTTGGAACTTGCATCTGAAACATTAGAGACCTAGTTTTCTCCAATAAATCCCTATTCTTGCGCTCGGCAACACCATTTTGTTGAGGTGTACCCACACAACTAGTTTGATGCAAAATGCCATGACTGCTCAAGTAGTTGGACATATTATTGGAGGTATACTGGGTGCCATTATCTGACCTTAAGGTATGTATTTTTGAGGAAAATTGGTTGGTTATTAGACTATGGAAGTCTTGGAAAGCAGTAAAAAAATTCACTTTTGGACTTTAAGAGATATAACCAGGTAACCCTAGAGTAGTCATCTATGAATGTAACATAATACTTGTACCCATCAAATGACTCAACACGAGAAGGTCCCCAAATATCTGAGTGAACAACTTCGAAAGGTTTATTGGTTCTAGATTTAGAGGATACAAAAGGAAGCCTAGTGGCTTTTGACATTTGACAGATCTCACATTCATATGTGTTGATACTAAAATTTGGAAATAATTTAGACATCACAGGTTCGGATGGATGAGCAAGGCATTGGTGCCAAAGTTCTTGAAGAGGTAGTACATACCATTTAAGAAAAATCCCTCACCAATCTTCTTCTGGGTGACTTGATCCTGAAACACAACGGAGTAAGGAGAAAAAATAGCAAGACAGTCCAAAGTATGTGTGATTTTTCCTACGGACAGAACCTAAAATGGAAATGAGGGTACATATAGTGTCGTAGACTCTACATCACTCCCCATCAATTTAACTTTTCCTTTTCCTAGGATTGGTTCCCCTTTCCCATTTGCTACAGATACATAAGTAGGATTAGGTAATTTTTGAAACTCATGTAGATATGCGTGTTTGTTGGTAATATGGTCAGTGGCACCTGAGTCTACAATCCAAAAATCGTGTGTGAGATGAGCATTGAAAGCCGTGGAAAGTGCACAAATGATACCTGGGATTTTGTCGGATGTGGTGGTGTTTGAATCTGCCAAGAAACCAGCAAATTTTCCAAGCATTGTTGTGGGGTTTTCCATGATGACATTGTCACCCTCAGCAATACCACTCTTCTTCTAGAGAAAGGCGGCAAACTCATTGATCAGGGAGATAGGATTTGAGGTGAAGTTTGTCATCCCATCAAATTGACAGCTAGAGGAGTGGAAGGCTTTAGGCGCAGACCATTTCCCATCCCTGATCATTTTTCCTTCCTTGTTAAACTTGGGTTTTAACTCAGGATGTAAAATCCAGCATTTTCCCATATGTGCCCCTTGGTGTTGTAGTATGTGCATTTCCAGTCAGTCTTCTTCCCATTAAAAGTTCTTTCACTAGTGAAGTTGTGGTTACTAGTGAAAACTCTAGCTTCTGAGCTAGGCTTGGGCTCAACATGCATAACCTTCCTTCTAGTTTCCTCTCTTTGAACTGCATGACACACGTTGACAAACGATGGCAGCTCAGGAGTCATTAGTAAGTGGCTGCGCAGGTCTTTATACTCGGCTCCCAAACTTGCCAATAGTTGGAACACCTTATCTTCATCAGCCTTTTTCAAGAGTACAGCAGATTCAGTGGTGTGTGGACAGTAAAGATCAAGTTCATTCCACATATTTTTCATGCTTCCAAGATGTTGAATGAAGGTTTGATCACCTTGCTTAAGACCAGCGAGGTTTTTCTTCAGTTCAAACACACGGGCAGCATTGTTTTGACTGCCGTACATTTCCTTGACCGATTCCCATAAGCTGTGTTAAGAATCAGAGTAGCTGAAGATCACAACTTGGGCTCCATCAAGTTAAGTATCCAAGACATAACAAGCTGGTCATTTGAATGCCATGCATCGAAGGCAGTTGAGGAAGGCTCTGGAGGCTTGATGGTTCCATTGATGTACCCTAGTTTCGATCTTCTTCATAGGGCAAGCGATATAGCTCGTGACCACGGCAAGTAGTTGAATTCATTCAACAACACTGAGCACAGTCGTTGGTGTGGGTTGCTCTCACCGTGTATCATGTTGACTGGTGTTGGGGTTGAGGAACTTGTATCCTCAAAACTTAATGGGTTATCTTCTGCCATTACAACAGATGATGAACAGAAGAAGAAGAAGAACAGGCTAGACGTATAAACACCAGAGGTAGGACCCTATGGTTCCTGCTCTGATACCATGTTGAAGTTTTGGTTTCAACTATTTTTGTATTTCATCATGAAAACAAGATTACACAAGCAGATACTCTTATAGAGAGCTTGATGGAGGCAAACAGTCAAACGGACTAAACCTAGAATCAGACCACTTTAAGGACCAAGGAATAAACAGCTAACCCTAATCTAATCTTAATTACGTGTATCAAGGGAGATAAAATCCTAGATACATATTACAATGAATCAATCCCGGAAATTAAGGAGTAAAAATGAGGAACAAGAGGCAAAATGGTGGCTGCAACTCACACAAGTGATTGTGAGTTGAAGAGACAACTTGACTCTATAAGAAACCTCTATAATCTGCTATAATCTGCTATACATACTGTCAATAGCCCTTCATTTGGTTGTGTTCTTATGAAGGATTTCCTCAGAGCTCTTGCAAAGAAGCTCAGGCACAACAACACTACTCATGAGAACTATCGCAGAATCTTTGTTCCCGATGGACACCCTCTAAAGTCTGCACCGAAAGAACCTTTGAGGGTTAATGTTTTGTTCCACCACATCCAGAATATGTTGTCAAGTGAAACTGTTGTGATTGCTGAGACAGGGGACTCATGGTTTAACTGCCAGAAACTGAAATTGCCGGCTGGTTGCGGGTAAGCCAAGGAGAGAATGTGGATTTTCATGTTTCTTTCTATGTTATGTAGTTCATGATTTGATTGGGAAGTTGGAATTGGATTTGCAGGTATGAGTTCCAAATGCAATATGGATCAATTGGTTGGTCAGTTGGAGCAACTCTTGGGTATGCTCAGGCTGTTCTTGAGAAGCGTGTGATTGCCTTCATCGGTGACGGGAGTTTCCAGGTACATTTAATTTTCTCTAGCACTCTGTAAATTGTAAAGTACCTCTAACAACCTTATCAAATTTACTCAGTTAATTACTCAGATTTGTAGCATAACATTTCATCAATATCACGAATCATCGATCTTTTCAATGTTTTGTTCATATGTTTATGGTTTCATTGTTTCAATGCCTAATAGGTGACTGCTCAGGATGTGTCCACCATGATCCGAAATGGGCAAAAGACCATCATCTTCCTGATAAACAACGGCGGGTACACAATTGAGGTGGAGATCCATGACGGACCCTACAATGTGATCTAGGACTGGAACTACACTGAACTGGTTGATGCCATCCACAATGGGGAGGGCAAGTGCTGGACAACCAAGGTAATCACTTCGTTAATGCATTCGAATTGTCTCTGTAATCTATTCCTCCAACTAATCAACCAAAGGGTTTCCTGGATCGTAAAACTCCTTGTAACCGAATCTGTTAATTCTGCAGGTCCGTTGCGAAGAGGAGTTGATCGAAGCAATTGAGACCGCAACCGGGGCAAAGAAGGATAGCTTGTGCTTCATAGAGGTGATAGTCTACAAAGATGATACCAGCAAAGAGTTGCTCGAGTGGGGGTCTAGGGTTTCTACTGCCAACAGCCGCCCGCCCAACCTTCAGTAAAATTTTCCATGTCATTTCCTTTCATCTACGCAGCGTCGTTCCTTCTAGTTAAGAGTTTCTTATATATGTTTCATTTTAACACATTTCCCAAGAAAAACGATGTGTGTTTCGAGTTGGATTTTTCACTGGTTTTTTTGTACATTCCCCTTTGAATTACGAGTATCTTGTCTCATTTTAATTAGTTCATGTTATCTAAACGAGCATTCGACTCGAAACTAATTTGCGTATTACACATTAATGCAAAAACTCACATTTCAAGTCTGAGACTCTCAATGCGTATGTTCACGTGTCATTGTGTGAATTTTTTGCATTTACATGCACATAATTCTCATTGAGTGACGTGATACAATAATATCGTTAGATCTGTCAGGTGAAAAACGTTATGTAGTACCATGTTAGGGTGTGAATATCTAATTCAAAACTAACCGGGCATGAAAAATAATATTCTTGACAAATCCACGTGTTTAAACAATGTTATTGATTGTAACTAATCGTTTGTCTAGTATCCTGGCAAAAAAATCATTTGTCTAGTATTATCTTCCAGCATTGTTTGGCCAAAACAATTAACTTAAGAGTAATGTTATTCATACTATATTTTTGTACCACATCAGGTGATATTTGATGTGAACAGCTACATCATTTGAATTAATCAGATTTTTAAATTTAGTTCATTATTTAATAAACTAATAATTAAGAAAAACTAGTTAATTAAATGATGATTGTGACATATGAAGAGTTTTTATCCTTTATTTCCTTGGGTTTTGCAAAGTTTTCAAATGATGTGGCTATCCACATCAGATGCTACCTAAGTTGGTATAAAAATATGATATGAATATCATTACTATTAACCTAATAAATACGTTGGAACGTGTCGTTGTAGTAACTGGTATTAATTGTCAATTTTGCACCGATGGAGTGGTCTCAATCGCTGTCGTAGATTTTTTTTCAGTGTGTTATGAGATGGACAGGAGAGAACTATTTAGAACTGATTTATGAATTACAACAAAATGTACACCATTGGTTTTCCGTCGATTGGATTGTGTCAGTTTGTTACTGAACTTCCACCCTAATTTATATTTGATTCATGAAATTTAACCGTAGTTTAGATTTGATTCATGATCACATATTTAGATTTTGGATCTATGAGACTCACGTGGACTAGCAATTTGATGAAATGAGTTAACGTGCTCTGAATTACTATTTTTGTGGTTTCGAATTGAAGAAAGTTGAGATTTTAACATAAAATCAATTAGCAATTTGAGGAGTAATCTAACTTACGTATAAGTTCATGCATGGTCAATCATTCCATCAATGTGAAATTCATTCTCAACAAGCCCCTTCACATGAAGCAAATTTTCAAGCTTAGCACGTGGACAACACAAATCAAGTGACATGAAGCGTGTGTGGCTGTTAGGCTTCACCCACATGACAAACTTGCTCTGATACATATATAAAGTTGAGGTTCTGCCATAAAAACAATTGAAATGTTAGAAGTAGCCCGAACTTACTTATAAGCCCATACACAGTCTTTCCTTTCATTAATGTGAAATTCATTATCAACATAAATTGCTGTTTATTTGTGTTCTCGTTTCTTAGTTGCATGAGAAGAAAATCAAGGTGTAGGCAGTGAGAATCTTTACCAAATCCATTTCCGAACCTTTGCCGGTAACTGATAGCATATTCCAGGTCCTCCTCCATCAGCGGTGCGTGGATTTTCTTGGAAATTGACTGGATTTTCTTGGAAATTGACTGTCGATAGGGAATCATCTTTGTTAGCCATGCATCATTGTCCGCCATGTTGTCAAACAATTGCTCGAATAATCCAAATAGGCGGCACCTGGTAGGAAAAGTGGGATAGCCATGCGGCATCATTGTACTGGGGTGCTTTGATATTTGTTTGATACTCATTTGTAGTGTGCTTGTGAAGCAATTTTTCTGTGTAATCGGAGTACAGAATAGTATATTATGTGTCTTTATATAAGTGGTGAGATATTTATGTTTAAAAATTAACAATTTAAAAAATAAAATTTCTCACGACTTATATAATAACACGTGATGTACCATCTGTATTATGGACACAATGAAAACTTTCTAGTGCTTGTGAGACTCCACAATAAAGACCAATGATGTAGATATCTACACAAATAAATAAGTTAGGTGATTTTTACACTGCATGTAAACGCATATGTGCATTCCCCGTGAAGGATGCAAGTATCATCCTTGTTTTCGCATGCATCTTTCTTTCTAACCGTTGGGATTAAGATTCAACGATGATAAAGAGTCATGTGGACTAAAATCTTATATGAAATCTTGCTAATTAGTTCTCAATTTTACACGTGTCATATAACTGAAATATTTGTCGGTATACTACTAACCTCTGCGAGAACACAAATTTGTGAAGATTGAGAATCATGAAAAGCCATACCAAGGATCACAATGCAATACCGTTTAAGCCACCAAAAAGCATTTGTCTCTATACAACAAAATTTCGATGAGATGCGATTGATATTACACCTACGGATCAATGCTGACATTGCTTGCTGCGTGAACAAGACGACCATTTTGGAGCAGGGTGCTTGGAAAGGGGGCTCGACAGTTGGTAATGTGAGATTTCAGTCGCGGTATGTTGGGGTGAGCGCTTCTACATCGGTGGCATCGAAGCTCCATAGACAACAGGCTATCATCGATCTTTTAGCTTTGCTTTTCCATCACTGGTGACTTCCTCTACTGCATCCATGGAGTCTCGAAAGAAAGCAGTGTTGAAGGAGTTCCAAAATGGTTACCCGGACAATGCCCACAATGGTTACAAATATTCAAAAAAAGAAATTAAACTACAAATAATGAAAGAAATTAAACTACAAATATTCAAAAAAAAAGAAACAAATAGTCTAGCTTAAAAAAAGGCCCAAAATGGTTACCCGGACAATGCCCAATAGGAAAGAAAACCTAGCAAGCATAGCTGGAAAAAAATCAAAATTAATAAACATGAGCAAGTGTGGAGTCGAACCCGTGCCCAAGTAAATGACTGTACCGGCGGTTGACAACTCTGCCTTAATGGCACTACATATATATATCTGTGTGTGTGCGCGCGCGCACTCCTTCAAGGCCGGCCCTGGTTGGAATTGAGGTCGGGTCACTTGTGTTGTGCAAGAAGCGGAGTAAATGGTACTACATAGCTAAGTATAAAATCCTTGTTAAGATAATCTCTCATTTTGATGAAAGAATTGGTCCTCACCGAAAACTATTCACATAAATCAAAGGCCGAGACGTTGAAATTGTTATGAGGGGCAATGTAGCTGGCCTCCTTGCTCTGCCTGTGTATGGCAAGAAATAAGACATTTGCTTCTGCTGTCACATAAATATAAAGTACGAGATGTAGTGTGAGCTTGTTCTGTTACTTTTTGATATTTTAATGTTGCAAGTTTTTGATATATTAATTAAAATCGAGAAGATAATGCATGTGTTTGAACGTGGGGAACACACTCCCTTGCGTGAAGTTTTAGCCCCTCTTGTCAACATTGAAAAAACAACCCACAATTTAAACCCCCCAAGGAATATGGGGAAAGACTTTGAAGTCAACAAGTCAAGCAAACCTCAAATTTGGTATGTTTTTCTTAGCGTTTCTAAGAGCCATACATACACACGTCAATCCATTTGAGTCACTTCAGTTATTTAGAATCCATTTAATAATAATAATAATAGTTTTTTTTTAAATTAAAAGTAATTACTAAATAAGTTTTTAATTTTCAAAAATAAAAGATAAATGAAAAATAAAAGCGAAATGGTTATTAAACAGCCTATTGGAGCTTGGAAATTATTTTATTTTTTGTTTGTAGTTTTCACTTTTTTGTGCTTGAAATCAGGGAAAATGGGAGATTAAATGGTTATACATGTAGATGTTATGCAATTGGTTGTGTGGAATTGAAATTCAAATTACAACCACATCGCAATAAACCACAGTTCAATAAAATGGGGCATTGTATGAAAACTAAAATGTGGCCCTTTCACGCACGAGACTTTTTTTTGAGTGTTTAATTGAATTTTTTTTTTCTTCTATGGCATATTTATAGAAGTACAAAACTTAGTCTGAAAGTCAAATTTGTAACACAATATCTTCTAGGGTTGTGATTTTCACACACCCTTAACTATTTTTCCCACACATCTCTCTATTTTTTAATATTTAATTGATATCTTACTATTTAATCTTCCATATATACCTCTCCTACTTTTTGACTTTTGAAAGAGTCAAGGTATACATAGAAGGGTATATATGGAAGATTAAATAGTACAATACCAATTAAGTATTAAAAAATAAGAAGGGGTGTGAGAAAAGTAGTTAAGGGTGTGTGAAAATCACAACCCTATCTTCTATTGAATAATAGATAAGGAAAAATTTGAAGGAAGGTATATGTTAAAGAAATGAAGTTTTTAACCAAATATATATATATATATATATATACAATATTTTTAAAACAGAAAACCATTTGGGCATTTTTCAAATTTGTACTTAGTTAAGTTGTGCATATATAGTTTTTTTTTGGAATATATAAAACTGAAATATATATATATATATATATATATATATATATATATATATATTATCGAAGCTAATCTAAAGTATTTGTTCAATTTATCCAGTTAGTAACATCACTTTAAGCGATTTTGTAGAATGCCGCTTCCAACCAAAAAAATTAAACATGATTTCATTAATTACCCCACTTGTAGCCTTGTAAAAGAGAGACATAGGCTTCGTTTGTAAATGCTTTTAAAATTATTGAAAGCGCTTTTAGAGAATGTTATTGGGTCCTAAAAATACTTGAAGTGCTTTGTAGAAGAAGCATTACTTCAAGTGATTTTCCAAGATTTATTTATTTTTTTACTAAAGATTAGTTCTAAAAACATTTTTTTTCTTCTAAAAACGCTTTTAATCGTTTTAAATACAGTTTCAAACTAGCTCTTATATGAATCTAGGAGTATAACGCACATCTGAACGTGGGGTATACACCGTTTCGTGAAGTTTTAGCCCCTCTGTAGGGGCGAAATTTTACCCCCTCTTTTCCACTCAATAGTCTGTCAACATTGAATAAAACAACGTACAATTTAAACCCCACAAGGGATATGGGGAAAGACTTTGAAGTCAACAAGTCAAGCAAACCACAAAATTATACCCCCTATACATACATTACCATCACCAAGTTTTCTGTAGTATGGCTCGCTTAAGTTACCAAACGAATTTTCAATTTTTGAAAAAAAAATAAAAAATGAAAAATGAAAAATGAAAATAGAATGATTAATAAACGGCTGTTTGGAGCTTGAAAGTCGTTTTGTTTTTTTTTTCTTTTGTGTTGAAATTTGTTGATAATCATTTTTTTTGCTCATCATCATTTTTCTTTTTCGCCTTACAATAAACCAAAATATATATTTACGGTATTCTATGTGGCATGGTTTGAAGCGTTCTTTATCTATTCTGAATAATAATAGTCGTTGAATTATTGGTGATGGGAGGTCAGTTTCTTTTTTACTCAACAAATGGTGGGATGAGCCTATTATTAGCCATTCTTTATCTTCAATCATTCCATCTAAAGTTCTTCCTTGAGTTTCAAAAGTTATTGAAGCACAAAATTAGTTTTTGTCAGATTATTTTATTAATTTATTTCCTTCCGTGGTGCAACAGGATTTACACCAATGTTTAGTGTAGTTGTAGCTACGTACTGACTAATTCAAGTGTGTTTCTATGGAAGCTAATCAAAATTATTTGTTCAATTTATCCGTTTAGTAACATCACTTCAAGTGCTTTTTGTAGAATGCTCTCATAGAATGCCGATTTCGACCAAAAATTAAACATGATCTCCTTAATTTCCCCACTTGTAGTCTTGTAAAAGAGGACTTAGGCCTCATTTCGAAGTACTTTTAAAATTATTGAAAGCGTTTTTAGAAAAAAAAAGTTTTAGGGTTTCAAAAACAATTGAAGTGCTTTGTGGAAAAAGCATCACTTCAAGTGATTTTTCAAGATTCATTTTTATTTTTGCTAAAAATTAATTCCAAAACATTTTTTCTAAAAATACATTTACTCGTTTTAAAAACACTTTCAAATAAATTTTTATATAAAACTAGGAGTATAACGCATGTATTTGAACATGGAGTTTACACGGTTTAGTCAAGTTTCTCTCTTTTCACGTTCACACTGTTTCGTAAAGTTTCTCTCGTTCCACTCAATAGTCCGTCAACATTGAATAAGACAACCTACACTCCCTTGCGTGACGTTTTAGCCCCTCTCGTCAACATTGAAAAAACAACTTACAATTTAAACCCCCCAAGGAATATGCGGAAAGACTTTGAAGTCAACAAGTCAAGCAAACCTCAAATTTGGTACGTTTTTCTTAGCGTCTCTAAGAGCCATACATACACACGTCAATCCGTTTGGGTCACTTCAGTTATTTAGAATCCGTTTAATAATAATAATAATAATTTTTTTATTTTTTTAAAATTAAAAGTAATTACTAAATAAGTTTTTAATTTAAAAAAAAAAGATAAACGAAAAATAAAAGTGAAATGGTTATTAAATAGCCTATTGGAGCTTGGAAATTGTTTTATTTTTTGTTTGTAGTTTTCACTTTTTTGTACTTGAAATAAGGGAAAATGGGAGATTAAATGGTTATACATGTAGATGTTGTGCAATTGGTTGTGTGGAATTGAAATTCAAATTACAACCACATCACAACAAACCACCGTTCAATAAAATGGGGCACTATATGAAAACTAAAATGTGGCCCTTTCACGCACAAGACTTTTTTTTGTGTGTTTAATTGAATTTTTTTTTTCTTCTATGGCATATTTATAGAAGTACAAAACTTAGTCTGAAAGTCAAATTTGTAACACAATATCTTCTATTGAATAATAGATATAGAAAAATTTGAAGGAAGGTATATGTTAAAGAAATGAAGTTTTTAACCAAATATATATATATATATATATATATATGTGTGTGTGTGTGTGTGTGTGTGTGTGTGTGTGTGTGTGTGTAAAGATACAGTATTTTTAAAACAGAAAACCATTTGGGCATTTTTCAAATTTGTACTTAGTTAAGTTGTGCATATATAGTTTTTTTTGGAATATATAAAACTGAAATATATATATATATATATATTATATGGAAGCTAATCTAAAGTATTTGTTCAATTTATCCAATTAGTAACATCACTTTAAGCGCTTTTGTAGAATGCCGCTTCCAACCAAAAAAATTAAACATGATTTCATTAATTACCCCACTTGTAGCCTTGTAAAAGAGAGCCTTGTAAAAGAGAGACATAGGCTTCGTTTGTAAATGCTTTTAAAATTATTGAAAGCGCTTTTAGAGAATGTTATTAGGTCCTAATCCTAAAAATACTTGAAGTGCTTTGTAGAAGAAGCATTACTTCAAGTGATTTTCCAAGATTTACTTTTATTTTTACAAAAGATTAGTTCTAAAAACTTTTTTTTTTCTTCTAAAAACGCTTTTAATCGTTTTAAATACAGTTTCAAACTATCTCTTATATGAATCTAGGAGTATAACGCATATCTGAACGTGGGGTATACACCGTTTCGTGAAGTTTTAGCCCCTCTGTAGGGGCGAAATTTTACCCCCTCTTTTCCACTCAATAGTCTGTCAACATTGAATAAAACAACGTACAGTTTAAACCCCACAAGGGATATGGGGAAAGACTTTGAAGTCAACAAGTCAAGCAAACCACAAAATTATACCCCCTATACATACATTACCATCACCAAGTTTTCTGTAGTATGGCTCGCTTAAGTTACCAAACAAATTTTCAATTTTTGAAAAAAAAATAAAAAATGAAAAATGAAAAATGAAAATAGAATGATTAATAAACGGCTGTTTGGAGCTTGAAAGTCGTTTTGTTTTTTTTTTCTTTTGTGTTGAAATTTGTTGATAATCATTTCTTTTGCTCGTCATCATTTTTGTTTTTCGCCTTACAATAAACCAAAATATATATTTACGGTATTCTGTGTGGCATGGTTTGAAGCGTTCTTTACCTATTCTGAATAATAATAGTCGTTGAATTATTGGTGATGGGAGGTCAGCTTCTTTTTTACTCAACAAATGGTGGGATGAACCTATTATTAGCCATTCTTTATCTTCAATCATTCCATCTAAAGTTCTTCCTTGAGTTTCAAAAGTTATTGAAGCACCAAATTAGTTTTTGTCAAATTATTTTATTAATTTATTTCCTTCCGTGGTGCAACAGGATTTACACCAATATTTAGTGTAGTTGTAGCTAGGTACTGACTGATTCAAGTGTGTTTCTATGGAAGCTAATCAAAATTATTTGTTCAATTTATCCGGTTAGTAACATCACTTCAAGTGCTTTTTGTAGAATGTTCTCATAGAATGCCGATTTCGACCAAAAAATTAAACATGATTTCCTTAATTTCCCCACTTGTAGTCTTGTAAAAGAGAGACTTATGCCTCATTTCGAAGTACTTTTAAAATTATTGAAAGCGCTTTTAGAAAAAAAAAAATGTTTTAGGGTCTCAAAAACAATTGAAGTGCTTTGTGAAAAAAGCATCACTTCAAGTGATTTTTCAAGATTCACTTTTATTTTTGCTATAAATTAATTCCAAAACATTTTTTCTAAAAATACATTTTAATTGTTTTAAAAACAATTTCAAATAAATTTTTATATAAAACTAGGAGTATAACGCATGTATCTGAACTTGGAGTTTACACAGTTTAGTCAAGTTTCTCTCTTTTCACGTTCACACTGTTTCGTGAATTTTCTCTCTTTCCACTTAATAGTCCGTCAACATTGAATAAGACAACCTACACTTTGAAGTCAACACGTAAAGCAAACCATAAAATTACACCCGCTATACATACATTACCATCTTTTTTATTTATTTTTAAACTGAAAATAGTTACTAAATAAAATTTTAATTTTTGAAAAAAATGGAAAATAAAAAATAAAACAAAATGATTATTAAACGACATCTTGGAACTTGAAAGTCGTTTTGTTTTTTTGTGTTGAAATTCGTTTGGTAATTATTTTTTTGCTCGTTAGTGTTTTCCTCTTTTGCCTTTTAAAAACCAGAATATCTATTTACGATCTTCTGTGTGGCATGATTTGAAGCGTGTTTTGCATATTTTGAATAATAATAGTCATTGAGTTATTGATGATAAGAGGTCAGAGTACTTTTCGTATAGGAAAGCAACACAATCAGACTTGAATGCTATGTTGTCTTATAAAAATATCTAGAAATCAATTAAACTTTATCAGAAGTCATGAATTGAGACAATCAAGACTTCAAAATCAACGTCAACCCATAAAACCAAGAGAAATTTTTTAAAATGTTATATGAACTTATAAACCTTCTTCAATTTGTTATCTATTAACTAAAATTTCAACCGATTTGTTATACCAACTTTCTGAATCATTAATTTCTCATCTAACTCTAACTTCGTTAAGTTTTTCATTCAAAATAACTCATGTGCAAGGCACTCATAACTTATGGTCAGGAGCAAGGTATTAAATATCCATAATATCCCGATATTTTCATCGAAATTTCCGTGTTTTTTGACTACCAAGGCACTCAATGCACCTTTGTTGGCTCCGCTAATGAAAACAAGTCATTGCAAAGTACGTGATTTATTTTAGATAGAAAACTTAATAGAGTTGGTATGACAAATTGCTTAAATATTAATTCATATGATAAATTAAAAAAAAGTGTAAAAATTCCTATAACATTTCAAAAAAATTTCCTAATCTAACAATTCTACAGTGTCATATATAAAATTATAAATCCAAGTTTATTAATTAGTATCTTTCATGCGACAAATTTCCACTTTCCACATTGCCTAAAGTAGTACTACAATTACTCTTAAGCAATAATATTGTCGTTTTTTTTTTGTGTTGAAATTTGTTTGGTAATTATTTTTTTGCTCGTCAGTGTTTTCCTCTTTTGCCTTTTAAAAACCAAAATATCTATTTACGATCTTCTGTAAGGCATGGTTTGAAGCGTGTTTTGCATATTTTGAATAATAATAGTCGTTGAATTATTGATGATAAGAGAGGTCAGAGTACTTTTTGTATGTGTATAGCTTACATTTTAATTTTTTTTTTGTCAATTGATGCGTGAGAACTATAATTTGGACTATGAATAACTTTATAAAATATAGGACAATTGTTTTACACATTCCGATAAACAAAGTGCATAAACACACGTTCACAGTTCAACTTCATCATGGTTTCAGCTGAGCTTAGATAGTCATTTCTGTTTGTATTGCCTTAGTGAGTCAATAGCCACTGGAAAATGAAGATAGGAAAGCAACACAATTAGACTTGAACGCTATGTTGTCTTATAAAAATATCTAGAAATCAATTAAACTTTATCAGAAGTCATGAATTGAGACAATCAAGACTTCAAAATCAACGTCAACCCATAAAACTAAGAGAAATTTTTTGAAATGTTATATGAACTTATAAACCTTCTTCAATTTGTTATATATCAACTAAAATTTCAACCTATTTGTTATACCAACTTTCTAAATCATTAATTTCTCATCTAACTCTAACTTCGTTAAATTTTTCATTCAAAATAAATGATCAAGGCACTCATAACTTATGGTCAGGAGTAATATTTCAGACATTTCAACGAGTGTCGCCCTCATCTCTGCCCCTTGCATTTAATAACCACAAAAGGCATCAACATGCCTTTCATTCGTCTCTGCTTTTTAGGCACCGAAAGGCAAAGGCATTTTACATTTCCCTTTTTATTTTTTATTTTTTAAAGTCTGCTTTTCTTTTTGCTGTGCAGCGAAAATAACATTCCCTTTCATTTGAACTACATTATTATGAGTTCATTATAATGTTAAATTCACAATTTTTTTAGTATAGATAATATTAATTGTTTAAAAACAAAAAACTCATAAGAGTATATTTCCAAATTTATTGGGGTCAAGGGATCTCAATGCACCTTTATTGGCTCCGCTAATGAAAACAAGGCATTGCAAAGTACGTGATTTATTTTAAATAAAAAACATAATAGAGTTGGTATGACAAATCGCTTAAATATTAATTCATATGATAAATTAAAAAAAAGAGTAAAAATTCCTATAACATTTCAAAAAAATTTCCTAATCTAACAATTCCACAGTGTCATATATAAAATTATAAATCCAAGTTTATTAATTAGTATCTTTCATGCGACAAATTTCCACTTGCCACATTGCCTAAAGTAGTACTACAATTACTCTTAAGCAATAATATTTCGTTATTGAAAAAACAACCCACAATTTAAGCCCCGCAAGGAATATTGGGAAAGACTTTGAAGTTAACAAGGCAGGCAAACCATAGATTTGGTAGAAACCATCACCACATTTTTCTTAGCGTCTCTAAAGCCATACATACACACGTCAATCTGTTTGAGTCGCTTCGGTTATTTAGAATCCATCTAATAATAATAATTATTATTATTTTTTTAAAATTAAAATTATTTTCTAAATAAGTTTTAAAATTTCTTTTAAAAAATGATAAACGAAAAATAAAAATAAAAAATTATTAAACAACCTACTAGAGCTTGGAAATTATTTTATTTTTTGTTTGTAGTTTTCACTATTTTGTACTTGAGATAAGGGAAAATGGGAGATGAAATGGTTATACATGTAGATGTTGTGCAATTGGCTGTGCGGAACTAAAATTCAAATTACAACCGCATCACATCAAATCACAGTTCAATAAAATGGGGCACTATGTGAAAATTAAAATGTAGTCCTTTCACGCACAAGACTTTTTTTGTTTGTGTTTAAAAGATTTTTTTCTTTCTTCTATGGCATATTTATAAGTAAGTCAACTTTGTAACACAATATCTTCTATTGAATAATAGATATAGAAGAATTTAAAGGAAGGTATATGTTAAAGAAATGAAGTTTTTAAGCAAGAATAAAATATATAAAAAGATGCAGTATTTTTAAAACAGAAAAACATTTAGGTATTTTTCAAATTTGTACTTAGTTAAGTTATGCATGTACAGTTTTGGAATATATAAAACTGAAATATGTATATAAAATAAATAATTAAAAGTTCCGTTCCCTTGGAGGTGGAGGCTCTGTGCAGCTGTTCCTTGGGGACCCCCACAGCCGACACTGACTAAGACCAAATTGGTCTTTGGCTCACACGCCATTACACATTCTATAATTACAAAGAAGAATAACTAGGGACCTGCCTAAGCTGTTCCTTCCTTACATTTGGTGTCACATATCAGCAACAACTTCCGATGAAAACTCCTCTGCTTTCATGGCTTTTCTTGCTCCGCATTTGCTATGTTTCGCTCACCTTCCATACATTTGTGGTCTCTAGCCATTGTCCCGGCGATCAGCAATCTTTGTTGCTACAATTGAAGAACACCCTCACATTTGACCCTGCAACATCTCAAAAGCTTGTGAACTGGAACAATGGCTCGGATTACTGCTCTTGGGAAGGAGTGTCCTGCAAAGAGGGTTGTGTTTCGAATCTGGACTTGAGCAGCGAGACGATTACTGGTGGACTTGATCATTCCAGTTCTCTTTTCGGTCTGAAGTCAATCGAGAACCTGAATTTGGCTTACAACTTCTTCAACTACACTCGGATTCCTTCCGAGTTCAAGCAGCTACCAGGTTTGAGGAATCTGAACTTGTCGAATGCTGGCTTTGCGGGGCAGGTTCCGATTGAGATTTCTCACTTGACGAGGTTGGTTACTCTTGATTTGTCTACCGCTGATTTCATGTCTACCTTTGATTTCGACGGAACTCCTTCGTTGAATCTCGAGAATCCGAAATTGAATGTGCTGCTTGCGAACTTTTCTGAGCTTGTTGAACTTTATCTTGATGGTGTGAATATATCAGCACAGGGGACCGAGTGGTGCCAAGCGATATCATCTTCATTGCCAAAATTGAGGGTGTTGAGCTTGTCCACTTGTAATCTTTCAGGCCCTATTGATAGTTCACTACTGAAGCTTCAATCGCTCTCGGTTATTCGTTTAGATTACAATTATTTCTCTGTTCAAGTTCCAGAGTTCTTCTCAAAGTTCCCAAATTTGACTTCCTTGCACCTAGGCGGTTCTGGCTTATATGGTACATTCCCAGAGAAGATCTTCCAGGTACCTACACTACAGACTATAGATTTATCAGGCAATGAACAGCTTCAGGGTTCCTTACCAGAATTTCCAAAGAATGCATCTCTTCGGTCCTTGGTTCTAAGCGGGGCTAACTTTTCAGGGTTACTACCGAACTCTATTGGCAACCTCAAAATGTTGTCCAACATAGATATTCGGCGGTGCAATTTCACTGGATCAATCCCAAGTTCAATAGAAGACCTTCATCAATTGGTTTATTTTGACTTGTCATCAAACAAGTTCAATGGTTCAATTCCATCCTTCAGTATGGCAAAGAATCTAACCTTGATAGATCTTTCTTACAATCTACTTGATGGGACTATTCCGTCATCTCTGTTTTCTCTTCCCATGCTGCAAGAGTTAGACCTCTCTAACAATCACTTCTCTGGCCAGTTACCTGAATTTGGTAATTTTTCTTCCCTAGACATCCTTGATTTGAGTAGCAATAGTTTGGAAGGGCCTATACCCATGTCCATCTTTAATCTACGAGCGCTTAGTTTTCTCTCACTTTCTTCAAACAACTTCAGTGGGTGGTTTCCGCTTAATGATATTCAGCAACTGAAAAATCTGGATTACTCAAGAAATAATTTCAGCTCAAGCATACCGGCAGACATTGGTGATTTCCTTATGCACACTGAGTTCTTCTCTCTTGCAAGTAATCACATCCACGGGATCATTCCAGAATCAGTATGCAAGGCGACATCTCTTCAAGTTCTTGATCTGTCCAATAATTCCTTAAGTGGCATGATTCCCCAGTGCTTGACTGCAAGGAACAGATCTCTTGCAGTACTTAATTTAAGGAGAAACAAACTTTCTGGCACTCTTCCTGATAATTTTCCTGAGTACTGTATGCTACAAAGTCTAGACCTCAATGGCAATGTGATTGGTGGTCAGTTCCCAAAATCTCTAGCCAACTGCACAATGTTAGAGGTGTTAAACCTGGGAAACAATCAGATAACAGATGTCTTTCCATGCTCATTGATGAACACATCCAGCTTGCGTGTGCTTGTCTTGCGTTTCAACAAATTTTATGATCGCGTTGAATGCCTCGAGACTAATAGTGCCTGGCCAAAGCTTCAAATTATTGACATAGCTCGCAACAACTTTACTGGCGAAATACCAATAAGTTTTTTTAAAACGTGGCAAGCAATGATGGCTGACGAAGATGGTGCCGTGTCAAAGATTAATCAGCAAAGATCTAGAGATGGAATTGGTAAAGATCTTAACAGTCTTCACCTCAATTGACATCTCCTGCAACAATTTTAATGGATCAATACCTGAGGAAGTGGGAAAGCTCAAATCACTTCATGGCCTAAACTTGTCCAGTAATGCTCTCACAGGCGCAATCCCATCATCACTAGGTAATCTACAACAGCTTGAGTCCTTAGACCTTTCGGACAACAAATTGAGCGGAACGATTCCATCACAACTTTCCAAACTTAATTTCCTCGCATTCCTAGATCTGTCGAGCAATCAACTTGTCGGGAAGATTCCAACCGGCACTCAGATTCAGTCTTTTCCAGCAGATTCTTTCGCAGGCAATAAAGGATTATATGGGCCACCGTTAGATGACGGACCACCAAGTTTGCCACCAACATCAGAAGGCAAACATTCTAATTCTGCGCACGGAATTGATTGGGATCTGATTGCCGCTGAAGTTAGATTTATTGTTGGCTTTGGAGTTGCGGTCGGGTCACTTGTGTTGTGCAAGAGATGGAGTAAATGGTATTACAAAACAATGTATAAAATCCTTGTTAAGATATTCCCTCAGCTTGAAGATAGAATTGGTCCTCACCGAAGACATGTCCACATAAATCAGAGGTTCGGACGCTGAAGTTAATGATCATGGGGAACAATGCAGCTGGACCTCAAGCTATGCCTGGGGAATTTGAGATCCAACAAATAAGAAGTTTGCTTTTTGGTTTTACCTTTTAAATTTGTGTATGTTCTAGTTATATTTGTAATAATTTATTGTGTATCTTTATGCTTTGTTTTCAATAAACTTCCTCGTACCGTCGAGGTTCTTGAAGTTAGCGTAATTTGATAAACCCAAAAGAGTGTACTAAATGTAATGTATTATTTATTCGAATTGTGTAGTACGATGTCCAAACCAACTCCACCCAAAAGAGTGTGCTACAGAGAAAATCTTGACTTCTGAATTGCGATATGTTTTAACATCTTGCCATTTAATTTTAAACTCATCATATCCAATTTATTTTTCACCTCAATTTATAAGAGAGCAAACCAACGCTTTTTGTTTCAGAATTTCCTCACCAACTTTTATGTATGAGATTGCATCAAAAGGCAAAAGCCAACCCTCTCAGGTAACAAGAAGAAATGAAAAACTCAACCGCTTTAACAAAATCGGCAAACTACGGTTCAATCAGTATTCTCCCTTTCATGCCGCAGCACAATGAAATACTCATCTGCTTTTACCTGGTTTTAGGATGAACCTCAACTTCAATTATAGGACAAAAACTTCTATCGTTTAAGACTTTATGTTGACAAATGCGAAGTATCGATCGCGATGATTAGGTCTTCCATATTAACACTTAACTACTAAAAGAGAGGATTAACACTTAATAGGATTTGAATTGGGCGTGTTCAGCTACCCAGATAAATCCTCCACAGAGTAGACTACGACAGTCACAATTCCACGATACCATAGTTACATACAATACATGAGTTTTTCGGAGAACATATTTCTCTTGCTACCCAGAAAATCAACATGAGCATACACAAACCATTCTGTTTTTCTTCCACCTATAACGGTATGTATGTATGATCGACTATATATGGCCTTCGTCAGGCAAAAACTAAAATAGGAGTAACATGTAGATTGCAGATATGCCTAGACTACTTCAAAGTGAATTAGAGTCAATCAAATCATAAACCTGAGTAATGCACTGATAATTTCTGGTTTGGAATCTCTGACGCTCAGGGAATAAGCAAAATGCATGCAACAAAGCCTCCATTGTTAACCTGAAATAACAACAGTATATCAAGTTTAATTTTCTTTTCATTGGAATCCTGGGTAAACATAATTCTTTCAAAAAGATCGGACGCAAATGACAATATCTTACAGATTTGTAATTTCATATTGTGAACTAGCACCGCAACAAAACATTTACATGTATATTGCATAGTATTTCTAAATGCTTACCAACTGGTAGCATTAGCTATTATATTGCAGTGTAAACCTCCTTCTGAATGAATGAAGCCGAGTGATATCTCCCACAAATATGAAGAACTTGTTGGAATCAATGTTTTTCTCTGAAGCTTTGGCCCTTACCAAAGACAAAATCTTCGATTAATGACTCAAGTCCACTAAAACAAGTCTAGTATTTCCAAATTCTATAACTTTCTCAACAATAATATCAGATGCCTCTGCAAGGTCAAATTAAAAATCTGCTGTTGAAATGGAAGGAAATGCCAGAGTGGAAGCATCGTTTAGAGAACCATCACCGCTTTTGATTCCTTACCAGATATTTCAGAAAGTAAACCGGTTCCTTTCAAAGTGGTTTCCTTTTCTTCAGTAATTTGAGAAGCATTAGAATCCGGTACACTCTTCGAAGTTGATTCAGTATTGGCAGGACCATCTGTTTTCTTTAAGAACTTCATTATACCTAGTTGAATTTTTGCACCGTGGTTCTTCTGACCAAAATAACCATCGGGAGATGTATCTAACAGACCAAGTCCACTATATGCATCAACGGATTGAACATCACTCTCACTCTGGCAACAAGTAGTTCTAGAAAACCCTTCACTCAGTTCTTTCTTCTGCAGCACTCTATTCACAATCGCAGCCGCTTTCCCGCCTTGCACGTTTCCTTCATGGCCCGTTCGCTTCACATTCCGCAATATACAAAGCTTGGCAGGAAGATCAAGCACCACAGCATGAACATCAATTGGGAAATACCACCAAGCTTCACAAAATCATCCCTTTGTTCTTCCTCTGCATTACACCTATCTATAAACACACTCTTCCCATCCTTCAACGCATTCATCCCTTTCGTTCCGGCATTACCATTTTTGATAGTATCCTACAAAAACATAAAATATGAACATATAACACCATAAAACAAGAACCCAAATGAATAGAAATCCGGAGTACCATACTACGTACTGAAAATAGCAATCTTGAGCCCACTGCGACATTTCATCGAACACAGTGTGTGCACAGAGATATACCTGGCAAACGCTAACCCAAGGGCCAGTGGAGCGCATGACATGTTCGCAGAAGGTAGACTTGCCGCTTCCAGGCGCACCCACCAATTTTACTACGACAGGCTTTCCTTGTTTTTCTTCCTCCGTCAAAAGCGCATACAGAATCACCGAAGGCGACGACGACCGAGAATGGTAAAACGCGGCGTCTTGGAGAATGGGCGTACCATTGGCTGTTTCGATTTGGATTTTTTAATATGAGAAACATTTTTTAATGAGAAACATTTTTCAATATTAGCCCCGCATGCGCTCATGCGTATACGAGAAACATTTTTTAATATGAAAAGTACAAAAAGTAAAAAAAAAAACTTTAGTTTTCATAAAAAATGAAAAATAAAAATATAATGAATAGTACCATAAAAAGATAAAATGTAGTTCTTCGTTAAAATTGAACAGTACTGGAGTGTTTCGTTAAAACCCACTTTTTATCACAGACCTTACGCGCCCTTTAAAGATGGGTTTGCTTTAATTATTTTTCTAATTGTTTAACATTGTTATTTGGTGAGAAATTTGTGAGGACCTTTCCTTATCATATTAGGCATCTAAATTTTCGACCTTTCCTTATCATATTAGGCATCTAAATTTTCTTATCCTTTTCTTTTTCAATCGTCTTCCTGTGATAATTTTTTCTATAATTGTGTTAAGCACTCCGTATTCCGGTAGCCTACAACATGTTAAATCTATAGAAATTATAAACTTGATAATTACGTTCATAGCACAAAGGTCTATACATACAATCGTGTTTACTTGGTGTACAAGTAAGGATCTCTTCAAATTACGAATATAATCAGAACCAGATTACAATATTAATTGCTAAACCTTAAGAGAGACAGATTTCCTTGTACAAGGCTCCTTCTCTAACATCCCGGCAAACTAGATGGTCAAGAGGCGACAAGTTTGACCGTAGAAGAAGAAACCATGGTTTAGATAGACCTTTTGTCAAGAGATTTGCAAGTTGATCCAAGGATGGGATGAAATGAACTTTGTGAGTACCAAGCTTAACATGTTCATAAACAAATTGATAATCTAACTCAATATGCTTTGTGCAAACATGAAACACCCGGTTGGCTGCGATATACCTAGTATTGAGATTATCACCAAAGTTCATGAAGTAAGTAGGACACCCAAAGAGATTCGGTACAGGTGTGAGCAAGAGCACAATACTCAGACTCCACACTACAATGAGAAACAGTAGGACGTTTTGTAGAACTCCATGATATGAGATTCGGACATAGAAATAAAAGATAGCCAGATGTCGATTGACGAGTGTCAGTACAAGCCCAATTTCATTGGAATAACCTTGAAGAATGAGGGGACCATGGTGAGGCCAAAAAATAAAACCAAGTCCACCATAAAATCAATTGACAATATGAAAAGTAACTCAATTACTATAAGCCCATGCGTTAGTGTCACTTCTTTCTTCGATGTGGGATTGATACTCCAAGTCCACCATGAAATTGAAGAAACTTGCACAAGGTTAGAGTAGATTTTCCAGTCTCCTTTGTTAGTGACAACATATCTACCTTTGCCTAAAGGGCAGGAAGATAGTCTAAGGGAAACCAGGGTTGTTGGGGTATGACACATCGCATCGCATTGGACCTTTTTTGACCGTTTAGGCAGAATATTAATCCAACTCCAAAGACTCCAAGAAATATGTACCACACAACGACTCCTTTCCCTTGTCTAGACTCTAAATTGGTATGGAACTCCAATCATTGCCCTTATTAATTTATCTTTGTGTATGTGTTTGTTTCCCTCGATTTTTAGCCGTGTATTTTGGTGCGAAACTGTTTTACGAGTTCGGGCAAGTTAGGTATTATTCATGATTGTGCTCGGTAAAAAAAGGTTAAGTAAGCGTTTTTGGAGAAAAAAAATTTGAGATACTTCTTTGGAAAATACTTTCTAGTACTTGTAAGGAAGCACTTGGGACTTTTGATAAAAAAAAAATCAACTAGTTTATAATTAAAGCACTTGTAACAAAATCGTTTATGAACAAAATATTTCCTACAATAATAGTCCCTGAACACTCGGTCTTTTTTTATGTGCACATCATAGTAAGCAAAACAACTAATAAGCACAAAACTCCACGGCTAAACGTCAAACTTTACCGACAAGATTGCATGGCTTTTGCTATTTACTAACAATGACACTCACATCAGCTTCAAAATGGCCCTCTACCAGTGGTGGAGAGAAGTGACGTCCTTGCATGATGCAGAGAGTTCAAACCCCGTCAGTGGCAAACTAATTTTAACTTAACGGTAATATTGCTCAACTAAACAAAAAAAAAAAAACAAAAAAACAATAATTTGTCCTTCTTTTCCAAAAAAAAAATGCTAAGGATACTCTCTTACAAATGCAAAGTACACATAATTTGTCATTCTTTTCCAAAATAACTCATGTGCGAAGTACACATAACTTGTGTTCAAGATTAATATTTCAGACATTTCAACTAGTGTCGCCCTCATCTTTCCCCTTGCATTTAATAATCACAAAGGGCATCAAAATGCCTTTCATTCCTCTCTGCTCTTTAGGCACCTTTGCCTTTCCTTGTTTTAAGTCTGCTTTTCTTTTTGCTATGCAGCGAAAACAACGTTCCCCTTCATATGAACCACATAATTTTTTAATTTATTATGAGATTAAACCCATCTTCTCTCTTTAATGTAGATAATATCATTTGTTCCAAGAAAAAAAATTCATAAGAGTATACTTACAAATTTATTGGAGTCAAGAGATCTCAATGCACCTCTCTTGGCTCCACTACTGAAAACAAGTCATTGCAAAACACATGATTTATT
Organism: Crataegus laevigata; assembly: GCA_963580275.1. Lineage (NCBI taxonomy): Eukaryota > Viridiplantae > Streptophyta > Magnoliopsida > Rosales > Rosaceae > Crataegus > Crataegus laevigata. The sequence continues at coordinate 7,563,936 of OY756952.1, read as the reverse complement.
TTAGATAGAACGCTTAATGAGTTGGTATGACAAATCACTTAAATTTTAATTCATATGACAAATTTTAAAAAAAAAGTGTGGAAGTTCGTATAACATTTCAAATTTTTTTTCCTAATCTAACAATTCTACAGTGTCATATATAAATCCAAGTATATCAATTAGTATCTTTCATGCGACAAATTTCCACTTGCCACATTGCCGGTAGTACTACATTGACTCTTAAGCAATAATACGTCGCTATTGATGACACTATAGTAATATATCATACAGTTTCTTTCTCCCCAAACACGCTTTTTAATCCTTTTTGTTGGTTTTATTGAAATTATTTAATCTGATGATCTAAGATAAAAAGATGTATGTCAAAGGAGAGTTTTATTACAACAAAACACAGCTTACAACACAGCCCCAACACAAACCATAATTACAATTAAAAAAACGGCCCAAAACAAAGAAAAACTAGAATAAAGGCCCAGAAAACAAACAGCCATCGTCCCCCTCGGAAACAGGTCTTTCAGCTGATTCCCATCCTCCATCCAGTAGCGCCTCCCCATATGCCACCTCCAACCCCGCAATTGCTCAACAACTGGAGCACATCCACAAACTAGGGATAATCGGCAACCAAGTGAACGGAGCCCGATTATCGAAATGAAGTTCGTGGATGTCGGAATCAACAGACAACTAGGAGAAAGTGGTGGTGGTTGTAACACCTGAGCCGGTGAAGACATCGGAGCTCTACACACAATCTCCCAAAGAAACATGGCTGACGAACAGATCAAGGGTGAACAGAGAAGAGGTTTACGTTCAAGAGAAAAGGAACTAGGAAGGCCAAAGTGAAAATTGGGAAGAGATAGTAGTAGAGGCAGGGAGAGAAGAAGGAGAAGAAAGAAAAAAAAACACACGGCAACGGACCCCCGCCGAAGCTTGGATTGATGCCACCGGAAAAGCCGAAATTCGAAAAACTCACAGGCAGTGAGAAACATTATCAGGTCAGAGAAAGATAAAAATAATGCGGTTATTATTTTTCAAATCACTAATCATAGTAAAAAAATTAAAAAAAGTTATAATCCCCACTAAACAGCAAGGTCAAGACTTCAGAGTTTATAAGTCAACATATCAACCCATTAATTAACGTCACAATTTCACAATGACTTGTCTCATCTAATGGGCCAGGATTTGTTGTCTCCAAATTTATATCTTGTCCATATTTTTTTTTCTAATTTTTCTAACACGTGTTATTTGCCTTTGACTCAAATTTAACCGTTTTAATTTTTTTAATTGGGTAAATTACATAAAACTACTTCAATTATGAATCGAATTACAATATTTCCTACAAAATTGAATCACAATATTTCTAGTACTTGTAAAGAAGCACTTAACGTGGATCCTTTTGTGGTCTTGCTCTGCAATGACATTTTGTGGCCTCGCATTTATGCGATGACCTTTGTGGTTGTCTATACATTTTGTTGCATGTGTTTGTAACAGATCTGTATTGATGACGATACGTGGGGTTAGGACAGTATTTGTGGTTGCCGTATAGGGGTCTATTATTATTTGTTGTATTGCGCAAATTTACTTCAGATCAATTCCTTGGTCACTGAAGTTTATGTACCCAACTAGTCACCCTTGTATCTGTTTGTGAAGTTTGAATTAAATACAATATCGTCCCTGTTCAAAAAAAAAAAAGCACTTGGGAGTTCTAATAAAAATTCAATTTGTTTCTAATTAAAGCACTTTTAACAAAATCGTTTATGAACAAAATATTTCTTACAAGAATATAGTACTTGAGCACTCGGTCTTTTTTTTTATGTGCAAATCATGGTGAGCAGAATAACTAATGAGCACCAAACTCCACGGCTAAACGTCAAACTTTATCGACAAGATTGCATGGCTTTTTCTATTTACCAACAATGACACTGACATCAGCTTTCAAAATCATCCATAATTAAAATAACAAATAAACAATCATTTGTCCTTCTTTTCCAAAAAAAAAATAGAAAAGAAAATGCTAAGAAGACTCTCTTAGAAGTACAAAGTACACATAATTTGTCATTCTTTTTCAAAATAACTCATGTGCAAAGTACACGTAACTTGTGTTCAAGATTAATATTTCAGACATTTCAACGAGGGAGGAGGATTCTCTTTCCTTCCCTCCCTTCCTATTTGAACGATTACGGTTAAGTCACGTCAACATTTTATACTGATTTTTTTATAAAAACAATAAGACAAAAAGTAATATTTGAGAAGAGGAGAGGGAAGGGGATGAGAATATGAGAGGAGATAATCCTACTCCTTCAAGGAGAGTGTCGCCCTCATCTCTCCCCCTTTGCATTAATAATCACAAAAGGCATCAAAATGCCTTTCATTCCTCTCTGCTCTTTAGGCACCTTTGCCTTCCTTGTTTTTAGTCTGCTTTTCTTTTTGCTATGCAGTGAAAACAACGTTCCCTTTCATTTCAATCACATAATGTTTAACTCATTATGAGGTTAAATCCATCTCCTCTCTTCAATGTAGACAATATCATTAGTTCCAAGAAAAAAAAATTCATAAGAGTATACTTACAATTTATTGGGGTCAAGGGACCTCAATGCACCTCTCTTGGCTTCGCTACTGAAAACAAGTCATTGCAAAACACGTAATTTATTTTAGATGGAACACTCAATGGAGTTAGTATGACAAATCGTTTAAAATTTAATTCATATTACAAATTAAAAAAAAGTGTAGAAGTTCGTATAACATTTCAAATTTTTTTCCTAATCTAACAATTCTACAGTGTCATATATAAATCCAAGTATATCAATTAGTATCTTTCATGCGACAAATTTAAAGCCTAAAGTAGTACTACAATGACTCTTAAGTAATAATATGTCGCTATTGATGACATTATAGTAATATAACATACAGTTTCTTTCTCCCCAAACACGCTTTTTAATCCTTTTTGTTGGTTTTATTGAAATTATTTAATCTGATGATCTAAGATAAAAGGATGTATGTTGGAAAAGATAAAAATAATGCGGTTATCATTTTTCAGATCACTAATCACAGTAAAAAAATTAAAAAAAAGTTATAGTCCCCACTAAACAGCAAGGCCAAAACTTCAGAATTTATAAGTCAACAAATCAACTCATTAATTAACATCACAATGTCACAGTGTGACTTATCTCATCTAATGGGCCAGGATTTGTTGTCTCCAAATTTATATCTCGTACGTATTTATTTTCTAATTTTTCTGACACGGGTTATTTGTAAGGGTGGACAAAAGAGTATAGGAACCGCAGGTCGGGACGGGTAATCACGGTTTGGGACAGATACAGGCCGATTCCTAATATTTTAGAGAACAAACTGGCATACCGGGCCAGGCCCTTTTCATTTACGGGGTGGCCCGAGTCCAGATACTCAGAAAAATGGGTACCCGGGCTGACCCATTTCTAATTACAATGAACGGCTGAGATTGAATGATAACCTATCATCCAATCTTAACCGTTGGTTTCAACCCTAGTTTCTACTCGAGTCCAAGGTTCCAGAATTCACTCTCGCAGTCTCAGCTGCCTCTCTATCTCCCACAGTTTCTCTCTATCTCTCTCTCCGAACCTTCTTCTTCTTCAAGTTCTTAATCCCAGCTGGGTTAACCAGTTTTTGATCTTTGTCACTCTCTTAGCCTCCGGGATTTCGATGTTCTCTTCCATTAGTGAGTCGGAGACGCTGTGGCACGGCGACCAAATCAGCATGGCAGTGGTTCTGGAGGGAGAGTTTGAAGGCGACAGAGACCCCAAACCCAAATTTCTCCAGCGAAACCATCTTCTTCCCCCCTTAAGACCTCGCAACCATGGATTTACTGCAACACCAGAAGGGTAGCATAATCGATCTTGGTGCCGACGCACTCAGAGGTAAACTTCTCACTCTCCCTTGTCGATTCATGCTCAGGTATACCATACAAGAAAAATCTTCAAATCCTAATTGAATTCTTGAATAAATTGGATATGTGAAGTTTGCATCTCATGTGCCATGTTTATGTTTGCAAGCCCATGGTATATTCGAATCCAGCAGCCTTCAAGGGCAAACAGACTTGAGTTGTGAGGCTCAGATCCATTACATGAAAGGTATATAAGTCAAAGACCTAAGTTTGCTGGCATTCTGCACTCTGCTGGCGGTGGTGGAGGCCTGTACTTTCAAGATGCAGCAATGGCGGAGATTGAGAGTGCCAAAGAAGAAGAGGGAAAAAAAAAAAGGAACCCGTGGACCCGGCTTGTTTTAAACGGGCCGGGTTAGGTTTGATTCTTGTATTAGATTTTGTTGTACCCGGCTCAGCCTGGCCCGTTTCTTTTAAACTTGGGTCTGGTTCGGTCCGTCAAAATTGGGCCAGCCCTAGTTATTTGTCTTTAACTCAAATTTAACCGTGTTAACTTTTCTAATTGGGTATATTATATAAAATTACCTTAATTATGGGTCGAATCACAATCTTATACCTCATGTTTTAAAAATTACAATGTCATACTTTATCTTACGAATTGTTGCAATATCGCACATCTGTCAATTTTTCTGTTAATTTTTCTATTAAATTCTGACATGATTTGAGATGAAACCCACTCTTTTAGTCTAGGTAGATTAAAAAAATTAATTAAATATTAAACATTAAAAATAAAATAATTTAAATTTTCTTTACAGAAATGTGGGACCCACCCCTTACAAACTCATTACCCTCACCAAATTAATCTCTGTAACCAAACACCCCACAATCTCCATGCCAATTTCCTCCATGTTCATCCTCCGTCACCGCTCAATCATTCATATCCAGAAAATCGATTTCAATACCCAGAAATCGAATTCATATCCATATCCCCTGGTTAGTTCTATGGATAGAAATGATCGAGTTCGGGTGATTTGGGTTCGGTTTGTCCAAATCGAGCGAGATCCGTGGCAGGAAGACGAGGAGAGAGGAGAGGCGCGACGAAATTGAGACCGATTCGCAGTCCGACAAGCTCAGGGTGGCGTCTAAGGCGGAGGGGGATGAGGACAGAGATTTCGAGCTCCTGTGAAGGAAATGCTTCAGAGATTGTGAGTATGATCGCTTATGCAGAACTTCTATGATACCGAAATGAACAAGAAGCTACTGGTGAAGAAGAATGGAAGCATCAAGCGTGTGGTTGTGGATCTGATCAACAGAGAGGAGCTTTAGATGGAAGACAACTACTAATAAATATAGGGAATAATGGACTGGCATTTTGCCATATGCAATCCGATGCTATGCTTGCTTTTGGGGACCATCTGCATTGTCATGAAATGAAATGAATTATGTACAGGCATATTCATATGGCAAAATGATCGAATTATGTAAATTGGTAATGAAATGAATGGGGATATGGATATGAAGTCGATTTCTGGGTATTGAAATCGATTTCTGGATATGAATCATGGTTGTGGGGGGTGTTTGGTAATTTGGTGAGGATGATGAGTTTGTAAGGGGTGGGTCCCACATTTCTATAAAGAATTTTTTTTATAATTTTTAATTAATTTTTTAATCCTCTTGAACTAAAGAATTGGCTCTATCTCAAGCCACGTTCGCATTTACGAGGGTGTATTCAATTGAGAATTTGAAAGATTTTGATGAATTTATAAATTTATAAATTTTTATGGAATCTAATTGATTTGTAGAGATTTCATGTGAAATTTTGATTCAATTCCCTCAAAATCTCTTGGGAAGAGAAGAGATTTGTGAATGCTTAAAATACACTACAAAATCTCCCAAATTCTCTCAAATTCCTCAACTTTTTCAAATGCTTTAAAATCAAATTCTAATTGAATACACCTAGAATGTTATAAACTTCTTTAAAATCCTAATTGAATACACCTGGATTTTAATAAACTATCTTAAAATCCTGATTGAATACATATTGAATTTCAGAGAATCACTTAAATTCTTAATTGAATACCCCTAGATTCATTAAAAGAATTAAAATCCCTCAAAATCCCAATTGAATACACCCCGTTAATAAAGAAAGAGTGGTACTAAGCCCACTCCATTGTTTTATCTTTACACCTATATTATATTCCCATCTACTATAAAAAAGTAAATAATAACATCACTCTTTTTCCACCCACCATTATTCCAATTATAACATTTTAAATATCTTTAAGTTCTTTAAATTTTACTTTTTGTAATATGTATATATAAATCTATATACGTATATATACATGTACATATATTTTCTCAAGAAAAAAAACCAAGCATGGGACATATTCAGCAGTAATTCAAACAACAAACAAGAATCCATCAAAGCAAACATGGAGGGTCCGCAATCACCTCTTTTCTAGGTCAAGATAGAAGAAGGACGGAGATGGCAAAAAATATACTGGTACATATATATCATCATAAAAAACCAAGTCAGAGTACCAATTAAAGATTGAATATCAAACTATGGACAAGAAATATGAGTATGTCAATGCATTGCTGCACTTTGGTGTATGTGCAGTGAAAATTACTTTGCTCGCTCTCTTATTCTTTTTGTTGGATTGAGGGTTGTGTTCTGAAGATATTTGAGAGAGAAAAAGAACCGAAAGGAGGCAGATTGACCTTCAAAGACAGAACTCTCACCACTCGCTGCAAAAAAAATCAGACTCCAAAACCGCAACAACACCACGACCCCCAAAATTTCAGCTGTGCCAACACCTATGCCCTACCTCATGCCACCCTTCGCAGCACGGTCATAGCCTCACAGCCACCCACTCGCACGACTCCACCCATATATTCCCCTTCACTGTACACAATCTCCATTCCGTCAGAATTAGATTAAGGCTGTCATTCGTCATGAGAGAAAAGAATTTGAAGAGGGAGGAGCTGGCATCGACGCCACAGTTAGGGAAGCGTGCGGGTGTGGACTGGTTGGGCTTGTACAGTAGGGTGGGTTTTTAAATTTTTTTTTGCTATTTCAACTAATGATAATGTTGCAAAATGATAGTAGTTATTGTTTAAGTCCTTAAATGTCATTTTATAAGAAGAGATATTTGACATTGGCATTTATATTTTAAAGTGGGTGGAGTGATAAGACAGTGGGGTGTGCTTAACACCACTCTAAAGAAATTGACAAAAAAATTGATGGACGTGCGATATTGTAACAAATTTGTAAGATAAGATATGACATTGTAATTTTCAAGACATAAAAGTATAAAATTGTGATAAAGTAGTTTTGTGTAATTTAGGATTTCTAATTCATTAAAGGAAACCAAAACAATAAACACTACAAAACCCAACGCAGGAGCTCCTTCCAATCTTTTCCAAACAACCAGTAACCCCAACAATCCCAACCCAGTCGTCGCAGTCGACGACAATTCTCACCGTCGTTGAAGCTTCTTTCCACTCTCTCTTTCTATCTCTCACCGGCGGAGCCGCATAGGATAATCGAGGCGAACCTTGCTGTCGATTAAGATCTCGCAGTTTATTGTTATCGATTCGATTCAAATCGAGTTTATATGGATCGACCATATCTCTTCCTAGCTTCCTCAAGCCAAAATTTACATGAAATTTGTTGTTTGACGGGCTGGGTCGATCACGATTGGGTATTTGAACAGACAAAAAGTGGCGAGGAGAGAGGAAATGAGGTTTCGCGGGGACGAAGAGTTCTCTAGGTGAAGGATTGGTGTTGATGGGTTAGTTTGAGTGGTGATTGTCTTCTTTTTTTTTTCTTTTTTTCTTTTTTTTCATCAAGTTTATTTATTTATTTGATATTATTAAATGTTGACACTGTTAATCTGGGAGTTAATTATAGACACGAAAAATTAGAAAGGGGACTTGCACGAAACACAAATTGGGGACAGCAGATCCCTTATGTTGGCGAGAATAATCTAAAGCAAACCCTAAAACGCACCTATGTTTGAGTGGGTGGAAATTTCCGGAGGTGATGCTTGCTTCGCCAAGTCATTTGCCCCCACGGCCACGGTTACCCGCTTTTAGTTTTGTCCCTGTAGTCCTTGCCCCCACGGCCACGGTCACCCGCTTTTAGTTCTTCCTGCAGGTTACGGACTTGCAGATATGGGATTTGGGAGGGAGAAGACTTCAAAGTCAAGCCACAAGTTTACCATGCCTATTAAAGTTGCCACAACCATTCTCAGTTTTTCACAACTTAATTTCCCTAAGCTTCTCTCTAAACATCAAAATATTAAAGTTTATCCAAGATGAAACCTCTCTTCCCACTCCCATATTTCTTCCTCCTGTTCTTCATTATCACTAATACTTTCTGTGTTAACATCGCGGCTGCAGTCCGCGGTCGGTGTCACGAAGACCAGCAATTGCTCCATCTGAAGAAAAGCCTCGCCTTTGCTCCTGAGTCATCTGAGTATCCTGTTTCATCCCAGTTTATATCATGGAATTCAAGTACCGACTGCTGTTCTTGGGCTGGTGTTACTTGCAATACCAACGGCAGCGTTGTTGGTCTTGACATTAGTAGCAAAAACATCTCCGGTGGCATTGACAACTCGAGCACTCTCTTCCATCTTCAACATCTTCAAAGCCTCAACTTGGCTGATAACTCTTTTGTTAACGGCTCTCGCATTCCACCATCAATCGGAAAGCTTACCAACTTGAGGTATCTAAACTTATCTGATTCTGGTTATTCCGGAAAGATTCCCATTGAGATTTCACGCTTGACAAGGTTGGTTGTCCTAGATATTTCTCTATGTAGACATCGGTGTGCCACCAAACTTGAGAGCCCAAATTTAAGCATGCTCTTTCAGAACCTCACAGAGATTACAGAGCTATATCTTGATGGGATAAATATATCAGCACAGGGGAGTCAGTGGTGCCAAGCAATATCATCTTCACTCCCAAATCTGAGGGTGTTGAGCATGTGTGGAAGCCAGCTCTCAGGTCCTTTTTGTCAGTCCCTCGCAAAACTTCAGTCTCTCTCGGTGATTCAATTGGATGGTAATGACATCTACGGTCCAGTTCCCGGATTCTTTCCCAAGTTGACTTCTTTGAGTCTTCGTAATTGCATTCTGAATGGAACATTTCCCAAAGAGATCTTCCAGGTACCTACTTTACAAGCTATTGACCTTTCCGGTAACATACATCTTCATGGTTCTTTTCCAGAATTTCTTAAGAATGCATCTCTTGGATTTGTGGACCTAAGCTACACAAAGTTTTCCGGGTTATTGCCTGACTCCATCGGCAACCTCAAATTGTTGTCCATTTTAAATCTTTATAACTGCAATTTTAGTGGATCAATCCCAAAGTCCATGGCAAACCTAACAAAATTGTTTTACTTGGACATGTCATCAAATATGTTTAATGGTTCGATTGATTCTATTTACTGGAAAAAGCTTGTAAATCTCGAATATTTAGCTTTGGATTCAAATTTACTCACTGGTAGTATTCCGTCATCTCTCTTTTCTTCTTCCTCCTTGTTGCAACTGACACTTTCCCACAATCGATTCTCTGGTCTACTCCATGAATTTTCCAATGTTGCCTATTCCACATTACTTAACCTTGATTTGTCTTTTAATTCTCTGAGTGGTATGATTCCCCAAAGCTTGTCTGCAATGAGCAAACTTCACGTGCTTAACTTGAGGAGAAACAACCTTACTGGAAGTATTTCTGATTTCGAATTTCCTGAAAGTTTAGAGTTTCTAGAACTCAATCAGAATCAGATACATGGTCAATTTCCAAAGTCTCTAGCCCAATGCCGTGAATTACAGGTTGTAAACCTTGAAAACAACCAAATAACAGATACCTTCCCATGCTTGTTGAGGAACATCTCCTCCTTGCGTGTCCTTGCTTTGCGGTCCAACAAATTTTATGGACGCATTGGATGTCCCGAGGAGACTAATGGAATGTGGTCAATGCTTCAGATCATAGACATAGCTCACAACAATTTTCATGGCGAAATACCAGGAACGTTTTTGAAAGCCTGGCAGGCAATGATAAATAACGAAGATGGTAACTCGTCAATAATCCGCCTGCTTCCGTTTGAAGATCCTGGTAACTCGTCAATAATCCGCCTGCTTCCGTTTGAAGATCCTGGAAAGATTCATTATCAGGAGACAATAACATTAGTAAGCAAAGGTTTGGAAATCGAACTGGTAAAGATTCTAACTATCTTCACCACCATTGACTTCTCTTGCAACAATTTGAGTGGACCAATACCTAAGGAAATGGGAGAACTCAAATCATTACATTTGCTCAACTTGTCTAGTAATGCTTTTACTGGTGAAATCCCATCGTCATTTGGCAACATGCAACAACTCGAGTCCTTAGACCTGTCGCAAAACAAGCTGACTGGAAAAATTCCACCGCACTTGGCAAAGCTTACTTTCCTTTCATTCTTGAACCTCTCAAATAATCAATTGGTTGGAAGGATCCCAACCGGTCCTCAGTTTTCAACATTTACAAGGGCCTCTTTTATAGGTAACAAAGGATTACAGGGGCCTCCTTTGACAGTAGATAGCAAAGCAGGATTGTCACCACCACCAACATTGACTGAGAGTGTTCAGAGTTCTAGACATGAGATTGATTGGGATCTGATTAGTGCTGAAGTTGGATTTATTGTTGGCTTTGGAGTTGCGGTCGGGTCACTTGTGTTGTGCAAGAGATGGAGTAAATGGTATTACAAAACAATGTATAAAGTCCTTATTAAGATATTTCCTCAGCTTGAAGATAGAATCGGTCCTCACCGAAGACATATCCACATAAATCAAAGGTTGGGACGCTGAAATTAATGATCATGGGGACCAATGCAGCTGGACCTCAAGCTATGCCTGGGGAATTTGAGATCCAACAAATAAGAAGTTTGCTTTTTGGTTTTACCTTTTAAATTTATGTATGTTCTAGTTATATTTGTAATAGTTTATTGTGTATCTTTATGCTTTGTTTTCAATAAACTTCCTCGTACCGTCGAGGTTCTTGAAGTTATAAACCCAAAAGAGTGTACTACATGTAATGTATTATTTGCTCGAATTGTGTAGTACGATGTCCAGACCAACTCCATCCATCATAATATTGACAAAGAAAATCTTGACTTCTGAGTTGTGATAGGTTTTAACATCTTGCCATTCAATTTTAAACTCTTCATATCCAGTACTACAACATCTAATGATTTATTTTTCACCTCAATTTATAAGATAGCAAACCAGCGCTTTTTGTTTCAGAATTTGCTCACCAACTTTTATGTCTGAGATCGCACCAAAAGACAAAAGCCAACCCTCTCAAGGAAAAAGAAGAAATGAAAAACTCAACCGCTTTTACAAAATCAGCAAACTACGGTTCAATCAATATTCTCTCTTTCATGTCAGCGCACAATGAAACACTCATCTGCTTTTACAAGAGGTTGAGTCGCTCGCCCAATTTCAACTGGTTTTAGGATGAACCTTAACTTCAATTATAGGACAAAAACTTCTATTGTTTAAGACTTAAAGTTGACAAATGTGAAGTATCGATCGCGATGATTAGGTCTTCCATATTAACACTTAACTACTAAAAGAGAGGATTAACACTTAATAGGATTTGAATTGGGCACGTTTAGTTACCTGTAAATTCTCAACAGAGCAGACTACGACGGTCACATATGCACGATACCATAGTTACAAACAATACAAGAGTTTTTCGGAGAATATATTTCTCTTGCTACCCAGAAAATCAACATGAGCATACACAAACCATTGTTTTTCTTCCACCTATAACGGTATGTGTATATGATCGACTATATATGGCCTTAGTCAGTCAAAAACTAAAATAGGAGTAACATGTAGATTGCAGATATGCCTAGACTACTTCAAAGTGAATTAGAGTCAATCAAATCATAAACCTGAGTAATGCACTGAAAATTTCTGGTTTGGAATCTCTGACGCTCAGGGAATAAGCAAAATGCATGCAACATCAACAAAGCCTCCATTGTTAAACCTGAAATAACAACAGTATATCAAGTTTAATTTTCTTTTCAGTGGAATCTTGGGTAAACATAATTCCTTCAAAAAGATCGGACGCAAATGCCAATATCTTACAGAGTTGTAATTTCATATTGTGAACTAGCACCGCAAGAAAATATTTACATGTATATTGCATAGTGTTTCTAAATGCTTACCAATTGGTAGCATTAGCTATTATATTGCAGTGTAAACCTCCTTCTGAATGAATGAAGCCGAGTGATATCTCCCACAAATGTGAAGAACTTGTTGGAATCTCCTTCTGAATGAATGAAGCCGAGTGATATCTCCCACAAATGTGAAGAACTTGTTGGAATCAATGCTTTTCTCTGAAGCTTTAGCCCTTACCAAAGACAAAAACTTCGATTAATGACTCAAGTCCACTAAAACAAGTCTAGAATTTCCAAGCTTATTCTATAACTTTCTTAACAATAATATCAGATGCCTTTGCAAGGTCAAATTGAAAATCTGCTGTTGAAATGGAAGGAAATGCCACAGTGGAAGCATCGTTTAGAGAACCATCACCGCCAACAAAGCCTACAACTAGCTCTTTACCTTCCTTTGACTCCTTACCAGATTTTTCAGAAAGTGAACCTGTTCCTTTTAAAGAGGTTTCCTTTTCTTCAGTAATTTGAGAAGCATTAGAATCCGGTACACTCTTCGAAGTTGATTCAGTATTGGCAGGACCATCTGTTTTCTTTAAGAAATTCATTATACCTAGTTGAATTTTTGCACCGGGGTTCTTCTGACCAAAATAACCATTGGAAGTGTATCTAACGGACCAAGTCCACTATATGCATCAACAGAAGATTGAACATCACTCTCACTCGGGCAATAAGTAATTCTAGCAAACCCTTCACTCGGCTTAGGCAGTTCTTTCTTCTGCAGCATTCTATTCACAATCGCCGCAGCTTTCCCGCCTTGCACGTTTCCTTCATGGCCCGTTCACTTCACATACCGCAATAAACAAAGTTTGGCAGGAAGATCAAGCACCACAGCATGAACATCAACTTGGGAACTACCACCAAGCTTCACAAAATCATCCCCTTGTTCTTTCTCTACATTAGACCTATGTATAAACACACACTTCCCATCCTTCAACGCATTCATTGCACTCTCTATACACTGCCCTTTCGTTCCGGCTTTACCATTTTTGATAGTATCCTACAAAAACATAAAATATGAACATATAACAGAATAAAACAAGAACCCAAATGAATAGAAATCCGGAGTACCATACTACGTACTGAAAATAGCAATCTTGAGCCCACTGGGACATTTCATCGAACACACTGTGTGCACAGAGATATACCTGGCAAACGCGAACCCAAGGGCGAGTGGAGCGCATGACATGTTCGCAGAAGGTAGACTTGCCGCTTCCAGGCGCACCCACCAATATTACTACGACAGGCTTTCCTTGTTTTTCTTCCCCCGTCAAAAGCGCATACAGGTTTTATGATCACCGAAGGCGACGACGACTTAGAATGGTAAAACGCGGCGTTTTGGAGAAAGGGCGTACCTTTGGCTGTTTCGTCGATATCCATGTCCATATTTTGGAAGACTCTGCGAGGCACTTTTGTTCTGTTGCCGGTGCCTGGTGCTTGCGTAATGGGACACAGGTCACACATAGTCGACCCGAAAATTGATAAGATCCGATTCAATTTGAATTTGATTCATATATTAGCCTCTTCACAAGCAGTATTTTTTCATCCCAAGCCTTTCGCGCCCTTTAAAGATGGGTTTGCTTTAATTATTTTTTTAATTGTTTAATATTTTTTTTTCGTAAGAAATTTGTGAGGACCTTTCCTTATCATATTAGGCATCAAAATTTTCTTTTCCATTTCCTTTTCAATCGTCTTCTTATGATAATTTTTTCTGTAATTGTGTTAAGCCCTCCGTATTCCGGTAACCTACAACATGTTAAATCTATAGAAATTGTAAACTTGATAGTTACGTTCATAGCACAAAAGCCTATACATACAATCGTGTTTACTTGGTGTATAAGTAAGGATCTCTTCAAATTAGGAATACAATCAGAACCGGATTACAATTTAATTGCTAAACCTTAAGAGCGACTATTTCCTTGGACAAGACTCCTTCTTTAACATTGACACGCCCCGATCCCGATGTCCTGTAGACATCGGGATGGTCACGTGCTAGCCGACACCCGAGGGGCGACGCAAGTCATTTAGAATGCATAAAAACGAGAAATAAGAATTTAATGGAACATTAAGAAGCATTTAAGGAACGTACTCAGAGCATACAACTAATTAGAATATTAGGAAAGAAATGAACTAAAAATTGAATAAACAAAAGGAGTGGGTCCTACACCGAGAGTACTCGAAGATGCTGATGCAGAAGTGCCTTGATGCCGGGATTGCATGCCTTGATTCTAACCCCCAAGTTTTATGAAAACAATATATCATATAATTATCATGATAAACATAGGTTTTCCGAAACCTAGAATGCCGTGCAATATCTCAATTCATAACTCGCCGTGCAGTATCTCAATTCATAACTCGCATATAATAATCACTAGTGTCAAATGTCCACATATATCCATCCAGGCCCTATGCCATCTCCCCGTCCCTGAGCATACAGTTAGAGGAAAGTATCGCTTCAGGCCCTATGCTAGCTCCCCGTCCTTGTGCTAAATAGCCAGAGGAAACACACTCCAAGCCCTGTGCCAACTCCACCGTCGCCCGAGATGGATCGGAATCTATCCCTTCATTCCGTAGCGGAAATTGGGACCACTAGGTAATACAGAACCATTGCACATACATCTCATAAACATTCTCATAAACTCATGCTTCTCATGTATGCATTTCTACTAATAAAACATGCATTTTTAGAAAGGGTCCACTCACAGTACTTCGCTGTCAAAAACTGTGCTGCTAGCGAAGATAGAAATGCCACAATAGTTGTCCCTAAGCACATAAAGGGTACAACACAGTCAAACTATATTCAAACGAATTTATTTGAGAAAATGGACTTCAAAAACGGGTCCAGGACGTCAAATTACCCTAAGAAAGGTCCCGGATAAATTTCATAAACATCAATAGAATATTTCAGAGAATATTGACGGAATATTCTCTAATGAAAGATTCCCTAACAGAATATTTCACATAAAGGGTTTAAGCTGGCTAGGGTTTAGTGTTGGAAAGGTTATAGGGTTTAGGCTTGGAATTTTAGGTGGGTTGGGTTTAGGGTTAATGGTTAGATAAATAGGTTATGGCTTAAAGGAAATGGGTTAGGGAAAGGGTTGAAGAAAAGGTACGGACCTAAAGCCCTAAGGAAATGGCCCAAAGGGCCTTTAACTTAAAACAACTAAATATAAAACAAAACAATTAAGAAAAGAGAAATGGGTTTTGAGTTGGGCTTAAAGCCCCCAACAGAAATGGCCCAAAGGCCTTTTAAATAACAAACAATAAATAAAATAAAAGATAAAAACTGAAATAGGTTAGGGCAGCCCAGGTTTTGGGCTTGGCAGGAACGGCCCAAAAGGCCTAAGGTTGATGGGTCGCCGGACCCAAGGAAGAAAAAGGCCGAAATTCGGCCGGAATGCTGCACAAACTTTGAACGTCCATAACTTTGTCAATACTCGACGAAATCAAGTGAAACAAAAACAAAAGTTGTAGTTCTCGAAGAGACAAAGAGAATGGTACCTCACAGGATATCTAAATCATCTGGGTTTGGCCGAAAAACGCCTCGAAACTGTCGGACTCGCCGGAAGCGGGGTAAGATTCAAATGAGTATAGCTTCTTCAATACTCAACGAAATTGGGTGAAAAAAAGAAGGAAAGTTATATTAATCGACGAGACGAAGAGATTGATACCTTGGACTCCAGCCAACTCGCTGTGGTTTGGCCGGAAATTGCCTCGAAAGGGGAGGTGCTCGCCGGAAAATTTAGAAAGCTTCCCCAAGCTATTTTCTGTGATTCAAACGTAAACACAACTTAAAAAAAAACTTCAATCCAACCCTAAAACACATCCCAATTTTAAAAGCTTACCAAAGTTAGAAAAATACGAAACTCGTCGGAGAAGATGATGAACAGTACCGGTCGAGGGTGAGGGAAAGGTTTGGGGTGTTTTCTGGGTTCATGGGTTCGCCTAGATGAGATAGGATGGTGGTGGAAGGTTGTTGTTGCTGTTATTTGTTGTGGAAAGCCCTTGGAAGGGTTGTTTTCAGAGAGAGCAGAGAGAAAGAGAGAGTTGTGAGAGGGAGAGTGCACAGGAAAAGGGAAGGGAGAAGAGAGAAAGAGAGAGAGAGGAAGAAGAGGGGCCGGGTAGAGGGGGACACAAACTGGACGGTTGAGAGGCGACAAGTATGGACCATAGAAGAAGAAACTGTGGTTTAGATAGACCTTTTGTCAAGAGATTTGCAAGTTGATCCAAGGATGGGATAAAATGAACTTTGTGAGTACCAGGCTTAACATGTTCACGAACAAAATGATAATCTAACTCAATATGCTTTGTGCGAGCACGAAACACCTGGTTGGCTGCGATAAACCTAGTACTGAGATTATCACAAAAGAGTTAGGTGGGCAAAGAGGTCTGAAACCGAAGTTCAAGAAGTAAGTAGGACACTCAAAGAGATTCAGTATGGGTATGAGCAAGAGCACGATACTCGGACTCCACATTACAGTAAGAAACAGTATGACGTTTTGTAGAACTCCATGATATGAGATTCGGACCCAGGAATAAAAGATAGCCAGATGTCGATTGACGAGTATCAGTACAAGCCCAATTTGCATCGGAATAACCCGGGAGAATGAGGGGATCATGGTGAGGCCAAAAAATCAAAACAAGTCCACCATAAAATTAATTGACAATATAAAAAGTAACTCAATTGAATATAAACTGTAAACACGAAAATTTCTTGAAACAACACAAGAACAGAACACGTGTACAAAATAATATTTGTATTAATGAATTTGTTTGGGGTTACAATCTCTATTTGATTTGGTCCTCTGATTCGATCTCCGTGAGATATTGATTTGTGGATTTGATGGGCTGTTGATCCGAAGGGCCGTTGGGGCTTGATCTTAGGATGAACGAGGATGATGAACGATGGATGAACTTCAAGGGGCTTTTGGGCTTGATCCTCGAAGAACGATGAACGATGGTGATGAACAAGTGATGAACTTCAAGAGGCTTTTGGGCTTGATTCCTGAAGAACGGATGTGTGGATCCAAGGGCCGTCGGGGCTTGATCTTGGAAGATGGATGAACAGATGAACGATGAACGGATCTTCAAGGGCTTTTGGGCTTGTTCTTGAAGAACAGTTGTGTTGATCCAAGGGCCGTCGGGGCTTGATCTTGGATTAAGAATCGGCACGTGACCAAGGTGCTTGTTGATTCTTCAAAGGTTTTGGCGAAGTTTCTTCAAGGGCCGTTGGGCTTGATCTCAAAGGTGGATGAACGTTTCTTCAAGGGCCGTTGGGGCTTGATCTCGAAGAACGATGAACGATGAACGAAGAACGAAGAACGAAGAACGATGAACGAACTTCAAGAGAATTCTCTTCCAATTTGGGAGTAGAGAAATGTATTTGTGAATTGGTCCATTGAAATGAATGAAATTGGCTTCTATTTATAGAATTTTCCAAGGCCTAATTTTGAATATAATATCCCAGATGAAATAAGCCGTCTCTGCCAGGTGTTGACACGTGTCCTGTTTGACGGCTTTTCGGACTCTTTTCGAATTTTCGTCGAATCACACACTATGTGTACAATTTATGTAATACATGAGTGTTAACATTTTGACCATCGGTCAACATTTTATTTACCGAAATTTCACTGTCTACATAAACACATGGGTCACTTCTTTCTTCGACGTGGGATGGATACTCTAAGTCCACCATAAAATTGAAGAAACTTGCACAAGATTAGAGTATATTTTCCAGTCTCCTTTGTTAGTGACAACATATCTACCTTTGCCTAAAGGGCAGGAAGATAGTCTAAGGGAAACCAGGGTAGTTGGGGTATCGCATGGGACCCTTTTTGACTGTTTAGGCAGAATATTAATCCAACTCCAAAGACTCCAAGAAATCAGTGTTTTCACACCACAAAAATGGTTGTATTTAATCCTTGTGGCACTGAAATCAGCATTTCTTATCAAGAAATCAAGAAAACGATGCATGATAAATGCTAAGGAGACTCTAAATAATTGTTTGTAGTAACTTAGAGGCTATTGTAAATTTGTAATTAGGGTGTCGTCAAGGATATACCTACCTGCACTGATAACGCAATAATATATCACTATTGATCACGTTATTTAACTGGAAGTAATATATCATACACTCTTTCTTTCTCCCCAAATACCTTTTTTTTTTTAAAAATTCGTTGATTTTGTTGGAATTATTCAACCTGATAATTTAAAATAAAAAAAAAAATATGTTGGAGGATAAAATGTGTGGGGTTATCCTTTTTCTTCACTAATCACAGTAAAATGAACAAAAGAAAAATTCTGGCCCTCACTAAACAGTCGATCAAGACTTCAAATTTTATAAGTCAACAAGTCAACCCAGCAATTAATATCGAAATTCTATAGTGTAACTTATCTCATCTAATGCGACACATTTTCCACCAACCCCTGCGTGAAGTCACATTTACATGTTGGCCAGAAGAATTTATTGCAAACCATAGAAAGCACGTACGTTCGAGTAGGTGGAAATTTTGGGAGGTGATGGTTGCTCCGCCAAGTCCTTCCCCATGGTCACAGGTCACCCGCTTTTAGTTCTTCCCTATTGTTCCTGCAGGTTATAGGCAGAAAACTTCAAAGTCAAGCACAACTTTACCATGCCTATTAAAGTCGCCACAACCATTCTCTGTTTTTCACAACTTTATTTCCCTCAGCTTTTCTCTCTAAACCTCAAAAAATTAAGTTCATCCAAAATGAAACCTTTCCTCCCACTCCCATATTTCTTCCTCCTGTTCTTCATTATCCCTAATACTTGCTGTGTTAACATTGCATTTGCAGTTCACGGCCGGTGTGTCGAAGACCAGCAACTATCATTGCCCTGGTTGAAGAAAAGCCTCACATTTCCTATTGAGTCATCTGCGTTTCTTGCTTCATCCAAGTTTATATTATGGAATTCAAGTACCGACTGCTGATCTTGGGCTGGTGTTACTTGCAATACCAACGGCAACGTTATTGGTCTTGACATTAGTAGCCAATACATGTCCGGTGGCATTGACAACTCCAACACTTTCTTCCATCTTCAACATCTTCAAAGCCTCAACTTGGCTAATAATTCTTTTGTTCACAGCTCTCGCATTCCATCATCGATCAGACAGCTTACCAACTTGCGGTACCTAAACTTATCATCTAATTATGGTTATTCCGGTGAAATTCCACATTGAGATTTCATGCTTGCCAAGGTTGGTTGTCCTAGATATTTCTATATCTGAACATTAGTGGGACACCAAACCTGAAAGCCCGAATTTAAGCATGCTCTTTTAGAACCTCACAGAGATTACGGAGCTATATCTTGATGGGATAAATATTTCAGCACAGGGTGTAAGAGTATGAGTATGATTCTTACAAGTCTTGGGATAATTGATATTGTAAAGAAGTCTAAATCATGTTGGCAAGAGTTAATCCAATCATATTGGTATATTGAAGACTCTTGTGTTTGCTGGTTTATAGGACTCATATTGATATAAGGAGTGCAGTCTTGTATTCCTTGTAGGATTGTTATAGGGCAATCCAAGTCTTATAGTAAACCACAAGCCCCTGCTCTCACAAAGACATGCTCTTATTGTTCCAATTACCTATAACTTGGAGAGCATTGAGTTTTGCACAGAGGAGAAGGTTGCGTGTAGATTCGTCCATGGTTTCTTCATCCATGAACATGCTGACAGAGTTGAAAAGCTTGCTGAAATTATACGAAGATTGGAGCAAGGTGATCTGAAGCTTAGAGTTGGGGCTTTGGAATCGAAGAGGGCATTCCAGCGGGTTGAAACTGTCCAAAAGACCGTTGAGAATGCGAGTTGAACTTAATCATGGCCTAATGGCATACACACATGGGAAAGACTTCATCAAACAGTTTGCAGGTATGTGTTGCAGATGTTACTTCAGTATTTGCATATACAGAATATATTTGGAGTGATGATTGTGATTTAGTTGGTTAAATCTTATGTTCTTAGCTAGTTTGTTATAGAGCTTGTATGGTTGCTCTTACATGTGGTATCAGAGCCTGTGAATTTAATAACTAAATTCGATCAAAAATTGGTTCCTAAAAATCTGCAATGTTGCAGCAAACTAAGTCTTTTATATCAAGTCTGTCTATTTGGTTTTCGAACTAATACGACATCGTTTATAGCATACCCGTTAAAGTTTAATTTTATGATTGTTGGCTGCTTAAAAGACAAAGACAAAGAATAGGGTTTTGTCTTTTCAATTTTTTCACCGTTAGCAGTCTGAAAAAGATGAGAACTTGCGATTCTCAATCTGGGTTGGAGATTTTCTTCCCACGCCTGCATAATTGAAGATTTGTGTATCAAATTAGTAAAGTATATCTCTATTTAAACATCATAATTTGATTTTGAGTGTATTGCTTCCGCTGCAGTTGATTATGATGTTTGTAGATTGAGATAATTTTGGTTTATTAATCCTCCTTGTATTATTAGTGTAATGAATAAACTTGTATTTTGATATGCTAATTGTGTTATTAAGAACCATTGAACAAAGATCATGTTATCTGCATGTTGAGATTATATTAGGGTAAATTACAAAAAACTACCTCAACTATTGGTCTCACGACACTTTCATACCTCATCTTTTAAAAGTGACAATGTCATACCTCATTTTACGAATTTGTGTCAATGTCATACCTCTGTTAGTTTTTCTATTAAGTGCTGACGTGGCTACATGCGAGCCCAATTACTAATCCAACTGGATTAAAAAATTATTAAATATATTTTTAATAATTAAAAAAAAATCTTTATTTTATCTCCCTCCCTCCCTCCTCTCTATCTCCCCTTCTCTCGCCTTTGTCTTCTTACCCCACCCCCTCCCTCGATGCCCTCCCTCTCCTCCCCATCTCTCTGGGTTGCAGGCAGACTGTTTTTTTTTCTCTTCTCTCTCTCCCCTCTCTTCTTCGGCCGAACTGGGTGTTTCTGCAACATTTTTTTTCTTTTTTTTCTCTTCTTTCTCCCCTCTTCTTCAACCGAACTTGGTATTTCTGTAATTTTTTTTCTTTTTTTTTTCTCCTCTCTCTCTCCCCTTTCTTCGGCTGAACTGGGTGTTGCAGGTTGTGGGATCTAGGTTGAGCGATGGCGTGGGGGACCACGGAGGGAGGGGTAGTGATCAACGCAGAGAAATGGTGATGGGGATAAGGGATAAGGGATGTGGACGGAGGGAGGGGGAGGGTAGGATCTGGGTTGGGTGGTTTTGGTTTGTGTGGACGGAGGGAGGGATCTGGGTTGTCATCGTCGAAGCTGCGAAGAGCGTTGGTGTTGAAGAGCTTGGAAGCAGGGGAGTGGGTGATGGCGAAGGAGAGGTCGGGGAAGAAGGGGTGGGTGGTGGAGGAAGGTTGGGGGGGCGGGTGGGAAGGGGTTGGGGGGATGCAGAGAAGAGAGAGAGGCGAGAAAGAATGGGGTGGAGAGAGAGAGGGAGGAGAGAGTATAAAAAAATTATATTAAATTTTTAATTTTTAATTATTAAAAAATATATTTAATTATATTTTAATCCAGTTGGATTAGTGAGTGGCCCCCGTATCTTGGTACGTCAGCACTTAACAAAGAAATTAACAGAAAAACTGATGGAGGTATGACATTGGCACAAATTCTTAAAATGAGGTATGACATTGTCACTTTTAAAAGATCAGGTATGAAAATGTCGTGACACCAATAGTTGAGGTAGTTTTTTGTCATTTACCCATTATATTATTATTCTGGTTCTTCATATTTACGTTTACTTGTTCGTCGTTCTATTGTTTCTCTTGTTTTATTGAAATCTTAATGAGAATTGTCTTTTTCGGGGAGTTGGTGCCGACGGGATTTTAGCTGATAACTTTGGCAATGATTTTGGATCGGTGCAATGGTAATTCACTTCAATAATCTGCAATAGTACAAGGTCCACGGGAATTTGGAATGATGGCAATCTGCATGGATGGGTCTCGAGCATTGATGGATAACTTGTTTTGTTGATTTGGAGCCGAGGAATCGTAATCGGGTTGACAAATATGGGTCCATGATGCATTCGGGTAACTCAGTTCACTGTTTCATGCATGATTAATTGTTCTCCTATATGCATGATTATAGTGCAATGAGTTAGAGCATAATGAATTAGGGCTTTTGCTATTTCAAGTATGCTTGTTTATTTATAGGGTAAATTACAAAAAACTACCTCAACTATTAGTGTCACGACACTTTCATACCTCATCTTTAAAACGTGACAATGTCATACCGCATCTTACGAATTTGTGACAATGTCATACCTCCGTCAATTTTTCTGTTAGTTTTTCTGTTAAGTGCTGACGTGGCAAGATATGGGGACCACTCACTAATACAACTGGATTAAAAAATAATTAAATATATTTTTAATAATTAAAAATTAAAAAAATTAAATTTTTTTATTTTTATATTAAATCTCTCTCTCTTAAAAAATTTTAATTTTTTTAATTTTTAATTATTAAAAATATATTTAATTATTTTTTAATCCAGTTGTATTAGTGAGTGGTCCCCATATCTTGCCACGTCAGCACTTAACAGAAAAACTAACAGAAAAATTGACGGAGGTATGATATTGTCACAAATTCGTAAGATGTGGTATGACATTGTCACGTTTTAAAGATGAGGTATGAAAGTGTCGTGACACCAATAGTTGAGGTAGTTTTTTGTCATTTACCCTTATTTATATATATTGTGAAGGCATGATTAAACTCGAAATCCCTATAGATACCAACTTGTGATTTATGTGAGATGTTTGAAATCATCTTTTGCTGCATATAAATATATATATAAAAAATTAAACTAATGTAATTTGGACGGCATTGTTTCTATTTATGATACATAAACTAAATGCATCAGTTTTGGTTCGAGTATCATTTAGGGAATTTCTTGCTAATTGAACATGTATATGGAGATAGCATTCGTGCATAGACATTGTAATTATGGGCATGCGGTTTTATCTATATCAAATAGAACTTGCATCAGTTTCTCTGCATATTGATGCATGCATACAAGAAAATATGTTTTGGGTAGAATCGTTAATATACAATGGATCTATATACATTGGTGTAATTTGGGTTTTTATTTTGTAATGATCTTATTTTCATTAGTTGACCCAAATTAAATTTTGTGGCGATATATATTGATCTTAGCTTTAACAATTTACTTGTATGATTATATAGGTCAAGCTATAAATTTTGAGAATTAGCTTGTGTCATCCATATACAGGGATGATAAACAAATTAGCTTTTGTGAGTTGTTGTCTATATTTTGTAGAACACAAATTGACATTGCCGAATGCATATTGATTTAATTTATGAATTCATAAGAAAGCATGTGCTTATTGTATTGTGAAAATCATGGAGTTTAAAATGCATGCTTATTGTATATGTATATTTGTGATTTCATTTATGATGCATGCTTCCGCTATTATGTTTTGGTTGAAATCACAACTAGGGAGGAAAATGAACTTTGAGTTCTCCAGAAGAAATAGTGGTCTTGATTATCTCGTTTTAATCAAGACATATTGTTGTGATATATATCTAGACATTATCAAAATTTGGTTGATCTTGCTCGATGAATATTGAACTAGTTAGGATCAAATTGAGTGCAAAATATTGTGCTTGCTATTCTGATTTTGATCATTGTTGAAACTGGTGATTTTGGGTTTATGTGAGATAAGTTTTTCCAAATGGATTGTGACTTTCTTTTGATACATAGACTGTTTGCATAATGGTTTATGTGTATATGGCTAAACTGAGATTATGCAGTTGGTGAGGAATCAGGAACCAATTGGTTCATATCTCCGGTTTCTTTATTGGCTGTGTAGTACATTCTACTTATGCTTAAGTGGGAGAATCATATGTTCGAATGTAAGCATAAGGCTAAGAGTATTTAGGCCGGCTATTATAATTCATTTGGATGCTTAAAAACTAGTTTATGGTTTTATTGAAGCAATTGGTTGAATTATTTGTGTTACTTAATTTGTTTAAGTAATGAGAAGGATCCTATTATATTGGTCATTCATTGTATTGGAATGATTTTTTAGTTAATATAATTGCTATTAACTTGTACTTGGTTGTGTTAAGTATGGCCTAGATAAGTGGGAGCAAATTGGTTTGGTTTTGGTGGTTCTTACTAGTTCTATACGTACGTGTAGATGTTAGGGAAGAACGGCAGACTTTATATAGGTTATATATCATTTACGGGACATTATTGACACGTGGATTTTGAGACACGTGTCGAGATAAAGGCCAGGACACTGCGAATTCTAGCAGTACACTTGTAAGCAGGTGGCTGTGCTTGCAGTTAATCTGCCGACACTTGTCGCTACTGAGGTTGCCAACACTTATCGGCTCAGGACCCTCGTCACTCCATCGAACGTTCGAACTGATACCGAATGCTAATGCTAGTATCCTTTTAAAGGTTGGTTCACATAATTACAAAGTGCAAATTAAGTATGTTGTGATTTTTGAGTTAATTCTACGATGTAACAGAAAAGATTCTTAAGTTCAATACTTTAAAATGCATAGGAAGTTGTATGTGAGGTTAAACTCTTGTTATCCAAAAGATTTGGTGATCTGATAAAGTTGTTGATTGATATAACTATGTTATTCATACAATTATGAATAATTTAAAGTTGACACCATACTGTCAAGAATGTTTGGTATTTTTTATATCAATTTTGGGCTATATGAGTAGGAGTAAACGTCTTGGTTTACTCTTGAGCTTAGATACATTGCAATGAACATGAACTGGACATTGTGATTTTTAAGTTAAATCTGTATTTTGTGTTGCAGAGGCAATTATAAATTCATTGTTTTGGTTTATGTAAACTGGTTGTGTCTATGTACTAGTGTGTTGATGAATGATTTGTGTGATCACTTTTATAATAATTTGAGATGATTATCTATTATGATGAATCATACTCAAGTGGGAGAATGTAAGAGTATGAGTATGATTCTTACAAGTCTTGGGATAATTGATATTGTAAAGAAGTCTAAATCATGTTGGCAAGAGTTGATCCAATCATATTGGTATATTGAAGAATCTTGTGCTTGCTGGTTTATAGGACTCATACTGATATAAGGAGTGCAGTCATGTATTCCTTGTAGGATTTTTATACGGCAATTCGTGTTACAGCCCGTCCCGGAATTATTAATTCCGAAGACGTGAAATTACAAAAATAACCTTGAACGGGATTAAGGTATGTAAATGTGACGTTGGTTTTAATTTAAGTTCGTACTTTTTGGTTAATTAGAATATTTTGTGGGTTAATAACTTAGACTTAGGTTTATTTGTTTGTGGTATTAATTTGGTAGTTAAGTTAGGGTAGGACCTCCTGGGATCCCTATCCCTCAAATCCTTCCCCAAAACCCGTGTGTGTTGTCTCTCTCTCTCCTCAAACTCAAACACTCGTCTCTCTCTCTCTTCCTCTCAGTGATGAACCACACACAAACTCACCTAAAACTTCTACCAACGTTGGAGTTAAGGCTACCATTGCAACCCTGAGGACTTCACGATCACGTAGGTACCAAATCCAGGTAAGTTTCACTTCAAAAATCCCTAGTTCTAAAGTCCCCATGAATGTGCACTGTTCATGCACACGTAAATCCTTATGTTTTGGGAATTTGAAGCTTGTAGGAAGCTTGGTGAGGCCCTAAGGAAGCTCGGAGTGCTTCGTTTGGAAGGATTGGACGTCGGGATCACCTAGTTCGAAGGTAGGCCGGATTTTCGTGTTTTTGAAAAGTTTGATCTTGTAGTTTTTAGACCCTAAAACTAGTTCAATGTGATTCTACATGTTAAGGGCTTCAATTTGGTATAAAATTCGAGAAATTTGGACGAAAAACGAGTGAGAATAGTTAGTTTGAAAATTTCCCAGTTTTCTGGCGAAACCAGTCGCCGGCGGCCGGAGAAGACGACGGAGAAGGAATATTCCGTCAACTCTAACGGAATATTCCAACGCCGTTAACTGACGCCGTTAACTAACGCCGTTACTGACGCCGTTAAAGTTGACGGAATATTCCGGGAATATTCCTGACGGCGTCAACTGACGCCGTCACTGTGCAAGGCGCGTGGTCGCGCGTGGGGGCGCGTAGACCCGTGCCCAATTCGGCGCGTGAGGGCGCGTGAGGTATAGAAAAATTAATTTAAAAATACTACGATGCTCGTGAGGTTGTGTAGATCACGTTAGAGTGTTCGTTTGTCAAAATTGAGCATCGTATGAGGAATTAATTGCCTAGTTGGTTTATGTGCGTTAAATGTGCGTTAAATGACGTTGTTTTAGTGGTTTCGCCTTTAGGTGGAACTTATAACGAGGACGAGCACAACCAGGGGCGTCAAGGGGGTCATGACCCGGCAACATACCAGTGAGTGGGCATTTGCTTTTTATATATATACCTATATACTCGATTTCTCCCAGAAATCAAACGTAAATGAAAAGTATGTTGAAATAAGATATGAAATATGTTTTGATTGCCATGCATAGAATTTCATGAATATTACGAATTGTTGTATGATGCATATATGTGAAATGGTACGGCGGACGTACAGGTGAGTATTATTATTGTATGATGATGTTGAGATATGTTGAGCTCATAACCTGCACCATGATATTAGTGCTTATAATATTCACCGCATCGCACGCTCGCCTTGGATCCAAGTAGATGCTAGTCGTACAGACCATAGGAGGTGGTTCCGACAGGCCAGTCGTACAGACTTTTAGAGAGGTTCCGACTGGTGGGTGACCTTAGATTATGTGCACAAATGATTGATGAGAAAAGCACTAGAGCGTAATAATAACCATTAAGTCATACAGACTACATTAGGTAGTTCCGACTTATGTGTAGAAGGCCGTACAGGTCACAGGTGGTGACTCCGGCAAGATGAGATTTTGAGCAAGATGAGATTTGAGCTCTAGATTCAACCGTACAGGGCCATTAGGGGGTCTCCGGTTGATTACTTTCTTTCACCTGATTTATGTTAATGCATTCATACTAAACTGTTGAATTTGGCATGGTACATTCTCTATTGA
Source organism: Crataegus laevigata (assembly GCA_963580275.1). Classification (NCBI taxonomy): domain Eukaryota; kingdom Viridiplantae; phylum Streptophyta; class Magnoliopsida; order Rosales; family Rosaceae; genus Crataegus; species Crataegus laevigata. The sequence goes on along the minus strand of OY756952.1, from coordinate 7,536,823 downwards.
ATCTGTTAGGAGACTGATGATTGAGATGGTTGAGATATATATGTATGCTGATATACTATTTTTCTAGGAAAGTATACAGGTTTTCAAAGAGGGGTTATGAATGTGGATTTATTAAATGATTTGAAAAAGCTTTATTTTCGCCCACTCACGTTTTCTGTTTTGCACCCCTCCAGGTTCTAGTTGATAGCTGAGGCGTTGGTGGCTTACGAGGACTCCTTCGGCGTTCTGACAAGACTAAATAAATGTAGGATTCACCGAGGGTGTTGTAAAATAGTTATGGTCCTACTTGACTGCACCTAGATGCTTATGCTCTGTTTATGTGTGTTTAGTATCGTTTTATGTACTTAAAACGCTAGGTTGTTAATATCTGCAATAATTGGGTTTTCTTCTTTTTGTTGGCTCGTATTTTGTTATATTATCGTTTCCGCTTGCACTTATGGTTACGTCACGCTCACGTGATGGCCAGCACGTCCTAGTCTTCGGGTTAGGGTGTGTCAGTTTGGTATCAGAGCATAGGTTGCAGTCCTGTATAACTAGCGAAATCTTCTATTGATTTTTGATGTCTTTTGTCAGAACTATGCCACCTCGTAGAGAGCCCCGCCGTGCTACTGAGCCTAATCTCCCCGATATGGCTCAGTATGGGGAAGCAATGGCTCAGGCTTTTCAGGCTAATATCCGTCCTCCTCAGAGAACACCCGTAGAGACGATGTATAATCTGAAATTGGAAACCTTTGAAGGAAATGAAGGTTATGAGGGGGCAGAAAAGTGGTTGGATCGGATTGAGCAGACTTTTCAAGTGATGTAGAGTCAGGGGAACCTACCTGAGAGTAGATGGTTCGAGACTACCATTTGGTTTTTAAGCCGTGAAATTGCAGTTTGGTGGGGAAATGAAACTAACTTTCTGGCACCTGAGATGGTGCAAGATTGGAACACATTCAAGGGAATATTTAAGAAAAGATTTGTTCCTCCGGAGTACATTGATAGTAAGAAACAGGAGTTCACCCAACTGAAGCAAAGAAAGATGTCGGCGGGTGAATACTACAGGAAGTTTACAGATTTGTCTCGTTATGATCCGGAAGTGGCTGCTAATCCAATGGAAATGCTTCGTCGATTTAAGTTGGGATCAAAGAAGAAATGGCGAACATTTGCTAGCGCACTTCCTTGTGCTAACTATCATGAGTTCTCTGAGATCCTGGTTCGGATGGAGGAGTCCGAGAAACTTCCTAGTGATAGTGACGAAGAGGAAGATAAGAATGGTGGCAACCGGAGGAATGATGGCAAAGGTAAAGGTATCTCCTTCCAGGGACCTCGTCAGACGCAGAATTTCAAGAAAAGTGGAATGAGTTCGAGTTATTTCAGTGGTGGATTTAGTGCCACAGGTCCGAGGAGAGGAGGTGGTAGGTTTGGTAGTGGACCTAGATTTCCTGTTCAGAGAGGCTTTGGTGGTGCTGGTGGTTCTGGTCCTCCGTTATGTCGCCGTTGTAATTTCCGACATCATGGGGAATGTAGGAGAATCAGTGGTGCATGCTTTACATGTGGTCAGCCAGGACATCGAGCTATGCATTGTCCCCAGGGTCAACAGAGGCCCCAGCAGCCTGTTATGCCAGCTCCAGCACCGACTCAGCAGAACTTTAATTCAGGCAGTTATGGACAGTTGGGTCGTGGTGGTGCTTATCACTATCAAGGTGATGCTGCTCCTTATGCTTCGGGACAGTATCAATATTCCCAGGATCCTTATTTTCAGAGTGGATATTCTCAGGATCAGGGAGGTTATACTTCATATCCGTCTATGCCAGCTAGCGGATCTCAGGGGTATCAGGGGAGTCAGCCCCAGCAGAGTGGGGTTGCTGCTAGTAGAACAGGGCCGTCTAGGCAGCCTGTCCAGGCAGGTCAAGGACGTACTCATCAAGGACGAGGTAATCAGGGTGGCAGAGGTCGTGGAGGACGACAGCCAGCTCAAGGAAGTATTAACCACATCTCGCTGCAAGATGCTCAGAACCATCCAGACTTGATTATGGGTACGTTGAATGTCCTTGGTCATTTTGCTAGAGTCTTGATTGATTGTGGTGCTACACACTCTGTGATTTCTCATATATTTGCTCAAATGACACAACCTCATTCTTCACCTCTAGGGTTTGATTTAGAGTTTGCTATGCCTAGAGGGGATAAATGTTATGTTGATAGTTTTTATCCTGGATGTCCAGTGATGGTAGATAATGTAGTTATGCTTGCTAATCTTATCCCGTTAGACATCGTGGATTTTGATGTGATTTTAGGGGCGGATTGGTTGCATTATAATCGCGCCCATATAGACTGTTACGGGAAATCAGTTACTTTTCTTCGTCCTGGACTACCCGAAGTTACATTTGTGGGTGAAAGAAGTGGGGTGAGGCATGGAGTTATTTCCGCCTTAAGGGCAAAGAAGTTGTTATCCAAGGGTTGTCAGGGATACTTAGCACATGTGGTTTTGAATGATGTTGCTCCCAGTAGTGTGGAGGAAGTCGGAGTAGTCAAACACTATCCTGATGTGTTTCCGGATGATTTGCCTGGATTGCCTCCAGATAGAGATGTGGAGTTTTCGATTGATTTGCTTCCAGGTACAAACCCTATCTCTTTGACTCCTTATAGAATGGCACCAGCGGAATTAAGAGAATTGAAAATTCAATTGCAAGAATTAATTGATAAAGGTTTCATTCAGCCTAGTTCTTCACCGTGGGGAGCTCCGGTGTTGTTTGTAAGAAAGAAGGATGGAACTTTGAGATTGTGTATTGATTACAGGCAATTGAATCGGGTAACGATTAAAAACCGTTATCCATTGCCTCGTATAGATGATTTGTTCGATCAACTCAAGGGTGCCTGTGTGTTTTCTAAGATCGATTTGAGGTCAGGGTATTATCAATTAAAGATTAAAGATGAGGATGTTCATAAATCGGCTTTCAGGACTCGTTATGGGCATTATGAGTTTCTGGTTATGCCATTTGGATTAACTAATGCCCCTGCAGCTTTCATGAGATTGATGAATGAAGTATTCCAAGAATATCTCGACAGGTTTGTCATTGTTTTTATTGATGATATCCTGGTATACTCTAAGTCGAAATCAGACCATATTCGACATCTTAACTTGGTGTTAAGGAAATTGAGGGAACACCGATTATATGCCAAGTTTAGTAAATGTCAGTTTTGGCTTGATCAAGTGGCATTTTTGGGACATGTGGTATCGGCTCAGGGAATTCAAGTGGATCCTCAAAAGATAGCAGCAGTGGAGAGTTGGGAACAACCTCGAACCGTCACTGAGGTACGAAGTTTTCTTGGCTTGGCAGGTTATTATCGACGGTTTGTTCAAGACTTTTCTATGATTGCCTTGCCATTAACGAAGTTAACCAGGAAGGATGTTAAGTTTGAGTGGGATAATAGTTGTGAGCAAAGTTTCCAGCAGTTGAAATATTGTCTCACTCATGCACCGGTGTTAGTACTTCCCGACGATAGTGGTAACTTCGAGATCTACAGTGATGCTTCTTTGAATGGTTTGGGTTGCGTTTTGATGCAGCATAGTAAAGTGATTGCCTATGCTTCCAGGCAGTTGAAGACTCATGAAAGGAACTATCCTACTCACGATCTTGAGTTGGCAGCTATTGTGTTTGCTTTGAAGATTTGGAGACATTATCTCTATGGCGAGAAATGTAAGATCTTTACAGATCATAAAAGTCTTCAGTACCTTTTCACCCAGCATGATCTTAATCTTCGTCAGAGAAGATGGTTGGAATTACTAAGTGATTATGATTGCACGATTGAGTACCATCCGGGTCGTGCAAATGTGGTAGCTGATGCCCTGAGTAGGAAACCTCAAGGTCGACTTAACGCTTTGTATGCCAGCCGTGTTCCTCTTCTTGCAGAGTTGAGATCTACTGGAGTAGAGTTAGAATTGGAAGAACGAAGTGAAGCTTTTCTTGCCAATTTTCAAGTCAAGCAAATTTTAATTGATCGGGTGCTTGCAGCTCAATCGTTGGATGAAGAAATCCAAGAGTTGGTCAGTTTAAGAAAGGAAGGGAAGAAGAAAGATCTCAGGATCCGAGGATCAGATGGTATGCTTATGCAAGAGAACAGGATGTATGTGCCAAATAATGAGGAATTAAAGAAAGAAATTTTGGATGAAGCACATTGTTCGGCTTATGCTATGCACCCAGGAGGAACTAAAATGTATCATACCATTCGACCATTTTATTATTGGCCGGGTATGAAAAGGGAGATTGCAGAGTATGTAAGTAGGTGTATTGTTTGCCAGCAGGTTAAGGCTGAAAGAAAGAAGTCGTTTGGAAGATTGCAACCACTCTCTGTTCCCCAGTGGAAGTGGGAGAACATAACGATGGATTTTGTGTAAGTACACAAAATGGTTTTGATGGCATTTGGGTGGTTGTAGATCGACTTACCAAAACAGCACATTTTATTCCAGTAAGGGAGAAGTACCCTTTAAATAAGTTGGCTAAGTTGTTCATTTCGAAGGTGGTAAAGTATCATGGTGTCCCAGTGAATATCATTTCTGATCGAGATCCAAGGTTTACTTCTAAGTTTTGGATAGCTTTTCAAGAAGCTTTGGGCACTAAATTGCTTTACAGTACGGCATATCACCCACAGACAGATGGTCAGTCAGAGAGGACGATTCAGACACTCGAGGATATGTTGAGATCCTCTGTGATGCAATTTGGTGATTCTTGGCATGATCGCTTAGATTTGATGGAGTTTGCCTACAATAATAGTTTTCATTCGAGTATTGAAATGTCTCCATTTGAAACGCTTTATGGTAAAGCTTGTCGTACGCCATTATGTTGGTCAGAGGTCAGTGAAAGAGTACTTGAGGGCCCAGAGATTGTGGATGAGACTACTCAAAATATTCAGGTAATTAAGTCTAACCTGAAAGCGGCCCAGGATAGACAAAAGAGCCTATCGGATCGACATACCACGAATAGAATGTATAACGTGGGGGACTATGTATTTTTGAAATTATCACCTTGGAGAGGTGTGGTTCGATTTGGGAAGAAAGGAAAGCTCAGTCCCAGGTACATTGGACCTTATGAGATCACTGAGAGGATTGGTGAAGTTGCTTACAGGTTGGAGCTGCCTCCAGAGTTGTCTAAGGTGCATAATGTGTTTCATGTCTCTATGCTTCGGCATTATGTTTCAGATCATTCACATGTGATTCCTCCTCAACCATTGGAAATCAATCCGGATTTGACGTATGACGAAGAACCAGTGACTATACTGGATAGGAAAGATAAGACTCTAAGGAATAAAGTAGTGAGCTTGGTAAAAGTATTGTGGAGGAACCATTCAGCGGAAGAAGCTACTTGGGAGACAGAAGAACGGATGAGAGATGTGTACCCGAGGTTATTTTATGAGTATTGATGGGTTGGTTAGTTGCTGGAATTTCGGGGACGAAATTCTATAAGGAGGGGAGATTGTTACAGCCCGTCCCGGAATTATTAATTCCGAAGACGTGAAATTACAAAAATAACCTTGAACGGGATTAAGGTATGTAAATGTGACGTTGGTTTTAATTTAAGTTCCTACTTTTTGGTTAATTAGAATATTTTGTGGGTTAATAACTTAGACTTAGGTTTATTTGTTTGTGGTATTAATTTGGTAGTTAAGTTAGGGTAGGACCTCCTGGGATCCCTATCCCTCAAATCCTTCCCCAAAACCCGTGTGTGTTGTCTCTCTCTCTCCTCAAACTCAAACACTCGTCTCTCTCTCTCTTCCTCTCAGTGATGAACCACACACAAACTCACCTAAAACTTCTACCAACGTTGGAGTTAAGGCTACCATTGCAACCCTGAGGACTTCACGATCACGTAGGTACCAAATCCAGGTAAGTTTCACTTCAAAAATCCCTAGTTCTAAAGTCCCCATGAATGTGCACTGTTCATGCACACGTAAATCCTTATGTTTTGGGAATTTGAAGCTTGTAGGAAGCTTGGTGAGGCCCTAAGGAAGCTCGGAGTGCTTCGTTTGGAAGGATTGGACGTCGGGATCACCTAGTTCGAAGGTAGGCCGGATTTTCGTGTTTTTGAAAAGTTTGATCTTGTAGTTTTTAGACCCTAAAACTAGTTCAATGTGATTCTACATGTTAAGGGCTTCAATTTGGTATAAAATTCGAGAAATTTGGACGAAAAACGAGTGAGAATAGTTAGTTTGAAAATTTCCCAGTTTTCTGGCGAAACCAGTCGCCGGCGGCCGGAGAAGACGACGGAGAAGGAATATTCCGTCAACTCTAACGGAATATTCCAACGCCGTTAACTGACGCCGTTAACTAACGCCGTTACTGACGCCGTTAAAGTTGACGGAATATTCCGGGAATATTCCTGACGGCGTCAACTGACGCCGTCACTGTGCAAGGCGCGTGGTCGCGCGTGGGGGCGCGTAGACCCGTGCCCAATTCGGCGCGTGAGGGCGCGTGAGGTATAGAAAAATTAATTTAAAAATACTACGATGCTCGTGAGGTTGTGTAGATCACGTTAGAGTGTTCGTTTGTCAAAATTGAGCATCGTATGAGGAATTAATTGCCTAGTTGGTTTATGTGCGTTAAATGTGCGTTAAATGACGTTGTTTTAGTGGTTTCGCCTTTAGGTGGAACTTATAACGAGGACGAGCACAACCAGGGGCGTCAAGGGGGTCATGACCCGGCAACATACCAGTGAGTGGGCATTTGCTTTTTATATATATACCTATATACTCGATTTCTCCCAGAAATCAAACGTAAATGAAAAGTATGTTGAAATAAGATATGAAATATGTTTTGATTGCCATGCATAGAATTTCATGAATATTACGAATTGTTGTATGATGCATATATGTGAAATGGTACGGCGGACGTACAGGTGAGTATTATTATTGTATGATGATGTTGAGATATGTTGAGCTCATAACCTGCACCATGATATTAGTGCTTATAATATTCACCGCATCGCACGCTCGCCTTGGATCCAAGTAGATGCTAGTCGTACAGACCATAGGAGGTGGTTCCGACAGGCCAGTCGTACAGACTTTTAGAGAGGTTCCGACTGGTGGGTGACCTTAGATTATGTGCACAAATGATTGATGAGAAAAGCACTAGAGCGTAATAATAACCATTAAGTCATACAGACTACATTAGGTAGTTCCGACTTATGTGTAGAAGGCCGTACAGGTCACAGGTGGTGACTCCGGCAAGATGAGATTTTGAGCAAGATGAGATTTGAGCTCTAGATTCAACCGTACAGGGCCATTAGGGGGTCTCCGGTTGATTACTTTCTTTCACCTGATTTATGTTAATGCATTCATACTAAACTGTTGAATTTGGCATGGTACATTCTCTATTGAATCTGTTAGGAGACTGATGATTGAGATGGTTGAGATATATATGTATGCTGATATACTATTTTTCTAGGAAAGTATACAGGTTTTCAAAGAGGGGTTATGAATGTGGATTTATTAAATGATTTGAAAAAGCTTTATTTTCGCCCACTCACGTTTTCTGTTTTGCGCCCCTCCAGGTTCTAGTTGATAGTTGAGGCGTTGGTGGCTTACGAGGACTCCTTCGGCGTTCTGACAAGACTAAATAAATGTAGGATTCACCGAGGGTGTTGTAAAATAGTTATGGTCCTACTTGACTGCACCTAGATGCTTATGCTCTGTTTATGTGTGTTTAGTATCGTTTTATGTACTTAAAACGCTAGGTTGTTAATATCTGCAATAATTGGGTTTTCTTCTTTTTGTTGGCTCGTATTTTGTTATATTATCGTTTCCGCTTGCACTTATGGTTACGTCACACTCACGTGACGGCCATCACGTCCTAATCTTCGGGTTACGGTGTGTCAATTCGAGTCTTGTAGTATAAAACCACAAGCCCCTGCTCTCACAAAGACATGCTCTTATTGTTCCAATTACTTATAACTTGGAGAACATTGAGTTTTGCACAGAGGAGAAGGTTGCGTGTAGATTCGTCCATGGTTTCTTCATCCATGAACATGCTGACAGAGTTGAAAAGCTTGCTGAAAGTATACGAAGATTGGAGCAAGGTGATCTGAAGCTTAGAGTTGGGGCTTTGGAATTGAAGAGGGCATTCCAGCGGGTTAAAACTGTCCAAAAGACTGTTGGGAATGTAAGTTGAACTTAATCATGGCCTAATGGCATACACACATGGGAAAGACTTCATCAAACAATTTGCAGGTATGTGTTGCAGATGTTACTTCAGTATTTGCATATACATAATATATTTGGAGTGATGATTGTGATTTAGTTGGTTAAATCTTATGTTCTTGGCTAGTTCGTTATAGAGCTTGTATGGTTGCTCTTACACAGGGGACTCAGTGGTGCCAAGAAATATCATCTTCACTCCCATATCTAAGGGCGTTGAGCTTGTCTTGAAGCTAGCTCTCAGGTCATTTTTGTCAGTCCCTAGGAAAACTTTTGTCTTTCTCAGTGATTCTATTGGATATTCAAATAAAAACATGATGTAGTGCTGCCAGCTAGTTTCTTCACTCATGCTCCCTTCACTTGCCATATAAAATACTTCTTCTCTGTGCTAGCCAAAAGATGATTACAAGACAGCAGTGTGCTGCCATGTGATAGTCATCAGTTGTGTATTACAAGCTGGAAAGTTGCGCGCGTGTGTGTATCCAAAGCTGGTGCATGTGTGAAAGGGTGTAAAGCTCATCTAGACCATGTGTGAAGGTGGATAGCAGCTAATGCTTCATAGCTACCATGTTTTGTTGTTTATCAATTTTTGTTTTGTATAAATAGGTCTTCTTGCTAGGCTTTAAAATCATCCAATTCCAATAGTATTCTCCCATTCATAAGCTTTTAAGCTTTCTTATTCCATTAGTTTGTAAACTGTTTTATCCATATATCAAAGTGCAAGTGTTTTGTAGAAGCTTGTTGCTTCCCTCATTTCTCTATTTCTTTGTCCAATTCTATTGAGAGTGCAAGTGAGAGGTGGGATAGAGTTTGTAAACTTATCACCCACATATTTTGGTATTAAGTTAGTAAACTCTTTTAATACCAACAATTGGTATTAGAGCCAGAATACCTTTCTGGTAAGTGCAGCGGCTATGGCGTCAAATATAGTGCAACTCTAAGTTCCCACATTGAAGAAAGAAAATTACGAAAGATGGTGCATCCAATTCAAAGCATTGTTTGGATCATAGGAGCTATGGGAAGTTGTCAGTAGTGGGTATGTTGTACCCACTGCCGAGCAAGAAGCTACATATATTGTAGATCAAAGTAACACTCTTAGGGACTTCCTAAAGAAGGACCAAAATGCGCTGTATCTTCTATATCAAGGATTAGAAGATTCAACGTTTGAAAAGGTTGCAGAAGTAACAATGAGCAAGCAAGTATGGGACACACTTAGTACAATTTACAAAGGAGTAGATCGAGTCAAGAAAGTGAGGTTATAGTCACTTCAAGCAGATTTTGAAACTGCTCACATGAATGAAAGAGAGAGCATCTCTGACTATCACACAAGGCTCATTGTGATAGTAAACCAGATGAGGAGAAATGGCGAGAGACTCGATGAAGTACGAGTTGTGGAGAAGATACTTTGGTCATTTACACCTAAGTTCGAGCATGTGGTGACTGCCGTTGAGGAATCCAAGGATTTGGAGACAATGAGTGCAAATGAGCTACTAGGATCCCTCATAGTTCACGAGCAACGCATTCAGAAGAATGCAAGCCCCACAACGCTGGAGCAAGCTTTGGAGACAAAGCTCAGTATCGACAAGCCAAGTGAAGGTCATGGGCAGTGGAACTCACGTCGCGGGAGGTCACCCAACCGTAGCCGAGGACAAGCCAGAGGAAGAGGTTGAGGCTATGCACAAAATCGAGGTCAGTCTCAAGAGTGGAGATCCGCTCGAGGAAAGGTGCATATCCAGTGTCACAGTTGCAAGCAATATAGACATTATGCCAATGAATGTTCATATAAAAACGGTGAACATGTCAACATGGCAGAGTCAAGTGGAAATGCTGGTGAGAAATTTACAGTCTTACTAGCACACCATGATTCCACTAGCCAACAAGATGTTTGGTATTTGGACTCTGGTGCAAACAACCACATGTGTGGAAAAAAAGAGTTTTTTGCCGAACTAAAAAATGAGGCCTATGGATCTGTGAGTCTTGGTGACTCCTCAAGGCTGCCAGTTAAAGGCAAAGGGAAGATCAAGATCATCCAGAAGGATGGTAGAGAAGAATACATCTCCGATACCTACTACATACTAGGTATGAAGAGCAACATTTTGAGCATTGGTCAACTGCTCCAGAAAGGGTACATTATACATATGGAGAATATGTTTCTCACTCTCAGGAATGAAAGGAAAAAGCTTATTGCACATGTTCAAATTTCAAAGAACCGAATGTTCCCGTTGAAGTTGAACACAAAGATTAGGAGTTGCAATATCGGTGTAATGGAAGATAAGTCATGGAGATGGCATCTTCGGTTTGGCCATCTTCATTTCAATGGCCTAAAATTGTTGTCAAGTGGAGGAATGGTTCGTGGTCTACCCCAGATTGAAGCCACACACCAAGTATGTGAAGGTTGTGTGCTTGGTAAGCAAGCACGACTCTCGTTCCCTGTTGGTGATACATGGAGAGCAAAGGCACCACTGCAGTTGGTGCATATAGATATATGTGGTCCGTTGGATCCTATGTCCTATGGAGGTAATAGATATTTTATTACCTTTATTGATGATTTTAGCATGAATACTTGGGCTTATTTTCTCAAGGAGAAGTCGACTGCCCTAAGAGTCTTCAAGGAGTTCAAGGCACTCACAGAGGCTGAAAACAACCACAAGCTTGTGGCTGTGAGATCAGATAGAGGTGGAGAGTACACCTCTAATGCTTTCCAAGCATACTATAAGGAGCAAGGAATTAGGCATTAACTGACTGCTGCCTATACCCCACAGCAAAATAGGATAGCCGAAAGAAAGAATTGAACAATCCTTGACATGACAAGGTCTATGCTTAAGGAGAAGAATTTGCAAAAAGAATTGTGGGCAGAAGTTGTAGCTTGTTCGATTTATTTGTTGAATCGATGTCCAACAAAGAGTGTTAAGAAGATGACACCACAAGAGGTTTGGAGTGGATACAAGCCGAATGTTGCACACCTAAAAGTTTTTGGGTGTGTTGCATATGCTCAAGTTCTAGAAGCCAAGAGAATGAAGCTCGATGATCGAGGTGAGAAGTGTGTGTTTGTGGGCTATAGTGAAGAGTCCAAAGCATACAAACTCTACAACCCACTAACTGGCAAACTAGTGGTTAGTAGAGATGTTATCTTCAGTGAGGAAGAGACATGGAAGTGGAACAACAAAGAAGTCAATAAAGAGAAGATTGTTTCCACTAATTTTGAAGAACCAGAAGTTGTACCACCTATCGAGCAACAACCTGCTCAAACAACCATAACAACTTCAGTGCACAGAATTGCAAGGAGTGGTCCTACATTTAGTGAGGAAAACAGCTCATTAACTCCAGTGAGGTTAGAGTCTTACAGAGATTTATGGACAAGAAGAGGAAGAAGAAATAAATCTGTTTTCCCTGTATGCAGACCATGAGCCTCTCTCATTCAATGAAGCTGTGGAGGAAGATCGTTGGAAGAAAGCCATGGAATAAGAGATCCATGCCATCGAGAAGAATGACACTTGGGAGTTGACAAAGCTCCCACCAAATCAGAAGGCTATTGGTGTCAAATGGGTGTACAAGATCAAACGCACTGTAGATTGGAGTATGGATCGGTACAAATCAAGGCTTGTAGCGAAGGGTTACAAACAGAAGTATGGAGTGGATTATGATGAAGTCTATGCTTTAGTTGCAAGACTTGACACGGTAAGATTACTAATATCTGTTGCCGCTCATCATAAATGGAAAATTTATCAACTGGATGTCAAGTCAGCCTTCCTTAATGGAGTTCTTGAGGAAGAAGTGTACGTGGAACAACCGGAAGGCTTCCAAGTACAAGGAGAAGAAAATAAGCTGTATCGTTTGAAGAAGGCTTTATATGGCCTCAAGCAAGCACCACGAGCTTGGAACTTAAGGATTGACAACTACTTTGCCAAAATGGATTTCAGAAATGTCCATACGAGCATTCAGTTTATATGAAGAATGGTGAAAAAGGGGAGTTCTTAATTATTTGTCTCTATGTAGATGATTTATTGTTTACGGGAAACAATGAGGCAATGTTCTATGAGTTCAAGCAATCCATGTTCAGTGAATTCAAGATAACTGACAATGGATTAATGTCACACTTTCTTGGCATAGAGGTGAAGCAAGAAAGTGATGGTATCTACATCTCTCAGCAAAAGTACATGAGAGACATATTGGAGAAGTTCAATATGGACAAGTGCAATACTGTCAACACTCTAGTCGCAACTGGATTGAAGTTATCCAAAGAAGGAGATGGTGAGTTTGTAAACTCAATTGTGTACAAAAGCCTCGTTGGAAGCTTGAGGTACCTTACAATCACAAGACCAGATATAGTTTATGGTGTTGGACTCGTGAATCGGTACATGGAAGCACCAAGGGAATCTCATTGGCTGGCTGTCAAGAGAATTTTGAGGTACATAAGAGGTACTCTAAACTATGGTATGTTTTATAATTTTGGTGAAGATGCAAAATTATTTGGTTATTCAGACAGTGATTGGGGAGGTGACCAAGATGAAAAGAAAGGCACAACTGGCTATTTGTTTTTTCTAGGATCAACAGCTTTCTCATGGACTTCAAAGAAGCAATCAATTGTTACTTTGTCATCATGTGAAGCCGAGTATGTTGTTGTAGCCTCAACCGTGTGTGAGGCAATTTGGTTAAGAAATCTATTGAAGTCAGTGTGTCATCCACAAGTGGAATCGACTATGATTCATGTGGATAATATGTCTACAATCAAACTTGCAAAGAATCTTGTTCAACATAGAAGGAGTAAGCACATTGATACCAGGTTCCACTTTCTAAGGGACCATGTGAAGCAAAAGACAATTGAGCTTGTTTATTGTCACACGAAGGAACGAGTGGCTGACATCTTCACTAAGCCACAACCAGTTGAATCATTCCGGTTCTTGTGTGAAATGCTAGGAATGAAGGTGTTTTGATTTGAAGGGGAGTGTTAGATATTCAAATAAAAACATGATGTAGTGCTGCCAGCTAGTTTCTTCACTCATGCTCCCTTCACTTGCCATATAAAATACTTCTTCTCTGTGCTAGCCAAAAGATGATTACAAGACAGCAGTGTGCTGCCATGTGATAGTCATCAGTTGTGTATTACAAGCTGGAAAGTTGCGCGCGTGTGTGTATCCAAAGCTGGTGCATGTGTGAAAGGGTGTAAAGCTCATCTAGACCATGTGTGAAGGTGGATAGCAGCTAATGCTTCATAGCTACCATGTTTTGTTGTTTATCAATTTCTGTTTTGTATAAATAGGTCTTCTTGCTAGGCTTTAAAATCATCCAATTCCAATAGTATTCTCCCATTCATAAGCTTTTAAGCTTTCTTATTCCATTAGTTTGTAAACTGTTTTATCCATATATCAAAGTGCAAGTGTTTTGTAGAAGCTTGTTGCTTCCCTCCTTTCTCTATTTCTTTGTCCAATTATATTAGTGCAAGTGAGATGTGTGATAGAGTTTGTAAACTTATCACCCACATATTTTGGTATTAAGTTAGTAAACTCTTTTAATACCAACAGATTCAACTGGATAGTAATGACATCTCCGGTCCAATTCCAGGATTCTTCTCCAATTTGCAAACCTGACAATGTTGAACTTGAATAATAACTGATAAACCAAGTTTGAAAACACCAGTTCCCGCCACAACAATCACAGCAGAAAATAAGGGAATCAGTCAACAAGAAGAAGGGTCGACTAAATCTGATCCTTAGCTGTTTGAATATTTTTGAATTCAAACAGACTGTGTATTTATCTTAAAGTTGTATTTTCTGTTATTATCTTTTAGTTTGTTTTTGAAGAAGTTTGTTCTTCACTCAAACTTCACTTGTAAAGATCTATATAAACAAGAAATCAATACACGCTCAGTATCAAGCAAAATTCTTTCAATAACAACATTTCTGCTACGGTTCCAAGATTCTTTGCCAATTTTTCAAAGTTGATTGCTTTGAGTCTTCGAAGTTGCACTCTGAATGGAACATTTCCCAAAGAGATCTTTCAGGTACTTACTTTACTGTATATTGACCTTTCGGATAATATACAGCTTCATGGTTCCTTGCCAGAAATTGCTGAGAATGCATCTCTCCAATTTTTGGACCTACCCTGTGTTGTGAATTCAAATAAAAACAAATGGTAAGTCAAATTTGTCCAAATTCATATCTAGTTTGATGATGTAATTGCTTACAATTGCAAAGTTAGGCAAGGTTTGAATAAGTGTGTGTTAGGCAAAGTTAGGCAAGGTTTGAATAAATGTGTGGTATAGATTTCATTTGGTTTGCTATAAATACCCTAGTCCTCAAGCCTTGTAAATCATCTCATCCAAATCCCATTTCCCATTTCCATTCATTAGCTTGTAAGCTATTAAGTTTGTAAACTCCTTTTTCATATATCAAAGTGCAAGTGTTTTTCCCGAAGCTTGTTGCTTCCCTTCTTTCTCTATTTCTTTGTCCAATTTTATTGAGAGTGAAAGTGAGAGGTGTGATAGAGTTTGTAAACTTATCACCCACATATTTTGGTATTGAGTTAGTAAACTTTTTAATACCAACACCCTGCACAAAATTTCTAGGATTATTGCCTGACTCTATTGGCAACCTTAAAATGTTGTCCATTTTATTTCTTGACGAATGCAATTTCAGTGGATCAATCCCAAAGTCCGTCGCAAGCCTAACAAAATTGGTTTATTTGGACATGCCACCAAATATGTTTAATGGTTCGATTGATTCTATTTACTGGGGAAACCTTGTTAATCTCCAACATTTGAGGTTGGGGTAGTCAATTTTACTCACGGGTAGTATCCCTTCGCCTATCTTTAGTCCTCCCTGGATGAGTGAGTTTGGAACTTTCCCAAAAGCGATTCTCTGGTCAACTTCATGAATTTTCTACTCTCTTCCAACTTAATTTTTTCTTGATTTGAGTTTCAACAATTTGGAAGGACCAATACCTGTGTCGATCTTTAATTTTCGAGGGCTTGCATTTCTTTATCTTTCTTCAAACAATTTCAGTTCCTTTCCTTTCAATGGTCATCCTCATCAGCTGTCCCTAAATCAATTTGAGTCCTTGGAATTGGCATTTAACAATTTGTGAAGAGTCCCAGATTTCTTGAGATATCAAACCAAGTTGTATTCATTGAACCTTTCTGGTAACCAGATTCAAAAGGTACCCAACTGGATTTGGAGTCTCCACTTTCTTCATGAGTTAAATCTTTCTTCCAACCCCTTGGTAACTCTAGAAGTTCCATTTAAGGATACACAATATCTCGTTACCCTTGATCTTCGTTCTAACCAACTCAGGGGAGGGGGTCCATCCCACTTTTGCATGGCGATTATCTGGATTACTCAAACAATCATTTCACTTCTATACCAACTAACATTGGTGCTTCGTTCTTATCTATTTCGAGCAATGACTTGCATGGGCTCATTCCAGCATCAATATACAATGCAAATAAATTGGTCCTTCTTGATTTGTCCAATAATTCTCTGAGTGGTATGATTCCCCAATGCTTGTCTGCAATGAGCAAACTCCAAGTGCTTAACTTGAGGAGAAACAATCTTACTGGAAGTATTTCTGATTTCGAATTTCCTGAAAATTGTAAGTTAGACTTTCAAGAGCTCGGTCAGAATCGGATAGATGGTCAATTTCCAAAGTCTCTAGCCAAATGCAGTAAATTACAAGTTGTAAACCTTGAAAACAACCAGATAACAGATACCTTCCCATGCTTGTTAAGGAACATCTCCACCTTGCATGTCCTTGCTCTGCGTTCCAACAAATTGTATGGACGCATTGGATGTCCAGACGAGACCTATGGGACGTGGCCAATGCTTCAGATCATAGACGTTGCTTACAACAATTTTCATGGTGAAATACTAGGAAGGTATTTGGAATCCTGGCTGGCAATGATAAATAACAAAGATGACGCCAAACGAACAAGATTTTCTCGTTAGATAATAACAGTCACCAGCAAAGGTTACGAAGTCAAACAGGTAGAGATTCTAGATGATGGCACACCAACAAGAGCCATCAGCAGCTCGACTGGCTATCAGGAGAGAATAACAGTCACCAACGAAGGTTTGGAAGTCGAATTGACTATCTTCACCACCATTGACTTCTCTTGCAACAATTTGAGTGGACCAATACCTAAGGAAATGGGAGAACTCAAATCATTATATTCCCTCAACTTGTCGAGTAATGCTTTCATTGGGGAAGTCTCATCGTCATTTGGCAACATACGACAACTCAAGTCCTTAGACCTGTCACAAAATAAGCTGAGTGGAAAAATTCCACGGCAGTTGGCAAAGCTTACTTTCCTTTCATTCTTGAACGTCTCAAATAATCAATTGGTTGGCAGGATCCCAACCAGTCCTCAGTTTTAAACATTTACAAGTGCCTCCTTTACTGGTAACAAAGGATTATCGGGGCCTCCTTTGACAGCAGATAGCAAAGTAGGATTGTCACCACTGCCAACATTGACTGGGAGTGTTCCGAGTTCAGGACATGAGATTGATTGGGATCTTATCAGTGTCGAAATTGGATTTGTATGTGGCTTTGGAGTTGCGGTCGGGTCACTTGTGTTGTGCAAGAGATGGAGTAAATGGTATTACAAAACAATGTATAAAATCCTTGTTAAGATATTCCCTCAGCTTGAAGATAGAATTGGTCCTCACCGAAGACATGTCCACATAAATAAAAGGTTGGGACGCTGAAATTAACGATCATGGGGACCAATTGAGCTGGACTTCAAGCTATGCCTAGGAATTTGAGATCCAACAAATAAGAAGTTTCCTTTTTGGTTTTACCTTTTAATTTATGTATGTTCTAGTTATATTGTAATAGTTTATTGTGTATCTTTATGCTTTGTTTTCAATAAATTTTCTCGTACCGTCGAGGTTCACGAAGTTAGCTTAATCTGATAAACCCAAACGAGAGTACTACATGTTATTATGTATTTTTTGTTCAAATTGTGTAGTAACATGTCAAGACCTACTCCATCAACCGTAGTATTCTGACAAAGAATATCTTGACTTCCGAATTGCTATATGTTTTTAACATTCTGCCATTCAACTATTAACTTATCATATCTAGTATACAACACCTAATGTTTTTTTTTAACCTCAATTTGTAACAGAGCAAACTCGCTCTTCTTGTTTCCGGATTTCCTCACCAAATTCTATGTCCGAGATTACACAAAAGGCAAAAGCCAACCCTCTCAATTAACAAATGGAAATGAAAAACTCAACTGCTTTTACAAAAATCAGCTAACTACGGTTCAATCAGAATTCTCCCTTTGATGCCTAAGCATAACGGAAAGTTAAGAAAACTTACATGGGCTTACAAGAGTTGAGTCACTTGCCCTATGGTCAACTGGTTTTAGGATGAACGTCAACTTCAATTTTAGGACAATCTCTAACTTCTAGCGTTTAAGACTTTTAGTTGACAAAGGCGAATTATCGATCGCGATTTTACACTTGACTACTGAAAGAGAAGATTAACAGTTAACGACTAAAGGATTTGAATTGGGCGTGTTCCTCTGTGAGAGACTTAATTGAAGGAAGTTACCGCGATAGATGAGTTTTTCGGAGAATATATTTCTCTTGCTATCCAGAATATCAGCATGAGCGTATACAAACCGTTCTGTTTTATTTCCACCTACAACGGTATTTGTATTTGATCGACAACATATCACCTTAATCAGCGAAAAACTAAAACAGGAGCAACATGTAGATTGCAGAAATGCCTAGACTAGTTCGAAGTTAATCAAATCATAAACCTGAGTAATGCACTGAAAATTTCTGGTTTGAAATCTCTGACGCTCAGGGAATAAGCACTGACTCATTCAAGTGTGTTTATATGGAAGCTAATCTAAATTATTTGTTCAATTTATCCAGTTTGTAACATCACTTCAATCGCTTTTGTAGAATGCACTAGTAGAATGCTGCTTCCAACCAAAAAATTAAAGAAAAACTAACGAAAAGACTAAAAAAGACTTTAGTTTTAATGAAAAATGACAAATAAAGGTGTAGTGAATAGTATTAGGAAAAGGTAAAAATGTGGTTTTTTGTTAAAAATGAACAGTACAGGGCTCTCAAAAATTAAACATGATTTCATTAATTACCCCACTTGTAGCTTTGTAAAAGAGAGACTTATGCCTCGTTTGGAAGAAGCATCACTTCAAGTGATTTTTCAAAATTCACTTTTATTTTTATTAAAGATTGATTTTAAAAATATTTTCTCTAAAAATGCTTTTAATCGTTTTAAAAACACTTTCAAATAAGCTCTTATATGGAACTGAAAGTATAACGCCAGTATTTGAACGTTGGGTATACATTGTTTCGTGAAATTTTTAGCCCTTGTAGGGGCGAAATTTTACCCTCTCTTTTTCCACTCAATAGTCTGTCGACATTGAATAAAGCAACCTACACCTTAAACCCCCCAAGGGATATGGAGAAAGACTTGGAAGTCAACAAGTCAAGCAAACCACAAAATTATGGAAGATGATCCCTCCAGATTCATAATGTGGGAATCGTAGGGATCCTCACATCTTAGCCGTTCATCGTGTATTGTACCGTCAGATTTCGTCATGTACTATTTGTGTTTAATTTAAAATAATAAAAGTCAAATAACTTCTTACCGCACGACACACGATGAACGGCTGAGATATGGGGAACCCTAAGATCCTCACATAATGGATCCGAAGGGGATCCTTTTCCCAAAATTATACCCACTCTACATACATTACCATCACCACAGTTTCCGTAGTATGGCTCCCTTAAGTTACCAAACAAACTTTCAATTTTCCAAAAAAATAAAAAATGAAAAATGAAAACGGGCTGATTATTAAACAATCTTTTGGAGCTTGAAAGTCGTTTCGTTTTTTTGTGTTGAAATTTGTTTGATAACCATTTCTTTTGCTCGTCGGCGTTTTCCTCTTTCACCTTACAAAAATCAAAATATCTGTTTACAATCTTTTGTGTGATATGATTTGAAGCGTGTTTTACCTATTCTGAATAATAATAGTTGTTGACTTATTGGTGATTGGAGGTCAGTTTCCCTTTGACTCGACAAATGGTTGAACGAACCTATTATTAGCCCTTCTTTATTTTCGGTCATTTCATCTAAGGTTCTTCCTTGGGTTTCAAAAGTTATTGAAGTACAAAGTTAGTTTTTGCCAAATTATGTTATTAATTTATTTCCTTCTGTGGTGCAACAGATTTTACACCAATGTTTAGTGTAGTTATAGATAGGCACTAACTCATTCAAGTGTGTTTGTATGGAAGCTAATCTAAATTATTTGTTCAATTTATCCAGTTAGTAACATCACTTCAAATGCTTTTGTAGAATACACTCGTAGATTGCCGCTTCCGACCAAAAAAATAAATATGATTTCATTAATTACCCCACTTGTAGTCTTGTAAAAGAGAGACTTAGGCTTTTTTGGAAGTACTTTTAAAATTATTGAAATCGTTTTTAGAGAAAATGTTTTTAGATCAGAAAAACACCTGAAGTGCTTTGTGGAAGAAACATCACTTCAAGTGATTTTCTAAGATTCACTTTTGTTTTTACTAAAGATTGGTTCTAAAACATTTTCTTTCAAAACACATTTATTCGTTTTAAAAGCACTTTCAAACAAGCTCTTAAGGCAAGTTTGGTATTGCTATGCCTTGAAAAAAAAAAAAAAAAAAAAACTACTTCTACTATGCTGTGAGAGTAAGCTTATTTTTGCTGCTTCACGTTTTCAACTTTTTTTTTAAACCCAAAACTGTGAAAATAAGCTGTTTTTAAGTGTTTATCAAATACTTTTTTGAGCTCAGCTTTTTACCCACTTTTTATAAAAGCACATCAGTACCAAATCAGTACTTATATGAAACTGGGAGTATAACTCATGTATATGAACGTGGAGTATACACTATTTCATGAAGTTTTAGCTCCTCTGTAGGGGCAAAATTTTACCCTCTCTTTCCACTCAATAGTCTGCCAACATTGAATAAAACAAACTACACTTTGAAGTCAACAAGTCAAGCGAACCACAAAATTATACCCGCTATACATACATTACCATTGTAACATCCCACATCGCCCATGGGTGAGGATCTTGTAAGCCATATATGTATATTCCCATTTCTACCTAGCACGAAGTCTTTTGGGAGCTCACTGGCTTCGGGTTCCATAGGAACTCCGAAGTTAAGCGAGTTTGGGCTAGAGCAATCTCAGGATGGGTGACCCCCTGGGAAGTTGCTCGTGAGTTCTCAGAAACAAAACCGTGAGGGAGTGGTCGGGGCCCAAAATAGACAGTATCGTGCTACAGTGGAGTTGAGTCTGGGTTGTGGTAGGGGCCCAGGTCAGGATGTGACAATTTGGTATCAGAGCCAATCCCTGGCCGGAAGTGTGCTGACGAAGACATCGGGCTCCTAAGGGGGTGGATTGTAACATCCCACATCGCTCAGGGGTGAGAATCCCAGGTCGGGATGTGACAACCATCACCACGTTTTCCTTAGTATGGCTCGCTTAAGTTATTTAGGATTAATTTGATAACCATTTCTTTTTTATTTATTTTTAAACTAAAAGTAGTTATTAAATAAATTATTAATTTTTGAAAAATAAATAAAAAAATAAAAATGGAATGATTATTAAACTGTCTTTTGAAGCTTGAAAGTCGTTTTGTTTTTTTTTTTTTTGTGTTGAAATTCGTTTGATAACTATTTCTTTTGTTCGTCAACGTTTTCCTCTTTTGCCTTACAAAAACCAAAATATTTATTTATTGTCTTCTGTGTTGTATGGTTTGAAGTGTTCTTTGCGTATTCTGAATAATAATAGTCGTTGAATTATTGGTTATAGGAGGTCAGTTTTCTTTTGGTATATGCATAGCTTACATTTTTATTTATTTATTTATTTAATTTTTTTTCTTCCAATTGACACGTGAGAACTATAATTTGGACTTCGAAGAACTTTTGTAAAAATATAGGACAATTGTTTTACACATTCCGATTAACAAAGTGCATAAACACACGTTCACAATTCAACTTCATCATGGTTTCAGCTTAGCTAGTCATTTCTGTTTGTATTGAGTATGTATTGCCTTAGTCAGTCAATAGCCACGCTTAGCTAGTCATTTCTGTTTGTATTGAGTATGTATTGCCTTAGTCAGTCAATAGCCACGGGAAAATGAAGATAGGAAAGGAACACAGTAAGACTTGAACGCCAGGTTGATGTTTTGGCTAATTGTATTTTGCGTATTAATGTCGAAGATATAAGGAAAATAGGTAATTTAATTGGAAGCCTAGTAATTGAACTAGAATTAGAAGTTAGTCCAATTTTTTAGTCTGATACTACATCAAACGTTTTACTAAGTTACTCCAGTTTAGTCTAATCTAAGCAAGTTCATTTTAATCCTTGGAGCTAATCCAGTCCGAGATAATCCGGTGTAACAAGCTCACCCTAGAAGCCCAGTTTTGATGACCATCCTTATCCTTATTTGGATTTTAGGGCCTTTCCACATTCAAGTTTTTTATTTTATTTTATTTTATTTTTATTTTAACAATAGCGTTAGTGGGTTAAGTTGTTTTTTTTTTATTTTAAACAAACGATATTATTTACACAAAACCGGTGGTGAAGTGGGCTAAGTCTCACAATGAGCTAACAATAATGTGGTTCAAATTCGTTTTGGGAGAGAATCAACACTTCTCAATTATAAGTGAATAGAAATACTACTAGACCAGAGTATTAAGTGGCTAGTGGGTTAAATTGTTAATATGAGAGATAATGTAGTAAAAATCCTAAAGATTTTAAATGAACTTTACTTTAAGAGGACATGTAAGATTTGTGAATGCTTAAAATATTCTACGAATTCTATCTTATTCTACCTCTTATGCGCCGAAGGAGGCTAGTTGGGAATTGCACCCTATCCAAGGCCATGATCAAGCAAATTCACAACTTACAAAATATTAAACCAAGGACCTCCCTTTTTTCCTTTAGGAAGTTGTTGTTTGCCTTTGTTTCACTAAGTCATTTGTCGTGATTTATTGATGATAGTATTTTACTGGAAGTAATATATCATACACTCTTTCTTTCTCCCTAAACACCCTTTTTCAATCTTTTTCGTTGATTTTGTTGAAATTATTCAATTTGATAACGCAATAAAAAAAATGTTTGGGGTTGTCATTTTTTTATTCACCAATCACAGTAAAAAAAAAAAAAAAAATTATCCCCCCACTAAACAGCCAGGCCAAGACTTCAAAGTTTACAAATCAACCAAGCAATGTCACAATTCCACAGTTAGTTCCTGCGTGAATTTAGAGGCATGGCCATGAATTTCACATTTGAGAAAAGAGAGACTTTATATGTGCAACATACTTATAAGTAATTGAACTACTCATAATATTACCAATTAGTTAACCTCAACTTTCATTATGTTACTAAAACAGGTTATTCTATGCATGAAGTTGTAGGCGCTGATTCATTCTTTTTCAAATACTAACGAAGAAATTTTTTACACCTAATGGGAAAAAAAAAAAGCGAGTGATTTAAGTGCAAGTTTTTATTTTGGACAGAAAAAGGAGGACGTACAAGCAACCAAACGCACTAATAAAGACCTTGTAAGTCAATTAGTTAAAGTATTTATCTTGAGAGGAAAAACGCAACGAGTTTATAGAATGCAAATCACATAAAGCAATCATGAGCACCTATGTAGGTGGGAGTGTGACATGCATCCACTTTCTTCCACTTCACGTGTGTAAGGTGTTGGCACCATTATTTCTTCATGGCTACAGAGATGGCAGAAGACTTCAAAGTCGACATGAAAGAAGAAAAACTGTTCGTCTCACTTCCCCTTTTGCCGATTCGACAATGCGTTTTAAAGCCACCACAACCAGTGGCGAAGCCAGAATTTCTCAGGAGGAGGGGCAAACTTAAAAGAATGTAAGGTTAAAGAAAAATGGTAATAACTAAATCTTTTTATATAGTAATGTCTTCCATAATTAATTAATACAAACAAATTACAATTGTTGCCGGCGAGGTTTCATGTCATGAAAATGTCGCATAATAGGCTTATTATCAATAAAAGCAAATACATCTTTCTCAATGTAAACAATCATGCTATCACTCAACCATTACGTAACTGTATAACGAAAGAAAAACAAATATATCTTAGAGTCTTAGTCCTAGAGTACACTACGAATTTAATTAATTAATACCAACAATCATATCATACGAATAATCAAGAATTCAATTTTTATCCTAGAGTAGAGTCTCTAGTGTAGACTACGAATGTAATGTATATGATATTGCTCCCTGTCCTAGAGTATATGATATTGCTCCCTGTCCAATACCATGTATTGTATGCTATAGGCTTGTGGATTTGTTTAGATATTATAAGGCAAAAACATGTAGAAGCATCAAGCATGGTTTCTGTAGTTAAGTGTGCAAAAACTTGCAGCTCTGATG
The DNA here is from genome assembly GCA_963580275.1 of Crataegus laevigata. NCBI lineage: Eukaryota > Viridiplantae > Streptophyta > Magnoliopsida > Rosales > Rosaceae > Crataegus > Crataegus laevigata. The sequence continues at coordinate 7,513,222 of OY756952.1, read as the reverse complement.
TGGTCCATGCGGACCATGTGGTATCTATGAATTTGTTTACAACATCAAGTAATTCAGTGTACAATAGTTATTAATATGTTAATGTAATTATGTAAATATGATGTAAAAGTCTTCACCATGTGTGTTTCAAGTTCAGCTGTTTTTTTTTCTTGCTAGACCATGTGCGTTTCAAGTTCCTATATATATATATATAATGTATCAATCCTCTTTTATGTACTTAAAAAAAAAATCAATAATCATAGTATTCATATAATCTATAATCAATAACCATATAAATAATGTATAACCTTATAATCCTACATCCATTAAACAAAAATTTGTATTCAATAATCAATTAGGGTTTGAAAAAAAATTAAAATTTTACCTTAAGGCTGTGAGTCTCACCTCTCGGTATTGCGTCTGGACTCTGGACCTTGGAACAGTGGTGGTGGCCAACCAACGGACAAAGGGCAACAGGGGGTGGGCTTTGGGACAATTTTGGAAAATGAAATCTGGAACAGGGAGGGTTTTGTCGTGTGGGGGAAAAGGGGGGTTAATTAAAACGGGGTGGGATGGGGACCACTGGTCCCCAGTCTTATTAATTTTTTTTATTTCATCAGACGAAAAACAACGTCGTTTCCAAAAAAAAAAAAAATTTTACCAGGCCCAAAACGACGTCGTTTTGACCTGCCATTTAAAATTAAAAAAAGCCACACATGAATTTCACCCCACCCCCAAACCTCCAAACAGCCACACATTAAATTAAACACCCCCCCCAAAAAAAAGCCACACACCCACCCCCAGCAATATCATAAATTAAAATAAATAAGTGTGATATCTACACACCTGTTTTTATTTTTTCTAATTTTCGGCCATTGAATTGAATGAAATAAAAAAAATCAACATATATAAATTAATAAAGACTGTGTGAGATGTAAAAAAAAGAGTGTGTGGATCTAACACCCCTAAAATTAATAAAACCCCAAACAGCCACACATTAAATTCACCACACCCCCCCCCCCCTAGAGTATATGATATTGCTCCCTGTCCAATGCCATGTATTGTATGCTATAGGCTTGTGGATTTGTTTAGATATTATAAGGCAAAAACATGTAGAAGCATCAAGCATGGTTCCTGTAGTTAAGTGTGCAAAAACTTGCAGCTCTGATGTGGTCCATGCGGACCATGTGGTATCTATGAATTTGTTTACAACATCAAGTAATTCAGTGTACAATAGTTATTAATATGTTAATGTAATTATGTAAATATGATGTAAAAGTCTTCACCATGTGTGTTTCAAGTTCAGCTGTTCTTTTTTTCTTGCTAGACCATGTGCGTTTCAAGTTCCTATATATATATATATATATATATATATATATATATATATATATATATATATATATATATATATATATATATATATATATATATATATAATGTATCAATCCTCTTTTATGTACTTAAAAAAAAATCAATAATCATAGTATTCATATAATCTATAATCAATAACCATATAAATAATGTATAACCTTATAATCCTACATCCATTAAACAAAAATTTGTATTCAATAATCAATTAGGGAAAAAAAATTAAAATTTTACCTTAAGGCTGTGAGTCTCACCTCTCGGTATTGCGTCTGGACTCTGGACCTTGGAACAGTGGTGGTGGCCAACCAACGGACAAAGGGCAACAGGGGGTGGGCTTTGGGACAATTTTGGAAAATGAAATCTGGAACTGGGAGGGTTTTGTCGTGTGGGGGAAAAGGGGGGTTAATTAAAACGGGGTGGGATGGGGACCACTAGTCCCCAGTCTTATTAATTTTTTTTATTTCATCAGACGAAAAACAACGTCGTTTCCAAAAAAAAAAAATTTTTTACCAGGCCCAAAACGACGTCGTTTTGACCTGGCATTTAAAATTAAAAAAGGCCACACATGAAATTCACCCCACCCCCAAACCTCCAAACAGCCACACATTAAATTAAACACCCCCCCCCCCCCCAAAAAAAAGCCACACACCCACCCCCAGCAATATCATAAATTAAAATAAATAAGTGTGATATCTACACACCTCTTTTTATTTTTTCTAATTTTCGGCCATTGAATTGAATGAAATAAAAAAAAATCAACACATAGAAATTAATAAAGACGGTGTGAGATGTAAAAAAAAGAGTGTGTGGATCTAACACCCCTAAAATTAATAAAACCCCAAACAGCCACACATTAAATTCACCACCCCCCCCCCCCCCAACAAAAACCACCAAACAGCCACACATTAAAACCCCCAACCACCAAACAGGCACAAATCAAATTCACCCTCCCAACAGCCACCACCCACCCCCCAAAAACAAAAAAAACCCCCAACCACCAAACAGCCACGCATTAAATTCCCAACAGCCACAAACCCCACCCAAAAACAACCAGACGGAAATTCACAGGCGTAGAAGCAAAATTGACGCTAGTCATTAATAACAAATTAAAAATATAGAAAAAAAATTCTTACATACATAACATTTCAATATTTTCAAATACTTTCAACTAATTTTATATTATTATCTGAAATTTAAAATAAATTATTATTTTTAAAATTAAAAAAAAACTATTGTAACTCTTTTTTTGTTAATTTGTGTTTATTATCCTATTCACTACACTGTGTTTAGATAAGAGAAATAAAATTGGAATTTCAACAAAACTCATAATTTAGAAATTAATAAGCACCAATTCTCTTGTTTGGATTCGTAAACATAGAAATTTAGAATTTCCGTGTAAAAAAAAAACTTAGAATTTGTGTCCAAGTTTAAATTCCATGTAAATAGGTATTATTTCCAAATTTCTACGAGTGAGAGTTTAAAATAAAAGTTTCTGTCTTCAAATTCCATAGTTCTATTAGGTTATCCAAACAAAAAAAATTCACAAATTCAAAAAAATAAAATTTCATCATTTCTATTTCTGTTATTTTAAAATTCTTTAATAATTTTAAATTTCTCATCCAAACAGTCCCTAAAGGTGATAATAAACCTATAATTATTAGCATTTTCTCCATCATCATTGTATTGATTATTAACTACCCAATCTCTTCTATAAATATTATTCTCTCCATTTGCTTCATCTTTTCTATTTTTACTTATTGGCCAAAGAAGGGTGTTCGTGTGGTGGATCTTTGGACTTTTTACACCTGTTCTAAGACATGTTTACACGATTTTCAAGCTTTCTGTTAAATAACGATCGGTGTTTGTGGCAAACGAAACATCTGTTCCTGTTGAGGGTAATTACAAGATTAAATTCTTGAACTCCGATATCGAGTCCCCTGTACTTTACATCTCTGCATTTTCAAATCAATTGGTATTAGTGGGAAAGATAGCTAGAACGTTAAACTGTTATGCATTTATCCTACTTGTAGAATGTCCCTTCCAACAAAAAAAAAATTTAAATAAAATGACTTACATAAAATCGGGAGTAGAACCTGAATTTGCTATGTTTCACTCACCTTCCCTACGTTTGTGGTCTCTAGCCAATGTCCCGGCGATCAGCAATCTTTGTTGCTACAATTGAAGAACACCCTCACATTTCACCCTTCAAAATCTCAAAAACTTGTGGACTGGAATAATTCCAGTTCACTTTTCGGTCTGAATTCAATCGAGAACCTGAATTTGGCTTACAACTTCTTCAACTACGCTCAGATTCCTTCCGAGTTCAAGCAGCTAACCGGTTTGCGTAACTTGAACTTGTCGACTGCTGAATTTGCAGGGCAGGTTCCGATTGAGATTTCACACTTGACGAGGTTGGTAACTCTTGATTTGTCTACCTATTATTTCCCCGGAACCCCTTCACTGAATCTTGAGAACCGAATTTGAATGTGCTCATTCGGAACTTTTCTGAGCTTGTTGAACTTTACCTTGATGGTGTGAATATAGCAACACAGGGGATACCCAACTGGATTCGGAGGCTCAGTAATCTTGGTGAACTAAATCTTTCTTGCAACTCTCTGGTAAATCTACCAGGTCCTTTCCTCAATCTTACTTCTTATTTGTCTGTGCTTGACCTTCATTCCAACCAGCTTCAGGGACCAATTCCAATGCTTCCAGGATTTGTCACTTATGTGGATTATTCGAGAAACAACTTCAGCTCTAGCATACCGGCAGATATTGGTGATTTCCTTATGTACACAAAGTTCTTCTCTCTTTCAAGCAATAAGTTCCAAGGCAGTATTCCAGAATCAATGTGCAAGGCGCCATATCTTCAAGTTCTTGATATGTCTAATAATTCCTTAAGTGGAATGATTCCCCAGTGCATAACTGCAAGGGGAAGGTCACCTGTAGTACTTAATTTCAGGACAAACAACCTTACTGGTGCTATTGCTGATAAATTTCCTCGATATTGTAGTTTGAAAACGCTAGACCTGTATGGAAATCAGATAGAAGGCAAATTTCCAGAATCTCTAGGCAATTGCAAACTGCTAGAGGTGTTGAACCTTGGAAACAATCAGATCAATGGTACCTTTCCACGTTCGTTAAACAAAATGCCCGCATTGCGTGTCCTTCTTTTGCGATCGAATAAATTTTATGGGCGCATTGGATATCCTAAGACCTATGGCAGCTGGCCAATGCTTCAAATTATTGACCTAGCTCACAACAATTTCAGTGGTCAAATACTCGGAAGATGCTTGAAAACCTGGCAGGTGATGATGGCTGACGAAGGTGCTGGCCTGTCACAACTCGACCACATCAAATTTCAGGTCCTATCGCAGATATATTACGACAATAAAGTATTTGTTACCACCAAAGGTCTAGAGATGGAGGTGGTGAAGATTTTAACTATCTTCACCTCAATTGACTTCTCGGGGAACAAATTCACCGGATCAGTACCTGTGGAAATGGGAGAACTCAAATCGCTCTATGTCCTCAACTTGTCTAGTACCATCATCTTTGGGCAACTTACGACATGTTGAGTCCTTAGACTTGTCGAACAACAGCCTGAGCGGGGAAATTCCATCACAGCTCACAAAGCTCACGTTCCTTGAATTCTTGAATCTCTCAAACAATGAACTGACCAGAAGGATCCCAACCAGCACTGACTTTTGGACATTTCCAGCAGATTCCTTTGCAGGCAATGAAGGGTTGTGGGGGCCTCCTTTGACAGGTTATATCCCCTCAGGATTGCCACTACCACCACCACCACCACCACCGAAAAAAGGTCATTCAAATGCTCAACCTGAAATTGATTTTGATCTTATAAGTGCTGAGATTGGATTTATCTTCGGCCTCAGAGCTTTCATCGGGCCTCTCGTGTTCTGTAAGCGATGGAGGATATGGTATTACAAAACTGTGGAGAACATCTTCTTCAAGATATTCCCTCGTCTGGATAAAAGAAGCGGTTACAGAGGAAGACATGTTTACATTAACAGATTTTGGAGATATTGAAACTCTCACTCGATTATGATTGGCTTGACCAAAACCCTATCTTTCTAGTTTCAAATTTTCATTACCTAGCAAGTAAGAAGCTGTCTGATCATATCGACGAGCTGATCTTGTTCTTAGTAAGATAAATGCGTGTTAAGGTTTGGAATACATTAGCTTCTTCATGAATTGCTCGATTCGTCGAATATTTTGTAACGTAATCTTAATGTGTGGTGTGAACTGAGCTTGTTTAAAGAAAAATATTCTTTCAGTTTTCATTCTTATAAAGTTTGGATGAATGTGAAGTTTCAGTGTTCGTTCTTGTGAAGCTTCAACTTCTTCAGAATTTATTAAAAGTTTCATTTCATTTATTGACATGGTTGATTGTTTTAGGAGGTAGAATCATAAAGTTAGACATTATACCTTCTAGCATCATTGGTTAATCGCTTCACCGCCCACAATTTGATAGTTCAAACCTAAAATCGAACCCTCAATAATCAACTGGATCGAAATTGAAGAAAATTGTAGAACGTCAGAGTAGACATGTAGATGAGAGAGCTAACTGAAAAGCGGAGATTTCAAGTCTCCCTTGTTAGTGACAACATATCTACATTTGCCTAAAAATGCACAGCCACACTTTCTCTTCTCTGTCACTCTCATCTCACTGACCCTGCGCACTAACCCATTTATTAACCCCAAAAAATGCACAGCCGTGCTTTCTCTTCTCTCTATCTCTATCTCCTTATCCATCTCTCTTTATAAAATCAGAAATCCCCCAAAATCAGACCTAACATACTAAACAATTAGAAAATCTAAGGCACCATTAAAGAATACAATTTAAAAAAGAAACTTATCTTTGGATTTGAGGTGTGCAGTGCAAGATTCGGCACACCCCACTCTTAGTAAGGTGTGTTGATTACCCCTATACCTACCTGGAGACCCCTTATCTCGCCCAAAACGGAGAGGACAAAATTGCCCTTCTTAATAGACCATCCCCACCATCAGATTGTAATCTTTGATGGACAAAATTGTAATTAAATAAATTGAGCCTCACTAAGGGCCAGGCTTCCCAGTCAAAACCCACATATTTGGGCCGGGCTACTGACCCAAAACCAACAAAAATATCAATGGCATGGTTGTAATTAATCTAAAATTTGGATTGAAACACTGTTCATTTCTACAGTGCCAATTCCAAACCTTTCTTTAGACTAAAGTAATTTTTCTGGATGAAGACTTCCTTGTCAAGCTAAACGACGACAAATCTGACGGAGATATTTTCCACAACATTAACTGGACGTTAGGAATTTCTACTTATTTCCAATCTAAGACTTTTAACCAAAAAATTTGTAAATTCTCTCCCTCTGTGAGAGCTTTTCTCTCCATTCCGTGAGAACCTTTTCAACCTGTGTGCTAAGCCTTCTTCAAACTTCCATCTCCTCCGCCGTTGGCCCTTGCCATGGCTTGGGTCGGCGGCTATTGGGTTTAGTTCTCCCTACAATCTGTCTGCCGATGGTCACCAATATGTGCTTTAATCTTCTAAATCCTATGCCATCAATTCCAATTTCTCTTCACCATCATTTCAATCCTTCATCTCCTTGGCCTCTACAAACTCATTTGATCTTGGATTTGTAGCCACTTTGTCGATTTTCTTAGGATCGGTTGTCGCGATTCTCTCGGGATGTGCTAGAGCTCCGGTTCCTCCAACTCAAGTGTTTACACCACCACCTCCCATAGATTTGTCTTCGACGGCTTTGTTGTCTTCGAAGACCCTGTTGCTGATGAGTTCTCTCATTAGCTTCCTGTGTTTTGCTATAGATCTATCATCTATGGTGCTTTGGGAAGGTTTTTGAAGTCGTATGTCCATCATTTTTGTGGAATTGCTTGGTTAGATTTGGGCGTTTGTTGGGCGGAGGATCGGCGGCTATTGCAAGAACGTTAGAGTTTTTTTGTTTCTGGGCTCAAACTTTTGGTTTGGGCTTTGTTTTAGGATCCATACTTTCTTTTAGTCATTGGACCTCAACTGTTGTAAGTGTTGTAATTTTGTGTAGTTGGTAATGTATCTTCCACTTTTTTCAAAAAAAAAAAAATTCGTAAAATTAATATTACAATCATTGCTCACCACTCATTTGCCCAGTAATAACTACAGCAACCCACTGCCTTGGCCATGAAAAACCTTCCCTATTATCTTCCACCCACTGCCGACCACCCATAAAAACCCTCTTCCTTCCATACCAATTGCCCAAACCAAATTCCAAAAAACCCAAATCCCATCACAAAGTTCCCATTTTTCTCTTTTCCGAGTAGTTTTCAAAAAGGGTTTTTGAGTACGATCATAACCCAGCACCCTCCATGGACACAAAGAATGGATCCCTCGACGCCTGCAAGCCGGAGTGCACCGAGGTTGGGAGCCTCCCCAATGGCACCGCTTCGGCAATCCAGAGCTCTGCCCCCTCTACTGTGATCAACTCCTGCGACGCCACTCTTGGTCGCCACCTCGCGCGCCGACTCGTCCAAATCGGCGTCACGGACGTTTTCACTGTACCTGGTGACTTTAACTTGACCCTCCTCGACTACCTCATTGCTGAGCCCGGGCTCACCAACATTGGCTGCTGCAACGAACTCAACGCCGGGTACGCTGCTGATGGCTACGCGCGGCAGCGGGGAGTCGGCGCATGTGTTGTTACTTTCACTGTGGGTGGGCTCAGTGTTCTCAATGCGATTGCCGGAGCTTACAGTGAGAATCTTCCATTGATTTGTATAGTTGGAGGGCCGAACTCGAACGATCACGGGACGAACAGGATTCTTCACCACACTATTGGGTTGCCGGATTTTAGCCAAGAGCTGAGATGCTTTCAATCTGTGACTTGCTATCAGGTTAGAATGAAATCAAGATTTTGGTTTTTTTAATTTATTTCTTGACATGCCCTAACCCAGATATTCAAATGATACCTAAATGATATGTGCGGGACACTCAAGAATGACGAAAGTCTTAACTATATGAACAAACAAGAATGATAAAGAACAAGCAAGAAAATAAAGGTTGTTTGTTGCATCGGACTGATTTAGACTTGATTAAGATGGACTAACTTAATTAAGCGTTTGTGTAGTCTATGACTAAGAAGCAAGATAATGAAAATAGTTCTATTTTAAATTTTTTTATTAAGATAATTAATCAAAATTAAAATTGTTGAATGAGTGAGACTTACTAAAAAAAAAAAGGTTAATCTCAGTTTATTATCATAAAGTTTCTTAGTTTTCAACTTTTAGACCATCTCCAATTGTGGCCTAAAACTTAAAAATATTTAGCCCATAAATTTTAAATTTTAGCCCAGAAATAGTTTTTCTACTCCAACTCATCTGGCCTAAAATTTTAGCTTGAGATTTTCAAAGAATGAATTAAGACTATTTTTTTTAAATTAATTTTTTTTTAAAATTATGTGGACTATCTTAAATTAATTTTATGAACATTTTAACTTAAAAATATTTAAATTCTAATAAATTTTGAAAAATCATTAAATCAATACATGAAAATTATAATAAACCACATAAACTTATTTTAGCTGTTAAATTTAAATTTGGACTGTTAGATTTTTTTTTTACTGTTAGATTAAATTATATTCGATTTAATCCGTTGAATTTAATAAATATATAAATATAAAATTAAAAAAAATTAATTTGAATTTGAGCCGTTGGATTAACCAACAGCCATTTAATAAAGACCCTTGGATGATAAAAGTAGCCGTTGGGCTACTTATTACTTTGGCAAATGGGGGAACACCCCCACGTGGGGATGATAAAAAGTCGCAGGTAAGCTACTTATTAGTCTGACAAATGGTGGGGTTCATTTTACTTTGTGGCGGGTCGGAATTTGACTTTCATTTGGATTTAAGGTTTATTTTAGGTTATGAGTTAGAATAAATTTGGAGTGAAAAAAAAGGAAAGTTTAAGGTTATAGCCCACATGGAGATGATCTTAGTATATAAAGTTTTTAGAATACTTTCATATTTCCATTAAGGTTACTGACAATGACTAGATGCAACATGAATATTAAAAAAAAAATTAATAAAAACAAAAAAAAAAAAAAAAAAAATTGGACGTCTTCTCCCTCGCCCCTTCCGACCCCCTCCATTCTCTCCTCTGCACCCACCCTTCCCCCTCCCTCTTCGACTCCACCCACTCCATTTCTCTCTCTCTCTCTCTCTCTCTCTCTCTCTCTCTCTCTCTCATTCCCATCACAGCAATACCCAATCAAATTCGCAAGCCGCCGATAGTGCAGCTTCCCCACACCCCAAGCTTCCTCCTGCAAAACCATAACCCACAAATCATTCATAGACCCAATTCGCAAAACGATTGAAAACCTTCCAAAAAAATACCAAAAACCCAAATGAAGCAACAGCACAAAAGCCAAGCTCACCGGAAAGTTCTTGGGATCAGGCCACGCCATCTTGGTGAACTTGACGGCGATCCAATTGCGGTTCTGCAGCCGGCCCTTGTAAACAAGATTAGGGGCCTTCTCGCCGCTCTCGAAACTATGTAGTCAGAGCTGAAGTTGTTGGTGGCGGCTTTGAGGTCGGCGAAGGATAATTCGGAGAAGGGTGGGGCTCCGCCGGTTTCCGGGTCGGATCCGGAGGTGGGATTCGTGTGGTGGGTCAGGGTCCGGCTTTGGATTCATAGCAACCCATGACTTGGTTTTCTGTGGGGGTTTGAAAATTCAGTGAGTTTTTGAGCTTCTTGGAGTCGGAAAGATGGAAGCTTTTTAGAAGACAACCATGAGCTGGTTCCTTGCTGCCTCTGCTTTGAGTGCCTAGTGGGTTAGAAGAAGAAGAAGAAGAGAGAGAGAGAGAGAGAGAGAGAGAGAGAGAGGTTCCTAGCACTTTAATGTTAGAGGTTATGGTAATTAAAGCATTTTCTAGTTGCTACAGTTTAATGTTCGAGGAGAGAGATGTTGGAGGGAGAGAGAGAGAGAGAGAAATGGAGTGGGTGGAGTCGAAAGGGGAAGGGAAAGGGTGAGGGAGAAGGCGCCCAAATTTTTTTTTAGTTTTTATTATTTATTAATTTATTTTTTAATATTTACGTGCCTCTCAATTATTGTTTACGTAGATATCACATCATCAGATATTGGCAAATTTAACAGTAATCTTACCGAATGTATAAAGGTGTCTCAAAATTATAACTTTATGTACTACTCTGAGATGAAAAAAACTTCATGTACCAAATGTTAAAAATCATAAAACTTTAAGATAGTAAACTGCGATTAATCCAAAAAAATATATACCAAATTTAGAAAAAAAACTCATGCATATAACAAAAGCACTTTGTATTGGAATCTCAAAACAGACCGCAATGGAAGTTACAACTTGTTTAGGATAATAGTACAAAATTGAATGATTTTTTTTTTCTCGTCATACAAGACGTTTCACCATGTAAGGCCCTTTAAGCTCGTAACCTAATTTCTTATAGTAATGACTAGTTCCTAATCCTGAAATATCAGCAATCTTTTTCGATCTATGCTCCTTGCTAGCGATCCATTCGGCCTCCACCATCAAAAGGGCACCATAACCCTGTTTGAAACAATTACGGAATGGAGTTTGATGAGGCACAACCTGCTCACAGGGCAAAACTCAAGTCATAAGACTCACAAATCAATATGCAAGTCAGTGAAACAAGAAGTTCAAGAACAATGAGATCCTGAGTTCATCTATTTATGCGAAAAATACATATTCTACTCAATCTTACAATCATCATCTCCTCAAGAAATCATCTTTCATCAGCCCCACACATTTGCACATAGCAAGAATAGAATGATGATTTCATGTGAAGAAGCACTCTCTCACACAACTTCAACATTCAATCGTACAGCGCTGCCCATTAAAGGTAGCGGACAGCACTAAACAAACTAAATGTTGCCCACTGAAGTTTCTGTGGTGAGAGTTGGTGCTAATCTACCAAGGGCCATTTCATGGTCCAAACCCAGGCAATGTATTTCATGTTGCCTAGAAAAGAAAGAATTATGTTGACTTAAAACATCAGCTCCTCCTAGACTAACTCTATTATGAATACTTTGAAAATTTTCAAACAGTCAGTTATATCGGTTACTCAGATGCTTCACTACAACCAATACCATCCAATTTCATATCCAGCTTTACTTGCTTCTAATAATTTTTGCTATAAAAGATTGCAATCAAGAAGGAAAGCTAGCTCTAATTGACTTTAAATTACTACACACGTAGCAAACACGAAATAGCAATCAGTCAGAGCTTGGTCATCACAGTAACAAAGCAAAACAAAATATCCTGAGGATAAAATCCTACTTGATACCAAGGTGCAAAACAAAATATCCTGAGGATAAAATCCTACTTGATTTGACGTCTAAGACCCAACAGATGTAAAAAAAGAGGATCAAGGATGTGAAGTACCAAACCACCTCAATCACAGATCACAAGGAATTTCCTAGAAAATGCCACTGACAAAGGGTTTGGACACAAAACTAATGAGTCCGGTTCTAAAGAAACTCGATTTTGCAGTAACAACTAAGAGGGGAAGAATATTTTAGAAAAAAAAGTACAGAAGAACAAAACAAAGACCGGGAAAAGTCAGAAATTCAAATCACTTACTTGACCAGAAACTTATTCTGCAGGTCTGTTGTTGAGTGTCTTTGCAATGAACAGCATACCTCATGCTATGACCCTCCAGCTAAGCCCTTTGTCTGAGCGAGTGAGACTTAATCCCATTAAATTTAGTCCATGTGAGAATAAACACTAGATTGCACTAATTTTTTGTCTAGTCTAATCCAATGAACTCTAGTGAAGGAAAACAAATACACCCTAAAAGAACCTGTAATCCAAAAAACATACAACGAACAACAATGATACAGATTATGCAAACGCTAAGAGACAATAATAATAATATTCTGAGTTTAACATGAATGAAACAAAAAGTCCAATGATCACAATCCGAAGTAAAAGATGCAATATGTCTAGAGCATAACACTAAACGGAAGTGCTAAAGAAAGATAAGACATCGAGTTACAAATTTTCATGAAAGAAAGCTATACGCAAGTGGAAGAAAGCAGGATCACTGGTAGGGAAATGCCTCGATGCTCTGGTCATACTCCTCGTCACTATGTCCTAAGGGGGCATGAAAATAAAAAGTGAGTGGACCATAATTTATATTAATACTAATAATACGAAAACCAGTTTCTTTCTAAACATACTAACCACCTGTTTTGAAAAAGTATATAATACTACAATATAATAGGTTTTTGGAAAACCCTAGCATGCCATGAAAAACATTCGTAAAACATGTATGTGTAAACCAATGCTCAGAAATGGTAGTATGGCCGCCTGAAGGCAAATCCGTAAAACATTCGGAAATCACATAAATGATGTACTCAACTAGGGGTATCATAGTCGCCCGAAGGCAGTGTTTGTCCATCACCTGAAGGTGAAGCTGAAATATAATAATCCATCACCCAAAGGTAAAGTTGTCCATCACCCGAAGGTGAAGCTGGAATATATATAAACATCACACACCGACACTGGTTTTGCCAGTGAAGCTGGAGGAATGTCATAAATATACTCAACTGTGTCCTATGGCCATAGACGTAGAAACCCGTGTTGTGTGGATGTGCTATATGATAGCCCACTAGGTAAGCACATAAAACATACCTCAAAAACTTGTAATAAATTACCGGAGCTCAAATGTTCAAACATCAAGTCATAAACCATGATAAATCACATTCATAAATCATATTCGAAATCCATAGAAATCTATATACGCAAATTCAATATTTCATATCCGTTCGTAAAACGTAATTTCAATAAATCATAAAATTTCATAAACCATAAATATAGAAGTCTGTAAGGCATAATATAAAACATACTCAAATCATGAGATACAAAATGCATGCTAGGCAAATATTTTATAAAACATGTGAGTTCGGTTTTTGCTAAATTTGGAGTGTGGGTTTTTACTTGGATGTGGTAAATAATCACCAGAAGTTACCATGTTTGGTTGTTTATTTTCTTGTTGAAATTTAATTTCAATGATTGTTATTGGGTTTTGATAGATTTGGTGAAAAAGTTCATAGTGAGAATGATTTTGCTTAATTTGGTATGTGGGTTTTACTAAACTGTGGTAAAAAAAATCTGGAAGTTGCACATGAATTTACAAGTTTGGTTTTGTATTTGCCATTTATTTTAGTCATTTTTTTTGGGTTTTGATGGATTTTTTGAAAAATTCATATTCATTTGATTTTGTTAAATTAAAGTTTGCTTTGTTGCACCTTCTTGGTTCGTTTTTGAAAGTTTGCTAATTTTGGTATGTGGGTTTTTACTAGGCTGTGGTGAATAATCTGGAAGATGCGCATGAAATGATCGATACCGCAATTTCAACTGCTTTGAAAGAAAGCAAGCCTGTTTATATCAGCATAAGCTGCAACTTGTTTGGAATTCCTCATCCTACATTTAGCGGGGAGCCTGTTCCATTTTCTTTATCTCCAAAGTACACATTTTTGGGTTTCTGATTCCATTTGGTTGAACTGTTCTGGAAATGTTTATAACCTTTTAGGTGTGAAATTTATATGTTTGTTTGTTTTGGTCTGCAGATTGAGCAATCATTTGGGCTTAGAGGCTGCGGTGGAGGCGGCTGCAGAGTTCTTGAACAAAGCAGTGAATCCGGTTTTGGTTGGTGGGCCTAAACTTCGAGTTGCACATGCCGGCGATGCCTTTGTTGAACTTGCTGATGCTAGTGGTTATGCTTTGGCTGTCATGCCATCTGCAAAGGGGCTTGTGCCAGAGTACCACCCCCATTTCATTGGAACATACTGGGGTGCTGCGAGTACTGCCTTTTGCGCCGAGATTGTGGAGTCTGCAGATGCATACTTGTTTGCTGGACCGATTTTCAATGCCTGCAGCTCTGTTGGGTACTCTTTGCTTATCAAGAAAGAGAAAGCCATTGTGGTGCAGCCTGATCGCGTGACCATAGCAAATGGCCCTTCATTTGGTTGTGTTCTTATGAAGGATTTCCTCAGAGCTCTTGCAAAGAAGCTCAGGCACAACAACACTGCTCATGAGAACTACCGCAGGATCTTTGTTCCCAATGGACACCCTCTAAAGTCTGCACCGAAAGAACCTTTGAGGGTTAATGTTCTGTTCCACCACATCCAGAATATGCTGTCAAGTGAAACTGCTGTGATTGCTGAGACAGGGGACTCATGGTTTAACTGCCAGAAACTGAAATTGCCGGCTGGTTGCGGGTAAGCCAAGGAGAGAATGTTTTCATGTTTCTTTCTATGTTATATAGTTCATGATTTAATTGGGAAGTTGGAATCGGGTTTGCAGGTATGAGTTCCAAATACAATATGCATCAACCGGTTGGTCAGTTGGAGCAACTCTTGGGTATGCTCAGGCTGTTCCTGAGAAGCGTGTGACTGCTTTCATCGGTGATGGGAGTTTCCAGGTACATTTAATTTTCCCTAGCACCCTGTAAATCCTAAAGTACCCTTAGGAACCTTGTCAAATTTACGCAGTTAATGACTCAGATTTGTAGCATAACTCTTCATCAATATCACGAATCAAGAATCACCGGTCTTTTGAATGTTTTGTTCATGTGTATATGTTTTCATTGTTTCAATGCCTAATAGATGACTGCTCAAGATGTGTCCACCATGATCCGAAATGGGCAGAAGACCATCATCTTTCTGATAAACAACGGCGGGTACACAACTGAGGTGAAGATCCATGACGGACCCTACAATGTGATCAAGAACTGGAACTACACTGGACTGGTTGATGCCATCCACAATGGGGAGGGCAAGTGCTGGACAACCAAGGTAATCACTTCGTCAATGCATTTTAATCGTCTCCGGAATCTATTCCTCCAACTAATCTACCAAAGGTTTCCCATAAAACTCCTTGTAACTAAATCTGTTAATTCTGCAGGTCCGTTGCGAAGAGGAGCTGATCGAAGCGATTGAGACAGCAACCGGGGCAAAGAATGATAGCTTATGCTTCATAGAGGTGATAGTCCACAAGGATGATACCAGCAAAGAGTTGCTTGAGTGGGGGCCTAGGTTTTCTGCTGCCAACAGCCGCCCACCCAACCCCCAGTAAATTTTTCCATGTCATTTCCTTTCATCTACGCAGCTTCGTTCCTTCTTGTTAAGAGTTTCTTATATATTTTTCATTTGAACACATTTCCCTGAAAAAACGATGTGTGTTTTCTGTTGGATTTTTTTACTGGTTTTTATGCACATTCCCCTTTGAATTACGAGTATCTCGTCTCCTGGTCTTGTAAAGGGAATGGTCAAGTGGATAGTGGTGGTGTTTTTTGTGACTTCAGTGGTCTTTTTTTAGGAGTGTTTGCCTCATCGTCTTCTTATCCAAGTGCAGTTGCTGTAATCGAGGCAATTCAGATTGCATGGAATAAAGAATGGCATAACATTTGGTTAGAGACAGATTCTATGCTTGTCATCAGGCTACTATCAGCTCACTCCATGGATGTTCCATGGTTTCTTAAAGTTTATTGGGCAAATTGTTTATGGCATATTGCTCGCTTGCATTTGTATTTTTCGCATATTTTCAGGGAAGGGAATTGATTGGCGGATGCTTTTGCTAATTTTGGTGCAATGAATAATAGTTTCACGTGGTGGGACTTGGTACCCGATTTTGCTGATGCATCTTATAGAAGAGACTGGGTCAGGCTTCCATTCTTCCGTTCGAGCTCATGAGGAGCAAATTGTTGTTGTGGAAGTGGATTTTGGTAATAAAATATGAGCAGCTGAATTATGGGAAATCAATTTCAGGTGAATGAAGCTAAGTAGGCTTAATCTAGTTCATTTCATTTTCGTTAATTGTTTTTCGCAAGTATTGGCCTAGTCCCCCCATTTGTTTTACTTTTCCTTTTTTCCTTAAAAAAAAATAAAATAAAAAAATTGCCTTTGTGCAATTATACTCGTTTTATCAATGTCATGACAATTACTATTCACAAAAAAAGTACGTCGTCTCCTTTTAATTAGTTCATGTGATGTAAACGAGCATTCGAATCGAAACTAATTTGCGTTTTACACGTGCAGAATTCTTATTGAGTGATGTGATACAATAATATAGTTGGGCCTGTTAAGGAAAATCATTCTTTAGTATCATGCTAGGGTGTGGGCATCTAATTCAAAACTAATTGAGCATGAAAAATAATGTTCTTGACAAATCCACGTGTTTAAACAGCGTTGTTTATTGTAACTAATTATTTATATATATCCCAGCAAAAAAAAATCATTTGTCTATTTTTTTTTTTAGTACACCGATATTTTTACACTAAGAGGAGAGGGAATTCAGCTAAGCTATATAATGGACAATCTAATTTAGTATTGAATTCGACACCCACAAGATTCAAACATAATACCTCTTATTTTCAAGTGAAGAAGAATATCACCAGATTGTAATACTGAATGACTATTTGTCTAGTATTCTCTACCAGCATTGTTTGACCTAAACAATTAACCTAATAAATACGTTGGAACGTGTCGTTGTAGTAATTGGTATTAATTGTCACTTTTGCACTGATGGAGTGGTCTCAATCGCCGTCGTGTGTATATATATATATATTTATTTATTTATTTTTTTTTTTTTTTTTTTTTGCGGTGTGTTATGAGATGGACAGGAGAGAACTAACTGATTTATGAATTACAACAAAATGTATACCATTGGTTTTCCGTCGATTGAATTGTGTCAGTTTGTTACTAAACTTCCACCCTAATTTATATTTGATTCATGAAATTTAACCGTAGTTTAGATTTGATTCATGATCACATATTTAGATTTTGAATTTATGAGACTCACATGGATTGATGGTTTGAAAAAATGAATTAGCGTGCTCTAAATTACTATTTTCGTGGTTTCAGATTGAAGAAGGTTGAGATTTTAATATAAAATTAATTGGCAATATGAGGAGTAATCTAACTTACGTCTAAGTCCATGTAAGATCCCTCTTTCCATCAGTGTGAGATTTGTTTTCAACAAGCTCATTCACATGTGGTAAATTTTCAAGCCTAATACGTGGACAATACAAATCGGGTGACATGCAGCATGTGTGGCCGTTAGGCTTCATCCACAAGACAACTTTCTTTGATACCAAAGGAAAGTTAAAGTTCTACCATAAAAACAATTGAAATATTAGAAGTAGCTCAACTTATTTATAAGTCCATGCAAAATTTCTCTTCCTATTAATGTGAAATTCATTATCAATACGAATTGCTGTTTATTTGTGTTCTCGTTTCTTAGTTGCATGAGAAGTCAATCAAGGTGTAGGCAGTGAGAATCTTTACCAAATCCATTTCCGGAGCTTTGCCGGTAACTGTTATAGCATATTCTAGGTCATCCTCCATCAGCGGTGTGGATTTTCTTGGAAATTGACTGTCGATAGGGAATCATCTTTGTTAGCCATGCATCATTGTCCGTCATGTTGTCAAACAATTGCTCGAATAATCCAAATAGACGGCACCTGGTAGGAAAAGGGGGATAACCATGCGCCATCATTGTACTAGGGTGCTTTGATATTTGTTTGATACTCAATTGTAGTGTACTTGTAGAGCGATTTTTCAGTATGATCGGAGTATGAGATAGTATATTACGTGTCATTATATAAGTGATGAAATATTTGTGTTGAAAAATTAACAACTTAAAAAATAAAATTTCTCACAACTTATATAATAACACATGATGTATCACTCGTATTCTGGGCACAATGAAAAATTTCTCATGCTTGTGAGACTCTACAATAAAGGCCAATGATGTAGATATCTAAACAAATAAATAAGTTAGGTGATTTTTACACTGCATATAAACGCATATGTGCATTTCCCGTGAAGGATGCAAGTATTATCCTTGTTTTCGTATGCATCTTTCTTTCTAATCGTTAGGATTAAGATTCAATGATGATAAAGAGTCACGCGGACTAAAATCTTATATGAAATCTTGCTAATTAGTTTTCAATTTTATACGTGTCATACCCAAAATATTTGTCGGTATACACTTCTTAAAAAATTTGTTCCATAACATATATTTACATAGGTGTAAATATTAGTTTAGTTATGTAGACAATACATAGTAGTTGATGTGTGAATGATGTGCCATAATATTTTGCAATATGCTAACAAGTAATAAAATATTTAGAAGAATAAAATATAGCCCTTGTACCATTGGAGATGGAAAATTATAGCTATGCTCTATTCAATTTTTTTTAAAAAAAACGATATTATCTACATAAAGAGTTGAGAGAGTAAGCTAAGCCTCATAATGGGCTAGCATTGATGAGGTTCAAATTCGCCTTTGACGAGAATCGGACCTAAAACTTTTCACTTTTAAGTAAAGAAGTATACTACTAAACCCGTACCGTAGTACTAGTATCAACTATTGGAGATGGCCTAATGGTTGGTGTGTATATTTAGGAACGGGAGCTAAATATATGACAACTATGGAGCTCGAAAACGCTGTAATTTCGACAACTAAAAACGAAATAGTAATCAAATGGTAATCATGAAAATGCATTTTGTTACTACTAATCTCTCTGCGAGAACACAAATTTGTGAAGATTGAGAATCATGAAAAGCCATACCAAGGATCACAATGCAATACCGTTTAAGCCACCAAAATCATTTGTCTATATACAACAAAATTTCGATGAGATGCGATGGATTTTATACTTACGGATCAATGCTGACATTGGTTGGTGCGTGTACAAGATGACCATTTCCGAGCAGGGTGCTCGGTGTTGAGAGTTGTCCCTCATCGGTAAGGGGCAAGGTTTGCTATGTACTTATATGATCTTGGGCTACTCCCCATATTGCCAATTGGTTTTATGATGGAATCCCAATTTCTTCATGGTATCAGAGCAAGGTTGTCCACGTGTGAAGCCCAACGGCCATACGCGCTCCACGTCACCCAGTTGTTGTCCACATGTAGGCTTGAAAATCCGCCACACGTGCGGGGGCGTGTTAAGAGTTGTCCCACATCGGTGAGGGGCAAGGTTTGTTATGTGCTTATATGATCTTCGACAGTTGGTAATGTGAGATTTTAATTGCGGTATGTTTGGGTGAGCGCTTCTACATCGGTGGCATCGAAGCTCCATAGACAACAGGCTATCATCACCTTTTAGCTTTGCTTTTCCATCACTAGTGATTTCCTCGACTGCATCCATGGAGTCTCGAAAGAAAGCAGTTTTGAAGGAGTTCCACGGTTTCTTGTTCTTCAAATGTGTTGAATCGAAATCCTGGCTAATAACATGCAGATGCAGCTGTCGCATTGAGGGATCCTGCAAGAGATGATATCCAGAAAATTCAAGTTTATTATTTACACCTAGTCTGATGTATTAATACTAGGGAGTTTTAATGAAAATGGCTTCTTTAAATTTTTTATTAACAAAAAACCATTCACGATCTTTATTTAATAAAGAGGGCCTAAATTTTAATAAAAATGACTTAAGTTTTATTAAAAAAATTACAAAAGTTTAACATAATAATTAAAAACTAAAAAACAAAATCTGATGCGCGCGTCACATCACTCAGTCACACATACTTTCCCTCCCTCTTCTTTTCTCCCTCCACCGTTATTAGCGTTTCTCTCTCTCTCTCCTCTTTCACATATTCCTATCAAATTTCTCTCTCATCTTACCTCTCACCTCACTCATTCACATTAACTTTTTTTTATTTTCTCTCATCTCTCATATCACTCTACTCTCACTCCATAAATATTACATTTTTACATTTTTTATTTGACCATTGTTTCATATTTTTTTATTTTTTTTGAACAAACTGAGTAATAATATTACAAGACAAAAATAAAGAAAATTTTTCATTTTTAAGTTTGATAAACGATGCTTATTTTAATTTCGAAATAGTGATTTTATCTTTAGTTTGGACAATTTTTAAGTTTGTGTCATGTCATATTAACACTAATTATTTTTACAACTAAACATTGATTATTTCTATAATGGAACACTGATTTTATTTAGAACTTAACACTAACTATTTCTCAAACCAAATAATGACTAACTCTTGAACCGAACATTAGTACTATCACTATTTCTTAAACTGACCAATGACTATTTCGTAAACTGAATGCTGACTATTTCTTAAACTGAACACTATTACTATCACTATTTCGTAAATTAAACACTAACTATTTTTTAAACCGAACACTTATACTATCACTATTTCATAAACAAAACACTAACTATTTCTTAAATCAAACACTATTATTATCACTATTTCTTAAACAGAAAACTGGCTATTTCTTAAACTAAACACTAATAGTATCACTATTTCGTAAACTGAACATTGACTATTTCTTAAACTAAAATATAATATTATCACTATTTTGTAAACTAAACACTGACTATTTCTTAAACTGAACACTAATACTATCACTATTTCATTAACCATGGCAGAGAAAATAATGGACAACAGACGAAGCTCAACTGGAAAATGCACACTAGCATCTATGGTTTTGGGGGCCAAGAAATTAGTGGCCAATGGTTTGATGAGAGCCTATTCCATTCTCACAAAAAGTTCAAATAGGAAATCATCAGTTAAGATTATTATGGGAGATAATTTATTACATTTTCATTGAAAATGGCGAAAGCAGGAACATAAAGGAAGCATTGAAAATACTAACTATCATCATTAAAGCTCCTAAACATGAAATAAAGAAAGAAGAAGGAGGCGCGTGGGACTATGAGGCTAGGGTTGAAGCTACTAAAGAAAATAATAATAAAAGAGGTGGGCTACTGCAATATATATGGTAAGTTTATAGAATTTGCAATGCACGCCCTTTTGTGAGGTTATTTTTTTTATTATTTCTTTTTTGTCCTTATCATTAATTAAAATTATAGAGTGGTTTTTGGTTAAAATGTAAAACTTTGAAGTCATTTTCATTAGTTTTCCTTTAATACTAACCTCACCAGTCCTTTAGCAAAAAGGATTTCGAAAGGCAATGATGGACGAATATAACAGCAAGCTTTAGAAAAGTAGCATGTGTACCGAGTGATATCCAAGATCGAAGACCGAAGATGAATCATCATGCAAGTTGGTATTGCGGTCGGGTCACTTGTGTTGTGCAAAAGACGGAGTAAATGATACTACATAGCTAAGTATAAATCCTTGTTAAGATATTCCCTCATTTTGATGAAAGAATTAGTCCTCACCAAAGACATGTTCATATAAATCAAAGGCCGAGACGTTGAAATTGTTATAAGGGGCAATGCAGTTGGCCTCCTTGTTCTGCATGTGTTTGGCAAGAAATAAGACATTTGCTCCTGTTGTCACATAAATATAAGGTACGAGATGTAGTGTGAGCTTGTTCTGTTACTTTTTGATATTTTGATGTCGCAAATTTTAAACGTAAAGGGTAAATAAGAACTATTCGGGCATAGATTTCCTCTGGCATGGAGGGTCCTCGACACAACTCCCCTGGGGATTGGCACGTTAGTTTGAATGCGTTTGGTGGTTGGGTTCTTGCTAGTTCGTCCACTGCAAGAACAAGACATAGTTAGTTCTGAAAGGTGCCTTTGTGGGACCTTAGATATTGGCCTTGAGGCTCGCAATCAAAACTAAGTGCTTAGGCGTGCCACTACTATCTCATTATAATAGATGTTGAACAAAGACGTTTAAGTCGATTTCTTGCGCCCCAAGTTACTGGAACTGCTTGTTATCAAAGGATTGTCATGGATGGGTTAAGTCCATATTAAGTTATTTCTTGCCTTGACATCAAGGACTTTCAGTTATGGTCTTGTACGCTTGAAGGAAGGGTGTCCAGAACCCCTTAAGTCATTTGTTTAGTTCTAGATTGGTTTTAGATGCAAGAGTATCCATAAAGATAACCAGATCTGAGCATAAATGGAACTTTCAAAGTAGAACATATGTTGAAATGACTTGATAACATGCTGGACAATATGTTAAATGACAGATCTATTAGTTTAGAAGACAAACAAAGAGCACCGAACAAGATTTCACCTTGTCCAACAAGGTTGAACTTCTTGCAAATACTTTTCTTTAAGTTTACAAAGGTTGAAAGCCTTGAAAAGTAATGGGTGGTAAACGAGTTTACATAAGGGGATTGATACTACGGTAGTAGCAGTTCTTTAAACTAAGGAAAGATGAACTTTCTGGGTAGGAGATGCCTAGAAGATCGGAGATATGGGCTATTTACAGCTTTGGGTTACAAATCTAGCTTGAGAGCAGAGTTTGTAAGTTTGATTGGTTGAGTGTCCTGGTCTCTAGGGCCACTTCCTACTTTTATAGGCAGCTTGCCCGATTGCATTGCTTGCGCCCTTGCCCGAAAGCATTTCAGAAGGCAGTGAGTCATCACCTCTTTTTTACTTAAGTGCCACTAAAAAGTGCTTTTTGGCTGATAGTAGGTTAGTTCCCATCACTTGTCACTTCCATAGGTAGGCAAGTGGCTTATTTGTGGTTGAGAAGGCTTCACTTCTTCTTTGTGCTTCATGTTGGGCTATGGATAAATCCCTTTTATTTTAATATACTTGGGCCTTTTTTGGTTTGGCCCAAAGTTCAAATATTAACTCAAACAAGAACGACATATTTGCAATCAAAATTTTCACTGTTTTTTTGTTCTTCTTTTCATACAGGAATCAACATTACTTACTACCAGAAGGACATATTCGTGAACAAATTTTCGTAAGTACGGAATTTGACACAAAATACAAATCATAAACTACGAAAAACAGAATTGTTTGGTGATCCAAGCAACACTAAATCAAATATTTTTATTTAATCGAGCTTCATTTGACTGTGTCTCCACTTTTTTTTGGCTTTGGTTCTTAGCTCTTTCTTTTACGGTTTCTCCTCTTTTGTTTGTATTGCTCAGTTTGTTTGATATCATGAACATTTACTCTGTTATAGCTTTGATTTTTCTAGATGAAGACTTCCTAGTCAAGCTAAACGACGACAAATCTCATGGAGATATCTTCCACAACATTAAAGCCGCCACCGCATCAATACAAGCTGAGTGGGGGAATCCCTTCGTATTCCGGTGACCTACTGGATGTTAAATCCTTGGACATGTCGAGTTCCACCAGAGTTTGCAAAACTTACTTTCCTTTTGCTTTTTGAATCTCTCAAATAATTAGCTCATCGGCAGGATCTCAAGGGGTACTCAGCTTTCGACATTTCCAATAGCTTCCGTTACAAGAAACAAAGGATTATGGAGTCCACCTTTTAACGGTGGATACAAAGCAGAATTGTCATCACCACCAACACTGAATGGACGCCTTCCAAATTCTGGACATCATCATGAGATACTTGCGATCTTTATGTTTGAATTTGTTAAGACCTATCTCCGTATACTTTCATCATATATCAAGCACAAAAAAGTGAAACAAAGTCAAAATGAAATGGTTATCATGAAATGCTTTAATCCACTTGTAGAATTAAACACGATTTCATTAATTAACCCACTTGTAGCCTTGTAAAAGAGAGATTTAAGCATAGTTTGAAAGTGCTTTTAAAATAACTGAAGGCACTTTTAAAGAAAATGTTTTTAGGTTCTAAAAGCACTTGAAGTGCTTTCTGGATCGAAGAAGCACCACTTCAAGTGCTTTTTCCAAGATTCACTTGCGTTTTTACTAAAGATTGATTCCAAAAATATTTTTACTAAATAGACTTTCAGTCATTTTAAAAACATTTCCAAACAAGCTATTAAGTGCCCGTTTAGATGTGTTTTTAAAATGACTGAAAGCGCTTTTGGTGAAAATATTTTTGGAACCAATCCTTAGTAAAAATGCAAGTAAATTATGGAAAAGCTCTTAAAGTGTTTCCTAGAAGAAGCACATACAAAAAACACTTTGAGTGCTTTTGAAACAAAAAAACATTTTCTCTATAAACGCTTTCAATTATTTAAAGTACATTCAAACGAGTTCTAAACAAAATCGGGAGAATGCATGTATCTGAACGTGGGGAATATAGTCCCTTGCGTGAAGTTTTAGCCCCTCTTGTCAGCATTGAAAAAACAACCCACAATTTAAACCCCACAAGGAATATGGGGAAAGACTTCGAAGTCAACAAGTCAACAAACCACAAATTTGGTAGAAACCATCACCAAGTTTTTCTTAGCGTCTCTAAGAGCCATACATTCACATGTCAATCCGTTTGAGTCACTTCAGTTATTTAGAATCCGTTTGATAATAATTATTTTTTTAAAATTAAAAGTAGTTACTAAATAAGTTTTTAGTTTAATATCTCCAAAAAAAAAGTTTTTAGTTTAAAAAAAAAGGTAAACTAAAAATAAAAACAAAATGGTTATAAACAACTTATTGGAGCTTGGAAATTATTTTATATTTTGTTTGTAGTTTTCACTTTTTTGTACTTGAGATAAGGGGAAATGGGAGATGAAATGGTTGTACATGTAGATGTTGTGCAATTGGTTGTGCAGAATTGAAATTCAAATTACAACCATTCACAACAAACCACAGATCAATAAAATGGGGCACTGTGTGAAAATTTAAATGTGGCCCTTTCACACACAAGACCTTTTTTTTGGGTGCTTAAAAGATTTTTTTTTCTTCTTTTATGACATATTTATAAGTACAAAACTTAGTCTGAACGTCAACTTTGTAACACAATATCTTCTACTGAATAATAGATATAGAAGAATTTAAAGGAAGGTATATATTAAAGAAATTAAGTTGTTAACCAAGAAAAAAATATACATAAAAAGATACAGTATTTTTTAAACAGAAAACCACTTGGGTATTTTTCAAATTTGTACTTAGTTAAGTTATGCATATATAGTTTATATATATAGGGGGCGGATCCGTGGCACCATGTTTTTTACACAATTTTTGACACAAGTATCTAACCATTAGATTAGTCCACCTTTAATGGTTGAGATGATAGGTTGACAACAAGGCAATTAATTTTATTTCTATTTTCCAAAAAATACATATTAAATATAAATAAAACTTTCCAATTATATCTAGCTGTCATCTAATCCTATTTTTGGGGAAAGTATTTTAATCAAATCTTCCTCTTTCATTTATTTCTAACAATCGATGAAGAACAAGAAGAAAAACCCTAATTACGTTTTACCTTCTTCCTATGCAAACTCTCCCTTCATGTCTGAGAGCATGGCAGATTTTGCGTCACTCTCCCTCCATGTCTCCAGTATGTACTCAATTTAATATCCCTTAGTATTTATTTTTATAAAAGTTTGTAGTTGCTTTTTCTAATCAGTGTTCATGTCCGTAGTTCATTAAGCATATATTTATCATGTATTTTTTAACTTGGATCATTAAGCATGATTAATATGCGTTAATAGGTACAAGACACAATTCAAGTCGAGAATGATGAAACATGTATTCCAAATGAGAATTCAAAAGGCTTGAAAACTCCATATGTAGGGATGCTTTTTGACACAATGGAAGAGGCTAGAAACTATTATCAAGATTATGGCCGACAAGAGGGATTTTGGATTCGAACTCGATCTTCATCCAAGACAAGAAGCCGTTCAGACGATATAACAAGTAGACAATTTGTTTGTGCACATCAAGGGAAACATATCTCGAGAAATACAGTACATGAGACTTTAGAAGAAGATAAGGAAACATGTGAGATTGAGAATATGAAGAAAATGAATAAGAACTGTTCTACAGTGAAATGTGGGTGTAAAGCAAGTATGCGAATCGTACATGATAGATGGTCCAACAAATGGAAAATTTTAGTGTTCAAAGACGTTCACAACCACAAACCAGTTACACCAGAAAGAAGAATGAAAATGAAGTCAAATTAAGTTATGCCCAAAGCTGCTAGAGTTCTCACTGAAACATTTCATGAAGAAAATTTGCCAATTGCAAAAGTTTCTTCAATTTTTGGTGGCACACATATTGGCTTTAACAAAAGAGATTGCTATAATCACTTGAGAAATGTCCGACATAGACAACTAGATGAAGGTGATGCTCAGTCAGTGCTTACTTATTTCAGGAAAAAGCAAGCTGAAAATTCTCTTTTTTTTATGCAATCCAATGTGATGAAAACGGAAGAGCAACTAATTTCTTTTGGGTGGATGCTCGGTCCCGCATGGCTTATCACTATTTCGGTGATGTTGTTACATTTGATACAACCTACAGGACAAACAAGTATGATATGCCTTTTGCACCATTCACTGGAGTAAACCACCACTGGCAGTCAATACAGTTTGGATGTGCACTTTTACAAGATGAGACAAAAGTCACCTTTTTATGGTTGTTTGAGACATAGCTTGAAGCAATGGGAGGACGTCATCTGATTACAATTATTACTGACCAAGATTTGGCAATGAAAGGAGCAATTGCCAAGGTTTTTCCAAACACTCATCATCGATTATGCCTATGGCATATCAAGAAGAAGTTTGCTGAAAAGTTATCACATGTGTACTTCAAGAAGTCCAAGTTCAAGAATGAGATGAAAAAATGTACTCGAAAGACATATAAGATCGATGATTTTGAAGTAAAGTGGAAGGCCTTGATGAAAGAATATGGGTTGGAGAATGATGAGTGGCTAAAAAGTTTATATGAGATGCGTTCTTCTTGGGTTCCTGTTTATAATCGTAGAATATTTTTTGCAGGAATGAATACTACTGGATGTAGTGAGGGTATTAATTCTTGTTTTGATGGATTTGTCACACCAACAACAAATCTTAAAGAGTTTGTCGTCAAATATGAACAAGCACTGAAAAAGATTATGGAAAGAGAAAGTGATGAAGATTTTGAATCGGAACACAAGTATCGCATTGTCAATGAAGGAGAATTTCTTTTGCAGCATGCAGCAAGTTTGTATACTAGAAATGTATTCAATAAATTCAAGGATGAATGGAGTAAAGTCAATCGGTACAAAGTTGAAGAAATGCCACGTGACAACGAATATCACGCATATGTAGTGAAATCAAAACTCGGAGAGCAAGAAGTGTTTGTGGTGAAGCTAAATGTGCAAACGCACGAAGGTACGTGTGAATGCCAAAATTTTGAGTTTGTTGGAATACTTTGCAGACACTTGTTGAAAGTATTTGTCCGCTTGGATGTTGATACAATACCTGAACATTTTATTTTTCCAAGATGGAAGCAAGAAGCAAACAAATTTAGGATAATGGATTTTAAAAGTTTAGTGACAGATCATGGTCAAGAAGAATCAGAAGCTTTGAGACTTAGTCATATGTGTCATCAAGCAACTAAGTTGGCTTATACTGCAACTTCTTCAAATGAGGCATACACAATTTTCATGGAAGCTATAGATGAACTATCCAAAACGCTGTCAGAATATGCTTGTCAAGATGCAACCATTGCTTCTTCAACAAAGGGTGACACATGTACTAATATTGATTCTTCTGTACCGGTACTGTTGGACCCATATATCTCACAAACTAAGGGTAGAAAGAAGGATAATATTAGTAGTTCGAAAAGAAGGTTGGCAGAAAATTCTTGTCAAGATGCAAATGTTGCTTCCTCAACAAAAGGTGACTCTTTACTGCTACTTTTGGACCCCAATATCTCACAAACGGCTAAAAAGAAGGACAATATTAGCAGTTCAAAAAGGATGAAAAGTGGTATTGAGTTGGCTCAACAAAAGAAGGAAAAGAAAATGTCATTCATGCAATAAGTTAGTACGACATGACACAAGAAATTGTCCATCGAATCCGAAAAGAAGAATGATCGAATCAACTAATGAATATAAGTCGAATTAACTTTTTTATTGATATTTTCCAATATTCGGTTACCTATTTATGTATATTTTTTTTTTTTTTGTTATTTTGTAATCTATCAGGGAATGAGGAACAAGAAGACTTGGGCGAATATGTGGAGAGTGATGACCAAGAATATTTGGAGAGTGATGATGTTTAAATTTTGTAGGATAGATTAGTCACTTAATTGTGCTATTTTGTTGCAGTTTTCATCGTTTGGAAAATTGGGTGTATTTTGCTAAAGTTTATGCCAACAATGTTTTGAAATTAGTTGTGTTTTATTAACGTTATTGAGACTTCACAAATTTGATTTCCGTCAAACTTTATGAGAGAGAAATTTGATTTTTTTAATCAAAATGTAAAATAAGAATTTTCTGTGAGATATTGGGGTAGAAAGAAGGATAATATCTCACATACTATGATGCAAAATTTGCCACGCTCTCTACCATTTTGAACGAGAATAGATTAGAAATGAATTGAGTGATGATGAAAAAGAAAAGCTTATTAGGTTTGCATAGGAAGAAGGAGAAACGTAATTAGGGTTTTTGTTCTTGTTCTTCACCAATTATTAGAAATAAATGAGAGAGGGAGATTTGATTAAAATATTTTCCCCAAAAATAGGATTAGATGACAGTGAGAAATCAAAGATGATTATTAGACTATGCCAATTTGGTGAAAGTCTATTAAATAGATGAGAGAGAAAGAAAATTATAATTGTAAAGTTTTATTTATATTTAATATGTATTTTTCAGAAAATAGAAATAAAATTAATTGCCATATTGTCAACCTATCATCCCAATCATTAAAGGTGGACTAATCTAATGGTTAGATACTTGTGTCAAAAATAATGTAAAAAACATGGTACCACGGATCCGCCCCCATATATATATATATATGGGATTTATGGGATAGGATCAAGGGACCAACATTTTAAAAAATATTTTTACACTCTTTTTAAGCTTTTAGATCACATGACATCCAATGACTCTTATTTATTCATTAAATGACATGGATGCTAGATTTTAACTAACATTAAAGAAAAAATAAAATGAAAAGCCATAAAATCTGAAAGGAATTAAAAATAAAATTAAATGGAAAGAAAGAAACCCTATGAGCTTGCAAACAAGAAAGGAGTAGAACTCCATTGCATCTTCTCTTTGCCGATGGGTCTGCAACCTCTGGCATCTTAACGCCCTCAACGTCATCCCCTCTGCCGCATATGCATCTTCTCTTGGTCTTTTTTTCCTAATCTTTGGTAATAAAAAACCCTTTCTGATCTTTTTTTCTCCTAGTCCTTTTTTTTCCTGATATTTGGTGGAAAAAAAAACCCTTCCTGACCTCCGTTGCTCTGTCGCATATCAAGATTTGGATTCACACCCATGTAGTCGTGATACGTATGTTTTAAAATATTTGTTCCTTCGGACCCAACAGCCGACACTGACTAAGACCAAATTGGTCTTTGGCTCACACGCCATTACACATTCTATAATTACAAAGAAGAATAACTAGGGACCTGCCTAAGCTGTTCCTTCCTTACATTTGGTGTCACATATCAGCAACAACTTCCGATGAAAACTCCTCTGCTTTCATGGCTTTTCTTACTCCGCATTTGCTATGTTTCACTCACCTTCCATACGTGTGTGGTCTCTAGCCAATGTCCCGGCGATCAGCAATCTTTGTTGCTACAATTGAAGAACAGCCTCGTATTTGACACTGCAACATCTAAAAAACTTGTGAAGTGGAAGAATGGATCGGATTACTGCTCTTGGGAAGGAGTGTCCTGCAAAAAGGGTTGTGTTTCGAATTTGGACTTGAGCAGCGAGGCGATTATTGGTGGACTTGATAACTTGAGTTCTCTTTTCGGTCTGAAGTCAATTTAGAACCTGAATTTAGCTTACAACTACTTCAACTATATTGATCAGATTCCATCCGAATTCAAGCAGCTAACGCTTTTGACCAATCTGAACTTGTCGAATGCTGGCTTTGCGGGGCAGGTTCCGATTGAGATTTCACACCTCACGAGGTTGGTAACTCTTGATTTGTCTACCCTTTATTTCCCCAGAACTCCGTCGAATCTTGAGATTCCGAAATTGAATGTGCTGATTGCGAACTTTTCTGAGCTTGTTGAACTTGGTGTCAATATATTAGCACAGGGGACTGAGTGGTGCCAAGCTATTTCATCTTCACTGCCAAAATTGAAGGTGTTGAGCTTGTCCAATTGTAATCTTTCAGGCCCTACAATTCCGGAGAAGATCTTCCAGGTACCTACACTGCAGGCTGTTGACTTATCCTATAATCTGCAGCTTCAAGGTTCCTTACTAGAATTTTCGAAGAGTGGATCTCTTCGATTCCTGTTCTCAATAGGGCAAATTTTTCAGGCCAGTTGCTTCCAAACTCAATTGGGAACCTCAAGTTCCTGTCCAGAATAGATATATCAGATTGTAATTTCACTGGATCAATCCCGAGATCAATGGAAGACCTTACGCAGTTGGTTTATCTGGACTACTCGGGGAACAAGTTCAATGGTTCAGTTCCATCCTTCAGCATGGCCAAGAATCTGACCCTAATAAATCTTTCTTACAATCAGCTAACGGGTCAGATTAATTCCACTCAGTGGGAAAACCTGACTAATAATCTGATGAATCTCGACTTGAGATCCAATCAATTAGATGGGACTATTCCACCATCTCTTTTTTCTCTTCCCTTGCTGCAAAAGCTACAGATTTCCAACAATCACTTCTCTGGTCAGTTGCCTGAATTTGCTAATAACTCTCTACTGGACACCCTTGATTTGAGTAGCAACAATTTGGAAGGGCCAATTCCCATGTCCATCTTTAATCTCCGAGGGCTAAATATACTTTCACTTTCTTCAAACAACTTCAGTGGCTCGTTTCCCCTCAGTGCTCTTCAACAGATAAGAAATCTTTCGGATCTTAATCTGTCATACAATAGCTTGTTGATTACAGATGCTGATATTAATTCCTCTTATGCTTCCTTTCCTCAACTTGCCACATGGAAATTGTCTTCTATAAAGTTGAGAAATTTTCCGCATTTCTTGAGAAATCAATCAAATTTAAGCATTTTGGACCTATCACAAAACCAGATTCATGGTGAGATACCCAACTGGATTTGAAGGCTCAGTTATCTTTTTGAACTAAATCTTTCTTGCAACTCCTTAGTAACACTAGAAGGTCCTTTACTTGAATATCCTCCTCTGTGTATGCTTGACCTTCATTCCAACCAGCTTGAGGGACAAATTCCAAAGCTTCCACAATTGGCCACTTATCTGGATTATTCAAGAAATAATTTCAGCTCAAGCATTCCGGCTGACATTGGTGATTTCCTTATGTACACTGTGTTCTTCTCTCTTGCAAGCAACAAGTTAAATGGAAGCATTCCAGAATCAATGTGCAACAAGTCATATCTTCAGATTCTTGATCTTTCCAATAATTCCTTAAGTGGCATGATTCCCCAGAGCTTAATTGCACGAAGTAGTTATCTTGGAGTACTTAATTTAAGGACCAACAACCTTACTGGTGCTATTCCTGATAAATTTCCTCCATACTGTAGTTTGCAAACGGTAGACCTGAATGGAAATCAGATAGGAGGCAAATTTCCAGAATCTCTAGGCAATTGCAAACTGCTAGAGGTGTTGAACCTTGGAAACAATCAGATCAGTTGAACTTTTCCACGCTCATCAAACATAATGCCCCTATTGCGTGTCCCTGTTTTGCGATCGAACAAATTTTATGGGCGCATTGGATGTCCTAAGACCTATGGCAGCTGGCCAATTCTTCAAATTATTGACCTAGAAAACAACAATTTCAGTGGTCATATACTCGGAAGATGCTTGAAAACCTGGCAGGCGATGATGGCTGACGAAGGTGCTGGCCCGTCATAACTCCACCACATCAAATTTCAGGTCCTATCACCAATCTCTCAGATATATTACGATGATAAAGTATTTGTTACCACCAGGGACGAAGCCAGAGATTTGTGTTAGTGGGGGCATCCACAAACAACAAAGTCATAGTTAAAAAAATTAAAAAAATTTACTAAACAAAACATTTTTAACTCACAAAGTTTTTAACACAAAACAATTATAATCATTGTTGGCGAAGTCAGTCATATTGATACCAAGAGAAATGCTAAGCAGACTTTCTCAAAGTGAGCTTCATGAACTCTCTGTCACCTCATGTTTTTTGCATAATGTTTTATAATGTTGGTACAAAAATTGTGCTAAAAATATGTGATGACGAAGAGTCCATAAAGAGGTCCTTTTAGAAAAATCTCCTTAGCATTTCCCTTGATAAGAAGAATTAACACATAAAATTTTATCGTATTGTATTTAGGGTTGGTTATTTGGATGCAAAACTGAACAATTTTTTTGTAGCACACCAACAAAAAACTAAACAAAAAAAACTGAGTGGGGGCATCCGCCCCCTCTAAGCCTATAGTGGCTCCGCCCATGGTTACCACCAAAGGTCTAGAGATGGAGCTGGTGAAGATTTTGACTATCTTCACCTCAATTGACTTCTCGGGGAACAAATTCACCGGATCAATAGCTGTGGAAATGGGAGATCTCAAATCGCTATATGTCCTCTCAACTTGTCTAGTAATGCTCTAACAGGTGAAATCCCATCATGTTTGGGAAACTTACAACATGTTGAGTCCTTAGACTTATCGAACAACAGCCTGAGTGGGGAAATTCCATCACAGCTCACAAAGCTCACGTTCCTTTCATTCTTGAATCTCTCAAACAATGAACTGACCGGAAGGATCCCAACCAGCACTCAATTTTCGACATTTCCAGCAGATTCCTTTGCTAGCAATGAAGGGTTGTGGGGGCCTCCTTTGACAGGTTATATCCCCTCAGGATTGCCACTACCACCACCACCACCACCGAAAAAAGGTCATTCAAATGCTCAACCTGAAATTGATTTTGATCTTAAGTGCTGAGGTTGGATTTATCTTCGGCCTTGGAGCTTTCATCGGGCCTCTCGTGTTCTGTAAGCGATGGAGGATATGGTATTACAAAACTGTGGAGAACATCTTTTCTTCAAGATATTCCCTCATCTGGATAAAAGAAGCGGCTACGGAGGAGACATGTTTACATTAACAGATTTTGGAGATACTGAAACTCTCAATCAATTATGTTTTACTTGACCAAAACCCTATCTTTCTGGTTTCAAATTTTCATTACCTAGCAAATAAGAAGCCGTCTGATCATATCGACGAGCTGATCTTGTTCTTAGTAAGATAAATGCATGTTAAGGTTTGGAATACATTAGCTTGTTGATTTGCTCGATTCGTCGAATATTGTAACGTAATCTTAATGTTTGGTGTGAACTGAGCTTGTTTAAGAAAAATATTCCTTCAGTTTTCATTCTTATAAAGTTTGGATGAATGTGAAGTTTCAGTTTTCGTTCTTGTGAAGCTTCAACTTCCTCGGAATTTATTAAAACTTTCATTTCATTTATTGACATGGTTGATTGTTTTAGGATGTAAAATCGTAAATTTAGAAATTATACTTTCTAGCATCAATGGTAAATCACTTCAACGCCCACAATTTGATAGGTCAAACCTAAAATCGAACCCTCAATAATCAACGGGGTCGAAATTGAAGAAAATTGCAGAACGTTAGAGTAGAAATGTAGATGGGCGAGCTAACTGATAAGCTGAGATTTTAAGTCTCCCTTGTTAGTGACAACATATCTACCTTTGCCTAACTGGCAGGAAGATGTCTAAGGGAAACCAGGGTAGTTGGGGTAGGACGCATCGCATCGCATCGCATGGGACCATTTTTTACCGTTGTAGGCAGAATATTAATCCAACTCCAAATACTCCAAAAATTGGGGGGCCATATGTAGTACATGTACCACTCAACGACTCCTTTTGCTTGTCTAGGCTCTAAATTGGCTTTATAAAAGGAACGACTCTACGTTAGAGTGAAGTATTTTCCACATTATGCTTTTAATTTATTTTGAAGTGTTTAGATCATTAATAAGCACCAAAGACCAAACTCCATGGCTAAATGTCAAACTTTACTGATAAGATTGCATGACTTTTGCTCTTTACCAACAACGACATTGACCGAGTACGATTTTCTTCCCTTCATTTTCTTCTCTCTCTTTTATTTTTTTTTATTTTTTTTTTGTCTTTTTTTTTTTATAAAGATGCCAACACAAGATTTTGACGTGGTTTTATCGTGAGTGTTCAAATAAGAGTCTTTTCTCTCTTTCTCACTTTTTGTTTTGTCTTTCTCACTCTATAAAGATATCAACACAAGATGCTAATATGATTTTATTATAACTGTTCAACTAGAAGAAGATTGAAGAAAAAAAAGATTTTAAAAGGAAGATAATCATACTCTTAACACTAAAATCAGCTTCAAAATCATCCATAACTAAAATAACAAATAAATAATGATTTGTCATTCTTTTCCAAGAATTGACCTCCACTTAAAGATGCCCGACTTATCAATGGTTTCACACTATAAAATTAGGGAACTCATATTGACATTTCTTACCAAGAAAATGATGCATTCCAAATTAAAAATTCACATATGCATTGTTTAACGCGAAAAGCACCAATTTGAAAACCAAAATAGCGAAGATATTTGGTACATAAAGAACGAACGTACATTTTTTTTCTTTAAAAAAAGTTCAGGGGGTGACTTTGCCAATGCTATTTACCATTTTAAGAGCCGAAAAAACTCACTATGTCCACTATCATGCGATTACGAGCGTCATGAATCAAACTCAGGATGTGTCTTGTAAAATATGAATATGAAATTCATTCTTTATTAATGTCGTGATAGTTACGTACGTACATATTTTTTAGGCTATAAGATAGAAGGGAGCCTATTACGTTTCATATGCTTAGGCCCTAAATACTGTTTAAAACATGCAAACGGATATCATATTTAATCATTAAAATCTAATTATTTAAGGATGCTGACGGTCTGCTGTTGCAACAACCAGGCCTCACAAGAATTTTTATTAATATGTGAGAGACAACCACCGTTTGGTCAGAATTGAAGACTGATTCTTCTAATTATACTTTGATTTTGAACCAAAAATAAAAACGAGATTCTATGATTTTGTTTTCCAAGAATTATTTTAACTTTAAAGTAATTAAATCAATTAGCTTTGGATCCAAGAGTAGTAGCCTGGCCTTGATTGAGTATATAGGTTCGACTCACATAAATGCAATGACAATATATTTTTATGATGAGTTTGATATCTGATTGTGACGTAGTTTTGTTTCATATGCATTGATCCATTATTATAGAGAAATTGTTCTCCTTGAAAATGGTCCTTTTAGTTTGAAGTAAAAAATAAAAAAATAAAAAAAGCTTAGAAGTGAACTTTTCTTAGCGCGTAGACAAGATGTCTTACGCAAAGTCCGACCGTTGTAATAATATATCTACAAATTTCTTATTTTTTCCATAAATTTAAAATAAAAGGATTTATCCAAAAATCTCCAAATGCATAACGCAAGCCAATTAAAATTTGGATCAACAATGGCAATCGTTAATTTTCCACAATATAAAAAAAAATATACAATAATCAAAGGCCGCCCAACTGCCCAATTAAGAACGAGTCCACATTATACAAAACACGCGTTTCTGAGTCTCCTTTCAAATCCCCATCCCAACAGCTCTCTCTGTGTTTTTCTTCCTCCTTATTCTTCCTTCTAAATTCTTCGTCCTTCCGTGATAACTCCGCTAGATTTTCGTCCGGTCAAGGACTCGAATCCAAGGGCCAAAAGGGTTTTTTTTTCATGGATGTTTGCCTTCATTTATCCCCTGAGAAAATCCTAGCCTGCTCTGCTTCTTTTTTCTGAGCTTTCAATGAGAATTCCTCCGTTTTCATGGCTTTTCTTAATACCCTTTTACTACTTTTCACTCAGCATAAACATATTTCTTGTCTCCGGCCAGTGTCCCGGGGATCAGCAATCTTTGTTGCTACAATTGAAGAATAGCCTCGTATTTGACACTGCACCATCTAAAAAACTCGTGAAGTGGAATGGATCGGATTACTGCTCTTGGGAAGGAGTGTCCTGCAAAGAGGGTTGTGTTTCGAATCTGGACTTGAGCAGCGAGGCGATTACTGGTGGACTTGATAATTCCAGTTCTCTTTTCGGTCTGAAGTCAATCGAGAACCTGAATTTGGCTTACAACTTCTTCAACTACACTCGGATTCCTTCCAAGTTCAAGCAGCTTACCGGTTTGACCAATCTGAACTTGTCGAATGCTGGCTTTGCAGGGCAGGTTCCGATTGAGATTTCTCACTTGACGAGGTTGGTAACTCTTGATTTGTCTACCTTTTATTTCCCCGGAACTCCTTCGTTGAATCTTGAGAATCAGAAATTGAATGTGCTGCTTGGGAACTTTTCTGAGCTTGTTGAACTTTATCTTGATGGTGTGAATATATCAGCACAGGGGACCGAGTGGTGCCAAGCGATATCATCTTCATTGCCAAAATTGAGGGTGTTGAGCTTGTCCAATTGTAATCTTTCAGGCCCTATTGACAGTTCATTATTGAAGCTTCAATCTCTCTCAGTTGTTCGGATAGAGAACAATAATCTGTCTGCTCAAGTTCCGGAGTTCTTCTCAAATTTCCAGAATTTGACTTCCTTACGAATGGTGAATTCTGGACTACACGGTGCATTCCCAAAGAAGATCTTCCAGGTACCTACACTGCGGACTATTGACTTATCCGATAATCCGCAGCTTCATGGTTCCTTACCAGAATTTCCGAAGAATGGATCTCTTCGATCCCTGGTTCTCAATGGGGCAAATTTTTCGGGCCAGTTGCTTCCAAACTCTATTGGGAACCTCAAATTCCTGTCCAAAATAGATATTGCAACTTGCAATTTCACTGGATCAATCCCGAGGTCAACAGAAGAGCTTACGCAGTTGGTTTATATGGACTTTGCGAAGAACAAGTTCAATGGTTCAGTTCCATCCTTCAGTATGGCCAAGAATCTGACCCTAATAAATCTTTCTAACAATCAGCTAACGGGTCAGATTAATTCCTCGCACTGGGAAACCCTGACTAATCTGGTGAGTCTCGACATGGGACACAATCTACTTAATGGGACTATTCCACCATCTGTGTTTTCTCTTCCCATGCTGCAGAAGCTACAGCTTTCTAACAATCAATTTTCTGGTCGTTTGCATGGATCTGCTAATATCTCTGTACTGGACACCCTTGATTTGAGTAGCAACAAGTTGGAAGGGCCAATTCCGATGTCTATCTTTAATTTCCGTAAGCTCAAGATACTTTTACTTTCTTCGAACAACTTCACTGGCTCTTTCCTTCTGAATGATATTCAGCAACTAAGAAATCTTTCGAAACTTGATCTTTCATTCAATAGCTTGTCTATTAATTACAATGACATCAATTCCTCTCCTTCTTCATTTTCAAAAATTACCACATTGAAGTTAGCTTCTTGCAATTTGAGAAGAATCCCAGGTTTCTTGAGAAGTCAATCAACATTAAGCACTTTGGACCTATCACAAAACCAGATTCCTGGTGAGATACCCACCTGGATTTGGAAGTTGAGTAGTCTTAGTCAACTAAATCTTTCTTGCAACTCTCTGGTAAATCTACCAGGTCCTTTCCTCAATCTTACTTCTAATTTGTCTGTGCTTGACCTTCATTCCAACCAGCTTCAGGGACAAATTCCAAAGCTTACAAGATTGACCACTTATCTGGATTACTCAAGAAATAATTTCAGCTCAAGCATTCCGGCCGACATTGGTGATTTCCTTATGTACACTGCGTTCTTCTCTCTTGCAAGCAACAAGTTAAATGGAAGCATTCCAGAATCAATGTGCAAGGAACCATATCTTCAGGTTCTTGATTTGTCCAATAATTCTCTAAGTGGCCCGATTCCCCAGTGCTTGACTACCATAAGCGGGACACTGGCAGTACTTAATCTAAGGAGAAACAGACTTAATGGTTCTGTTCCTGATGGATTTCATCAGCATTGCAGTTTAAGAACTCTTGACCTCAATGAAAATCAGATAGAAGGTCGATTTCCAAAATCTCTTGGCAATTGCGGAATGCTTGAGGTTTTAAACATTGGAAACAATCAGATAAGAGATACCTATCCTTGCTTGTTGAAGCAGATATCCTCCTTGCGTGTCCTTGTTTTGCGATCCAACCGTTTTTATGGACAAATGGGATGTAACAAAACCAGTGGTACCTGGCCAAAGCTTCAAATTGTTGACATAGCTCACAACAATTTTAGTGGTCAAATACCAGGAAGATGCTTGAGAACCTGGAAAGCAATGAAGGCCAACGAAAGTGATGCTGAGTCAAAAACTAATCACCTTCGATTTCAAGTTCTAAAGTTCAGTCAGGTATACTATCAGGATGCTATAACAGTTACAAATAAAGGTCTGGAAATGGAGTTTGTAAAGATTCTAACTGTTTTCACCTACATTGACCTCTCATGCAACAACTTTCGTGGATCAATACCTGCAGAGGTGGGAGAACTCAAATCCCTCTATGGCCTCAACTTGTCCATCAATTCTCTCACAGGCCCAATCCCATCATCATTAGGTAACCTACGACAACTTGAGTCTTTAGACCTTTCAAACAACAGCTTGAGTGGGCAAATTCCAGTGGAGTTTGGGGGCCTTACTTTCCTTTCTTTCATGGATGTCTCAAACAATCAACTGGTCGGGAAGATACCAATCAGTACCCAGATTTCAACATTTCCAGCGGAGTCCTTCGCAGGCAATAAAGGATTATGTGGGCCACCTTCACTTCTAAAATGCAGTGATACCAACATGTCACCAAATGCAGCACCAAAGGGTCGAGACAAAGCATCAAAAGTTGAGTTTGATTGGCAGTCCATATATACTGGAGTGGGTTATGGAGTGGGAGGAGGAGTTGTTGTTATCCTCTTAATGGTGTGGGAAGAAGGAAGAAACTGGTTAGAGGACAGCATTGACAAAATTCTTCTGGTAATTCTTCCAATGATGGGATATTCTTACAGAACTCGTGACGACTGGGACGATGATGAGGAGGAAGAAGATTCCGAAGAAGAGAGCACATATATCATGCAAGACTATAGCGGAGACGAGATTGATTCAGAAGACAGAGTGTTTCGGGGTCCATATTGTGTGTTTTGTTCAAAACTTGATATAAGTAGGAAGAGGGTCATCCATAACCCAAATTGTACATGCAGTTTTTCACCGCCTATTACATCATTTTCTTCCTCTTCCTACTCATTTTCTCCATAGACACAGCTTTTTTGTTTTCGACTTTCTTCTCTATTTCTTCACATTTGTTCTTAATTTTTAGTGTTACAGTTTCATATAGAAATGCCGGTGAGGACTTTCATCAAGCAGGTGGTGAGCCATTAAACTAGTACACCAAATAAGCGTCTAAAAGTTAAGTTTTTAGGGTAAGTACCTGAACAGAAGTGCGCCACTGATGCTCTCTCGCCCCTCTTTGCAAAATGTGGTGCGCAGCATGGCAAAGTGTTGAACTTGTTCGATTTGCTACGGTTCCCGCCCGTGGCTCTTGCGACGGCGTCGTTGTTGGACGTTAAAACTTAAAAACGAACAACTGTACGGGGCATATAAAGATGCATCTGGGCTTACTATAAGCCCAATGGATAGTTGGAAAGCATCGTGTAAAAGCAAATTTTCCAACAAAAAGGAAGAAAAACATTTCAATTAGGTCAAACATATTGGGAATCAATCATGTTTTTTATTTACTTCTTATACGATTGAAGCTATTTTTTCAACCGAAAAAATAAGAGGAAATGAACATCACTTACCAGTTTCAACCAGGCTCAAAAGAGTATATAATCGTAGTTCACCACTAGTTATTCTTTTTTTCAAAAACAAAGAGAAATAAAGACATTAGAAGGACCAGTTTCCACTTGACATGTGCTTCGTGCATTCTTATCAGCTTTTTCATGTTTAACGTTGAGGACTCATTTAGTAATACTTAATTATGTACTAATCATTGTTGCTCATAAGCGTTTTTGCTAAACATTGTTTTATTTTCTACCCGACTACATTGACATTGCACACTACCAAAGTGTTTCATTTTTGGGAACTGTGCGTCATTTTTGTTATTTTTTATTTTTCATACAAGTGCTATAAGGAAATCTAGGAGAAATTTTTTATTGTACCCGTAACACGGGTGGTATATCACATGTCATTATATAAGTGGAGGGAAATTTTATATTTTAAGTTTTTAATTTTTTAACACAAATATCTTACTACTTGTTTAATGACATGTGGTGTATCGTCTCGCGTTCCGGACACATTGAATTTTTTCTCAAAATCTAGGTTGGTTCATGATTTTTATTACTTTTTATTTTTATTATCCATTAATATATGGTTAAAACAACCTATCAAATGTACCCAGCACAATCTGATGGATAATCGCCTCTCTCACTGTTTTCTCTCAAAAACAAATTTAGGATTTGTTGGCAAGTGCTTTTAACTAACCAAATTAACCGTGTTATCATTTGATGGAACTTGCGATGTGACCTATCCAATCTCCTTAGATCATCTCCAATGGAGAGGATTAAAGGTCCAAAAGCCAAAAAAATGACCTAATTTGTCCAAAAATTCATTTCCAATCAATGGTTAGGCTATAATTTTGTGAAGCCCACCAAACTATTATTTGGCCAAAAAGGCATAAGGCTGACCAGATATAGCCTCTCTTAGCCCTTTTTTTGGAACTTAGTTCTGCATTTACAATAATTGATTCAAATTCAATGGTAAGATTTGAAAACATCCAAAGGTAATTCTTTAACTAAATTAAGCAGTAAATCTAAAGTATAAATTTAAAACTAATAAATTAGTGTGAGGGCTATGTTCAGCCCCTTCAGTTAGAGATGATATATGAATATTACCCAACACTGTTCATTTAAAAATAATTTTTTAAATAGCTATAATTCTGAACAGAGCTATGTTTAGCTATTTTAGTTGGAGATGGTCTTACATTTGATTTGGCCTGGGTGGGTTTTCAAGGTTAATGATGGACTAATGCTTCCGAGATTGGTGACCCTGCTTGCTTATGTGATTAGAAAAAAGGATGAAGAACACGAACCCGACGGTATTAATACTCGAACTTGAATACAATTAGGGTGTGTTTGTTTGGGCTCACTAAGGCCATCTCCAACCGAATGGTCCAGAGGGCCGAAAATAGCCCTAAAACCGTCTCCAACCGAGGCCAAGAGGCTTGTGGACCTCACTGGACCAAAAAAAGGCCAAAGGGCCAACAGGGCAGCCCAAATAAGCCAGCCAGCCTACCCCGGGTCAAGCTAAAATATTTGAAACTCAACGACTAGCTGACGTCAGCTAGCTGTTATTGTTGAAAAAAAAAATTACAATTTTTTTTGGGACAATAATTTAAAAAGAATATTCAATTAAGGGCCATAAAGGTGATTGGTTCTATATGGGGATGTTGCTTTTATAAGCATATTTGATTGCTCAAACCTCTCCCAAAGCCGATGTGGGACAAATATAATGG
This sequence comes from Crataegus laevigata, assembly GCA_963580275.1. NCBI lineage: Eukaryota > Viridiplantae > Streptophyta > Magnoliopsida > Rosales > Rosaceae > Crataegus > Crataegus laevigata. The sequence goes on along the minus strand of OY756952.1, from coordinate 7,471,614 downwards.
GTGCCACACGTGCAAGCTTTTGCTTGCTCAATTCTCTCCTGATGTGGGACAAATATAATGGGTGCCCCAAATATAAACTTCCTATTAGAGATGGTAAATGTGCATTTATACATGTAACTATCTTAAACTAAGTTGTACTAGTAATTGGACACTTAAATTAAAAAATTAATTTAACATACAACTGTTAACCGCCGCAAGTAGACATGAAAACGACCAAATTACTATGACGAAGTAAGTGTTTTCACAATTAATTTTAAATATTTAATTATATTACAATTAATTTAAGTTGTTGTAGTTTTTAAATTTAAATAATAAATTATGTTTGGTCCTATGACCCTTTGGGCCTCGGTTAGAGATGATTTTTTTGTGACAGGGCCAAAACGAGCCCTATGGCCCTTTGGCTCTCGGTTGGAGATGGTAAGAAATATAGCCCTGCATTGTTCATTAAAATATTAATTTCTTGAAGGCCTAGAGGGCTAAAATGAGCCATCTGGCCAACCTTCGGTTGGAGATGGCATAACTTTCCTTGGACTGGACTAGTTATTATTGTAGTCCCATGTTTGTTAGGCTGAATGATTAGGTTTAATGGGATTAAATTGGACTTGCTCCGACTGACTCTCTCACTAAAAGTTCTTAGTCAAACCCTCCAAATATCCCAGGACTGCTAAGACCCCTGCGCTGCTTCGTTTGACTCGTCCAAACCTTGTGCCTCGTTCCAACGTACAAGATCTCAATCCTCGAAAATTAGGATTTTTTTTCATCTGGGTTCAGTGATTTAGGGTCTTCCACCATTTGGGTCTTTTGGTATCTCAAATTGCACACATACATACATCGCTCTCTCTCATAAACGCCCTTATTTTTCATTTACTAACCAACCCGCTTCCGCTGATTCTTTCCCCACCAGTCGCGTTATGCCGTGGGGATTCAATTTTCGACTCTCGTTTTCAATGGACCATGATCAGAATTTGGTATGCCAGACAATGTGAGCAATTATTTGGAATTGGGGATTTTGAAAGGTCTTTGGTTGGTGAGAAATTTGAAAGAGAAAACAAAAGAAAATGGAATGGCAATTAGTAAAAACTGGGGAATTGCATGAAAGGAAATGGGATTCTGAAAGGTGTTACATTGGTTGATTTTTTGCAAACAGGATTCCATGAAAGCAACAGATGTTCAGGCCAAGTTTGCTGAAGGAAACATTCAAGAGGCAAAGAGGATTGAGATGGGTGGAGAAAAAAGGGGGAGTGGTGAGGCGAAGAAGACAGAGCATTCTAGAAAAAGGGTTTCTAGAAGAAAAAAAAAGAGAGGGAGAATTAATATAAAATATTCTAGATATGCTTTAAAATAATATAATTTTTGAGTTTTGTTAATTATTTTGCTTCTTAGTCCGACACTGCACCAAACGTTTCACTAAGTTAGTCCAGTTTAGTCTAGTCTAAGCCAGTCCAGCTTAGTCCATGAAGTTAGTCCAGTCCGAGACAGTCCGGCACAACAAACGCACCCTTAATGTCGTGGACATTTCATTAAAATCTCCATTAAATTCATCTACAACATTCATAAAATAACTGTGATCATTATATAAAGTTTTTTTTTCATGACAAAGTGTTGGGAGTATTTGTGCTCACCGGTCACCACTAAACTAAGAGTAGTGCTACATTTACAATTTATTTATATTATTTTTTAATAGAGATAAGGTCCACCAACACGTGAGTCTCATCTCTATTCTAGACATAGTATGAATGATGGTACAAATAGTTGTTAAGAATGTCATTCTTGCTAAACTAAAGTGTGTGCTCACCACCATTGTATAAGAGTGCCATATGTCCTATTAATTGCTTAAAAAAATTTCTTCATTGTCGTTGGATATGTAAAATCAAAAGTAAGGCATTTATATATCATACGACTAACTCAAATTTTAAATTGAAAAAGACACTAATGTTAGTCTTAAAGATATGATTGGCAAGGTGGATCCCAATTAACTCAAAAGTTAATGAGGAATTCAAGTGCTTCACAATGAAGTCCATAATATGTGCTTCTTAATTAAGTGGTTTTACAACTTAAGACCGTTTCTAAGTATTTTCTAGCAAACGTAATAAAAAATATTGTTTTTTATTGTTAGAAAACCCTTTTAGCGTTGTTCCTAAAGCAGTTTCAAACGCATAAGTGATTGTGTTTGTTTTGATTATTTATTTTGACTAATTTAATCTTTGTATATTCTTTTTTCTCTGTAGCATAATAAGTACAGATTCAAAAGTTTCAAGAACCTGTACTTGAGTTTGTTGAAATTAAATTCACATATATCCGATCGGTTCTTCTGGGGAGGTCTCTACTCCGCTAACGCTATAATTCGGTCAAGGAGAAATTTTAGGGCACGATAGATTATATACTAAGAAAAATACTTGTTAGCTAAAAAATAGATAAAAATTAAAAAGTGCAAATTGATTCACAATGCATCACTTTTTAGGAGTTTTTAATACAAGAGTATATTGATCCAAGATAACTCCCTTAATACCAGAGGAAACTAACGAGTATCGACCCAAGCACGTACTCAGCAAATATGCCCTACTAATCCATCCTAAAACCCACTGGATATTTAAGCTAATCGATACTTTAAGGATCATTCCTAGGTTCAGCACACCAAATTTGCAATTGATCCAAATCGGTCTCGACAGAAACAATCAAACAAGAGAACATTCCTTTCCATTTTTAGAGCAACACAAAGTAACATTAGTTAAAAGCAACATTTTTGTTATTTAAACACACCACCACTACCATCAAATCACATCTAACTCCCAACATATACTAGTACATAACCTAATAGACGTAATCTAACTAGTTCTTTTATGAGAGCAGAGAAATATTCGACGATATTAGCTCTTTAACCTGGCCGTCCCCTCTCTGCTAAAGCTAGCTATAATATTTCATATAAGCTTCAATATTGGCAAGGTTTTCTTGACCTTGGAAGCAATTATACTCCGGCATTATTGGAATATTAACCGCTGGCGACGGTGGTTGCACTGAAGCAGCAGCACTAACGAAATTGCTGTGAGCGTACAAATCATGAGTCTGCTGATGATGCTGCGGAGGAAGCTGATCAAAGCACCCAGTTGGATGAAGGCCATGACGATGAGCTGGAATGTCCATCAACATGGAAGGTGATGATGACGATGATGGATCGTGGTGATCGTCCACAGAGTTGATCATGGTCTGGTGAAGCCATATCTGAGTCTTGAGGAACTTCACATAGTGGATAGCCTCCTCCAGCATGGACACAGTGTCAAGCTTGGTCCCACCAGGAACCAAGCTTTGCAAGATCTTGAACCGGTCGCTGATCCTGTGCCTCCTCTCGCGAGCAGCCACGCTCTGCGGGTCAGTGGACAGCCTCACTCCTTTGCTTTTGTTCTTCCCACCACCACGATTGGTTTTTGTCACGGAAGAAGAAGATTTAGAGAGATAATTTGAGCTAGAGTCGTTAGTAGCAGTGAAGTAGTCCATTTAGCTAGGCAGGCACAGTAAAACGTAGCTATTTGTTGCTTGGATCTGGGGTTTTGTGGCTAGCCAGAACTTGGTAGAGGAAGTGCTTTTGGGCACGTATTTATAGATAGGGAAAGATGGATAGTGGATTTCTTTATTAATTTGATGATTTTGAATGAAGGAGAAGGAGGAGAGATGGAGAGAGAAGTCGTCCTGTAAGTCAGCCAATCTTTGGCGCAGGATTCGGGTGTCTACCTAGGGTCCTATATAGAGGCCCAGGAGTTCTTTAGCCTAAGCGAAAGGCTTCCCTTGCTTTTTGCTTCTCTTTTAATTTCTTCAAATTATTATTATTATTTTTTTGGCATTTGATAGATATTATACATTTTCACTATATATATATATACATTTATCTAAAGTGACTTTGTAGTATCCTGCTATTGTTTTGTGAGTATCTTTTTCACAAGTATTATACAACATGTTGCAAGACGATTTTTTTTTTTTCATCACCGGTTCAAAACACCTCCCTCCAAAAACAAGGAATAGTGCCTCTTAACCAGTCGGCAAGAGAGAGTGAGAGAGGGTCCGGTGTTTTGTTGTTATGGTTGGAGTCCAATTGGCTTTTCGTGGCCGGTCAGGAATGAAGGGAAAGACTAAAGAGAGAAGTGGGGGTAGGGGTCCTTTTTTATGAATTCTAAGTGGATGTAACATAGTTGCAGGTGTGTCTAAATCCGAGGACCAAATCCTTGCCGGGCTTTTAAATTGTACGATTATGCTTTTTATGGTTTTTATCCTTAGGATATACACTGTTTTCTGAAAGAGGTTTACTATTCATGTCCCCTCAATTGCACCTCTTTAGGAAGAAAAAGAAAAGGATTCGAGGTCTTATCATCAGCTCTTCTTTTGAAGAGAATTTTTTTTGCAAAAATTGCTTCAACTAGTCCTACGATTCAAGCTAGATCCCCATACACACCCGTTGAGTGTTGTCCTTGAATATTTAACCCGATTCTCCATAATTAATACTATGTGTATAATATTCTAGATAAGAAATCTGTTGAATTCGAAAGATGGAAAATAAGCAGATGTGTTATGTTGTATGCTCATATTTTTTTATCTCTTAAATCTCATATCATAAAAATACTTCTAAATTTCTTCATTTACATTTGAAAGAATCACATTTTGATAAGATTTTCTCTTAGGAGTCAGCCAGTTCTTTGTGTGAATTAACTCAAAAATTTAAAAAGAGAAATTTTCTATAATATTTCACCATGATGGCACATAAAAATTATATGGTAAAATTATATTAGACTTGTATGTATGTGTTGTTAGCTCAAAATTTTGAGTACGAGTAACATTAATTGTTGTAACGATAGTATATTTGTATTTGTGTAAACAACCATCAAAACAAAAGAACACATTTTATTGGAAATCTAATACTTTATATATAAATATATATCATAAATTTCGATCAAGTTACCATTTTAATTAACGATGAATGCAAATTCTTTAGGCCTAACTAGTGTGCACATGCATGGAAATTATTTGCTATATGAACAACACTATAGACTGTTTTTTTTTTTTCAGAGAAAAAAAAATTCCACAACACAATCATTGTTCCAACCCCCCACCCCACCCAATTCCAATGGGCATAGAAAAACACATTGATTCATTCACTACAAGTACCGTTTCAACTGGTAGATTCAAAAATTTTGCATTCAGAAGTGCAAATGATAGATTGTTGCTTTCCCACATAAAGACAAAAGCAAGTGTGAAAATAACTATTAAAAGAAGCAAAGGAACCAGGTGGGGCTGGGGGTCCCCAGCAGGACACATCAGGCTCCAGTTTAATTTGACAATGGGGGTGGGTAGAACCCTAATTATTCTTACTTGTTCAAAATAAAATTACCTGCTTTATCTGTCTTCGTCAAACCACGCATCAGTCACAAACAGATGATGTATGAGGTGATGGTCTTGACCACATATATATTATTTTAGTGATGTGATATTCACACATTTTATTTTATTTTTTATACATTCTTTTAATTTTTGATCATCGAATCGAATGAATTGAATAAGATTAACGGATAAAAATTAATAATGGTATGTGAGAAATAATTTGAGATGTATGAATAACACATCCCATTATCTTAACATAAAACTTGTTTCGGATTTTGTACTTGAACGCCATCATACTACCTCTGGTAGTGTGTATGGCTGTTCTCTATACAAATTAAGGATGTTAACAAAAAATTACAATTTGTATTAAGTCTGTCTAGCTAACCTATGAATGTGCACGCATGTAGAAGTCGTCTACGTGGACAAAGGTGGAGTAAAAAAATTTAACTAAATGGGGTGCGTTACAGAATTAAAGCTCATTTTCGTGACAAATCAAGGTAATTTGTTCGATTTGTTACAAAATTTGGCTAATATTTTCTTTACGTATTGTATTAACAAGCTTCATATAAAGTTCCCAGACGGAAAAAGTGAGAGCGGGCACGTGGCCTTGGAGAAAACATAAAACATTACATTTTACAAAAATATGAAGAAAAAAAACAAGAACATATGTATTATTCCACTGTCCACACGTGCTGGGACGGAGGGAGTTGGTAACCTGCGGATTAGCCACTTGATGTTTGAGTGTTGGGCCCCGTGAAGATTGGAAATGGAAACATCGACATCATATGGAGTGACGACTTGCTGTTGAGGAAAAGTAAGAGACTGTTACGAGGCCGGCAGGAATGGTTTTTAGCTTTATAAGGTGAATATTGTTGCTGCAGTTTTTGAGTAACAGAAACGTTAGGAAACGTCTTCTGTGTTGCCCTAGCTGTTTCACATGCTTTGTTTTTTCAAGGTGTTACACTCATCGTTCAAAGTCTCAAACCCTCTCCTCCTTCCATACATCTCTTTCTGCATTTAATGGAAGTTGGCTTGTTCTTACTGCATCATGCTGTTTTTGGCACCGATACGATAAAAGTAGAAGAATTAAGAACGCACGCAAGTATAAGAATCACGGAACTCTTGCTCCACTCTCATATATATATATATATATATATATATATATATATATATATATATATATATATATATATATATATAAAATAAAGAATATATACGAACTACTATTGAGGTTTATTAGTATTTTCTTTTAACTTGTAAGCAAGGCCGCCCTGAAAGGGTGCAAAGTGTGACACCACATAGGGTCCCTATTTTTTGGCCACCAAATTCTAAAAATCTTTATATATATATATATATAGGAATCCTATCACAAAGGGAATCTTCATTTTTCTGAAAAAATAGAGACATCCTCTTTACTAAAATTATGTAGTTGAGATTGTGTGGCTTGTGTTTTAATCTCAACCACACAATTTTATTAAAGTCAATTCAACAGTCAAAGTGCGCGCGCACACACAGATATATATATATATATAAAGTCCCTATTTTGTGGCCCCCAAATTCTAAAAAAAATAATATATATATATATATATATATATATAGAATAATGATTTCTTGGCAGAGTTAGTTGTCAAGCATCAATGCTGTCATTTACAAGCGCAGGGGTTCGACTCCTCAGGCCATCTCCAACCGATGGCTGGCCAGAGGGCTCGTTTTAGCCCTCTGGCCCTCCAAGATTCTTCAAGATATTAATATTTTAATGAACAGTACAGGGCCATATTTGTCTCCGTCTCCAACCGAGGGCCAGAGGGCTAGAGGGCTCGTTTTAGCCCTGTCACAAAAAACCGTCTCCAACCGAGAGCCAAAGGGCCATAGGGCCAAACATAATTTATTATTTAAAAACTACAACTTAAATTCAAATAAATTCAAATCCAACGGCTAAGTGAAACAAATTTTGTAAAATAGAATTAAAAAAATATGAAACAAATTTTGTAAAATAGAAGTTATATGAAAAAAAATATTAATCAAATTTTGTGAAATATAAGTTATAGGAAAAAAAATGAAACAAATTTTGTGAAATAGAAGTTATAGGAAAAAAATGGAATTTAAAAAAAATATGAAACAAATTTTGTAAAATAGAAGTTATATGAAAAAAAAATATTAATTAAATTTTGTGAAATATAAGTTATAGGAAAAAAATGGAATTTAAAAAAAAATATGAAACAAATTTTGTGAAATAGAAGTTATAGGAAAAGAAAATGAAATTTTAAAAAAATATGAAACATAATTTGATTCATATGAAAAGGATAAAAAAAGGAAAAAAATAAATTCATATAAAAAAAATGAATACAACACCTACTAGCCGTTGAATTAAAAAAAAATTCAAACTATTAGTGTCGGTTACAACCGACACTAATAGTAATTCAAAAAAAAAATAGCCAGCCCTCCAGCCCTCTCCGATCCCGTGGGGCCCTCCCAGATTCCAGAGCCCTCTGGCCTAGCCCTCGGTTGGAGACCGTTTTTGGGCTATTTTCGGCCCTCTGGCCCTCTGGACCCTTCGGTTAGGCCATCTCCAACCGATGGCTGGCCAGAGGGCTCGTTTTAGCCCTCTGGCCCTCCAAGATTCTTCAAGATATTAATATTTTAATGAACAATGCAGGGCCATATTTGCCTCCGTCTCCAACCGAGGGCCAGAGGGCCAGAGGGCTCGTTTTAGCCCTGTCACAAAAAACCGTCTCCAACCGAGGGCCAAAGGGCCATAGGGCCAAACATAATTTATTATTTAAAAACTACAACTTAAATTCAAATAAATTCAAATCCAACGGCTAAGTGACGTCAGCTAGCCGTTGGATTTGAATTTTTTTTTGCTATAAATAGGGTGGATATTGAGATATAATTCACACAACTTTGAATTCAATCTATTTCAATTCAATCTCTTTCAATTCAAGTTTCTATTTCAATTCAATCTCTTTCAATTCAAGTTTGCAATGAATTCCAACTTTGGATCCTCTTCAGATTCCAACTGGGGGTCCTCATCCAATTCCAAAAGAGGATCAAATTTTGTAAAATAGAAGTTATATGAAAAAAAATATTAATCAAATTTTGTGAAATATAAGTTAGGAAAAAAATGGAATTTAAAAAAAAAATATGAAACTAATTTTGTGAAATAGAAGTTATAGGAAAAGAAAATGAAATTTAAAAAAAATATGAAACATAATTTGATTCATATGAAAAGGATAAAAAGGGAAAAAAATAAATTCATATAAAAAAATGAATACAGAAACTAGCCGTTGAATTCAAAAAAAATTCAAACTATTAGTGTCGGTTACAACCGACACTAATAGTAATTCAAAAAATATATATATGCCTTGAATCCTTATTACTGTCGGCTATAACCGACAGTATTAAAAAAACCTTCTTTAATGCTGTCAGTTATAACCGACAGCAGTAAGAAAATAATAAATAAAAAAATAGCCAGCCCTCTCCGATCCCGTGGGGCCCTCCCAGATTCCAGAGCCCTCTGGCCTAGCCCTCAGTTGGAGACGGTTTTAGGGCCATTTTCAGCCCTCTGGCCCTCTGGACCCTTCGGTTGGAGATGGCCTTAGAGATGGCCTCATATGCTCATATTTATTAATTTTGATTTTTTTTTCCAGTAATGCTAGGTTTTCTTTTCCGGTAATCATTTTGGGCCTTGTTGTTTTTTTTTTTTTAAATTTCTTTCATTGTTTGTAAAAAAAAAAACATTTCTTTGATTATATAACATAACTTTTGCTAACAACCCTATAATTAGGAATATCATAATAAATTAAAATTCTAAAAATATAATCTTTAAAAGCTCCCTTTCTTATATGACATCATTTAATAGAATACATGTAATAATAAGAATCGTTTATTCTTTTGGTCACCGTTTAAATGTTATTTAATTATAATTTTCATCCATTTGAAGACTTTAGTCATCCATATATCAAAAGAAAATCGTAATACAACTTTGCTCATACCTACCGTTAGATTATTTGGTTTAATTGTTTAAGACACGAATCTCGAAATTTTAACTAATCTAACGACAATCAACCGAGGGGGTGGTGAGAATAATTCTTGCTTTAGGGCATGAGCAAAAATGCAATAAAAATAACATTTCATTATAAGATGCTATCAATATAACCAGTGATTTGTATTAACACAAACTTTTTCATGAGATGAACTTTAGATGATAATCAAGAGCATTAATGGTTATCACTATGGTATTTGTACGATGATATGATAACCACATAGTCATCACTCCATACTTTTTGTATTTAAAAAGTAAGGAGTTTCGAACAAAAAAACATAGGATTGTAGATAGGTGCATACCACCACATTATGCTTCGTTTTTTTTTCCTGTTTGCTGTATATCAATTTATACATAATATAAAATATAAAAGAAAATGTAGCAATCAAAATTTTAAACCATGTAAGGGCTCTCGTTTGAGTCTCACACAGGGCCTCCAAATCTCAAGATCGGCTCTACTTGTAAGTGAGAAGCATCAAGTTCGACCTACATGAATGGCTATGACGTATAGTGTTTGTGATAAGATCTATACCTAATTATAACTAATCTATTGTGCAGCTTTAACTCCGTACCTTTTTCTCTTCAGAGTGTGTGTAAAAGTAAAAAGAATACATAAACATGATAAATTTGATAGTATAAGTTGAACTTAATTTGACAACTGTAACAACGTACATACATATACAAAAATGTTCTCTTGATGGACCAAAAAAGGCACTATCACTTACATATAGTCATCTCATCCAATTAAGTTCAAACTCATATTTCAACAAAAATACAAAGTACTTAAACATGATAATGTAACAACTTATAGCTCATTATCTGCTTATAATCATTATGCACCTCATTCTTATAAATCTATTCAATGACTGAGTCTGGCATGCAAGTTCTTAAGCGCCTTTGATTTTCAGATGACATCGTTTTACGTGTAAAGTTCGAGAAATAAACCTTCGAAATTTTTCAGGACTGCAAAAAAACAATAAATTCCCGAAAGAAAATATGAGCTGCGCCTGCATGAGGCAGATGTACTAAATGTTGTTTATACGAATTGGCCTTACAACGCATGATCAATGGAGACGTATCAGAACAGGGGCTGTCCATAGTTCTGATCTCCTACGATGCCCTATCACTTCACCAGTAACCCAACATACATACATAACACGTGGAATGTTTTCACAGTGTGGTAAGACAACACGTGCCTGCCTGATGGAACTGTTTTTCTCGAGTAGATGCCCAAAATTGTCAAACACCCTACAGAGTACAGGGCAGGATTGGATGTTACGCTGCGTTTAGGCACGCCATTACCAAATAGACCACTCCAAATGAGTTTTTGTCAGTCAGTACACACCCACTCCCACAGTTCCGTAACCAATAATTGCAAATTACTTACCTCCTAATCATTTTTTTTCCCATCTTTTGAAGCTATGAAGCTATGATTGTACTCCTTAATCACAAAATCAGAAGCTTTACATGATTAAATATTTTATTGGATCCGACATTGCATGCCTGCGTCCGAAGCGCGTCTGTTATCTTTTGATAGGGCAATAAACACATTAACTCCAATTGCATATGATTTCTGCATAGAATAATCGTCACTGTTGAAGACTCCTCCAACTATTGTTGTCCAAGTGCATACGAAGGTCGCAAACGGCAGCGCGGCTGAAATTGCTCGACGGTATATATATCTTGGTGGTTGATCACCTAGACCGAAGCAATCTTTCATTAGGCGTTGACGTAGATCATGCTGATTTTCTTATCTGTAATTTTTGGTGTTTGACAGTAAGATCTTCGACAACAATATCATACAATTCAGTACTCACCGTAATTATTGTAGTCATTTCTACATCTAGACCTGTAAACGGATCGGGTTCAATTCGACTCGTTAAGTTAACGGGTCACCCGTTTCACCCGTTAAGACCCGTTAACAATTATTATTATTTTTCTTTTTTTGCATAGAGTTTATTTTTTGTTGTTAAGACTTTATTGAAATTACTAAAACATCATCAACTAACAGGTGCTAACGGGTTGACCCAAAGTGATCCGTTATTTAACGGGTTCACTCGTTAGCGACCCGACCCATTAAGCATCTACCCAAATACTAATATTAACAAGTTGGGTCGGATCGGATCCAAAATGCTAGCTCTACCTACATCTTCTCAACTTCACTTCATTGTAAAGGTTGTTAGCATTCATTTAAAGAGAAAGGAATGAAATGAAAGTAGCTGTGACATCCCACATCGCCTAGGGAGTGATCCTTAAATGTATATTCGCATCCCTACCTAGCACGAGGCCTTTTGGGAGCTCACTGACTTCGGGTTCCGTAGGAACTCCGAAGTTAAGCGAGAAGGGGGCTAGAGCAATCCCAGGATGGGTGACCTCCTGGGAAGTTGCTCGTGAGTTCCTAGAAACAAAACCGTGAGGGCGTGGTCGGGGCCCAAAGAGGACAATATCGTGCTACGGTGGTGGAGCGGACCCGGGAGGTGGTCGCGCCCGGGCCGGGATGTGACAGTAGCGAAGAGTGAGCAATGAAATTGTGTATTTGCATTAGAACATTTTAACTGGTTATATTATATATGTCTTATTTGGTTCATGAATACAACCAACTTGTATTTAAAATAATTTATAAATTTGATTTATATAAATGACAATTTTGACACGTAATTACTATAACTTGACTAGGAACCTCTGTACAATGAAGAACATCATTGTGTAAAACAAAATTTCTTACCTCAAGGTATAAACACTTGAGCTATTATTTTTTTGATCGGAAAAGTAAATTTCATTCGGAAAAACTTGTCGTGATTGAGCCTAGTAAATAAAAATTTAGAAAAATGGATTATATACATTTTTTGAAGAAAAAAAAAGTACCTAGCAAAGTTCTAAACATTGCTAGAAGGTAGGTGGGCGGCAGGTGGGAGTTTGAGAGAGCATTTTCTCTCCCTATACAATTTTTTGTTTATAACTCCCCATGTACGTTTGTTGAAAAAACAATACTTAGCTATGAGTAAGAACTTCTACTCAAAAATTTTTAAAATTATTTATTGTCAATTTATAGAATTTCGTATTTATAATAAAAAATTGTTCATATTATAAACAATAAATTGTATTAGTAAAAGTGTTACGAACTGTTTATGTATTTATTATAATAAATTAACTAAACGACTTTAATTTTATTTTTTATTTCTAGAAATAATATTTACAATGTGAACCATAAATTAACTAAACATTTTAATTTTAACTAGTCAATACCGTCGATACAAAACCCTTCTTTTTCCGAATTCTCGAACCCCCACCCGACACTTTCCATTTCGAGATACCCCGACTCGATTCGCGCCCCATTTTTGGTGATGGTGAAAAACAATCCGAACCCGAATTCGAAACCGAAGGCGCCGGTTCCCGATCAGAACGAGGAGATCGATTGGGAGATGAGGCCAGGTGGCATGCTGGTCAAGAGGCGGGAAGATGAGGACGAGGCGGCAGTGGCTGCTGGCGTGGGTGCTTCCGCCTCCTCTCGCGGGCCCATGATCAAGATCGACGTCGTTTTCGGCCCCGGCAACGGGCCCCGCTACGAGCTCTTCCTCCCTGCCCACTCCACTTTCGGTATTCTTCTTTCGCTCATGTTCTTATCATTCCATTTTAATCATCACTGTTAATTTGATTGCTTTTTTGTTTTGGATATCGTCAGGGGATACGAAGAAACATGTTGCACAGAAGACTAATTTGGAGCCAGAGGTGCAGAGACTCTTTTTCAGGGGGATGGAGAAGGCAGATGAGGAGCATCTGGACATTGCCGGTGTGAAGAATAATTCGAAGGTTCTGCTTCTGGAAGCCCGAAGAGAGAGTAAGGTTGAGGAGGTAAATCAAAGCAGTAAGATGCCAGTCGATGGAGCTGTTGGAGTCAACAGCAAAGAGATGCCAAGCAGTGGTGGAGATGTTGGAGGCAAAAGCAATGTGATGTCAAAAACTTCTCAAGCGATTGCTGAAATCAGAGCCGAGGTTGATAAGCTCGCGGAGAGGGTGAGTTCCGTGTGCCAGTTGTGTTTGGTTACCGAAATGTTAGATTTGTTTGGTGCTCACAATGCGTTGTTTGATTTTAACAGGTTGCTGCCTTGGAAGTGGCTGTGGCTGGCAGGAACGAGGTTTCCGATAAAGAATTTGTTGTGCCAACAGAGTTGCTCATGAGGCAGTTGCTGAAATTGGACGGCATTCAAGCTGAAGGAGAAGAAAAAATGCAACGCAAGGCAGAGGTTTGTATTTTTCATGATTTTTGGTTTCTTATGATGGAATTGCCACGCATTTTGTTTGTTCTTGTGGAAATGATGTGCTGTGTTGTACTGATCACACAATGAAGTTGTTGTGATCATCGGCGTTGAGGAGTGTTGTAGTTTATAGATACAGGGAGGTGAAATTTTCTTTTATTGTAGCATGCATTGTATCAAAATTGATGGATTCTAGTGGTGAGATGGCAGCGTTGCCAATGATTAGGGTGATTGAAGCAATGCAAAGCGATGGGAAGGGAGAATCAAAAGATTTCGTGTCTGTATTCTATTTAGGATTCTACCTTTGTGTTAATTTAAAGAGCCCCACCAGGTTTCTTCTTAATTGTTTTTGAGGAAATGTTGGATGCATAGTAGTCAGTATATACTTGTCCTTCGGGCCCAACTTCAGTATCTTCGCACATAGTAGACTCCACTTGAGGGCTTCCACCGCAGAGATCATTTCATTGTATTGCTTGAAACAACTAAAGGATTGCTCAATATAAGCATTGTTGGCTTTCGTTGGTTGCTATGTATCATGTGTCTTACGGTTGATGTCATATTCTTCATAGAGTAGCATTGTATGTGTGTTGATGTTGGTATTTGCTATGGAATTGCATTACTTTCTGCATTTGGAGCTTTTAGATTTTCTTATGGATCAGCATTACGAGATCGGTTACCCCTCTTCCAAATTCCAATAGTTATTCTATTTCTCCCTCTTCACCGTGCTCTTTTTCAGTCCTGTCTTCCTCAGTTCCTCCTCACTTAAACCCTTGCCCTGCCTTTGGAGATTCAACTATGTGTTATATTAGGATCGGAACTCAAGAGCTTCCTGTTAGAAATAGGAAGAGGTACCGCTAAGCTACAGGTTGCTAGTGGTGTGGCGACCCTCTCTTACATTGTTTACTGCATCACAACCATGGTTAAAAATTTGTACAGCATATAGGATTGCTTCCAATGGAATTTTATGGATGTGAATATAAACTATAAAGGTCTCCTTATGTTCGCAGCTTATTCTCTTTGTGCCGAAAATTGATTTGCTGCAATAAGTACACTGGAATGTCAGTATGTAATGGCTAGTTTATAGGTTGTTACAAACTTTTGAAGTTCCATAGACTATTAGGGATCCGTTATGGCAGGTTTAACAATTTTCTTGTCAGGTGCGACGTGTCCAGAACTTTGTGGATGCATTGGATGCTCTAAAGGTGAGGAACAGCAATCCAGTTAACAACAGTAGCAATGCTGTCACAGTAACAACCGAGTGGGAGACCTTTGACTCCGGAGTTGGATCCCTGAATCCCCCAACGTCAACGCCAGAGCCATCTTCAACAGAACCAAATCAGGAATGGGAACACTTCGATTAGCCAAAGTTCAATCTGCTTTTCTGGGTTTTAGGATTCATAGCGGAACATACGATACTCTAGCATGTAAAGTAGCTATTTTTGGGTACTGGTACCCACGTTAACAGTTCAAGGGTTTGTATAACAGCCTTAAATCACTGTAAAGGAAACTACCATCTGCTCAGATGAAATGGAATTGGTATATTTTGGATTCAAATTATTCGTTTTGCATGTTATGTTGCTCGTGGTTTTGTATTCCATTACAGAGCATTTGTCTCCCGCACTCGAGGTATTGAGTTCGATTCTCCTCCCAGTTTCGCTCGCATAAAAAGAGTTGTCTTCTTCAGAAGTTGAACACAGGGTGGACTGTTGGCTGGAGATACAGGATTGGATGGACAAACAGGTTAATGACTCGCGTCGAGTTCTCGATCGCACGGTATTACTGCTGAGGTCACAGGATTATGCTGTTTTGACGACCTTACGGATGCAGAGTCGTGCACTCAACATGGTGAAAGAATTAATGTTCGTCTGAAATGTCTCCACACTGGTCAAATTTCAACTCAAATTTGTCGGTTTTTAAGAGAGTTTTAACGAAACACTTCTGTTACTATTTACTTTTAATGAAAAACTACATTTTAACTTTTTTCTGGTACTATTAACTACAACTTTATTTCTCATTTTTCATCAACCTAACCATACGAACGCTAAATATATGAACCGCTAAATTAACCTAACTCTGTTAATGTAAACACTTTGACGGTGTTTGTATGTCACACGTATTACAGTCTCAATGCAAAGGGTCATAAACAATATTTCCGACAAAATCATCCTGTCACACAATCACATTCAAAATTTCAAACGTTTTTGTGGAAAATTGTTCAAAACTTCTACTAACAAATACGTACATATTGACTGTGATCATATGATACATGCATCCGACATAGTTCGCTAGGTGATTTACAAGTTAATGGTCACACCTCTTGCACCATTGACATACGGCGACGGTGCCATTTCTTCGCCGTACACTGATGTATTCCGACCATGTCTTGTTGGATCATATTTTTCTCCATCACCCCAAAGAGCGTAAGCCTCCTCTCCGTGAATGGCGTCATCTCCGATAATAAGTAGCTCCTCCGGCATTCTCAGAGGTATGAAAACCCTAATTGCCAGAAGTATAATAGTGGTGGAGACAATGTTCCAAGCAATCACAAACACGGCTGCAACCAGTTGTTTCAGAAATTGCATCCCTCCATTGCCACCGTAGAATGCACCTCTGCTGTTACCGACTGGCAGTATATGCCTGCAAAGTACTGGCTCCGCCAGAAGCCCAGTCAGCAATCCTCCCAGAAGCCCTGCCACTGCATGTGTGTGAAATACCCCTAGGGTGTCATCCACCTGTAAATAATCATAAATTGGATATGGTAAGATTTTCAATTCTTTTTATGTGACAGTGAGGCGAATTTGGAATGTTAGTTTTAATTTTTTTTTTTACCCCTTCTATTCCTTTCATTTTATTTATGATATTTTATTCATTTGATGATTGGTCAAGCATTAAGGAAAGAGGATACAGGACTGATGGAAATCTTCTAGAAAAATTTTGAACGACATGATTAGAAATACACAACGCGTATCATATGCCAAAGAACAATACCAAAAAATGGTAGAAACACAAAGACTGGAAAGCAGAAACTCGTACCTTTTGCAGTAGGGTAGACTTTTTGTGTAGGACCATCATGGAGACCCATGGAATGCTACCAGAAAGCATTCCCATCAGAATAGCCGCCCACGACTGCACCAACCCCGCCCCAGGTGTGATGCATACAAGCCCCGTCATCATGCCCTGAACAGCTCCGATCACCGACGGCTTGCCAAAGAACACGACGTCCAGAGACGTCCACACAAGAAGGCTTGTAGCTGCACATATGTTTGTGTTCAACACTGCTATTGGAGCAACAATGTTTGCAGCATAAGGGGCCCCGCCGTTGAA
The DNA here is from genome assembly GCA_963580275.1 of Crataegus laevigata. NCBI lineage: Eukaryota > Viridiplantae > Streptophyta > Magnoliopsida > Rosales > Rosaceae > Crataegus > Crataegus laevigata. The sequence goes on along the minus strand of OY756952.1, from coordinate 7,454,625 downwards.
GCCTGACCAGCCCATCCACAGCATTCCAGCACCACAAAGCATTAGCAACACATTGTTTGGTGGAAACCTTTCCCTGTCACTCTTCAACCTTGGACCAACCTAGAACACATAAGTAAACATGGTATAAACATGTGCAAAACTTTAAATATCTCCAAATTCTAAAACTGCATGCGTCGCAGTATCAGCACAAAAAACATCAGTAGAGGATCTAGACTCACGACTTAATCATAAGTACCTACCCAATAAGCGGCGGTGAAACCCGCTATGCCCGAGGAGAGATGGATGACATAGCCGCCGGAGTAGTCAATGACACCCCAGTGGTAAAGGAAGCCACCACCCCAAAGACTATAGGCTCCAACAGTGTACGAAAATAGAAGCCAAAGAGGGACAAAAGCCATCCAAGCCTTGATGTTCATGCGGCCAAGAACAGACCCAGCTAGCAAAACAAGAGTAATGGCTGCAAAAGTGAATTGGAAGTAGACAAGTGATGCCATCGGGTAAAATGGCTCAACCGTCGGGGTCTCAATCAATCCGCCGTCGTGAAAGTGAGTGCTTTCTGGCACTTTGGCTCGGTTGATGAGGAACTTTTGACCAAGAGAGGGTGCGCCTTTAGCCCAAAATGGCAGAAGCTGGTCCCCGAAGGCCATGCCGTAGCCTACGAGGACCCAACAGATGAGCACGGCGGCGAAGGCGTAGAGGGCCATGAAGGCTGAGTTGACAGCCCATTTCTTCTTCACTATGCTGGCGTAGAGGATCACAAGGCCCGGCATGCTTTGTAACCCTACAAAAGTAGCGGCTGTAAGTTGCCATGCGTTGTCGCCTTTGTTTAGCCACGGCGGACTCGCCGGGGTTATTACACTATAAGCATTTGTTATGCCGGCCATGGCCAAATTTTGGGGACTAAGAGCTTTGCCTTCGTGGCTAGTTAGTAGTATCTAATCCTTTTTGTGGAGAGAAATAAAGGCATGGACTTTAAGCTTTTGTAATCTGATCACTCCATTGGTAGCTTCGTGTGAAATTCTCTTCTAATGGGAATGGGGTTGGACTTCACTCGTGTAAATTGATTTTAATGAGATTTGAAGTTGTTAAAGCATGTCCCACGTCTGGACGCCTGATCAAATTAGGTCCCCTTATATTGAATGTTTTGTCTACTAATTGCATCGAGGTCTTTGGTGACGAAATCTCATTTGTTTAAAGGCCTTTTTACTTATCACACACTCCTATTACTTTTTGTCTGTTAGATCTTTTTTAATTCATCCAATCCGAAGGCCGAAATTCAAAAAGGTGTGAGAGAAGTAAAAAGGGGTGTGTGGACATCACACCCCTTGTTTAAATTACACAACTAATTAAGTTAGTAACAATATTAATGTTGGATCAGTAGCATATAAAATTTTGCCAGGAATAAAAAGGTTGGTTATTTGGACACCTAATTTTCGACCATGAAAGATGCATGAAACTACGGTGAAGTTTCTAGAGTTGACCAGGTCATGGTACGGAGCATGCACAAAGGCAACATGTCATGCAAGTCTGCTTATATGTATATACACGGATGATGGTGATAGTTTGACTGAATAAATCATTTTTTGTCTGATTTTTCGGTCAAATTATAGCTTTATTAATAAGCAAATTGATAGAAGGATTCTTGGATTTGCAACAACATGACCAAAGGGAATGCATGCATTCATTCATATATGAGCTACATTGAATTACATAACTGAATTTAAAAGAACTCTGTGTTAACATTTCCAGTTTTATATTTTGGAGAAGTTTATGTCACACTATGACTATTCAAGGTCTTTCTACAATAAGTCTTATATCATGGACATTCCTCCTAAGGTTGTGCCAAACTGCAATCCAATGGTTGAAATTGTCTATATTTGAAGTCTTCAAGGTTATTCTAGCATAAAACCATCCAAATCCAAAACTGTTTGGTCATTTAAAATGTGTGTTGATGCACAAAATCAGTGAGGACTTTGGAACAATGTAATTAAATGTCAAGTTTGTGACATTCGCTCGGTTGCTCTGGTCACCTGGTTATCGACGAAAACAAAAAAAAAACCGAAAACCAAACTAAATTGAAACTGAAAAAACTGAACCGAACCAAATTAAAAAAACTGAACCAAACAGAATTTGGTTGGTTCGGTTCGGTTTCTGGGGTTCGAAAACCGAACCGAACCGAAGTTTTGTTAAAATGACGTCGTTTTATATTTATTACTAGAAACAGCATGTCATTCAGTCTGAATGTTTGTATTCGTATTGGTCGACGTCGTTCAATCTGAAACCCTAAACATCCCAGAGAGTCTCTCCCATTTTCCCAGTTCATGCAGCGGCGCAGCCTCTGAGCCTTCTTTCTCTTTCGGTCTTCAATCACACTCTCAAACTCTCTGTCTCTTATTCTCAGATGCGACTCAGTTCTCACTCTCAATCTCTCATACCTCGCCGTCAGTCTATCTTCCAGTTCAACTGCAATTGTTATTTATTACTGCAAAATCTAGTTCAGCTGTGATTGACCATCGCGCTCTGCTACACCACTACCCTAGATCTTCTTTGGTAATGGTTTCAGCACCTGGAGTCGTTGAAGCTGAAGAGGACACCAAGGGCAGCGATGTTCAATCTGATTCCACAAGATTGGGGAGGGTATGTGACACCGTAGGTGAGGGAGACCGCCGACTCCTTCCATTGCTTGACGTGTCTGCACTTTTGGCAGATGATTGTTAGAAATTCGGACTTGAAGCTGCTGGCTGAAACGCGCGGGCGCGTGCTTTAGGTGCTTAAGCTCTACAAGTGCTCAGGGTTTTCCACCGATGGGCTTTTCCACATCGGCCACTCCTGCAGGTAGTAAAGTTCACAACTTTATGTGAAATTGTTTTATTTAGAAACGTTTGATGCATTCATTCTTTTGCTAAAAATTAAAGCACAAAGTTATATTGTTTCACTGCATAGTTTCATTACTCTTTTAAGTTTTCTTTCGAGTATCGGTTAAATAATTCTATGCTTGGTGGATGGGCTTTTATAGCCTTGACTGTAGCATTATGAATTACATTGCTGATTAAAAAATTTAGTTGCAGGGATTTTTTTTGCTATTGAAGAAGAAGAAGAAGAAGAAGAAGAAGGAAAAAAAAAATAAACAGGGCTGAAACCGAATCGAAAAAAATCGAACCAAAAAAAAATGAACCGAATTCGGTTCGGTTACCTGGTGAGGATACTATGTAAGTAGATAGAGATAGGGAAGCAAACACAAGATGTACGTGGTTCACCCTAAGTTTGGCTACGTCCACAGAGTAGAGGAGTTCTCATTCATAGTGAAGGGTTTACACAAATACATAAGTTTAAACATAATTATCATTAGTGGGGTTCTAATGACTAGTTTACGTACAATAATGACATTAGCCCTTCATTGTAGGAGAATGGTCTTCTTTTATAGTTGAGGAGAGTCTCCAGTTTTTGTCCTCAATTGATGTGGGACTCTACGAGCTTTATTCTGACATTAACATGTGTCACGCTGTGATGGCCTCTTGGTTTGGAGGGAAACTTTTGTGCTTCGGTAGGGGTGCCTCAGCATGAACCCCTTATTGGGTCCTTGAAGGTGACGTTGTCCAGTGCTTGGTAGTTTCGGGATTGGTCAAGTATGGTACAAACAGTGCTCCCCTAAATTCCCGAGTGAGGAAAACTTCTCAGTTGAGGACTTGAAAAATCTAACTTACTGAGTAATCACGAAATTTCTAAGTACCAGAGTGCAGTAGCATATAGTGGGAGTTCCCCAAGTCTCTGGGTGAGGATAGTTGCCGAATGAGGTGTCTTGCTAGTAGCCAAGTTGCCAAAATAACAAAGCTCCACTCTTTTCTTTTCTAAGTGGCAGCCCAAAACTCCTTTCTCATATTATCATTATTTTTGTGAAGGTTGTTAGGCCCAAAGAAGAGGAGGCCCACGCCCATTTTCATTTTTGTGTCTGTTTTTATTTAGTTGCCAAGCCCAAGGAAAAGAGGAGGCCCACGCTTCCGTTCTTTTGAACCCATTTCCCTTTGTCAAATCTGATAGGCCCAATGCCTTTTAATTTTGAACTTTTGTCTTTTTTTTTATTTGCTAGGCCCAGAACTTGAGGCCCAGCGCCCCCTTTTTGTGAAGCCCCATGACCAAATTTTGAACGTGCCCTAACCATCTCCCCCGTTTTCTTCCAATTCTTCTAATTTCCTGCGCAGCTGTGACCTTCCTCTTTCTATTATTATTATTATTATTATTATTTTCTTTCTGAAAACTCCCAAGGCCTAGCCTCATCGCCTATGTTCCCTATTTCCTTCCCTTAACTTTGTCAGGAAACCAAATCAAAACTCCTCACAACCTCGTTCTTTGTACATTTTTTTACACCTTTGTTGCATATAAGGAGATGCTGTCGGGTTTGTGACTTGGAGAGGACTTCGTTGCTGAGATTTATGGGTTTTAGGACTCGAGTTTGAGGAAATGAGGGTCTGGTTTGATGAGTTTAGGTGTGGAAAGCTCTCTTCCTTGACTGTGGGAAGCTTCATCCCTTTAATGGTGTGGGAATCTCTCTCCCTTGGGTGTGGGAAGCTCCATTCCTTCAAGGTGAGAAGCTCCCTTCTTTGGGTGTGGGAAGCTTCATCCCTTTAAGAGTGTGGGAAGCTCCCTCCCTTAGGTGTGAGAAGCTCCATCACTTTAAGGGTGTGGGAAGCTCCATCCCTTGGGTGTGAGAAGCTTTTTATAGGACCTCATAAATTGATTTTGCTTTCACACTCTTGAGCAAGAGTGTGAAAGGCTTTTTAAACTTTTTGTTGTTAGGTAAAGTGTGACGCTTCATCCTTTTAAAATGTGGGAGGCTTCCTCCCTCAATGGTGTGTGAAGTCTTTTTCTCTTCAAGAGTGTGGAAAGTTTTTTATAGGATCTCATAAATTGATTTTGCTTTCACATTCTTGAGTAAGAATGTGGAAAACAATCTACATGTTGTAGTTATCTCATATGTGTTGAAACGCTTGTTGACCTCTTTAAATATCATAATTAATTAATTGCTTAATTAATAATTAACAATTAATTAAATAATTAATAATTATCAAAATTAATTATTAATTAATTAATTTTGAATTTTTTTTGGCAATTTGTTTTAAAATTTTTAACTAGTAAAAAATGTGGAAGAGACAACATGAATAGATTTTTCTTCCACCTTTTTGAGTAAGAGTGTAGAAGTCAATCTATATGTTGTAGTAGTTGAAAGTTCGAAGGAACCATATAAATAGATTTTGCTTCCATACTCTTAAGTAAGAGTGTGAAGGCAATCTACATGTTGTAGTTGTTGAAGTTTTGTTGAACCATATAATATGATTTTGCTTCCACACTCTTGAGTAAGAGTGTAGAAGACAATCTATGTGTTGTAGTTGGAGGTTTGTTGAACCATATAATACGATTTTGCTTCCACACTCTTGCTCTGAGCAAAAGTGTGGAAGGCTTTGTTGAGTTTGTATATACCTTTTATGAGTTGTAAGGCTTGAAAAGTTTTCGACTGCTTATGATTGCTAAGAATCCAGATATGCAGGCTGTACTGTTCTTCCCTAGTTGGTGAAAAAAAATGTAAGTTCTTTCATCACCCGGTTGATGAGAAGAGTGACGAGTTGTCAAGGTAAAAATATCTATTAAAGTAATAGTTGTATCTTCCGCCACTTACTTGGTGATACGAAGGTGAGTTCCTTCATCATCTAGTTGGTAAGAAGAGTGGAAAGTTGTCGAGGAAAAAATGTTTATTAAAGTAATAGTTGTATCTTTCACCATTTGGTTAGTGATACGAATATAAGCTCCTTCATCACCTAGTTGGTAAGAAGAGTGGTAAGTTGCCGAATCTCAACATTATTTATTAGAGTACTAGTTGTGTTCTTCATCACCTGGTTGTTGATACAACGGTGAGTTCCTTCATAACCTGGTTGATAAGAAGAGTGGCAAGTTTTCGAAACTCAATTTTTTTTTATCAGAGTACTGGTTGTGCTCTTCAGCACCTGGTTGGTGATATGAAGGTGAGTTCCTCCATTACCTGGTTGGTAAGAAGAGTGGCAAGTTACCGAAACTCAAAATTGTTTCTAAAAGTATTGGTCACTCTTCATCACCTGGTTGGTGATAAAAAGATCAGTGCCTTCATCTCTTGGTTGATAGAAAGAGCAGCGAGTTGCCGAAGTATATTGTATCACGTGCCAAAAGGAAAAAATGTATGTTGACACCTTTTTGTAGCTCAGTTGGCTCATGTACGAATGTTTTGAGAGTATGAAGTTTATGTTGATTGACATGAGTGATGCTTATGAAATGAGTGATGTTTATGACATGCTTGTTGTTTATGAATGTTTTGTTATGTATGAAGGAATCCATTATTTGGATATGTGAATCGTGTTGGTTATACCACTTAGTTTCACTTACTTGGTGTTGAAGTACGTATGCTGAAGCTCTAAGTCAGAGTATAGAGGTAGGTCAGAGTTAGACCAAGTGTTCTAGTGTTAGGGAATGCAAAAGACTTAGACGAAGTTGCCTGCATTGCCTCTTCATTAAATATTGCCAAATGACTTGTGTTACAAAGGATGCCAAATAGTTGAAGGTTGAAACATTTGTAATGCGTATGCCTTTCTATAATGGCATTTTCTTCAGTACCTAGTCCCCTAACTTTGAAATAGCAAGGCGTGACCCCATGGTCATAATAGCTGAAGGTACGTTCACCCTTGGTTGTCTTGATACGAACCTTTATCCCTCATGAGCTTGTTGAAAGTAAAAATATTTCCTCTTGCCAAGAGACGAATACGTTTGGTAACTTAGAGGGTAGTTGAGTAAGGCAGAAGAGGATGTAATGGGTGTCTGGATGGCTAAAACCTTCTCACTTGGTAGAACTTGACTTCCACTCCCTGCTTGTTGATATGGGTTAATCATATGACGATTCCATTGGCCTCAGCAAAGGTATGATTGTAAGCTTGCATCATCACTCCATAATAATTCTTTCAAGTGTTAAGATTGATCATGTACTTGAAGAAGCATTCACGCATGCCTACCGTGAAGGCTCAGAGTTCTGTTTTATCATCTGCATCAGCGCAACGAGAGTACTCGTGACTAAAGGGATCGAAATATTCACGCAATGACTCGTCCGACTTTTGACGAATGGTGTATAACTCATCAGCTTGGAAGATGTGTTGAACCACAAAGAGTCTCATTGGCTCAGCGAAGGAATCTATCGTATCAAGTTGAAGACAACAATACCAATTTAGAGCTCTACCAGAAAGTGTAGAGGGAAAAATGAGACATCGTTCCTCATCACTGTATCTTTGGTATGTCACGGTGAATTCAAAGGGGTGGATATGTTCAATTGGATCTTCTTTCCCAGTATATGATTGCAAGCCAAGTTTATGTTTTATTTAATCTTGTAGAAGGGTGCAAGGGATCCTCCTTGTCAAAGGGCCTAGCCTTGCTGATTACAGTCAGGTATCTTAGTGTGACACTTGGTCTTCAGCTTGTTCACTTCCTCAAGGAGTTGCAGGATAAGGGGGTCTTGAGTAGAGTCAGGCGCCATTGAAGCTTTCTTTTGTAAGTTTCCATCATTTCTTGAAAGTAGGGAAGATTGGTCAAGGACATGTGGCTTTTCTTTGGACTCAACATATTGGCTATCAGAATGTGCCTGTTGAAAGTCCCCCAAGTCTCATACGCCTTTTTGTTGCTCTAAGGCTTGTCGTTCATTTCTTGGATTAAGGGCTGGCCTGGGTCGCGGTAAGGGATCAAGTTCTTCGATGATCCTTGGGTCATTGATCTTTGAGTCTATATGGATAGGTTTTTCTCGACATTGCCTCAAGAAGTCTCGACATCCACGGTAAACAACTATTGATCCTTCCATTTATTCTACAAAGAGTGCTTCCATCCATTTCTCCTACTTTGGGTTAAAAAAAATTAGGTTGAGAGAAGTCTCGTGTTGACCAACACATTGATGAGGAGGTTGCTCTTCATTAGGAGCATCCATGTTGAAGACAGATGACCCTCCGTGTTAGGGGGGCACTCATGTTTTGGTTAACATCCATAAAGGTGATGGGCTCGTGAGATTGAGTCTGCTTAGCCTCGTGGGGCATCCCAAAGAGTTTCTTATACTGTTTTTGGAGGATCTCATTCCTCATTACTATCTTGTTGTTCTGAGCCTCCAACTCCTCGACCTTAGCTTGAAGAGTAGACTTCTTTCTTTCCTTCATTCGTTACCTTACACTAGGCAAGATGGCGGTGTCGTTTTGTGTGCTGTGACTTCCTTCGTTCCCCATGTTGGAGAGGGATACCTGATCAAAAGAGAGTGTATGAACAATGGAAACCAGCTTGACGAAGCTGGTGAGAGTAGGAATAAGTGTCGTTTCCACAGACGGCGCCAAATGTTTATGCACAAAATCAGCGAGGACTTTGGAACGTAAAATGTCAAGTTTGTGACCTTCGCTCGGTTGCTCTGGTCACCTGTTGATGATAATATGTAGCTAGATAGAGATAGGGAAGCAAACACAAGATGTACATGTTTCACCCTAAATCTGGCTACGAAGTAAAAGAGTTATCATTCATAGTGAAGGGTTTACATAAATATATAAATTTAAGCATAAATATTATTAGTGGGTTCTAATGACTATTTTAAGTACAATAATGACATTAGCCCTTCATTGTAGGAGAATGGTCTTCTTTTATAGTTGAGGAGAGTCTCCAGCTTTTGTCCGCGACCGATGTGGAACTCTACGAGCTTTATTCTGACATTCATGTGTCGTGCTGTGATTGGCCTTCTGGTTGGATGGAAACTCTTGTGCTTTGGCAGTGCTGCCTCAGCATGAACCCCTTAGTAGGTCCTTGAAGGTATGACTTTGACAAGTGCTTGGTAGTTTTGGAATTGGTTAAGTATGGTACAAACAATGTGCAAAAATGTGGTTTGGTGTAAAGCTAAAATAGAGATGCCCAAAATTAAGCATATAAGCAATTACTACTTTTGTTGACTTTTAGTATAGATAACCGTTGAAAGAGAATCTAAAAATTAAATGGTTTCAATCGTCGATTGAGAACCCGGAATATGATGTATCAATTGGGATTCTTTTTTTTTTTTCTCCAACATATGTAGTAGTATATATTCTCATGTTACATTAACATTATGCACACTATGCAAGGCTTTTTGCAATTCTTGGAAGTCAGGGAGGCTGTGTCCTTGGAATAATGGAGGCTGCTGGTAGATAACAGCGGCCACCCGAATTAAAATGCTTGCAGTTAGTCCCCAAATTAGAAACGGCCCTTGCTCTGATTCAAAATCGAAAAGATGGAGAATATACTTGCAACCCATCCATTCTCTCTCCTCAAATCTGTGATTATCATTCTGCATTACACAAAAAGAAATCACTGTTAATTAAGTTTTGACAAAAGAATATAAATTGACATATGCATGCTCTGCCTGTGACCCTTGTATTGCAATATACTATTTTTGTGCGGTAGAAATAACCTTGAGAAACATTTCCAATGGAACATCAAAAATGGCGTCAACTTCGTCGGCACTGAGTACAGGCTTGAAATCTTCAATTCTAGCTACTAGTCCTATCACTGGGACAACGGTGACCAAATGCTGCGCAAGGCCAAAAAAAAAAAAAAAAACATTCGATTCAAATTTCATAGTACCGATATACCAAAAGAAAAGAAATGAGCATATACATGTATGTGGTACCTGGGACATAAAGCACTCTAGCTTTGCAACAACTTGAACTAGACTTGGATTGAGTCCAATCTCTTCCATGGCTTCCCTTAGTGCTGTTGCAGATTCATCTGCATCTTCCTTCTCCATTTTTCCGCCCGGCAATGCTACATCTCCTGTGCAATCTCTAGAACAGATTTAGAAAACCCTAGCGTCCATGGCCAAGTCTAACATTGATTTGAAACTATTAACAAATAAGAAATTATTTCCACACATCTTTTTTTTCCTTGCATACCCCTATTTATTTATCCTTAGATTCTCCTTTTTATTCTATATAAGGGCCAGAAACAAATAGGGGAACGAGGGTGAAAAGGAGCATTATCATTCCCTTACAACAAATTAAACTATTATACCTGGGTGTGATACCAAATTCATGGATCTCCTAGTAAGAATAACTCTTAGCTCACCCTCAGCACCCTCAAAGATGCATATTAGGACAGCTGCTCTTCTCTCTCTCAACCTCAACTTGACACAAGAACACTCTTCATTGCCGACTGCTAAAGAGTTGAAGCTTATACCAGAGTTTACAGATGCATCGCTTTCGTTATCATCCTCTGATTTATCCGGTGCGGAGGGAGGTTTGTAAAACTCAAGCTGCTTGGCAAGCCTATGTAGAGTTTGACTTCTTCCCCAATCCTCTATGCTAGCCATTTGTAATTTTTGGCCGACCATATGCATGTTTTTTGCAATATATAGACAACAGTTTTAAAGTAAATTATTCCATGTAATTTTCCATGCCTCCATTATCAAAGAAGCTGCAAATCTTTATAGGAGCATAGGGAATGGAATTGGGGATAATATCTGAACAACTATCACAAAAAAAAAATTGGAATTTTAAGCCAACAAATTGACTTGGGAATATGGTTAAAGTTGGAATGGTTGGCACTGTTTAGAGGACCACGCTTGCAATTTGCTACATGGATTCCACAACTTATATCAGCCAGGGCACTAAATTAACTTTGCAGAATTCATTCCAAATTCAATTGATATTCTATCAAGATCATGCCCTTGGAATAAAAATGATGTTGGAATATAAATATACCCCAAGGGATAAGAATTTTTTGTTTCGGTGCCATTGTGAATCTCATTTATTAACTACTAGTCATGTTATATGTACGTCAATTAATATTAAAAAGTTACACGAAAAGATTGTTTGACACAAGTACCGATTGACAATACATGGTACAGTTGGTACCTAGTTGATATTTAATCGATAGCTTAAATTTACTAGTCCAGTAGATCAATCTTCATACACATGCTGTTGCCACTTCTGCTCACTGAATCCTCGTTTAGTCTGGGTCGCCACTTTGCTGATTCCCTCAAACTCGCTCTTATGGGATTGGGTTTTTTTTTTGGGGTCAATGATTTTCTAGTTAGCGGCATCAGACATAGAAGCTGAACAGATAAGCAGAAGGACCAATGGGGCTACATCCGTTAAAGACTTTCTTTAGACTACTAGATTCGGCCCATGAACGTGTCATGACATATACACACATTTATATTGTATAACAATTAACTCTAGCACAAACAAAAAATAATAAAAGAAAAAAAAATAGTAATGTGGCTAATAACTTCATTTTAATTTGACATGTTTACTGCAAAGCCACAAGAGTATGGCTTGTTTGACTCTTAATTAATTTTGGAAGAAAAGCACTTTCAAAACAGTTGAAGAACTTTCAGATGACAAATAACACTTCTAACAAAAGTGCTTCCACTAAAGACGGTTATTATTATGAGGATGGAGCCTAGTTGCGGTGGCAACTAGAGCCAAAGCAATCCCTCCTCACCCATGTTCGATCCCCCCCCAAATCCTAACTAATGATTAAAAAAAAAAAGACGGTTATTATTATAAATGCTTCCTATGAAAGTATTCACAAACTACCCCTTAAGTCATGTTGGATAAGTCCACTAACGTACATTAGATTGAGAGGGAACACAGTATAGACTTATAGATGTTACTTATTGGCATATAGTTGCGAACTTAATTTGCGATTATATGGTAGCGAGACGTCGCGTCAAATCTAATGGTAGTATATTAAATGTGTTTGGTAATTTTTTTTTTAAAATGTACTTATTTAAAAAATTGTTGTCAATAACAGTAGATAAGGAGAAGCAGAGTCTACCATGCTTCTAAAAAAATGTTTTTTATTAAAAAAAAATAATGAACAGTACCCGTTTAATGAAAATTTTAAATGGCAAGTATACCCCTGCATATTTTATAAAATTACAATCTTTGCCACTGCATTAGTCTCTTTGGTAATTGTTATATCACATTAAATAATATATCTTTTTTAGTCATAGCATATTCACAACAATTTTATATAAAAGTCTATCAACACTTAACAACTTTATTTTACAGTTGTTTATTCTCACAGCACATCAATACCAAACTTAGCTCATAATGCTCTTTATTCTGTCGGCCTCATTAGTCACATGCAGACATGATAATACAACATCAACCAAGTATGGACCAACCAATCAGTTAACAATTGAAACGCATGGCAAAGCATGAACCAATCTCTTAAATTCCTAGAGCAAAGGAAATTGATTTACACCTTAATTTTGTTCAGCATGGCAAGTGCTCCATTATTCTCTCCTTCATTGGCTCCCAACAAGTCTCAAAACGATGAGCTTCTCCCCTTCATCAGTCACCCAAAGTTCGTTGTCCAAGGGCAGATTATGATGCTGGTTCTAGTCCTGCTATTTGCCACCTTCCTCATTGCTCTCTTACTCTCTCTCTACAGAAGAGGTACTTTTCCTGGTTTTTCACATCAAGCGGATCATGGATCCAATTTGAGGGATGCTCATAGCTAGCCTGGCTACAGTAACGGGTGTGGCAGAATCTTTATTTCCATCCTCTTATATGGCATGGAAGAACATAATAATAACAATTCAAGATGAAACATTAGTGAGTTATGGTTCTTTTTATTCCCTTCTATATCCTCATCCTTAAGTGTTGCCATTATTAATATAATGCTATTTTAAGTTTAAGTTAGTTATTGATTAACATATCTTTTTCGTCAAAATAATATTGGTTGCAAAAGACTTGTAAAATTAGTTAATAATATTTACTCCACATCTGAGGTATCGAGTTTGAGTCACCCCTTTTCTATATTGTGTGTATAAATAATGGTTAGTTTCTATTAGATTATTTTGACATTTTCAAGGGAATTGAGTTATTTCAAAATTTGATTGGAGCATAAGAATTACTAAGGTTTTATCTTTCCTCTTATTGAGAAAGTGTAGAGATTGAACCACGAGTTGGTGGTTCAGTGGTAAAGGGTGATTGCGAGGCTTCCTTTAAATTAAAAAGTGGAGGTCTTGAGTTCGAAACTCGCTGCTGGTGTGGAAGCCAGACTTGTGGCTAAGGAGAGACTGAAATGCCTATGTGAATCTTTCCGGATTTCGGAATGGGGGGATAAATGGCTTGCCACGTTGTCCCCCTTTATAAAAAAAAAAATAAAAAAAAAGAAAGGCTAGAGATTGGTTTTGGATATTTATATTAACAACCAAGATAAAGTGATTCTATATATAAATAAATAAATAATAAAAAAATTTGCAAGGAATTATTAGCATCAAGATATTATAAACATCGGCCGCTTATGGTTGGTCAAGGATAATGTCTACCAATGCAATTACAAGTAAAAATAATAAGAACATTAATTTCTCCGTGGTTGGTCTGGGCATTCGTCGATTTTTTTGCTTGGTCTGGGCATAGATCGACCACAACTGCTTGATGTCGGTCGATGCTGCTTGATCTTAATATGGATGTCGATCAATGATATATGTCGAGTTGGGGTATTTGATTACAGTTGAAACGGGACATTGGAGCCATTGTACGAAAGTGTTACACTTGTTAGGTTTCAAAAGGGCAAGTTCAAAACATGGGCCTTTACTTGCCATTGAATGTTTCAAACGATATTTGGGAAGACATTGCCATGAATTTTGTGCTCCGGCTACCCCAAAAGCACAGAAGGGTGGATTCAATTTTTGTAGTGGTTCACAAATTCTCCAAGATGGCTCATTTCATTACTTGCAGAAGGACCGCAGTGCATCAAACATAGCCAAACTGTTTTTCAAGGAGGTTGTTCGATTGCATGGAGTACCTAGTGTAAGAATCCTATGTGGACTCAACTGATTGTGATAAAGGAGAAGTAATTTGTTGGAAATGCAAATCATTAGAGTTTGAATACGTGTAAAACCAACATCCTATAATAGAGGAAATACATCCAACGTGCTTCTAAAGTCACTTCATACACGGTTGGAATTTGGTGCAACGGTTGATCAACCAACCCTCCATGATAGATGGAAGTTGGCTATCATTGCATCTTATAAATGAATTTCCTGCTCATAGAGGAAGGGTTATACATTCAGGGTCTATCACCATTAGAATATAAGGGTCTCTAAGTGAGTAGAAGAGTTCTTTTACAACCACCATGTCTTCAACAGGTAAGTCTTCTACTCATATAGATTAACATGTGATTTAGGGTTCATGTTAAGTTAAATTTTAGCTCCAACACCTAAGTCCATCACTTCCGATCGAGACACCAAGTTCTTGAGTCATTTCTGGATTACATTATGGAGGATGTTTGGGGCTACTTTGACTCGAAATACTACTACCTATCCCCAAACTGATGAACAAACGGAGGTCACCAATAGGACCCTTGGTAACAAAGCTCGAAGCATTTATGAGGAAAAGCCGAAACAATGGGACTATGCCCTACCTCAAATGGAGTTTGCTTATAACAGTGTTGTGCATCGTGCTACGGGAAAGTCTCCATTTTCCATTATTTACATTGTTGTTCCTCACCGTGTGGTGGATTTAATGAAACTGCCTCAAGAACACGAGGTTAAAATTGATGTAGAAAATATGGTTGAGGATGTAGTGGTACAGTTCATGGTGAAGTCAAACAACAGCTTGAGCATATCAATGCCAAGTATAAAACGGTAGCCGACAAACACAGGCGAGTTAAAAAGTGTTTCAAGAATGAGATTCAGTCATGGTGTTCTTAAGAAGAGAAAGCTTTCCAACTGGAACTTTCAACAAGCTCAAGCCACGAAAGTATGGCCTCTTTAAAGTTCTTAAACGACTTGATGACAATGCTTATGCTATTGATTTGTCGAATTCTATGGGAATTTCCAATACTTTTAATGTTATTAATTTATATGAGTTCAAAGACGATGAAGGTTTTTTTTATCCTGACCATAACTCGGGGTCGAGTGCTTTTGAAGTGGAGGGGACTGATGCACAACAAATGGTAGAATGGATCAAGGAGGAGATGGATCGTCGAAAGACAAAAGGACACAATTGGAATTGTCTATTTTGGCATCCAAGCTCCGAATTTAGCCCTGAGATCTTTCGTTTTCCGTCTGATTAATGTTTAGTTAATATTGTTTTAATTTCTAGAAGTCTTTTGAGTTGTTCAAGACGTTTGAATACTTTATTTAAGTCATCAGGATGTAATAATCATTTTGATCATTCAATCATCAATTAAACAAACAATCATTTGAGATTTCTCTCAATTTCCTATCGAATTCCAGATTTGTTCTTCAAGGGATTACGTTAACAACCATTTGATTACTTCATGTGTCATTTAAGCACCAGATTGAGGTGAGTGTTGATATTATCATTTAATTTGTAGTTTTATTCTCCACAACATGACTTGATGTGGTTTGGAAAATAAAAAAGGAAAATTTTTATTTACTTAGAAATTCCGTTTTATGTTATATTTTTTTTTTCAGATCTAAGTTACCTTATCATCAAGTAATTAGGTACTTATTCAATCGGCTTTGTATCTTGTTCTATAATAAATAACTTCTTATGGAGCAAAATAAAATTATGAGGTTGTATTTTTTTTAAGGACCAATAGGTGGCTTCGCTATGGCAGTCAACTCTTCTGGGGGCCAGGAATACTCACTTAGGCATTTCAGCCTCCCTTTGGTCACCATCTTGTGATTCACCAGCGCTAGGAATCGAATTCATGGCGTGCAGTGTTGAATACGGGTTTGTAGTTCGTCCCCCACCACTGTGCCACCCCGTGATGGTTATTAACACACACCGACCTAGAATGTCCACTTGGAATTCGAATCGAGCTGTGCTGGCCGACACCAGAAGGTGACGAAGCCATAAAGTGTAGTGATGTGGAAAATGTGAATAAATTTAAACCTAAAATGTCTAAATGCAAGAGTGCGCTTGTGAGAGAAAATTTCATAGCATAAGTCAAGTATAGTAAAATTAGAATAAGAACTATACCATCGGAAGTAGTCTCCGATAACAGCGCTTGCCAGAAATCCTCGTCGACACGAACAATGCCACTAAAAACCTGGAGAGGCGAAAGACAAGGGCGAGTGGGCCAAAAAATTAAAGCTTTGTAAAAACCTTTTTGAAAATATAATAACCCCTCGCCGTAAAATAAGTATAGTTTCCAAAATATACATACTACGTATAATATGAAAGTACTTACCGTAGCCTGCCATATCTCAAGAATTCAATACGTCATAAAGTTCGTAAATAAGCATATAACTTCTAGTAATCACCGTATCTCATAGAAATAAAGGTATCACATCAAGTGCTCATTGACACATGCTGACACACGAGTTCATGCAGATGTATTATGACATGAACATGACTAGGTGTAATAATGATTTACGCTCTAGTACTACAATTACGTGAAGATTGGTGCTATGCGCATCACATACGAGTCCTAATTGCCTATCGCAATCTAGGGCAGGACTAGTACCTACAATGGATCCAAAGTGAGCGTACGATGCGATGTGAACATAAACGTGAAGCCTGGCCCTAACTCGGGCGAGTACAAACACCAGTGGAGCACACGATGAGCAGATAACGTAAATATAACTATGCACAGTAATTCAATAATTCTAGTTAACGTAAAACTATTCATAGCCGTAAATCTAATTAAAGCATTCCCTTGTAGTAAGCTTACATGTGCATCTTGTAGGATAATTTCATAATTTTCCCAACAATACAACATTTCTTATAAATATTAATTTAATTATGGCAATGACATAGAAACTTCGTTATTAGATGTATGTATGGAAAATAAACATATATATATATATATATATATATATATATATATATATATAAGAAAATACCCACTTACAGATACTTGCGAAGTCGTAGCAATTCAGACGAGTAAATATGGATCGCCGATGTTAATCGTACCAAAGCATAATGGAGACACATTAGTAAAACTCAATTAAAACATTTGAATTTGGAGAAACAAACGATATATTCAGAATTAGCGCGTCAAAATGTGCTAAAAATGGTATCAGACAAATTTCGTAAAAAATCAACGAAAAGTCAACGGTTTACCCTAAAAAGTTAACCGAGCTGTCTCGGCGGTCAACTATGTTAAAACTTTAGAATTTTACTAAATGGATGTTAAAAAGGAACTCGGGGTGCGTCGAAATTAGCATAAGAGGGTTTCTGAGAAAATTCCGAAAAAGTCAATGCAAGAAATATTTCAGGAAATATTCCAAATCCATTAGGATGTCGGCCGGGCTGGATTCTAGTTTAGGGTTTATGGGCCAAAGGTTTGGGCTGGCCCAAGGATTTGGTTTTGGGCTTTTTTTTTGTTTTTTTAGCAACAATTCAGGTCAACTTGGTCCCAGTCGCGGGTTGCACTTCTACAATCGCCGGTTTCTGGGTTGGTTTGGCCGAGAAAGCTCTCGAGCTCCGTTCGAACTCGAATCTCAACTAACTTAGCAATTGCATATGAAATTGAACCTCAGAGAGAGAGAGAGAGAGAGAGAGAGAGAGAAGGAAGAATTTTATACCAAAATGAAGTCGAGCTATGGTCGGGATTGGCTGGAAAATGGCTCGAAGTCACCGGATCTCTCGCTAGAAAACTGGGGTGACTTCCCGAGTTAATTACTGCGCCAAATCGTCGCCAAAACACGCATATAAAGAGTCAATCGTCGTTAAAATGAAACGGAAAAAACATAACATATGGTCCATACCCTTACCTTGGTCGGATTCGTTAGACTCTCGCCGGGATCGAATTTTGAATGGTGCTTGGCTTCCTAGCCGAGAGCAGAGAGGGTGTGGGAGAGAAAGACTAACAAGAGGGAAGAGAGATGATCCAAGTGTTGGTTTGATGGAGCTCGCCGGAGAAGATGGTGAGGGTGTGGTCACTGGCCTCGGCGCCAATGGTTACAGAGGAATGAGAGAGTTAGAGTAAAAGGGTGAGAGTTTCAGGAGAAGACAGAGAGAAGGGAGAGGGAGTCTGAATGTGTGGGGAGAGGGAGAAGGGACATGTGGCAGGAACAAAGTGGAGTGGAGAGCTTGGGTGAGTGTGAGCCTCATGGGCTAGAAATATTAATGAAATAATAAAAATATTCCTAAAAAAACTAAAATAATGATATAAATAATATAAAAATTTGAATAAATATATAAAATAGTAATTTTTATAAAAGTATTTTTCGGATTCGTAGTTCTGTAAAACTTCTATCGTAACTTCGATTTTGATTCTGCTTGCACCTAAGTGTTCGTACTGTCGAGTACTTCAAGAATACGGTAAAATAGTAGCTCGTACATGTCATGAAAAGACAGTCAACAATCTCACCTCTAGGGCATTTTCGTCAATTCACTCTTTTAAAATTTATAAAATTGTAAAATTAGGGAGGGGTTGTTACAGTTATTCTGAAGTTGTATTTTGAAGATTGTAAGGTTATTAGAGAATTCTGAATTTTACCTCCAAACCTTTATTTTTAACTTAATATAGTTAATTTCGTATTATATGTCTATCTTGATTCGTACTAAGAAAAACCTGAATTTAACACATTTATTTACGAGTCAAATTCTATTAACATGATTTGACCCCAAACATAATTAGATCAAGACCTAATCAACATTCGAATTTGTGTTGCGATTTCGAGTGACTTTGACTTTCTTTAAACCACTTGAATGAAGACTCAAAATCATATTTTGTCGATGTCATAGTTCATGTTCTAATTTACCTCTCAACTCTTAATATAATAACTTTTTGTACCTAGTTTTACACTTGGGCCTAAGTATTAAAATAACTAAGAAATGGGCTGGACATTTAGTGTTTGTTTATTATTTAATTAACCAAAACCAATAGCACAGTCGGTTTAACAGTAATCTTCAAGTGAAATCCAACAATTTTTTTTTTAATTTGCCGTGAACAAAAATCTTATATTAGGAAATGTGTAGCGTAGTTGATTTTGTTTTTTGGAAAGTTGTTCTTTGAGCAAAGTACCCTTACCGTTCAAATGATAACTATGCGTATATGAATATAAATAATAGGACAGAAAATGTACTTCCGCCTGATAGACATGGCACTGCAGAAGTATGGTTTTAGAAAGTATAATATGCACTTCCAATATATTCCTAGTTACACATCTAGCAAAGCTCGTGTTAGGTTTAACAAGATGCATGGTCGGTTTAACAATAATTTTCAAGCAGAATCAGACATTTTTTTTTGGCCGTGAATAAAAACCCTATAGTAGGAAATCTGTAGCGTATTTAGTAATATTATTACTTCTTTTTGGAAAGAAAAAAAAAAGTTCTTTGACCAAAGTACCCCGACCGTTCAAATAGACGGACAACGTACTTGCGGGGTATATATGTCAATGCAAAAGTATAGTTTTGGAAGGTATGATATGCACTTTCCATATATTCCTAGATACATATCTAGCAAAGCTCATTGTGTTAGGTATAACACAACTCCTTGCAAATTTCTTGTATAAAAGCAGCCTAGGCTCGAAAATGCACCTACCACCTTCTCCTCTCTTCAGTTATTCTCCAAGCTACTAATGTACATACATTCCCTCTCGTTTAGTATTTCGATTTTAGCTTATCAGCTAAAAAATTTTGGTTATAAATTTCTTTCATGTTTGTGCAGCTAAAAAGAAATCTCGTATTCACTACGCATTTAACATGAACTTCTCCAAACAAGCAGCTAAGGCTTCTGCAGGGCATCATTCCGCTAGCGATTCACCTTCTTTACTTGATGACAAGTCTTCTCACATGGAAATGGCTCCAGCCGCTACTCTCACTCCAACCTCCCCAAATGTTGGAGATGTTGGGCCATCTGACCCCAAGAAACTATTGAGGTGAGTAAGTTTGTTGATGCTGTAAATTGTAGCCACGTACGCTGATAATAGGATCTATGCAGTAACACACGTTCTGTTTTGTTCAAGGCATCCTTGTCAATTTGCTGTCCAAACTTGTATGAAGCTGCTAATTTTCCTCTGAACTTTAATTTTAGCCGATTATTCCTCTGAACTTTTATAATTAGTCAATTTCTTCTTTAAAATTTAATTTTAGCCTATTATTCTCTTGAACTTTTATAATTAACCAATTTCTTCTCTGAACTTTAATTTTAGCCAATTACCCCCCTTCTTGAACTTTTATAAATAGCCAATTTCTCCCTTGACATTTGATTTTAAAAAATTTCATCCAATTTTCTATCCATCTTGTTGCGTGGACAACACATGAAATATGTATGAGGGCAAAAAGAAAAGAAAATTGGATAGGTGAAAATTTGGAGGAATTTTTTTTAAAATTTAACGCCATGGAGAAATTGTGACATCCCACATCGCCCAGGGGAGTGATCTTTAAATGTATATTCCAATCCCTACCTAGCACGAGGCCTTTTGGGAGCTCACTGGCTTCGGGTTCCGTAGGAACTCCGAAGTTAAGCGAGAAAGGGGTTAGAGCACTCCCATGATGGGTGACTCACTGGGAAGTTGCTCGTGAGTTCCCACAAACAAAATCGTGAAGGCGTGGTCGGGGCCCAAAGCGGACAATATCGTGCTACGGTAGTGGAGCGGGCCCGGGAAGTGATTCGCCCCGAGCCGGGATGTGACAATTGGTATCGGAGCCTATCCCTGGCCGGAAGTGTGACGTCCTAAGGGGGGTGGATTGTATATTCCCATCCCTACCTAGCACGAGGCCTTTTGAGAGCTTACTGGCTTCGGGTTCCGTAGGAACTTCGAAGTTAAGCGAGAAGGGGGTTAGAGCACTCCCATGATGGGTGACCCACTGGGAAGTTGCTCGTGAGTTCCCACAAACAAAACCGTGAGGGCGTGGTCGGGGCCCAAAGTGGACAATATCGTGCTACGGTAGTGGAGCGGGTCCGGGAAGTGATCCGCCCCGGGCCAGGATGTGACAGAAATTGGCTATTTATAAAAGTTTAGAGGGGATTTAGCTAAATTTAAAATTCAGGGAAAATTGGCTTAATTATATAACTTAGGGGAGTAATTGGCTAAAATTAAAATTGACAATTTTATACAAGTTCAGGAAGACAAATCAATAAATACCTCTTTGTTTAATTATTTAACCTCAATTCTCTAATGGCTGAATTCATTTTAGTTTGTTGTGTAGAATTCTTGCCAATAGGGAGTCGGCAAGACGAGCTTACATGAGGAAGCTAGAGTATGAAGCGAAACTCCATCAAGATGCTAAGGAGGCAGAAGTATCCCTCCATATTTATCAATTATTTTCTTTTTCATTCATTTGACATAAGTGAAGCAATTGTTGTGCTTTGTTTGTTTGTTTTGTTTTTACACAACAATTTTGGGAATGACGGTTGGGGCTTAGTCACACTACACGAATAATTTAATTAGGTTGTTAATTAAGTTTTACAAATCCATCGATTTTCATCGTTTAATGAAATTTAATGATATCAAAATGATTCAATTTTGGCAACCACATTTTATAGAACTTAATATTGCACTATCGACCAGTTAGAATTACTAAACCCATTTTTACCAAAAACAAAAACACATTTTGGGGGATTTAAACTAATTGGGTGCTAGAAGCATATCTACTCTAACCAATGTTGTTATCCCACGATAATATTAATTAATTGGTTAACTTTTAAAATATATTGAGACGAGAAATTAATTTGATATTTTAGAGTAGGTCAAAACCAAACCAATATCCAATTGTGTATTTGTGTACAGGAAAAGGTGGTAAGGATATCTTCACAAGTGGCCTTTTATGAAAGGAAACAAGGTCTGCTGCAAATGGAGAACATCCAAATAAAGGAGAGGATCAAGTATCTTGAGAATTACATAGCGCAAAAAGATGGTATTCATATTCACATGACCACCATATATACATACATATATATATATATATATATATATATATATATATATATCGCGTACAATTAGTCCTACACTAAAGTTATAAGTTAATATATATGCAGTTGTTTTGATTATTAATTATGTGATATTGCAGGGGAGACTCTGGAGCTTTTGGTAGAAAGAGAGAGGCTCCTTTTGATTCGAGAGATGCAGCGTGGCAGCGGCAGTGGTTTTTCCAACAATTAATTTAGATAAATGAATTGAAATGTTTTCTTTCCTATCATACAGCTGAGACACAGATGAAGCTTTAATTGGTTTTTATGTAAGTTTTACCTTTTATTAGTTGTGGTGTTTCATTTCCTTGTATGGAATTGTACCGTTCGGACAATGCTCAACAAATTCAGGGAAATAATTTCTATACATCTTTCTTCTTTCTTTAGCTTCTGTTTATTTGTATGTGTTTTTTTTAATTTCTATTTGATTCATTCAATTCAAATATAAAAAAAATGAATAAAAGTTTGTAAAAAATAGAAAAAATAATGCATTGAAAACACTTATTCAAATTCAAAAGTCTTCTTCTTCGCGTTTAAAACAAAAATTAGGTCACCCGTACCCAATTGAAATCAAGCGCTAATTAATTAATCTATGTATTTTGTAACATAGTTAATAATTCAAGCCTTCCCTTGGGTCGATTAGATCGGTTTAGACTTTGAGAATAAAGACGAATATGGCTGCGGAACAAGTGATTAGTAAACTATGCTATGATGCATTTTTTTTTAGTGTTGATTGCTATATAATTAAGAATCCATATCAACCACAAATGAAAGATTAGAGAGTCCAATATTCTAGTGAATAAGTTATTAAATTTCTAGCCATGCGTTCTAGTTTTGAAATTCCACCTTCCCTAAATGATTGTACATAATAGTTTCGAACTCTTCCCCTCTCCTTAATAGTAGTTTAAAAAATAATAATAATTCAGAGAGAATATGAGACTCTATAAACTTTTAACATGTAAATGGTGTCATAAAAAGGTAAATCCCTTGTAAACTAATATCCTGGGTAAGATTAAAAACTATTTTAGTCCTTTGACACAATGTCCAAGTCCGCATACATTTATAATCACCTCATATATTATTTATTTTTTGAGGTTTTATTACTCTTTTTACTTCCTATAATACCCGTGTTTTCACATATTGTTATGCATCTAATCCTAATTTTCATTTGATTTATCATAATATATTTTGGAACAAACAATTAGGCACACTGTGACAACCCGTCCCTAAAAATTATGATTTTTATAATTTTAATAAGCGAGTTTACGAAAATGCCCTTCGAGGCACATACTTCGATTGATGTTGACACCTTGTAGTGACATGTCAGGTTTATTTTCTTGGTATATTCTTGTAGTACTCGTCGCTACGGACGCGTGGGCTCAAACTAATTTAAATTTGGAGCTATAACGAAGAAGTTATTAACGTTTGAAGTCGAGGGCAAAATTGATGCTTTCTTAATTGTTTGGAGAATTCTAGAAAATCTGGGGCGCCACGTGGACGGCCCAGATTAAAAAGAAATAAAGTTGTGTGGTGAAGATTTAAAGGAAAAGAGGTAAAAGAGTTGGGCGTTGCCCAGTTAGAAGAAGAGAGAGGAGTGAGTGACGAATGAGAGGAGGAAGAAAGGAGGGAAATGAGAGAAGAAAGAAGAGGAAACGGGTCACGCCAACCCGTGTACCCGGCGGCGACCCGTGTGATTCCAGCCAACTTTCACCAATTTCCAGTTGAAATCTATCATTTTATTACCCAAAATTCATTCCTTATCCCCCTATCTATCACCTTAGCTCGAATTTGAGGGTCTTTTGAGTCTAATTTCATGAAGAAATGAGAATTTGGGGGTCACGGGTGCCACGGGGTTTTTTTTTCAAATTCCTCCATTCCTGAAACAATTTTATACAATTAGCTACACCAAATACTTCCCCTAGAACCCAAGAACAAATCCCAAGCAATGGATGGAGCGTCGGAGTTGAATTGGAGGTCGAATTGGAACACACCCATTTCTAGGGTTCTTGGCGGGTGTAGCAAAATTGGAGGTCTTCGAGGCCAAATTGGACTTTCTCAAAGGTATGAAAGTTGTTCTACTAATTGAGATCTTTAATTCTGCAAATTTTGGTAATTTTTAGTGAAAATTAAATTTTCCGGCGACCCGGGGGCGGCCAACCTCCACCCGCGGCGACGCGTGGCCCGAGGGCCGCCAATGATATTTTTAGACGTTATTCAATGCCTTGATATTAGTTTTGATGATGGATTGACGTAATTGATCGTTAGGACCTAAATTCGTTACGATTCGGTAATAGGTCAAAATATGAATCGACGATCCAACCGTTGGATCGTCACCAAACTTTAGTATGTTGTAGTACGTAATTTTTGAGGAATGTATGAATTTACGGATCGGGAATCCTTTGTTCGGATCTTCCTGAATTGGAATTGTAAGTTTGTAAATAAAATGTTAGCTGCCACTTGGTTTTGGCAATTGGCGGAGATCCAACCGTTGGACCGTAACCAAACTTTGAGGTATTGTTCTAGAAGTTTAATGTGGATTATTGGAAGTGACAGATCGAATATTCCTGATACGGATCTTCCAGATCAAATTTGTAGGGATGCGTTTATTATAAATTGCATATTCTCTCAGTACGGATTCTGAGACATGATTTGATATTTATGCTAGGCAGTGATCATTTGGGATCACTTGGGATATCTCGAGAGTCATGCTAGAGGGCTGTAGCGTGGACTCCAAGTGAGTGGGCTTTTGTTTTCAGTATATATATATATTTAACGTTTTCCCAGAAATTTGGTTTTATTGATTTTAGAATTGAACTGATTTTACGATTGAAATGCCATGTCGAATGCCTATTATATTTGATGATTATGATTATGATTATGATTATGATTGCATTGGTTATTCTTCGGCGCGGTGGACGCTCAGGTAAGTCAGGTGAGTATGATTGTTAGTGATAGTGATGATGATGAGATTGTGATATAGCTCATAGTCCTGCACCTCGGGTGTTTGTGCTCTGCCCGTGGCCAGGGCCTAGCCTTCACGTGATCGTTCACCTCCCGCACCGTACACTCACCTTGGATCCAAGGCAGGTGCTAGCCTGTCGTATAGACCACTATAGGTGGTTCCGACTCGTAGGTGACCCGCGATTCGTCGCACAGATTTCACGTGATTGTAGCACTTAGCGTATTTTATACACCTAGCCTGTCATACAGACCACTACAGGTGGTTCCGACTCGTGTGCAGGATAGTGGTTGAGGATCTAGATTCAGCCATACAGGTCACGTTAGGTGACTCCGGCTGACATTTATATTGCCAACATATTGTGATTATTAGTTTTATCTCACCTGATTGATGCATATATTTCTTGAATGGATATTTTTGGCATGGCATATTTTCTGACATGGCATATTCGAGTTTTATCGTTTTACAGCCTATTTTGGTATATGAGTATATACGTATTATTTTCTAGGAAAGTATAAGGGTTTTACAGAGAGGGGTTAGTACTTTTGATATTGAAATGGTTTTAAAAACTTTGTTTTTGCCCACTCATGTTTTCTGTTTTGCGCCCCTCCAGGTTTAGCTATTAAGGTTCGTATCGACGAGGATTATTGGCGAATTTCTGGATTGGTGGCTACTTCTGAGGGTATACTTCTTACCCGCTCTACTACATTTTTCTTATGTTCTGAGGTCACGCGTGAGATGGGTTCTCTCCCACTCATGAGAACACTCTGATCTATAGGCACTTTTAGGTTTAAATTTATTCACATTTTTCCACATCACTACACTGTATGGCTTCGTCACCTTCCAGGTGTCGGCCAGCACAACTCAACTTCAGTGTCCTAGTGGACTTTCTGGGCCGGGGTGTGTCACACACTATTTTTTGTATAATATATTTAGGTTATGTTTTTCATTTAGGTACATACTATAGACATTTAGGATCATTGAACTATTATAATATATTTTGCTACATTTATTTTTATACAGACATTTAGGTACATCAGTTCTTTTTAATATATTTATGTACACTTATGTATTTGCATAATTTTGTTATGTGTCACTAATTTGTTTTTGAAATTTTTTCTCATTTAGGTACATTAAGTGAAAATCAATTACTTATAATGTTCTATAAACTCAAATATTTAATGAGGAGACATTTATGTAATTATACAGTAAAACCTTATGTAATGATACTCTATATAGGAATAATCTTCCTAGTCATAAAAAAATTACAGCCCTAACTCAGACTGGGAATAAACTCTACATCATAATAAACTAAATTTTTCTAGAACCCTTCTTAAGACACTACATAGTAACAATTGTCATTAAGTTCAAAAATATGCAATGTCACATATAAATATTTAAGATGCGATAAAATATTTATGTAAAGTTGTATGGAATACTACTTTATTGGAGAAATTAGGTTTCTATCTTTTTTTTTACTACTCCATTGATTAAGACTTTATTCATTTTCAATTTTTGATCAAGGTCTTTAGGGTTTAATAAACTTCATTAATTATTTCAATAATAAAATATTTTTACTTCTAAATATATTATTTTTGTCAAAAATTTCTAAATATATTCATTTAGTGTTAGAAATGTTACATTTAGTATATTTATATTTATGGCTAAAATTTTTGTCATATATTTTTATTTTTAGTTTGTACCCACTTTTAATTTTCAACCTTTTTTTTAATTTTTACCAATTTTCTTTCCAGTTTTAATTTGTACTCATATATTAATTTCTTTTTGTGCCCATATTTTTTAAAATTTTATATGTATTTGTACCCATATTTTTTAATTTATTTGTACCCATTTTTAATTTTGCTAAGTGTACCCATGTTAATATTATGTGGTGACATTATTTTCTTGCTATAGTTTTGTGAATAATAATATTCTAATATTTATTTTTAAGTATTTATTATATTTTAAAATATTATTTGAATTTATTTAAATTTCATAATTTGTGGAACATTAAATGCATGAATTAAATCTCTTAAATGATGTTAAGGACCTCGATCAAAATATTTAAACAAACAAAGTTTCAGTCTAACAATTAGGTTGATTAGGGACCGGAACCAAAATGATACTACTTTATTCTTTAGAGCTGACGTCATGTCTTTGAGCTTGCAAGCACGTAATAACTTGTCAATATGAACAACATGTTGATAAAGCCAAAACGTTTCTAGCTTTTTCAATTTCTACGTCTTGGAAATTGACAATAATAATTGTTGTTGTTGTTGTAACAAATCTGAATGATGAACCTATTCTTATACTAACCCTCCCTTCCTAACACTTTGACTAAGTACTGGTTTGGTACTGATGTGCTTTTAAAAAAAAAGTATTAAAAAAAGCTAGGGAGCTTTTTTATGTTTGGTAAACATTCAACTTTCAGTTTTTTTTAACAGTCTTGGGTGAAAAGAAAAAAACAAAGGGATAAACTGCCAATTTAGTCCCTAAATTATCACCTCAGTGAAAATTAGGTCTTTAAACTAATTTTTTTTTTCAGAAAAAATCAGTCATTGAATTATAAAAATCTGCCAATTACACCCCTAATATTATAGTCAAAGCTACTATATTCAATTTTCCATCAATTTAAGTCACAATATTTGCATGTAATACACATTGGAGGGTAGATTGATAGTTTTTTCATAAAGAAATAGTGTATCTAGTTAACTTTGGAGGGTAAATTAGTAGTTTTTCATAAGAAATGGTGTAAGTTAACTTTAGAGATTAATTTAGACATTAGATTCACAACCTATATGAAATGTTAATGGTTTCTAGGTGAGAAAATGACAGTAGTACACTCTAAAGTGTGTAAAGTGATTTAAGTTGATGAAAAATTGGATAAAATAGCTTTGAATATAATAGTAGGGATGAAATTAGCAATTTTAATGAATTTAGAGACTTATTTTACTAAAAATAATAATTTAGGGACCTAATTTTCACTGAGATGATAGCTCAGTGACTAAATCGGCAATTCACTCAAAGCCAAAAGTTCAAAGCAGCAAAAACTAGCATTGAAAAACCAGTTTTTCAGCTTTTACGCAAACCTCTTTTCTAAGAGGCCCGCTGAGTGTGTTAATGAAACTTTCACGTGACCTTAAGCAATTAAATAATTTACAATCACACAAGATGCTTTTATCATCTTCCTTTTTTTTGGTGAGCTATTTCGGAATCCGTCGGAGTCTAGGCGGTGATGCAGCGGGCAAGATTGCACCAACCCTCTCTGTCCACGGCAGCGCCAGAGGCTTTTCTCGATGGTGATAACTCGTCTACCTCCAATCGTAATATCCCCACAACTTAATTGAACTAACATAAACCCAAATGGAATTACCAACAATCCAAAGCTTGAACACTTACCTTCCATGCTGAGGCCAGATATTTTTTCTTTTGAGGTCGTTCAAGATCGTGAGGTCGTACTTCAAGACCTTGGAGCAGCGGACCTTGAGCTTTCGGACCAAGCAAAGCTATCCTAGGCCCCTCCTCCATTATCGACCTAGTTTTTTAGCCTGTTATCTGACCCGCCAACGAACCATCCAGCACGGAGGAAATTATTTTAGGATTTCAGTTGAGAAAGAAAGAGATCGCATGGAGAGAGGAAGATTGAGAAAGAAAATGTGAAATGGGAAGAAGGCGGAAAGGACGAGAACGGGAAAGAAAAGAGAGCTACGTGAGAGAAAGAGGGTTTGAGAGGTGCTTCTTGAAAAATATGGTCTGATTTTAATTATGATAATAAAACATAAAAAGATGGGGGGTTTTAAATAATAAACTAGTTCAATTTTTTTTATTTTATAAAATAATCATTAGTGTTGGAGATGCTAATGGTAAATTGACTAGTTATAAGAGTTTTAGTCATTTGCCTAGCTGAAATACTGAAATAGCAAAAAATTAGTATTGAAGATCTTCTGATCATTCTTACCATTCAGTTTAAAATATTTTAAAATAATTTGTCATATTAATTAGTTTTCATAATAGATTTAAATTAAGATATAAATATGTTAAAAACACAAAAGTATATTTAATAATTGACCTTTGTTTGTCAAGTAATTAAATTTATAGCACATCTAATACTATGCTCTTTTTGATCATTTTATACATCTATTTTACATAAAGATTTGCCAAACACTGTAACATTGATTTTTTTGCCAAAAGTACTTTTACAACTATAGTTTACCAAACACACTACTGCTTTATTTTACAGCTGCTTATTTTCACACGCAGCAGAAATAGTTTTTTCTCAAAGCACAATAATACCAAACTAGCTCTAAATCCAAGGGCTTCATCTTTTTCTTAATTTGTGTTGTTTTTAACCCTTGCATGTGAACAAATATTTAGCAGCTGAGTTGCCAATAAACATTAGGAAAACTTGCACCAACAAAATCTTGTACTCATATTAAAAAGATTTACATAAATAAACGACCAGACTTCACAGTCTTTCAAATTGTATTATCTTCTCCCAATTTTCATCTACTATTGTGACAAATATGAGAACATTAATTGTGACTTGTAAGCGAACCCCATTTCGTTAGTTCACTGTTCACTAGACTTGAACTGATATTGAACTACTAACATATATTTATCTAGATTTTAAAAACGAGTGAAGTCTCCTCCATATGTTCCCTACAGTCCATGGTGTTTGGATCATTGCCTATCTAACACTGTTTTCTCCCGTTTCGGGGTTCTCTTGTGGACTGGCTGTTGACTGGCCGGGGTTTTTGGATCATTGCCTATCTAACACTGTTTTATCTACTAATTATAATTACTAAGAAATGGGAGAAACTATTTTAATGAGACAAATTAAGCATGCATCAATGTAGAGGTGCGAGCAATCATATTGGTTAGAACGAATGTACTTCTCTCTATGCACCTAAGTTTGAATTTCTCTTTTTGCAGTTTAGATTAGTTGTAAAGTTGAATATATATTGTACAAAATAAAAGCATATATCAACCAATGGAACATTAAGTGTCTACCTATTTTGCCGAATTCTAACCGATTCTTGTTCGATGTATAGATTCGTTGTTCATCCTAATGAGGCCATTAATACAGAAAAGAAACAAGAAAGAAAGAACAAATTAAGTGTTGGGAGGCTACTAATTTCCATGTATGAAATTAAGTTCTACAACAAGACAAGACACTCGCAATAAAATGCAATTTATATTATTTAATATATGTTTTCATGAGCAAGTACCTCAATATCTCACTTAGAATTGTCTCATTCATATAGTCAGATCTAGAGTACTTGCCCAGCTCTAGGCTCTATAGCTCCCCTCCTTCTCATTCAACTTCATTCCTTCAAACTTCTGAGCTTTGAGGACGTGGGTGGTGAGTACAAACACAGAGACAGACTACTATCAACTTCATGAGTATGATCCTCATCATTCTTCTTTGATGTTAGCCTGAGAGACAGATCCAAATCAAGATCGTCGCAATCCGTATCCTTCCGTTTCAACGTCTTTAACTGATCTTGCACTAGATTCTTGGTTACAGTGTCAGAATCTTGAAAAGGGCCATGGTTGGTGTTGAAACTTGTGAGTTCCCCTGGTTTCAAGGACTCACGGATGTTATAGAGTTGGCAATCTTCTTTCAGTGTACGAGTAATCCAGGACGATTGTGGATGATCACCAAATGAACAACTTGTCAGATAATTGTAAGCATTATTACTAGTACTACTAGTGCTCCAGTTGCCTTGAAAGCCAATGCTACTTCTGGAAAACCTTGGATTTTCAAACGCGTTCCAAGAATTCGCATCGCGATATGATCCATATCTTCGGAAAATCAAGAAAGAAAGAATCTTTTGTGAAATTCAATTCATATATATGTACATGAAAATAGTAAATTAAGGAAATGTTAATTTAATTTAAGTAATATGTTAATTTGTAACCTGAAGCTGGTAGTGTGGCTTCGGTTATATAACTTATATCCTTGAAGCATGGGGAGTTGGCTGAGGTTATAAATATTTTTATCTCCACGTTCACCAAGATGGCTTTGACGATCCGGTAGTACTGTCAAAATTAAGGTCATAGATTTTGTAAGGAAATTAACAATATTAATAGGGGATTATTAATTAGTACATACGCAATGAAAACCCTAATTTATCTTAATCACCCATAGGAGAATCCAAGATTGCAAATCTTGTATATACCTTGGCCCGCGTCGTTGATCTTCTTGCTTCTATACATCTGATTTATGAAAAACATAAAAAAAATAAACATTTCAGAAAATTCACAAGCTAATTATGCTGAATTTCAACAATGATAGAAATTTCCAGAGATTTATAAATCCAATAACCTGTAAATGGCTCTTGACATGTGCAATATTTAGTCCCTTAATTTTCATCAGCTGAAGAACCAACTTTGGTGTAGCTCCTGGACCAAAAATCATCACCCAAAACCATATTAGAAATGAATTTAATTAATTCCTAAAATTGAATGATCGTCAGATGAAATAATGAAATTAAGCATAAATGAAAGGGTGTATGATAGAGTGGTAGCTCACTATCTTGACCACCAAGCCTCTCCATGGCGTGGATAAAACGAAGATGAAGATCCGGTGTCCATCGGAGCCTAGGCATCTTGGATCTAACATAAGGTCTAACTGATGCCTTCTTTTGATCACTTTCTTCAACTGTGCTGTTGCTTGAGCTTCCTCCGTTGTTTTTCGGCTTACTAATTTCTCCATTGCCATAATTCTCCCCGCTTTCGCTTCCGTCCTCATTTTGTTTATCCGAGGGACTTGTCTTTGAGCATTGAGAGCCTCCCTGGCTCCCCATCATAGCTTGATTATTAACCTGTTCTATTGAAACTCGATGGAGACAAGAATAAGGATTGAGTAATTTTGTGGATTATAGTTAAGGGAACTAAAGGAGATAATTAGGGATTAGAGCCTTGAGTAGGTCGATCGATTGGGAAGACGATGAAGATGAACTTTTCATGGTCTGGCTTACAGCAGCTGCTGTCCCTATTCTTTTCTCTTCTTGTTCAGTGAACACATGCTCAGACAAGAGAGAAGTATAATTATTTACAATAATCGGAGTAGCAAGACAGAATCAGCTAAGCTCTATTACAATACAAGAAGTGTGCGAAACCCTAGATCATGACAATAGATAGAGAAGCTTGCCTCTCTCTTTCCTCTTTCTCTCTCTGGGGATAGGTTAACGATATTTTATTTACAAATATATGGAAAATAGGTATTTTAAACATATATTATGTATGCATCATGCATGTATGGATGTCATGCAACGCATGAAATAACAATATTTCTTGTGTCGAATATTTTCTATCCCAGCTATAGCGTGGTCCATCATTTTTATATATTAACCAAATTCCAACACGGGATAATTACTTGGTAATCACAATGCGTACCCCGATGCGCAGTATGTCTTACTTTAAACAATAAGAGAGAAAGAAGGATGTCATTAACATGAAAAAATGGGTGAGGGGTTAGTCTACGAACGACACCTTTAAAATAATATAATAAGAAAATGCAAAAATCTGCTCTTATATTATCACATTTTTCATACTATATTTGTATCATCTCTTTAATAGAGATGAGATACACATGTGTTAATGAACCATACCTCTATTAGAGAGGTGATGCAAATGTATTATAAAAATGTGGTATATAAGTGTAGCATTAGTAAAAAAGATGTTGGTATCGTTTAATTTGAATAGTAATTTTAATGTAATCACGTTTATGCATAGCATACTACTTTAACAGCGCAATACAGTGTCCAATGTAAAGACTAATTTTTTTTGTAATAGTACCAATGTCATTTTGTGTTATTAACATAACATTGTAATATTAGACGGTAAACTTTGACGATAATAGTGCAATCATACTTTTCTTTTAATGCAAACATTGATTGTTAACGTTGTGTTAAATGTGAAGCTAGGAAGCCCAAAAGTAGTTATAGATAATTAAATAATTCACTAATAACTTGCGTTAATACTGTAGCAAGACATTCATGGTGTAACAATCAACGGTAGTAACTTGGTAGTGTAATAGCGTGTGGTTCAATATTCTAGTGGACAGGGTATTGGGTTTCTACCCATGCATTTCAGGTTCGAACTCCTCCTATTATATCTCACTACTATTATAATGTAATCTATCATATCAAATATAAGAACTCTCTTTGTCAGCCAAAAAGATAAAGTTACTTTTATATCCCTTTAAAGTTTAATAAGTTGAATAAACAAATTAAATTCAAGTATAGTTTACTAATATATTTTTAAAAATAAAATAAAAAAAATTATTTTTATTAAGGAGAGGGAAGAGAGTTTGAACACGTGCATGATACACACTGTGCGACTTGTGTTCTCGATACTAATAAATTTTTTTATTTTTATTTTTACAAAATACATAGTAGAAAGAAAAAAATGACGTTGAAATTAAGCATGCTAGAAGTTTCTGGGACATTGTTTGGGGGCTGGAATTGAATTCAAGTTTCATGCATGATTTTATATCATCATCATCAGATTCAACTAGAGCAAAGTCTATGCTTTTAGGTTGTATGAGAAGTTTTTCATTCTTGAGGGCCAACAAGATAAGGCACAGCAAGTCACCCCTTTTCTTTCTAGTCACGGGGTTCTTGCAACTAGCTAGTTATGTAACCGTGGCATATGTCAAACTTTATTTTTCTCATGGAATAATCATCACAGTTAGTAATCTTTCGGTTAGTAAAGTATGCTAGCTGTGTATATATGTACCATAGCAATTAGATATCTTAATTTTTGGTTTAATAGTATTTTCTCTTTTTAATGATGCAAACTTGAAATAAAAAAAACGCGAGGCTTACTTCTCTATGTGAGTATGCCGTGTAGATTTTGTTTTCTTAAGTAATTTAAAAAAAAAATAATTGACAATAAAATTTACGTATTTAATAAAAATGTTCTCTTGTAAGATAATCGAGATAATCAAAAGATATCATATTTAACCATTACTTATAAGGTGAATTCTTATCTAAAATTTGATTCAAATTGAGAGTTTGGTAACACAGCACTACCCAAATTAATAGTATCGCTTGACAGAAGTATTGAGAATGAATCTCATATTGATGGGATGGGGTATCAGGACAGGTTGTCTCATGTGTGTAGTCAAACGGCCACACGAGCACCATATCACCCCATTGTGTTGTTCACATGTTAAGGGAGCATGTTGAGAATGAATCCCACATTGATGGGAGAATAGACCTTGCACGTGCTTTATAAGTAAGTTGAGCTACTCTTCATATAATTACCAATTGATTTTATGGTGGAACTTTAATTAACTTTCTTCCAGAAGAATAAATCCTTCTAATTGATTAATTGTAAGCTACAACTATATATCTTGAACCTTCGTTTAAAATTCTTTTAAGTCTAACAAATCAAGGACTAAATAAGATTAGCAGCAATAGTACTGCAGAATATATGGACGAACTAATTAACAAGTTTAAAAAAAAAAAAACTTCAAATTGCTAGAGATGAGTACAAACATTATACAGCAGAAGATAGACAGAAACAAAAGCCATACTGAATACAAAAAGATTCACTCCAACACTTAGCCTGTGAGGTCAACGGCCAACAGTTCCTCTGTCCCTTTTTCTTCGCATTCATACCAATATTTTATGTCGATAGTTTAATCTGCATGAGAATACGTGAGCCTATTAATACGGATCTAACCCATTATTTGAGAATGAGGATGTATGTCGTCTTCTAGGGTCTCTCTGCCCCTTCACACATATTTTATTATTATTATTTTATTCACAGTAGCTAGGGCATCAGTGCCCGCATCTTTGTAATATTGTAATGCATGCATGGTGCACTGCACCATATGATTTCCATGCAAGCCGGCCTTTAAATATATGTATGATCGATATCGATCGATGATGGCGTATAAATAATTTTAGGTATTTTCAAAGAAGTTTCACAACTGCTCCAATGTTTATTGGTAGGTGGATATATGGTATTTCCATCTGTATTATTAAAATAAAATTGGTGCATTTACATGGAGACCATGAAAATTTCATAATAAACTGGTGAGGAAGTTGGACCTTTGAATAAAGTAGTAGAAAATAGATCGATCTTGTCATGAAGGTCCTGCGCTTCATATTCCCATATACCACCCGATTATAAGTGATTTAAAAAAAAAAATTCTTTATCTCTTTTGTCGCATTGGCGTCCTTAAAGCTCAAATATACCTACACTAGAGAAGTGAAACCAATATATTATCTATTAAAAATTAGTTGAAATGACGAATTTTTAATTTTTGAAATGAAAAAAAAATTGTTATTTAATTGATATATATTGTAGGTATAATTTACTGGACAATTATGGAGGCCTAGAGAGAGAGAGAGAGAGAGAGAGAGAGAGAGGTGCGGCAATAGAGAGGAGAAGAGAGAGATGTGTAATTGTGAGGTGTGATTTATTCACCCCATTGTGCCTCTATTTATAGTAGTAGAAAGGGCAAACCCTTTCCCATAAGGATTACAATACTTAATAAGTAATCTACTCCTAATAGGAATATAAGATACATTCCTAATCTACTAGGATTTACACAATCACATTCCTATTCTAAATAGGACTGCAACACTCCCCCTTGAGTGTGTAAATACTCAAGTAAATGGCGCATCAGGTCTTCAGTGATGAAGCAGGTACAATTGATGAAGTCGTCGACACAATGGGCGAATGCGAGTCTCAAATCAACGGAAGAATGCATAAAAAGTAAAACTCACAAAACCTCGCTATGGTAAAACCCAAGGTGGGGAAAAACCCATAGTCTAAGGAGAAAAGTGAGAAGTTGCATTAAGTCAAAACTATACGTCTTTTGGACGCAAGTAGAAAAGCTCTCAAGGGTATGATCAGCCCAGGATGGGTGCCTCGTTAAAACCTAGTTAGGTAGCAAAAACCCAGTGGGAAAAATGCTCCTAATCGTAGGGAAAAAGAGTACATTAAGATCAAGTGAGTATACTTCTGGATACTCCCCCTGAGTTTGACATAACTTCCAAATGAGAACTACAAGCATTGCATATAATAGTTAGGCATACCAATTCCTCGGACAAGCTTCTGGAAGGTTGACTTCGGCAGTGACGTCGTGTAGAGGTCGGCAAGGTTGTCTGGGATCGGCTTGCATGACTTCAATCTCCTGATGCTTTGCTGATGTAGATGTAGTCGCAATATGTCTTGGCGTTGACTTTGTTGATGTATCATGGCTTGGTCGGGTTGATACATGCGGCATAGTCTTCATGGATCGTTGTCGGGACTCAACGATGAATGAAAACACAGCAAGTACTACGAACATGCTCAACAAGAACTCCTAACCATGTCTCACTTGTGGCGTAGTGAAGTGAGGTGAGTCTTGGAACGATTCGAAGATTTCGCAACTAAGGTCATATCATGGACCTCCAAGATATTGCGATGTCCCTAACGGTAAAGACATAACCATTTGGGGATTTTGCCTTGTGCGGGTTTGATAAGTAACCAGCGTCAGCATAATAACAAGCAAGCATCATTTCAAGGATCAGGGGGGTCGGATCCCTAAGATGCGTTGGGATTTGCCCTCGTAATACCTTCAGGGTACGTCTTTTAATACCAATTTAGTGGTTGCGTGTAGGCGCGGTGCTGCATCTTTACCAAGATCAACAGCGAAGGAGATGTCCTGTCTAAATACAATGAGCTAAGTACAACGAAGCACAAAGTTGAACTTAGATATGGAATTTCGGATTCCATAACCTCTTCAAGGGTCTCATTTGCATATAACGTATGGACGATCAAAGGTATACTCAAAGGTAACACATTTGAAGTGTAGTTTGACTGGTAGACCAAGGTACCGTCAGAACAACGCTTTGAACTTCAGGTCAATGCATAAACGAGTTTTCCTAAGATCCTTCATCTCAAATTCCATCTTCGGGTGCGAGGCAGTTTTCTCAAGCTCTTCCAGAGTCTTAGTGAGATTCGTGTTAACGACATAAACTGTAACTCTAGCAATTTGGAATATGACTTCATAGTTTAACACGCAAGGGCATAATTCATATCCCTGACTGATCAAACAATCACTTCGACGGGTATACCACATCCGTCAGATTTAAGTGAACGCCTCAAAACAAGTTAAGAGGGTGTTCCGTGGTTTTGGAACTTTTTGAACCAGTCCATGTAATTCTTCGGGAACTTACATGTAAATCTCCATATCTATATCCCCATGGAGAAAAGACTAACCATATTTCATAATGCTGCTATCAATCACAGGACGTTTGAGAGAAACCTTGCGCCGTAAGGCGTGCATCATATCGCACTATTTCATTCATCTCATAACGCTTCCTTTCCCACTTGTAACACAATAGGGTTACCTTGGGCAGTGTAGGAATGACAGGTCCAATACACACTTTGGTAAGGAATTTGACCTAGATTGTAATCTTAGTTGTCCAATCAGTTCTACGTTGTCACTTAATCAACGGAACACGGTTCGATATCGTCGCTTTTCATTTATGTCGGTAGCTACCATATAAGTGAAAACATCATCGATGATAATCTCATTTCAATTCCATTTTTCTCATCCAAACTAGTATACTGGACCAAGAACTTCATGTCTCGGGAGTAATCCGGATTAATCTCATGAGATGGAAATGATTTGAGACAGCGATCGAGTTTAGATTCATAGTTGTGTCGTGTCTTCCTCTTCTGGGGAAGTGAATCCTACGAACCGATTGATCTGTCGTGCTCCAGGCCAAGACAGATTGATTGGCTATCCGCCGTTGTACCAGACCGTCCAACAGGGGCGTCCAAACCGTCCAACAGGGGCGGCACACCCTTCAGGGATGTTGACTCGACGTCCGTTAAGTACGTCTATCCTTGCAGGTATGTTTGCAGCTGGTATATGATCTCGTCACTTTAGCTAGATCAGAGGAATGCGTCTGGAGCAACATTCTGAAATCTAGAATTCATCGCACTTGCTTATCACACTTGTGCGGTATGGGGATCGAGATGAGACATAGTGGGCAACGTCCACGCAACTTCGCGCCGTTCTACAGGAACGTTGACGTTCTTATCTCCCCCTAACGGTGGGAAGATTGTCTCATTAAAGTGACAACCCGCAAATAAGCGGTAAAAAGATCGCATGCAAGGGCTCAAAGAGAGCTAGTGTGAAGGAGAATCATGATCGACAAAAGATACACATCCTTCTTTGAGGACCCATGGTGGTACGTTGCGGCGGCGCAACTTGGCACATGGAATGCTTACCCAAATGCGTAAATACGAAAATCGTCAGGTTCGTACCCAGTAACCAACTGTGACGTCATATAGGTTGGGTGGCAATGGGCCTCAAGGCAGACCAACATAACTGCGTACAAGGATTGCATAGCCCTAGGCAGAAACCGAAAACTTGGTATGTTCACCAAAATTCGGGCGATCATTTAAATTGCGCTTTATGATCACTAGGCCAGGCTATTTGGGGTGAACATGGGAATTCAATGTTCAATTAGAAACCCAAAACAACATGCAATACTTTATCAAAAACCGTCGATATAAACTCTCTGGCATTATCCAGTCTCCAGGACCTTAAGGGATAAGTAGGGTGGTGAACCCACAATCGGCCAAGAGGTTTAGCAGTAATGTGTGTATGGACAAACATGTGACCAGTTTGTCGATTCATCAATCAAAACCATAAGTCTTTATATGGTCCGCATTTTGATTGGATTAGTCCACATATATTCCCTTGAATCCACTTATGGAAAAGAGGTGATTTCGTATCTTTGCGAGGAATGATATAGAAAATCAATTTCCTTAATGAGCAGGCTTGGCAAAGTGTGCTTGTAGGCACAAGATCCTTACTTCGGGTAAGGAGATGCGTCGTAGCATCATTGTTCGACCTAAGTGTCCCAAAAGGTCATGCCAAAGTAAGGAAACTGCTCAATCACCCAGCTCTAGGCCGGCCACATGTGGTGTATTCCCAGTTGGGAGACAACCCATTGGCCCCAAATCAAAGCTTCATGCTCATTTTTGGAGGTGGTGCAAAGATATTTCACTCTATTTTCTTCAGTGGTTTCATTTATGATCATTGTCATCTCGAATATCCTTAAAAACTCAACGTCAGGGAGAATTCAAGGTCCCTTAAATGGTGATGCAGTACCATTCATACAACGAGGAGCGTGCCAATGCTCTTAATCAGGTTGGATAGACCTGAAGTCGTTGTTAGAGATGTGATTTAGGTGTAAAGTTAGTGTGTGTAGTACGCATTCGTCCAGACAATTAACTTTCCCACATTCCTAGCTAATCACGTGTTTAATTGAATCGGTCACATGTACTAAGAAACATGATTCAATTAACTCATATTCGAGGACAATATCAATAAGATTATCCATAAGTAAAACATACACCAAACTTGAATCCAAGAACATGGAAAAATGTTCACAAAGTAAATAGTTTACTAAGGGGATTCGGCCAATAAGGCCATCCATGTCAAAATTATGCTCTTCCAACGGTGTTTGGTGGAGCAAAATTAATCTCACATATTGACTACAAGAATGGTACTCCTTAACAACATTGGTAGGGGCACGAACAGGTGCATAACCAATGATCTATTCCATCGAGAATGAAGTAGATTCTGCAGGGTTAAGGTTCAGGAATACTATCCCTTATTCTTGAAGTTTTAGGTCTTAGGTGCCAAGGATCACGCTTCGGGCATGATGCCACACCTTGGCAGGCCCTGATTCTACCATATGTTGTAAAAACAAACTCAAAATTGGATTGTGAGAAGGTATGCCATTCGGTGTATCTCTGCCGAAGCAGTGCATCACCATTTGGTAGTCTTTGACCTAACTGGGTCGAGCCATTTGGTAGACTCCAGCCGAACTGAGTCTATACCATTCGGTAGACTCCAGCCGAACTGGGTCTATACCTTTCTCTCACGTTTGTGGTAGTAATCAGATCCGAGAATTTGGTAGACTTCCACTTTCTACACTGCTGCTTCAAGAGCAAGTTAGAAACAAGGAATGACGAGAAAAGTATTCTTTAGTCAAAATTCAATCGGATTTATAAACTTCAGAATTGTACTCATTCATAGACGTAATCATGGTATGCTTCGGGCAATATCTTTCATGATTAAACAGTCCGTAGAAGCGAGCCAAAGAGCCATGGAATCCTCCGTCGGAGGTATTTCCATTTGTAATGTTTCGGGCATAAGTCTTCGAATGAAGATCATGGCGGAGGCTTATTCAGCTCTTCCATGCCATTGTTGGCTTCAATGGTTGCTCAACTTCTTGATAGTCAAGTGGAGATTCACGTCTTGTACCCCACATAAAGTGGTTTCTATTAGAAACGTCCAAATCAGGAAAATCAAACTTGTGACGGTTCGACAATCCACTGAATTTGGAGGGAACAAGATTGTGATTGGTGCTATGGGAAGGAATCATCCATAAGCATCAAAGTTAGAACATTCGAGTTCTAAGACATGGTTTCATGAAAAACGTTGGGTTTTCATGGGTGTATTGTTTTATGAAAACTTCGGGTTTCAAAGGCACTAAATTCGAAACTACAGGTCCGATTTAGTTTATGAACGTTTAGTTCATAAAAGAGAGGTTCCTGCAAGAACATAGAATGCAATATACAACTAAGTGTAGTGGATTTTGAGGTTCTTCGGGAACTCAAGTGTGAGTGCTTCGGGACTACGAAAGTGAGTCAACGGTTCAAAGAAGAGAAATAAATTATTGAATCGTTAATGTCCAAGAGTGATCTTCAGGTCAATAATTTTGGATTCATTATCAGATTAATGGACTGCAGGTCACTTTTAATTAATTCAATAAATCGGGACCATTCAGAGTCGATTGTAGAAGCAAAATAATATTAACATACGGGTTAAATTATTTTATAATGCTAAAATAATAGCATGTGGATTGAAAAAAATGCCCCAAAATAATTTGGGCATGGGTGCCATGTAAAAGGGAAAGGCACAGGGTGCCTTAGGTAAAACCGACAGAGCCCCAAAAAAACTAAGGGGGTAAGGGTGGTCTGCACGGGACAATGGTCTAGCAAAGGCATGGCCTTTGGGTTGTCACGGTGGGAGCCCAGTCTTCAAGACTAGCGTCATGCATGCAGGGATCAAAGGGATCCCAGCCACGTAGGCTGGTTTTGGCATGCGGGCCGTGGGACAAAGCCCAGCCGCAAGGGCTGGCGTTGGAGGCCCTAGCAAGCAAAGCTTGCGGGCAGTGGACCAAGGAGATGGGGCTGCAGGCCCAGCAAAGGACATGCCAGGTGAAGCCTGGCGTCCGGATTTGCAAAGGAGGGTGCGGTGTCGCACCCAATCCAATCCCTGTTTGGTTTTTTTTTTTTTTTTTCAAATCCTTTAGGGTTTAGGGAAACCCTAATTTGCTTCTAATTTATTTAGATTCTTTGACTCACAAATTTCACATAGCAAAAATTGCGTAATGCATGAAACAAATATATATATATTGACAAATATATGAATATATACAATATATATATCGGAAGGTAAATATAAATGTAGGGGTTCATGCATCATGGGGAATGTTTTCATGCTTCACGGTCGTTTCAAATATCTTACTTTATTTTAAGCGTACCTGATTGGCAGAAAACTTATAAAAGCCTTTGAATTTGTAGAAGATCCTTCTCAGAAAGCCGAAATCGCGTCTCCAATGCGTTGTATCACGTTCAACAAAGAAAAATTAAATTGAATTAATATTATGTAGATTAATTCAAAATAATAATAAATTAATCTCAAAAAGAATAATTAAAACGTAATACTCCCCTAATTGAAGAATAAACTCTCTTGTTAGCGTAGCGTCAAGAGCGTGCTGATAACGTGTTGTAGGTATAATTTACTGGACAATTATGGAGGCCTAGAGAGAGAGAGAGGTGCGGCAATAGAGAGGAGAAGAGAGAGATGTGTAATTGTGAGGTGTGATTTATTCACCCCATTGTGCCTCTATTTATAGTAGTAGAAAGGGCAAACCCTTTCCCATAAGGATTACAATACTTAATAAGTAATCTACTCCTAATAGGAATATAAGATACATTCCTAATCTACTAGGATTTACACAATCACATTCCTATTCTAAATAGGACTGCAACAATATATAGCTATTTTTTTAGTTTTAACAGTACCAAAATTGGAATTTGCAAAACTATACATATATACGGTATCAATTCACTAAACTTTATCCATGTATATGTATACTTTTAACAAAACTCTTGCTAGGGTTGTGCTTGATAACAAATGCTGAATATATGATGTGTTCACATGAAATCATATATATATATATATATATAGCTAGTCCACTTTGTATCTTTGTTTGGTGAAATTGTTTCTTATTAATTACTCTCTGTACATATGTTCTGGGTTTTCAATTTTGTGTGTTTTTTTTCTTTCTGCCAAGGCTTTCTATTATGTGGTCTTCAATTGGTGAGTATCACTTCTATATTAATATAGTTTCTTTGTTGCAGATGATATGAAGAACTGGAATTAATGTACCTGATGGAATGGGAATTTAATTTTTTTGCTTTAGGCAATGAAAGTGTTGAAGTTGGGTTTAGTTTATGGTTTTCATTTTTTTTTCCTTGCAGTCATTTGATTAGTAATCTAAAAGCACTTAAGTTTGTCTTACTGATACTCTCTTCAATTTGATTAGGTCGTGTTTATAAATGAAACCCTTTACCGATTAGATAGAGAGAGTGCATAAAAAGATAACTGATGATATGTATAATTGAAAACTGGCAGTAGCATTCGAAAATAAAGGAAATATTTTTTGTAGCTGTATTTTTTTTTATATATTTTTTATCAACCAATCGTTAAACGATTCAAACTTTAAAGCCTGTCCAAACTGTGGATGAATACTATTTTGACCAACTAGGTTTTGGTGAGTTTGTTTTTAACTTTCTTTAAAAAAAAATTTCTGTCAAACGATAGATTTGTAAAATCAGGTGTTAAATTAGGGATCGACGGGTTCAAACCCACACCATAGTGCAATGGCAACACTCTTCTCCACCACTATGGTAGAGGGCCACTTGCAGATTTGTTTGTAATAACTTAAAACAATGTGTTAAATTCACAACCACAATAACTATAGTGACATTATTAATGTCAATAACTAATGCAACACAATTTTCAAGGCACATAGTGCCCGTAATAAAAAAAAAAAAAAAAGGCCTGCGCATGAGCGTATGTGGAGAGGCTAGTACATGTGTATGTTTATCTTCACATATTTATACTTGATAAAGATAATATACTTAAATCTAAATTATTAAGCAGATTTCTTATTTTGAATCTCATGAATGGCAAGTTCGACTCTTGGTGAAAATATATTATTGCTTAAAAACATTGACAATCAGTAAAAAATTAACTTTCAAATTTAATTGGACGATATCAATACAAGTATTGCATTAATTTTACGTCATCATTTTAAATATTGGTACCTTTTTTTTTAATAAAGTTACAAATCATTAAAGTTTACTGTATAATAATGACGAGATTATAGAAGGATTCTATTACACTCTATCAACATGATCGTTATACCATGAACTTCTTGTTACAATATAGATGTAAGCTTTTTAATGTACCTAAATGTCTATATAGATGGGTATATTAAATAAATTAGTGTAACTAAGTAAAAAACACAAATTTTATTGGAATATATTGTATAAAAAATTATTTACCTAAATGTCTAAAAAATATATATATAATTAATAAATGAGGTGAATAAATATATCAAGGGACGAAAATTAAATTCTATTCTTACAAAAGGTTATAGTCTAAAAGTCATCTTTTTCTTTGACAAACAAAAAAGTCATCTTTTTAAGGATTAAAATGAAGTTTTCTATACACTTTAAACCTTATTATTAAGCGGATTTCTTATGTAATTAATATCATATCCAAATTGACAATAAACTACTTTGTACTACTTTCTATTAATATTTTTCTTCACTTGTCAGTGAGATGTCGTTAGGTTTGAATCTCGTGCAAAATTTTTTTTTGACATTTAGTTGGACGATCAGTATAAGTATTGCATTAATTTTACGGCATCATTTTAAATATTGGTAAGACTTTTTTTTATTATTATTAAAATTACATTATAGTCATTAAAGTTAACTTATGATGAGATTATAGAATGATATAAATTATTACGATATCAACGTTGATCGTTACACCATGAACATCTTATTATAATATAGATGTAAGTTATTAGTGGACATCATGGAATTACTCATTGTTGTTATTTACTTCTAGACTCCCTACTTTCATCTTATCTTATTCTTCTTATATCTAAAGGGAGAAGGCAAAAAAGGTGAAAAATTTACAATCCCAAAATTGCCCTCTTCCATTAAATTTTCAATATATCTTCTTATATATGTTATATATAAAGGGAGAAGGAAAAAATGGT
Source organism: Crataegus laevigata (assembly GCA_963580275.1). Lineage (NCBI taxonomy): Eukaryota > Viridiplantae > Streptophyta > Magnoliopsida > Rosales > Rosaceae > Crataegus > Crataegus laevigata. The sequence goes on along the minus strand of OY756952.1, from coordinate 7,410,411 downwards.
GAAACATTCATAATCCCAAAACTGCCCTATCCCATTAAATTTTCAATATTATCTTCTTACAATATGATGCTAGTATTATGTGTGAATTACAAGAAAGGTAGGCTAACTAGTGTAATAATACATAATTGACGTAATTTTAGTTCTAATGAAACTGTTATTATTGTAACAAGGTTGAGTTTTACATTGTGGACATCATATTATACTATCAAGGTATAATCTTATGCATAAACACAATTGCATTACAAAAACATTAGTCGATTAAATTAATACCGCTTTACTTACAAGATATCGTAATAAAAACCCGAAATCTACCAGCATACGAAATAAGAGTACCAATAAACTAGAACGGCTTGGTGAAGAAAATAACATGTTGAAAGCTGCGGTAAGTGTACGTTGAAGAGTCATCCTATATAGAAAGTATGACATAATATATTACTACTTATAAATGAATGGTTATATTACTAGTAGCATTATTGTCTTCTGCAACAAAATTCAACACGTTGGGTTGATTAGAGTTGGATAATGTTGATGTATTTCAATTGGTATTCGACTTTGAAATCTTAACATTATATTCTCTCTATTACTCGCCTGCACTGGTAAATATTTATGTTTTAAATGATTACGAAGTATGTCTACTTTTGGCATACAAGAGGTCATACAGACGTCCCTCTATAGGTTTGGTACAGGGAAGCATATTCCACACTGGCCCTTTTGTTATATATAAAGATATGAATACATATATAATGTAAGGGGTACATCACGAATTTCTTTGCTGAATTAGATATGACCGCTTGCATGATTTTTATGTGAAAAATATTATGCATGTACAATTTGATTATATAAAAGATTGAGACATATGACAGCAGAATATAACATCAATATATAGTAATTAATATTAATTTGTGTAAAGATTGACGTTGATATTTTATGAGTCTATTCACATCTCATATATGTATGCATGGTTGGCAGAGCATGTGAGTAGAATATGGAACCCACGTATACCTATCGTTTGTTTGTCGATCGTCTCCATCTGTCTTATCGGAACTGTATCTTTAAGCTAGAAATCCATTTTAATATGTGATGTTTTTTTTTCTTTTCTTATTTGTCAAAGATTTTAATATGTGATGTTGAAGCTGCATAGATTGTTTGAATTGTGCCTACAATAATAAAAAAATAAATTAATTCTTCTAAAAAATAAATATACATACACAGTGGCGAAGTCAGAAATTATTTGCAAGAGTGGCGAAATTTAAAAAGGGGTAAAAGGCTCCAAAAGAATTTAGACAATCATTAAAGGTCTCAGTCCAAGGTTTGTAAGAAGGTTAGCTAATATTTCATTCAACTGAGTAAGCTCATTTTATTGAGAAGATTTGGACTATTCAGAATATTCAAATGAGGATTTGTGCACTAATTGTATTATTTGAAGGAGAATATAAGTATTGGCTCTTATAGTATCGTTCCATTACGTAAATGTATAATGAGAAAGATCCTAAAAGACGTTAGGCTCTAGCTAGGCAGCAGGCTGGAGCCTAATGCCTACCGCCTAAGCAGAACCTTGATTTATTATATTCATATAAATAAATGTCTCTTTATTATAATAATATTGATATTAATACATAAAAAAATTGAAAATTCTCCTTAGTACTTTGGTAAATCTAATATTATGAGATAAAAATTTAAGTAATTACGAGTTCGTGGTGTTTTACAAAATATTTTGTTTTAATCTAATATGAATTTATTTTATATTGTATATGTGTGACTTGAAACTTATATAAAACAAAAGAATATAGTAAGTATATTTGTATGATAGTGTGTATCATCAGAAATAAAAAAAATATATAATTACAAAATACAATAATATAATCTTTCTTTCTTTCTATTTTTTATTTTGTCGATTAGTATATCATTTTCTTTCAATTAGAGTGCTATCAGGATTCTATGTGATGTTCTCCTGGTTATGGCGAAATGAATGGCATTAACTACTGTCATGTGTAAAATGTAAACAAAACTCAAAGTACTCAAACAATGTCATGTAATTCAGTTATAAAAAATAGAGTTTTAACTTTAGAAAAACTAATGAAAAAAGCTTCAAATCTTTACATTTTAATCAAAAACCACTCACTAACTTTATTTAATAATAAGGTCAAAAGAATTTAAAAAAAAACATAAAAACCCAACTTGCACTGGGCGCTTCCCTCTTCCCCCAAACCCCACCCCCTCTTTTCCACACTCCACTTTTTCTCTCATTGTCAGCTACATTAATAGATTTCTTTTTTATTTCCTTTTTTTTTTTGCTTAGAATAAGAAAAATATTTCAAATTGAATTACATTCTCCAATTTTATTTTTGTGGTGTTATTTTCCAATAGTAGTCATGATGATGAAACAATTTTCAATGTGCCCATGTCTCTATATAAGTTGTGAGATTCTTGTGTTAAAAAATTAATAACATAAAAAGTAAAAATTTTCACCATTTACATAATAACAAGTGGTATACCATTTGTGTTACCGGCACAAGAAAAAATTTCTCTAAGATGACACCCAAGCTCGAGAAATTAGATAAAGAGCTACATTTATTATTGTAGGTATTAGGTATGTAAAAAATGTGAGGATATTTGGTAATTAAAAACAGGTCACTTTTGGGTTCATTGTTTTCGGCGCAATTGGTGTTTTTACATGACCAAAAATGGTCCAAGTTTCAAATTTTATGAAACTGAACCAAGAATTAAACACTATTTATAAAACATGACCAATAAGTAGACACTATTCATAAAACTAGACCAATAAATAGATACTATTTATGAAATTGGACCAATAATTAGACACTATTTATGAAACGAAAACAAGAATTAGGCAATACTAAACCAGTAGGTGGAAACTATTTATGAAACTAGACTATACACTATTTATGAAATTGGAGTAAGAACTAGATAATATTTATGAAACATGACTAAGAACTAGGCACTATTTATGAAAGTAGACTAATAATTAGACACTATTTACAAAACTAGACCAAGAAAGCAGCACTATTTATGAAACTGGATCTAATAACTAGGCGCTATTTATAAAACATGACTAAGAAATTTACACTATTATGAAAGCGGACAAAAAACTAGGCACTATTTATGAAATTGGACCAATAAATAGTATAGTATCGTTCAGTTTTCATAAACAGTGTATTCGACGAATCAGTTTTTTTTTCTTTCAAATTGTGTCATTTACATTAAAATTTAAGTTCTTTTGTCATTTTTATTAAAATTTAAGGGGTTTTCATTAAAATTTAATTCTTTTTCATTAAATAAACTTCTGGCATGGTGTTTGGTTAAAATAAACTTAGCCCAAACCCTTTTCATGAAAGTTCCCTTTAACTTTTTCGTCTTTTTCTTCCCGATGGTGGGCATGTAGACTCTGGAATCTGCTACTGCACCAAGCTTTGCAACTGCAATCATGGCTATCTTATTGAAGCCAAGATTCGCATCAAACAGAAAACTAGAAGTCGCTGCGCGTAAGGCCTGCGCAGCAGCAGCAGAAAACAGGGCTGCTACCTGCAAGTTTTTCGACGGACTAAAGGTTGGCAACTTGCTCCTGGGCTTCATTTCCCACAAGGGGATGGGCGAATATATACCATAAATGATGTACTCAGAGCATTTTCAAGAGAGTCTGTAAAATTAAATTTGAAGTGTCACGTAAGATTTTTTGAATTCCAAGATAGATGTCAAATGAGTCTTCAAACTTTTTGGATATATTACAATTTGAACCTTTAAGTTTTAGTGCAATTGCAACAGTATACAACATTTTTAAAACATTTCAATTTCATACAATTACTTATATTTCAATTCAACGCGCCAAAATGTTTCCTCTCTGCTTAGTAGGGCATCCAATTGACCCATTAAAGCTTATTTACCCTCCCTCATCTCCACCAACGGTGGGTGTTCAAATAACACCCCCAACTGTTCTCTAACCTTAGCAATTTCCAATCTCGTCGAGCAAAGCACATTCTGCTGCCAATCTAACAACGTCATCTGTGTAGCCCGAATCTTCTCACACACCCGAAACAACGGAACCTCTTCACACTGTGAAGCCCACGCACCCTGAATAATAGACTCACAACCTTCCCTTTGCAACCACATCTCCTCAAAATGGAACCTTCCACCGGTGCACACCTAATCTCAACAACCAATGGTGAATGATCAGATTTTGATGGGTTCAAATGGCATACCCTCAATAACGGGAACCGAGCTAACCAAGAATTGGTGGCCAACTCTCGATCCGAACTACACTGCAGCACATCCTCCCGATTATCTGTCCATGTATAATCACTACCCACATAACCCAAATCAACCAACTAACAACTCTGAATCGCAACACAAAACCCATCCATTTGACTCTCCCTACTCACATTTTCTCAAAACTGTTCTTTTACACTTAGGATTTCATTAAAATCACCCATACAAAGCCACGGTAAGGACCCTTGCTGCCCAAGAGCGGATAACAAAGACCAAGATAGGTGCCTATTTGTCGTCGCCGGATGACCATAGAACCCTGTCAATCTACACCAATTCACTATCCCAACTTCACGACACACAGAATCTATGTGGTTCAGCGAAGATGAACGAACTTCTAGCTTCACCTCGTCAGCCTAGAGCAAACTTAAGCTCCCAGACCTTCCATTACTAGGCACCACAAAACTATTCGGAAAACTCAAGGTCTGATTTTTTGCTTCCATAACCTTCACACCACACTTAGTTTCACACAGAAAGACCAAGCGAGGGCAACGGTCAAGAACTCAATGGATGAAGGAAGAGGATCGAAACACAAGATTTTTTCATCAACAGGCGTCGAATCGAAGAAAGAAGAATACCATTAAGGGTTTGAGAGATGAGGCTGTGCTTTGGCAGGATTCGCCTGACGGTATTGAGCATGTTGTAGTGGATTAATTCAAGAAGATTTTTCAATCCCAAGGTGTTTTATCGAACGCTATGAGGGAGGTGACAAATGCGGTGACTCCTAAAGTTACTCCGGAGATGAATGCGAAGCTTCTTAAACCGTATTCTGTGGAAGAGATTAAGGTTGCTTTATTTCAAATGCACCTGTCAAAGGCTTCGAGGACTAATGAAATGTTTCCGTTGTTTTATAAGAAGTTTTGGCATATTATGGGGCCTGATGTGGTTGAGGTCGTGCTCTCCTTTTTGGTGTTGGGCTGTTTATTGCATGAAGCTTGCTTTACGCATGTGGTGCTTGTTCCGAAGGTGTCTAAACTTTAGGATATGACCCAACTTTGGCCGATTAGTTTATGTTATGTGGTGTACAAGATAGGGGCTAAGGTTTTAGCTAATTGGCTTAAAAAGATCTTGAATACTATTATCTCTCCACATCAGAGTGCTTTTGTTCTGGGTAGACTAATCTCTGATAATTCATTGGTGGCTACAGAGATCGGTCACTTTCCTCATAATAAACACCGAGGTAGGGACGGCTTCTTGGCTTTAAAGTTGGACCTTAGCAAAGCTTATGACCGTGTAGAGTGGAAGTTTTTAGAAACTATGATGGTACGGTTAGGTTTTGCTAGGGAATGGATCAGGGTGGTAATGGAGTGTGTGTCTTCTGTCTCCTACTCTTTTCTAGTTAATGGGGAACCAAAAGGGTATGTAGTGCTGTCCCGCGGTTTACAGCAAGGGGATCCGATCTCGCTGTATCTTTTCCTACTGTGTGTGGAGGGTCTGTTGGCCCTTATTGCTAAAAAAAAGCAGAGTGGGGCTCTTAACGGTGTGCGAATTTGTGATGGTACTCCGAATATTCATCATTTACTATTTACGGATGATAACTTCTTGTTTAGAAAAGCAAAGCTTGAAGAGTGTGCGGTGATTTAGCATATATTGGATGTCTATTCGCAAGCATCGGGGTAGGCGGTCAATTTCTCTAAGAGTAGCACCGCATTTAGTGCTAAGGTGGGCGAGTTCGAGTAGAGTGCGTTGGCCAGTTTCCTTGGTGTCAAAGTAGTGGCGCAGCATGAGCGCTATTTGGGATTACCTACTTTTGTGGGGAAAAACAAGAAACAAATCTTTTCATACATCAAGGAACGTGTCCTGAACCGTCAATGTGGATAGAAAGGTAAGTTTTTAAGTAGTGCGAGATGATAGCTTCTCATTAAGGTTGTAGCCCAGGCTCTTCCAGGCGATGAACTATTTTTTGCTTCCAAAGACTTTTAGTGATGAGCTCCAAAAATTGATGGCTCGCTTTTGGTGGGGTAGTAATCCAAGGGCAAGAAAAATTCAATGGTGGTCGTGGGAGAAAATGTGTAAATTGAATGAGGAAATGGGAATGGGCTTTCAGGATTTATTTGCTTTCAACTTAGCGACTTTGGCTAAGCAGGGGTGACGGATTGCTCAAAACTCTGAGTCTTTGGTAGCTCAACTTCTTAAGGCTTATTACTTACCTACAATTTCATTTTGGGAGGCCCCTGTCCCGATGAGTAGTTCATATTGTTGGTTGAGCATTTTGAAGGCACGTGAGGTATTGGTGCGCGGGTCGCGGTGGGTTGTGCAGAATGGTGAGTCTATTAACGTATGGAAAGATAGGTGGTTACCTAAGCTGTTGTCTTTTAAACTTCAATCCCATATTGTTCCAAAGACGGAGGATATGTGTGTTCGGGATATCATTAACCTCAAAACGTGTGATATAAGGTGGATGTGTTACAGGAATTGTTGTCGGATGAGGAGGTGAGGTTAATTTGTACTATACCGTTAAGCTTTCGACTATTGCCAGATCGAGTAATATGGCACTACAATGCTCGGGGGCGTATACAGTAAGTAGTGGTTATCAGGTGGCTAAGGAGTTAGAGCAATCTCCCTCGGCAGGTGCTTCCACTTCAAATGGAGGTAATGCGTTTTCATCTCTCTGGAAAGCAAAATAGAGAGCTAAGGTTCCTCCTAAGGTTAGAATTTTTATTTGGAAACTTAATCAGGACATTAGAAGTCAAAATTTGAACTGGTGTGTATGTTACTCTGGGGCCTGGCAAGCTCAGAACTCTTGGATGTGGGAGGAACAAAGGGGGCTACATATGCAAGTGGTGCAGAAGGTGGTGAGTTGGTATCAGGCTTAACGTGCTGCCCAGGTGGTTCCGAGTGTTGCACAGCCTGTGTTTCAGCCTAAATGGTTGGTTCCTTTTGATGGGTGGGTAAAGTTTAATGTTGATAGGGCTACACGGCTGGAACGGTGTTATGGGGGAGTGAAGGTAGTGTTATGAGATGGGAAGGGGCAATTCATTGCAGCGGGGGTGTGGAGGAAGGAGAGGATTGGGTCATCATTGCAAGTGGAGTTCCAAGCTATATTGGAGGGACTTCGGTAAGTGAGATGATTGTAGATTAGGTGAGTCATCGTGGAGAGTGACTCTGCATTGGCTATTGCTGTTATAAAAAATCTCTCTCGGATTTATCCGGCTTTGGGCTGCTAGCGGAGGATGTTAAGTTTGTTGCCGAATTGGTTTCTCCGGTTCAGCTTCTACAGGTACCAAGATTGTGTAATGGGGTTGCCGATAAATTAGCTAAGTTTGACATTTTCAGTGTTCTAAAAATTGGCCTAGGCGACGCCTAGGAGCTCGACGGTGGAGTCCCGATCCGATTTGGGCTAAATTGTTTAGGTAAGGCGGGAAGGATTTAGGCGGCCGCCTAAGCATCTCTAGGCGCTCAAGGTGGCCTAGGCGATGGTTGATGCTCTGCAAATCTCCCCTCGCATTTGCACGATCCACCACCCACAACCTAAATCTTTAAACCTGTGCTCGAGAGAGAAGGGGATCTGTTGAAGAGATCTGTTTGTTCTGTTGAAGAGAAGAGAGAGAGAGAGAGAGAGAGAGAGAGAGAGAGAGAGAGAGAGAGAGAAAGAGGGAGAAGGGATCCGTCCGTTCTGTTGAAAAGAAGAGAGAGAAAGAAGAGAGAGTCCAAAAATTGAAAATGGGAGGAAAAGAAAGGCATAACTAAAGAGAGAGAATGAGATCCCTGCAAAGAGAGAAAGAAGAGATCTGTTGATAATAAATGCAAGCCTAGAGCCACTAAACAAGTTGTAGAAAAGATGTAGAAAAGCCTAGAGCCAGTAAACCGAGAAAGGTTGTAGAAAAAGTTGTCGGTTTAATTGAAAAAGGGCTTTTATTTCAAGTTGGGTCCATTTTGTGGCCCATTATTTTGTTCAAAGAAAAAACAAACTAGGCCCAATATTCTTTGTATAAAATTAGAAAAAAAAAATCCTAAAATTATGCTCATATTTTATAATATATAGTGTAAATTTATGTAAATCCACCTAGGCCGCCAAGGCACCCGCCTAACCGCTTAGGCGCTAGGCGCTAGTCCACCGCCCAACTAGTGCCTAGCGTTTTTTAGAACCTTGACCATTTCCATTGGTAATGAATTTATTTGGCTTGAAGATCCTTCTGTTCTTATTCAGGACCTCTTTAGAAAGGATATTATGTAGTTTGTTATTCCTTCAAAAAATATCATGGGATATTATGTAGTTTGTTATTCCTTCAAAAAATATCATTTATCTTAAAAGAAAAAAAGCTTCATACAATCGTTAATTAATCCTTTAAATGTGTTGTTAAGTAATAACGTGACAAATATAAAGATAGTATGTTTTGATGACATAGCATATAAAAACAATTAAATCTTAAAAAATTAATTTAAAAACTAAACTAAATTAAAACAAAGTGGGTCCCACCCATTTCTTTCTTCAGGGTTCATCGTAGAGCAGCCTCTGATTCCGTCGAAGGGCAACTTGTGCCCAACATCTTCATGTAGCTTTTCAATTCCGGCGAAGCGCAACCTGCCTGTTCCCGGAAACCCACTTCGTCTGGGCATCACTCGTGGCGCTAGGCTATCCAGGTAGCGCGCCACAGCCTCCGATACCTTCCTACGCTGCTGCCAACTACTTCACTCTCCAGCGAGTCCTAACCCGACCAGCAGCAACAGGACGATGACCAACAGTGGCAAGATAATACTGCCTTGGGTAGATATAGGATTTAAAATTTTTGAATTTTGAATATTAGAAGCAAGGCCAACAGTGGAAGGTACCCCAATCAAATGAGCTAAGATAAACCAAACAATTTGCAAAGAAAGAGCAACAATCATAGTAAATTAAAAGGAAAATCGTGGGATATTGTTGACTACAAAAATCACCTAGCCTACGTGGCGCACAGGCCGAGTAATTAGTAAGCTAACTACGTCCTTCAAATGTGTGCGGGGCGTGCCAACTCGTCGGCCGAGCTCGGCCGAGGAGTAAAATGTGTTGATGTTGCGTTGAGCGCGTTGCTGACTTCTACGTCTTGCGACTGCGGCCGAGGAAGAAACACGTCTCGGCCTTTGGGTTCTAGAGCCTGAAGACAAGGCTGCTATTTTTACGAAGTTCAATATCAAACTCGGCTTTCAATGTGTCGAACGTAGTAACTTAGTAACACCTCACTTCGCCGAAAAGGCTAATGAGATGACCTATGCAAAAAAAGATTCGAAAATCCTTCTTGACCGAGACTTGGATAGATAATCAGTCGGCCTCGACGCAGTGCTGTTTATCCAAACTGAAGGTGTTCCGAGGTCGGCTGATTCTACGGCGGTAGTGTTGTTTATCCAAACTGAAGATACCACCGGTTGCCTTCACAGTGCTGTTTATCCAAACTGAAGGTGTGTCGGCGAAAAAGAAAATAAAAAATCTCAAGGGTGTTGAGAGGTTTCGCGTAGAGCGAGAAATTGCGCAGAGCAGATTTGTGTGTTGAGTTTGAGGTCCTTTCTCCCGTTGCTATTGCGTCTGTATTTATAGTTCATCAAATTGCCGTCACAAGTTGAAAATAATAGGAATATTCTCTACATAATCCTGTTCGGCGCGGCTTTACTAGTATAGAATTTGATTTTAACTCAAATTCGTCAACTAGAATTTCAATCAAAGGCTTCCAACGGCTTATCTTTCAGATGCCATCATGATGCTGGAACCAAGGCATTATCCCCTATTTATTTTAACAGGACTCGGCATTAAAGGACACTACCTCCAATAGTTCCAATGCAAGTCCAAATCTTGATCCATCCACCAAACGTGTCCAGGTGCATGAAAATCAATTTCACTTGTGCTATGACTCTGAAAACTTTATCTTCATTTCTTTGCCAATGCCCATGCCTTATCACATCAACCAAAGGACATTTTCCTTTTGAAAATCTGACCTTGAGATGCAATCCTAGTCAAAGATTCAACCTTAATTGCATTATCACCATTACTCAAAATCCACATGTCCTTCTTGTAGCAACCTGATGCAGTTTATTTGACTGGATACTTGGCACCTCGCCAAGGATATTCGGTGGTGCTCCTTGATCTCAATTCGCACCCTCCAGGGTCATCTTAATATTTTGTCAAGATAATTACTACAATAACCCAATAGTAATATTTAGAAAAATATGAGATCCATCAGTCCAAAACTGCTCGTTTAACGGTCTCGATTGCTCGGGCAGATATTTGTAAAATCGGGTTCAAACAGATATAATGGCAATTTCAAAGATATATGTTGGAAATCAAATAATAAAGAAATCCCCACTGTTGTTGTAATCATATTCTTCTACGGTTCAACACCTTTTTAACTCCTAAATTAGATTAGAAGAATTCTCTTGCCTAGTTTGGCTAAATGTAATCAGCATATATTTGTATATCCTTGTACAATTGTGATGAATCAAAGAAATTCAATCATTTCAAATCGTAATATTATACTAAATTAAGATGGTACCAGAGCCAGGGTTTCCCTAGCTCCTGATTACCTGTCTTTCTACCTATTGCAGACTCTTCTCTTCATAGCCTCCTCAATTTTTCAAGGCTTCCATAGTCTTTTGATTCTCGTTTTCCAGATTTCAACATGGCTGGAAACGATAGCACCAATTCAGCTTCAGACGTTTCAAGTCCATACTATTTTCATCATTCTGATAACCCAAACAATTCCTTAGTTTCCCAACCACTGAATGGGGAAAATTATGCTACCTGGAGTCGGGCTGTCCACATCGCCCTTATCGCCAAGAATAAGATTGGTTTCATCAATGGAACATTGAAAGCACCATCTCCAAACAAGAAACCCACTGAGTATACTTTTAAGGATCGCTGCAACAAAATGATATTATCCTAGTTTGTCCAATCTGTCACGCCTGACCTTGCACCGTCTGTGATTTTTGCTGAAACCGCTCAAAAGGTGTGGGAAGAGTAGGTTCTTACACAGAAACGCTCCCCGAATCTAACACATTAAGAAGGTAATCGCCTCTCACTCTCAATGTTCGATGTCTATGGCTACTCACTTCACCAAACTACAAAATTTATGGAATGAACTAGCTTAATATAGAACTTCACCTACGTATCAGTGCAAGAAAAAATCTGTTTTTTTTATAAATATCATGAACATGACCGAACCATGCAATTTTTTATGGGATTAAATGATTCCTATAGCATTATACGAGGGCAAATCTTATTGATGGATTTGCTTCTACTGTTTGCAAGGCTTATTCGTTAGTCAGTCAAGAAGAAGCCCAACGTGAAATAGGTTCCACCAACAGCGAGAACTTCTCGGTTGCTATCGCGGTACAAAAATTTAGCAACACTTCTATTTCGAATAATCGTTCAAATTCAAATTTAGGACGAAGCAGAGATAATCTACACTATAATTATGGCAACAAAGATCGTCATACGATTGAAACTTGCCATAAACTCCATGGATGGACATCCACGACATCCTGACAATAATGGCACCAACATGTTAGGTAGCAGTAGTGCCAGCACTGGTGGACGCAGCCACAACAGTGGGTGGAAAGGCCCAACATCCTCTTTTTCCAATTAGGTGAGCCAACCATCCCATCAAGACTCCATTGATCATCAACATAAGGACCAATTTGTACATACATTCCAGACAGATCATTCGGCACACAATTTCCTGAATATTCTTGCTGGCCTTTCCAAGGAACAGTGTAAGCAATTAACAGCGGCCATGGTAAATTTCCCTAAATCAACTTCTGCCAATTCCAATTCCTTTGAAAACATCGCAGGTCTGTCATTTCCTCCGTCTATTAATTCCATATTTTCTAATTCTTGGATTTTAGATGGTGGAGCCACTGACCATGTTACTTATGATTCTTCTTCTTTTATTCATACCAATAAGTCATCCATTCCTACCATTAATCTACCTACAGGGTCCTCGGTTCCAATTGATTCCACTAGAACCATTCTCTTCAATAAAGATATAAGACCTGATAATGTTCTCCATGTTCCTTCTTTCCGGTTAAATCTTATGTCTGCTAGTAAAGTAACAAAATCCTTGCATTGTTGTATAATTCTTTTTCCTGATTTTTATGTCATCTAGGACTTGGCTTCGAGGTAGATGATTGGTTGGGGTAAACAATGTGGAGGTTTATACTTCATGTCGCCGATCAAACACAACTCAGTCACTTGCCATGCCACCATCTCCACCCACACCTGGCACCATCGTCTTGGCCACCCATCTTCAACCCGTTTGCGTTTACTTTCTTCTTATATTCCTATTTTATCTAGAACTTTGGATGATAATAATTATGTTGTTTGCCGTATGGAAAAACAAACGAGGAACTTTTTGTGAACAGTTCTATTTCTTCTAATGCACGATTTGAGTTAATTCACTGTGACATATAGGGTCCACATAAACATCGTACATATTTGGGGGCTCGTTACTTCTTAACTATTGTGGATGATTATACACGGTGCACATAGGCGTTTTTAATGGTTCATAAATCTGAGTCTCCTTCATTAATTCAATCTTTCTTTCAATTCATTCACACACAATTTAATACCACCATCAAAACAAACCGTTTTGATAATGGCTCTGAGTTTTTATCTTTAAAACATTTTTTCCTTACCAATGGAGTTGAATTTCAACATACTTGTGTCTATACACCTCAACAAAATGGTGTTATTGAAAGAAAGCATCATCACATCCTTAATGTAGCTCGTGGGTTATGTTTACAATCCAATTTGCCCATCTCTTTTTGGGGGGAGTGTATTCTTACTGCCATTTACCTCATAAACCTAATACCTACTCATCTGTTATCCAACAAAACACCTTTCGAGCGACTTTACCTTCGTCCGCCCTCCTACGATCATTTAAGGGTTTTTGGATGTCTTTGTTATGTCACTATTGTTCACCCTGTACATAAGTTTGATTCTCACGCTCACTGTTATGTTTTCAAGAAGAAGACTTCCCTTTCAAACATATAAATCCCACTTCTGACCATGTTCTTCCACTACCTCAATCAGATATCCCTCAGCTTATTATTCCCTTTGTTCCATCTAATCTCATCCTCACCACGCCTGATCTTTCCCCTACATCTCTATCTACTACAGTTGTTGCAACCCGACCAACTCCTTATACACCCACACCAGCTCCCATGGACGAGTCATCCCCTGACCCTCCACCCTCTCCACCTATTTTGCCTCCTCCACAAGCATCTCCACCACTTAATGATTCTCTTCATTCTAATTGTACCATTCACCCATCTTCATGGCACAAAGACTATCACATGTACCTCGCGACGACGCAACCCGACCGTTCATTAACCTCGACGCCACCTCCTTCTCAAGGTACTTGTTATCCGCTGTCTAATTTTATTTCTTATTCTCGTTTTTCTTATTCCCACCATGCATTTTTAGCTAACATTACAAGTGTCACTGAACCCACTTCTTTTTCTCAAGCTGTTGTTAATCCCCATTGGAGAAATGCCATGAAAGCCAAACTTGATGCCCTAAAGCAGAATAATATCTGGATACTTATTCCTTTACCACATGGTCATAAGCCCATTGGTTGCAAATGGGTCTATAAAATCAAGTATACTTCTGATTGGTCCATCGAGTGTTACAAAGCTCGTCTTATTGCTAAGGGCTATACTCTGATTGAAGGTGTTGATTATTTGAAAACTTTTTCTCCTACAGCCAAACTCACCATTGTTCGTTGTCTACTTGCCGTTGCTGCCTCTCAGAATTGGTTCCTTCATCAATTGGGTGCCCAAAATGTTTTTCTACATGGGGACCTTGATGAAGCAGTTTATATGAAAATTCCACATGGTCTTCGCCGACAGGGGGAGAATTTGGTATATTAGCTCAAAAAGTCCCTATATGGATTGAAACAGGCTTCCCGAAATTGGTTTGCAAAATTTTCCCATGCTATTCAAGGAGCAGGTTTTCAACAATCCAAGGTAGATTATTCCTTCTTTACACAAATACATTGAAACTCTTTTACTGCCGTTCTTATTTATGTTGATGACATAATTGTGGCAGGAAATGATGAAAAGGCAATCAAAAATCTCAAAGACTCCCTCATGCGACAATTTCGTATCAAAGATTTGGGAAACTTAAAATATTTTATGGGCATTGAAGTATCACGATCAAGAAAGGGTATCTTCATATCCTAACGAAAATATGCTTTTGATATCTTAAAAGATGTAGGTTCATTGGGAGCTCGACCAAGTACTTTTCCAATAGAGGAACATTTGAAGTTGAACCCTAATGATGGTGATCTTCTTCATGATCCTACAACATACAGAAGATTGGTAGGGAGATTAATTTACTTAACAGTCATAAGGCCTGATATTGTTTACTCAATCGGAATTTTTAGTCAGTTCATGCAAAATCCACGGAAGCCACATTGGGAAGCTGCCTTATGAGTATTAAGATTTATAAAAAGGGCTCTAAGTCAGGGGTTATTATTCCCTTCTTCTAATTATCTCACACTACGAGCCTTTAGTGATTCTGACTAAACAGGTTGTACCACCACGAGACTTTCCATTTCCGGATATTGCATATTTTTGAGAAATTCCCTTATATCTTGGAAATCAAAAAAGCAGACAAATGTGGCACGCTCATCAGCAGAAGTGGAATACCATTCTATGGCATTGACATGTTTGGAATTAACTTGGATATGATATATTCTTGAAGACTTGAAAGTCCCACAAAATCAACTGGCATCTCTCTTTTGCGATAATCAGGCAGCTCTCTACATTGCAACAAATCCAGTTTTTCATGAATGCACAAAACATATTGAAATTGATTGTCATATCGTTCGAGAAAAATTGCAAGCCAGCTTGATTTCACCATCCTATGTTCCTCCGCACACACAAGTAGCAGACATATTTACGAAACCATTGGGAAATGAACAGTTTCATGCTTTAAGTGGCAAGTTGGGAATTCGTGATATTTACTCCCCAACTTGAGGGGGGGGGGTGTTGGAAATCAAATCATAGAGAAATCCCCACGATTATTGTAATCATCTTCTTTTATGGGTCAACACCTTATTGACTCCTAAATTAGATTAGAAGAATTATATTTCCTAGTTTGGCTAAAGGTAATCAGTATATATTTGTATATCCTTGTACAATTGTGATGAATCAAAGAAATTCAATCATTCCAAATCGTCATATTATACTAAATTTGTATATACTTTACTGGGCAAATGTAGCAACCAGAAGATCTTGATTTCAGGTGGAGGTCAAGGAGGGCGATGCGGCCTTGGCAATCACCAACGGCAAGAAAGATGGGGAGCTGGAGGGATCGGTGTAGAGGAGATCGTGGTAGAGAGAGGACACGGTGGAGAGGAGATTATGGCAGAGAGAGAGAGAGAGCGAAGAGGGACCCACTGTTGTTGCCGATGTGCGTCTTCTCCGAAGAGATAGGGTGGTTTCAAAAATCTGCCCTTTTTAAAAAAAAAATTAAATAAAATATTATTTGTTTGGCCATGTGTCAGAAGTTGTCAGCCACGTTGCACGAATATGAAACTCACTATTACCACGCCACCACTTAATAGTTAATTTAACAAATTTTCTAACGATTGTATGAAAATAAAATGAATAATAAGTAAACGTATGAGATTGAAATGTTTTAAAGATTATGTATAAAGTTACAATTGCACTCAAACTTGAGGTGTTAAATATAATTTACCCTTTTTTTGCACTTATAGCATCTTCAAGATCATTGAGTGGCGACTGTTTTCAGAGTAAGATGGGAATTTTTCTTTTTCTTTTGATTTATGTGCATGACAAAAGATTTTGAAGAGGATATTAACTCAACGTTTGTTGGAGCTAACTCATAGTAATTTTTCTTTATTGACAATTGCAAGATCATCAGACTGTGGTGCAATCTTTTCGTTATGATGCTATTATGGTGGTTCTACAATTTCCAAAGTTTAATCCATGATTGTTATCTTTTATGTTGGTTATTATATGTGATTAAAGAATTATATTGTATTGCTAATAAATTTGACAAATCAATAATGCATATATTATATTTGCGAGGATTCTAGTCTTTTTTCGAATGTGAAAATTTTGACGCATAACATTCCGTTGTGGCTTAAATTTGATATTTTCGCACCATACAGGTACATCTTTGCTCATCGCTTCATGTCTCAATTTTGAAGTATTTAACTAGAATTATATGAAAGTATTTGGTACAAAATATTGGGTGATGTAATGAGGTTAGCAAAGATTTGTAATCTAAAGAGATGTAGATTGATGTTGCTATAGAACAAGTACAAGGATTGATTGCTTATTTTGAAAAATACAGAGAAACTGGGTTTGCGAGGGCCATAATTAATGCTAAAAAACTTGCTATTGAAATGGAAATTGATTTCGTGTTTCCAGAAAAGCGTCAAGTTCATAGCAAAAGACACTTTGACGAGAATGATTATGAATCATTCTAATCAATTGAACAATCAGCGGAGGAATCTTTTACGGTTCATTACTTCTTATATTTAATAGGTCAAGCTATTGGTTCACTGAAAAGAAGGTTTGAAGAATATCAAGCATATGATGATATATTTGGGTTTTTGTTTACTTCAGAAAGGTTAAATTCAGTGGATAATGATAAATTGAAAGATTATTGTGATCATCTTCAAAACTTTTTCAAGAAAGATAAGTTCTGATATTGATGGGGATGCATTATTTGTAGAATGAAGCTTTTACAAGAGCGTTTGTCGAAGAAAATGAAGACATCCATTGACATATTGAACTACTTGAAGAGGATGCATGATTGTACCGTTACCATTGCATCAGCAGAAAGAAGTTTTGATGGTTTTATAGCAAAGAATGCACGAAGAGGCATCTTTAAGTGAAACTACAAAGCTAGACTTTTTTAAGTTTTGTTCATTTGTTTCTTAAGATTGAACTGGTTTTTTATTATTTACTAATATGGTTATTTTTGTAGCTTTATTTATATTTAATGATATTTAGAAACTGATAATTACGGTGAGTTTTTAAGCTTGTTTTGGTATTACTTCTTAGCATCAAAACATTGTTCAATTTTTTTTAAAGATTATCTTAAGAAGAGTGCCTTTTATAAATTTGGCACAAGGCTCCCAAAATCTCAAAGGAAAGCCCGAAGGTACACAAGGTAAGTGCAGGGAAAAAGTAACTCGCCAACTGGAACAACAAGGGCAGAAACAATATAGCCCTCGCAGATTCCGAACAGCAGTGGCAAGGTGGTACGTTAGGGTTTTTATTAGACCTAGTCATAAAATTTTTACCACCCACACAAATAGGGATAAAAGCGCTTAAAAATACTTGCAAAAGTATAAACAGCTCAAGTAATGTCGTTTTCCACAGGGATTGAATGAATAATCTGTATTTAAACTAATTGTTAGAAAAGGTTGATTTTGGAATTTAACATAATAAAAACGAGTATAAATATAAATAATTAAATAATTGACAAAGTAAAGAAAGCAAAAGACAAAGGTTTTGGAAAACAATTTAAACACTAAGGTTCTGCCGTCGCCATTAACAATCTTATGCAATTTTACCAATTACTTATGAATTACTCATGCATATTTTGAAGGTTAGGTTTTCCTAATATATATCCTACTTGAAACCTCTAACACAGAACGTATATCTAACATGCAACCCCTTCGAACGTTCAGATCAAATATGAACATGAAAGACTCATTAAATTTTATGAAAACCCTTTGAAAAATCGTGCAACCCTTAAGACTTGGTGTTCATCTTAAGTGAAATTACAATTATTAACCACAAGAAACCAACGCCAATTTCAGGGAACCTTCCGACCAAAATTGCATCAATTTATTTTTCTAAATATCCTAATGCTTGCAAATCACTTAGACAATTAGATAGTTTAAAACGATGATTAATAATTCAAAACATGCATGCATAATATCATAAGTAAATTAATAAAATTACATATTCATGCTCAGGCTCAAGGCATCGCCCTAACAAAAAAACTAGTTAAGAAAAATCATAATAAAAAATAAAGAATATATATTAACTAGAAAAAAGAATGAAACCACCTTGTAGATAAAAAGTCTGAAGTTCTCCAAAATAATGCATACGTTCACTCCCCAGAACTACTTTCAATTAAAACCCTCATAGAAAAGGTTTTCTAAAAAAACTAGAAAATAAAATAATAAAAGGATAACTAGGAACTACATTCCTATTCTGACTAGGAAGTCTGCCCATCAAAGAGATAGTGATAGGAGCATATTTATGCGACTTAGTTAGGTTGCTTTCTTGTGTTTACTTAGTTATTTGTTGCTTATTAGAGTGTTTTAAGCCATTTTCGTGTGTTTGTAGGTCCAAGAAGTAAAGTTGGCAAAAAGATGCAATTTGGAGCATTTTAGAGCAAATCTGAGCTTGCAATGGATATCACAATCATGGTGCAAGATGGATGGACGAATTTGAAGTTTGAATGAACAAGGAATGTGTTTCAAGGTTGGAGAAATCAATTCAAGTCATTGGAGATAAGGAATCAGCTCTAAAGAAGGGGAATTATCCAAAACTACCTTATCTTGTTCTTATCTTAACCAACCTTATCCTTATCTTATATTGTCTAATCCTATCCTAATCCTTTTCTAACTTATTCCCAGCTACAAAGAGGGTTTCTTTTCAGACTTAGACACATTTAAACCATGTTTCTAGAATGCCTTACCCTCTCCTAAATTTGTGTCGCATCTTACCTTCTAGAAACCCCAACCTGTGCATCCTTTAAGTGTTTCTAGGAGACCTTATCTCTTCCCCTAGAAAGGTGGCGCCTGGTTCCCTTTTAATGGATTTCTAGAGTCCTAATTTTGTGACATGTCCATAACCTTCTAGATCCCCTAAATCCATGCCGCATCCATGTCTTTCTAGAAGGTTTGTTTCCTAAGTTTCTAGCGCCTATCCTTAAGTCTTCTAGAAACCTGAAATTCTCTCCTATTTCCTTGTGGTTTTTATTCTTCTAGAACCTTAAATTCCAGCCAAATTCCCTATCCTTTCTCCTGGTTGGTTTTGGTCATTTTAGAAGGTCAAATTCCTTCTAGATAGCCCATAAATCTGCCGCATGTCTCTCCTTCTCCTTTGTGGTTTCCTACATTCTAGAATGCCTATTCTTGATGGGTTTAGGTTGTCTAATTCCTCTCTAATTCCAAGAACCCAATCTGCCGCACCCTAGCCCTATAAATAGGCCATTATGCTGCACCATTCAAATCAACACTCCATAAATCATTCTCTGCCCCTCACACACTCATTCATCCGCAATTCCTCTCTACCATCCCCTAGACCATCAGACCACCTACACCATCCACCATTCCATCCACACCATACACACACCTATTGTGCCGCAACTTTGGAAAGGAAGGAATGAGAATGAGTCATCTGAAGCCGTGCTTGCCATTCAAGACGTTGGATTGTTGAAGCGATTCTAGGTGTATTCTATCTTTGTTTTTTAATGTTTGAACTTAGTTTTCTTTGTTTATTTGTGAACATGAGGAACTAACTCGTTTTTAGCTAGGGGAGAATTCAAAGCCATGATTATATATGTGACATGAATTGATTACATCCCGTTGTGATTTCATAAATCGTGAATGCAATTTGCTTAACTGTTTGATTAAAACTTATTCTTGTATGTTTATTAAGGTGGCCAACTTAGTTTGCATGCTAGGATTTGATGTTAAAATATAAGGGAGTTTCACCTAATCGTTACAAAACTTATATTTACAAGTAGTGAAGGTTGCTAGTCACAATCGCGTTAAGTAAATTCCTGGCAGGAGTGTCATGCAGTCATAGTCACGAATGTCATGTCAATGTTTATGATTTTCACAAAGCTTAATGATCTTTGATACGTATCTCTAGTATGCAGTCATATAGAGAACTTGATGAGAATAATTTGGTTTGTGGCGCTACATTCAATTCAATGAATTTAGGAAAATCTGAGGGTTAATGTGTGCAGTCACGGTTAATTTGGGGCATTGTCGTTCATGGTTTATAGAAAGAACAATTGGAAATCGATTTGTGTTGCATATATGTCATGTGTGGAGAAGGAACCTCTAGCTAACCATTCACCCATTCAATTCACCAATTTCGTGCATAACTAAGTCTAATTTTCAATTCTGTTGTTTAAGTTTAAATTCGTCAAAAAACCAATCCCTTGCTTTTAAATTGAGTCAGTCTAGTCTAAATTCGTCAAACTTGTGTTTTCTAGTATTTTGAGTCAATTTGAGTCTTAAAATCGTTCAAATCAATTTTAGGTTTTAGTTTAGAGTCCAAATAACCTGTTTTGTGTGTTTTAGGTCTAGTTAGCTTGTTTTGAGTCTCTAGAGTCCATAAACTGTCCAGTTGAGTTCTAATTGCTGTTTTAAGTTGTTTTGGGTTGTTTGAGTCAAGTTAGGTTTTTTTTAAGGTGTCTAGAGTTAAAATTCGTTCAAACTGATCCCTAGTACTTGTTTTCATTATTTTGAGTCTAGTTTAGTGTTTTAGAATCTAATTGGTGTAGATTAGCAATCCCTTTAATTCTCGGCCTAGAATGATCCCTACTTTCACATACTACATTGATAGGGTTTAATTTCACATCAGATAGTAACATTTCTAGACTTTCAGGCTCCAAAACAACTCAAATTAAAGATTAGGACCTCCTCTTCAAGTTCTAAGAAGAACCTAAGTCCAAAATCCATCATCTTCCAGCCCAAAAGTCGCAAATAAACTTTGCAGCCCAATCTGCCAGTATTGCGCGCCAGGCATAAATTAATTCACCACAATCTAATGCTTCAAGATAAAATTATGAAATTTTGACACAACCTTCTTGACAGATTCAAGAACCCACTCCAATTGGAAACACTAAAAAATTCCACCGTTTGATTACTTTATGCTCCGAACAAGTTCGCAAGTCCTACATTAAAAACACATAGCAAAGCATCAAAATCTCACCAAAATAATAATCAAAATATATCAAGAATAGAAAATAATATATAGTATAAAATCGACTCATAAAATACCCCTAAACTTAGCTTTTTACTTGTCCTCAAGCAAAACAAAACTAAAAAACAAATATAAAAACTAACAAACTAGAAACTTAAACAAAAATTAACTAAGACAAAATTTTCATCTTTAAGTTTCAATCCATAGAAAACGTTCAAAATTAGAACATCTTTCCAAAAGTTCCAACTAATCCCACCATAGAGTCTAAGCCATTTAAAAACAATTGAAAAAGAATTCACAAACTTCCTTTGGGGTAAAGTGAACCAACATAGTTAAGGAGACTTGACTAAAACTCATACATTTCGTCCTCTTTATTTAATACTTCATGTATACTAACTTGATACATACTTTTTTCTTTCTTATTTTTATTTTTTTTTCTTTTTTTACTTTTTTTTTTTCAATAACAGTGGTGGTCATGCAATGCCAGTTTCCTTAAGCTTTCGATCCAACCCATGTAGCGAGTTTTAGGTCAATGACTCCTAAACCACTAGAGTTTTAGGGAACTAGGTGTAGAACACCCCTAAGGACTTATTAACCTGATCTGAAAAGACTTTGAAATCAACTAACCACCCTGCCCTATGTCAAAACTCTACCGTTTGACACGAGAATCACTAATGATTAGGTAGAACTGGCCCGATTACTAGGCAAAGCCTCAGGTGGAACAATTATTACTCAACAACACATACTAAACTTTATTTTACTTAGAACAAAAATTAAAATAATCTTAGACACAAAAATAAGTGCTTCAGTCTCACTCCCCACAACTATTCAATCTCACTCCCCACAAACTATGTTGGTGTGATGTGCAAATTTTCAAATTATAATTCATGAATTACTATCTAAGCAACAATAAATAGAAAACACTCTACTGTGGGATTAATCTTCACCATGTCCATTTGTTCTAACGTTTAAAATAAACTGTGGATATTAACTTAAAAACAATTTTTTTTAAACGGACTCAAAAATTAAAACCATATAATTTCTTATTTTCCACCCCAAAATTAAATCACACATTATTCTCAAGGTGTGAAAATAAATAAAATCAAATTAAATGACTACTTACGACCAAGGTATAAAATATCCATAATATCCCGATATTTCCATCGAAATTTCCGTGTTTTTGGACTACCGATATTTCCGATGTCATCGATATTTCCATCGAAATTTCTGTGTTTTTTAAATTTCTATATTTAAAAAAACACCAAGGAGATTCGAACCCCTCCCATTTTACTCCTTCAACACCTTGACCACTATATCACTTATGATTTTGTGAAAATATGCTAAAATATTTACATATTTTCTACACTCACAATGTTTGCTAGCTCGCTATATAATCAACTTAAATCAGTTAAATCTATCATGCAAGGCATTTCCTTCCAATTTTTTGTGATAAACTAATAGATAATTGACTAAATAAACATCCTGCAAAGTTTCAATAAAAAATTCCAAGTTTTTCTTACAATTTTCGTGGTTTTTATTCAATTTTTATCGATATCGATAATATCCCGATATTTCCATCAAAATTTCCGTGTTTTTGGACTACCGATATTTCCGATATCATCGATATTTAATACCTTGCTTACGACTAGAAAATCCTAAGACACAAACATAAATGAATCTAGACAAATAAAAGAAATATAGAAATGAACTAAAACATAAAATAAGCAAAGAAACAACATAAAATATAAGGTTAATCTTTGTTTACTACCTAAAAGTTTCGTAGTTTTCAATATTTAGTACATGAAGTTTTTTTCATTCCAAAATCATACCTCAAATCTTAATTTTGGAACAGTTTCATACATCCGTTAGAACTTCTGTTAAGTGATGACGTGACACCTACGTGGACAATAACTGAGTGCCACATGTCAATATGAGTCCACGTGGAAATTAAAAAATATTTAAAATTTAAAAATTTAAAAAAAAATACTAAAAAATGTTTTTTTTTACCAACCCATCTCTTACCCCACCCCCCGCCCCTCCCTCCCGTCTCTCTCTGCAAGCCACAAGACCCACCATTTTCACCTCTGCAAACCGCACCAGCCTCCATTCTCTCCGATATGGGACCGAATTTCTTGTCCTCGTTGAATAGAGCAAAAAGGTAGACGGTCAGATCTGCTTTGGGCCTCAAGGGGGTCCCCCGGCCGGTCAATACCCGACAAATGAGGAACTTGGTGGTGTTGTGGGTGTCAACGAAGACCTCATTGTAGAACCACGAAGGAGAGACAACCATGTTTTGAAGTCATGGCTTCAACATTCTGGATTCTTTGATTTATTGCTACCGTCGCGGGGTTGCTGTTGAAACGCCGGCGTTGCAAGCTCGCCGGAGGGATCCCCTCTGAAACTGTTGGCCACCCTCAACCCAGATCCACCCAACCTAGATCCACCCAACCTAGATCCCACCCTCCCTTTCTCTCATCCCCATCTACACTACGCGGCGCAGATCTGCCGAAACCCTAAGACTTCCAGCCCAATTCTTTCCCTTAGCCCGCATCTTCCTTTATTTCTCCCTGTTCTTTCTTCCTTATCTACCCAGCCTAGATTCCATCACCAACCTCTCCCTCCGCGGCTCCATCTCCCCATTCCTCGCCGCCAATTGCACCGCCCAAGAGGAACGCCACCCGAATCGTCCTTTCAACTCTCTCCTTGTCTCTCACCCTCTCTCCACAGTGGTTGTGGTTGAGTAGCACATCCCCTTCTGGACTCTCTCGACATTCGAATTCCCAACTAACAACCACCCAATCAACTATGGCCGCATACGACTACGACGATGCAAGCACCTACGACGAGACATCGGCGTTGCAGCGCCAACCGTCTTCCGAAGCCCCACTGTCTACAGACCTCAGGTACACCCCAATTTAAATTTGAAAAAAAAAATGACGGGTAGGCAAACAAAATGGTTTTTTTTGTATTTTTATTTTTTAATTTTCATGTATTTTAAATTTAAATTTAAATTTTTAAATATTTTTTTAATTTCTACGTCGAAACATATTGACACGTGACACTTTATTGTCCACGTGAGTGCTACATCATCACTTAACAGAAGTTCTAACAGAAAACTTAACGATGTATGAAATTATCTCAAAAATGACTTAAGGTATGATTTTTGGGTGAAAAAAATTTATGTACCAAATGTTAAAAATCACGAAACTTTAGAATAGTAAACAGAAATTAACCCTAAAATATAATAAAATAAATAACATAGAAGAGTAAGAAAAAAAAGGAGCTGACCTGGAGTCGAACTTGAACTCGAGACCTGTAAGCAGCGTGAGGGGCTAGACGCAAAACCCTCATGGGTTGAACCAACACACATGCTCATTCATTTCTCATTTCAACTGTTGAGCTTTTCTCCCTTTTTCTCTCTAACCTCGAGCCCAGAGCCATGATAGCTCTCTTCATTTCTCACATAATTAAAAATCTAGCTGCATCTCCATCAAATCCTTCATCTCTCTTTGTCAAATAAAACAGAGACCAAAACCACCATGGCTGCTGAATGTGAGACATATCTATCCCTCTGAAACCTCACACACAAGGAAATTCACCATGCCTGCAAAAGGAGTTGCAAGCCCCTACTCCGATTGAACGGGCAAACTGAAGATTCCAAAGGTAAAATCGTCAAACTTCCTCGTGTTAGTCTCCATGGCTTTATAATAATACATGCATGCTCATGAATCTGTACTTTGTGTTGTGCATGTCTCTTGATGATGAATGTCATGGAAAATTCTTGCAAAAATCTAGATCTGAACTTAGCTTAAGTACTGGTCTCCTCTGTGCTACTTGGTTCACCCCCAAACTTGTATTATAGTATATATATTTTGTTTATTGAAATGTGAGAGCAAATGAGTGGAGTGGGTCCAAGTAGGTACATAGTCTTCTTTCCAAACCCACTGTAACGTTTCTGAAACTCAAAACTCCAGTTGGCTTTCCTTTTAAATTTCTGCACTTTGATGTTGATATTGAATGCAAAGTTGTGATGAATGGATGGTTGAACGCATACTTAAGTGAATGGATGAATGTATGAATCCACGAGTAGTTGAGATTAGACCGAATCAGTTTCGGAAGCAGCTTGCAATCACAAATCAAAAACCTAATTAGATAAGTAAAGAAAAATAAAAATTGCAATTTTTGTCTTTCTGATTTTTATTTTTATTTTTTTATTAGGAATAAAAGTAGAAAAACAAAATAAATGAAATAAAAAGAAAAGAGTTATAAAAATTGGACTGTCTCCCAATAAGCGCTTTAGTTAATGTCTATAGGTGTGGAAGGTTGGTGATCTTGTCACTTAGTTCTTGTAGAATCAACCAATCTTTAGCAGCATCATCAGGCAATATTAGGGAATGAGTGACTTGATGTTTATTGACCGAGTGTTTAAATGTTGTGGTTGAGTCCTTAATGTCTGCCCTTCTATGTAAATGAATTCTTGTAATCAAAGAGAGTCCCTTTAAGCGAGGCTTACTTCTCCCTTGAATTGACTTCCACCATGTATTTTATACCCACATCTTCTGCATTGGTCAAATTTCTTAATGAGGAATTTGGCTCCTATTAAGCTTTTTCTTCTTCCACTTGTAGATTTTAGCCTTCTTGAAGGACTCGCCCAGATTCTCTTTAAAGTTGATGGACTGTGCTGTTGGCGTGTCCAATTCAGCAACCAAAATTTTTTGATTCATAGCCGGTTGCTTTGGATCCAAAATGGTTAGAGTGGTAAAAAACAAATCATGTGATGTCTCATATGCTAATTTTGTATGAATAGCTTCATCCAACACATCAGTTTTAATGAATTCCTGCAACTTGGTGGCGTTGCAGCCTCAGCATAGGATGTGTGTGGCATATAAACTTGGGTAGTAATTAGATTTGTGGGAACACATCAGTTTTAATGAATTCCTGCAACTTGGTGGCGTTGCAGCCTCAGCATAGGATGTGTGTGGCATATAAACTTGGTTAGCAATTAGATCTGTGGGAATTTCAAGATCAGCAGGTGCTGTTTCCTCCATTGGGCATGAGTCATCGACTTGGGATTCTTCAATTTCATATTCGTCCATCCTATCGTTGGGATTTTTCCCATCTCAATCTTTAATCAACATAGCACTTTTCCGAAACTTACTTGTTAGCAATTGGTTGAGTGGGAAAAATTGAATCAGAATCGTTTTCTTGTTCTGCTAATTGGTAAGTGAGCTGCCCAATTTTTTGCCCTAGATTGTTGATTGAATTTATTTTCTTCAACTTTGGGGTACTCTCCATAAACAACCTATTGGACTCCTTAAACTTATGAATCTGGTCCTCCAAAGAAAGTTTTTATGGCACACATGGTTGTTGAAAAGCATGTTGATTGCTTACCCACTTAGAAGTAGGATGCTCTGTCCACTGATTGCAAAAGTTTGAACAAGGATCGTTCTCATTTTTTGTGAATTGATATGCAAGCTGTCCATAGTGCTCTTCCGTTATCTTTACTGATGGCTTGGTATTTAGCATGCTATCAACAAATTGCTTCACACACTCTGCCAATTCAGCAAGTTTGTCATCTAGAGAAAGGTCTTTGTGGTACACTTGGCTGTTCAAAGGCAGTCCTTGTGGTGGTGCGAACCTAGGAGGTACGAATCTCATCTTTGCACAGCTCTCAAAATCAACAAACCATAACCTGCAAAAAATTTTAAAAAAAAATCAACAAGTAAATAAATAGATATATACAAAAATAATTAACCAAGAATATGATCAACACAAATTTTTTGAAACAAGCCCTGGCAATGGCGCCAATTTCTTGATAAAGATTTTACCACCTGCAAAAGTAAGGATAAAAATACTTGTAAGAGTACAAGGTAGTTGTAGTATAATGGCTCAAGCAATGTCGTTTTCCACAGGGATTGAATGAATAATCTGTATTTAAACTAATCATTAGCTAATTATTTAGAACAAAGTTCCAATAAGGTTGATTTTGGAATTTAACATAATAAAAACGAATTTAAATAAAAATAATTAAATAATTGACAAAGTAAAGAAAGCAAAAGACAAAGGTTTTGGAAAACAATTTAAACACTAAGGTTATGCCGTCGCCATTAACAATTCTATGCAATTTTACCAATTACTTATGAATTACCCATGCATATTTTGAAGGTTAGGTTTTCCTAATATATATTCTACTTGGAACCTCCAACATAGAACGTATATCTAACATGCATTCCGTCCAGATGTTTGGATCAAATATGAACATGAAAGACTCATTAAGTTTTATGAAAACCCTTTGAAAAACTATGCAACCCTTAAGACATGGTGTTCATCCTAAGTGAAATTACAATTATTAACCACAAAAAACCAACGCCAATTTCAGGGAACCCTTCGACCAAAATTGCATCAAATTACTTTTCTAAATATCCTAATGGTCGTGAATCACTAAGACAATTAGATAGTTTAAAACGATGATTAATAATTCAAAACATGCATGCATAATATCATAAGCAAATTAATAAAATCACATATTCATGCTAAGACTCAAGGCATCGACCTAACAAAAAAACTAGTTACAAACAATCATAATAAAAACTAAAGAAAATATATTAACTAGAAAAAAAAAGAATGAAAACACCTTACAGGTAAAAAGTCTGAAGATCTCCAAAATAATACGTGCGTTTTCCTGCAAAACCCTAATCGCTAAAAAGCATTATTTATATTACTCCCAATTAAAACTCTCATAAAAAAGGCTTTCTAAAAAACTAGAAAATAAAATAATAAAAAGATAACTAGGAATTACATTCCTATTCTAACTAGGGAATCTGCTCATCAAAGAGATTGCAACATTTCTAGACTTTCAGGGCTCCAAAACAGGCAACGACTCGAATTAAAGATTAGGACCTCCTCTTCAAGTTTCAAGAAGAACCTAAGTCCAAAATTCATAATTTTCCAGCCCAAAAGTCGCAAATAAGCTTTGCAGCCCAATCTGCCAGCACTGCACGCTGGACATAAATTAATCCGCCACGATCTAATGCTTCGAGATAAAATTATGAAATTTTGACACAACCATCTTGATAGATTCACAAACCCGCTTTAATTGGAAACACTAAAAAATTCTACTATTTGATTACTTTATGCTCCAAACAATTTCACATGTACTACATTAAAAACACATAACAAAGTATCAAAATCTCACCAAAATAATAATCAAAATATACCAAGATTAGAGAATAATATATAGTATAAAATCGACTCATCACCTAACTCTCAATGCTAAGTAAGTAGAACTGTACACCCAAAATACTTTCTTATTTATTATTCACTAAAGCTGTACAATATATATACAGACAAACCTTGTCTTGCAAGAAAACTACAAACACAATATATTTCCTTCCTAATAAAAGACTCCTACAATGTCTCCAACGATTCATACAATATATATTCTTAATGACTCAAGTTAACAGAAGGTTATGCCTCGAACCTTGTCTTCCGACAGGGTTCAATCCCGTCTGCTGGAACTTCACAACTCATAATACAAAACATTTCAAAGAGAAAATGTTACTGCAGAGCACGGTGTATTGCTCTTCGTAATCATTTCATTGGGTCCAGCTTTGGTGTATGTGAACATGTCTTCGATGAGGGCCGAATCTTTCCTCCAGCTGAGGGAATATCTTAGCAAGGATTTTATACATAGTTTTGTAATACCATTTACTCCACCTCTTGCAAAACACAAGTGATCCAGTAGCAATTCCAAAGCCAACAATAAATCCAACTTCAGCAGCAATCAGGTCCCATTCAATTCCGTGCGCAGAATTTGAATGTTCGCCTTCTAATGTTGGTGACAACCTTGCTGATCCATCATCTAAGTTACCTAGCGATAAGGGTGGCCCATATAATCCTTCATTGCCTACGAAAGAATCAGCTGAAAAAGACTGAATCTGAGTGCCGGTTGGAATCTTCCCGACTAGTCGATTGTTCGAGAGATCCAGGAATGAGAGGAAATTAAGTTTGGAAACCTCTGATGGAATTGTTCCGCTCAATCTGTTGTCCGAAAGGTCTAACGACTCAAGTTGTCGTAGGTTACCTAATGATGATGGGATTGTGCCGGTGAGAGCATTACTTGACAAGTTGAGGCCATAGAGGGATTTCAGCTCTCCCACATCTTCAGGGATTGATCCACTAAACTTGTTGCATGAGATGTCAATCAAGGTGAAAACAGTTAGAATCTTCACCAACTCCATTTGCAGGCCTTTATTGGTAACTGTTACAGCATCCTGATAGTATACCTGCTCAAACTCTAGAACTTGAAATTGGAGGTGATTAATCTTTGACATGGCATCATCTTCGTCAGCCATCATTGCTTGCCATGTTTTCAAAAAACTTCCTGGTATTTCACCTGTAAAATTATTGTGAGCTATGTCAATAATTTGAAGCTTTGTCCAGGAACTATTGGTCTTGAGGCATTCCATGCGATCATAAAATTTGTTGGAGTGCAAGACAAGCACACGCAAGCTGGATATGTTCTTCAATAAGCATGGAAAGACATCGGTTATCTGATTGTTTCCCAGGTTTAACACCTCTAACATTGTGCAATTGGCTAGAGATTTTGGGAACTGACCACCAATCGCATTGCCATTGAGGTCTAGAGTCTGTAGACTACAGGGCTCAGAAAAATTATCTGGAAGAGTGCCAGAAAGTTTGTTTCTCCTTAAATTAAGTACTGCCAGTGTCCAGCTTTTCGCAGTCAAGCATTGGGGAATCGGGCCACTTAGAGAATTATTGGACAAATCAAGAACCTGAAGATATGGCTTGTTGCACATTGATTCTGGAATGCTTCCATTTAACTTGTTGCTCGAAAAAGAGAAGAACGTAGTGTACATAAGGAAATCACCAATGTCAGCCGGAATGCTTGAGCTGAAATTATTTCTTGAGTAATCCAGATAAATGGCCAATCGTGAAAGCATTGGGATTTGTCCCTGAAGCTGGTTGGAATGAAGGTCAAGCATAGACAAATTAGAAGTAAGATTGAGCGAAGGACCTTGTAGAGCTACCAGAGAGTTGCAAGAAAGATTTAGTTGAACAAGATTGTTGAGCCTCCAAATCCAGTTGGGTATCTCACCATGAATCTTGTTTTGTGATAGGTCCAAAGTGCTCAATGTTGACAGATTTCTCAAAAAACCTGGGATTCTTCTCAACTTGCCAGAAGCTAACTTCAATGTGGTAATTTTTGGAAATGAAGCATGAAAGGGATTGGTTTGATTGTAATTAATAGACAAGCTATTGCAAGAAAGATCAAGACTTGAGAGATGTTTCAGCTGCTGAATATCATTCAGAAGGAAAGAGCCAGTGAAGTTGTTTGAAGAAAGTGAGAGTATTCTAAGCTCTTGTAGATTAAAGATGGACACGGGTATAGGACCTTCCAAACTGTTGCTACTCAAATCAAGGTTGTATAGGGAACAAATATTGTCAAATTCAGGCAACTGACCAGAGAAGTGATTGTTGGAAAGCTGTAGGTTTTGCAGCAAGGGAAGAGAAAACACAGAAGGTGGAATAGTCCCATTAAGTAGATTGTCTCGCAAATCAAGGTTAACCAGATAAGTAAGGTTTTCGCAGTGAGAGGAATTAATCTGACCTGTTAGCTGATTGTAAGAAATATTTATTATGGTCAGATTCTTTGCCATACTGAAGGATGGAACTGAACCATTGAACTGGTTTCTCGACAAGTCCAAATAAATCAACTGCGTAAGGTCTTCCATTGATCTCGGGATTGATCCAGTGAAATTGCAAGTTGCAATATCTATTTTGGACAGGAATTTGAGGTTCCCAATAGAGTTTGGAAGCAACTGGCCTGAAAATTTTGCCCCATTGAGAACGAGGGATTGAAGAGATCCACTCTTCAGAAATTCTGGTAAGGATCCTTGAAGCTGCGGATTGCCAGATAAGTCAATACTCTGCAGTGTAGGTACCTGGAAGATCTTCTCCGGAAATCTACCATATAATCCAGAATTCATGAGGAGCAAGGAAGTCAAATTTTTGAACTTTGAGAAGAATTCCGGAACTTGAGTAGACAGATTATTGTTCTCTATCCGAACAACTGAGAGTGATTGAAGCTTCAGTAATGAACTATCAATAGGGCCTGAAAGATTACAAGCTGATAAGCTCAACACTCTCAAGTTTGGGAGTGAAGATGATATCGCTTGGCACCAATTGCTCCCCTGTTCTGATATCCTTACGCCATCTAGATGAAGTTCAACAAGCTCAGAAAACTTCCGAATGAGCACATTCAAATTCGGATTCTCAAGATTCAGTGAAGGATTTCCAGGAAAGTAAAAGGTGGATAAATCAAGAATTTCCAACCTTGTCAAATGTGAAATCTCAACGGGAATTTGCCCGGAATAAGCAGTATTAGACAAGTTTAGATAGCTCAAATTGGTAAGCTTTCCAATTGCAGATGGAATTTGAGAACCGTAACCAAATTCGTTGTCGGCCAAATTGAGGCTTTGAAGATGTTGAAGATCAGAGAGACTGCTCAAATTGCCAATGTTGCCTGAGATACATTCACCACTGATGTCAAGACCAACGACATGTCCATCACTGCAACTAAGACCAGCCCAAGAACAGCAATCAATGCTTGAATTCCACGATACGAGCTTAGAGGAAGTGGAAGGATCAAATACAAGGCTTTGTTTGAAATGTAGCAATGCAAGTTTCTCATCTTGAAGACATTGGCTGTCAACTGGGATGACATTAACACAGAGGTGGATCAACTTAACAGTCATTAAAAATAGAAAGAAATGGAGCAAAGTTTTCATCTTGACAAACTTTTAGAGGCACTGCTGGAAGATAATTAGGTGCTGTTAATGGATACGGTGGCTGGCGGCTATAATCTTGTGGAAAACACCTTCATGAAATTTTTCAATGTTAGCTCGACTTCGAAGTCTTTAATTAACCATCAAAATAATTTTTCTGACTCGAAACAGGAAAATAAGGGTTTGAAATATTATGTAACAGATGCTATCGACCTTTTCTTTTATATTTTTTACTTGTCAAACCATACAACAACAAAGTTTTATCATATTAAATAGAGTCGACAGTATGAATTCTATAATGTTATTGCGCTCGGTTTTATATCAGGGATGTTAGCACCAAATACTCCATATCGTTTCTTAATGTCTTTCCAAATTTTCTCTCTTTTCTTATGATTTTGCTTGTCAAACAAGATGCGGGAAATTTTAAATTGTGACGATGTCATTCTCATCGAAAGCACTGTATATGTTACATTTTGATGACGAACAGTTTGGCTAGGTTATTACAAAGGAAAGGAGCCACTGAAGATGTTCGAAGAAAGTATAGTATCTTGGCCGTTCAAACTTGTTGCTGCTCAAATCTGTTAAAGAATTTTGAAATGGAAGCAGTAAGCTATTGAGGATGAGGTACACAGAATCAAGAAGAAGAGGACGAAGAATGAAAAGAAAGTTGCAGAGAATGAAGAGAAATTTCAGAAAACTTGCAGAGACTGTATGACCTCACTATTCCGAGAAATTTTTTATTGTGACCGGAATATGAGTGGTACACCACGTGTTTTTATATAAATGGTGGAAAATTTTATTTTTTAAGTTATTAACTTT
This sequence comes from Crataegus laevigata, assembly GCA_963580275.1. Lineage (NCBI taxonomy): Eukaryota > Viridiplantae > Streptophyta > Magnoliopsida > Rosales > Rosaceae > Crataegus > Crataegus laevigata. Next base: position 7,377,598 of record OY756952.1, on the reverse strand, counting down.
TTAACACACATATCTTACTATTTATATAGTGACATATGGTGTACCATCCGTCACACAGAAAAATATCTCCACTATTCCATGCAATTCACGTGAAGAGTGTGTGAGAGAGAATAAGCCAATCACAAGCTCATTCTTCCAACTGTTAGATAGAGGGGAATATCCCAACAATACATCTTTCAATCCTAGCCATTCATCTTATCAGCTTATGAGCTTAAGACACATAACATTTTTACACAAAAAAGTAGAAACAGAATTTAACCATCTGGCATATGAACACAGGTATATACAAAATCAATTCAACCGTTTACAATTCAACATTCCTCTTTAAAAAACGAGCCAACGCATCAAGTCAAGTTCACTTCTAATTAATTTTTTTTTACAATTTGAACTTTATTTATTGACTTTGAATATTGTTTTGGGGTGTAGAATCATTTTGATTGGTCCACAATTTGTTACTTAAAACTAAAAGGAACATCTTCATGCAGAGAAGTCATTTACGAAACAACGCATATGAAACAAAGTTACATCACAATTAAATCTCAAATTTATATAAAAATATATTATCATTGTATCCATGTGAAAAGAATCTAAAGACTCATGAAATCAAGTGAAGACTACTACTATTAGATCCAAGGCTAATTGATTTTTTTTACTTTACAGTTTAAATAATTCTTGGAAAACAAAATCATGCAATCTCAATTTTTTTTTGTTCAAAATAACAGAATAATTAGAAGAACCAGTCTTCAATTCTGACCAAGCGGTGGTTGTCTCTCACATATATATTAATTAATTCTTGTAAGGCCTGGTTGTTGCAAAACCAGACCGTCATCATCCTTAAACAATTAGATTTTAAATATTTAAATGGTGCATGTTTTAAACACTATTTTAGGGCCTGAACAGATATAATGTAATAGTATCTTGAGCTCGCGGAAATTAAAGATAGACATCGGAATTGGCCGTTCAAGCTCGTTGCTACTTAAATCTGTTAAAGAATTATGACATGGAAGCAGTAAGCTATTGAGGATGAGGTACACAGAATCCAGAAGAAGAGGACTAAGAATGAAAAGAAAGTTGCAGAGAATGTAGGAGAATTTTCAGAAAACTTGCAGAGAGTGTATGACCTCACCCGAGAATTTTTTGTTGTGACTAGAATACGAGTGGTACATCACGTGTTTTTATATAAGTGATGGAAAATTTTATTTTTTAAGTTATTAACTTTTTAACACACATATCCCACCGTTTGTATAATGACATATGTTGTACTACTCCGTGTTCTCATCACACACAAAAATCTCTCCACTATTCCATGCAATTCACGTGAAGAGTGTGTGAGAGAGAATAAACCAATCACAAGCTCACTATTCCAACGGTTAGATAGAGGGGAATATCCCAACATTACATCTTTCAATCCTAGCCGTTCAACATTGCATCTTTCAATCCTAGCCGTTCATCTTATCAACTTATGAGCTTAAGATACATGACATTTTTATACTGAAAAGTTAAAAACAGAATTTAACCACCTGGCATAAGAACACAGGTATATACAAAATCAATTCAACCGTTGACAATTCAACACTCCCCTTTAAACGTCGAATTGATTTCATTCCAAGTCAAGCCAACGCATCAAGTCAAGTTCAATTCTAATTAAGTTTTTTTTTTATTACAATTTTAACATTATTTATTGACCTTGAATATTGTTTTGGGGTGTAGAGTCACTTTGATTGTTACTTAAAACTAAAAGGACATCTTCATGTATAAAAGTTGTTTACGAAGCAACGCATATAGAACAAAATTACGTCACAATTAAATCTTGAACTTATATAAAAATATACAATTATTGTATCCATGTGAAAAGAATCTAAAGACTCATGAAATCAAGTGAAGACTACTACTATTAGATCCAAGGCTAATTGATATTTTTACTTTACAGTTTAAATAATTCTTGGAAAACAAAATCATAGAATCTCAATTTTTTTTGTTCAAAATAACAAAATAATTAGACCATCTCCAACCCTGGGCTAAAAACCAAATTTCCCCCCAAACTCACTCAAACCCAAGGGGAAAATCCGGGCTAAATGCTAAACCAAGACCAGATTCCTCCCAGAATTTAGCCCATAAATCGGTGTGGGCTCCACCAAATTGAATGAAAATATTTATTGAAATTTTTTTTTATTAAAATGTTCATAAAATTAATTTACAATAGTCTACATATTTATTTTTAAAAAAAAATTAATTTAAGAAAAAAAATAGCCTAAGTTTATTCTTTAATAATTCCGGGCTAAAATTTTAGGCTAGAAAGAGTTGGAGCAAAAAAACTGTTTCTGGGCTAAAAGCTAAATTTTTCGGACTAAAAAATTTAGCTTTTAGCCCAAGGGTTGGAGATGGTCTTAAAAGAATCAGTCTTCAAATCTGACCAAGCGGTGGTTGTCTCTCACATATATATTAATTAATTCTTGTAGGGCCTGGTTGTTGCAAAACCAGACCGTCATCATCCTTAAGGGTGTGTTTGGTACGCGGGACGGGACGGGACGGGACGAGGCGTTCCGTCCCGCGTTTGGTACGCCTAAAACGAGTGGAACGAGGTGTTCCACGGGACAAGTTTTGGATGATTTTTGGTTCCACCTCCACCCCCATGGAACGGGGTTGTTCCACGTCTGTGGGACATAAATTTTTAACATTTTAGGACAACAATGCCCCTTGTCTTTTTCAAAATTTACAACATCCGTCCCGTCCCGTCCCGTTCCGTCCCGTCCCGTCCCGTCCCGTCCCATTCCGTCCCGTCCCGTCCCGTCCCGTCTGCGTACCAAACGCACCCTAAATAATTAGATTTTAAAGATTTAAATGATGCATGTTTTAAACACTATTTTAGGGCCAAAACATATATAATGTAATAGGCTCCCTTCAATCTTATTGCCTGAAAAATATGTACGTAGGTTCTTGTGTACCAAATATCTTCACTATTTTGGTTTTTAATTGGTGCTTTGCGTATTAAACAATGAACATATGAATTTCTAATTTGGAATGCATCATTTTCTAGTTAAGAAATGTTGATTTCAATGCCAGAAGGATTTTAATCTATAATACTTTCAGCTTTCTAAGTAACTGGTATTATACTTTCATTTTTTCTTTATAAACATAGTATTATATTTCTTTTAGTTTACGCAAAATTCTAAAATTCTATTCACCAATAATTAAAATAAGAAGTCTCTTTTTCTTTTCAATCCAACAATACTTACCCTAAAACTAAATTTATCATCTTATTTTATAAACAAATAAACGACTATTACTGTGTGAATATTACGTCTAAATGGGGATGAATGGGGATGAATCTCAAGATCACTGAACTATTACTGTGTGAAACCGTTGATAAGTCCGGTCATCTTGAATAGGAGGTCAATTTTGGAAAAGAACGACAAATTGTTATTTATTTGTTACTTTTGATTATGGATGATTTTGAAGTTGATTTCATTGTCACGGTTGATAAACAGCAAAAGTCATGCAATAGTGTTGGTAAAGCTTGACATTTAGCCATGGAGCCTGGTGCCTATTAATAATGTAAGGGTGTGTTTGTTGCTTTGAACTAGCTTTAGAGATTAAGTTGAACTAGTTTAGAATAGACTAAGTTAGACTAACTTAATAAGGTGTTTGATGCAGTGTTGAACTAAGAAACAAAATAATGAAAATTCCATAAATTTATACAATCAACAGAATAAACCAAAGCTAATTATGTAAGATTTATTTGATGAATGTGGAGATTTAAGTCAGTTTGGCAGCTGGAATCCCATTAACATTCTGGGTTTCTGTTCGAAATCCAATTGATTCATCACCCAAAAAATAAACAAACCATTTGTGAAAATTAATCAACATCTGAATCCGGTTTACGCAACAATGTTTTGTCCCCAACGTCTGAATCCATCTCAAATCGGCAAGATTACATATTTCTATTTCTACAGAAAATTAATCAAAATTATCAATTCTTTCCTTTCATTTATTTTCCAGAACTTTATGAGCAATTAAACTCCCATGTGGCAAACTTTGCTGAAACCAACAATTTCCACAATACAAAATCCCATTAAAAAAGGGCAAATATCAGTCCAAATGTCGATATTAAGTCCGCAAAATTAATTAAATCCAAGTTTTTTAGCATAAAAATACACAGAAACCCATCAATTAGTTAACATGCAGATTTATCTTGCACCTAAATCGATGTATTAATTGTGTTTAAAACTTTTTAATTCTCTTTCTACTAATGCTCCTAATTAATGTAATTGGATCCGCTTCGGACCTTAGTGTCCGAAATCTAAGGATCAATTCATCTGGGCCACTGATTAGTGTGTAAAAAAAAATCAGAACCGTTAATTTTGTGTGGTGGGCCAGAAAAATGAGTTAATGGGGACCATTGGATTCAATTTGTGCCGTCCAGATGAATTGATCCGGAGCGGATCCAATTCCCTAATTAATTTCCATTTTTCAATGAATCATTAAATTATCCAACTAAATTTGACAAATCTAGTTTTTTTATTATTATTATTAATATTACTTTTTAAAACAAATTTCATTATTTTGGTCTCTCCTTTTTATTTTTGTCTATTTACTTTTAAATTTTATTTGAACATATATAATCTCGTTTTACACCTAACTTAAACTTTAAATATGAATTGTCTTTTTTACTCTATTGCATAATTACCATCAAGTACAAGACAAAATAAATTTTAAAATTAAAATTTATTAATAAACTCATACCCAATAATTAACCCCTACCATCATGCAATGTTTATCCGACGTTAATTCCGGCTAAAATCCTAAGAGCTCTCGTAGAGAAAAACAAGTATTTTTATCGATGAATGGTGATTTTGAAGTTTTGAATTTTTCCAACCAAGGTATGAATCGATTTATGCAAAAATTTCTTGTTTGATTTCAATTTTTTTTTAATTGAAAAGATGGGTTTTCGGGTTTCAATTCACGACCATCAATGCTAGAAGTTGAGAAGATTGGCTACTGCACACCATGTTGCCATTACGATTATTACTTCCACCCATCTCTCCTCAAGGCAGAGTTTGTAAGTATAAACATTCGTCTATCCCAATCAGCTTAACTTTCATTCTTCATTAGTCGTGTTGTTGAAGCTAACTTGTTGAAGCTAACTTGTTAACAGACTTCTCTTCTCAATTTGTAAGCAACAATACATTTGCAAAACCTCTTCAAAATTAAAGTTGTCATTTTTCTTTGTTTTGAGAATAAAATAAGTTACAATTGTAAAGGCTGACATCACAAAAAAGTTTGGAAGGTCTTCAACGATAACAAATCCATGTTAGTCACTCAGTCAAAAGAGCATTTTAGAATTAACCTGACAAAACTAGAAGTCCTCAGGGGTTTCAATTCACGAATTTGAGAAAGATGGGTTTTTAGGATTTTATTTACTTAATGAGTGCAAAAATAAATTTACATTTTGAATTAAGTTTGTGAGGGTTGTTTAGATAGTAAATTTGGGTTTAAAGTGGTATTAATTCCTTAATTAAAAATAATATTGGTGTAAAGAGTAAATTAGATGTAAAAAGAGGTTATATGGGTTCAAATAAAATTTCTGTTACATTTTTCACTCTAATTTTAAGCCTTTGTTACCTTCTTCCATTGTTTTTGACGTCTATTTCTAATTGAGTCATTCAGTTTGCTCCAAACCTCCTCAAGAAAAGCAGTACAATGCCCACGCTACACGAGAAAATTTGGAAGCTGTTTCTCATACAAAATTTGAACTTGATTAAAATCTAAAACAATTAATATATGGGTTATTTTATTAATACCTCACATATTGTTAAATACACTCCACATACTAAATTCACCTCACATTTATTTTTTCAATTACAATTTATCTTAATACACACTTCCACGTACTTTCCACTATTACCCTCACACCTCATACTTTATACTTACACCTCACATTCTCTACATACACCCCCAGATATTTTGTATTCTTTATTCATCTATTTCGAAACAAAAGACGCTGAGAAAATGAACATTGTTCCCTGCATAAAACCAGACTAGCTGGAAAGGAAATGAAGATATCATTAAGACTTTTCTTGATACGTCAAACTCTGCAAATTACAATCTGGAAGTGAATGATTAGATTTTCTCATTTCTTCTTACTATTGATGTCATTGTAAAGTTTCAGACTTTGCTTTTTTTTTTAACAGAAATTTAAATGACTGAATCTATATACAAGCTATTGTGCATGAAAAATGAATTAGCAAAACCTTGTGTAGAATTACATATGAAATTTATAATCGAATGACCGAGTCCAGTTAGAATTTGCATGCTCTCACACCACCAGCCTACAAACCTAAAAACAAGATTCTCGCTTCTCTGTTAACACTTCTATCTCATACAAAAGGCTAAAGAATAATAATATTAGGATACATGTAGAAAATAATTTTGGGGTGGATTCAGATTTTTATTTTAATTTTTAAACTCTTAGGCCTAAATAGTCATCTTATACCATAATATACAAATTATTTAATAATAATTACATATGAGAAGCCTTTTTTTTTTTTTTGAACAAATGATATTCGCTATACTGAGGGTGGGAGTGTTGGCTAAATCTCACAATGAGCTAATAATATTGTGGTTGAAATTCGCATTTAGCCAAAATCGAACTTAAAACGTCTCACTTACAAGTACAGAGGAATACTATTAATCCGTAATACTAAATGGCACGAGAAGCCTCATCTTGAAATCTATGTTTCAACAGGTAACTTGCCACTGACCAGTTAATGGAGCCCAAAATCAAAACCTTATGACCTTTACCATGAGCATTATAGATAACACAATAAAAAGTAAAAAAATACCACCAATCAGTGGAAAAAGTAAAAAGAAGACCAACAAACCAAAGACAAATTGTTGCGCAAATAAGGACATCCCCATAAGAATTAAACAATAGACAAATAGAAAAACTTTGACAAGCACAACCATAGGACAAAACATTCAGAAACTTCTTGAAACACCAAGAAAAAAAATAATATGTTTGGTTGCAACGACTCTGCTTTATATAACACTGCAGGAGGGAGTTCCTCGGACCTTTCCGCAAAATGTAAACAAAGACATCAACTGATATTTTAATGGAGAAGGGGCATATACAACAAGAAGATTATAGATTATGTACTTTCATGGGATGATAGGAAAAGACTTAACAAAATAATTAGATTTGTCAAATTTGGGTGAATAATTTAATGATTTAATTGACAGATGGGATTTAATTAGGGGCATTAGGGAGAAGAGAATTAAAAAATTTAAACACAATTAATTCATAGATTTAGGTGCAAGATAAGTCACGTGACATCCTTTAAGTGGAACAGGCAAATAAAGAAGGTAAGTGGGGAATGTAGCTAATATTTCTCATTATGTAATTAGTCATTTTGCTCTGTTATACTATAATTTGCATATAAAAAAGACTCAGAGCTCGGAGACTGTTATTGTAGAAAACATTTTTGTTCATGAACGCTTTTGTGCCCACACCAACTTAGAGCGCGTTTACGTAAGGGTAATGGGAATAAAAAAACAGAATTGAATTCTAATTACGAATTATTCCGGTGTTTACTAAATACTAGGAAATCAATAGTGTGGTGGACCCCACCCGAAACAAGGAATTCAATTCCCGAAATTGGAGGAGTGGGATTCCCTGGATAGATGAGGTATTTGAATTCCGAGAGGGTGAGAGAATCAGGAATGCATTTTTTCTTCCTATTATGCCCTCATTCACATTATGCACAACTCTATGCATATGCCAAAGAGAAAAAACTACAATTTGAGCGAGAAAATTTAAATATTAAAGTAAATACTTAAATTTATAAAAAAAAATAAACAAAAGCATTTTAGTGTGTCTATGAAATAAAAACAATTTAATTTTTTTCTTACTATTATATATTATATCAAGTTTTATTAAAAAAAGTATATAAAATATTTGATTTGGGACAAGGGCATTTTAGTAATCACACTAGTTTATATTTCGATTCTGCTAAATTAGTAAACAGCTTTATGGAATTAGTGTCATTTCTATTCTGATTCCAAAATATTTAAGTAAACAATTTCAATAGGAATTCGATTCTAACTTTTCCTCAATTCAATTTATCTTTAATTCAATTTTTTTCTATTTTTATTACGATTACGTAAACGTGCCGTTAAAGTCTAAACAAGCAAAAGGAGTCGTTGTGTGGTACATATTTCTCGTGTTTGGAGTTTTTTTTTTCCGTAGTCTTTTGAGTTGGATTAAATATTCTGCGCAATACGGTCAAAATGGGTCTCATGTGATGTGATGTGTGCTACCCCAACTACCCTGTTTTCCCTTATAGTAGGACACCCTGAATCTTTTTTTTTTTTTTTTTTTTTTTTGGGAAAGGACACCGTGAATATTATCAGTGTCTACCCTAACGTTGTAAAAATTTCTTCAATTTTGATCCGGTTAATTATTGAGTGTAATTTCTAAATTTATGATTCTACTTTCTAAAACAATTAACTATGTGAATAAATGATATCAAAATTGAAATAAATTCTGAGGAAGTTGTTGAAGCTTCACAAGAATGAAACCTGAAACTTCACACATTCATTCAAATTTTACAAGACTGAAAACTGAAAGAAGTATTTTGCTTAAACAAACTCATTTCACTTCAAACATTAAGATTACATGACAATATTTGACAGTCGAGCAATTCAGCAACTGTTAATGTATTCAAAAACTTTAACATGCATTTATCTTACTAAGAACAAGATCAGCTCGTCGATTTGATCAGACGGCTTCTTATTTGCTAGGTAATGAAAATTTGAAACCAGAAAAACCAGAAAATTTCAATATCTCCAAAAAAATTTAATGTAAACATGTCTCGGTAACCGCTTCTTTTATCCAGACGAGGGAACATCTTGAAGAAGATGTTCTCCACAGTTTTGTAGTACCATTTCCTCCATCTCTTATAGAACGCGAGTGGCCCGATCAAAACTCCAAAGCCAAAGCTACATCCAATCTCAGCACTTATAAGATCAAAATCAATTTCAGGTTGAGCATTTTAGCGTTGGTGGTGGTGGTGGTGGTGACAATCCTGAGGTGATAACAACTATTATGCCCTGATCCCGAGCTACGTTCAGGATCGACAAATGACGTCACCACGTACCTATTCATTTATCATGTCTCGCCTCCGAGACATGACCAAAAACAAAACAACGATTCGACAGGGCATTAACCTTTTCTTTTATATCATGGTTGCATCTAACCTTTGTGTTAGACTGCCTATGTACCTTAAGACGGGATCAAGCCTATACGTAATTCATCCTTTGTAAAACTCTAACATTTCCCATGATACTTTATAGTGGAAAACATAGAGTTCCATACTACACAACAATTATGTCAACCAAGATTTGTCACTTCGTCATTCACATATCTCACATGCTTTCCAACCCCATTCCACAATCACATCAACTTATCGATTCACTGACTCAAAGATGCATAATGTAACTATGTAAACCAATCAAATAAAGTAATAATTCAAGAAATTTAATAAAGCCAATCACTATATTTCCCTATTTGGATCCCAAGCAATGTTATGATCACTAATTTACCAACACAATTGTTTATCGTGAGCAATTTCTATTCACTAGATTCTAGAGTTTCAGACTAACTCCGGACCACTCAACGAAATCTCACTAGAAAATGGTCACCCATCGTGGATCTACCAAGCACAACCTATCCTTACAACCCTAGGTATAGGCAGTGATCACCCGTCGCGGATATACTAAGCATGATCACCCACTACAAAACAAAGTGTCATTATCGAGGGTCAACTACCGTCGGAAAAGGCATTTTGCCGTTGCAAATACTTATTTCCGACGGGAAAAAGCCCTCGCTGAGCGTCGGAAATTGTCCCATTGGAAATAATTTTGTTCCAACCAGCCGTCGGAATTAATGCATTTTCGACACACATGACTCGTTGTTAATAGTTATATTTATGTTGGAAATGAATGTTCAAAATGGCAAACTTATTTTATTTTCGACATGAAATTTTGGTCGCAAATACTTATAGAGTTGTCGAAATTACTTTTCGAGCGATGACAAATGTTTTTTGCGATCACTTTTTTCCGACCAAACAATTGTGTCAGAAAATCTTTTTCCAACAAAATCATCTTTTTTATGAGAGTGCACAATCATCGCAATTCACTAGTACAATGCACGCTCCTACCTCACACAGGTCTGAATCTCCCTCACAGTTTTGTTTAGTTTAGTTTAGAATATCTTTCGAATAAAAAAAGGTATATGAACATAAACGACTACTAAGGATGATGTGTTTCAACTTTCATTATCCACAAAAGTAAATATCTACAATAGAACCAATAAGCAAACACCTTTTTTCTTTCTTACAAAAAAAAAAGGAATAAAAACCACTAAACTCCCAACTTTCCACACTTTCTCAAATATCGACATATTACCCATTAATCCACAAGGCAAATTAACAACATACAACAAAACAACAAGCCGTAAATTGCGAGGAAGAAGAGGGGCTTAGTCGTACTTTTCTCGCCAGGAGAAAATAAGGAAGAAAACCCAAGACGCCGCCAGCACGACGTCGCCGACAGTCTGCCTCAGCCAGCCCCAGGCGAGGTCCTCCACCCGCTGCTCGAAGTAGCACCGCCACAGCGCCATGAAAACGTGGAGCAACGTGCAGCCATTGGCGAAGAAGCTCTGGAACTCGCGATCTTTCACGAAGGAGACCATGAGCAGCAGGAAGCCGATCGCGAAGAGGAGGAGGCCGGAGAAGGAGTCGCAGGTCCGAATCAAGAGCTGGTCGTGGGGGGTGGACCCCAGCAGCTTCTGGGCGGTCTCGATCCCGTGCCCGAAGGTGTAGACTTCCGTCATGTAGAACATCATGAGTGCTCCGCAGGATATGGCGATTAAGGAGTGGAGGAGGCAGATGACGAAGAAGGCCGACGACGGCGCCGGCGACGACATTGATCAATCGGACGGCTGTGATTGATTTATCGCAGCGTCAGTGCGGTATGCATTGTTATGATGCTACAAAGAACCCTAGTACAAAAAAAAAGTGCAGAGAATCAATTCTTTCACCATAGTGTCACAAGCCTTGAGACAATTCCTATACCTCTTTGCAGCATTCAAAGACACCAAGTAATTTCAACTCAGCCACTTGTAGGAAACCTATAACATAATTCAGCACTGAAAGTAACTAAATTTAGACAATCTTATACAAATTTAAACACATCTTAACTCAAATTCGAATCAAGAATTTTTTTTTAGTAGGTATACATGAAATTGAATGTATAATCAAATCCTAAATGCCCCACCAAAGGAATAAAACCTCCATCCCCTGCACTACAAGTTCCACATATCCAAGGCCTTTTGGGTTTTAAAACAATAAAAAAAATTTAAAAAAAAAAGAAAAGAGAAGTATTTGGAGTGTTTTTTCGAGACTTACCCATGTCGAGTGTGACGGAGGCTCGCCGGAGTTCTTCCTCGGGTTTATGCCGTGACTTGAAGTGGTGGGAGAGAGAGAGAGAGAGAGAGAGGGAAGCTGATGGTGTTGATGATGAGGGAGATGAGGGTGTGCAAAGAGGAGAACACGGGTGAGAGGGAGAGAGTTGCAGAGAAATGGAGAGGGATACGGGAAAAAGAAAACAGAGAGAGAACAGAGAGAGAGCTCGGGAGAGTTCGAGAAAAAGAGGGAAAGGGAGACAGGCAGCGAAGAAGAAGTGAAGAAACACCTAGGGTGGAGGCGCTTCGAAATTTCTGAAGAGGAAAGGCAGAGAAGCTGCGATAGAGAAATGAAGAGGAGGAGATTTTGGGCGCCATGCCAAAATTTTGGCAGCCCTCCAAATTTTAATCTCCCGCCTCCTTCAAAATTTTGGCAGCCCCCCAAAATATTAACTATCTATGATAATTATATATATATATATATATATATATTAAATTTTGAATTAAATTTTATAAAAACTATAATAATTATTAATTAATATGCATCCATTGATTTGATTCCATAATTGATCATTCCAATTTTCATTCCATTCCCTGCAGTGCCGTCCTTTTTGAAAGTATAAATAAACTCTAAGTGTTAGTCAATCTATCGTTTTGATGGGATACGAATTCTCCGAAACTAATTTCAACGATCCCAACCGTCAAACTTGTTTGTATATGCTTCGAGATCACATCAGCAAAAAATCACAAAAAAAAAACACTCAGAGATCAAGTAACGGGACAAAGCTTTTCGATGGTTATAAACGAAAAATCACGATTTAACGGTTATTTTAACTCCGATTTTGATGATTTTTTACAGCGACACTCTTTAAACCTATATGAATACAATGAACTAATTTGATCATCAATTTAAAACATTTACACAAGTGGATACCACAAAATCTTATGTTATACTTAATGAAAGTATAAATAAACTCTAAGTGTTAGTCAATCTATCGTTTTGATGGGATACGAATTCTCCGAAACTAATTTCAACGATCCCAACCGTCAAACTTGTTTGTATATGCTTCGAGATCACATCAGCAAAAAATCACAAAAAAAAAACACTCAGAGATCAATTAACGGGACAAAGCTTTTCGACGATTATAAACGAAAAATCACGATTTAACGGTTATTTTAACTCCGATTTTGATATTTTTTACAGCGATACTCTTTAAACCTATATGAATACAATGAACTAATTTGATCATCAATTTAAAACATTTACACAAGTGGATACCACAAAATCTTATGTTATACTTAATGAAAGTATAAATAAAAACATGAAATAAGCACATAACTAAATACAAACATGAAATACCCCCAAACTTATTCTTTTGCCAAACACCTTCAATTATCTTATTGGAAAACACTTTTGGTGCGTCACAACTTAGATGTTATGCACATCGAGAAAAATGTATTTGAGAGTGTGATTGGCACAATGATGAGCATTGATGGTAAGACAAAGGATTCTTTAAATGCTCGCCTTGATCTTCGTGAAATGGGTATAAGGGAAAAATATCATCCAAAAGTAAGAGAAGATGGTAAGCTTGATTTTCTCCTAGGTGACTATACATTGTCAGATGATGATAATAGAGTTTTATGTAAATGGTTATCTGAATTACAAGTTCCAGATGGATACTCTGGAAATTTATCTCGATGTGTGGCTGCTGGAGAACGTATGTTATGATTTTACAAAGGCATGCAAATTATTTTTTTTATCATAGAATACTATATTAAGTTGTACACCTTTTTGCTCAATTGTTTTATTTTTAATTTTATGGTCCAATTTTCTCTATATGTATTCTAAACTATATGATCTATTTATTGTAGAATTTAAATTAAGCATCAAACTTATTTCAAGAATATTCAAACGACACATGTGACCTTTAGTAAATAATTGATTCCAACAAAACCATATGCCTTCAAATTTATTCTGACAAAGAAAACATTTTGTCGAAAAAAATATGATTGTTTCCGACAACAACTAATCACCCTCGAAAATATAAAAGCATTACCAAGAGGACTTTTTTTCCCTCAAAAATATAAAAACATTACCGAGAGGAAGTTTTTTTCCCTCGAAAATACTAAATCAATTTCGTCAACATGAGTAAACCTTCGGAAATAACCATTCTATTTCCGATAAGAACTTCACTCGTCGTTAATACAACTGGCGCCAATTCTTCCCGCCAAACAAAAGTGCATTTCCGACGAAACATGTGATTTTTTCCGAGGACATCATGTGCGTTGGTAATAAAAATTTGTTTCATGCCATGTTACCGACGACTCATATTTTATGGTCGCAAAATGTGCCTTTTACGACGGTTTTTTTGGGCCCTCGGAAAAGCTTCGTCGGTAATGACTACTTTTTTTGTAGTGACCCCTAAAGTACGTATGGTCCCCCATCGTGGATATACCAAGCAAAATCATATGCATAACCTAATCGTGTAAGCAGTGATCACCCATCACAAATATACCAAGCATGATCACTCCTAAAATACGTATGGTCCCCCATCGTGATATACCAAGCAGGACCATCCATGTACCACACTGCTACATGGTGCAATCACATCATCACACAACCTACCTCCTACATCAACACGACAATACCTATGATTTACAGCATGAGCACATACACTATCAATTTCTCATGACAATCTTGTCATACAGGCATACAAATTTTACATAATACTAATAATAGGGCTTCATGCTCACATTTTCATACTAGTAATCATACATATCATTTGTAACATCTAGAAGTATAAGGTACCACTTGCACATTAACTGGGATAGCTCGCTAACCGAGATAGGCCCACTAGCTCTACCGAGTCTCTAGCCATGCTAATTTTATTTAAGGGGTTTTAACGAAACACTCCCTATACTGTTCACTTCAACGAAATGTTAATTTTATTTTTTGCAGAGGCGATATTTGTAGAATGATTTATAACATGAATGTTTTTTTATCATAAACACAAAGTTCAATGAATTAGTAACGAAAAATTTGAGTAGGAACTCTTACACATTCGTTGAGTAGCCAAGTATTAGGTTCGAATCTTATGACTAATTCTTATAGCCGTCCTGTTCGGAAAATTAAAGTCGTTTAGTCAATCTATTGTAGCAAATACATGAATGGTTCATAATGCTTTTACCAATTTCGGTCATCTGTTTTTATACAGTTCAATGACTAAACGACTTTAGTTTTAATTGATTTTTTGCAGAGGCGATATTTATAGAATGATTTATAGTATGAACGGTTTTGATCATAAACACGAAGTTCAATGAATTGGCAAAGAACAATTTGAGTAGGTACTCTTACAAACCCGTTGAGTAGCCAACTATTAGGTTCGAATCTTAGGAATAATTCTTATTATTCGGAAAAAAATAGAATTTAAAATAAAATGAAACAAATTTTATGAAATAGAAGTTATAGGAAAAAATGGAATTTAAAAAAATATATGACAATAATACATTTATATTAATTAATAGAATGTGTAAACACGAAAATTTCTCGAACAAGAACACGTGTATAAAATATATTTGTATTTGATGAATTTTGGGTTACAATCTCTTTATAATTTATCCTCTGATTCTATCTTCGTAAGATATGAATTTGTCGATGGGTTGTTGATCCAAAGGGCCGTTGGGGCTTGATCCTTGGATGAACAGTGATGTGGATTTGTTGATGTTGTGTTAATCTGAAAGGGCTGTTTGGAGCTTGATTCTTGGGATGACCAGTGATGATCTTCAGAGATTTGATGAAAAACGTTGATGTTGTGGATCCAAAGGGCCGTTGGGGCTTGATCCTTGGATGAACAGTGATGTGGATTTGTTGATGTTGTGTTGATCCGAAGGGGCTGTTTGGAGCTTGATTCTTGGGATGAACAATGATGATCTTCAGAGATTTGATGAGGAACGTTGATATTGTGTTGATTCGAAGGGCCGTTGGGGCTTGATTCTTGGGATATACGAGGATGATCTTCAGGGATTTGATGAAGAACATTGATGTTGTGGATCCAAAGGGCCGTTGGGCCTTGATTCTTGGGATGAACGAGGATGATCTTCAAGGATTTGATGAAGAACGTTGATGTTGTGTTGATCCGAAGGGCCTTTGGTGGCTTGATCTTAGGATGGATGAGCATTTCTTCAAGGGCTTTTAGGGCTTGATCTCGAAGAACGATGAACGAAGAATGAAGAACGATGAACGAACTTTAAGAGAATTCTCTTCCAATTTGGGAGTAGAGAAATGTATTTGTGAATTGGTTCATTGGTCTTGAGGGAGAAGCCTATTTATAGGCCTAGAGAATGAATCACTACCATTCATTTTGTTGGTGAGAATGAATCACTACCATCCATTTTGTTGGTGAGAATGAATCACCACCATCCATTTTTGTTAGTGAGAATGAATATCTACCATCCATTTTTGTTGGTGAGAATGAATCACTACCATCCATTTTTTTTGTTGGTGAAGTAAGTGGATGATGTAGATGAAATGAATGGAGGTTGTAATTTTGATGCTTTGATCAACATTTATTTCACCAAAATTTCGATGTTTACAGTTGTAGTCTTTAATGCATTGATCAACATTTATTTCACCGAAATTTCGATGTCTACAAATGCCCCCACTTCAGGGCGCATCGTATACATGTGCTTGTCACGTATAGAAGATGCGTTTTGAAGTCCCTTAGTGAAGATGCCGATCCAAGAGTCGTCGAGGATTGTTCTCGAATTGGTTTGGAAGTTTCTTCAAGGGGCCGTCGGGGCTTGATCTGGAAATAATTTCTTCAGCTTTGCTGGGGACGAATAGGTACGTGCATTTGTTGTGCTTGTTGACTTTCCACAGGCTTGATCTTGAACTGGTTTTGATTTAAGGGTGATGGACACTTGATCTTGAATCAGGATTGCAATTTCTCCAAGGGCCGTTGAGGCTTGATCTTGAAGGTTGATTCAAAGGTGTCGGACACTTAATCTTGAATCGGGTCTTGATTTCTCCAAGAGCCGTTGAGGCTTGATCTTGAAGGTTGATTCAAGAGTGTTGGACACTTGATCTTGAATCAGATTTGTGATTTCTTCAAGGGCCGTTGAGACTTGATCTTGAAGGTTGATTCAAGGGTGTCGGACACTTAATCTTGAATCGGGTCTTGATTTCTCCCAAAGGCCGTTGCGGCTTGATCTTGAAGGTTGATTCAAGGGTGATGGACATTTGATCTTGAATCGGGCTTTTGATTTCTTCAAGGGCCGTTGAGGCTTGATCTTGAAGGTTGATTCAAGGGTGTTGGACACTTGATCTTGAATCAGATTTGTGATTTCTTCAAGGGCCGTTGAGACTTGATCTTGAAGGTTGATTTAAGGGTGTTGGACACTTGATATTGAATCGGGTCTTGATTTCTCCCAAAGGCCGTTGCGGCTTGATCTTGAAGGTTGATTCAAGGGTGATGGACACTTGATCTTGAATCGGGCTTTTGATTTCTTCAAGGGCCTTTGAGGCTTGATCTTGAAGGTTGATTCAAGGGTGTTGGACACTTGATCTTGAAGCGGATTTGTGATTTCTCCAAGGGCCATTGAGGCTTGATCTTGAAGGTTGTCAGACCACGAACGGCTTCATATGGCAAGCGATCTTCAGTTTAGTTGAGGATGAATCAGCATGTGCAGTTGTACGGCCCATGCTGCATTACTCTCTGCTTTATTTCTTTTGCATGACAGGCAGGCACGAGGTAGAGGTGTTATTCTGTTTCTCTGTTCAATCTTTCCAAGTGCCGACCAATCGGTTTATTTCTCTTTGTCCCGTAGGCAAGAGCAAGGGTAAAGGAAAAGCATGCCATGAGATATCTTTGCCTTCGACTCTGCTGATATGAGAGACTTTTGCGTTTGAAGAAGTAGCTTTCCACAGGTTTATTCTTAAACTGGGCTAAAGGGTTTTCTTCTGCTAGACTTGCTAAAAGTCTAAGCCTACCCATTTATCTAGGGTTAAAGTTGATTCAAGGGTGGTGAACACTTGATCGGTAATCAGGCTTTTGATTTCTCTAAGGGCCGTTGCGGCTTGATCTTAAAGGTTGATTCAAGGATGATGGACACTTGATCTTGAATCGGGCTTTTGATTTCTCCAATGGCCGTTGCGGCTTGATCTTGGAGGTTAATTCAAGGGTGATGGACACTTGATCTTGAATCGGGCTTTTGATTTCTTCAAGGGCCGTTGAGGCTTGATCTTGAAGGATTGTCGGACCATAAGCGGCTTCATATGGCAAGCGATCTTTGGCTTAGTTGAGGATGATTCATCACGTGCATTTGTATGGCTCATGCTGCATTCTTCTCGACTTTGTCAGGCAGGCACGAGGTAAAGATGTTGATCTGTTTCTTTGTTCAATTTTTACAAATGTCGACCGATCGCTTTAGTCCCCGATGATAAGTGATACTTTTGCTTTTAAAGAAGCCGCGGATGAACATGCACATGCTTTGTTGTGCTTATCTCTACATGCTTCAATGTATCATTTTCCTTGCTTTGTTTGCTCCCCTTGCAGAAGCGGCGTTTTCCCTGATTTTCTCCCACGCATGTGGCATCTTCTCTTGCAGTTTTTTGCCATGCATGAGTGGAATGCAAATGTTAGGTAAGCAATCAGGGACGGTTTCCAGGCAGTCAGTTCCAGATCGAAAGTTTGATCTTAGGTTCTGACCGATTGCTTCTTTCTTCTCTCCCTGTAGGTGAAAACAAGGACAAATACAATGACATGGGGAAAGCATGATATGAGATACTCTTGCTTTCGACCCTGATGATATGGGATACTCTTGCTCTGGTGTGGCTTGTTTGCAGAGGCATTCAAGGGGATGAGGAATACTGAGTATTTTGGGAAGCTTCGTTGGAAATGGATTCTCGAAGATATGGAAGAACTTGGCATTTTTGCAGATCTGCCTTACCGTAGAAGACGGAGGCCGACAGATATAGGGCTTTTCCCAATAGCTAGTAGGCGATGGCTTCACCGTTGTGCAAAGCATACAGAATCATGGTGCTCGACACCCAAAAGCTCATCGCAGCCAGCGGCGTGTCCGCCAACGGGGTTCAGTTCACAGAGTACATACAGAAAACTGCCATCATCGATCTGAGTCAGATTGGAGCCTCACGCCATCGTCGTGGATCGGAGTCGAGAGGCAGAGACCTTGATTTGGGATTGGGAGAGATGAGCAAGAGAGACAGGGACCAGCACCTTCACCGATTCACCACCGGTGGTTCAGCTACTGGTGTGGGTAGCTTCCAACCCTTCGATTTCGTTGGCAGTGGGAGCAATCTAGAACTGTGGAATGTTCTTGAGCTCTGTATCAAAACCGGAAAAGTAAAATAAAAAAAAGAAAAAAAAGAAAGTTAATTAGACCCGCAGACCCGCCTCAAACCGGCCCGTTTCAAATGGGCCGGGTTAGGGCCGGTTCCTAAACTTAAAAACCCTCTACCCGGTCCAGCCTGTCCTGTTACTGTTTAAAACGGGTAAGGTCTGGTTCCTTCAAAATTGGGCCCGGCCCGGCCCGTGCCCAGCCCTAGTCATTTTCTTTGTGTTGAGAATAAAATAAGTTACAATGTAAAGGCAAACATCACAAAAAAGTTTGGAAGGTCTTCAACAATTACAAATCCATGTTAGTCACTCAGTCAAAAGAGCATTTTTTTTACTCTATCGCATAATTACCATCAAATACAAAGATGAAATAAACATTAAAATTAAAATTTATTCATAAATTCATACCCAATAATTAACCCCTACCATCATGCAATGTTTGTACAACGTTAATTCCGGCTAAAATCCTAAGAGCTCTCATAGAGAAAAGCAATTTTTTTTATCGATGAATGGTGATTTTGAAGTTTTGAATTTCTCCAACCAAGGTATGAATCGATTTATGCAAAACTTTCTCGTTTGATTTCAATTTTTTTGAATTGAAAAGATGGGTTTTCGGGTTTCAACTCATGACCATCAATGATAGAAGTTGAGAAGATTGGTACGTTTATTACTTGCACCAATCTCTCCCCAAGGCAGAATTTGTAAGCATAAACGTCACCTATCCCAATTAGCTTCACTTTCATTCTTTATCAGTTGTGTTGTTGAAGTTAACTTGTTAACAGACTTCTCTTTTCAATTTGTAAGCAACAATAAATTAGTAAAACCTCTTCAAAAGTTGTCAGTTTTCTTTGTTTTAGAGAATAAAATAAGTTACAATGGTAAAGGCAGACATCACAAAAAAGTTTGGAAGGTCTTCAACGATTACAAATCCATGTTAGTCACTCAGTCAAAAGAGCATTTTTAACTCTATTGCATAATTACCATCAAATATGTTGGTACCACGTATTTGGGTCTCCGTATTTGGGCCTCGTATAAATACTCGGGGGACTTAAAGGGAAAATATGTAATTAAGGAGGGAGCCCTTATTCTATAAAAGGACTCCCTCCCCCTTCATTTAGAGGAGGCAAGATAGAAGGCCAAACAATAGGCCAAAGGCATCAAGAGCCTGGCTCAAAGTCTAGGAGAGCCAACTTGAGGCATCAAAGGCCTAATGGAGGGCCAAAGGGCAAACAGAAAGCCATCAGAAGGCACAGCCAAAGGGCAAACACAATAAGCCTATAGAGGCTAAGACAGGGCCAAATCAAGGTCAAGAGAGTATCTGTATGTATATTCAATATTCATAGTGAAACCAAACCGACAATAGTGTGGACGTAGCCTCCAACAGAGAGGTGAACCACGATACATCTTTGTGTTCTTTACATTCGTGGGCCTTTTTGCAGATTCACGATCGGATTTACGTTGTTCCAAGACACACCCGGTTTTGTGCATCAACAAAATACAAGACGAAATAAACATTAAAATTAAAATTTATTAATAAACTCACACCTAATAATTAACCCCTACCATCATGCAATGTTTGTCGAATGTTAATTCCAGCTAAAATCTTAAGAGCTCTCATAGAGAAAAACAAGCCTTTTATTGACGAATGGTGATTTTGAAGTTTTGAATTTCTCCAACCAAGGTATGAATCAATTTATGCAAAACTTTCCCGTTTGATTTCAATTTTTTTTAATTGAAAAGATAGGTTTTCAGGTTTCAATTCACGACAATCAATGCTAGAAGTTGAGAAGATTGGCTACTGCACACCATGTTGCCATTAGGATTATTACTTGCAACCATCTCTCCTCAAGGCAGAGTTTATAAGTATAAACAGTCATCTATCCCAATCAACTTAACTTTCATTCTTCATTAGTCGTGTTGTTAAAGCTAACTTGTTAACAAACACTCCCCCTCTCAATTTGTAAGCAACAATAAATTTGCAAAGCCTCTTCAAAAGTTGTCATTTTTCTTTGTTTTGATGGTAAAGGCAGACATCACAAAAAAGTTTGGAAGGTCTTCAACGATTACAAATCCATGTTAATCACTCAGTCAAAAGAGCATTTTAGAATTAACCTAACAAAACTAGAGTCCTCGGGGGTTTCAATTCACGAATTTGATAAAGATGGGTTTTTAGGATTTTATTTACTAAATGAGTGCAAAAATAAATTTACATTTTGAATTGAGTTTGTGAGGGTTGTTTAGATAGTAAATATGGGTTTAAAGTGGTATTAATTCCTTAATTAAAAATGATATTGGTGTAAATAGTACTTAATCTATATCCAAGCTAATTCAATACAATGCGCATGAAAAATGAATTAGCAAACCCTGTGTAGAATTACATATGGAATTTATAATCGCATGACTGAGTCCAATTAGAATTTGCATGCTCTCACACCACCAGCCTACAAACCTAAAAACAAGATTCTCGCTTCTCTGTTAACACTTCTATCTCATACAAAAGGCTGAAGAATAATAATATTAGGATACATGTAGAAAATAATTTTGGGGTGGATTCAGATTTTTATTTAATTTTTAAACTCTTTTTTAAGGCCTAAATAGTCATCTTAACTTTCATTCTTCATTAGTCGGGTTGTTGAAGCTAACTTGTTAACAGATTCTTCATTAGTCGTGTTGTTGAAGCTAACTTGTTAAAAGACTTCTTTTCTCAATTTGTAAGCAACAATAAATTTGTAAACCCTCTTCAAAAGTTGTCATTTTTCTTTGTTTTGAGAATAAAATAAGTTACAATGGTAAAGGCAGACATCACAAAAAAGTTTGGAAGGTCTTCAATGATTACAAATCCATGTTAGTCACTCTGTCAAAAGAGCATTTTAGAATTAACCTAACAAAACTAGAGTCCTTGGGGGTTTCAATTCACGAATTTGAGAAAGATAGGTTTTTAGGATTTTATTTACTAAATGAGTGCAAAAATAAATTTACATTTCGAATTGAGTTTGTGAGGGTTGTTTAGATAATAAATTTGGGTTTAAAGTGGTATTAATTCCTTAATTAAAAATAATATTGGTGTAAAGAGTACTTAATCTATATACAAGCTATTCAATACACTGTGCATAAAAAATGAATTAGCAAACCCTTGTGTAGAATTACATATGGAATTTATAATTGAATGACCGAGTCCAGTTAGAATTTGCATGCTCTCACACCACCAGCCTATAAACCTAAAAACAAGATTCTCGCTCTTTGTTAACACTTTTATCTCATACAAAAGGCTGAAGAATAATAATATTAGGATACATGTAGAAAATAATTTTGGGGTGGATTCAGATTTTAATTTAAATTTTTTTTTAAAATTTGGCCTAAACAATCATCTTAACTTTCATTCTTCATTAGTCGTGTTGTTGAAGCTAACTTGTCAATAGATTCTTCATTAGTTGTGTTGTTGAAGCTAACTTGTTAAAAGACTTCTCTTCTCAGTCAAAAGAGCATTTTAGAATTAACCTGACAAAACTAGAGTCCTCGGGGGTTTCAATTCACGAATTTGAGAAAGATGGGGTTTTAGGATTTTATTTACTAAATGAGTGCAAAAATAAATTTACATTTCGAATTGAGTTTGTGATGGTTGTTTAGATAGTAAATTTGGGTTTAAAGTAGTATTAATTCCTTAATTAAAAATAATATTGGTGTAAACAGTACTTAATCTATATACAAGCTATTCAATACACTGCGCATGAAAAATGAATTAGCAAACCCTGTGTAGAATTACATATAGAATTTATAATCGAAACACCGAGTCCAGTTAGAATTTGCATGCTCTCACATAGGCCTGGCAAACGTGTCGTTTTTGTCGTGTTCGTGTCGTTTTCGTGTAACACCTGTTATCTTAACGGGTCGTGTCGTGTCACACCCGTTATGACCCGTTAAGAAAAATATATATTTTTTAAAAAATTTGCACATACCACATATATTATTATATATTACTTCAAAACATTAAAACATTTGTCGTTTAAGTACTATATCTACACTCGAAAATAAGAACCTAATAAAAGTTTATAACCGTCGAAAAACTTTGGCCCGTTACTTGATCTCTGAATGTTTGTTTTTTGTGATTTTTTGCTGATGTGATCTCGAAGCATATACATACAAGTTTGACGGTTGCGATCGTTGAAATTAGTTTTGGAGAATTCGTATCCCATTAAAACGATAGATTCACCAACACTTAGAGTTTATTTATACTTTCATTAAGTATAACATAAGATTTTGTGGTATCCACTTGTATAAATATTTTAAATTGAAGATCGAATTCATTCATTGTGTTCATATAGGATCAAGGAGTGTATCTGTAAAAAATCATCAAAATCAGAGTTAAAATAACCGTTAAATCGTGATTTTTAGTTTATAACCGTCGAAAAACTTTGGCCCGTTACTTGATCTCTGAATGTTTGTTTTTTGTGATTTTTTGCTGATGTGATCTCGAAGCATATACATACAAGTTTGACGGTTGCGAT
The DNA here is from genome assembly GCA_963580275.1 of Crataegus laevigata. Classification (NCBI taxonomy): domain Eukaryota; kingdom Viridiplantae; phylum Streptophyta; class Magnoliopsida; order Rosales; family Rosaceae; genus Crataegus; species Crataegus laevigata. The sequence continues at coordinate 7,354,277 of OY756952.1, read as the reverse complement.
CGTTGAAATTAGTTTTGGATAATTCGTATCCCATTAAAACGATAGATTCACTAACACTTAGTTTATTTATACTTTCATTAAATATAACATAAGATTTTGTGGTATCCACTTGTATAAATATTTTAAATTGAAGATCGAATTCATTCATTGTATTCATATAGGATCAAGGAATGTATCTGTAAAAAGTCATCAAAATCAGAGTTAAAATAACCGTTAAATCGTGATTTTTCGTTTATAACCGTCGAAAAGCTTTGTCTCGTTACTTGATCTCTGAATGTTTGTTTTTTGTGATTTTTTGCTGATGTGATCTTGAAGCATATACATACAAGTTTGACGGTTGCGATCGTTGAAATTAGTTTTGGAGAATTCGTATCCCATCAAGTTTCAATGAATCAATAGTGTGTATTATGTGTTAGTGATGTGTGTGTGTGTGTATATATATATATAGATATTTATTAAGTAGATTTAAATCCATTTATTTTGTACGTATAATTAAATTAACACGTGTTAATCATTATAAAAATAGTGGGATATGATATATGTGTGATAAAAAGTTAATAACTTAAAAAAAAAATCTCACCACTTTTTTTAATTTTCATTTTTCCTTCTCTTTTCTGTTTTCTTTTCAACTTTTCTTATAATTTTCACTTTTCCCTCCGGTAGCCTACCCATCTTTTCATAATTCCCTCTCCTTTTTATTTCATTTTCAACTTGTTTTATCATTTTCATTTTCCCTCCCTTTTTCTTCAAAAAGGGCGGCACTTTAAAGTTTAAATGGAATCAAAATGAATGGATTGTCTGTCCGATGGTTGGACTTTGATTGGAATATTGGATGCATCATGCATTGCTCATCGATTCATGCATATTATTAATTATTAATTATTATAGTTTTATAAAATTTAATATATATATATAATTATTATAGATGATTAATATTTTGGGGTATAATTATTATAGTATATATAATTATTATTGTGACATCCCGTCCCGTATTTTTATACGTTCGAGGTAAAATGACGAAAATACCCTCACCTACGCGTGAACGGGTACGTTTGGACACGAAAATGGGTTTTGGGTGTCCTAAATATTAAGCCCAAAAAGATTGGGCTGATGAAGGGACACGTGTGCTGCACATGCACACACCCACGTTTTTAATCCAATCTATTTCTGTTTTCTTCCTTATCTTTCCCTCTCTCAAACTTTCACTCTCTCTCATACCATTCCCTCACTTCTCTCGACTCCTCCCTACGGAACACACACACACAACTCGATCTCGACGCCTATCAAACTCAAGGTAAACTTATTTCTAATCTCTGAGCCTCCCTGAGCAATAGTATGTTAGTTTTAGGCTTGGAAAACCTCGAAAATAACTCGAACCCGTGACTTGAACTTAGGGTACTGTTCATCACTTTAATTTGGTTATGTTTTAGGTGAAAACAAGATCACCAGTCATCCTAAAATCTTCCCACGAACCCCGGAGTACCTAGTTTGCAAAGTTTGGACGTGGAATCACTGAGTTCTGGACTGGGCCGAGTTTGAAGGATTTTCCCATCGAGATTTTGGACGTTTTTCGAAGGATTTGAAGGTACAAATGTGTTCTATGTTGAATTTGAAGCATTTTGGTATAAATTTCACGAATTTTGGATGAAAAATGAATGAGATAAGAGGATTTGAAGTTTGGCAGGAATCGGTCGCCGGCGCCGGCGACGGTCGCCGGAAAAACCAGTCTGGCCGGCGACCTGAGGTAGGGGGTGACGGAATATTCCGTCAAAGTTGACGGAATATTCCAACGCCGTTAACTAACGCCGTTAACTGACGCCGTTAGAAGTTAACGGAATATTCCAACAGAATATTCCTTTGCTGTTAGGGAATATTCCCCGGCGCGTGCACAGCACGTGACAGCGCGTGGGGGCGCGTCTGTCCGTGCTATTCCAGGCGCGTGGGGGCGCGTGAGTGGTCCAAAAATTATTTTAAAAATATCACGACGATCGTGACGTCGTGTAGGTCGCGTTGGTATATTCAAATGCCAAAATTGACCTTCGTATGAAAAGTTATTTACGTAGGTCGTTTATGTACTGTTAATGACGGTTTTGCGATTAATTCACGTATAGGTGAGACGTATCCAGCGGACGAGCGCAGTCACTCTAGGCTCGGGGGATACGACCCGTCGACATACCAGTGAGTGGGCTTTGTTTTCAGTATATATGTATATGCATAACGTTTTCCCAGAAACGTACATTGATTGATTTACGAATTGATTGAATTGGATAATTAGAATGCCATGTCGTATGTCTACTATAGTATATGAATACGATTATGATTGCATATGTTATGCGCTGACGCCGAAGACGGCCAGGTAAGTAATGTGGTAGTGCTTGAAATGATGTTAGATTGTGATTTAGTTAATCATCTGCACCTCGGGTGTTGTGCTCCGCCAGAGTAGGGCCTAGCCTTCACGTGATCGTTCACCTCACGCACCGTACGCTCAACTTGGATCCAAGATAGGTGCCTAGCCTGTCGTACAGACCACAATAGGTGGTTCCGACTCGTTGGTGACCCGCGATTCGTCGCACAGCCTTCACGTGATCGTAGCACAGAGCGTGATATTATACACCTAGCCTGTCGTACAGACCACAATAAGTGGTTCCGACTTGTGTGCAGGATGATGATAGTGATAATTATGATTGATATGATTGAGTATGTTTGATCAGCTATAGATTCAGCCGTACAGGTCATTAGAAGTGATTCCGGCTGATAGGGCACTAGGGACACCCTAGTTTTATATTACTTGCTTGATGATGATAATGATTCTGAGTTCGTATATCGATACAACCTATTATTACGTTTTGATAACGAGATGTGATATATAGACGATGTTTTCGTATATAAGTATATATACGTACTATTTTCTGGGAAAATTATACTGATTTACAGCGAGGGGTTATTTATGGACTTATGAAATGGTTTTGGAAAACTTTGTTTTTGCCCACTCACCTTTTATGTTTTACGCCCCTCCAGGTACTAGGTAGCAACGTCGTGGACGCTAGCGAGGCGCTAAGGCAGTTCTGACAGACTACCACCACTTATATAGGATTTTCTTTCGTAGTTGTAATGTTTGTTTAAACTTGGCTGCACCTAGGATCGGCTCTGTATCATATGTATATTATAAACTTAACTTTCACTGCTGCACTTCATACCTAATTTGCTTCCGCTGACGCACACGGCTACGTCACTCACACGTGACGGCCGGCACGCCTCGGTTTCCGGATCGGGGTGTGTCAATTATAATTATAATTATTATAGTTAAAATTTTTGATTTATTTATTATAGTTAATTAACTTAATTTAATATATATTTATTTATTTATTATAGTTTTTAGGGGTATAAAATTGTTAAATTAATATATATAATTATACTAATATTTTTTTAGGGTTATAAAATTATGAAATTAATATTCTGCTTATCGTGTATCGTGTTACCCACGTGTATACCCGAATTTACCCGTTATCTAAACAGGTGCTATCGGGTTACCCGATAACGACCCGATTCGTTATCGTGTCGACCTAAACACCTGTTAATTTCGTGTCGTGTCGTGTCGTGTTATCGGGTCGTGTCAGAAATTGCCAGCCCTACTCTCACACCACTAGCCTACAAACCTAAAAACAATATTCTCGCTTCTCTGTCAACACTTATATCTCATACAAAAGGCTGAAGAATAATAATATTAGGATACATGTAGAAAATAATTTTGGGGTGGATTTAGATTTTTATTTAATTTTTAAACTCTTTTTAAGGCCTAAATAATCATCTTAACTTTCATTCTTCATTAGTCGTGTTGTTGAAGCTAACTTGTTAACAGATTCTTCATTAGTTGTGTTGTCGAAGCTAACTTGTTAAATGACTTATCTTCTCAATTTATAAGCAACAATAAATTTGTAAAACCTCTTTAAAAGTTGTCATTTTTCTTTGTTTTGAGAATAAAATAAGTTACAATGGTAAAGGCACACATTACAAAAAAGTTTGGAAGGTCTACAACGATTACAAATACATGTTAATCACTCAATCAAAAAAGCATTTGAGAATTAACCTGACAAAACTAGAGTCCTCGGGGGTTTCAATTCACGAATTTGAGAAAGATGGGTTTTTAGGATTTTATTTACTAAAAATGAGTGCAAATATAAATTTACATTTTGAATTGAGTTTGTGAAGGTTGTTTAAATAGTAAGGTTTAAAGTGGTATTAATTCCTTAATTAAAAATAATATTGGTGTAAAGGGTACTTAATCTATATACAATTTATTCAATACACTGCGCATGAAAAATGAATTAGCAAACCCTGTGTAGAATTACATATAGAATTTATAATCAAATGACTGAGTCCAGTTAGAATTTGCATGCTCTCACACCACCAGCCGACAAACCTAAAAACAAGATTCTCGTTTCTCTGTTAACACTTCTATCTCATACAAAAGGATGAAGAATAATAATATTAGGATACATGTAGAAAATAATTTTGGCGGATTTAGATTTTTATTTAATTAAGAACGATTTGAAACTTGTTGACCAAAAGTCAACCCTTGGTCAACTTGGACAACGAAATGATCAACAACCTTAGTAATCCAATTTGAAAGATCCGTACATCGTATTTTCGATCCGTAACTTCATAAGGGCTCATTTTTCTCCTAGAATAATATACTAAAATTTTGTGAAGATCTGACGGTCTGATTGCCGCTAATCGCAAATTTAAGTTGCAAACCACTACAAAGCTATTAAAACATCGGAATTTCATAAAACAGATGCTAAAAACCAGATTTAGGACATCGAAATTAGCCTAACAAGTGTCCCGAGCAAAACGCGAAATCAACTTTGGGCGGAATATTCACAAAACAGATGCTTTTACCAATTTCAATCATCTGTTTTTATTTATTTCGATGACTAAACGACTTTAGTTTTTTTTTTTTTTGGCAGAGGCGATATTTAAAGAATGATTTATAACATGAACGTTTTTTTTTATCATACACGAAGTTCAATGAATCGGCAACAAACAATTTGAGTAGGAACTCTTACACATTCGTCGAGTAGCCAAGTATTGGGTTCGAATCTTAGGAATAATTCTTATAGCTGTTTTGTTCGAAAAATTAAAGTCTTTTAATCAATCTATTGTAGTAAATACATGAACGGTTCATAATACTTTTAACAATTTCGCTCATCTGTTTTTATACAGTTTGATGACTAAAAGATTTTAGTTTTAATTGATTTTTTGCAAAGGTGATATTTATAAAATGATTTATAATACGAACTGTTTTTATCATAAATACGAAGTTCAATGAATCAGAAAGGAACAATTTGAGTAGGAACTCTTACACATCCGTTGAGTAGCCAAGTATTAGGTTCTAATCTTAGGAATCTTATTATTCGGAAAATTAAATTTGTTTAGTCAATCTATTGTAACAAATACATGAACGGTTTGTAATACTTTTACCAACTTCATTAATCTATTTTATACAGTTTGATGACTAAATGACTTTAGTTTTAATTGATTTTTGCAGAGGCAATATTTATAAAACGATTTATAATATGAACAGTTCTTATCATAAGCACGAAATTAAATAAAATCAACAACGAATAATTTGAGTAAGAACTCTTACACATCCGTTAAGTAGTCATATATTATTCAATGTTTAACGGCAATTTTATGTGTGGGTACTTTTTAAACAACCCGACCAGTCTACCCTTACACTCATGTGGTGAGGTACGTTGAGTCGGGTTTAATGATCAACTTTTTGGATTTGTGTTATAACCCGCCCACCCACCTAGACATGGATTAGTTGTCGGTTTTAAACTGTTAACCCGTGGAAACCGAGACTCGCTCAAACTCCATTCTTTTCTTTACGACATGCTGATAATGCTCATTACCTGACAGCATAAGCAAGCAACGTAACAAATCTTGGAAGCATTAGGCCATCATCAACCCGCACAAACCACCCAACCCAAACTGAATGTAGGTAGTTTGGGTAAGTTGGTGATTACTGTTATTCGGTCATACGCAAGTTCCATCAAATGATAACCCAATTAATTGGGTTGGCTAATGGGTTGAGATTTAACGCCGCTCAATCCACCCATGTCCACTCGTAACCATTGTGCCATTGTGCATGAGCACTAAGGCGTATCTAACCCTAATCGGTTTTTGAGAGAAAATGAGGCGATGGTCCATCAGATTGTGCTGGATGGATTTGATGGGTCGTTTTAACCATATTATTAATGGATTGTAATTGAAATCATAATCACAAGCCGACCTAGATTTCCCTATATATAGCACTTGTATGAAAAATAAAAAATAATAAAAATGATTCTGAAAAACTGTCAAAAAATAATAAGCCGACCTAGATTTCCCTATATATAAAGCAACTTCAAAGGAGATGTCAAATTTTAAACATAAAATTTAAATTTGAAGGCTTGTGAATAATATGTAGCACATTGATCTTTTTAAAAATTTTGTTATCTAATTGATATGTCAAATGTAAACTATTATTTATTACATTATTTACTTGTTATAGCTGTAATTAGTATTTTTAAAACAAAAGATAAGAATAAAAATTATGAAAAGCATTTATTAATTTCTAAAAATAGATTTGAAGCAGCTGTCAAATTTGACAACTTCCTCAGCTGCCATTTCATGTCATGCCACATAGGAATTGGCATTTCGATTGGAAAACACTAGTGATGCCTTTTTTTATTGTTATTGCTGATTTGAACTTTTTGACATCTCATTTGAAGATGCTCTTAGAAAATAAAATAATAGCGAAAATTTTTGAAATCATATAAATTTGTACATATTTTTTATTTGTCATTTGTACTAAAATTTTAAGCAAATTGTCATACGAATTTTCTGAAATCATTAATTTGTCATCTCTGTCACATTCCAGTCCGCATAGCAAGATATTGTCCACTTTAGGCCAGCCTGCACGGTTTTGTTCTTGGGTTCTTAGGCCTTCCTAGGAGGTCACCCATCCTGAGACTGCTCTCGCCCAAACTCGCTTAACTTCGGAGTTCTTATGGGATCCGAAGCTAGTAAGCTCCTTGTTGTAAACTGAAATAGAAAGGAACGAAGTTACCCGAAAAAATGTAGAATCCTTGAGTGGTGAATGATTCTTGGGATGAGTCGCGGACTAAGTCGCTCTCTTTAAGACGTTTCACGGCTATGCCCAAAGTGTACAAGCAGTTCACAAATACCACGTCGTCCCCAGGATAAAACAGCCCATAACCTTCTTCTGATATGATTCTTCCTTTCACAATGGAAGAACCTTCAAACTTGCACCCTTTCTATATGTTGCTATGAATTCAAAATATGTAAAATTTTTATTTTTTTCTTATTCCTTTTTCTTCACTACTTCGGACTAATATCTATACATATATATATATATATATATATATATATATATATATATATATATATATATATCATAAAGAAAGGGACGTTAAGGGAGTTAATTGAGGTTGCAAAACCGTAAGAAATAAAAAGAATTATTGGGGGTGAAAAACTGTAAGAAATCAAAAGGAAAAAATGAAACGGAAGAGATCAAAACCGACAGAAAATCAACACGGAATGATTATGGGAGGACTATGGATTAAGACTTGTTCTTCTTCTCTATACAGAGAAGGGATCTCAAACATATTTATGTGGTTGCCAATTACTCCTTATTAATTGATAAGGTTAATAGCAATTAACAATTATATACTTAATATTTCTAATAAAACAAAACATAAATGAATATTTAAATAAAAACATAACTGTTCCAACACTCGCAAAACGCATCTTGCTATAGGGAGGTGGGCATGTACATATAAGGCATAGAGGATCCTCTCCCCTGGGCGATGTTGGACTCTACGGTCCACCCTCCTTAGGGGCCCGACGTCCTCTTCAGCACACTTCTGGCCAGGGAGTGGCTTTGATACCAAATTGTCACATCCCAGTTCGCATAGCAATATATTGTCCGCTTTGGGCCCGGCCCGCACGGTTTTGTTCTTGGGCCTTCCCAGGGGGGTCACCCATTCTAGGACCACTCTCACCCAAACTTGCTTAACTTTGGAGTTCTTATGAGATCTGAAACCAATGAGTTCCCAAAACGAGTCTTGCTATAGGGAGGTGGGCATGTACATATAAGGTCAGTGACCAACCCTCACTCCGCCGATGTGGGATACAACAATCTCACCCTAATTATATTAAGTTTTTCATCCAAAAGAATGTTATTTGGACTTTTGACCTCATTTTTCACAAGTTTATTTATTTATACAAAGATATATGTACGCTAGGGTGGCCATAAATTAGTTTTCATTAACTTATTGTGAACTATTAAAATAGTACATTAGGCTCACTAACATGAAACTTAACTAATTACAAGCTTTGAGAATTCAATGTGGTCAATCAAAATCATTAAAAATAAAAAGGCAGTTGAAACGTTCCAAAGAACCTTGAAAATAAGTCATGTGCCTTGAACATGGCTTATTTTTTGATAGAAAACTTAACGGAGTAATGGCAAGATGACAAATTAATTATTTTCGAAATTTGATATGACAAATCGCTTAAAATTTTAGTTTATATAACAAATTTAAAAAGGGGTAAAGGTCAGAGGACAATTCAAAAAAAAAAATTCCAACATAATATTTAGTAACAACATTAGACATGAGAAAGCTAATAAGAATGCACAAAGCAAATGCCAAGTGGAAACTGGTTTGTGTATCATTTTATAGTTGTTGTTTTCAAATTTTTTTTTTTTAATTTGTAGTTTGGTACACAGTCATTTTTCTCATTTACCGAAAAAAATATGTGAAATGTAGAAATTAGATTACCAATCTTACCATTTTGCTTTCTAATGTCAAACAGTGATGTTCATTTCCTCTAATTTTTTCGGGTGAAGAAATTTAATTTGTAGCTTCGATCATATAAGAAGTAAAGAAAAGAAAATCATATAAGAAGTACAGAAAAGAACATGATTGATTCCTAATATTAAAAATTCTTTTTTTTGTAGGCAAAATTGCTTTTATCGATTTTTTCCAACTGCCCATTGGGCTTATAGTAAGCCCAGATGCTTTTTATATGGCCCAAATTATGGTTCGTTTTAAAGCTTTAAGGTCCAACAACGACTCCGTCGCAAGACCCACCGGCGGGAACCCTACGCGTAGCAAATCTAACAAGCTCTAACACTTGTCACTTTGTACTACAATTTATTAGTATTATTCTTAAGAGTTCTTAAATTTGAATTTTGTCAAAAGTAAATTTAAACCACATTATTGTTAGCGCATGTGAGGTTAAGCCCACCCCCTTAGTATGAATAATACCGTTTGTTTAAAAATAGAATAAAATAAAAACTAGTACATTGTTGTAAAATCGACGATGTGTGCAGTAGAATAAATAAGCAAGACACAAAATTTACGAGGTTCCTCTACAGTCAGTGTGACTGGAGTACATCCTCGGGGCAGCAATAGTGCTTTCATTATATTTGGAATAATAGGAGTACAAAGATAACTCTCTCTTATTCTATCTTTTCTCTTTCCTTTCTTTTCTCTCTTCCTTCTCTTTTCTTCATTCCTCTTCTTTCATCTATCTCTACCCTTGAACTCATCAACTCATTATCTCCTTCTTATCATCCATTTTATAGACAAAGTTTTAGACAAATTTAGCATGTGAATGAACAATGAATTTGCATGTGAATGAACAATGATTTTGCATGTGATGTGTGGTCATCCACCATGTTTACAACACTCCCCCTTGGATGGCCACAAGTCTTTGATTGACTCGCTAAAATCTTGATCTGTTTTGAATGCTCCCCCTGATGAGTATCTCCCCCTGATTTCAAATCATTTAGGCTGATCGTTGATCATTCTGTTTCGATCTCTTAGCGAGAAGAGTTGCCAACAGATGTGCTTTACTGGTAGTTAACTTTCCACAGGCTTATTCTTGAACTGGGCTGGATGGCCTTTTTACTTACAAGCGATCCTCAGCTTAGTTGAGGATGAATCAACACGTTGTCTCCACATGTTTCAAGTAATCGGATCTTCATGCAGGTCTGGCATCTTCTTTTGCAGTATTTTTCCTCTGATGCAAAAATTCCCATGAAAGCAATTGGAGATGCCGCTCCAAAACATTCAATGTGGAGATTAGCTATGCTGCAAAAATTCCCATGAAAGCAATTGGAGATGCCGCTCCAAAACATTCAATGTGGAGATTAGCTATGCTGCAAAAATTCCCATGAAAGCATCAGATCATCACTTCTCAGCGACTCATCATGCTTGGCAGCGGAATTTTGAGTGGAGGTTCCGACATATTACTTTCTTTATCCTCGTCTTAGTAGGTAAGAGCAAGGGCAAAGGAAAGAACAGGGAGATTGCATGATATGAGATACTTTTGCTTTCGACCCTGATGATATGAGATACTCTTGCTCTGGATGACTAAGTTTGTAGAGGTACTCCAGGGGATGAAGAACACTGAGTAACTCGAGAGTTTTCTTTGGGAATACATTCTCGAAGATGAAGAAAGGTTGAGAGGGTGTGCCTTTGCTATGGAAGGCGAAGGTAGGTACTTATAGGAGTTTCTTCGCAACCGGAACTATTCTTTCACTGTTTGTCGGCAGCCGGTGGATGGATTAACAGTCAGGTTTACGCGCTTTCTGACAAAGCTGCCCGTAATTTCCGCAAAGCTGAAAGTGCATGTGACGAGTGACGATAAACTGGAAAACCTGATCGCCTCGTGATGCTGAGCAATTCCGACTTTTGATAGAGGAATGGCTCTTTTGAGACAGGGATCCAGCCTTTGAGAAATGAGCGTCCAGCTTTTGAGAAAGGTGTCCGGCTGTCTCTTCGATCTGCGAGGAGCTTCTCTTCGATCTCTGAGGAGCGCCTCTTTGATTTGCCTCTTTTTATAGAGGCACGAATTTTGTTTCACCTCACACTTGAACTCCCTTCTGTAAACACTCCCTTCTTGCACTTCTGCACTCTTAATCTTTCTGAACTCTTCCTCCTCAATACCTTCTAAAAAAAATGTCTTTCCCTTCCGACCGTCGCCTAAACTTGAATGTTGGGGAAGACGATGACCCGTCTTCTCCGAACAACATTTGGAATCTGTCCTTCATATCCCCTAATGGTCCTCTTACAGTCGGGGACACAATGATGAGGAATGAAATCACCGCTACGGTGATAGCCAGAAATCTGCTCACTCCAAGGGACAATAGGATGTTATCCAGGCGGTCGGACGAGCTGGCTGTTCAGGAATCTCTAGCTCTCAGCGTCCAAAGTGCAGGCTCAGTTTCAAATATGGGCCAGCGCCTGCTTGCCCGAACTCGTCAGGTGGAGTCGCTGATGGCGGAGGTGGCAAGTCTTCGGCAAGAGGTCAGAGGACTCAGGCACGAGAACAAGGAGTTGCACATGCTTGCAACTAGTTACTCGACCAGCATGAAGAGGAAGCTGGACCAGCTGCAGGAGTCGGACGGTCGGATCCAGAGTGATCATGAAAGGTTCATGGCGTTACTCCCGAGGTTTATGTTGCCTTCGTCCTCTGGAGTAGCACCAAGTGTTCCGGCTCCGGAGATTCCAACTCTGGCTCTTCGTCTTCCCGGAGCTCCGTCGACCTCTCAGGCACCACCTGACCAATGACCAATGACCGCTAAATTTTTTTTTTCATAATTGTAGCTCATGTGTATGCACCTATCTGTAATTTCTTTGAGATATCAATAAATAAGCTTTATTTCATTCAATGTATTGTGCCAAATACAATAAAGCATATTCTTCACTAAGATGTGGTACTTCTGGACCAAATATCAATTTATCTTTACCCTTTCGAAGATAAATGATCATTCTTAGTGTCTAAATCATTTGAGTATTCAACTCATAATCTTCAATCCATATGATTCTTTAACATCATAAATATCATGGATAAGATTCATGTTGGCATATTGTTCGATTCTGCAGTTCAAGACAATATTTCTCTCAACACTTTATAATCTTTCTTGACTCTTCAGGAGTTCCAATTTAGTATCATCGACTCTTGCAAGAGATTTTAGTATGTTGCAACAATATCATAATGATAGTACTCACTAAGGCAATTTATACCATCCATTGGTATTGAGTACATAATTTATGCTTTATCCTTCTAGGACTTATTTCAAGCAATCTGAATCCTTCAGGGATTTTCTACACTTCATGACACATTTTCTTTTGGAATTTATACAGAGCAATTTGCTCCCATGTATACTTGAGGGATTTACTTATGGAGATATGATGTGGGCGACTCATAACCCTTCGTATATAATTCTCCATTCATATGAACTCGTTTACAGGAGTATAATTTCAGGTTTCAATTAGTAACCTTGTGTCATATCATGTGAGTGTAATTCACTGTATTACAAATGCCCATATGTAACCTCTTTGTTCAAACATCTTTTGGCTATTTGTATTATATTCAAATATATAGATCCATTTTTTTCACGTTCTTACAAGATTGTAATGGAATTGCCTTTCTCCATTTTTGGCCAATAATTTTTCCTTTCGTCAACGAACAAAAGAACGTAACTCATTATCAACACAGCTTATTGATGAAATTTAGTAGCTACTTATAAAAACCAAATTTACCATTGGTTATCATCAATTCGTGATCCCATATTCTCATGTGCATGCACATGCATAAAAAGCTTTTCATTTCTTTGGATATCCATTGCCTCTTTAAGGAAATTACACTATCTCTTCCAGGATAGTCATAATTTAGAGAATGCGGATCATAACCTCTTCTTGAGCGTTATAGAGCTTGGATTTTAATCTCCACTTCCGGGAGTTGAGTTATTGGAGTCTATACGTCTATCATGCTTCATGCATGAGACATCAAAATTCCCATGTCCGCGGATTGTCCTTTCTGGGACGTGTATCCATGCGACAACTGTCATGCTTCCGGCATGCAACAGTTATGCTTCGGGAATGCAATAGTTCAGTAGTGCCATATTCTTCTTCTTTCGAAGGACTGAACCTTTTGAGTCTAAGGGTTTGCCACGCTTCAGGCGTGCAACAGATAAATCATTTGCTGCCACATTATTTTGTCTAATAGGGACATCAATTCTTGTAGGCACATTTGCAGCAAATATATGTGATTTTATCACTTTCGTTACATCATTCAATTATTCTTACTTCATTTTCTCATTGATTGCTTCGTGAATCAAAATAAGACAAATTCTCTTCGTTCTTTTGGAACGGTCTTTTCTCATCATTCTTCTGGAACGATGTTATTTTCTCCCCCTAATGGTGGGAAAACTGTCTTATTAAAATCATAGTCCGCAAATCATGCGGTAAATATATCTCTAGTCAAGGGTTCAAAATATTGAATGATGGATGATAAATCAAATCCAACATAAATTCTCAATTTGCATCCAGGCCTCATTTTAGTACGTTTGTGGCATTGCAATAGGCACATAGATAACATAACCAAAAACTATTAGTGGTTGGCAATATGTCTCAACCAAGCTAATAATGTATCATGTAACATGGCATGTCCCCATGTAGAAAACTTGGCAATTTTGTTTTCATGAGCAGAGCACGGGTAATCAATTTCATCCGCTTAATAAATGCTTCTGCTAAACCATTTTGAGTACGGACATGAGGAACATGATGTTCAACATCAATGCCCAATGTTATGCAATAATCATCAAAACTTCGAGATGTAAGCTCTCTAGCAAACATGTATTATATTATCATTTACATACATCAAGGAACTTCTAGTCCTTATTTAATTGCCTATAGAATGGTACTCTTATGGCTCTTATTACAATTAAGTTGTGGCACTTTGGCTCTTCAAACTTAAAGTACTCATCAAGGAACTTCATGTCTGATCTCTGAGGATCAAGGGTCTTCATGCCCAATCTTTTTGCATGATGGAACTTCTGGTCCAATCATTTTTATATGATGAGGATCAAGAAACTGCAGGTTCTAATCTGATCAAGGAACTTCGGGTCCTTGTTATACTCATCGTAACAAAAGAAGTACAATAAATTAAATTAAAGCAATAAGCAGTAATTCCAACCATAGTAAATAAATTGCTTTTAAGTAAATAAAGCTTGTGACAAGGGCTTTGATTCAGCACCATTCACATAAATCAAAACTTAAAGCAGTAGGCGGTAAAACCGTCCATGATAAATAATAAATCAAAACTTAAAGCAGTAGGCGGTAAAACCGTCCATGATAAATAAATTGCTTTAAAGTAAATAAAACTTGTGAATGGATTTTAAACCAACACCATTCACATAAATCAAAACTTAAAGCAGTAGGCGGTAAAACCGTCCATGATAAATAAATTGCTTTAAAGTAAATAAAACTTGTGAATGGATTTTAAACCAACACCATTCACATAAATAAAGCAATAATAGAAAAAAGGGTGATGATTAAGTTTCCATCAAATTTTTTTTCTTTTCAAATGGTGCAACTCACCATTCCAAAACCTTTTCTTTGTATACCACTTATAAGAATATCAAACCGTTAGATTTAGCTCAAATTTTAGTATGATATGGATAAGAGGATACCAAACAACTTTCGTGAAGAAACAGTTTCAATCTGAGCTAAGGAAAATGGAGTTTTGGTACTCATAAGATGGCTGTCTAGTTTTCTACGAAAATTGGAAACTGGTTTGGTATTTCAGACATCTGTGACGATCGCACCGTTAAACTTTTCTGAGATTTTGATATGTTGTAGGTACTGAGCGGACGGACAACTTTCAAGAAGAAATTTTTTCAATCCGAGGTCTGCAAGTTGGAGTTCCGAGGCTGTTTCCATGGCTATTAGATTTTCTACGGATTTTGAGTTCGTACCATTTTGCTTCTGCAAATGATGATATACAGTTATACAACAACATATACATATTTGCTTCAAGAAATTCAGTAGTACAAATATTTTAAGATGAAATGAAAAGATTTTCTTATCTGTGAGATTCCAGGCGACATAGGTGAACAAGATTTGTGGCGTTGTGCTTTCCACTGACACGAGAGCTTTTCGTGCTGATAACGTGTTGTAAAATCGACGATGTGTGCAGTAGAATAAATAAGCAAGACACAAAATTTACGAGGTTCCTCTACAGTCAGTGTGACTGGAGTACATCCTCGGGGCAGCAATAGTGCTTTCATTATATTTGGAATAATAGGAGTACAAAGATAACTCTCTCTTATTCTATCTTTTCTCTTTCCTTTCTTTTCTCTCTTCCTTCTCTTTTCTTCATTCCTCTTCTTTCATCTATCTCTACCCTTGAACTCATCAACTCATTATCTCCTTCTTATCATCCATTTTATAGACAAAGCTTTAGACAAATTTAGCATGTGAATGAACAATGAATTTGCATGTGAATGAACAATGATTTTGCATGTGATGTGTGGTCATCCACCATGTTTACAACATACATGACCACACACAAAGTGTGTAAATTTTTTTAATATTGCTTTTAAAATTGAAGAGAGGGAGAAGTGAGAGAGAACGTGAGAATGGAGAGAGAGGGTGAGATGTTATTTTTTATTTTATAATAATTAGAGATGTTAAAATCACTTGTAGTTGAGACATAAACCAAAAAAACGAAATTTTGTTTTGTGAAATTACGTTTCTGCTCTTAACTTTTTTGTTGTGATAGAAGACTAAATGATTTTTTTCACCCTCTTTTAATTGGCAAAAAAGATTCTATTAATATGTAATTTAGATAAAAACAAGTTCCAACACTCTGCCATGCTGCACACCACGGTTTGCAAGGAATGGAGAGAGAGAGCATCAATGGCGCACTTCTGTTCACGTACTTAACCCTAGAAATTTACACTTTTAGCCGCTTATTTGGTGTACTAGTTTAATGGCTCACCACACGTTTGACGAAAGTCCTTGCCGGCATTTCGGAGTTTATAATTATACTAGCTTCTTGCCACACGCGTATTAAATAAAGAATTTATATATTTTTTAAAAATTATTTAAAAAAAAAAAGAAATGAATTAAAGACATGAAACCACCTACTAACGTTGAAGGTTTTGTTTTTGTGTTTTTTCCTATAATTTTAAATATTAAATTCATTCAAAATAAAAATATGTCTAAATACTTTAGCTTCTTTTGGTTCAATTGTAATTTATGAAATTCTTAAAGGGTAATTTATGGTATTTTGAATGCTTCACCATTTTAGGACTCTCCCTTTATATATACATATATAGATGAATGTATCACACGAACAAAGTAAAAATTAAGAAAAAATATGAAGAAATAACAACTCCTCCCACTCCCATAACCCACTCCACTAAACTTGTTGCATGAGATGTCAATGTAGGTGAAAACATTAAGAATCTTTACCAACTCCAGTTCCAGTCCTTTATTGGTAACTGTTAGAACTCTAAAGCTTTAAAAACTCTAGACCTCAAAAGATTTTGGAAATAGAACTTCTATCTGATTTCCATTGAGGTCAAGAGTTTTTAAACTACAATGCTGAGGAAACCCATCAGGAACAGAGCCGGCAAGTCTGTTTCTCCTCAGGTTAGGTACTGCTTCCAGACTTGATGATCCTGTTACACCTCTGAAGCTGTACCGTTTGTGGTGGATGTTGCACGGAGTCGTACCTCAGAAGAGCCTGTAGTGGATGCTCTGCAGACACATGGTCTAATCGATCAGCAGGATGCTTGGCAGGCACATGGCTTAACATAGCAGCAGGATGCTCCACAGACACATGGCCTAATAGAGCAGTAATTATCTGATTTAGGTGAGGACGTTCCCCAACGTTCCCCAACTTGAATCTGTTAAAGTACAAGCAGGTTTTCCACATGATGAAAAAAAATTCAATGTAGAAGAGAGATCTTGGAGCGTGGATGACGAGGAATTATGATTATTCACCAGCGATGCCGATGGAGGAGGTGATATCGTTTATGTGGAACTTGAATCTGTTAAACCAAGACCATTATGCCAGGAACTTGATGTTATGAAGCAAACATTGGAACCATTAGATTCTACCCTTCCTAGATTAGTCATGGCCCCCGAAGCTACTATGGTCAATCTGGAAGACATGCCACCATTGCCACCTTTACCACAAATGCAATGGAGGATGGGAATACTGTAAGAGTATAACAAACTGCATGTATAGAATCACATACATATATGAACATGCATACGTGAGAGGAGTGTACTTACCTAAGGAAGAACTCGACGTATCTGCAGAAGGTTGAAGAGGAGATCTTTTACACTCAACAGCCTAGAGTTCTAGCTAGAATAGGGTTCGCTCGTAATGGATGATTGCTGTGAGTGCAGGGACCTCCTAATATATAGCCAACCATCCTTGATATCAGGCCTATCAACTGATACCCCGGATATTCTATATGGATTAGGGTTTCATAATAGTCCTACCTGCTGCTGAACTCTTGTCAAAACCTGATAAGGTTTCCCCGAACATAGTTGCATGTTATTAGGACTCCTAATCTCGTCCAAGTAATAGCGTAATCTTCTCCACATGATAACCCATAACCAAAACATGGGTTAGAGACAAACAGAAGTCGTTCTTCTTGACACTCACACTCTTACATTCTCCCACTTGAGTGTCCAAGAAGAACTACATTACATTGGTCGAGATTAAGGTGATCACTAGTCCACAGAAACTGCAACTTTAACCTTTAACAACCTGTCACTCATAGCTTTAAACACTGGACCATAAACACAATATGTAATCCCTTCTACATGTGCATTTTATCATCACAAGTATTCAAACTATGAGCACTGTGTTGTTTGACAAAATTCAAATACTTCAGGTTGATAAACAAAATTCAACTCCTGAATTGAGCCGCATGCTGGTGCATGACTCATATAATTTCAATAAGATAGTTATGAGAACAAAACATCATGAAAACATCCAATTAGCAAGAACACATAACATAATCAACAAGTGAGTAACTACTCCCACTTAATAACAGAAACAATAAGTGAGACATTACTCCCACTCATCAACAGAATCGAAATCTTCTCTCATACCCATATTGTGAACGTGTTTCTTAAACACTCCCACTGGTAAGCCCTTAGTCATTGGATCAGCTATCATGGCGTCAGTTCCTATATGAACTATGTTGATCAGCCCTTTTCTGACTTCATCTCTTACACGCAAGTATTTAATATCCATTAGTCTGCAAGCAATGGATCTCTTGTTATTTTTGGAAAAGAAGACTGCAGCCTTGTTGTCACAAAAAATAGTGATAGGTCTTTCAATTGAGTCCACAACCTTTAGTTCCATAATAAAATTCCTCAACCAGATTGCTTGTTTGGTAGCAGTGTAGCAACCAATAAATTATGCCTACATAGTTGAGGAAGCAATCACTGTTTGTTTGGAACTTTTCCACGAAATAGCACCATCAGCAAGAAAAAAAACATATCCACTTGTAGATTTTCTATCATCAACACAGCCAGCTAAGTCTGAGTCCGAGTATGCAACCATTTCCAATTTTTCAACTTGTTGATAAATCAGTGCCAGGTTCCTTGTTTTCTTTAAATACCTTAGTACTTTCTTAGCTGCAGTCCAGTGAATGTTCCCAGGATTAGACTGAAAACGTCCTAGAACACTGACTGCAAATCCTAGATCAGGCCTTGTGCAAACTTGGGCATACATGATGCTGCCAACAAGTGAAGCGTCAGGTTTATCTCGCATACCATCATTCTCAAGATCGTTTTTGGGGCATTGATCAATGCTTAGCTTATCCCCTTTTGCAATGGGAAGCTCGCCACTTGCACATCTTTCCATATTAAATCTCTTCATGATTCTGTCAATATAAGTCTTCTGAGATAACCTTAACATTCTTTTGGATCTATCTCTCTCTATTTCAATACCAAGAACAAAATGCGCCCCATCAATGTCTTTCATATCAAAACTCTCAGTCAACATGCCTTTGGTTGTGTGCAGAAGATTTAAATCGGAGCTAGCTAACAGAATATCGTCAACATATAGTACCAAGAATATAAATTTCGAGCCACTAACCTTGAGGTATATACAGTCATCAATTTTGTTCTCTTCAAAACCAAAAGCAGCAACAACTTGATCAAACTTAATGTACCATTGCCTGGATGATTGTTTTAATGGATTTGTTGAGCCTGCAGACCATAGACTCCTTCCCTTCCTCCACAAAACCTGGTGGTTGAACCATTACTATCTCTTCGAACAAATCACCATTAAGAAACGCTGACTTTACATCCATCTGGTGTAATTCCAGATTAAAATGAGCAGTTAAGGCCATAATCACCCTCAGAGAGTCTTTGGATGAAACTGGTGAGAAGGTTTCATTATAGTCAATGCCTTCTCTTTGTGTAAAACCCTTAGCTACGAGCCTAGTTTTATGTCGTTCAACCTTTCCCACTGCATTTCTTTTGGTTTTGAAGACCCACTTGCACCCAATGGGTTTGGCATTGCATGGGAGTGGCACCAACGTCCAAACTTTATTCTTTTCCATAGCTGCAAGTTCTTCAACCATTGCAGCATGCCATAATTCTGCTCTCGAGCTGTTGACAGCTTGGTTAAATGTGATAGAATCGTCTTCATCGCCAATGTTGTATTCAGTCTCTTGTAAATAGACAAAATCTGGTAGGATCACAGGTTTCCTTTGCCTATTAGACTGTCGTATAGGTTGCTGCTCTTGGTGTAAAGGCTGAGCAACAACAGGTTCATGGATTTATTGCTCAAGCTCTTGTTGTTCAGGTTCCTGATTGTTTACTGGTAGCTGTGCAGTGTCTAGTATGCACATGGTAGTCTGTGGTTGAGCAATTGGAAAGACAACGGGAAGAGAAACTGAGATTTCTTGATTTACAAGCAACGGTGCATGCATAGTTGCAGAAGCTTGATCGAGATCATCCCCAATCTCTTCAAAATCTGAGCTGCTGTGTTGCACCATTCCTTCTTCTAAATCCTCAATGAATTTGGCATTGTTGGTTTCTTGAATTCTAGTGTGGGAATCAGAACAATAAAATTTGAAACCTTTAGACTTGTCAGCATAGCCAATAAACCTATAACTTACAGTTCGTGGATCTAACTTCCTTTCTTGAGGGTTATAAAACCGAGCCTCAGCCCTACATCCCCAGACATGGAAATGATTGAAACTTGGCCTTCTACCTGTCCAAGCTTCGAACGGTACAACTTTGACAGACTTGCTTGGAACTCTATTCAGTGTATAGTTAGTTGTTTTAAGTGCTTCTCCCTATAGAAAAATTGGAAGTTTAGACCTTGAAAACATGCATCGAATCATGTCCTTCAAAGTCCTATTTTTCCTTTCTGCCACGCCGTTTTGATGTGGAGTGCCTGGAGTTGTATACTGT
This sequence comes from Crataegus laevigata, assembly GCA_963580275.1. Classification (NCBI taxonomy): domain Eukaryota; kingdom Viridiplantae; phylum Streptophyta; class Magnoliopsida; order Rosales; family Rosaceae; genus Crataegus; species Crataegus laevigata. The sequence goes on along the minus strand of OY756952.1, from coordinate 7,333,956 downwards.
GCAACTATTCCCGATGCCTCAAGATAAGATGCAAAGGCTCCCTTATGTTGTCCAGTCTCTGTAAACCTGCCAAAATACTCACCACCCCTATCCGATCTCACTATTTTAATGTTCTTGTCAAGTTGTTTTTTAACTTCAGTTTTGTATATTTTAAAACAATCAAGAACAGAAGACTTTTCAGCTATAAGAAACACATAACAATATCTAGAAAAATCATCAATGAAGGTGACAAAATATGAATTACCACAGATTGTTTTGTTTGGAAAGGGGCCACACACATCTGTGTGTATGATTTCTAAAAGTTAGTTGCTTCTTGTGGATCCTAATTTTCTGGTATTGGTCATTTTCCCTTTAAAACAGTCGATGCAAGTTGGTAAGCTTTCAAAATCGAGTTTTGGTATGAGATTTTGTTTTGATAAAATCACAAGACTTTCTTTGGATATGTGTCCGAGCCTTTTATGCCAAAGAATGGGAGAATCTTCATTTTGAAATAATCTTTTGGAACCAATGTGACAGACAGTAAAACATTCATGTAAATAATCACATTGAAGCTGCCACATATCAACATGAAGGGAAGCATAACCGAGCAAGGTATCCAATTTATTTGAATGAAAAAGTCTTACACTTTCATTGTCACCGACAAAGGTATAACCTGATTTAACTAACTTAGAAGCTGAAAGAAAATTCCTTCTCATAGAAGGTACATAGAGTACTGGACTTAAAAACAAAATGAAACCAGAAGAAAGCTTTAATGAAACACTGCCAATGGACTTGACTGCTACTTTGCTCCCATTCCCAACAAAAACATTGTAAACTTCATTATTTCTCTCTTTTAGTTTTGAGAAGCCCTGCAAAGTATTTGTAATGTGAATTGAGCAGCGAGTATCAAACCACCAACTAAAAGGAGGAACATAAATCAAGTTGGACTTAAAACAAACAAAAACATTTATTTCATTACCTTTCTTAACCAGCCAGTTTTTAAAACCAGTGCAATCTTTCCTTAGATGGACAACTTCTTTGCAGAAATAACAAGGCTTTGGAGCTTCAGTTGTAACTTTAAATTTTTGAGATCGTTTAAGAGGGTTAGTATTTTTAAAAGAAGAAAAGGTTGAATTTTTCTTCTGCTTACCAGCAGTCACAGATGACTGATCAACAACAACATGTTTGCCCTTTGCATTGTGAACCAAGTTCACAGTCTCCACTTTATCAGTTGACAGCCTCAACTCTTCCTGTGCACACATGGAAATTAAGTCATCAATATCTCAGGTTGCTTTCTAAGTGTTGTATGACACTTTTAGCTAGCCATACTGTGCAGGCAAGGAATTCAGTGCCATATGCACTAAAAACTGGTCTGTTAATGGATGCTCCAGGTCTTTCAGCTTTTGTTCAATGTCTGACATTTTCAGAATATGTTCTCTCACGCTTCCAACACCATCGAACTTCATGGATGTCAATTTCGTGAGAAAATTTTCAGTTTCAGCTTTTTCAGATTCCTTGAACTTGTTCCCTATGGCGTCAAAGAATGTTTTTGCACTGTCACTCTTTGGAATGCCACCTTTCACGCTGCTCGTCATGGCCATTCTCATAATCATAAGAGCCATCATGTTTGCCTTTTCCCATTGTGCAAACTTCGACCTTTGTTCTGTTGTGCTTGCTTCAGTCAGTGCAGCAGGTTTGTCTTCCCTTAGAGCCAAGTCAAAATCCATCATGCCAAGAGTATAACAAACTGCATGTATAGAATCACATACATATATGAACATGCATACGTGAGAGGAGTGTACTTACTTGAGGAAGAACTCGACATATCTGCAGAAGGTTGAAGAGGAGATCTTCTACACTCAACAGCCTAGAGTTCCAGCTAGAATAGGGTTCGCTCGTAATGGATGATTGTTGTAAGTGCAGGGACCTCCTAATATATAGCCAACCATCCTTGATATCAGGCCTATCAACTGATACCCGGATATTCTATATGGATTAGGGTTTCATAATAGTCCTACTTGCTGTTGAACTCTTGTCAAAACCTGATAAGGTTTCCCCGAACATAGTTGCATGTTATTAGGACTCCTAATCTCGTCCAAGTAATAGCGTAATCTTCTCCACGTGATAACCCATAACCGAAACATGGGTTAGAGAGAAACAGAAGTCGTTCTCCTTGACACTCACAATCTTACAAATACAACATGCTTCCATTTGTGCACAGAGAGAATTGGTTGGAGTTGGTCAGGATGCCTTGCTGCCAGTACACCCATCGGAATATGTTAAGAAAGCTCAATTTGATATGTCAGCACCACATGACCTGGTAGATTTACCATAGAGTTGCAAGAGAGATTTGGTTGACTAAAACTACTCAACTTCCAAATCCAGTTGGTTATTTCACCATGAATCAGGTTTGCTGAAAAGTCTAAAGTGCTTAATTTTGATTGATTTCTCAAGAAATCCAAAAATGTTCTCAACTTTCCAGAAGACAATTTCAATGTTGTAAGTTGAGGGAAGGAAGAATAAGAGGAACTAGTATCAGCATAAGTAATCAACAAGCTAGTGTATGACAGATCAAGACTCGAAATTCTCAAACCCAGGACCGTTTTGTTTTCAAATTAATTGTACAAAACCTATAAATTTCAGATTAAGATATGTCTGAGAAAGACAATATTCCAAACTCCAGAGTATTGCTTCTCAGTTAGTGCAGACTCCAAACTAGCCCAAGACTTGCAACCATTTTAATTTTAACAGATTTAAGTACCACCAAGGCAACAGTAAAGATTAAACATACGAAAAAGCATCCTAAATAAATTATTAAATAATAGTAAAAAGGTTGAAATTATCGACCATTAATATATAATATAGTTGAAAGTATGAGAGTTAAGTTTTAAGATTTAGAAGCGCTGGCCATCGGACAGAGTTCCTTTGAGAAATATCCTCAGCTGTATGTGATCTGTTAGTGAATTAGATTCAAACAGAAGATGATGATGGCAGCTATGGAGGAATATTCAGAGAACTTGAAGAAAGAGGAAGAAGAATTCTGATAAAAGTCACAAAGAATGTGACTCTGCCATTTTCCATATATCTCAACACACACACACACACTGAGCATATAAGCTCATACAAGACAAAATATAACAGTTGGGAAGAGAGAGAGAGAAAGATACAACACAAGTTTCAATCTCAACCATTCATCATATACTACACTGAGATTAGAACACTTATCACTCATTAATCTCTATGAGACTTAACAACAAATTACATTTTAAACATATAAGCTCAGCTTATGAGCTGAAGCATTACATCAATAAAACCTGTAATCTTCTCCACATCAGTTCACAAATTTACACATCCACTCCCCCTAAATAATGAATTGATTTCACTCCCAATAGTTCTTTGAGATGACATAATAGATCTTTAGCAAGAGCCTTTGTGAATATATCTGCTACCTGTTCTTTGGTTGGACAGTACACCAAATCAATGATAATGATATCTCCAGCTGATATGTTTAGTCTTTTGATGAAGGTTAGGGTTGTTGGTGATTGCAATAACAGAAGTGCTATCATAGTTTAATGGTGTTGCAACAATTTGTGTTTCACCAAAATCCTCCAACTCAAATCTTAACCAACTTCTTTGTGCAGTGGATTCTGATGCACTAATATACTCTGCCTCAACTGTAGATAATGCAACACAGTGTTGTTTGACTGAAGACCAAGAGAATACACCACTTCCAAAAGTAAAGGCATACCCTGATGTACTTCTCATATCTTCTTCAGATCCACTCCAATCACTGTCACGGAATCCAAACAGAGTAGTTCATTTCCCTTTCTTGTACTCCAAGCCATAATTCAGGGTACCTTGTATGTACATTTGTACCATCTTAGCAGTCTCATAGTGTTTATTAGTTGGACAATGCATGAATCTTGCTAGTAAACAAGAAGCATACATAATGTTTGGCCTAGTTGCAGCGAGATACAACAGACTACCAACTATTTTCCTAAATTGAGCTTCATCTTCAGCTCTATTGTTAACTTCTTTTCTTAACTTGTTGCTTAGAACTAGTGGAATGCCAACAAGTTTACAATCCTACAGCCCAAACTTCTTGAGAAGAGAAGTAGCATACTTCTTTTGGTGAATAAAGATGCTAAATTCAGTTTACATAAATCACATTCCCAGATAGTGATATAGTAAGTCCAAGTCTGTCATCTCATACTTGTACATCATATCAGCTTTGAATTCCTCCATCAATTCAACACTACTTCCAGTGTAAATGATATCTTCCACATAAATTGACACAATGAGCATTCATGCATATTCTTTCCCTTTTGTATATAATGTTGCTTCACTGTTACTCCTTTTGAATCCGCATTAATCAAAATATGAGTCAATTTCTCCATACCAAGCCCTTGGTGCTTATTTCAGCCTGTAGAAAGCTTTGTGTAACTTATACACCTTGTCTTCCTCTTATTTGACAAAAGCCTTTGGCTGATCCATATACACTTCTTCTTGAAGTACTCTATTCAAAAATGCAAATTTAACATCTAATTGAAACAGATGCCAATTGTTCTTTGCAGCAAGAGCAATCAGTGTTCTTAAAGTATCTAGTCTAGTAACAAGTGCAAATGTTTCACTGTAATCCACTTCAGACTTCTATGCATAACCCTTTGCCACCAATCTATCTTTGTTTTTCTACACAGATCCATTTAAGTTCAACTTAGTATTGTATACCCACTTCACTCCAATTACTGGCTTGTTAAGTGGTTTATTTACCAGTTTTCAAGTCTTTTTCTTTTCAATCATGTTGATCTCCTCTTGTATTGCAACTTTCCAAGCATCATCTTATACAACATCATCAAAACACTCAGGTTGAACAATGCACAAATTGCAGTGCTCATATACTTCACTCAGATTTCTCCATTTTAAGAGAGTTGAATCAAAAGCTTTTGTATCAACATAATGTATTTGCACATCTGCACACTGAGCACTAGATCTTTTATGAGATGCTGATCTGATAGAACTTCTAACTTCTCCTTCATCAGTTTCATTATTCTCGGGTGAGATTAGAGGAACACATATTTCTTTCACTTTGTTTTCTTCCCAATTCCACTTTCCATTTCATCAAATATTACATATTTGGACACAATCACCTTTATTGTAACAAGATTGAGAATCTTATGTCCCTTCTCACAAGAACCATATCCAATGAAGATCCCCTTTGCACTTGATTCTTCCGTGTCTCATATTTCTAGGCATTAGAGAAGAACACACAACACTAAATACCTTGAGATGTATAATCCCAGGTTTTCTTCCACTATAAGCTTTAAATGGTTTAACATTGTCTAATGCACTTATAGGACATTTGTTCAATAGATAAACTGCAGTGTTGACTGCTTCTCCCTATAGCTTGTAGGGTAATTTTTTTTCTCATGCAGCATACTTTTAGCCATTTCCACTATTGTCATGTTCTTCAGTTCTGCCACTCCATTTTACCGTGGAGTATAGGATATAGTGAGTTACCTTTCCATGCCAATTGAATCACAAAATGCATTAAACTCAGTAGAAGTGTGACACGCCTCGATCCCGATAACCTGTAGACATCGGGATGGTCACGTGCTGGCCGACACCCGAGGGGTGACGCAAGCCATTTAGAATGCATGAGAACAAGAAATAAGAATTAAATGGAACATTAATAAGCATTTAAAGAACGTGTTCAGTGCATACAACTAATTAGAATACTAGAAAGACATTTATATAAAAATTGAATAAACAAAGGATGGGTCCTACACCGAGAGGACTCGAAGATGCCGATGCAGAAGAGTCTTGACGCTGGGATTTTATGCCTCGATTCTAAACCCTAAAGGGGGCGCAAAATAAGGGTGAGTGGACCAATTTGATATACATATAAAAAACAGTTATCAACATACTAACCCCCAGGTTTTATGAAAACACAATTATATCATGATAAACATAGGTTTTCTGAAACCTAGAATGTCGTGCAATATCTCAATTTGTAACTCGCCGTGGAATATCTCAATTCATAACTCGCATATAATATTAATCACTAGTGTCAAATGTCCACATATATCCCTTCATGCCCTATGTCATCTCCCCATCCCTGAGCATACAGTCAGAGGAAAATATCGCTTCAGGCCTTATGCCAGCTCCCCGTCCCTGTGCTAAATAGCCAGATGAAACACACTCCAGGCCCTATGCCAACTCCACCGTCGTCTCTTCATCCCGTAACGAAAATTGGGACCACTAGGTAATACAGAACCATTGCACATACATCTCATAAACATTCTCATAAACTCATGCTTCTCATGTATGCATTTCTACTAATAAAACATACATTTTTAGAAGGGGTCCACTCACAATACTTAGCCGTCCAACGTTGCGTTGCTAGCGAATATAAAAAAGCCACAATAATTGCCCCTAAGCACATAAAGGGTACACTTGGTCAAACTCTACTCAAACGATTTAATTTGGGAAAACGGACTTCAAAAACGGGTCCAAGACGTCGAATTTAGCCTAGGAGGGATCCCGAACAAAACCCAAAAAAGTCAACCAGAAAAGTCAACGTTGACCGGTCAACATTGACCGTTGACCGAGTCAGCACTCAGACCGGATCACGGGTCAACCCGAGTCAACTGGGTCAGACTAGGTTTGGGTTGGATCCGGGTTTGGGCCCTAAGGGTTTTTTGGGGTTTAGAGGGCACGGGTATAAAGCCCTAAAGATTAAATGGCCCAAAAGCCTTTTGGGTGTTTAAGGAAATAAAATAGAGAGATTATATTCACACACCCCAAATTACTTTTCACACACCTTTTTAATTTTTTAATATTTTTTACACAACACTAACACTTGATAGAAAAATATTAAAAAATTAAAAGGGTGTGAGAGAAGTAATTTGGGGTGTGTGAATATAATCTCCCATAAAATAAAACAAAATAAATAAAGGGTTTGGGTTTAGGTAATAAGGGATTTGGGTTTAAACTTTTTAAACTAAAAGGGTTTAGGACTTGGGCTCTAAGGTTTGGGTTAAATGGGTTTAGGGTTTAAAAATTTGGGTTTTAGGGTTTGAGCTTAAAGCCCCCAACAGAAATGGCCCAAAGGCCTTTTAAATAACAAACAATAAATAAAATAAAAGATAAAAATTGAAATGGGTTAGGGTTGCCCAGGTTTTGGGCTTGGCAGGAACTGCCCAAAGGGCCTAAGGTTGGTGGGTCGCCGGACCCAAGGAGGAAGAAGGCCGGAATTCGGCCGGAATACTACACAAACTTTGAACGTCCATAACGTCTTCGTTACTCAACCAAATTAAGTGATCCAAACATGAAAGTTGTAGTTCTCGAAGAGATGAAGAGAATGGTACCTCACAAGACATCTAACTCGCCGTGGTTTGGCCGAAAATTTCCTCGAAAGCCGTTAGACCCGCCCGAAACTAAGTAAGATTCAAATGAGTATAACTTCTTCAATTCTCAACGAAATTAGGTGAAATAAAAAGGAAAATTGCAGTACTCGACGAGACGAAGAGATTGGTACCTTGCATGTTGGCCAACTCGCAGTGGCTTGGCCAGAAATTGGCTCGAAAGTGATGAGTTCCTCGCCAGAAATCTGGAAAACGCTTTCCCGAGTTACTTTGGTGGTTAAACCGTACCACAACAACTCAAGCACTATCTAACACAATAACAAGCACGATCTAAGGAGGTTTAGGTGTGCTCTGCACTTAACTCGTCGGAGATCTCGTGCATAATGATTGTGCACAGCGCCGAGATGGGTATTGAAGGTGAAGGAGATAAAGATGAACCTCATATGATGAAGATGATGGAGAAGTCCTCCTGATGGATGTGTATGTATGTATGGGTGTGTGTGTGTGTTCTTGTCGGAGGGAAGAGCACCGAGAGGGAGGGAGTAGCAAAGAGAGTTTTGAGAGAGATTGAGAGAGTGCAGAGAGTTGAGAGAGAACAGAGAACAAAGAGGTGAGAGACTCGGGGGGAGGGGGAAACAAAAATAGGTGTGGGCCCTTTTGGCTCACCAAATAAGAACAAATATTTTTTTTTTTAAATAGAAGGAAAGGTGGGGTGTAACAAAGTGAATTCTCCACCCTTATCATTTCTCAGCTTCTTTAGTGATTAACCACATTGCAGTTCCACCATAGTTCTAAACTTCTTGAATATCCCAAACACTTCTTATTTGTTTCTCATAAAAGTAGATTCAACACATTCTTGAATAATCATTAATAAATGTGAGGAAATACTTGTTTCCACTTATGGTTATAACCTGCATAGGTCCACAGACATCAAAATGCACCAATTCTAGTGGTTCTTGTGCTCTCCAAGTAGTCTTATTAAGGAATGACTCCCTATGATGCTTCCCAAGTATACACCCTTGGCACACATTAGCACTGTCTTAGATTTCAAGTAGCCATAACACCATTCCTTGATTCTGCAATAGCTTGAGACTCCTGAAATTTAAGTGACCAAATCTCTTGTGCCACATCTTTGCACATTCTTGCACACTTGTACTCAATGTAAGCTCATTGTTATACTAAAGATCAAAGGAAAGCATCTGTTTCCCTTCTGTTTCACACTGACCACCAGATTACTTAGAGACCTGTCATCAAACGTATCCACTGTATAGTTTCCAAATAGAAGAAAATAACCATGCTCAGTCATCTAGGCTACACTAAGCAAGTTCTCTGCAAAACCAGGTACAAGCATTACTTCTTTTATTTATCTCCTGCATTTCATTGTCTCAATAACCAGTGTTCCCTTCCCTGCAACATCAACCAAAACTCCTACTTGGACTTTGGCTTTCACATTTCTATCAATATCAACAAGTAAATCTTCTCTCGATGTCATATGATTACTGCATCCACTATTTATGTACCACACATCATTCACCTTCTTCACTTCACTAGAGTGACTGGCATAAAACAGATTATTAGTTTCTTCACATAATGAGTAAAATTTACTTGTTGCACAACCTCGTTCGTATTGCAGTACTTTGCAATATGACCAATTTTGTTGAACTTGTGACGCTTGACTTTGTTCTTAACGCAACATTCTCCATAGTGAAATCTATCACAAAACCTGCACTCAACTCTAGTGTTGTTTGCATCATTCTTCAAATGAATAACAACCTTATTACTTCAATCAGTCTTATTACTCTGCTGTTTTCCTTTTGGCTTAAAATTCTTCTAATATCTGCCATTGTTAGCTTGACCATTAAACCTATTTAGCTTAGATGCAATGTTCAAGCTAGCAAATGCCTTCTATGTGCTAATTTCTCCATGCCTATCAAGCTTTTGCTCATAACCTTTTAAAATAGCAACCACATCCTAAACATCTATGGTCTTCAGATCCTTAGTATTTTTTATCACAGATGCAATACTATCATAAGATTTTGGCATACTAATTAACAGTTTATGCACTATTCTTTTATTACTCAGATCTTCACCATAGCTTCTCATTTGGTTAATTAGATCATACAATTTAGCAACATACACATAGAGTGATTCATCTTCATTCATACGAGTATACTAAAAATCTCGCCTAAGACCTTGAAGTTTCACAGATCTTACTTATTTATCGCCAACAAATTCTTGTTTCAGAATGTCCCATGCAGCCTTTGCATTTTCCTGAGTTATGATCCTCGAGAAAATTTAATCTGAAACAACACCTTGAATGATTCTAAGTGCTCTAGCATCCTTGACTACATTTTCTGACATCATCTTCTTCTACACTTCTGTGAGCTCTTCCTCCTTCTTCATCAGAGTATTGTAGCCCTTTTCAACTAGATTCCACAGTTTGTGTGAACAGAAAATGGTCTTCATTTTGATTTGTCAGAAATCAAAATTCTCGCCATTAAAGACTGGCACTCTGAGTTCTCCCCTTCCAGATCCAGCCATGTTAAACTAGATCGCAGATACTAACTCGAATCACTGCAATGAGCTTTTGCTGTGAATCCGAGCGCAATCCTTCATAGATACGACGACCAAAAAATTTAGACCCAACCTAGCTCTGAGGCCATGTTAGTGAATTTGATTCAAACAAAGGATGATGATGGTAGCTATGGAGGAATTTTCAGAGAACTTGAAGAAAAAGGAAGAAGAATTCTAATAAAAGTCACAAAGATGTGACTCTGCCCTTTTCCATATATCTCGGCACACACACACTGAGCATATGAGCTCATAAAAGACAAAATATAACCGTTGGGAAGAGAGAGAGATACAATACAAGTTTCAATCTTAGCCATTCATCTTATACAACTTTGAAATTAGAACACTTGTCACTCATTAAGCCGAGACTTAACAACCCTACCAAAAAAAGGCCTTTATAGACTGTCAAAACGTGTCGCAAAAACAGCAAAAAGAGTCTCAACAACCCTTTTATGACAGGCTTGCAACGGCCAATGACGCGTCGCAATACATGGGCGTCCCGATTATATGTGATGTTTTCAGCGCATCGCAAATACTATTTTCTACAGGTTTGCAACGGCAAGTAACGTGTCGCAAATAATTGGCACCACGTTTTAAAAAATATATATATTGGACGTCAAATGGGACGCCACAATCACATTATTTTCAACAGCTTCACCAAAATTGTTTCATGTGAAATGTTACATATTTCAAACTAAAATAAAATCCAATACTGATACAACTCATAATTCACAAAATGAGAAACACTTAGATATCAAAGAATGTATTTCACTTACAGTAATGAAACATATACATACATGATTAAACCGTTTATAGGTTCTATATTCCTACGTCGAGGTCCTCATGATAATACAAACCATTTAGAATTGTTTTCAAACGTCTGCTTCCATCTCTCGTCATAAACCTCCTCAAATATGTCCTTAAACCTTGGGTAGTCAAATAACTCAACATTTGTAATAATTTCCTTATAGAACTAAATGATATATAATTGATAGTTGAATGTTGAATAATTCTTCCAACAAAGGTAAATTTACCTGCCATCGTACTTCACTATTTCTTCATAATAGTGTTTTTGGTGGCTTAAGTATAGTGGCCACTTCTTGGAAAGAGCCAATGACATTGACAAGTCGGCAAACGCTCGAATAGACAACCAAAAAACCAAGGTTTTGTTAGTAGAGTTTATCAGCACATGTTCCTAAATGAACAAAAAGGTATGCGATGCCCAATGTGGTAACACAAACCTCATCAGCATTATACACAGAAAGGGCCATTCCAGACCCTTTGAAATTGTAAACATCAAGTGCAACATGGGAGACTCCTTCTGGGACTTAACATTACAAACAGATAGATGCGAAGCAGAAAACCATATTTAAGGGGAATTACCTCACCAGCACAATCATATGATTTAGAATGTTGAGATTTACTTACCAAAAACCATTTCAAGTTTTCATGGCCCTTTGACAACTGTATCAGGCTCGATACTGATCGCCAAAGGCATGCCTACGAATACATATGGCTTTCTTCCAACCTGTAAATTGGACACGTATTGAGCACTTCCCACAACATTTTACTTTCATTCAAGACTAGAAATGACTTCGAGCCATTCCCAGGAACTATTCTAGGGATGTTTTTACATAGAATAGGTTCATGAAAAAATAGCACCTGTAAAATAAAGCACTACATTTCAATTAGAGATTGTTCAAACAGTTAGGTAATCTTTCAGATGCTAACTTAATTTGTAACTCATTAACGAAAACGAGTAACATAACTAAGAGTATTAAATTTTGTTCTGTATTAAAAGGAGATGACGTCTCAGATACAAACCGTCTAGAATGTTTCTAATTATGCCCTTTGGACTCCAAATTGATTTCAACCCAAACTCCTTCATTCTGGTCTCATCTGTAAGGTATATGAGAAGTTGAAATTTTTTTTGGAGAAGAATGAGAGGTTGAAATTTGAAAGGACAACATTTAAATGTCCAGGCAGAGCAGATAGATCATCTTATTGCTAAGGAAAGTATCTGAGCAGCCAATATGTCTATCGTAAAGGATTCACGGTCCTCGTGATAATACATACAAAACAGCATTATAGAAAAGCAAAAACACCTAACCAGGGGTTATTGTAGCACATTACACAGCAACATTGTGCCTACAGGGCATAAAAGGTTAAAACCAAACAAATAGAAGAAGCGAAAACTAACGATTCAAAGGTAAGAAATACAAAGACACTAAACAAATTCTGAATCAAACTACTTACTTAATAGTGGCTTCAGCACTCTCTACTGTAACTCTGTCATCGGTCGCATCACGGTTCAAAATCCCAAAAGCATAGTACTTTATATCCAAGTCCAGATAGGGAAAAATAAGCAGTAATAGCATACAAATGAAAAACTCGGATTAAATCAAATAAATTATACAACAAAAGCATCAGTAAACTGAAATTCACATTGAAACGTATATCACACTTTGCCTTTAATCGTTTTCCTTATGATCCTCGTCCTCACATCACCTAATTGACAAAATAATACCACAATTAATACAGTACACAATCACAACATCCAAAATTACAACAAAAAAAAAAGCACCAATTACAAAAAAAAATCCTCCAAAAATATTAGCAAGTAATGATGAAGTAAAACCACAGAAAAAAAAGGGAAAAACCCTAAATAACGAGAGAACTTATGGAGAATAGATAGGATGGAAATTTGAAGAAAAATGATGAAACAACACCAACAAAAAACAAATTATCTTACTCGAATGAGAAGAGATGACGAAAAAATTAGGGATAGGGAAATTGGAGATTTGTGAGAGGGAACAAGAACCATAAACCCTTACCTGGTTCAATTGTGGCTCAGCATCAATGGTTATGGCGAGAGTGGCATAGAAGGTTTTAAGCTTTTGAAGAGAGGGAGATAGGCGCAGAGCGAGAAGGAGAGAGGCGGAGAGACAGAGGGAGACTCGAGAGTCTTATTTTAATTCTTTTTTCTTTTTCTCTTTTAATAGTTTTAATAGAGTAATGTTATTCTTATTATAATTTTATATTATATTTATTTACTAATTTTAGGTGGTAGATGAGTTAAAAAAGTTATATCATTTAATTTCAATCTTTATAAATGATAATTGTGGTATACGAAGAGTCTCATTCTTTCATCTAAGATGATTTAAGTGTTTTAATTAATAAAAAATTAAAATTAAATGATGTAGTTTGTCTAATTTATCTGCCACCTAAGATGGTACAAATATGTAATATAAAATTGTGGTAAGAATAACATTACTTTGTGAGGGCCGCTTTACACGTCGCGTTGCAAATGCCATGTTTTCTTGTAGTGAAATTACATTTTAAAGTATAAGCTCAGCATATGAGCTTAAGCATTACATCAATAAAACTGTTATTTTCTCCACATCACTTCATCAATTTACACATCAACACTTCTGGTTCAGCTGATTTCAGATCCTGCACATATCAAACCATCGACATGTATATTAGTGTGTGTGTATACATATATTTATACGTATGTAGATACAAGGAAAATAACAGTAGAAGTATAAGAGAGTGGAAAAGTTAGATAGATACTTACTGGACATATTCAATGTTGATTGGTTGAGAAGGTGAGTGTGAGATGGCTGCAAAAGCATCGGTTGACATGGCTATGGTAGAAGGGCAAGGAGATTGACGGCAAAGGTCCACCACCTTTACCTCCACAGTAGCACCACCCTTGCAGGGCATATTAGGTCCACTCAGGCATCTAATTTTATAGAGCCTTCCACACGCAGAACCACCGTCCCACAACCCTTCACTCACCGCCACAAAAAGGTAACGCGGAGGGAACTGGCCTGGCATACTCCCAAAGCATCTTGTTGCTGCACAACAATTACAATAATGGCATAAGAAAAGCTACTTGTCATTGATATGATCCAATTAATTCTCAATGCCCTATTCAACCTGCAACTAACTAGACATGAATTACTCACTTAAAACCATTTAAACCCCCTGATTGTTATTGAGGCAAACACAACAATACAGTAATCATTGCGTTGAGAGGATTAAGTTATTTACTCACGTATATAAGGAGGACCGTATGAAGTAGCTGTGCCGAGGTCACCAGAAACTAGCTTTAATCCTGTGCAAAACAAGCTTAAAACCGTTAACTTGAGTAAGAGGCCACCCATGTGCACGGAGGATATGGTCAAAGGAGCCAGAGTACCAAAACAACAAGGGAGAGTTTGATTTCCATCTTTATACCCATTTAGGCAATGGTACCAAACCAAACAAATATATAATTTGAGGCATCAATTTTGAGAGACTTACAACCACGATTCGCGGAATCGGTAAGTAGGAGTAGCGTTGAGCAACAGCTTTAATAAGGACCTCACGTTCAGCAAGAGAGAGAGTTTGATTTCCATCCTTTGCTTTAACAAGGACATTTTGGCCTTCCAAGATATTTCCCCGGTTCATTTCATTATCACCATCCGAAAGTCCACGTTTAGGGCATGCATGGAAAATAGGAATTGGATGAAAATAGTCCTCCACCAAATATCTTGTCAAACTCCGTCCATCAGACTTCACAATTAGACAAAGCTCAGTGAATTATAGTCAAGTTGATATGTACCTTTTGGTTTTCAATTTCTACATCTTGAAAATTGACAATTATTATTAATATTAAGTTTTTTTAGTCAAAATGGTCCTTGAGATTTGCATAAAACATTACTTTGCTCCCTGAGATTGAAAATCAATAGAAATGCTCCCTAAGATTGGTCACCATCCATTATTTTGGTCATTCCATTAAAAACTCCGTTAAGTGTCCCGAAGCTCTTAGCTGGAAGTTTGGGCAATTTTCAAAGCTTCGTAACTCAAGCATTTCTTAACCAAATTCAACCCATAATATATCAAAATAAAGATAGGAAAGCGTAGAACAAAATTATACCTATTCGGAAACCCAATGTTTGCTGGAAATGACCGAAAAATAGCCTGAAATGTGATTGGTCTGTGAGAAAATTGGAAAACTCACCGAAAATTGGGTAAATTTTAAACGTTCATAACTTCTTCAATACTTAACGAAATCGAGTGATTGAGAAATAAAAATCATACTTCTCAACAAGAAAAAGAGAATGGTACCTTTCTTGATGGCTAACTTGCAGTGGTTTGGCAAAAAAATGGCTCGAAAGTGGCTAACTTGACGACCAAGACAGCTACTTTGGAGCTGTTTTCCAGAAAACCACGGCGAGTTAGCCTTCAAGAAAGGTACCATTCTCTTCATCTCATCAAGAAATATGATTTTCATTTTTTAATCACTCGATTTCATTGAGTATTGAAGAAGTTATGAACGTTTAAAATTTACTCAGTTTTCGGCGAGTTTTCTAGTTTTCCCGCGGACCAGTCACCTTTCAGGTTATTTTCGGGCCATCTCCGGCAACCATGGGCTTCCAAATGGGTATAATCTTGTGCTACACTTTTCTATCTTCATTTTGATATATTATGGGTCGAATTTAGTTAAGAAACGATTGAGTTACAAAGCTTTGAAAATTGCTCAAACTTCCGACCAAGAGCTCCCCGACACTTAACAGAGTTTTTAACTAAATGACCAAAATAATGGATGGTGGACAATTTCAGAGACCATTTCTATTGATTTTCAATCTCAGAGACCAAAATGATGTGTTATGCAAATCTCAAGGACCATTTTAGATATAAAAATAAAAAATAAAAATAAAAATAAAAACCTTATTATTTTTTTTATTATTATTATTATTATATTTTTACTCTGTTGGACAAATGCGAATGATGAACCTGTCCTTATCCTAACCCACCACCTTAACATACCTCGACACTTTGACTAACTAGTCCAAGGGCTTCAACTTTTTCTTAATTTGTGTTGTTTTTGACCCTTGCGTGTGTGCTGCCAATAAATATTAGGAAAAATTGCACCAACAAAATCTTATATTCTGTTTAAAATGATTTACATAATTCAACGACAAGACTTCAAAGTTCAAAATGTTTCATGGTGTATTTATCTTCTCCCCTACTATGTTGTGACAAATATGAGCATATTGTGACTTGTACGCAAACCCCATTTCATTAGGAGTGTGGTTAAGCTCACCCCAGTGTCTTATTTTCACACTCATTATAAAATAATAATCTTATTGACAAATTTATCCTAGTATAAATGACATTTAAAGACCTAAAGACTAACCAATTATGTTGTGCCACATAATTACTATTTATATTGATTCTTTTTAAACAAATATTTAGTTATACTGACTATATTAAAAAAATAAAAATAAAAAATAAAAAACCTAAAATATCATAAATAAGAAAAAGAAAAAAATTATCATGAACCCACAAGCTTTCTTAGGGAAGGAAGTTCAGAAATTAAACTTATCAGGAATAGGGTGAATTCGGACTTGACAAAGCAAAGCCTCGAGGCTCGCAATAAAGCGCATAATGTGGAAGGTGTGATCAAGCTTCACCAAAGAGTAGAGCAAGTTAGTCTTCAAGACTATTATAATGTTGAGATAGATGAGGAGAGAAGCTCATAGTTCGAATTACATTAGAAGACTCACGGATCCGACACTTGTTGAACTTCGATTGTGTTTGGTGTTTTGGAACAATTTGGATACCTACCATATACTGAATTTGGAGGAATTTGATGTTAGGGAAAGCCAGTGCAGCACCAAACTATGAGTGAAGCTCTTCCAATTTAATCACACTCTCTCTTGTGTGGTCTGAATTTAAATTGGAAACGATAGAAATTGGGTACTAAAGCGGTTTTCGAGACGTGGTGGTGCTGCGATAGTTGGTGATAGAGGAGGGGTGCTTTGTGTTGGGGATTTGGGGAGTCGGTAGTGATCCTTAAATGTATATTCTCATCCTTATCTAGCACGAGGCCTTTTGGGAGCTCACTGGCTTCGGGTTCCGTAGGAACTCTGAAGTTAAGCAAGAAGGGGGCCAGAGCACTCCCATGATGGGTGACCCACTGGGAAGTTGCTCGTGAGTTCCCAGAAACAAAACAGTGAGGTCGTGGTCAGGGTCCAAAGCGAACAATATCGTGCTACGGTGGTGGAGTGGGCCCGGGAAGTGATCCGCCTCGGGCCGGGATGTGACAATATATGTGTAATAGATTAAAAGTTTATTTAATTGCCTACAAGCACAAACCCACAACATTCGAACATTCTCTAATATCACTATTATTTTTTTTTGGAATAGGTAAATTAATTTAAATGTAGCTAAATTAGTATAATATTAATAAGTAGGTAAATTAATTTAAATGTAGGTAAATTAGTATAATATTTTATAAGTAGGTAAATTAGTATAATATTTGTATGTAGGTAATTACATGATTCAAAATGCAGGTGAATTTGTGACATCCTGTTCCAAATTTTTTTATTCTCGACGTGAAATGACGATTTTGCCCTTGGCTATACGCGGGAACGGATGTGATTTTGGGTTGGATTTGGGCTTTAGGTGTCCTAAACACTAAGCCCAAAAGCTTGGGCTTCTCATTTATATAACCAACACACACACACGCATGCACACACGTGCACTGGTCCTCTCTCTCTCCTACAACTCTCTCGAACACTCTCTCTCTCTCTCCCTCACTGTTGTAGTACGGACATATACACTACCACACCATCGTGACTCGGATCGACGATTTGGCTGGCATATTTGGACTTCTGGGAACCTGGTAAGTAGTATAGTGGCATTAGTTTAGTTCGAAACACGATAGAACTCCTTTAACCCGAGAATAATTAATAGGGTACTGTTCATCAACTTTGGATTAGTGACGTTTTAGGTGAAAACAAGATCACCATTCGTCTTAAAATTGTCTCAGGAACCTCGGAGTGTATCGTTGACAAGATTTGGACGTCGGAGTTGGAGGTTTCGAAGCTGGACCGATTTTGGAGAATTTTTCCAACGATTTTCTCGTGGTTTTTCGAAGGATTTGAAGGTACAAATGTGTTCTACGTTGAATTTGGAGCATTTTGGTACAAATTTCATGAATTTTGGGTTAAAAATGAGTTAGAACGAACGTTGTGAACTTTTACCCAGTTTCCGGCGCCGGCGCCGGCGAGGGTCGCCGGAGCTGGAGGTTAGGGGTGACGGAATATTCCTCACGCCGTCAGTTAGTTCTAACGGAATCCGTTAGAAGATAACGGAATATTCCTAGGGAATATTCCTGATGCCGTTAGGGTTCAGTCGCGCGTGCGCAACACGTGACGCGCGTGGGGGCGCGTCTGTCCGTGCATTCCTTGGCGCGTGGGGGCGCGTGCCACAGTAAAAAAATTATTTTAAAATTATCACGGCCATCGTGACGTCGTGTAGGTTGCGTTGGTATATTCAAATACCAAAATTGACCTTCGTATGAAAAGTTAATTACGTAGCTCGGTTATGTGCTGTTAATGACGGTTTTGCAGTTGTTTCACATATAGGTGAGACGTACCCAGAGGACGAGCGCATTCATTCTAGGCTCGGGGGATACGACCCGTCGACATACCAGTGAGTGGGCTTTTGTTTATATATATATATATATATATATATATATATATATATATATATATATATATATATATATATATATAATTGGCGTTTTTCCCAGAAACGCAAATTTCATGATTTATGAATGGAATTGGTTTTATAATTATATTGCCATGTCGTATGCCAATAATATGTTATAAGTATGATTATGTTTGCATTTGCTACGCTCCGACGCCGAGGACGGCCAAGTAAGTCAGGTAAGTATGATGATAGTGCTTGAGATGATGATAGATAGTGATTTAGCTCATCACCTGCACCTCGGGTGTTAGTGCTCCGCCAGTGTAGGGCCTAGCCTTCACGTGATCGTTCACCTCACGCACCGTACGCTCACCTTGGATCCAAGGCAGGTGCCTAGCCTGTCGTACAGACCACTATAGGTGGTTCCGACTCGTAGGTGACCCGCGATTCGTCGCACAGCCTTCACGTGATCGTAGCACTGAGCGTAATGTTATACACCTAGCCTGTCGTACAGACCACTATAGGTGGTTCCGACTCGTGTGCAGGATAATGATTGATAGTGATTGAGTATGATGGATGAGCTATAGGTTCAGCCGTACAGGTCACTAGAGGTGACTCCGGCTGACATGACACTAGGGACACCCTAGATTTATATTACTTGCCTGATGATACTGATTTTCTGAGTTGGTATATCGACATGGCCTATTATTGGGATTTGATAATGAGTTTTGATGCTGAGACGAGTTTTCATACATAAGTTTACATACGTATTATTTTTTGGGAAAATTATACTGATTTACAGCGAGGGGTTATTTATGGATTTTGCGAAATGGTTTTTGAAAGTATTTGTTTTTGCCCACTCACATTTTCTGTTTTGCGCCCCTCCAGGTTCTAGGTAGCGACGACGTGGACGGCTATCGAGACATCAAGGCAGTTCTGACAGACCACCACTGACGTAGGATTTCTTCTGTAGTTGTATCATTTTGTTTTAAGTGACTGCACCTAGGATCGGCTCTGTGACCCTTCATTATCACACTTTTGTTCTATATCACTCCTTATCATATGTATATTATCCACTTGACTTTCAATGCTGCATTTCATGCATAATTACCTTCCGCTGACGTTTTTGGCTACGTCACTCGCACATGACGGCCAGCACGCTTCGACCCTGGGTCGGGGTGTGTCAAAATTAGTATAATATTTTATAAGTAGGTAAATTAATTTGTATGTAGGTAATTACATAACTGAAACAATTTTTTTTTTTCGTACAAGATATGTCTTTTTTTTTTAAATTTGGTAAACTAATATATATATATATATATATATATATATATATATATATATATATATATATGTTGCTAATATTTATGATACAAGAAAGGTAAAATATCCATATGGATTTAATTGCTCATCATAATTAGGATGAGTAATAACATTTATTAACCAAATTAGGATTATGTGGCATAAGTTGTAAATGTATTGAAATAGTTGGTTATATATTTGTCTACATGGCAGTCTAATTCAAATTTGGATTTTATTTGAATGTTTAAATTTAGGTGGGTTTTTGTTTGAAAAATAAGAGTTTCAAGGGCCTATATCTAAAGAACCCTAAAATTAATTGGTAATATAAGAAATAGGCTAAGACTATGTAAGCACATAACAAACCTTGTTTCTCACCGATGTGGGACAACTCTCAACGCGCCCCCGCACGTGTGGCCGATTTTTAAACCTACACGTGAACAACAACTGGGTGACGTAAAGTGCGTGTGGGGCCGTTTGGCTTCACACGAGGACAACATGCTCTTATACCATGATGAAATTGAAGTCACACCATAAAATTAAAGGAAAACTAATGAAAAGGACTTCACAGCTTTGAATTTTAACCAAAAACCACCTACTAACTTTATTTAATAGTTAGGACAAACCAACATTAAATCAGCCCAATCAAAACTGGCCCAAACAATGAGTTTCCGATTTTACCCCTGATGCAACACCTTCTCCCGTTTATTTAATCCGTTTTCACTTCAGATGAAATATAAAAAAAAAATTGTACGGTTTCTACAAGTTTCTACAGATCTCATGTCATCTTCTCTCTGCTATTTTATCAATTTATAATTTCGATCTGATCGTCTACATGGAGATGACACCACCCTTGCGATCCATGAGGGAGTCTCAAGGCCAAGAAGAGTTTGAGAAGTTTGGGACGCTTCCGACCACTCTTCCACTAATAACTAGGAGTTTGAGTGAGTTCTGACAATCATCACAGATAGCTTAAAGATAGACTCTAAGAGGTACCTGAAAATTTGGTTTCGAATTTGTGAAAAAGTGTGGATTTGTTTTTCTCTATTTATTTTCTGCATATTTGAGGCCTTCTAGTTGTGATTATGTTGACTATTTCTGGGCTTTTGCAATATTTTACTCATCTTTTTCAAGTGATTTTTTAAGAAGATGAAATGATTAAGTGTTCGGAGTTTTTTGGTTGCTTTTGATTTGTAGAGCTTTTATTATTTAAATTAATAAATGAATTACTTTTTAAATGTCAAGATTGGTTGGTTTGCAATAGAACAGAACATTTGAATCTGTTTTCACAGCTTGCTGCAAGAGAAGATAAATATGCAAGTCAAATTTGCAATCAAGAACGATGTCACCGAACTACCATTTTTCTGCATGAAACTTAAGCATTCAATTTTTATTTTGTTTTATATTTTGATTTGGCCTATGATGCACTCTCATTGTCCTCTTGATTCCTACAGTTGATTGGAAATACCCCGTTGGTATATCAAACGAACATTAGTACTATCACTGTTTCGTAAAATAAATACTGACTATTTATCAAACGAACAATAGTACTATCCCTGTTTCGTAAACTAAACACTGACTATTTCTTAAACGGAACACTAGTGCTAACTATTTCGTAAACTAAATATTGACTATTTATCAAACGAACAATAGTACTATCACTGTTTCGTAAACTAAACACTGACTATTTATCGGAACACTAGTACTATCACTGTTTCATAAACTAAACATTGACTATTTATCAAACGGACACTAGTACTATCAATGTTTTGTAAACTAAACACTGACTATTTATTAAACGGAACATTAGTACTATCACTGTTTCGTAAACTAAACACTGACTATTTATTAAACGGAACACTAGTACTATCATTGTTTCGTAAACTAAACACTGATTATTTCTCAAACGGAACACTAGTACTATCACTGTTTCGTAAACTAAACACTGACTATTTATTAAACGAAACACTAGTACTATCACCGTTTCATAAACTAAACAATGATTATTTATTAAACGGAACACTAGTACTATCACTGTTTCGTAAACTAAACACTGACTATTTATCAAACGGAACACTAGACTAAACACTGACTATTTATCAAACGGAACACTAGTACTATCACTGTTTCATAAACTAAACATTGACTATTTATCAAACGGACACTAGTACTATCAATGTTTCGTAAACTAAACACTAATTATTTATTAAACGGAACATTAGTACTATAATTGTTTCGTAAACTAAACACTGATTATTTATTAAACGGAACACTAGTACTATCACTGTTTCGTAAACTAAACACTGATTATTTCTCAAACGGAACACTATATACACACACACACACACACACACACACACATGAGTTCAATTTTATAATGAGATAGATTCAAGGCAATTGCATGAGACTTCCAAACATAATTCAGGCCAAACATAATCATAAAATAGTTTCCAAAAAAAAAAAAAACATAATCATAAACGTTGATGTGAGTCTCGCACTTTAAGCTTCACTGATCCAAGAAATCTTCCCTTAAGCTTCATTATTTTGTAGTGATTTGTGTAGAAGTTTGGAATATACAAGTGAATGTGCAATGTGATACACTCGGTGAAATTATGTCATTTTCCAATCTAAATTTCATTATTTTGTAGTGATTTGTGGAATTTAATTTTTTTTTAAATTTATTTGATGGGGGGCAATTCGAGGAATTGGAGATAATTAATTACGTTGGGGGTTAATTGGTATCGACTGGCAAAAGTTTTTTTATTTTTTTATTTTTGACGAATCCTCTAGAAAATGGCATATTTGTAAATAAATGAGGCAATGGCATATTTGTAAATAAATGAAAGTTTAATTCTAACAAAAGTAGGATGACGGAAGGCAGGGGCATGAATGGAAAATGAATTTCTTATTTTCATGTGAGGCTTCCTTGTTTTGGTTGTTCTTTCTAGTTTTTGTCCTTTTTCATTAAAGTTTAAGTCCTTTTTATTAAATAAAGTTTGTAAATGATTTTTTGTTAATAAAAAGTTTGAAAAAGCCCTTTTCATTAAAGCTCCCTTTTTTTAATTTTAATAGTAACTGTCCACGTGAGTTCGACATCACCACTTAACGACTGATTTAATAACAAACTTAACGAATATATAAAAGTGTCTCAAAATTATGACTTTATGTACCATTTTGGGATGAAAAAAACTTCATGTATTAAATGTTGAAAACAAAAATACTTCAAGATAGTAAACTGAGATTAATCAATTTAAATTTTAAGTTTGAAATTTGAGGCAACAAAGCAGGAATATTTTTTTCAAATTTCAATTGAAAAATTAAAACTAATCAAATTCATTCACCAAATGATGCACAAAGCATAAGCAAAACCCACCTCCAATTTCACATAGCAAAAATCGGGATATATGGGTAGAAATTCAACACTTAATCCACTATAATATCGGACAACACAAATTTTTAGTATTACACACAAACTGTGAACATGTATGTTAGCCATATGAATTTGGGTTTGCGACTTTTGGTGTGGGTATAGGTATAATATGGGTCAGCCATTGCCTGAGTGAACCCCATGATCCTCATCCAAGGTTGCATGCGTGGAATCTGTTTCACCGATGAATTGGGTTATGGTAGAAGAAGAGTCGCTTAACATGAAAAGAAGGCAAGAGGTTCGAACTCCGCTTCACACGTTTGATTTTCTTACATTCTTTCTATAGTGAACAAGGACAATAAAATTGAAAAAATCACGATAAATGCTTTGTTTATTGTTGAAATTAAATATGCACGCCTAAAGCAAACAATAACAACGATCGTCAATATGATATTATCGACATTTTGGTAGCCTAGAGCGAGAAATTAAAATGGGGCCATATCCGAAACATTATTTCACAAGAAAAATAAAATGGTCAAATTTTTTCTTTATAATCTTTTTCAGAGATTAAAACATAATAGTGTGACTAACATTCATTGAAAATTTATTCTTCTAGCATTTCTAGAGTCAAAATTATCATGCACACATTTTTCAAATTCAAGCCTTTACAATATATCCTTCTCAAAGCACAAAATTGTCTGTTCCTTTAACCTTCCATGTGTCATAGTCGACTCTATTACTTCTTTTTTAGTTTCTTATATTATGAAAGAACTAAAACTAGTTTAGGAACCTAGAAATATTTGAAGGGAGATTGAGAAGTGTTGAAGATCAACACCACCCAATTAGTCTTTGGATTCTAGAAGATTCCAGCCGCAAGTCTAGAAGGCAGAGCTTCTGGAAGACTTGCACTTTGTCCAGGTGCAATGGAATCTAAAGCTGAAGTAGTTTCCAGAAAGACTAGTATAAATAGGAAAATATGAGGCCAATTTGTAAAGCCATATGTCGGTGGCAATGCATGATCACTAGCTAGAAAGTTCTACCAATGCTAAAGTCGGCAAATCTCACTATAAATATGTAATAGTGTAATACAACGAAGAAGTAAGAATCAAGAGAGAGCTCAGTAAGAGAGTGAGAGAAGCAAGAGTAGTCTTGTAGGAGTGTGAGTGGTTTAAAGTTTATTTCTACAAAATGAGCGAGTTTCGTAATTTTTAAAAAATATCTTTAATAGTTTGTGTGTTGTAATATTTTGTGAGTGTGATATAAGTAATTTATTTACTTATTTTATTTCTTCAACACTTGTGTTACAGTTGTGTATTCCAATTTTTTCCTCAACAAGAAGGAGAGAATGGAAAGAAAAAGGCCGGAATATTGTTGTTTGCACGACAGGTTTGGGAAGATATAATTATTATTATTTTTTTTCGTTTTGTCAATATATAGTTTGTTTGAGCTCCTATGCCACTTTAGAGTTGTATTCTTGGAAGAAACAATATTTTTTATGTACACTATTGTTAAATATATATTCTAATTAACACTTAAAATTTTGATTATACATTTCTCATAAAAGTAATTTTATTTTTAAATATAGAAAATTTAAAGTGTATAATTTGAAATGTCAATAATAATTTTCTTTTAGATACGTATACTAATATAAATAAATTAATATTTAAGGCCTTGAGCGGTCAACCTTCCCACCTTTGCTTTGGAAGGGCCCTCACTATAAAGCTAGGTTCTAACAACACTTAAGTATCTAAGACAAATTGATTGATTTTGTTTTATAAGAGTGATTGGGTGCCAAAGAAATCTTGTTATTTTTCAATGAACAATGCTTGGTTATTCAAGGATGAGTAAGAATTCTTATTTAAAATTCTTTGTGTTTGAATAAGAATTCTTATTTAAAATTCTTTGTGTTTGAATCACAGAGTTTTGTACTTATAATCAAAACTGTTCATATTATGAATCACTTTGTAAAGATATCTCTACAAAAAAAAAATGAATTAAAACTAAGGTCATTTAGTTTATCTATTGTAGCAAATTCATAGCCGGTTCGTAATGCTCTTATCAATTCCATTCATTTATTTTTATACAATTCGATGACTAAACGAACATAGTTTAATTGATTTTTTTTGCAGATGTGATTTTTATAGAGTAATTTATAATATGAATGGTTCTAATCATATACACGGAGTTTTATGAATCGACAACGAATAGTTTTGAGTAGGAACTCCTACTCATCTTTTAAGTATAAGTGTTGTTCTTTTTCAATTATGTGTCTATCTAGTAGATAAATTGAATAGAATGTTTTGTATTAAGGTAATGCTAGGAGACCAAATTTTCATTTTCACGTCGAGGATTAATCCCTACACCATTGTATTGTTTTAACCCCTTTTTTTAAGTATTTTTTTGGATGAATTCAAGGTACACCCCACAATTAGGCGAGGATTAATCCCTCGAGCTAAGTTGGACCTTATTTAGGGGGCAAGTTCTTCCAATAATGGCTGCTCCATTTACAAGGCTCGAATTCGAGACATTACTTGAGGGGAACAAGCTCCTTATGAATAAGATAACTAATGCTCAATTTTTAATTAAGTTCGCCAAATTTAGTATCATAACTCAATTATGATTTAAAAGCTTATAATATAAGTTTATCCAATACTTTTCAATATTACACTTTATGAAACCGAATGTCATCCACCCTTAATGTATGTAAGTTTTTCTCTACACTCGCATATCCACACACCAGACTAGTAGCTCTCTATAAAACTAGAAATTCACAAATTCAAAGATCGAAGACTAAAACCAAATGTTTAATGAAGCATTGAACAAGACACGATGTCGTTAATCATCAACCACGCGTGGCATATCCATCATTGAGGTATGCCTAAAATTCTAAATTGGTAGAAATTTAAGTATCCTTTTATAATTTTTCTGAAAAGAATTGAGAAATCTGGTTGAAAAGAACTCAAAATTCTTGCCAATATTTATACACACCTAAGTTCTAACTGTAAAAAGATTTGGAAGTTTTTCAATTTATCCTCTATATTCCGTAATATTTATTTTCTTCGAAAAAAATATATAAATAAACATCGGCCAGCATATGAGTGTTGGCTACATAGCCTGCAACATTATGTGAGGACTTGATGATGAACCCAGGCCCATAATCCTGGCCCAACTTTATATGGGAATTGGATTTTTTACTTGGGCCAACAAGATCGGAATTGCTATCATCACCTCTCTCGCGTGGTACTTTATGTTGGTCAATTGGGCTCGATATAAGTCAAATGAACGATCTGAATCATCAGATATTGAAGGAGTACAACTATAATCTAAAGTTTTTTATTCGAATTAAGGAAATGGAATTTTTTTTAGATTATAATTGTACTCCTTCAATATGCTGCTTATTCAGCTCTGCACGTGTGGATCTATACCCTCTCCTATCATGCTTATTGAGCTCTGCACTTCGATCAATTGACATAGGAATGTCCTAAAGGTTCTCTTTGTAAATTCTTAGTTATTTTTTAAGCAAAAAAAGAAGAAGAGAGAAAGATAGACGAAAAACTTTTCACAGGCTAATTAGTAGGGAAAACACTAATTAGTACGGAAAATTACATAATATCACTATAAACTTCTATGTTTTGTGAACATAGACTAAAATTTTTCCTAATTAATTATGTGAGATTCATGTTATGTGACAAGTTTTGACATCTGCGTTCAACTCTCTCGAATTTCATCCATTTTTAGTACTAAATAAAAAAAAAAGTTACTCTTACTACATATTTGTGTCATCATTTGTATCATCTCTTTAATAAAGATGAGACCCACGTGTGTTGGTGGGCCCTGCCTATATTATAGAGATGGTACAAAGATTGTACAAATATGTGGTAAATATAGCATTACTCATTAAATAATATTCACATGCAGTGCATGCGGCTGAAAAAGCCTAATCCATTTCTATTGATTTGCAATCTCAAAGACCCAAGTGAAGAGTTATGCAAATGTCAAGGACCATTTTGGCTGAAAAACTTTTATTAAATTGACAGGTAAGCAAATATATTATTTTCTCAATTCAATTATGACCGTTCATTTTTCATGCTACTGAGTAGTTTGAACAATTGAAGAAAAGTTCGGGTTAGAGTTAGAAATATAAACTAAGTCATGCAATAAGTTAACTATAAAAACTAAGTATTGAACTTGTCATCCAAGAAAATTAAATATAAAATCTCACACTTATAAATAAAAATAAATACTACTGAACATTGTTGTGGACTATTTTATCTGACAAAGGGAGAGAGAGGGAGAGGGAGGCCGGCGGCACAAGGGAAGAGAGAAAGAGAGAATTGTAGGGGAATTGTGTTGTGTATTCCTCCTACCTTGCACCTCTATTTATAGTATTAGGGTAAAGGCATTCCTTGCTCTCCAAGGAATAAGAGATACAATAGGATAAGGATAACAACTCTAATCAAACCTAATCTAGGATTTACACAATCATACTTCAACTAGGATTTGTTTACAACACTCCCCCTTGAGTGTGTAAATACTCAAGGTAGATCTAGCATCATGCAGAAGTTGATGAAGTCGACTTGTCAGTGCTGATTCCAAGGAACAACGCTTATTCTCAATAAGGTAGGAATTTGCATAAGTAAGTAAGTCTCACTAAAAACCCTAAGGCTATGGCAAAAACCCGAGTAGGGACAAAATCCATAGTCTAAGGAAAAATGCGTGAGAAATGCAAAGTCAAAAGAAACGTCTACAAGACGTCCTCAGGGATATGACCAGCCCAAGGTGGGTGCCTCGTTAAAACCTAGTTAGGTAGCAAAAACTCAGTGGGAAAATGCTCCTAATCGTAGGGAAAAAGAGTACATTAAGATCAAGCAAGTATCTACAGGATACTCTGAGGTTGACATAATTCCAAAGAGAAATAGCAAAGTTACAACTCAGAAAGTTTACGCATACCAATTCCATGAACAAGCTTCTGGAACGTCGCCTTCGGCAGTGATTTGGTGAAGAGGTCGGCCAGATTGTCTTGTGAACGGATTTGCTTGACTTCAATCTTCTGATGCTCTTGTTGTTGATGTGAAAAGAAGAACTTCGGCGCAATGTGCTTGGTGTTGTCTCCTTTAATGTAACCCTTCTTGAGTTGTTCGATGCAAGCTGCATTGTCTTCAAAGATCGTCGTCGGGACATCAACGGCGGGATGAAGATCACAGGAGCTTCAAATATGGCCCACTACTGATCTCAACCAAAAGCATTCCCGAGTTGCTTCATGTAAGGCGAGAATTTCAGCATGGTTAGACGAAGTGGCAACTAAGGTCTGTTTCGTTAACCTCCAAGATATTGCGGTGCCTCCAATGGTAAAGACATAACCCATTTGAGAACGCGCTTTGTGCGGATCAGATAAGTATCCAGCGTCGGCATAACCAACAAGGCGAGAATCAACTCGAGGAGCACAAGATGTAGCATCATTCGAGGATTCGTAGGGATAGAACAAGCCCAGATCCGTAGTACCCTTAGGGTGCGTTTGTTGCACCGGACTGTCTCGGAATGGACTAACTTCAGGGACTAAGCTGTACTGGCTTAGACTAGACTAAGCTGGACTAGCTTAGTGAAACGTTTGGTGCAGTGTCGGACTAACAAGCAGGATAACTAACAAACTATAATATTATATTATTTAATCTATACTTATTAATATTTTATTTTTATCCTATTTTTTTTATCCCTTTAATCCTTCCTTACCGCCCCATTCTCTCCCTCTTTTTCTCCATCTTTTTCTCCCTTGTCTGTTCCAATCTTTTCTTCAATTTGGTATTTTATATGAAAATTGGTTGTGAAAAGCATCTAGTCCAATGGTTTTCGAATGTGAGTGGTCGATGAGCAAGGCGAGGAGGAGAAAGGAGGAGAAAGGGGACAGTCTTAGCTAGTCCTATGATTTTTTAGGGGTTTCACTAAGACCAGCTAGTACCTGATTTAGTCTAGGCTAGTGAGACTTAGTCTCATTAAACCTAGTCCCTGTCAGGAACAACACATGAAACTGGACTAACCCTTAGTCCAGTCCAGTCCAGTACCCTTTAGTGAGGGTAAACAAACGCCCCCTTAAGGTAGCGGAAGATGTCTTTCACGCCAGTCCAGTGTCTGCGTGTAGGTCTATTGCTGTATCTTGCCAAAAGATTAACAGCGAATGAGATTTCGGGTCTAGTGCATTGAGCTAAGTACAATAAAGCGCCTATCGCACTTAGATAAGGAACTTCAGGTTCCAAAATCTCTTCATCATCCTACTTCGGACGGAAGGGATCTCGTTTTGCATCTAGCGTACGAACAATCATAGGAGTACTTGAAGACTTCGCTTTATTCTCATTAAAGCGGCGCAACACCTTCTGGGTGTAGTTCGATTGATGTACTAGGATTCCATCCGAACAATGCTCTATCTCGAGATCGAGACAGTATCGAGTCTTACCTAGATCTTTCATCTCAAATTCCGACTTCAAGTGCGAAGCAATTCTCGCGAGCTCTTCAGAAGTTCCAATGAGATTCATATCATCGACATATACTGCAACAATCGCAAATCCGGAATGTGACTTCTTAATGAACACACAATGGCATAATTTGTTGTTCACATATCCCTGACTAGTCAAATACTCACTTAGACGGTTATACCACATTCTTCCGGATTGCTTCAAACCGTAGAGTGAACGCCTCAGCCGAATTGAGAACGTGTTCCGGGGTTTGGAAATATTTGAACCAGTCAATGTAAGTCCTTCAGGAACTTTCATATAAATTTCCGTATCAAGATCCTCATAGAGATACGCGGTTACTACGTCCATCAGCTGCATATCCAGTTTTTCGGAAACTACCAAACTGATAAGGTAGCGAAAAGTAATCACATCCATAACGGGTGAATAAGTTTCGTCATAGTCAATCCCGGGGCGTTGTGAGAAGCCTTGCGCAACAAGACGAGCTTTGTAACACACAATTTCGTTCTTCTCATTACGCTTCCGAACAAAAACCCACTTGTAGCCAACGGGCTTCACATGTGGAGGAGTAGGAACTACAGGTCCAAACACCTTACGTTTCGTAAGCGAATCGAGTTCGACTTGGATTGCTTGTTTCCAGTTTGACCAATCAGCTCTACGTCGACATTCATCAACGGAACGTGGTTCAATGTCATCGCTCAACATGATCTCAGTAGCTACTGCAAATGCTAATGCATCGTCGACAATCATCTCATTTCTACGCCACACATCATCTAAGCTAGCATAATAGACCGAAATCTCACGATTCTCGAGAGGAGGATTCGTCTCTTCAAGGACGCTTCCATAATCTAGAATTTCCTCATGAGTTGGGTAGAATGAGTAAGCGATAGTCGGATTCACGATAGGCTCTTCAGGACCTTGTGTCGTAGTTTTCCTCTTCTGGGGGTGTGAATCCTTTGAACCAAGGGGTCTGCCACGCTTTTGTGTAGGGGCAGATGATTGGCTAGCCGCTAATGTACGTGGATCACCAGAATTGGCGTCCCGGGCTTCTAGGAGGGCAGTCCGTCGTACATTTGGTACATCTATCTTTGCAGGCGTATTCGCAGCTGGAATGTGTGATCTTGTCACTCGCGCTAGATCGGTGAAAGCATCTGGCATGCTCTGAGCTATGCTCTGAAGATCTAATATGCGTTGCACTTCAGTTTCAGACTGAGCGGTGCGGGGATCTAAATGAGACAAATTGGGAGTCGTCCACTATAATTCGCGTCGTTCTTCAGGAACGTTGACGTTCTTATCTCCCCCTAACGACGGGAAGACTGTCTCATAGAAGTACAATCCGCAAAACGAGCGGTAAACAGATCGCCTGTCAAAGGTTCTAAGTAACGAATAATCGAAGGAGAATCATATCCGACATAGATTCCCATCCTTCGCTGAGGCCCCATTTTTGTACGTAAGGGCGGCGAGATCGGCACATATACCGCATAACCAAAAACGCGCTGATGCGATATGTCGGGTTCGTATCCAGTGACCAATTGAAGGGCACTGAATGGTTGTGTCGCAACAGGCCTCAGGCGGACCAACTTTGCTGCGTGCAATATTGCATGGCTCCAAGCAGCGATCGGGAGCTTGGTACGTATGACCAACGATCGAGCAATCATTTGTAAGCGCTTAATGAAAGCCTCTGCCAGACCGTTCTGGGTGTGAACATGGGGTACTGGATGTTCAACTTCAACCCCAATCGACATGCAATAGTAATCAAAAGTTTTAGATGTGAATTCTCCAGCATTATCCAATCGAATAGATTTGATTGGATAATCAGGGTGGTGAGCCCTGAGCTTGATAACATGAGCCAACAGTTTGGAGAATGCAGCGTTCCTTGTGGACAACAAGCACACGTGTGACCAACGTGTGGAAGCGTCAACCAAAACCATAAAATATCTAAATGGTCCGCAGGGAGGTTGAATCGGTCCACAAATGTCCCCCTGAATCCGTTGTAGAAAAATGGGAGGATTCGAACGAATCTTGTCATAAGAAGGCTTAGTAATAAGCTTTCCCATAGAACATGTTTGACATGCGATTCCTTGGATCGAACCTAAACTTCGGGTTAGTGGATGCCCGTGTGATGATTTGAGGATACGGCGCATCGCTATTCGTCCAAGATGTCCCAAACGGTCATGCCAAAGTGTAATTTCGTGCGCGGTCCTAGTAGTAGGGCCGGCCACATAGTGGCTTTCTATGGGGCGTATGGTTGTAGTATACAGACCACTCGGGATACGCTCCATCTTCTCTAGAATACGCTTCTGGCCATATTTGTAGGAAGTTATGCACAGAAATTCAACTCCGTTTTCTACGTGGGTTTCAGCGTGGAAATTATTATCTCTAATATCCTTGAAACTTAGTAACGTTCTTCCAGAACGTGGGGAATAGAGTGCCTCAGCAATGGTCAAGATTGTACCATTGGACAACATTATACGTGCCTTACCGTATCCTTCTATCAGGTTGGATGGACCTGAGAGGGTTGTCAGAGGTGCATTCTTAGGTATGAAGTTAGTGAAATAGATGCGTTCACGCAAAACAGTGTGCATGGTTGCACTATCTGCCAGACAACTAATTTTCCCACAAGTCATACCTAGAATGAAAAATTAATTTGAATCGGTCACATGCATAAAGGTTTATAAAACAATTATCAATTCAAAATAATTTAATTTATTCAAGGACTAAAACTTAATATCCAAAAAACAAATCACCAACTAATAATCCAAAACATAAAGGAAAATTGTTCAAAAATCAACCAAAAAACAAGGTGGGGTTCGGCCACTAGGTGGAATTCGGCCCCATTTGTCTTATTTCAACTAAAAAATAAGTCTATGTCTAAGATTCTAATCTTCCATAGGGGTGGTATCCTCCTGAAAGTCAGAAACCTCCATCTTTGTAGTCTCCGGTTCGTCCACTTGCATGAAGTTTGATTCAAACTTCTGACGACGTGAATGATATGCGTCTACAACCTGCTTGGGAGCGCGGCAAACACGGGACCAATGGTCCTTAGCACCACAACGATAGCACATATCGTTATCCATGGTTTTAGGTGCTTTGCCCTTATTCTTGAAGTTCTGGGCCTTGGGAGCGAGGTTTGGGCGCTGCTGGGCTTTGTTTTCTTCCTTGGGTGGGCCTTGGCTCTGTTGACCTTGGTTGGATGGCTTCTGGCCACCCCTACCACGCTTCTTTTGGCGCCTTGGGTGCTGGTTAGTGCTATAATGTGCTTCAGGCACAGCAGTAGCCCCAGTAGGTCTAGCTTGATGATTCTTCATCAACAGCTGGTTCTGCTTTTCAACGAGAAGTAGAATAGAGATCAAATCCGAGAACTTGGTGAACTTCTGAGCTCTATATTGTTGTTGCAGGACAATATTAGAAGTAGAGAAGGTCGAATAGGTCTTCTCCAGGAGATCCTCTTCAGTCAAAGTTTCATATCAAAACTTGAGAAGTGATCGAATTCGACAAACTTCAGAATTATATTCATTCACATAGGAGTAGAACATACAGGTTCTAATAGACATGTATTGGTTTAATTTTTGCATGAAAAACTTCGGGTTTTCATGGGTGATATGTTTAAGTGAAAACTTCAGGTTTTCAAATAAAGACATGTTTATAAGAAACTTCAAGTTTCAAAGTAATTATGAACTTCAGGTTCATATATTCCTGCAGGCAAACACAAATATATATATATATATATATGCAAACAAATATGCAACAAGTATATGAAAAAATATAATTTTAGGTGTACAATTATAATTGAATTAATTTATTTAATTATTTGGACTTCGGGCCAAAAATAACGTGTGGGTGAAAAAATACAAAAACCCATTGGGCCTAAAATAAAAATTAATTAGGCAATAAAATTTTGCGGGACCCAAAAAAAATAAAGAAACAAAATTTAAACCACTGGGGGGTAAAAAAAAATAAAAAGAGACCCTTTTAAACAAATGCCCAAAAAATTGGGCTGAGGTGTTAGGCGGGGTTGCAGGCCCAAAAATCTGTTTTTTTTTTTTTCAGTATGGGCAAGCAGGCCCAAAAACAAAAAAAACTTTTTTTTTTCACTCGGGCTAGGTCGCAGAATTTTTTATTTTTTAATTTTTTTTGTAGATGGGCTGCATTAGGAGCCCACTAGGGCTTGGGATTGGAAACAAAACGCCAAAAAAAAAATTTTGCTTTGGGGTGCGGCTTGCATGCCGCAAAAACAAATCCAATTTTTATTTTATTTTTTATTAAGCTAAATTAAATGGCATGCATATGTAATTCAATGAATCACATATTTACGTTGATGCATATGCAAAATAATATTTTCAATGCATGTACATATGTAAGATTCAATTCATGGCAAATATCAAATTCACATAATTTAAACAATTATGGTTATGAGGCATACACAATTTATGTAGAATCTAAAATACGTTAAACATAAAGTTGGGTCATGCATCATGGTGAATGTTCATGCTATCATGGCTTGCAAAATATCGAGTTAAAAGCCGTTGTTTTGAAAGAACCTGATTGCGTGATGATATGGATGAACTGGTTTGATGCAGAAAATTTCTCCAACGTCAGATTCCTAAGCGCAGCGGTAGAAGCGTGCTGATAACGTGTTGTGGACTATTTTATCTGACAAATGGAGAGATAGGGAGAGGGAGGCCGGCGACACAAGGGAAGAGAGAAAGAGAGAATTGTAGGGGAATTGTGTTGTGTATTCCTCCTACCTTGCACCTCTATTTATAGTTTAGGGTAAAGGCATTCCTTGCTCTCCAAGGAATAAGAGATACAATAGGATAAGGATAACAACTCTAATCAAACCTAATCTAGGATTTACACAATCATACTTCAACTAGGATTTGTTTACAACAAACATAATATTATTGGCCACCAAGACCTTTTTTTTTAAATTGTAACAGAAGACCCTTTAAGAGAGACGTTCGCACAACGAAGACCCATTGAAAGATTATTAAGGCCCTAAGCCCAACATTCGAATTAATTACAAACTTGATAGCTAAAAAATAAAGAAAATTAATAAAAATGACTTGAAAACTTTAAGTTTTAACAATAAGGATAAAATAAAGGGTAAAATAAATATTACTATGATTGACTTTCTAGTGTAAAAATGTGATTTTTCGTTAAAGTGAATAGTACCGGAAGCTTTTCGTTAAAATTCCCTAAAAATATTGTTTTTTTTTTTGGACAAACGTTATACTTTATACTAAAATTGTTTAGGGGAATGAAGATTCAAATTTAGGTCTAGAAAAGATAATGTAATTTTTAGAAGATACACACAAAAATGGGACATTTAGTTGATCAGAAGCACACATTCTTATTAAGTGTTAGATGTGTTGCTTGACGAGAGTATGACGTAGCGTGGTGATCTTCTCCAAGCTTGTAGGGCTGATTATTCTAAAATTGCTATTCACTGCTTTCAAAGATGTCAAATCTGTGGTTGTTCAGTTCTCCATCATTAGGTTTTTCCATACCCTTCAAGAAGAAAATTTATCTGCCCACGCGCAAGGTGCATGTGTGGATCTATATCCTCTACTATGCTGCTTATTCAGCTCTGCACTTCGATCAATTGAATTTGAATTAGGAATGTCCTAAAGGCTTCTTCTTGTAAATTCTTAATTTTTTTAAGCGAAAAAACCAAGAAAGAAATATAAACGAAAAACTTTAGCACGCTAATTAATAGGGAATACTAATTAGTATGGAAAATTACATATTATTATTAAAATCTTCTATGTTTGTGACATAGACTAAAGCTTTCATAATTAATTACGTGAGATTCACATTACGTGACATTTTGACAAATGCGTTCCACCTCGAATTCTATTTTTTGCATTAAATAATGTCCACACGCAATGCACGTAGCCTCTTTCATTTAATTAATCTATCAAAGTACATTCACATCGGCGCCAATGCGGATGTTTATGAGGTTGTTTTTGTTAGAGCGAGCATGAGATTGAGAGCTTTCCAATTTAAATAAGAATGTCTTATTACAAGAGGAGTGCTAGTCCTTGTTGGTTTGGAATTGCAATAGAGCATTAAATTGATATCAGTTTCCTATATGGATTTAATAAGGAACCTTATTTGGATTTCTATATCTATATATAGTAGTCTCCGCCCCCAAAGACTCATAGAATATACACTTTTTTTTTTTTGGATTAAAACCTTTTGACGGAGAGGAAAACGACGATTGCCTTTCTAATAAACAAAGGTCGGATGCAGGCCGACTTTAACGCCTATCCTCCTGTGTCCCAAAACACTACAAATACCCAATAATCTATCTTGTCACTCTCAGACAGACGTTACACAAAAATACACCTGCAAATAATATATTTATAAAAATATATAATTAAATAAAAACAGCAAATAAACAGAGAGAAAAGGAAAGGCTTTGCATATTTAGACAGACAAGACAAGAAAAATCAGAAAAAATAGAAGAAAAAAAAAAGAGGGAAAAAAGAGAGAGATCCCGGTTGGAACGGCCAGCAGGCCACCCTCCACCTCAACACATCTGGTTGCAAATTTTGCAAGTCAATGTGAGCAATCATTCCTTCATTCTCTCCTCACTTTCTCCCTCGTTTCTTTCTCTTCAAAACACCCCAACTTTCTCTCCATTTACTTTGGGAAAAAGAAAAATACCCAGGAAAATCTGCGGTTTCCCCACCTCGAATTCGCCTGCATCACCATCGTTTCCGCCTCCAATTTTGCGTCTTTCTTGTGTTTTGTTTTTTCTTTCTGGGTGCCCAAACGGTGGTGCTTGCTGGGCAATGAGGTAGCTCTCAATTACCTGTCTATTTCTTCCATTTTTATTGAATTAATTGTATTTTGTTTGAATTAATTGAGGGTGGTTTGGGAAATTTGAAAAAGTTTGCTACTTTGGAAGATGCAGCATAATATATTTACAACAATGCGGAGCTTGAAGATCATGGATGGGTGTAAAGGAAGTCAAGTTTTCGCGCTTAATCCTTCCGGAGCTACCGCCGCCGCCGGAAACGGTGGTGGTGGGAGTGTGGGGGACAAGCTTCTTTACGACCATCTCCGGGTCAACTCGATTCGATCCAGAGCGAGTCGGGGCAGTTTTCAGGCTCCGAACCCGACCGCCAACAATGTTTTGCTTGAGACTCTTCTCCCATACGGTCTGCCGGTGTCCGATCTCCTTGAGCCCCAAATCGAACCATCCCTCAAATCCATTGATTTTGTCGAAACCCTAGCTGATGTGTACCGTAGGATTGAGATTTGCCCCCAATTCGAGAAGTGGAAGATGTATTTGGAGCAATGTGTGACGTTTCGGGGCCTGTCGGATCCGAAATTGTTCCGGCGGAGCCTCAGGTCGGCGAGGCAGCACGCGGTTGATGTGCACTCGAAGGTGGTGCTGGCGTCTTGGTTGAGGTATGAGAGGAGAGAGGATGAGCTTATTGGGTCGTCGGCAATGAATTGTTGTGGTAGAAATGTTGAATGTCCGAAGGCTAGTTTGGTTTCCGGGTATGATCCTGAGTCTGTTTTTGAGTCTTGTTTGTGTTCTAGGACGCCGCGGGGGCAAGATGATGATGATGATCTTGTGATGGGGGATGAGGAATGTTCCACTTCGGAGGAGGATGGTGACATGTCGTTTTGTATTGGAGATGCTGAGATTAGGTGTGTTCGATACAACATTGCTTCGCTTTCGAGGCCTTTTAATGCAATGTTGTATGGTAACTTCACGGAGACACGAAGGGAGAAGATAAATTTTACACAGAATGGGATATCTGTGGAGGCAATGAGGGCAGTGGAGATTTTTAGCAGGATAAAAAGAGTAGATTCTTTTGAAATGAAAACTGTTTTGGACCTGCTATCCTTTGCAAACACATTTTGTTGCGATGAGTTGAAGACGGCATGTGATTCTCATTTGGCATCTCTGGTTTGTGAACTGGAAGATGCAATGCTGCTGATTGACTATGGGTTGGAGGAGACTGCTCATTTTCTCGTGGCAGCTTGTTTGCAGGTATTTTTGAGGGAGCTACCGAGTTCGTTGCACAATTCTCATATGATGAGATTATTTTGTACTTCAGAAGCTAGGCAAAGGTTGGCTATGTCCGGGCACTCTTCTTTCGTTTTGTATTATTTTTTGAGCCAGGTTGCTATTGAGGATGACATGAGATCGAACACAACGGTGATGCTTCTAGAGAGGCTGGCAGAGTGTGCCACCGAAAGTTGGCAGAAGCAGCTTGCATTTCACCTGTTAGGTGTTGTGATGCTTGAGAGGAAAGAATTTAAAGATGCTCAGGGGTGGTTTGAAGCAGCAGTAAAGGTTGGTCATATTTATTCCTTGGTGGGCATTGCAAGGGCCAAGTTCAAACGTGGCCATAAGTATGCGGCTTACAAGCAAATGAACTCTCTCATTTCTGATTATACACCGGTTGGGTGGATGTATCAGGAGCGATCTCTGTATTGTATTGGAAAGGAAAAGATGATGGATTTGAGCACCGCTACTTACTTGGATCCAACTCTATCTTATCCATACAAGCATAGGGCTGTTTCTTTGTTGGAGGAGAACCAGTTTGAAGCAGCTATTACAGAGATCAATAAGATAATTAGTTTCAAGGTCTCCCCTGATTGTCTCGAATTGCGGGCTTGGTTTTCAATTGCCCTTGAAGATTTTGAAGCAGCTCTCAGAGATGTCCGGGCACTCTTGACTTTGGACCCAAATTACATGATGTTTCGTGGGAAAATGCATGGTGACCATCTGGTAGAGCTGCTCTGCCCTTTTGTTCAACAGTGGAGTCAGGCTGATTGTTGGATGCAACTATATGATCGATGGTCCTCTGTTGATGATATTGGTTCTCTAGCTGTTGTACATCATATGTTGGCAAATGACCCTGGGAAGAGCCTTCTACGCTTTAGGCAGTCTCTCCTTCTGTTGCGGTAAGTAGGAGAAAGCGTTACCTTACTATACCAACTAGCCTATCTATAATTTGCTTGTGGATTTAATTAATTAAAATCAGTAGTATTGTTTTTGTATGAAGGGCTTAATCCAGAACATAACATCTTAAGTTCTTGACACAAGTAGAATTTGTCACTTTCAGTTCATAGGAATTGCATGTGCCTGATGGACTTATATTGCATGTTGGGCAGAATTCTAAACCTTGTCTGATCCTAGGACATCATAGAGAAGGATGACAATCCACTTAGTCCAATTTCAATTGCTTCTTTGATGTTGTTGGTTGTTATATTAGTCTGTTTTAGAAGCATCTCTGACGTTCCTGAAAATCTTAGGTTAAATTGTCAAAAGGCTGCTATGCATAGTCTGCGGTTGGCCCGGAATCATTCTAGTTCTGAGCATGAGAGGCTTGTCTATGAAGGATGGATCTTGTATGACACTGGCCATCGTGAAGAAGCATTGGCAAAGGCAGAGGAGTCCATTGCTATCCAGAGATCATTTGAAGCATTTTTCCTTAAAGCATATGCTTTAGCAGACTCAAGTCTTGATTCTGATTCTTCAACATATGTGATCCAGCTTCTAGAGGAAGCACTTAGATGCCCTTCGGATGGTCTTAGAAAAGGACAAGTAAGTGTCATCCTAAGAATAATTTTTTCGATCTTGTTATCTAAACGTCAAATTAATCAGATTGGTATGTTATCCTGCAGGCACTAAATAATTTAGGAAGTGTCTATGTAGATTCTGATAAGCTGGATCTTGCTGCTGACTGCTACACAAATGCACTCAACATTAAGCATACGAGAGCACATCAGGGTCTAGCACGAGTATATCATCTTAAAAATCAACGCAAGGCTGCATATGATGAGATGACAAAGCTGATAGAGAAGGCTCGAAACAATGCATCAGCTTTTGAGAAACGTTCAGAATACTGTGACCGTGACATGGCAAAGAGTGATCTAAGTATGGCAACACAACTAGATCCCCTGAGGACATATCCGTACAGATATAGGGCAGCAGGTATGTTCTGACTATGGTTCTTCTTTGTTTGGTGCATGCCATTTTAAGTGGAAGTTGTTGCTTATGGTTAAGTCTTAGTGCTCAGAGATGAACGCCCTACTGCATACATGACGTTTTTCTTACTATTTAAATATACAGAGATGCCTGTCATTATTGATTCAAATCCTTGGGCCTTAACTTAGTGTAGAGCTGCTATCGATTCAATCACTTAGAAACTAGAATAGACATATCTACGTCTTCAAGCAGATGGGCCAGTGGCCCATTCTGCTTGTTGGAGTTTCAATTGCTAAGCATTCATCAGTTTAGAGGGCTTTATTGTTCCGTAGTAGGATTTGAACTGAACACTGATAGTTTATATAGAAATCTGCATACTGATGTATTTGCCAACTTGAAACTTGTTATTAACTGACCGAACTTACTATAAAAGATGGAAGTAGATTGTTTAATAAATAATAAAGTAGAGAAGAAAATCCTTACAACCGTAAGTTCTATAAAAAACACTTAAAGAGCTCAACTGGAGAAAGATAAAACCTCGTCTATCCACTTGTGATGTTCTTATGGATTCTTAGTTATGGACTTTGTTTGGTGCCCTTTTCCTTACAAAGGCAGCTGGGTTTTTTTTTTTTTTTTTTTTGTCTTTCTAAAGTTTTGGGTTTGAATTATTTTTCTCTGAAGTGTATTGTTAATAAGGGCTTCTGAGTGAAAAGCCGAAAAACGGAAAGAAGGGAAATATAAAAACGATCAAACAAACGAAAAACGAAAGAAGGGGAATAAAAAACTGATCAAACATTTTTTGACATTCTTTTGGATGAAGAAATAAAAAACTGATCAAACATTTTTTGACATTCTTTTGGATGAACCTAGGTTGTGATCTGTTATCTGCTTCGTATGATTATGTTATCAAAGCTGTACAGTGTTAAACCATGAATTTTTCTAAGAAAAGTGTCTGTGAGTGTGTTTGAAAAAACTCTGAACTACTAACATGGGAATTATGGCCCAACAGTTTTGATGGATGACCACAAAGAAGGAGAAGCCATCGAAGAGCTAACAAAAGCCATAACTTTCAAGCTAGACCTGCAACTGCTACATCTCCGAGCAGCATTCCACGAGTCAATGAGCAATTTTGTTTCCACCGTGCGAGACTGTGAAGCAGCCCTCTGTCTTGATCCCAACCATGCTGACACTCATGAACTCTATTCTAAAGCACGGGAACGTGTCAATGAACAAAAGAAGTGAGAGAACCACAGAGCGATTATTCTTTACCGTCTGGGGGGTAATCATGCCGTTGCTACCCAATTCATTTAACATGGAAATGGCCAGCAATTGTCAACATAGGCAATTCGTTGGATTTTGTCTCTAGAAACGTACAATTGTAGATTCCCATGGCCTTGGAAAAAGGGCATGTAAAGCGGAAGCAAGGAGGGAATTTGGATTCACAAAGGAGAGTAGAGAGGAGCAAAGATAGCATGTAAATATTCTCAGCTGTTTATTGATTGGATCAACTTATTAAGTAGCGCAGAGACCTGCTGCTGCTACTGTCTGATATACTCTACTCCAGCAAAGACGGGAGCGGAAGTAACCAAAGGCGAAAACTATCTTGTACATGATCATGTAAGCTTGTGATGTGTGTCTGTCCAATTTAGATGTGTCTACCCTTTGTTTTTGCCAAGTGGTTTGCCATGTGTTGTAATCTTGTCGTTCTGTTCTCTCATTTGTTGTATAAGCTTCACGGTTTTCATCAAAAACCGGCACGAAAATGATTTATTTTCAAAGAGGCTTGTTGGTGCCAAATTCAGAGCCAGATCTGCATCCTCCTCTTCTCTTTGACACTCCTTCCTCACTAACTTTTCTCATACGATATAGAGTATGAGGATTTCTATTTTCTTGTCAGTTTTTTCGGGCAATACACACAAATCGAACTGACTACAAACTTTTTATCAAAAATAGAATAAGATGCATGCTTAAGACGTCTGTTTGATTTTATTTTTGATTTAAGAGAGTTTGTAATAGTTCTATTTATGCGTAGTTCCCGATTTGTTAGATGATTGACTTGAAACAAAACATCCCTACATGGACCTATGCTAACCTCTATACGTAGAAGATCCTTCCAAATAAGTCGAGGGGTCCCTTCCAAATTTCATACAAAAGGGTCTTTCTACCTG
This sequence comes from Crataegus laevigata, assembly GCA_963580275.1. Lineage (NCBI taxonomy): Eukaryota > Viridiplantae > Streptophyta > Magnoliopsida > Rosales > Rosaceae > Crataegus > Crataegus laevigata. The sequence goes on along the minus strand of OY756952.1, from coordinate 7,292,296 downwards.
ATCACCAGTGACCATTTAAAAGTGAAAACTTACGGCTAAACGGACTGCACGAAATGTCCATAAATTTTCAACTGTTCTGCAATTATTTTCATTCAAATTCCTCTTACCGTTTCCTTTCTTATCACTCACCTAAAGATTTCAGCTCACTCAAAAATGTCCTAGAATGCTGAACATCAATGCACCGCTCCTCTCAACCCGCCGCCTTGGAAATTCCGGCGGTGAAGATTTACAGGGCGCATTGCTTCCAATGAATGAGCGGATTCCATTTTCCTAGGAACGAGCCCCTGGCAAGCCCAAGGACTCGAACACAGGAGAAGATATCCAGCCTGGGGACACACCTCGCCTGAAGCTGCCCCCAGGCTAGTGGCATCGGCCTCTTGACAAGGACAACGAGTGTGATCATGAACTCGATGATGGATGTGAGGGTGACATTGATCTAGGTGACGTTGAGGATGACATCGACGATGTTGATTACAGCAACGAGGCTTTCTCGAATGCCATAGATGTGTTCTCACTCTCAGAGGCCATAGACATTGTGGAAAAGAAAGAACAGAGAAAACATGAAACAACAGATCATACCTTGAAGCTAAAGCTTGCAGAGTCAAGCCACGAGATGAATCAAACGTGTCTGGACTTCATCATCGAGCGGTTTCTTCCGGATGCCACTGCAGTGGCTGCATCATCTACACTGAAGCTAAATGTGTCACAACTCAGTTCAAGCATGAGACTCTGCTATCCGTGGAATTATACCCGGACAGCCGAGGCTTGTGTTTCGAGAACGGTGTGCAGGCAGTCGTACTCTTGGCCAAAGGGTTGTGGCTTGCAGGTTTTCTTCCCTTGGCGGATGAAGCATAAGCTCTGTGGAGTGAAAAGCCCTGTCAATGAACAAGCTCAGTGCAGCGTAAAACACAAGAGAAATGGATCATAAGCTTCGTACTACTCGATGTATTTATAGCTATAACTTTTTTTTACGGTATTATAGTATGGTTAGCCCACGTGTGAATCTTAATGATCACACGTGTTTCATGTCACCCTATACTTACTGTGCAATGTATTTTGCCTTGAGCTCACACACTCACGCTTGCCCTCACACCTCTTTAAGGTTATCGAATTACCAAATACTAGTGCACTTTTTACTGTTAGTGAATTTTCAAAATGTACAGAGCGTGTTTTCTCAAGGTCATTAAACCGTCAACGCTGCAGCTAGTGTAATGTTTATGGTCAATCGATTTTCGAAGGTGCATGTACGTCCACTGACGGTAATCCAACAACGCACACAACGGTTATAGTTGCATTGTATTTGTCAATTTTTTTATTTATTGATTTCTTAAAATACAATGGTAGTTTTGGTAGGAAAATGATCCTCGTTAGATCCTTTTTTTTGAAAATTCGAGAGATTCTTTGATCATGACCATTCATCGTACATTATTCGGTTAAATTTTATTATGTACAATTTATATTTAATTTTAAATTTTAAATAATTTTTGACCGTACGATATAAATGAACGGTCATGATCACGAAATTTCAAAATTCTTTTCCGGTTTTGGTAATTTGCTGAACTGAATTACTGAATTATATCACAACCACTCACACGTGGGAGACTTCAAATAATAGGGTTTTCAAAGGCGGTTGACCCGGGTAGCTCGGGCAGGCACGACCCCTGCCCGCTGGTTCTTACTTCAGAAAAATTTAGGTGACCCTTCTTCTCTCCCTCCCGCTTCTTCCACCCATTCGAAATATACAACCATTTGTATAAATCGCCGATTAGTTCATCTTCCTCCGCACTCTCTCTCCTCCCTCTCTCTCTCTCTCTTCTCTGTGTGCTTTGCCTTCTCACGGCGCAAACGTACAGAGAGAAGCCGAAGTCGTCCTCGCTCTACTTGTTCGTCGAGTAGGGTTTTAGAGCTCGCTCGCCGCTGCTGCTACTCAATCGGCGACCGCACGTGGTAATTCTCGTTCTTCTAATCTCAATCTGTGGACTTCATTTTACGTTTGTGGTGATAGATTTGCTGATTTTGTTTATTTCTGCTTGTTTTGGTCCCCTGGGTTTTGAAATTGGTTCTAGTATTTGTGATATCTGAAATGCGATTAGGGTTTTGAAATTGGTCATGTTGTTTCGCGCAATGTGTCTGTGCTCTAGTGATTAACGAGTTTTTTTAGTAGATATATTAATTAGATTGTTGCTAGTGTCCTATGTTTTTTACTCACATTATAATCTCAGGTACCATAAAAAGTTAAAAAAAGTGAAATGTTATTTTCTCGTCTACTATTATTCCTAAAATAATCTCTAATATGTTCTTTCTCTACCTACCATTATTCAAATTGAAATGTTATTTTCCAACAACGAAGTCTCATCCGGCGGTAATGTACCAATAAATGAATCTCTCTCCAAATGTTTTGCTGATGTATGATTATGCACTCCGATAACTACCTTCAATATCCAATCATTAGCTGCTAGCTTCTTACCTTTAATTGGAAAATAGCATCCTCACTTTTTCGTTCCATAATTCCTTCCATCTTCATGCTTTGTCTTTTTTTATTTTTTTTTGTTTTTTTTTCTTTTTCGAATTCTGCTTACATTTGTCCATTCTTTTTACAACCCAATGTAAGTCTAGGGCTCATGTTGCTTTTTCGTGCCCCGTGTGTTATTATTATATATTTACTAAGGTCTTTATCGGTCATTTTACAAATAGACAAAACTTGTAATTGAGAATTCCATTAAAAAGTGAGGGGAGAAATAAGACATTGGGTGGGAGTAACAACACTCTTAATTTATTACATATATAGTCTGCTACATATTGTATTGCCTTAAGAAATCATTGGTTTTAAGTAAATAATTGTTTCCTGTTTATATATTCTTATATAGCTTTTCTCTTCTTTTGTAGTAGGAACGAAATGGCTGTGGAGATTACTCAGTTTCTATTGGCAGCTCAATCAGCAGATGCAAGGGTTCGTACTGAAGCAGAGGCTAATATTAGGCAATTCCAAGAGCAAAACCTTCCTGCCTTTCTTTTGTCGTTGTCAGTTGAGCTTGCAAGCAATGAAAAACCCACTGAATCCCGTACGTTGGCTGGTCTTGTGCTTAAGAATTCATTAGATGCCAAAGATGCTGGTACAAAAGAACTTCTTACTCGACAATGGATGGCTATTGATATTTCTATTGTATCCCAAATTAAAGACTTGCTCTTAAGGACACTTGGGTCATCTGTCCCGGAAGCAAGACACACATCTGCCCAAGTTATTGCAAAAATTGCATCTATTGATATTCCCAGGAAACAATGGCCTGACCTAATTGGGTCTTTGCTCAACAATATGACTCAGCGAGATAGTGCAGCTGGTTTGAAGCAGTCAACCTTGGAAGCACTTGGTTATGTATGCGAGGAGATATCTCATCAAGATCTTGAGCAAGGCGAGGTGAACACTGTTCTTACTGCTGTAGTCCAGGGAATGAACCTTGCTGAAAATAGCCCTGAAGTTCGTCTGGCTGCAACAAGGGCTTTATATAATGCCCTGGAGTTCGCACAAACCAACTTTGACACTCAGATGGAACGGGATTTCATCATGAAGATGGTCTGCGAGACGGCCTTGTCTAAGGAGGTTCAAATTAGGCAGGCTGCTTTTGAGTGTCTCGCTTCAATTGCTTCTAGATATTATGAGGTGCTTGGGCCTTACATGCAGGCTCTCTTTGAGCTTACATCAAATGCTGTAAAAGGGGATGAAGAGACTGTTGCCCTTCAAGCAATTGAGTTTTGGAGCTCCATTTGTGATGAAGAAATAGAGCTTCAAGAGTTTGAGATCTCTGACACTGGGGACTCTCATTCAAAATTTATAGAAAAAGCTTTGTCATCTTTAGTTCCAATGTTGCTAGAAACTTTGCTGAAACAGGAAGAAAATCAAGACCAAGATGACAACATTTGGAATGTTGCGATGGCTGGTGGGACATGCCTACAACTTGTTTCAAGGACTGTTGGAGATGCCATTCTGCCCCTTGTGATGCCATTTGTGGAGGCTAACATAGTGAAGCCAGATTGGCACTGTCGTGAGGCAGCTACATTTGCATTTGGCTCAGTACTTGAAGGCCCAAGCACAGAGAAGCTGTCTGTTCTGGTCCATTCAGGTTTGGATTTTATGCTTAGGTTAATGAAAGATGAAAATAACCATGTCAAAGACACTACTGCCTGGACTCTCAGCCGTATATTCGAGTTTTTGCATGGTCCTGATAGTTCTGTGATTTCTTCTGCTAACCTTCCAAAGGTGGTGGAAATATTGGTGGAAGGCACTAAGGATGCCCCAAATGTTGCAGAGAAGGTTTGTTGGGCCATCTATCACCTTTCTCAGGGGTATGAGGAAACCTGCTCCTCTCTCTTTACTCCTTATGTCCCGGGCATCATTGAATGTCTTATTTCCACTGCTAGTCGTACAGATGGTGATGATTCTAGATTGAGGTCTTCTGCTTATGAATCGTTAAATGCAGTTGTGAGGTGTTCTAATATTAAAGAAACATCACAAATTATAGCACAACTACTTGTTGTCATTATGAATAAGCTGGGCCAGACTTTAGAACTTTCGATCGTATCGTCAGATGACCAGGAAAAGCAAGGAGACTTGCAAGCTTCTTTTTGTGGTGTTCTACAGGTTATTATTCAGAAGCTTACCAGTGATGATGAGAGTAAGCGTTTTATATTGGAAGCAGCAGATCAGATAATGCTTCTGTTTCTTAGAGTGTTTGCTTGTCGTAGTTCTACAGTACATGAGGAAGCAATGCTTGCTATTGGTGCACTGGCTTATGCAACTGGGCCTGGGTTTGAAAAGTACCTTCCTGAATTGTACAAGTATTTGGAGATGGGGTTGCAGAATTTTGGGGAGTTTCAAGTATGCGCTATCACAGTAGGGGTGGTTGGTGACATTTTCCGTGCATTGGATGAGAAGGCATTACCGTACTGTGACGGGATTATGAGTCACCTGATGAAGGACTTGTCAAGTGAAGCACTCCACCGGTCTGTCAAGCCTCCCATATTCTCTGTCTTTGGCGACATAGGTCTCGCAATTGGAGAACATTTTGAGAAGTATGTCCCTTATGCAGTGCAGATGATGCAGGGAGCTTCGGAGCTTTGTGCTCGGATGGACACTAGTGATGAGGAGTTAATGGAATACGGAAACCAGCTAAAGTGTAGCATCTTTGAAGCTTATTCTGGTATACTTCAGGGCTTTAAGGATTCAAAGCCTGAGGTCATGTTGCCATATGCCCAACATCTCCTGCAGTTTATAGAATTGGTTTTAAGGGACGTAAACAGGTATTCTCTCTCTCTAATATATTTGTGTGCGTGTGTTCTGACCCGAAATGTCTGGTCTTTAATCTGATTTGTTCATATTCAATGTCCTTGTTCGTTGTTTATAGGGATGCCAATGTCACAAAAGCTGCAGTTTCTGCGTTGGGTGACCTTGTTGATGTGCTTGGCCTAACCATCAAGCCACTGTTTGGGGATTTTGCATTCTTTGAGGGAATTTTGCAAGAGTGTCTTCAAACCGATGACGAAAGTCTAAGTGAAACAACAGCTTGGGCTTATGCGATTATGAGGCGCATTATGAATCAATGAGAAGTGACTGGTTCATTTGTGAGTAATATAATTTCTGTCTAATAGCGGTATTCGTTGAGGTCTAAAGATAGGCGTCATGGAAGTTAGAAACTTATTTTCGTCGATTTTGCATTACGGACACATCTCTGTAGTTTTCGGTTTTTGGCTCTTTGAACATCCTCACTTTATTGAGGCTACAGTTAAGGTGTCCTTTCGTTTGTTTTGGATTTGGTTGCGTGTTGAGCCAATAGTTTTCATCAAATCCACTGTCTAATAAACTGGAAAGAGAGTTGCGATAATCATTGTAATATGCATTTGTGTACGAAACAAGTGTTACAGTGTTGATTTGAAAAGAAATAAATAAAAAGAATTTATGTCGAAAAGTACATTAGCGCTACTATCTGCCGGCGTTCATGGAACTGCAGGAGATCTCACCTATGGACGATGAAGGGTACGATGTGATCATATCACCCGAAAGGGCGTTCATAAATCTCGAGTTCATTTCACTGACCCGCCTGGAATCAACGAGGTTCCAGTTTTCGACTTCAGGAAGCTGCTCATCCTCGTTGAGATATCGAACCACTTGTCTCATGGTAGGCCTGGCTTCTGGTTTGTAGTGAGTGCAAAGCAAACCTAGTTCCAGCACCAACTTCATCTCTTTAACAACGAAATTCGAATCCAAATTTGGATCAACTGTATCCAGTATGCGACCCATTACATGATTCTCCATAACCCAATCGGCCAATATGAACTCGCCCGAGCCGATCGGTCTCTGTCCACAAGCCACTTCAAGGAGCAGAACTCCATATGCAAACACATCAGAGCGTGTGGAGGCCTTCCCTGTGCGAGCCAATTCTGGTGCGATGTACCCAATTGTGCCAACCACGCCTGTAGTGTGTGATATTTCTCCGTGATCATACAGCCTGGCAAGGCCGAAGTCGCTTAGCCTCGGGTTCATGTCTGCATCTATTAACACATTACTCGACTTCACGTCGCGATGAATCACCACTTGCTCCCATTCCTCGTGCAGGTATAAAAGCCCTGATGCAACGCCCTTGAGGATGTTGAATCTTTGTGCCCAGCTCAACACAAAGTTGTCTTCGGACCCAAAAATGAGCGAGTCTAAGCTTCCATATGGGATGTAATCGTAGACTATGAGGAGGTTCTTCTTCTTTTTGCACCAGCCTTGGAGATGGACCAAGTTCTTGTGCCTCAACTTTCCCAAGCTCTCAATTTCTGAGGCGAATGATCTCATTCCTTGGATAGAATTTCGGGTTATCTTCTTAACAGCGATTTCACATCCACTGGAAGGTAAGACACCCTTGTAAATTTCACCACAACCGCCGGCTCCAACTACAGCGGAGGCCTTGAAACCCTTTGTTGCTGCATAAAGATCCTTGTACTTGAACCTGTGAGGACAATCCAGCTCCCAATCCTCAAGACTCTCAAACTCATCATGCCGTCCTTTGTACAAGGTGAAGAACAACAAAACTACCAACAACATGGATACCACAACCGCTAAGGCGATTATAAGAGCCTTGATTTCAGGTTTGTAAGAGGATGAGACTTTCTCTTTTGCCGGTTTAGGAAGTTGCGAAATATTGATTGGTCTCGGTACTCCGTCCACCGCGAAACTCCACGCTATTATGTAATGAGAGCTTGCTTGTTCTCCGGTGGATGCAGAGAAGCCGGCGTACATAGTCTCTTGAAGCGTAGTAGATAAATTGATAGTTTCCGACAATAGAGGTTTCTGGGGTTTCTCCACGTGTATGGGAGATATTGTGACATTCAGCTTTTGAGCTTCGCCATCATAGTCTATCCAAGCTTGGATGAGATCACCGCTCTCCAAGTCTACTTCTTCTTTGTGTGCTCCTTTGACAAAGTACGCAGCCGGTTCGGATGCTTCAGAGTACACACTGTTGATGTTTATACCAACATGGTTTCCTGCAGTGTTGGAGTTCTCTTTAAATCCGTTCACCGTGTCGAATTCCACAGAAAAGATGTGGTTGGAGGGATTACCGTCAGTCGTGGAGTTGAAAATCCCAAGGAAATGCCCGGGTTCCGCCCCGGGGAATTTTGGAGAGGGAGAGAGTGTGAAGGCTAGGCCAAAGCCGCCGGCGCCGGAGCTTGGGGAGACTATTGCAAAAACAAATTGTGTGCTGAAGGAAGAAGCATTAGGGTACGAAGAAGAAGAGTTTTTATCAAATAAGTTTATATGTTTAGGATAGAATGCATGGCCTGTAATATTATGTGATGTGTTCGTGAGCTTGAGCATGCCGGAGGGCTTGATTATAGTCGCCCCCTCGCAGATCATGTCATTTGCATCGGTTCCGTTGAATCCGTTGAACAAAAACTCAACTCCCCAAGTCGGAGAAAACATGGGAAACAAGAAGAGGAAACCTAAAGGAATTGCTAAAGCCATTAGGGTTTTAGAAATTGCAGAAGCAAGTCGAAGACCTTAACGTAGCTTGAGAAGAAGGTGAAGGACTTAGAAATGGTCGAAGTTTAGAGCATATATGCATGTAGAGAAACACCCTCCCGAATCCCGATACAGGGAGTCCCGTTTAATTGTGTGTGTGCGCGTACAGATGGTGTGGTTCTCGAGACGGACACAAAATAGTAAGCAAGATAAGAAGGAACTACATGGTAGGTATTGACCAATTGATCAAAAGCAATTGGCAAATAATTGCCACCATTGACGTGCTCAGCCCTTTAGCAATTGACCTCCTTGTGTTGGGAAGACAAGGACTTGAGTGCTAATCAGCTTATTGAGTGGTTACCGTCTTACAGATCTGGCATAACAAAGATAGTGGGGGTGTCCAAAGAAACTTAAAAATATGAAACATGAGTGTCCAAAAAAGTCGGATGTTTCATACGCAGAGATAAAGTTAGAAATTTTCTTTAGAAAGAGCAACATTAATCTTTGGTTATATTTGAGAGAAAAAAAAAATTCAAGATTATAGAATTTCTTCTATAATTTATTTGCTTTTCTTTTTCTTTTCAAATTTGATTCAGCCAACTTGTAGACATTTTTTTTAAATTATAACTTGTTGTGCATATTATTTTAAAATTACAACTACTCAGTTAAAGTACTTAAATATGAAAAATTCGTTTTTTTTTTCTCTCTACACAATACTTTAATGGAGGCCGCAGACTCCTGGGTCTTAGCTACCTCTGTCATTGTCCAGATCCACTTGTGAGTGTAAAAGGAATCAGCCTTTATATTAAGATGAGAGTGCGTTTGTTGACCCAAAGAGGGAAGAATATCTCGATCGTTAGAAGATGATTGCAGCACTCCTCTCCCCTGCCAGTCTCCCATTTCTAATTATATCGAAGTCAATTACTACGCGTGAGTGATTATCTTAGGCAACACAAGGCAGCCGGCCACGAGGATTCAATTGTGTGAATAACACACACTGGAATGCACGAAAGCAGCGTTGAAATTTCTTGCCTACAAGATTCTTTATAGTAGTACATATTACGCATCCTCGTTTGTCACACCAAAAATATTACGATGCAGCGTGACAAATTGAAGAATAAACAACGTTTTTATTTTTATTTATTTTATAGATAACTTAAATATCAGAATCCACTAAACATATGAGAAACTTCAAAGTTATAATTGAATAACATGAAAGATTGTCAAAGTACACGCTAAAAGTTTTTCTTATATAGTGTCGCAAACCCCAACTCCAAAAAAATAAAATAGAAAAAAAATAAAATTCTACAGACTTTATAAAATATCAAAAATATGAAATAAAAATAAGCAGTTCTATTTACACCCAAATTCTTTCTTTGGACTGAAACCCCAAAATAATTTACTAATCTTTTAGGAATACCCTTCTTATACTTTTAATGAAATAATTTTTCTTTGAACATCCATTTTCTTTGTATTAGATAAGAATGCTTTCTCTTCAATTTGGAGATTGCGGGGTATGACACAATTCATTGTTCTAAATAGGTACGAGAACCCTTTTTTTTTTTTTTTTTGTTCCAATACCAAAATTTATTATAATGCCAAATCTATATCACTACCTCCTCCACAATGGAGATGGCTCGTACCAGCAACAAAGAGCATCCATTCCATCCGAAAGATTCAATATGATTGAGCTCATTTGAAAGTGTTTTCAAAATAGCTGAAAAGCTTAACATTTCCTTTGAACCGTCGAGATTTTCCAAACATTAATAAAAATATAAGTAAATTATAGAAAAAACACTTAAAGTGCTTCCTAGAAGAAATACATAATTTGTGCTTGCTTTTGAAATCCAAAAATATTTTCAACGAGTCATGTATGTATGCTACTTAATATCTGGTTAACATCACAAAAAACTACATCCCAATCAATCCACTTAAGGGTATGGATATAGCCATCTGGTGTATCAAAATCAAAAGGTCATGTAAAAGTTGAAGCTGATTGATTTGAAGACAATAACAGCGTTGTCACACTTTTTAATTTTTATTTTCTATACCACGATATACTAACACTAAATGATTGAAAATTTTAGCTAATTCAAACAATGAGCCAACCCAACCATAATAAATTTGTATTGAACTCGACAGAGTCAGAATTGTTTCGTATTTGAATTTGTGATCTAAAAATAGATGTGCTAGCGTTTCATCGGAATCCATGAACATGGCAGAACTTTTACAGTGAAATAAACAATACAGCAAAGGAGGTTCAAGATGTAATAAGAAAACCCTTAGCTATTTCATGTTAAAGCTTCCCTGATTTGGAAGGCTTATTTGCATTCTTTAGAAGCTACTCTGACATTTTGAACTTATGATACCACGTTGCGTATTTTAATTTTAAATTCTCACATAATATAACATGATTGATTTGAAACACCGCTACATTAACATTCATGTTTCATGCAAGTCCTTCTCGTAAAATTAGCGAGCTAGCAAAGTGCTGCATCAATTTGACAAGACAAGATTAGCTAAATACTATATAATTATAACTTAATTTATGCAATGTCATGCATTGTGAATGTTTGGAGTTCTCTTCACTATTCATATGTGGAAAAAAAAAGAAAGAACAAAGCTATGTTTGAAAATAAATAAAAGAGGTGGACCGGGTAGGCCAGTGTTGTCATGGTCTAAATGTGATCCTTTATAAGAATTCTTTATATGAAAAACTAACGAAAAGGGCCTGAATAGTGACAGTTTTAATGAAAAGCCATTTTTGAAGGTATAATGAATAGTGACAGTTAAAGGTAAAAAATGACTTTTCGTTAAAAGTAAACAGTACCGGGGGTGTTTTATTAAACCTCCCTTCTTTATAAGTAAATAAGTTATGTATTATTTTGAATACATACAATATTATCTACACTGAGTAGTGAAAAAGTGAATTAAACTTCACAATGACTATTATAATAATTTAGTTCGAATTCACTTTTCGCAAGAATCAAATATAAAACCTCTCATCAGTGGTAGAGCCATGATTTCTTTTCATCTATCTTCTATGTAAGATCCCACATCGCCCAGGGGTGAGGATCATGTAAGCCTTATATGTACATTCCCACCTCCAAATAGCATGAGGCCTTTTGGGAGCTCACTGGCTTCGGAGTTCGTCGGAACTCCAAAATTAAATGAGTTCGGGCGAGAGCAATCCCATGATGGGTGACCCACTTGGAAGTTCTCGTGTGAGTTCCCAGAAACAAAACTGTGAGGGTGTGGTGGGGGCCCAAAGCGGACAATATCGTGCTATGGCGGAGTCGAGCCCAGACCGAGATGTGACATTCTAGTTATCATCTTAGCAATTACATAATTAGGGGGTCTGAGTCGAATACAAAACCATGAGGGTGTGGTGGGGCCCCAAAGCGGACAATATCGTGCTATGGCGGAGTCGAGCCGGGGAAGTGGTCTAGCCCGGGCCGGAATGTGACATTCTAGTTATCATCTTAGCCATTACATAATCAGGGTTTGGGTCGAATTTAACTTGATGGGCTTAGTAAGCCAATTTTTGTAATAAAAGGTTGTATTTCTCCTTCTCATGTTCTTTATGTAGATGACTTATTCATCTTCTGATCTTCACGTTAAAAGTTTTTAATTTTTTTCTCGAAGAGTTGTGTGGTGTCAAACCAATTAAGTATGAGAGATATGCTAACCGAAAGAATTTGAATTGAAAATACAATTTTATTCAACAAATTAACAACTCTAGAAGCGGAGACACTTATGCATGTTTGTGAAATGATTATGACATAATTTCGTGGCCTAAGCTTCTTTAACCGTATTTGCACTCTAGTATACTGCATCATCTCACAAAATATGATGTGATCAATTTACATATCATATTGATCACGTTTTCGATTTTTGCATAAACAATTAATTTCTTGTACTATTTGCAGTAAAGATGAGATATCCTGGCTGGAATATAAACATGATATACATGAGTAAAATAAAATATGAGTCACGTTACCTATTTTTTATGGTCGAAATGAATCATGTGACCTTGACATTATTTGTATTTCCCAATCGCTATGAAATATTTGGGGATCCGACCAAAAAGATATTAAGCATGTTTACTTATAAATAATATGAAATTGAATCATTTTGAATCTTGAGTTTTATAGGTTTGTTAAAATATAAAAAATATAAAAAAATTCACCTTTTTTACTTTCTTATGCATTTATTTACAGATAAAAAACTGAAAAAGTGTAAGTTTTTTCTTATATAATCAAATACTTAAAAATCAGATAATAGTTTGGTGGTTCTTTTATTTTCTGTTTTTGTTAAGTAAACATGTCCTTAGAAGACATTTGAATTGAAATATCTAAAAATCTCCACAAATGCGAATTGGGGGAACAAGCTGTCACTTCTCGCATGTTAGTCTAGGCCCACTTTTTGATTTATTGAGTAATGTAGTCCCATGCTCTTTATGTCTATCATCCTGTTACTGTGTCATTCTCATTTTCTCTTATTTGTGCGGTCACAGTTAAGTTTCGTCAACATTTTATATTCATATTGCTTGCCTTATTATCTATATAAAATAATAATATAAAATGTTGACGTGGCTTAATTGTGACCCCACAAATAGGAAAAGATAGAAAAAATACGATAACAGGAAGGTAGACAACCTACCTCTTATTTCTTCATGTTCTTTTTAATACTAGATGGTACACAAAAAAAAGACATCACTAATCAAAATGGAAAAAGAGTTCAAATAATAATAGTATCAAACAATGATACTACAAAACAAAGTGTCATTAGCAAGGGTCAACTACCGTCGGAAAAGGCATTTTGCCGTTGCAAATACTTATTTCCGACGGGAAAAAGCCCTCGCTGAGCGTCGAAAATTGTCCCATTGGAAATACTTTTGTTCCAACCAGCCGTCGGAATTAATGCATTTTCGACACACATGACTCGTTGTTAATAGTTATATTTATGTTGGAAATGAATGTTCAAAATGGCAAACTTATTTTATTTTCGACATGAAATTTTGGTCGCAAATACTTATAGAGTTGTCGAAATTACTTTTCGAGCGATGAAAAATGTTTTTTGCGATCACTTTTTTCCGACCAAACAATTGTGTCAGAAAATCTTTTTCCAACAAAATCATCTTTTTTATGAGAGTGCACAATCATCGCAATTCACTAGTACAATGCACGCTCCTACCTCACACAGGTCTGAATCTCCCTCACAGTTTTGTTTAGTTTAGTTTAGAATATCTTTCGAATAAAAAAAGGTATATGAACATAAACGACTACTAAGGATGATGTGTTTCAACTTTCATTATCCACAAAAGTAAATATCTACAATAGAACCAATAAGCAAACACCTTTTTTCTTTCTTACAAAAAAAAAAAGGAATAAAACCCACTCAACTCCCAACTTTCCACACTTTCTCAAATATCGACATATTACCCATTAATCCATAAGGCAAATTAACAACATACAACAAAACAACAGGCCGTAAATTGTGAGGAAGAAGAGGGGCTTAGTCGTACTTTTCTCGCCAAGAGAAAATAAGGAAGAAAACCTAAGACGCCGCCAGCACGACGTCGCCGACAGTCTGCCTCAGCCAGTCTTAGGCGAGGTCCTCCACCCGCTGCTCGAAGTAGCACCGCCACAGCGCCATGAAAACGTGGAGCAACGTGCAGCCCTTGGCGAAGAAGCTCTGGAACTCGCGATCTTTCACGAAGAAGACCATGAGCAGCAGGAAGCCGATCGCGAAGAGGAGGAGGCCGGAGAAGGAGTCGCAGGTCCGAATCAGGAACTGGTCGTGGGGGGTGGACCCCAGCAGCTTCTGGGCGGTCTCGATCCCGTGCCCGAAGGTGTAGACTTCCGTCATGTAGAACATCATGAGTGCTCCGCAGGATATGGCGATTAGAGAGTGGAGGAGGCAGATGACGAAGAAGGCCGACGACGGCGCCGGCGACGACATTGATCAATCGGACGGCTGTGATTGATTTATCGCGGCGTCGGTGCGGTACGCATCGTTATGATGCTACAAAGAACCCTAGTACAAAAAAAAGTGCAGAGAATCAATTCTTTCACCATAGTGTCACAAGCTTTGAGACAATTCCTATACCTCTTTGCAGCATTCAAAGACACCAAGTATTTTCAACTCAGCCACTTGTAGGAAACCTATAACATAATTCAGCACCGAAAGTAACTAAATTTAGACAATCTTATACAAATTTAAACACATCTTAACTCAAATTCCAATCAAGAATTTTTTTTTAGTAGGTATACATGAAATTGAATGTATAATCAAATCCTAAATGCCCCACCAAAGGAATAAAACCTCCATCCCCTGCACTACAAGTTCCACATATCCAAGGCCTTTTGGGTTTTAAAACAATAAATAAAATTAAAAAAAAAAAGAAAAGAGAAGTATTTGGAGTGTTTTTTCGAGACTTACCCATGTCGAGTGTGACGGAGGCTCGCCGGAGTGCTTCCTCGGGTTTATGCCGTGACTTGCAGTGGTGGGAGAGAGAGAGAGAGGGAAGCTGATGGTGTTGATGATGAGGGAGATGAGGGTGTGCAAAGAGGAGAACACGGGTGAGAGGGAGAGAGTTGCAGAGAAATGGAGAGGGATACGGGAAAGAGAAAACAGAGAGAGAACAGAGAGAGAGAGCTCGGGAGAGCTCGAGAAAAAGAGGGAAAGGGAGACAGGCAGCGAAGAAGAAGTGAAGAAACACCGAGGGTGGAGGCGCTTCGAAATTTCTGAAGAGGAAAGGCAGAGAAGCTGCAATAGAGAAATGAAGAGGATGAGATTTTGGGCGCCATGCCAAAATTTTGGCAGCCCTCCAAATTTTAATCTCCCGCCTCCTTCAAAATTTTGGCAGCCCCCCAAAATATTAACTATCTATGATAATTATATATATATATATATATATATATATATATATATTAAATTTTGAATTAAATTTTATAAAAACTATAATAATTATTAATTAATATGCATCCATTGATTTGATTCCATAATTGATCATTCCAATTTTCATTCCATTCCCTGCAGTGCCGTCCTTTTTGAAAGTATAAATAAACTCTAAGTGTTAGTCAATCTATCGTTTTGATGGGATACGAATTCTCCGAAACTAATTTCAACGATCCCAACCGTCAAACTTGTTTGTATATGCTTCGAGATCACATCAGCAAAAAATCACAAAAAAAAAACACTCAGAGATCAAGTAACGGGACAAAGCTTTTCGACGGTTATAAACGAAAAATCACGATTTAACGGTTATTTTAACTCCGATTTTGATGATTTTTTACAGCGACACTCTTTAAACCTATATGAATACAATGAACTAATTTGATCGTCAATTTAAAACATTTACACAAGTGGATACCACAAAATCTTATGTTATACTTAATGAAAGTATAAATAAAAACATGAAATAAGCACATAACTAAATACAAACATGAAATAACCCCAAACTTATTCTTTTGCCAAACACCTTCAATTATCTTATTGGAAAACACTTTTGGTGCGTCACAACTTAGATGTCATGCACATCGAGAAAAATGTATTTGAGAGTGTGATTGGCACAATGATGAGCATTGATGGTATGACAAAGGATTCTTTAAATGCTCGCCTTGATCTTCGTGAAATGGGTATAAGGGAAAAATATCATCCAAAAGTAAGAGAAGATGGTAAGCTTGATTTTCTCCTAGGTGACTATACATTGTCAGATGATGATAATAGAGTTTTATGTAAATGGTTATATGAATTACAAGTTCCAGATGGATACTCTGGAAATTTATCTCGATGTGTGGCTGCTGGAGAACGTATGTTATGATTTTACAAAGGCATGCAAATTATTTTTTTTTATCATAGAATACTATATTAAGTTGTACACCTTTTTGCTCAATTGTTTTATTTTTAATTTTATGGTCCAATTTTCTCTATATGTATTCTAAACTATATGATCTATTTATTGTAGAATTTAAATTAAGCATCAAACTTATTTCAAGAATATTCAAACGACACATGTGACCTTTAGTAAATAATTGATTCCAACAAAACCATATGCCTTCAAATTTATTCTGACAAAGAAAACATTTTGTCGAAAAAAATATGATTGTTTCCGACAACAACTAATCACCCTCGAAAATATAAAAGCATTACCAAGAGGACTTTTTTTCCCTCAAAAATATAAAAACATTACCGAGAGGAAGTTTTTTTCCCTCGAAAATACTAAATCAATTTCGTCAACATGAGTAAACCTTCGGAAATAACCATTCTATTTCCGATAAGAACTTCACTCGTCGTTAATACAACTGGCGCCAATTCTTCCCGCCAAACAAAAGTGCATTTCCGACGAAACATGTGATTTTTCCGAGGACATCATGTGCGTTGGTAATAAAAATTTGTTTCATGCCATGTTACCGACGACTCATATTTTATGGTCGCAAAATGTGCTTTTTACGACGGTTTTTTTGGGCCCTCGGAAAAGCTTTCGTCGGTAATGACTACTTTTTTTGTAGTAGTGTGAATCATCATAGTTGTCGATGTGTTCTTCCATTATATTATTTGAGTAGGGCTTATGCAAGCTCACGGCAACGTGACGTCAAAAAGGTAATGACTTGGTTACCACGTTGTATTGTTTCAAAATCCTAATGATGGCCAATATGTGTAGCAAGAAAATATTTTTTTTTCTCGAGAAATTATTAAGCTCTTTGTGATAATTTTACATATAGGTATAAGAATTTTATTTTATTTTATTTTTAGGGTAAATTACAAAAAACTACCTCAACTATTGATGTCACGACACTTTCATACCTTTTCTTTTAACATTGACAATGTCATACCTCATCTTACGAATTTATGCCAATGTCAGATCTCAGTTTGTTTTTCTGTTAATTTTTCTGTTAAATACTGACGTGGCCAGATACATGACCCACTAACTAATCCAACTGGATTAAAATATATTTTTAATAATTAAATATTCAAAAATTAAAAAATTAAGAATAAAAAAAACAAAAAAAACAAAAAATTAAAATGGCCTAGAGGTGCAGGCCTCCATTTTCCTCCACCCGCACCAACCTTCTTCTTCTCTTCGACATCCTCCAAACTCTTCTCCGTCCCCCCAACCTTCCCCGACCCACCTCCATCCCCCACCTCTTCCCTTCCCCTACCTTTTCCCGTCCATTTCGAACCCAAACCCTAACCTTAATTCCCTATTTTCCAACAGAAAACCCCAACCTTCCTCACTCGTTCCCCCAACCTTCCCTACCCATTCACCCATCCCCAACCTTCCTCCACCACCCTCTCTCTCCCCTCTCTCATTCTCTCTAGGCCAGGCGTGGGCATGGTCTGCTCACTGCGGCTAGAAGACGAGCCCACGCTACCGCCCATCGACACGGATTGACCCCCAACCATGTTGTCGTCCTACCCTGCTCACTCTCGTCCTGGTTGCTATTGGGACCTTGTCCTCATCCTAATTCCAACCATACCACACCACTGGAATATGGTATTAATCGGAGAATGAATGAATTAATAATCCGTATTAATCTGTATTTACAGGACGAAACCAATTGAATTCAAATCAATTTAGGTGAGCTGATCTTTGCAGTTTATAGGTGTCTCTGTGAATCTTGATTCTTCAAACCTCTTTCAAGATTACAATAACAAAGAAGAAGAAGAAGGTGAAATCAATCAGTCGTGCCAGTCCTAGAGAGCCCTAATAAAGCTCGCCAAACCAACTGCCACAACTACTCTGGGCTACCTGCAACTCTTCCCCCATCCCCTTCCCTATAACCTGCAATTCTCTCCGACTCCTTCCTCCTTCATCTTCAACAAGATCGGTGACGTCTCGACCAATCTGAGGTCACCCACCACTCGCCAGATCGAGTTTTCCAACAGTGAGTTTGGCATCGATAACGAAATTTTGCTCAAGTTGAGGGCCGATTTCGGCTCCAGTGTCATCCTCGCGTCTCTTCCGTCACCCACAATGCGTTGTGCGCCACCAACAACGTCGCCGTGGCGAACGACGCTGCACATGAGAGAGAGAAGATAGAAGGTAGTGGAGGAAGGTTGGGGGGATGGGTGGGAGGGTTTTGGGGATGCATGTGTCTAGAGAGAAGATAGAAAAGAGCGAGAGAGAGAGAAGAGAGAGATAAGAGAGAGAGAGTGGTGGAGGAAGATTGGGAGGGGAGACGGGTGGGAAGGGTGAGAAGGGTTTATGGGTTTTGGGGATACAAGTGTCCAGAGAAAGGCGAGAAAGAGAGGAGAGAGATAGGAAAAAGGGTTGGTGATCGGGTGGAAGAGAAGGCCGGATCCTTTAGGCCTTTTTTTTTTATTTTTTTTTTAGTTTTTTAATTTTTTAATTTTGAATATTTAATTATTAAAAATATATTTTATTATATTTTAATCCAATTGTATTTGTGAGTGAGTTCTGTATCTGGCCATGTCAGCATTTAACAGAAAAACTGATGGATGTCTGACATTGGCACAAATTCGTAAGATGAGGTATGACATTGTCAATTTTAAAAAATGAGGTATGAAAGTGTCGTGACACCAATAGTTGAGGTAAGGTTCTAAAAAACGCTAGGCGCTAGTCGGGCGGCGGGCTAGCGCCTAGCGCCTAGGCGAATTTAGGTAAATTTCTTGTATATCTTGTAAATAAGTGCATATTGACACCTAAAAAAAAACTATACTTGTATGGATAATAAAATAATGATAAAATACAAATTGGGTACACTATTTCCATAAGTATTGGATGAACTTGTAGTAAATCCATCATTTGCAAATTAGATACACCATTTCCATAAGTATACCACCATGAAACCAAAAAAGAAAAAAGCACACAATTAATTAAAAAAAAACCTCCTAGGCCCAATCCAATTTTTCCGCCCGATTTGCCCAAAAACGTCTCGGTTGCTAGGCGCCCAGCGCCTAGGCAGCCGTGTTTTTTAGAACACTGATTTTTTGTCATTTACCCTATTTTTTAAATTAAAGCTGATGGGTGTCCATGGAAAGAATTTAAATTAAAGTTGATGGGTGTCCATGGAAAGAATTTAGGCGTAAATGGAACCAGTCAATATATTTCTGGCAGAAAGGTCTCAAGACAAATAATATAGAAACTAGAACTTCAATTTCTCGAAAACAAGTATAGAAACGAATAAGTTTCTGAAAAACAAGGCTTGAGATTAAAAGAGCATAACTTCGTTAAAATTGAGTTTTATTTTTTTAATTTATGCGTGTTAACTGGTTTCACAATGAATAGATTCAACTACACAAATGCTACTCTCCTTATCTCATTCACAAATATTCCAATAAAATTCTTCCACTCCAATATGCAATAATATATTTATATAATCAACATTATCATAAATACCCATTGTTGTATCCCACATCGGCGGAGTGAGGGTTGGTCACTAGTCTTATATGTACATACCCACCTCTCTATAGCAAGACGCGTTTTGGGAATTCATTGGCTTCGGATCCCATAAGAACTCCAAAGTTAAGCGAGTTTGGGAGAGAGCGGTCCTAATATGGGTGACCTCCTGGGAAGGCCCAAGAACAAAACCATGCGGACCGGGCCCAAAGCGGACAATATCTTGCTATGCGGACTGGGATGTGACACCCATATTATCGACAATGATAATAATATATTACAGTTCCAATATAAACAATTATATCAATTATAAACATACCAAATACAGTACATAATTCACAAAATTTAAACAAGACAAATACTTCAATACTAATAATTCCCAAAAAACCACCTACTTTAATTCCAAAGCTAGAGCCTAACTTTGTGTTCCACAGAGGAAAATTCTCTCCCCTCCTAATCTCTCTCTTTTTACCTCCTCTCATACTTGAAATGTTATGATTAAGCCACATTAATATTTTATATTGATTTTTTTATAGAGACAATAGGACAAAAAACAAAGTGTAAGAGGAACGAACGGAAAAAATGAAAATAGGGAGGAAGAGAATCCTACTTTGTGTTCCACACCAAGTGTCAAGTTCCACTTGATCACAGCCAAAGCCATGTATGCCCTCTCTCTCTCTCTCTCTCTCTCTCTCTCTCTCTCTCTCTCTCTCTCTCTATAATATATATATATACACACACGCACACACACATATCGCTGCAACTATACAAGCTTTTCTTGTGGTAAAACAATGAAGATCGTCCCTATTTACAATAGTAAAGAGGCACCAAAGTAGGTTGTCTCTAATTGGTTGGTACATGCGGCACTAAAGCTAGGAAGATAGAAACTGAAGGGAACACCTCATGCTACTACACGAAGACACATATATAGAATCGATATCCTCTCTGATCTTTAAGTCCACAGAGCGAATTCAAAAACTTGGGCTGTTCAAAGAAAGAGATATATTCGGACTCTCAGTTTGTTAAAGCGGACTAGTGGAATGAAATGTAAAATTTTAAATAAATGACCAGGATCTATGAGTCCGCCGACTTCGGAATTGGAGATTTGGAGAGAATTTCAATCCCAAAAAATAAGCTACTCCTGCCAATTCCATGCGAAGTAGGTTTGACAACTCCAAACCCTATATTTGAAATGCTCCAAAACAAGCCACGTCTAAATAATAGCATTATTAATATACTCCTCCTTGTAGGGTGCTTATAAGCCCCTTCATGGTAATTGAAGACAATGATGAGACCCTAGCTTTCAACGTCCAACTTAACAAGACTAAGGAATCATTCTAATAGAATACAATGGGATAAACCTGAACACTCGAGTGTTTGAAGCTCTGGGTAAGGAAGTTGTAAAGAAATATAAGAGTTTGCCACTTGTTGCGCTTAGGTAGTCTTATGCAGTATGTGAAAACAATAAGTAAATAGAAAGCTGTTTTGAATAGTAAATATGGGAACTGGAAGAGGCTGAGCAACAAGTTTTCCAACCTTTATTGCTAAGTTATCATGACCTAGCCCCAGCAAACCAAACGTTGTCTGTTATATTGTCTTATTTTCTCAAAAATATTATGTGATAGATAAAGACAACTTGGTTGAGTTGTGGATGTCACAAGATTATCTTACTGCGAAAGTAAACAACGAAAAGAAAACAATAGGTAAATGCATTTGGACAACTTAGTAATGCGGTCTTTCTGACAAGATTTTTTGGTAGATGATGATGGTAAATATAATAAGCTTCATAATGCTTGATATTGTACTTGATTTTATGCATTATATGTCCAAGAATGAATTTGTCATTTTGGAATTTGGAGGATCTGAAAGTTATCGGATGATAAGGTTTGTCATTTGATTAGTGGAGGGAAGGGCAACTGGAGGGCAAGAGTAATTTTACTATTCACTTTAAACAGTAATTGTCTGTGTGCAAGTCCATCCGTTTGGAAAAAGAAAGGGCAAAGACAATTATTATCCACAAATATATATATATATATATATATATATATATATATATATATGTATCATGTTTTGTGCCCTGTAATTATGTACTTAATAAGTTTGATTTTTTTAAAATAAATTCATTATTTAGCTCCAATAATTTAACTTTAAATAATATCAAAATATAGCATTTCGAACAAGCATAATTAATTAAATAAAGGCAAATGAAGAAGATGATTGAACTTTTTAAGTTTCTTTATTATTATTATTTTTTTTTTGGACAAAGGGTAACTATCCTTACCAACAAACAACAAGTACAAACAGAAGCCCTAATACAAGATAAACACAAAAGAAAAGACGGGCAACAAAACACAGGGGAGCCCTAAGCTAACTTTAGAGCCTAGCCCATGCAAAAAACACAACATTGAAACCCAAATGTACAACTCCTCCGATGCCTGCAAACGCCATCACCAGAAAACCCTATAACGATCACCACGATTTGTCGCCCACTTGTAGGAACTCTAGACTTGATGAAGAAGAAGGATGCATCATCCACCATGGACCACCATACTGATCGTCGCCACGAAACAAAGGAAGCCCGTCGAAAGAAAGCGAGCAACATGGTCACCAAGGGCAAACACTCGAGAAGGCCAACAAGGATGGTGATGTGAACACCCGAGGCGAAGCTCTACACATCCTCCCGATCCGCAAAGTATCGCGATGAATATAAGTGGAAGAGGTCAGAATTGAGTCAACCTAATGAAAAAGATAAAGGGAGATGGATGGAAGGGAGATGGATGGAGGGGGATTGAAGGGAGATGGAGGGAGGGGAATGGAAGGGGATGGATCAAGGAGATGGAAGTATCAGATGATTGGGAATTAGATTTAGAGATGGTGTGATCAAAAGCAAGGGAAGACTTTAGATGAGGAAATCGAGAATTGCAGGGATGGGGAAAAGTGTAGATAGCAGAGAGAGCAAAGAGAAAAGGAAAAGAATGGAAAACCATGGGACTACCACTGACCCTAGCCATAGCTAGGGCCGGCGGTGATGCGAATTTGACAAAATGAAGAACACTCACACAAGGGTAAGAAAAATTATCACCAGAGGAGAAAGGTCTCTCACGGGAGGAGAGCCTTTTTAAGTTTCTTTAGTGTGTCCAATTTCAAACGTGTAGCTAAAAACCCTTTATTTCTTTATTTTTTCAGAATTATTTGGGTTTT
Source organism: Crataegus laevigata (assembly GCA_963580275.1). Taxonomy (NCBI): domain Eukaryota; kingdom Viridiplantae; phylum Streptophyta; class Magnoliopsida; order Rosales; family Rosaceae; genus Crataegus; species Crataegus laevigata. The sequence continues at coordinate 7,269,731 of OY756952.1, read as the reverse complement.
TTGTTTGTTTTGTATTTTTAATTTTTTTAATGGTGAAATCCAGTGATTCAGATGAACGGATGTTTGGAAATCTAACGGTCCGCAAGCTTTACAATTGTGCTGTTATGTAGCCCGTGTAATTGTTGCAAGGGCACAAGCCCTTGCCGCAATTGCCTCTCCAATTTTGGACCGTGGAGGAGGTTTTTAGGGTTGGAGGCAATTTGACTCAATTGCAAAGGCAATAAAGTCGGCGGAGATGCTCTTAATGTTTGCTGTTGAGGATCCATCCCATTTGATGTTTTCCAATATTGCAAAAATCTGAGTACCCTTGTCACTCTAAACTCAAAAGATTCTGTCATTAGCCTAGAGCTAGTTTTCAATTGTTCCCTGTGTTCGGACTTGGAGTATCGGCCGAGCCAAAACAGTGAAGAAACATTGAATGCCACATACAACCAAATCCAAATTTAAGTTGTCCAGTAAAAGGAAGTTGTCAAGGGGCCGCGTTGTCTCCGAATTGGTTGGTGTCATTGCAGAACTTAACGAACCTTGGTCTTTATAGTTGCACACTGCAAGTTTTTGCCTCCTTTGGGAAGATTGCCGTCTCTCAAATGGTTATCTAAATACTGCAAGCATTGTCATCCCCGAAATTTTCATCGTCATCATCATCGGCACTTTTTTTATTCTCCAAACTGAGGGACTATGAAGCACAAATACCGATACGAATGTGGTGATGATACGACACGACGATACAAACAATTTCTAAAAAGTAGAATACGGTATGTCATATATACATCAATTAAAAATATATAATTTAAAACAAATTTGGATAAACAAGAATTCGATTTCATCGTCCAAATTCAAATTCAAGTTCTTTGTATTTATCAGATTTCAGTTAAAGCTATGTCTCATATTAAGTTTTTCCTTTTAATTTCTTATCTGAAAGTGTACAAGTATCTCTCATATGAAATACGCGTATCCATCGACACAAAGCCATATCTGTTGATCATGACATTATCCGACGAGTATTGTATTCGACGAAATCTCGGATAGGGAATACATCAGCAAAGTGTACGTGCATCATAGCTGAAGGGATTCTCAAGTTTCGATCTGACGCTAATCCAATGCCCTGGGATACGAGCACTACCAGACTTCGTGAGCACCGAGAACCACTACTAATTAGCTGAGCTTGTTGAAGTGAACAACTGAGATCATCCAGCTTCTCTCGATCTGCATTCTTACTATTTATGCGAAGCTAAGTTTCACTGTAAATAAGGCTGAAATATTAGGAATAAAGTTAATTTGGAGGCTAATTAATTGATCATGTGCCAATTCTTTGTTTTCCCATTAGAAGTTGGTCATCACGCCGTGTTAAAGTTTTAGAGAGACGGGCCAAAGGTCTAGCACTGATATTATCCCCAATTTGACCACATGTAGTCTAAGACCATTTACAACTCTTGGAGATAAAGCTTAAAAATTTAAACTAGAAAATTTTAAGTCATAATCCAAAAGTTGTTTTTCTCCTCCAACCCTTATGACTTAAAATTTTAGTTCAAGATTATTAAACAATGATTTTACCCTAACTTTATTTTTTTGGTAACTTTTTTGAAAATAAAATTTATGTAGATTATCCTAATTTATTTTTATGAAGTGATTAAAAATCATACAAATACATAGATATTTATAAAGTTTTAAGTTAAGTTTGATTTAAATAATTTCTTAAATGATTTTAGATGTTAGATTTAATTTTGGGCTGTCAATTTTTTTTTTTTACCATTAGATTTAATTTCATTTTATCATAGCCGTTAGATTATAAGTGGAAAAAAAAGTTTGAAATATAACAAATTTGGTGGGTCCAGAATAATTTAAAAAATGCTTCAATCCTGGGGGAATCTAGCCCATATATATATTTTCTCCCCAAGGTTTATTTTAGCCTATGGTTGGAGATGGCTTGAGGGAGTTTTAAAGCTTTTTTTTTTTAAAAAAAAAAAACTAATGAAAATGACTTGAAAACTTTGAGCTTTAACGATAAGGACAAAATAAAAGGTAAAATGAATAGTACCAGGATTAACATTTTAATGTAAAAATGTGGTTTTTGTTAAAACTCAAAGTGAATAGTACTGAAAGTTTTTCGTTAAAGTTCCATATTTTTTAGGCTTGATCCCATGGGTTAGAGATGGTGTAAGAGGTGTAAAGTTTTATCCTAAAGAACCTCGGTGTTATTAGAAATTCAGGAGTGCAACCATACACATATATATTATATTATATTTTCTCCGTTGCTTGATTTGAGACTTGTATTCAACTTGCCATGAATATTAACTAGAATGAGACCACATACTACGTATGCAGGTTGTTATTACAAAACAGTGGTTTAAGAGAGAGATGATAATTAAAAAGATAGTGTTATTCACACTTATTTTTACCTCTCACACACTCTTATTAATTTTGAGAACTTTTACGCACATTTTGGTCAAATTTTGAATAAACATTCGGAGGGATTGGCCGAAGGGTAATTCAATTTTCGGCTTTTGTCACCGAAGACCTTTTCTTATTTCATTAATTTACTAAAACGACACCGCCGTATATACATACATACATACATACATATATATGTATATATATGTTCCCAAATGAAATACGGCAGCGTGACTGGAAGTCCTAAACCCAAACAAAAACCTGCCATCGTTCACAATTTTCTTCCATCAAAAACTATAAAACAAACCCTAATTTGAAAACTTCCGTCCCCAAATTCCAATTTCCCCGACAAGAAACGTCGACGAATTTGAGGCAGCAACACAAGAAACTCTTAATAAGATTCCATTTTTCTTCTTCTGTATAATACATTTTGAAAAATCGCGGGTCCAAAATACAGGGAATGGAAGAACAAGGTGGATCTGAAGATAACCAGCCTGTGGATCTTTCCGTTCACCCCTCTGGCATTGTTCCCACTATTCAGTAACTCTCTCTCTCTCTCTCTCACTCATTTGTTGTGTGATTTTTCTAATTCTGGATTCTGGGTATTTTTGGGGAGGGGGGACTGAACCTAGGACCGCGGGTGCAGGGTAAATGCTCTTAACCATTTGAATGTTATTGGTTTCTTGGGTTTATGGGGGTTACAGGGTTCTGGTTTCCTAAGGGGAAAGGAGGATTTAAAATTCTAGTGTATGCTGATTCATTTATATCTCTAAGATGTTGTTTTTGGGTTCTTGAAGGGATTGAAATTCTTTTGATTTTTCTGGTTGAAGTCGAATTTAGGGTAGAAATGAATTAGATGGCCGTCAATGAAAGATTTCATTTGATGGTGTTCTCTGTTATTGTAAATGAAGCCATGGCTAAAACTTGTCATCAAAACTTGCTTGCACGAAAAGAGTAACTTTCTTTATTGCGGGCCAGTTCGGTAATGAAATCCACCAAGTTTGGTATCCATTAGCTCATGATATGCATTTTTTAGTGTTAATTTATTTTCTTTTTCTTTTATAGGGATTGCATTATTTACAAGCTGGAGTATTTTGTGCTTAATAAGAAGTTTAGTAATCCTTCTGTTCTGGTTGTGTTTGTAGTAATATTGTATCTACAGCTTTTTTGGGTTGCAAGCTGGATCTCAAGCAAATTGTGTTGCAAGCTCGGAATGCAGAGTACAATCCCAAGGTATGCAAGAGTATGTATAATTAATTTCAGTAGTGTATTGACTGTTAGATGGTGCTAGCTCACTCTTCCGAAATATGTTATACTGGGTTCTTTAGGAAGTAGTACTTGGATGTGATGCTAGTGTCGGTTGACTGATACTACTGTCGGTTGACTGATACCTTAATTAAAGGCTGGCTACTTTAGCTGAGTTGAGAATTCAGTGATTCCAAGTATCTTATAAAATTGGTGGAATCTTGGTTGGGTTTCTCTCTCTCTCTTCCCCTTCTGAAACAAACACATAGATCTATCTCAGTGTGACTTCTAACTGAATCCTAACTTCTTAGTTATTGAATGGTCCTGCAGCGTTTTGCCGCGGTCATTATGAGAATAACGGAACCAAAAACTACAGCTTTGATATTTGCCTCTGGAAATATGGTGAGCTATTAAAAATTTCTTCCATTTTACTTGTTGACAACTGGATGATTTCATTTCATCTGTTCCTGTTTTTTTTCAGTTACATTTTTGGAACTGGCATGCTTTGAATCTCTTTGCTTCCTGTCCGGTTCCACCTTTGGTCGTAAATGTCTTTGTTCTTAAATCCATACTACCATGTGAGATCTGATAGAACGATTTATCTTACTTGATGTGTTTTTGTGTGCTATTATCTGTTGACATGGCTATGGATCTAGTTCATACATGATTGTGAATTTGCGGATGTGTTTGTAATTGTATGATTTGTATCCCTTCATACATGAGCATGGCAATTGTCATGCTAAGTCTTAGTAATGCATTTTGGCCTTCTCTCACTATAGTTTATTGTCTTTGTCGCGCAGTAATGATAAATGTTTAACTCATAGAATATCCCCCAAAAGGGACCATTGTTTGGTTGCTTATTTTGATTATGAAATCTAAATCGGTGTGTATGTTCGTCTGAATTGCATTTTTTTTTGTTCAAGATGTACAGTATCTTGAATCTTAAATTGACAAATGTTGATGATGGAGCGATCCTTTTATGAGTTTCATTTCAAATGGCGTGTGTACATGTTAGACTTGGAATTGAATTAGTTGTTACTTTCTGAAATTATGTATATGTTATCTTCTTTTATTGGAAGCCATGGACAGTTGTGCGTTGTTGCCATAAACTCTTGTTTTTGCACCCAGCACTTATGCAACCAAAACTGGGTTTTAAAAATTTACTCATGTCAAAACCTTGGTTGACTACTGCATTACATTCTCATGACCATTTGAACATGATAAAGCCCCCTCCCTTTTCCCTCCTGCCTTGTTTGTAATGTATTTGAGTTATGCACCCATCATACCATTTTTGCCTCTGGTTAAGAGATTTAATCTCTCTGGTACCTCAGGTATGCACCGGTGCGAAAAGTGAAGAGCAGTCAAAACTGGCAGCAAGGAAGGTAAATGTAGCATGCTTACAGATGTTACTATGATAATGAAACATGGTACTATATATTTGGGAGATTTCATGTCTTTATGCGTTTTTAGGCATTTTAAGGCAGGAGTAGAGTGACAATGGACTTTTACCCTTGTTTTGGAGTGGCTTAAAATTTTTGGTATCGACCTTAAGTACCCTGAGTCAGTGACTGCAATCATTTGACCTTTGTTAATGGTCACAATAACGAGTGGGTGTGGTTTTGTAGTCAATGATTACACAGTTATTAGTCAATGATTATCCTTTATATAATTATTGTTTTATGTAATTAGATTAGTGAATCTTAATTAGGTTGCAAGGACATAATGTGGAAATTCTTTCATCTGACTTGAATATTTTTGGTTCCCAGTATGCTCGAATCATCCAAAAGCTTGGGTTTGCTGTTAAGTTTCAGGTATAAATATATATATATATATATATATATATATATATATATATATATCTCTTTCTGTGTCTCTCACTCTCTCTGCCTCTCATTTAAAGCCATTTGGAATAAGTCCTTTATATTACACTTTTGATTATTTCCTTAATACATGTTTTTGTGAATTTCAGAGATTCGAGATTAGAAATATTGTTGCGTCCTGTGACGTTAAATTCCCAATAAGACTTGAGGGCCTTGCATACTCCCATGGTGCCTTTTCAAGTGTAAGTTGGAACTACCTGTCCCATATTTGTTTGTAATTGACATTATTTTTAAGCTTTTTCTGTTTTTGTTTATGTTTTCATAATTTTTCTCCATTGAGATTTGATTTAAGTTTCGTTAATGATCTGGTGTCCATGTTGTTCTACTCTTGGGATGATCATCTTAGTTTTGGCGATTTAGGTGTTTATATTTTATAACAAGGACATGAGATTATTACCTTTGCATTTTGAAATTTTGCTTTTAGATGCTCATAATTAATGAGTTCAACGTCTTTTGTGTGGGCATTAGCATTCTAGGTGCATTTTGATATATACTGAATCGGTGACCTAGTTCATCTATAATGTTGTTAAGCAAACACTCCTTGTCAACCAGAATGTATAAAATGTCATTTATACTCTTCATTCTTTATAAGTGTGATTATAAATATAAAAATGAAGGATAATAGTAACAATTCACAACAAAGGGATAAAAACTAGACGAGAACCTGTGTGCTGTAAATTGTAGGTAGGTAAAAGTGCAACTGTGCAACAAGGACATTCAAGGACGAGAAGAGAAATTTAAAAAACTAATGGAATCTTACCAGTAGGCGTCTAGGAATCACTTTTAGAGATCTTAGGCATCACACATCCTAGAGACAGGCAAATGCTTGCTGGAAATTTCTGCTAGTTACTTCATGTCCCGAAATTAAGGTTTACAAGCCTATTTATAAATCTCTACTAGCGATTACAAAATGTAATTCTTGACTCCCAAACCAACACAAGGACTACTATATATACCCACTACATGAATCCTATCAGACCAAAAAAAAAAGAAAACACATGAATCGTAGAAACAACGCTTATTTTGAGCCAACATTATGATAGGACAGTATATGTGCCCTATACATGAATAATAGGGGCCAAACAGATTTTTGCAGTAAGAAACTTGGACTAAATGCATAGGTCTAACAAGCTGAAAAATTGAGTGTGTTTCGGGATTGCTTTGGGTATGGGAGCATTTTTTAAATTCTGTAGTTGGGATTCTTTAGTTTGGTGAAGAAAAAGAAGGTTCACAATAAGTCCTTTTCCTTTGTTTCTAATTGACTTTTGAAAATTTTGTACTGGCTGGTATGCTCCGTAGTCCACTTAGTGGGATAAGACTTTGTTGTTGTTGTTGGTGCTGGTATGCTCCGTAGTTGCTATTTCAAGAACTGACATTATCTTGTGTTATGTTGGTGCAGTACGAGCCAGAAATTTTCCCAGGGCTGATATATCGCATGAAGATGGAGCAGAAGGAGCCACAGGAGTCGGAGGTGCCAAAGAAGAAGAAGAATGTTGTTCTTCTTATATTTGTGTCGGGGAAAATTGTTATTACTGGTGCAAAGGTGATATGCTGTTTTTATTGTGCACCTCCTCTTGTTTCAGTTCTCCTGCATTTGCAGATAGACATTTTTTGTTAATGTTATGTTTAATTTGATGTCTTAGGTGAGAGAGGACACGTATAAGGCATTCGAGAACATGTATCCTGTCCTTACAGAGTTCAGGAAGGTTCAGCAACAGTAATGGTGCGCCTCCCTTACCTTCCTCATTCGCAAACACTTAAAATATATAAAATAAGTAAAAATTGTGTTGCTTGATGAAATCTTAACTTTTGGATGTTTCTACAGCACCGTATTGCTAACTGCTTCCTCTTATTTTCTTTCTTTTCTCTTTTCGTTCATACTTGCATATGTAACCTGTTTCCAGTACACGTCTTGCAACGTAGCTCCGGTGCTGTTGGTTGGCAATGTCTGCTGCAACATTTTTGCTCATCTCTGGTCAGTTGCTGAAAGGGTTAATGGTTCGATTTGGACCGGTTTCACCTGAAATCAAACCAAACCAATATTCGGCGATTTTGTGGATTTGGCGGATTAGGCGTACGCGTTTAATTTTTTTAATTTTTTTGGCAACTTAGCACAATTATAGTCATTACAAAGTTATATGATCTTTTTTTTCACATTGTTCAAATTAATTGTAATTTCTGATTCCCTAATAATAATACCATCATCATCTTTCGGATCTTGGTAAAAATAATCCGACGCTCAAGTTAGTAAGGTGTTCAAGAAGATTGCAGTAGAATTTGGATTGACGTGGTTGATTGAAAAGTAAAAGTAACAGACATGGGAATTACCAATTTCAATGTGTACATATTAATTACAAATATGATATTTACAGTGAGTGTAGGGTTTTACGGCAACAAATTCTGGGAGTTCCGATCGAAAGAAGTTGAAGGATGATATCTGAATTAGAAAAAGACTGATAAATAATTAATAAAAGGATGCATGCATGCATGATATTTCATTTTTAGGTATTTAATTACGAATTTTAATATAGCATTTTTATTTTTATTTTTTCTTTACATGTGTTAGTAAATGCATGAGAAATCAGAGAATTAAAATAATAATGTCAATACTGTTGTTTAAGTAAACGTAAATAAATTTATGATCATCTCATGTACGTATATGTGTCATCGGTGTGGTTGAAATTGAAAATTCAACTAACTAATGTGTGATTCCTTGACGTGAACAATAAAGTTCATGGGAATTATGCGCAAATATTCCATAATTTCATGCAATGTATTCTAAAGACATCGCATTGACTTGTTCAACCATGTGTTCCTGCTGCTGATATATTTTAAGAACTAGTTAAAATATTAGCCAAAAACTACAATACAAAACGTCACCCTTACAGAGACTTCCCATTTCATGTCTTTGATGATGGACCATTCTAAACTCTAATGGCATCCATCATAAGAATCTATCACACACCATTTTTATGGACATCATTCACACACTTGATCGGATACATGAGGCAATAAGAAAATAAGATCAAATAATACCAACAAGCGCATAATTTGTTAGGCGAAAACTTGACCTAACCCTAATATTTTACTTAGCATCAATTTTGTCTTTCTGCATTGCATTTTATGCTTCAAATCAATACTTGAGGATAATTGAAGCCTTTTGGATAGGGAAGGGTTTGACCAAGAACATGTACTCTAAACTTGTTTTATCCATTGACTGATTTAGATGGTTTGTTCTTTGATTGAATATCAAAGCTTAGCATCTGTTGATCAGCAAACATTATTTTCCCAGCGTCATGATTTATCTCTTATCTACTTGAGGACAAGTGTGATGATGAATATAATAATCTAGCAAGATAATGAGATAAACTAACATGTGAATTGATGCTTAATTTCATGCAATGTTCAAAACTTCGAATACACTGTTCAGTACATTTGACCTGTTGAACCATGTATTGTTTCTTATGGTATATTTTAAGAATTAATTTAAAATATTAATCAAGTAATACAATACAAACATTACTAGAGAGACTTTCCCATTTCATCACTTTGATAAAGACCATCACGTTTACTTTCGATCATGCATGCATGCATGCATTTTGAACTTCCTTGGCAATCCATCGTATTAAAATCTGATTCTACACACAGTTGTTATGGACAACACTCATATACTTAATCTCACACGAAGCAATAAAAAATAAGATCAAATAATAATGACAAGCGCATAATTTGTTTGGTGAAAACTTGACCCAGCTTAATGAAAACCTAATATTTTACTGAGCATCAGTTTTGTCTTATTCATTTGTTCCTTCAAATCAATACTTGGGGATAACTTGAAGCCTTTGGGATAGGGAAGGCCTTGACCAAGAACATGTACTCTCAACTTGTTTTTAATTGTTGACTGATTAGATGGCCCTTTTCTTTGATTGGATACCCGAGATTAGTTTCTTTTAAGCAGCAAACATTATTTCCGGGCATCAAGAAGCAATTTTTTTATCTACATGAGGACAAGTATGAAGATGAATATAATACTTGTTAGAATGATTCGATAGATAGATTCAAACCACAATGGATTAGTACAGAAGGAGAATGAAATCTAAGAGTTATTTTGGATTATAGGGAGCAGCCAAGAACTTGATGAATCACAGCTCCAGAGAATATGACTCTGAGCATAAAAACTTCTATATTCCTCATACTGAGCATATGAGCTCACACACACATACAAAACTAACCGTTACAGAGATTAGATCTCAGCCCTCAATTCTATCAGCCTATGAGCTATAGACACCTGGCATATCTAAGGCTTATGAGCATTTCTAATCCTGTGACTAATAACAAAATGACATCTGTTCTAAATGTAAATCATTTACACTTCAACAAGACTCCTCCCTCATATTGCCACAATTATCCAATTTGCAGCATGTGGGAATGCTTTTATTGCATACGTGACAAGATACTTAATTATATTAACTAGCGTGTGAATTAGGAGATAGATTAACAATCTGCATGGATATAGATGTGCTTAAAATATGTTTGGCATATCTTTTTTATTTTTCGTCAACTGATAGGATTATGAAAGTCGGCTCTAAACCACCATGTCTTAATTAGTTCACGATAATTAACCATGATGCATGAAGAACATATAATTTCGCAATTACGTTGCAATGCTTCATGTATTGCTGTGCTGTTTGGACTGCTAGACTTCAAACCTAATTAGGTCATGAACCACGATGAACATGTAATAGGGTTTTGTCATCGATTATTGTATTCATCACATGGTTCAAATACAAAATTTCAAAAAATCAATTGCGAAAAAGAGATCTTCAATAAATTAAAGTTCCATACTTTAATTTAATGTATAATTAATTAAACACAATTTTGCAACGATATCTGAGGCCGTTTGCAAAGCATATACGTACCCTGTGAAGCATGCAGTACAATATATACGTCAACATCTTGGTGGATTTTCTTAATCTTAATTAGTCCAAGAAGAAGATAATGAGAGCGGTTACAAAACTAATGAATGGTATATCACGTTATTGAGAGATTAATTCATATAGGCCAAATTTTTTTCGTGATCTTTGTGGTGATACTTTACTTTTAAATAGACCTATGTGGTGAAAAAAAACTATTAATTGTAGTCCTGTGGTAAAATTCGTTATCAATCATAGTACAAATTGAATTTTTCCTCATTCTTCTGTCATTTGTAAGACCAACTCCAAACCTGGGCTAAAAGCCAAATTTGTAGCCCAAAATTCCCCCCAAACACCCCCCAACCCAAGCTAAAATATTGGGCTAAAAGGGGAATGCCAAAGTTGGGCCAAATTCCCCCCCCCCCCGAAACAAGTGGACTGGCCCAAAGTTGGGCCACTCTCGGCCCGCCGACTCGCGCACGCGTCCCACGCCCTCACTTTGCAACCGGAGCCCGACAGGAAGGGGGCCCAGCGTCAGGGCCTTGTCGGCCACTCACTCGAGCCCAACGGCTCTTTTCAAAATCAGACGGCCATCATTTAAGGACCGTTGGTTGATCCAACGGTCCATATTCAAATTTCATTTTTTAAAAATATGTTATTTTAAAATACATTGAATCCAACGGTTGAGATTGAATATAATCAAATCTAACGGTAAAAAAAAGATCTAATGGCCCAAATTTAAATCCAACGGCTAAAATAATTAAAAAAAATTATTTAACTCAAAATTCACCCAAAAACTCTATAAATACCTATATATTTGTTCAAACATCCACACAAAACTCAATTTTCTCCTACAATTATTCCAATTTATCTTTCTACCATTTCTTTCCATTTCCAAATTGTTTAACATGGCAAGAGAGCATGTTAGAGGTCGTAATTGGACCTGTGAGGAAGATGTTGCTTTATGCTTGGCATGAGTTTCTGTTAGCGAAGATGGTGCAGTTGGCACAAATCAAAATAAAAAGGTTTTGTGGGATAAAATCATTGCAAAGTTTCAAGAAAACTGCAACGGCGGCGGGCGGGACGATGGTGGTGTTTATGATCGGTGGAAGACTATCAACAAAGCATGTACTTTATGGAAGGGAAGCTTGGAGAGAGCCATGGTTGACATGCCTAGTGGAAGGAGCGCCATAGAAATTGTGAGTTTTTTTCTTGATATTTTATTTGTCAAGTACATAATATTATTTTGCAACTAATTATTTTTATGTATTTTTTGCATAGGGTGACAAAGCAATGGAAATTTACAAGACAAGAGTAACACCAAAAAATCAAGTTTTTAAGTTGCAACATGCTTGGGACGTCCTCAAGGATTGTCCGAGGTGGGCAACCGATGCAGACCAACAATGGGGAAGATTATTTCAACGTGAAGCCGCACCGAGAAATGAAGGTGTCGATGAAATGACCCCATCTCCTTCTTTACCAAGGCCCCCGGGAAGAGATAAGCAAAAGGAAGCAAAGAGAAAAGGGAAGTCCCAAGATTCAACGAGTGGACACTTTGCTACCGAAATTACAAAATTGCACGAAACTCATAGCGCTTGCCAAGAAGAAGCAGCCTTAATGCGTTTGCAAATGAAGGAAGAAGAGGATAGGGAGCAAGAGAGGTTTGAAGTTAATTTGATGATGGAGGACCTCAACAAATACACTCCAGAGAGGAAGAAGTTCTTACGTGGTAAGTAAAAGGAAATTTTGTGAAGGTATGCCACAAGGAGTATATTTCAAGATGATGAATCCTCTGAACCCTATATTCCAAGTCAACCACGAAGTTCATCAGCAAGTGAAGATGGTGGATATGATTATTAAGTTTATGTAGTGTAAGAATTATGTGATTTATTAATTAAGTTTATTAATTGTCGTTTGTATTAAGTTTATGTTGTTTATTATGTGGTTTATGTACTTTATTAATGATTTTTCAATATTTATCGGAATTTAAATTTTTTTAAGATTAAAATGTTCATAAAATTAATTTACGATAGTCTACATATTTTTTTTTTAAACAAATTGATTTAAGAAAAAAATTAGCCTAAGTTCATTCTTTAATAATCCCGGGCTAAAATTTTAGGCCAGTAGGGTTGGAGCAGAAAAGTTGTTTCTGGGCTAAAAGTCAATTTCCGGACTAAAAAATTTGGCTTTTAGCCCAAGGGTTGGAGATGGTCTAAGGGCAAAATTTTTATTTTTATTTTTATTGATTCCATCAACCAATCTTAAAGTGCTATATGGACATAATTTTTTTTATTTTTAAAACTTTTAGAGCTACAATAAAAGAATAAATAAACAATAAAATTACAAGGTTCATATTATCAGACTTCTCATTTCAAGAGAACCAAGAGTCCAAATTCAAGATTTAAAAAATCACAAAGTACCTTGCCGCGTTTTGGTTAGAATATAAGTTATTATGTAAACATTGAATTTAGTTTCATTTTAAGAAGAACAATGGTGGACGGGATAGCTAGAGTTATGTGAGAGAGAGGCGGGAGGGTGGTGGGTGGTCGTTGTGGCTATGGCTGACAATGGTAGGGATTGGGGAGGAATTTCTATTTTTTTTTCCTTTTATTTTTGTTGATTATAAACAAGTGGAATTACCAAAAAGAAAAGAAAAAAAGAATGAAATAACCTTTTTATCCCTGCTTGTGAATGAGATTTTAATAGAAATTTTAATTTGGACTACGATTGATAACGAACTTCACCACATAGGTCGATTTAAAAGTAGTGTCGCACTCCAGGAATCAAGAAAAAAAATTTAGCCATTCATATAATAATGATCCGAATACGAAGATCCCTTTTTTTGTGGCCTCCTAAGCAGGAAAAATCCATGACAGTCGTCAACAAGTACGTACTACGTAGATCAATGACAAGGCAAAGTAAAACGAGTATGCATTACGTGTTCGAATACCGCCAACGTTTTGTTGGTAGAGAGTCTAGAGACCTTCATGCTTCGAACATCTTCCACGTAGAGCCTAAGAAATATGATCTCTAAAGATATGCTCTCATAATTAATATCCAATCAATGTTTCTAATGCATGCATGTTATGAAAATAATTTCAGCATACTCTTTTTATCTTTCAGCATACCGTTGTTTATTTTTGTCTTCCTAGATTTTTTATTAGTTTATTCGATTCAAATGTCATAAATAAATACATGTGTGCACATTATAAGAAAATTATTTGTAGAAATCACCTCCCTAGCCATATTATATGATATAATCTCACCAAGTGGAGCCAAAGAATGTTAATCCAAATCTACAGTTTCCCTATCCATTGTACTATGTTGAATTATAGTTTATAACTTCAGTGTTTGGGGCAGATTACAAAATCAATGTTATTCAGGGTCGTTTAAGGTGAAAGATAAGAATCTGGGAAGTTGGAGAAGATTCTAATTAAGACTGCAAACAATATAATGATACAAGAAATCTTAATACATAATCACATTTAACTAATAATTAATCAATTAATTAACATGCGTATTACCCTATCAGCAGAATGTAGTTGTTCTGAATTTGTTTAAACACATGGATTCAAGTTTTCAGCAGAATATCATTATGCAGAAACGGCGGGTCCTTATACTAATTATAAAGACTATAGTATTGCAATTTGCTTGATTCCTGTTAGCATATAAGACACCAATTGACAATTGTAAATTTGCACGAAGTTGCGTCCAAACTCTTTCTTTCGGCAATGTCTAATTAAACAAACATTATCTCGCTAATTATGATCAACTTTGACCTCCTCCAAATACTTAAGAAATGTATCTGTAGCTATCGCTACCATTTTCAATTTTTCCTCACCTTTCTAATGAATAGCTAATTGTGTGCCAAAACATTATGTCCTAAACATGACACAAAGGCAAGTGGCACTTTACCATAGTGGTGGGAAGAAGTTGAGCTCTTGTATGACGGCGTGAATTCAAACCTCATCGGTGGCTAACCTAAAATCTAATATAATAAAATCTATCGTTTGACATAAAAAATAAAATGATATGAGGAACAATTAATGGCATGATTCCACGTAGTCCTAATCATCAAGTACTTCTCTCTTAAGGGGCTTGTAGCTCATTTTGTTTAGAGCATGCTCTCTTCAACTTGAGGTCGCAATCTCAAATCATTTTCCACCAGTATGCTTATTGTTGAAATATTCCACATCGGGAAGAGAAAGAGAAAAAAAGAAGTTTAAATACCCTAACTCTACCACAACTATACCAAGGCATTTTGTGATAAAAATCCACACATGTTGACTGTGTAGTGATAATTGACAAGTTGGGGACAATATCAATGTTGTTGGAAGTGTCTCTCTGATAATTTGACATGTATATAATTAAAATCAATCATTTCTCTCTTATTCTTTTATGAGAGAGAGACTTTTCCATATCACATGCAACAGATTATGAATACAAGTTGGGGACAATATCAATATTGTTGGAATTGTCTTTCTGATAATTTGACACGTATATAATTAAAATCAAGCATTTCTCTCTTATTCTTTTACGAGAGAGAGAGAGAGAGAGAGAGAGAGAGAGAGAGAGAGAGAGACTTTTCCATATCACATTCAACATATTATGAATATTGCAGGCCTTAGATCATCTCCAATTCATGAGATAAAGCTTAAAATATAAGCTTTAAAACCCTCTAAACCATCTCCAACATTGGGCTAAAATAAGTCTTGGGGAGAAAATATATCTATGGGTTAGATTCTCCCTAGGATTTAAGCCTAATTTAAATTATTCTAGATTCGCCAAACTGTCATATTTCAAACATTTTTTTTGTTTTTTACTTATATCTAACAACTATGATCAAATGAGATTAAATATAATAGTAAAAAAAATTTGATGGCCCAAAATTAAATCTAACGTCTAAAATGGTTTAAGAAAATTATTTAAATCAAATTTAACTTAAAACTTTATAAATACCTATGCATTTTTATGACTTTTAATTACTTATTGGAATTTAAATATTTTTAAACTAAAATGTTCATAAAAATAAATTAAGATAATCTACATGAATTTTTTTTTTTTTTTTAAATACTGAAAACAAAAAGTTAGGCCAAAATCATTATTTAATCACCAAGAGCTAAAATTTTAAGCCACAAGGGTTGGAGGAGAAAAATAGTTTCTAACTTATGGCTTAAAATTTTCTGGCTTAAATTTTTAAGCTTTATCCCCAATCCTTGGGGGTAAAACTTAAAAATTTAAGCTAGAAAATTTTAAGCCATAACCCAGAAATTATTTTTCTCCTCCAACCCTTATGGCTTAAAACTTTAGCCCAAGATTATTAAATAATAATTTTAGTCTTTTTTTTTTGGGTAACTTTTTTGAAAATAATATTTATGTAGATTATCCTAATTTATTTTTTATGAACATTTCATTCTAAAAATATTTAAATTCCGATAAGTAATTAAAAATCATACTAATAGATAGGTATTGATAAAGTTTTAAGTGAAATTTGATTGAAATAATTTTTTTTAAAATTATTTTAGACATTAGATTTAATTTTGGGCTGTCAATTTTTTTTTACTGTTAGATTTGATCTCATTTTATCACAGCGTTGGATTATAAGTAAAAAATTAAAAAAAAAAAATTGAAATATGACAGTTTAGTGGGTTCAGAATAGTTTAAGCCAAGCTTAAATCCTAGGAGGAATTTAGTCCAGAGATATATTTTCTCTCCATAGCTTATTTTAGCCCAATAGTTAGAGATGTTTTTTTTTGGGGGATTTAAGTTTTATCCATTTGTTAGAGATGGTTTTAAGATTGACACATCATGATATAACATATAGTTTAATATGAAAACATAATATAATAAGGAAAATTAATGAAAAAGGCTTTGAGTTTTATCCAAAAAGACAGAAAGGTGTTTTAAAAAATACCTTAAATTTTTATCTATTAATATTAGTAATACTCAAACAATTAAACCTATAGAATAAAACATTTTACATATCAACAATTGTTAAAGTTAATAGTCAAGTTCAATACTAAAGTTTGGTCAAAAAAAAAATGTTCAATACTAAAGTTAGGATCAAGAGCTCTCCTTCTCCCTCAAAACATTATTTAAGTGTTTTTTTTTTTTTTTTTTTTTGCTATGAAGGTGAGTTTTGAGGGAAATCAATTCAATATAAAGCTCTTATAAATGAGGGAGCATTTTTGCTCACCACTATTTAGTGTGGTGTATGTTCATCACCTTATTTATTACTATTAGATGAGTTTGAATTTGTAGATTCGTGTAGTGGATAGACACAAATCTCAAAATTCAAACTCATCTAACAATGATAAATAGGGTAGTGAGCAAAAATGCACTCTATAAAGGAAAAGGATTCTTTCCGGATCCCTTCCACCAAGTCCACCCATCCCGGGTCATTGAAATTTGATCAAACGGTTAAAGTTATTATAACTTTTAATGAGGCCATTGTTTGTAGCCGTTTGATCAAATTTCAATAATCCAGATGAGTGGACTTGGTAGACTTGGTGGAAGGGATCTGGAGATGATCCTTTTCTCTATAAATGGTAAGAGCTAGCTAGGTGTCACTGTATGGCAGGATAACCAGGACTCTGTGTCATCAAATTGGACTAATACCCTTGGTCACATTGAGGGCTTTTAAATACACAATAAGTCATTAAATAATTTATTAATTAAGATTATATTTCTTATGATGACAGGTAATTGCGTTGAAATGACAGGAATCATTATCAATCTTATTTTCTTAATTAAAATACAAAGGATTCGTGCAACATATGAGTCAGCCACCTCAAGAAGCACTGAAGCAGCCAAGAGAGCAAGGAGAATTGTGTTGGGAACCTTTTGTTGCATCATGTGTTCTGTGTGTAGAAGGTTGGTGAGGGCGATTGGTATTTGTTTATGAAGATAAGATAGTGATTAATAACTCTTAATAATAATTCTCTATTTTAATAACCATCTGATTTTTCTACTATTTTATGCTTAATTTGTCATTAAGTTGTCACCCACCGATATATAAATGATGGATTAAGACTTCATTAGCAAATCAAACCCAAAGAGAAAAGTCTTCAAACCCTCTAAAAATATTCATCAAAAAAGAAAAAGATGATGCAATCTGAGATGAACTTTCAGACCATGTGGCCATACCTGAATGTAACAAATTCACCATTGGATACAAATGAATACACTGAGCAGATGGGGAGCTCTGAATTTTCTTCGATTTTCATGGCATCGGACGAGTTTTCAGAAACTACTTCTTTTCCATTTTCAACCATGTTTTCTGGTGAATTTGAACAACTTGCAGATTGTGATAATCTCCTGCAAGTCACATCGATGGCGGAAGAGGAATTTCCCATGGAGTTGGGAGGATTCGAGACGAATTATTTGATGGGTGAGATAGAAAATATGTATGCCTCATGTTTGGAAGGCAGTGAGGGAAGCAATACTCTTCCTTCGCAGCAATTTTCTGTTGAAGGAAATGATGTGTGGAGTCCAAACTCGTTTGTCACATCTGAGGCATCCTCCATGAATGGGACATCCGTCCAACAATCACTAATCCTGCCGAGAGACGAGATGGAAATCGACAACGAAGTGAGTATTCTCCATCTGGTCAAGGCGTTCGGTGAGGCCATGGAGATGGGGCAGAGGGAGTTGGAGGTGGTGATCATGAGATGCCTTGCGGAGAAAGTAAACCCACTTGGTGAATCTCTTGAGCGCCTTGCATTCAACTTGTGCCAAGAAGTTGTTGATCATCAGCAGGGAGACCATTTGAAGCAAGAATGTAGCAAGAATTTCGAGGTTGCATTCAACTTGTTCTACCAAATATTCCCTTTTGGGAGATTTGCTCACTATGCAGCAAACACCTCAATCCTTGAAGCTGTCGCCGAGGATGTGGAGATGGTTCATGTAGTTGAATTTGATATGGGGGAAGGAGTTCAATTGTCCCAGCTGATTGAGGCTTTGGCAAAGAGAAACAAAACACTTAAAGTGACAGCAATTAAATGGGATGCGGAAGAGAGTGATGAGGTTGCTCCTCCACAGTGGAGATTCGAGGAGACGAAAAGGCAACTCCAGCATCACGCAAGGTCTTTCGGGCTAAACTTGAAGGTGGAGGAGATCCCGATTGAGGATTTGGTGAGCAAAATAAAAAAGGCGAACAAGAGAGGTGGAATGAGAGAATTTCTAGCCTTCAACTCTATGGTGGGGCTTCCTCATATGAGGAGGAGAAGAAGCAAAAGACTTCTCGTGGAATTCCTAAGGCTAGCTAAGGATTTGTTAGGCAATTCGGCAAGAGGTATCATAACTTTTGGTGACGGAGATGCATGCTCGAAAAGGGAAAATGACTCGAGTTTCAGCTCCTTCTTTGACGCGAATGTTGTGCACTACAAAGCCTTGTTAGAGTCTTTGGAATCGAGCTTCCCGATCCATCTAGGAGAGGCAAGGATGGTGATGGAGTTGATGTTTGTGGCGCCATATGTGTCTTCTCAGGCTTGGTTCGAGAAGTGGAATGAATCGAGAGAAGGCGGAAATCTTCAGCCCTGGTTCGGGCTGGAGGGTAGGAGAGTGAGCAGGGAAATGTTAATGGAGGCCAAAGAAATTGTGGGAGCAGATAGCTCGTATGGAGTGAATGTTGGAGGAGAGAACGGGAATGAGATGACTTTGGAATGGAATTCAATTCCTTTGATTAGAGTTGAAACCTGGACAAACCGAAGCTAGCTAGAAATGTGTAGACTGCTGGAGATTTACCATAAGATGCTTTTGTACAGATTCATTACATTTTATGTTGTAAAAAGAAGATCAACTAAGTTGGTGGATTGTTTGGTATATAAATTTCACACTATGAAAATCACAAAATTCACTCTATGAATAATAGTATCAATTATTATCAAGTAAATTACATTTTAAAGAATGACATGAGAAATCCAGGGTCTATATTTTGCTGACATGGCAAACAATTGTGTTAATTGATTAAAAATAAATTTTAAAAAAAATTATGCCAATATATTAAATAAAAAGTGGGCTCCGTTCAATTCACCAAATTTACCACCTTTCCCAACCTACCGTCGCCGACCTCCCCCTCAACGTCACTGACCTGACCTCCCCAAATTCACCGTCTTCCCCAACGCTACTCGCAGACGGTAGTCTCCTCGTCACTCTCTTCTCTGCAACAGGAACTAGAAAATTTTATTTTATTTTATTTTTGTGTTTCAAATGGTTACTTACGAAATTTCGTCGAGTCAAGTTTTTAATAATACTTAATTTGGTGTGGGGCAACAAATTAAAACAACGTCATCGAGTAAGATATTTTCATAGGTTCAAAACGGTTAGCGCATGTAAGGTCTTGTATTTTCAGTTGTATTTGTAGTTTTTTATTGGGGTTTTTGAACTTTAATCATTCAAGAAGATTAAAATTTAAAAAAAACCTTGTGTTAGATTGAATATTGATTTTTAGTCCCTAATGTGTCCTTAATTCAAAATAACTAATGTGTATTTTATTTAATATCTCCCATTAAATATTTAAATTTATTAATACACAAATTTTAATTTATTTTTTTACCAAAAAAGAGTTTTTTAATTTATTAATTTTATTTAACATTCTTCAAACTTGAAAGACTCAATTAATGTACCTAAATGTTAGTAGCGAAATGTGTGTACATAAATATATTATATTGAACTAATATATTTAAATGTTAGTACCTAAATGTATTAATATTAAATTAATGTACCTAAATGTGTATACCGAAATGTATGCACCGAAATATGTGTACCTAAATATGTGCACCGAAATGTATATACCTAAATATATGCACATAATATATGCACCGAAATGTATGTATCTAAATATATGCACCGAAATGTATGTACCTAAATATATGCACTGAAATGTATTAATATTAAATTAATGTGCCTAAATGTGTGTACCGAAATGTATGCACCGAAATGTTAATACCGAAATGTATGTACCTAAATGTATGCACCGAAATGTGTGTACCAAAATGTATGCACTGAAATGTTAGTACCAAAATGTGTATACCTAAATGTATGCACCGAAATGTATTATAATGAATTTAATATACCTAAATGAAGAAGTTACAGTACATCGAAATATATTGTATAACAAAAATTAGTTTATCTAAATGTTCACAACAAAAATATATTACAATGAATGAAATGAAAATAAAAATTATAATGAAATAAAATTAATACATTAAAAATTAGAAAAGAAAAAGATAAATAATTAAAAAATCAAAATATAATTAATAAATGAGATTATTAATGTATCAAATGACTAAAATTAGATTTTGATCTTACTCATGGTTTTAATCAAAAAGTAATCTTTGTCAATGACTAAAATGAAGTTTTCTATTTTTTATTTATAATTGGAATGAACCTTAGATAAATTTTTACATAGCTGCTCACGTGTGATCATGTAATTATGCATATTCACACTTCACCATTACCATGACTAGGTTTTGAGCTGGAAGGATTAAGGTGAAGGTGTCATTAGTTTGGGAATTGGATCCTCACTGGATCCCCTTCCTGTGGATCCTAGGGATCCCCTTCCTGTGGATCCTAGGGATCAACACATACAGACTGTTGATAAAAAATCGTACAGTCACAATTAAATTTCTTTTATATTTTTAAAAAATAAAGTAATCTCATTTTGCAAAATTATGGCCGCACTATTTTTTATCAACAGTCCGTGTGTGTTGATTCCTAGGATTCCCAAAGAAGGGATTCGGTGAGGAGCCAATTCCATTAGTTTGTATATATTGGACAAGTGTCTTGTGATTCATGCTTTATGAGTAGGAGCTGTCATTTACAAATCATGCAAGCAGGAGGTGGTTGTGAGTATTTAGCAGGAGGTGTTGAATTAGGAAGAGTGCACATGTTTCTTTGATTAGTGGCGTTGTAGCCAAGCATGAGGTGGCTCATGCCAAGCCGACTTCCTTTACTATAAATAGGGTACTTACCTTTTGGTTTCCAAATGAAAACTTATAGAATTTGCATGTAGCAGGCAGAAGGTTTAGTTATATATATATATATATATATATATATATATATAGAGAGAGAGAGAGAGAGAGAGAGAGCTAGAGAGAGCTTCAGAACTGAAACGAGAGGGAGAAAGTTACCGTGGGTATTTGATAGAGATCGGATTATAGGGTAGAAGGTTTTTATATATAAGGGAAATGATTAAGAAGCAGCAAACTGAGATGGCTTCTGGTGTTAATCAACAGCATACAGTGTAGGCAAGGATAGATACAAAATGAAATGGAAAATATGAGGACTTTGTCGTGCATGCAACAAGAGTTCATGTAGACATTATATATATATATATATATATATATATATATATATATATATATATATATATGGGGTGTGATATCCACACACCCTTTTTTACTTCTCTCACACCTTTTTAAATTTCGACCGTCAGATCGGATGAACTGAAGAAGATCTAACGGACATAAAGTAATAGGGGTGTTTGAGAAGTAAAAAGGGGTGTGTGGATAGCACACCCCTATATATATATATATATATATAGAGAGAGAGAGAGAGAGAGAGAGAGAGAGAGAGAGAGAGAGAGAGAGAGTAGAACAGAAAAGAGAGTGGAAGAAATAGATGGCGATCAAGGAGCTTACGCAAGTACTTGGAGTCTATCTATTATGGTAGTGATGTGGGTCGTCGTTTTGGCTTTGGAATCTAGGTAGGGGAAATAAGACAAACCTTAACGGAAATTGATTTTATTAAATTTTGTGAAGTGTTATAATATTCTTGATCTTTTTGGTTGATTAATGTGGTTGGATATTAATTGGCTAATTGCTTCAGTTAAGTGTTTACTTGTTATTGATTGTGGAATTATTGTTTGATTGCTATTCATTGAGAATATATTGTGATACATGCGAAATATGAAATGACATTATTTGTGTATCACTCATGTTGTGAGATATGGTTGGAACTTCAGTGTTGAGATTGGAGTTCAAGAAATGATGGTAGTTGGAAATAACCTTTTGTGTAGTTGAATCTATTCATTGTGAAACCAGTTACAGGCAAGTCGAGTGTACACATTGGAATAGGATGTCGGCGGATAAATTGTTGATGTGGTTGATTTGTGCTGGAGATTAATGAATTAGATAAGATGACTAGCAAAAGGGATTTATGAACTTGGGATACCGTATGGGGGTTAGTTTCTATAATAGAACATTCGAACAACCACTGCAGTGGTAAAATGCATGGTATGTGACATGCAGGTCTGCGTGTTTTATTATATAAATTAACGGGGGTAGCCGAATTCATGCATTGTTATCAATAATGATTTGATATTTGGCTATATGATTCCATGACACTTAATTTAGTATTGTCAAGTTACTGTGGTAAGGTTATGTCTCTCCTGAGCTGTTGAAGTTCATCCCTCTATTGTTATGCAGGTTTACAAACTTGACATTCAAGAGGGTAGGCAGAATGAGATTGAATTAGATTTTAGAATAGAAAGTTTATTTATCTATTTACTGTAGGTTGTAAAGAATTCTTGATTTGTTTAAAAATCAAGAGTTATTTTTATAAAAGAAATTTATTTTCCAACCCATTTCAATTTTCTTTTAATTATTTAGTTTTAACCCACGTTTCAGATTCGAGTTTCAGTTTTTATTACCGACCCGGGTCTGAGGTATGACATCACACCTTTACCAGATAAATTTTTTCATTGGGTAAACTATGTTTGTTTGACAAATGACTTCATTTCGTTGAGTAAGACTTTGATCGACGGCTTTTACGCGACCAACTTTTTTTTACAAATGTCCGTCGCCTAAAGTTTCAGACGACAAAACCTCATTTGACCCCACACAGGTGTTTCATCATCGATGTGTTTTTTTTTTTAGAAAACTTCATTTTAATCCTTAAAAAAGATGAGTTTTAGACTATAGTCTTGTGTAAGATTAAAATCCAATTTTAGTCCTAGTGCATTTAATCATATCATTTATTAGTTATATTTTGATGTTTTATTTATCTTTTTATTTTTATTTTAATGTATTAATTACATTTAAATTTAATTTTTTTTTCTTCCATCATAATATATTTTAATGTCTACATTTAGGCAACTATTATTTAATTGTGACTTTACGATTTTTTATCAACAGTCTGTATGTGTTGATCCCTAGGATCCACAGGAAGGGGATTCCTAGGATCCACAGGAAGGGGATCCAGTGAGGATCCAATTCCCAAACTAATGACACCTTCACCTTAATCCTTCCAGCTCAAAACCTAGTCATGGTAATGGTGAAGTGTGAATATGCATAATTACATGATCTCACGTGAGCAGCTATGTAAAAATTTATCTAAGGTTCATTCCAATTATAAATAAAAAATAGAAAACTTCATTTTAGTCATTGACAAAGATTACTTTTTGATTAAAACCATGAGTAAGATCAAAATCTAATTTTAGTCATTTGATACATTAATAATCTCATTTATTAATTATATTTTGATTTTTTAATTATTTATCTTTTTCTTTTCTAATTTTTAATGTATTAATTTTATTTCATTATAATTTTTATTTTCATTTCATTCATTGTAATATATTTTTGTTGTGAACATTTAGATAAACTAATTTTTGTTATACAATATATTTCGATGTACTGTAACTTCTTCATTTAGGTATATTAAATTCATTATAATACATTTCGGTGCATACATTTAGGTATACACATTTTGGTACTAACATTTTAGTACACACATTTCGGTACACACATTTCGGTGCATACATTTCGGTACACACATTTAGGCACATTAATTTAATATTAATACATTTCAGTGCATATATTTAGGTACATACATTTCGGTGCATATATTTAGATACATACATTTCGGTGCATATATTATGTGCATATATTTAGGTATATACATTTCGGTGCACATATTTAGGTACACATATTTCGGTGCATACATTTCGGTATACACATTTAGGTACATTAATTTAATATTAATACATTTAGGTACTAATATTTAAATATATTAGTTCAATATAATATATTTATGTACACACATTTCGCTACTAACATTTAGGTACATTAATTGAGTCTTTCAAGTTTGAAGAATGTTAAATAAAATTAATAAATTAAAAAACTCTTTTTTGGTCAAAAAATAAATTAAAATTTGTGTATTAATAAATTTAAATATTTAATGGGAGATATTAAATAAAATACACATTAGTTATTTTGAATTAAGGACACATTAGGGACTAAAAATCAATATTCAATCTAACACAAGGTTTTTTTTAAATTTTAATCTTCTTGAAGGATTAAAGTTCAAAAACCCCTAGAAAATAAGATCAAATAATATTGACACACTCTGACCCGGAATGTCCACTTGGACTCCAAATAGAGTTGTGTTGGCTAACACTTGGAAGGTGACGAAGCCATAAAGTGTAGCGTAGTGGAAAAATAATGTGAATAAATTTAAACCTAAAAGTGCCTAATCAAAAAGTTGCGCGGGTGAGCGGGATTAAACCCATTTCACACATGATATCAAAGCATAAGAACAGTACATTCATTATGGTGAGGCTTATACCATTAAAGATAACCATCTCCTGAGATTTGCCAGAATCCTCGTATACACGTAAGCACAGTTACTAAACCTAGAGGGCCGAAAAACAAAGTTGAGTGGGTTAGTAAAACAACGCTTGTAAGAAAACTTTTATTTTCGAACATACTAATCCCTCGCCGTAACAACTATAGTTTCCTTAAAACATACCACATAAGTATGTAAACAATAATACAATGGCAATATAACCAGAAATATGCCAAGTCATGATATATCAAATGCCACAGTAATATAATCATGTGATAATCAATTATAAACAGTTTGATCATCATCTAAGCTAGCACACGAGTCAGAGTTGCCTACAGCAACCTGTACGACAAGACTGGGTGTAATAATGCGCTCTAGTACTACAATCCTGTGAAGACTGGTGCCAAGGCACGGTCACATCCGAGTCGAAATTGCCTAATGCAATCTGTACAACAGAACTGGCACCTAAACTTGGATCCAAAGTGAACGAACGGTGCAGATGTGAACATACACGTGAAAGACTAGCCCTGGCCCTGGGCGGAGTCCCAACATCGGGGTGCAGCAAGATGAGTATATACACATATGTATGAATGTCCCAACCATATAGCAGCATTTATCACAATATCAAATACTTGGCAATATAGACGTAAAGTGAAGTAAATATGCATTTCTGGAAACTATAAATATGTATAGGTATAAAATAAACTGCCCAATCACTGATACATAGCCAAAACGAAGCCTCTTAGGCTGACTTAACCCCGTACGTCCTCGTGATACGTTCCCTTATACGTGAAATTACTAATTAACTTAGTTTAATAACACATAAATGAAAACTTAAATAAAACCTCCATAAATTGCTCAAACATAGGTTTTGAATATACAAAATCGATCTACTCGACATCACAGAACTACATAAATTTTAGAATAATTTTTTGACCCTGCACGCGCCTCCACGCGCTGGCCAAGGCACAACCACACGTGCCAGCCACATGCGGCACGTGCTAACCATGTGACTAACGGTGTTAAGAAATATTTCGTTAAATCCTTAACGGAAGTTAACGGCGTTACTTGACGCCTTTAGAATATTCTGTCAGAGTTGACAAAATATTCCGTCGTCTTCTTCAGTCATCCTCGTCGTTCGCCGTCGTCTGTACTCGCCGAAATCTGGAAAAATCGACGGTTTCTGGGTAAAACTTCAAACCTTAATATCTTCTTCATTGCTCAACCATTTTCATGAAATTTATATGGAAATGAAGCTTATGAAAAGTAGAATCACGTTATACCTTTTGGAAGTCCAAAAAGTGGACGGAAGTGGCCTGAAAATAGCTTGAAAGGTACGATCAAAACTCTGACTTCTCGAAACCTTGTGTTTCGAGGTTGTCTCTCATTCAAACCTTCACTAAAGACCTTGGGGAGTTGAGTGGAGGTCTTTAGACTTCCTAAAAACTTGTACCTTGCTTGTAACTAGTCGGGGAAAAACGAAGCCGAGTTGGACTTTCCGAGTTCGACGTCCAAAACTCGGTCAAACCATGATCCAAGGGTATAGTTGTGTTCGTGATAGTGAGACAAGTTTGAAGGTATGGTTTTAAGGTCACGTTGATGAGGTTTGAGGGTGGTATATCCTTGTTGCAGAGAGAAAGAGGGTTCCAGGAAAGAGAGAGAACAGAGAGAGAGTAAGGGTTGCTTTCTGATTGGTGAGGTAATAGAGGGAATGGATGTGAGTGGTGGAGAATGATTGGAAGGATTTGATTGGTGAAGGGAACCGAATCTACTAATTAGGGAAGGGAAGGATTTTGTACAATTTAAAATGTACAAAACCTGCCTCTTTGACAGTGTTTCCAACATTGTAAATTTGTATGCGCTTGTACAAAAATGCCAGTAGTTAACGTACTTTAACGGAGCATAACTTTTTCGTTACAGATTCGATTTGAGTCTAACACGCGCTCACACGTTTGTAGCGACGAGTACTAATTTAGTATGAAACCAGGAAAACAAAACTAAAAGCCAAAAATCACGTCCACGTCAGACTCCACTTTTGTCCAGAAAAGGCAAAATCGTCAAAACACACCAATGAAAAAAAAATTCCAATGAAAAGTAGGGACGGGTCGTCACAAATACCGACAAGCGCATAATTTGTTAGGCAAAAGCTTGATCTAAACCTAATATTTTATTGAGCATCAATTTTGTCCTTCTACATTTTGTTATTCAAATCAGCATACTTAAAGATAATTGAAGCCTTTTGGATAGGGAAGAAGAGCTTGACCAAAAACATGTACTCTAAACTTGTTTTTATCTCTTGACTAATTATATGGCTCATTCTTTGATTAAATACCAAAGATTAGTATCTTCTAATCATCAAACATTATTTCCCGATAGCATGATTTATTTTTGGATTTTTATCACAAATGGAAATTGATTCTTACCATCAAAATGATTCCTGAAATAGAAAATAAATTAATGTAGTCCCTGAAAATAAGTGTCGCAAATCAATGTGGTCATTCTGTCACAATTCTATTAAAAACCTGTTAAGTGCTGATGTGGCACATAAATGGGCCCCATAAATCTTCTTCTTTTTTTCCTTCTCACAAATGGTCCTTGAAATTGACCCATGACATCAAAATAGTCCTTGAATTTGACATGCGACATCAAAATGGTCACTGAAATTGAAAATTGATCAATGCAGTCCCTCAAGTAAGTGTCTCAAATCAATGTAGTCCTTCCGTCACAATTCTGTCAAAAATTCTATAATGTGCCGATGTGACACATAAATGGGTCACACAAGTCTAATTAAATTTTAAAAAAGTACAAATAGGCTTAATAATTTAATAGTTAATAAAAAAATTGTCAACCCAAAAGCCCAATCCTGCAATCACCTTCGATCCCAGTCCACATTTCTATACCTCATTCGCTCTCTATTCTCTTAAAAAAAATCTCATTACACCAATCTTTACACACTTCACCGAATTGAACCTAGATCGAGATCACCTTTGGTGACGACTTGGCCTATTGGCAACGACTTCTGGGACATCGCCGTTAACATTTAGGCAATCAACATCCTCACAACCTTTATCTTGGAGAGCTTGTTCGACTGCTTCCCTGGTGGTCTGGTGATGCAAAGAACAACGAGGTCAGCCTTGAAATAATGAGGTTATAACCGAGGTGCATCAATTGTTGGTTGAAAACTATTTCCACCACCCCCCTCCCTTAGGCCTTGGTTAAGTCTTGTGCCTTTGAGAATTTATGGAAAGGAGCTCTCTTCGAAGTAGGTCCTGCTATAAGAAAAAAAAAATATTCCATTGTCAAAAAGGTATTTAGACAACTTTTTAAATTAATTATTAAATCCACATTAGCACATAACAATTTTTTTTTACAGAATTGTGGCGGAAAGATCATATTTATTTGCAACACTTATTTTCAAGAACTACATTAATTTATTTTCAATTTCAGGGACCACATTGATGGTGCGGGTCAATTTCAAGGATCATCTTGATGGTGTGGGTCAATTTTAGGGACCATTTGTGATAAAAATTCGTAAATCTTGTGGGCCCATTTATGTGCCACATCAGCACTTAGCAGAATTGTGACTGAATGATCACATTGATTTGCGACACCTATTTTCAGGAACTACATTAATTGATTTTTAATTTCAGGTAAGGGTCAATTTCAATGACCATTTGTGATAAAAACCCTTTATTTTTTAGGAAAACTAAAGAAAAGTCCAAAAAAAACTTCCCTTTTAATGAAAAGTCCTTTTTAAAGATATAGTGAATAGTACTAGGGAAAGGTAAAAATGTGGTTTTTCATTAAAAGTGAACAGTACCGGGTTTTTCATTATATGTTTTTTTCTTTATTATTACAGGGTGCTATGGTGGAAAAGTCCACTGCTGTTCACCAAGAAACAACATTGCAGCTTCCCCTGGAGACCCCGATCGAGGACGTCATTGTACCCGAGGATGCAGATATTCAGATTGTGACTGAGGTTCTGGATCAGAAGTTAGGTCATCGTCATGGCAAGGTTGTTCGATGTATGGGGAAGGCGGGGGTTCATGAGACTGGTGCCTCCTCTTCCAGATCGTCCACAAGAAAGGTCAATGCCCTAAAGGAGGAAGTGACAACCCTAAAAGGTCAGCTTGCAGCCCAGAACGAAAGGATGAGAATGATTGTACAACCCTTAGAGCTGTCCGACATCCAAATCCCGATGCCAGCATGTGATATTGCTCCACCCTCGACTTCCCAGCCACTTCACCCAGCCGATACCCAGTAGCATGATGTATCCTAGAAGACTTGTAGTTTTTTATTTGTTCGGACATCTTGTATGTACATTTTTATATATTTTATAATTAAATACTTTTTCTTGATTTAAAAATTATTGTTTAGAATTTAATTACAATATTTATTAAAAATTAAATAAAAATTTCTTTGGGAAAAAAAAAAGGATTTGCGCGACGCAGGTCACTTCTTCGTCGTGCAAAGTCACTTTGTGCGACAGAGGTCCTGCGTCCCGCAAAACCACTTTGCGCGACAGAGGTCTTACGTCGCGCAAAGTCATTTTGCGTGAAGAAGTGACCTGCGTCGCGCAGACCCTGCTTTCACGGCCTTGGCGCAACGGTGAATGCGCGACGAAGGTTGGTTGGGCTAATTTTTGCGGGCGTTTTTTTGACTTTGCGCGACGAAGATCCTGCGTCGCGCAAAGTCTTTTTTGTACTAGTGTTGAGGACAAGTGTGAAGATGAATATAATAATCTAGCTTCTATTCCCATATACTTATGTGACAAGATAATTACAATAACTAACATGTCAATTTGATGCTTAATTATTTGGCATATATATTTTTGTTTCGGCGGTCAACTGAGAGGAATATCGAGGTCGGCTATAAACTACTTGTCTTAATTAGGTCATGAACCATGAACCATGAACATGCTTCATGCACTGCTTTGGACAGCTAGATTTAATGCCCAATTACGAATGTATTGCAGCATCATAATCTTCTTAAAATTCATGAGGAATTTTTGGAGATATTTTCGCCGATGAAGGACACACCAGTATTATTTATTAATGTTTTTAATAATCAAATATGACTATGTTGTTACCAAAATCCATTAGAACATTTTTCTTAATATCCACAGAAATATTAAAGAATAAGCTTTCAGAAATAATATAAGCAAACACTCATTATTTTTAATTGGTTTTGTGAATTCAAAAACGATCATAAAATTTATTTTTGTGTCATTTTTGTTGAATCATAAGATTAGTAAAATTTATGTAGGACATTTTAGAGATGTTTTAGAGAATACAAGTAAGACACATTAATCTATGATAAGTTAATTATAAAAAAAATGTCATATAGGTTGATAAATACAATTAACCTATGATATAGGTTGATTATAAAAATTAAAAATAAAATCTATAAATTGGATTTAAAGTAGGAGTAAGAACAAGAAATAACCAATAAATAAATAAAAATAAATAATCAAAGAGATAATTAAGAAGAAATTTAGTTTTTATATTAAATCTTATCATTAAAGAGATAAGTATTGATAATAAAATAATTTAATTTAAAAATTGAACTTATTTTAACAAACTAAATTATTTTTGGCTCAAAAAATTAGACTAACATCGAGTTTTAATGGAAACCATTTAGGAATTAAATTAATAAAGCTCTTTTAAAGAGTATAAGAGCTAGCTAGGTGTCACTGTATGGAAGGATGACTAGGACTCTGTGTCGCCAAGTTGGACTTATACCCTTGGTCACATTGAGGAGAAAGAGGGCTTTTAAATACACAATAAGTCATTAAATAGTTAATTAATTAAGGTTATATTTCTTATGATGATAGGTAATTGCGTTGAAAAGACAGGAATCATTATCTATCTAATTTTCTTGATTAAAATACAAAGAATACGTGTGACGTATAACTCACCACCTCAAGAAGCAGTCAAAACAGCAAAGAGAATTGAGTTGGGAACTTCTTGTTAAATTACGTGTACAGTGTGTAGAAAGTTAGTGAAAGCAATTGGCATTTGTTTATGAAGATAACATAGTGATTAATAATTCTTAATAATAATTCTCCATTTCAATAATCATCTTTTTTTTAAAACTATTTTATGCTTAATTAATTTGGCATTACGTTGTCACCAACCGATATATAATGATGGATTAAAATTCAACAGCAAATCAAACCCAAAGAGAAGAAGTCTTCAAACCCTCTAAAAATATTCACCAATAAAGAAAAAGACGATGCAATCTGAGATGAACTTTCAGACCTTCTGGCCATGCCTGAATGAAACAAATTCAACTTTGGATACAAATGAATACACTGAGCAGATGGGGAGCTCTGAATTTTCTTCGATTTTCATGCCATCGAACGAATTTTCAGAAACTTCTAATTCTTTTCCATTTTCAACCATGTTTTCTGGTGAATTTGAACAACTTGCAGATTGTGATCATCTCCTGCAAGCCACATGGATGGCGGAAGAGGAATTTCCCATGGAGTCGGGAGGATTTGAGACGAATTATTTGATGGGTGAGATAGAAAATATGTATGCCTCATGTTTGGAAGGCAGTGAGGGAAGCAATACTCTTCCTTCACCGCCATTTTCTGTTGAAGGAAATGGTGTGTGGAGTCCAAACACTTTTGTGACATCTGAGGCATCCTCCATGGATGTGACATCCGTCCAACAATCAATAACCCTGGCGAGAGATGAGTTGGAAATCAACAACGAAGTGAGAATTCGCCATATGCTCAAGGCGTTCGGCGAGGCCATGGATATGGGGCAGAGGAAGCTGGAGGAGGTAATCATGAGATGCCTTGCCGAGAAAGTAAACCCACTCGGTCAACCTCTTGAGCGCCTTGCCTTCAACTTATGTCAAGGAGTTGTTGATAATCAGCAGGAAGACTATTTGAAACAAGAATCTTGCAAGAATTACGAGGCTGCATTCAACTTGTTCTACCAAATCTTCCCTTTTGGGAGATTTGCTCACTACGCAGCAAACACCGCGATCCTCGAGGCTGTCCCAGAGAATGTAGAGACTGTTCATGTAGTGGAATTTGATATAGGTGAAGGGGTTCAACTGTCCCAGCTGATTGAGGCTGTGGCAAAGAGAAACAAAGCACTTAAAGTGACAGCAATTAAATGGGATGTGGAAGAGAGTGATGAGGTTGCTCCTTCACAGTGGAGATTCGAGGAGACGAAAAGGCAACTCCAGCATCACGCAAGGTCCTTCGGGCTAAACTTGAAGGTGGAAGAGATCGCGATCGAGGATTTGGTGAGCCTAATCAAGAAGGTGAACAAGAGAGGTGGAAGGAGAGAATTTCTAGCCTTCAACTCTATGGTAGAGCTTCCTCATATGAGGAGGAGAAGAAGCAGAGGACTTCTCATGGAATTCCTAAGGCTAGCTAAGGATTTGTTAGCCAATTCGGCAAGAGGTATCATAACTTTTGGTGATGGAGATGCTTGCGCGAGAAGGGGAAATGACTCGAGTTTCAGCTCCTTCTTTGGCGCGAATGTTGTGCACTACGAAGCCTTGTTAGGGTCTTTGGAATCGAGCTTCCCAAGCCATCTGGGAGAGGCAAGGATGGTGATGGAGTTGATGTTTGTGGCTCCGTATGTGTCTTCTCAGGCTTGGTTCGAGAAGTGGAACGAAGCAAGAGAAGGTGGAAATCTTCATCCCTGGTTCGGGCTGGAGGGTAGGAGAGTGAGCAGGGAAATGTTAATGGAAGCCAAAGAAATTGTGGGAGCAGATAGCTCGTATGGAGTGAATGTTGGAGGAGAGAATGGGAATGAGATGACTTTGGAATGGAATTCAATTCCTTTGATCAGAGTTGAAACCTGGACAAACCGAAGCTAGCTAGAAATAGATTTTTTTTTTTTTTTTAACTCTCTTTTTTCAAATTATTGCAGCAAATGTGTAGACTACTGGAGATTTACCATAAGATGTTTTTGTACAGATTCTTTAAATTTTATGTTGTAAAAGGAAGATCAACTAAGTTTGTGGATTATTTGGTATATAAATTTCACTCTATCAATTTTATTTATTTATTTATTTTAGTGATAAGGCAATAAAAAAATAAGATCAGATAATACTGACAATCGCATAATTTATGAGACAAAAACTTGTCTAAACTTAATATTTTACCGAGTATCAGTATTTTATTATTCAAATCAACATACTTGAAGATAATTGAAGCCTTTTGGATAGGGAAAACATGTACTCTAAACTTGTTTTATCTGTTGACTGATTATATGGCTCGTTCTTTGATTGAATACCAGAGATTATTCTGATCAGCAAGCATTATTTCCCAGCATAATGATTTATTTCTATCTAGCTACTTGAGGACAAATGTGAAGATGAATATAATAGTCTAGCTTCTATTCCCATATACTTATGTGACAAGATAATTACAATAACTAACATTTCAATTTGATGCTTAATTATTTGGCATATATATACTTATTGTTTCGGCAGCCAACTGATAGCTAGGATTATCGAGGTCGGATTTAAACCACTTGTCTTAATCAGGTCATGAACCATGAACATGCTTCATGCACTGCTTTGGACTGCTAGACTTTATGCCCAGTTAGGAATGTATTGCAGCATCATAATCTTCTTAAAATTCATGAGGGATTTTTGGAGATATTTTCGCCGATGAAGAACACACCAGTATTCTTATTAATGTCTTTTAATATTCAAAAATGACTATGTTGTTACCTAAAAAAAATATGACTGTAATATTCAAATATGACTATGTTGTTACCATTTTTTCCTAATATGAACAGAAATATTAAAGAATAAGCTTTCAGAAATAATGTAAGCAAACACTCATTGTTTTTAATTGGTTTTGTGAATTTCTACAAAAACGATCATAAAAATTTTGTGTCATTTTTGTTGAACCGTAAGATTTGTAAAATTTATGTAGGACATTTTAGAGATGTGCCTTACAAATTCTTTTTACCAATTTTTTTTTGTGCTTAAATATTCAATAAAAATGAACTTATAAGCAGTTTACAAACAGGTTATAGCATTTTCCTTAATTTGAAAGAAAAAGAAATTAATAAATCTGAGTGGTATTGACATCAAAGGAGCTTTACATGGTATCAACGGTAATCAATGACATCAAAGGAGCTTTACATGGTATCAACGGTATTATGCTGCAGTTTGTGCATCGGGAAGCAAACAACGTTGCCCATAGATTGGCTCGTATGGGAATGGGTGCTTCCGTCGAAGTATACCCTGGGAAGGAGGCCATCCAGATTTGATTTTAGAGGCTTTATTAGAAAATAATCATTGTAATGTTTCCCTTACATTTCGTTGAGGATAGTTCCTTGTGTGGGACAATTTTTATTTCTTCAACCGGGTTGAAATTCCAGGTAAAATTTTTACCGAGACCCATGTATGTATCATATCCTCAACTTGTACGTTTTATTCGTCTTAATGAATATCGTACCTTCTTAAAAAGAAACTAGAAAATCTCTTATCGGTGGTCATATATAGAGAGATTCAAGTAAGAAAATGTCTTTCAACTTTGTAATCCAGATTAATATCTTAACGTTTCTTAATTATATAAACACCTTTAGAATCGACATATCCCTCGATAGAAAATAAAATTAAAAAATAACAAAGGATAACATGTTGCTATGATTTTGCTCAATTATATATCTATATAACTAGAAAGCTAGGTTAAGGAAGGCTTGTAAACTTTGAGCTATGGTGTGTGGGTGAGCTATGATGCCAAGACCAACAGTACTATGGTATAAAAATGACAAAAATTCCTATCTCACAAATAAAAGCAAGCCCATGCTTGCTTATTTTGCCATTTGGGTTTTCACCATCAAGTGTGAGTAATTAATTCCAAGCTTGTTAATTCACTATGTATAATATATAAAATAAAAGGCACGCTCTAAAGTCTCATAAAAATCAGTATGGCAAAGATATTCCATATAATTTCATACAATGTTCAAACTTCTAATACGTTGTTCAGCATATTTAACCTGTTGAACCATGTGTTGTTACTTCTGGTATATTTTTAAGATTTAGTTTAAAATATCAAGCAAGTAATACAATATAAACATCACGATAGTGACTTTCCATTTCATCACTTTGATGAAGACCATCACGTTTACTTTCGATCATGCATGTATTCTAAACTTCGATCTTAAAATTTGGTCCGACATAGTTCTTATGGACAACATTCAGAGACTTGATCAGATACAAGGCAATAAGAAAATAAGATCAAATAAAAACGACAAGTGCAGAATTTGTTGGTTGAATACTTGACCCAACTTAATGAAAACCTAATATTTTACTATCAGTTTTGTCTTATGCATTTGTTTGGCAAAGATATTCCATATAATTTCATACAATGTTCAAACTTCTAATACGTTGTTCAGCATATTTAACCTGTTGAACCATGTGTTGTTACTTCTGGTATATTTTTAAGATTTAGTTTAAAATATCAAGCAAGTAATACAATACAAACATCACGACAGTGACTTTCCATTTCATCACTTTGATGAAGGCCATCACGTTTACTTTCGATCATGCATGCATTCTAAACTTCGATCTTAAAATCTGGTCTGACATAGTTGTTATGGACAACATTCAGAGACTTGATCAGATACAAGGCAATAAGAAAATAAGATCAAATAAAAATGACAAGTGCAGAATTTGTTGGTTGAATACTTGACCCAACTTAATGAAAACCTAATATTTTACTATCAGTTTTGTCTTCTGCATTTGTTTGGCAAAGACATTCCATATAATTTCATACAATGTTCAAACTTCTAATACACTGTTCAGCATAATACCTGTTGAACCATGTGTTGTTACTTCCAGTATATTTTTAAGATTTAGTTTAAAATATCAAGCAAGTAATACAATACAAACATCACGATAGTGACTTTCCATTTCATCACTTTGATGAAGACCATCATGTCTACTTTCGATCATGCATGCATTCTAAACTTCAATATTAAAATCTGATCCGACACAGTTGTTATGGACAACATTCAGAGACTTGATCAGACACAAGATAATAAGAAAATAAGATCAAATAAAAACAACAAGTGCAGAATTTGTTAGTTAAATACTTGACCCAACTTAATGAAAATCTAATATTTTACCATCAGTTTTGTCTTTTGCATTTGTTCCTTCAAATCAATACTTGAGGATAAGTTGAAGCCTTTTGAATAGGGAAGGCATTGACCAAGAACATACTCTAAAGTTGTTTTTACTTGTTGACTGATTAGACTGCCCGTTTCTTTGAATGGATACCAGAGATTAGTTTCTTTTGAGCAAACATCATTTCAGGGCATCAAGAAGCATTTTTTTTAATCTACTTGAGGACAAGTATGAAGGTGTATATAATACTCTTCCCCCCAATATTGCCACAATTATCCAATTCGCAGTATGTGGGAATGCGTGTATTGCATATGTGACTAGATACTTAATTATATTAACTAACGCGCGAATTAAGAGATAGATTAACAATCTGCATGGATATAGATGTACTTAAAATTCGATTTGATATATATATATATATATATATATATGTTTCGGTTAACGGATAGGATTATGAAAATCGGCTCTAAACGACCATGACTTAATTTGGTCACGATATATAATTAACCATGATGAACATATAATTTCGCAATTACATTGCAATGCTTCATGTGTTGCTGTGCTGTTACGTAATTATTAATAGACGTCTACATCTTGGTGAATTTTCTTAATCTTAATTAGTCCACGAAGAAGATAACAATAAGAGGGGTCACCAAGAATAATGAACAGTATATCACGTTATTGAGAGATTAATTCATATAATAATGATCTAAATATGAAGATCCCTTTTTTTGTGGCATCCAAAGCAGGAAAAATCCATGACAATCATCAAGAATTATACGTAATACGTTGGATCAATGACAAGTTAAAGAAAGAAGAGTTTGCTAGCTTTACGTGTTCGAACACCGCCGAAGTTATGTTGGTAGAGAGTCTAGAGACCTTCATGCTTCGAACATCTTCCACGTAGAGAGCCTAAGAAATATGAGGATCTCTAAAGATATGCTCTTATAAAATATTCAATCAATATTTCTAATGCATGCATGTAACGTATGGAAATAATTTCAGCATATCCTCATTTTATCTTCTTGTATACTATTGTTTATTTCTGTCTTCCTTGATTTTTCTTTGGTTTATTCAATCCAAATGTTGTAAATAAACACAAATGTACACACTAAGAAAATAATTTGCAGAAATCACCTCCCCAGTTATATTATCTGATATAATCTCATCAAGTGGAGCCTAAGTTAATCCAAATCTACAGTTTCCGTATCAATTGAACTTGTACTATATATGTTGAATAATAGTATATAACTCCAATGTTTTGGGCAGTTTACAAAATGAATGTTATCCCAGGATCGTTCAAGGTCAAAGATAAAAATCTGGGAAGTTAGAGGAGATTCTAATTAAGACTGCAAACAACATAATAATACACGCAATCTGATTACATAATCACATTTAAGTTTAACTAATAATTAATCAATTAATTGACATGCATATTACCCTCTCAGCAGAATGTAGATGGTCTGAATTAGTTTAAACAAATGGATTCAAGTTTTCTGCAGAATATCATTATGCAGAAACGGCGGGTCATCCTTATCCTAATTATAAAGATTATAGTATTGCAATTTGCAATGATTACTGTTAATATATAAGACAGCATTTGGAAATTGTAAATTTGCACGAGGTTGCGTCCAAAGTCTTTCTTTAGGCAATATATTTGATTAAACAAGCATTATCTAGCAAATTATGATTAACTATGACCTCTCCTAATACTTAGGAGATGTATGTGTAGCTATAGCTACCATATTAATTTCCTCACCTTTTTCTAATGAATAGCTAATTGTGTGTCGACATTATCTCCTTAACATAATATGAAGACAACTAATGGCATGAGTCCACGTGGAAATATTGAGTCCTAATCATCAAGCACCTCTCTCATAATACAAGTTGAAAATTTATTAAAAAAAAAATAATCACCAATTGTATTATGATAACGTGTATTGGGCCGTATTCCTGACACATTGAACAATCTCTTCTTAAAAAGCTTGTAGTTCATTTCATTTTTAGAGCATACTTCCTTGCACCCAAGTTCTCAATCTCAAATCGTTTCCACCAATGTGCTGATATAAAATCAAGCATTTCTCCCTTACTGTTTTACTAGAGACAGAGGCTATTTCCGTGTAACATTCAACGGATTATGAATATTGCAGGCCTTAAAATTGACACATCATGTATAATTTAATATCAAACATAATATAATATGGACCCTAATCTATCCAAAATAACCACCTGAACCAATCGGACCTAGAATTTGTTATAATATTATAGGATGTTTAATCATGAAGATTACCTAGCTACAAGTTGATTGATTGTATGTGCTTGTTTTTTCTATATATGGCGACCGCCAGTTCCTTCTATGACGTAACTAAATACGTAATTTGCTTTATACTTAATCAATTCATGTAATTTTCTTGACGACTGTTAATATAGTTAATTTACGATATCTTTTTATAATGTAGTTACATTTATGCATAACATCTTACCTTCATAATGAATATGACGTTTATAACGAAAATTTACCTTGTTACAGTAACAACAATGTCATCATATGTTATCAACTATAACACTACCATTATTATGTAACGTTGCACAGTAAACTTTGAGGATTCTTATTTAATTTTGTTAAAATAAAGGGTAAAAATGCTTGTCTCTTAAGAAGTATTGTAAATTTCATCTGTTAATATTAATGAAAAAAATACTCAAACAATCAACCTATAGAAAAAAAAAGTACAAATCAACAAATT
The DNA here is from genome assembly GCA_963580275.1 of Crataegus laevigata. Lineage (NCBI taxonomy): Eukaryota > Viridiplantae > Streptophyta > Magnoliopsida > Rosales > Rosaceae > Crataegus > Crataegus laevigata. The sequence goes on along the minus strand of OY756952.1, from coordinate 7,230,878 downwards.
TAAATCACATTATTGCTAGCTCATTGTCAATATTATTATTTTTTTTTTTTGGAAAGACTCATAAAGACCAATTGTTAAAGTTAATAGTCAAGTTCAATACTAAAGTTAGGACCAAGAGGTATTCGTTTTCTTCGAAACACTTTTTTTTAACAAAATATATTATTTACACTGAGTGGAGGGGATGGGCTTAACCTCACAATGGGCTAGCAATAATGTGGTTCAAATTTGTCTTTGGCAGAAATCGAACCTAAGACCTCTCACTTACAAGTGAAGAAGAATATCACTAGACCGTAGTACTAAGTGGTTTCAAACCACTATTTAAGTGTTCTATTTTCTTTTTTCTTTTTCTTTTTTTATAGCTCTGAAAGTGAGTTTTGATGGAAACCATGACACACCCCGACCCGAAAATGGGGCGTGCTGGCCGTCACGGGAGCGTGACGTAACCATGTGAACAGTGTGGAAGCAAGAATCAATATCAGCATACGAACTAATTAAAACCAATCCACTAGCAACCTAAATGAGATAGTGTGCTAGAGTGAGATTATAGTACTTATACAGAACCAGAGCGTACTAAGTCAAAATGCAATCAAGCACGAATAAAGATTTGAATAACACCAAAGGTGTCATACATATAGAGAAGTCTGTCAGAACTGACGTACGATCCTCGCTAGCCACCAACGATACTCTAGCTACCTAGAACCTAGAGGGGCGAAAAACAAAACTGAGTGGGTCAGCAAAAACAAATCTTTTTCAAATCATTCTTTTCTCAAAAGTATAACCCCTCTCCGTAAAACCTGTATAAATTCCCAGAATCAAAGTATAATCTCATATATATATATATATATATATATATATATCAAAATCATGCTGGAAAAGAGTATGTATGTCATGCCAAAGTATCATAACTGAATCTCAATCATAAATCTGAAGATGTGATCAATGTCAAGTAATCGTCTTGGTCATCGGCCGTATAATATCTCATAATCAATAACAATAATAAACTCAGCCCTTGGCTGCACATATAGCTCATAATCAACTCATCACATCATGTATATCAATCCTGCACATATATCAATATCACCACTAGTGGTCTACTCATCATCACTGAATATATATATATATATATATACATATATATATATATATATATAAGTATGCTCTAGTGCTACAATCACGTGAAAACTGTGCGAAGGATTCGCGGGTCACCTACGAGTCGAACCCACTCAAAAGTGGTCTATACGACAAGACTATGCACCTAACTTGGATCCAAGGCGAGCATGCGGTGCGGGAAGTGAACAACACATGAAAGACTGTGCCCCTATCTCTGGGCGGGATCACTAATATCAATGTGCAAGTATACGAGCTCTAATCACATCACATCATTTGTTCTCATTCCCATTATAACCATTATCATATATTTATATTTATGGCTAAATTTTTATCATATATTTTTATTTTTAGTTTGTACCCATTTTTAATTTGGAAACCTTTTTTAATTTGTACCAATTTTCTTTTCAGTTTTAATTTGTACCCATATATTAATTTCTTTTTGTGCCCATATTTTTTAAAGTTTTATTTGTATTTGTGCCCATGTGTTTACCATCACGTGACATTGTATAATTAATCAATGATAGAAAAATTACATATGGCTAAACTTTGTATCATATATTTATATGTTTAGTTTGTACCCACTTTTAATTTGTAACCTTTTTTTTTATAATTTGTAGTATTTTTTTTTTGTTTTAATTTGTACTCATGTATTAATTTCTTTTTGCGCCCATATTTTTTAAAATTTTATTTGTACTCGTAATTTTTTTAATCTTTTGTTTGTACCCTAATTTATTTATAATGTACCCATTTTTTAACAATATGGATACATTCTTTTGCCATTTATTATTTCTTATTATTACATAGTTTTTATCCATTTATTCAATTAAAATGTTTGAATTTTTTATTGTAGCCGTTTCTAATAGTATTATAATGAGGAATTTTAAATTTATAGGATTATAAATCTCATAAAATATCAAACATTTAATGTCAAAACTATAAAAATATAAACATTAATAGTAATATAATGAGGACCGCATCCAAAATATCTCTTAAATTAATAAATCTCGTTAAGGGTAGAAGAGCTACCTAGGTCACTGTATGGAAGGATGATCAGGACTCTGTCACCAAATTGGAATCATACCCTTGGTCACATTGAGGGCTTTTAATGTCAATACACAATTAAGTCATTAAATAATTTATTAATTAAGGTTATATTTCTTTTCTTATGATGAAAGGTAATTACGTTGAAAAGACAGGAATCATTATCTATCTAATTTTCTTGATTAAAATACAAAGGATACGTGCAACACATAAGTCACCCCCTCAAGAACCAGACAAGAGGGCAAAGAGTGTTGACCCAGGAACATTCTGTGAAATTATGCGCGCCGTGTGCAGAAGTTGGTGAGAACGATTAGTAATTGTTTATGAAGATAAAATAGTAATTAATAACTCTTAATTAATAATTTTACATTATAATAATCATCTGTTTTTTCTACTATTTTATGCGTAATTTGTCATTACATTGTAACCCCACCAATATATAATGATGGATTAAGACTTCATTAGCAAATCAAACCTATAGAGAAGTCTTCAAACCCTCTTAAAATTATTCATCAGAAAAGAAAAAGATGATGCAATCTGAGATGAACTTTCAGACCTTGTGGCCATACCTGAATGTAACAAATTCAGCTTTGGATACAAATGAATACACTGAGCAGATGGGGAGCTCTGAATTTTCTTCGATTTTCATGGCATCGGACGAATTTTCAGAAACTTCTTTTCCATTTTCAACCATGTTTTCTGGTGAATTTGAACAGCTTGCAGATTGTGATAATCTCCTGCAAGTCACATCGATGGCGGTAGAGGAATTTCCCATGGAGTTGGGAGGATTCGAGACAAATTATTTGATCGGAGAGATTGAAAATATGTATGCCTCATGTTTGGAAGGCAGTGAGGGTAGCAATACTCTTCCTTCACAGCAATTTTCTGGTGCAGGAAATGATGTGTGGAGTCCAAACTCTTGTGCGACATCTGATGTGACATCCGTCCAACAATCACTAATCCTGCCGAGAGAGGAGATGGAAATCGACAACGAAGTGAGTATTCGCCATCTGCTCAAGGCGTTTGGCGAGGCCATGGAGATGGGGCAGAGGGAGCTGGAGGAGGTGATCATGAGATGCCTTGCGGAGAAAGTAAACCCACTTGGTCAATCTCTTGAGCGCCTTGCATTCTACTTATGTCAAGGACTTGTTGATAATCAGCAGGGAGACTATTTGAAACAAGAATCCTGCAAGAATTTTGAGGCCGCTTTCAACTTGTTCTACCAAATATTCCCTTTTGGGAGATTTGCTCACTATGCTGCAAACACCGCGATCCTCGAGGCTGTCCCGGAGGATGTAGAGACGGTCCACGTAGTGGAATTTGATATCGGTGAAGGGGTTCAATTGTCTCAGCTGATTGAGGCTGTGGCAAAGAGAAACAAAACACTTAAAGTGACAGCAATTAAATGGGATGTGGAAGAGAGTGATGAGGTTGCTCCTCCACAGTGGAGATTTGAGGAGACAAAAAGGCAACTCCTACATCACGCAAGGTCTTTCGGGCTAAACTTGAAGGTGGAGGAGATCGCGATTGAGGATTTGGTGAGCGAAATCAAGAAGGCGAACAAGAGAGGTGGGAGGAGAGAATTTCTAGCCTTTAATTCTATGGTAGGGCTTCCTCATATGAGGAGGAGAAGAAGCAGAGGACTTCTCGTGGAATTCTTAAGGCTGGCTAAGGATTTGTTAGCCAATTCGGCAAGAGGTATCATAACTTTCGGTGACGGAGATGCATGTGTGAAAAGGGGAAATGACTCGAGTTTCAACTCCTCCTTTGACGCTAATGTTGTGCACTACAAAGCCTTGTTAGAGTCTATTGAATCGAGCTTCCCGGTCCATCTAGGAGAGGCCAGGATTGTGATGGAGTTGATGTTTGTTGCACCGTTTGTGTCTTCTCACGCATGGTTCGAGAAGTGGAACGAAGCAAGAGAAGGCGGAAATCTTCAGCCCTGGTTCGGGCTGGAGGGTAGGAGAGTGAGCAGGGAAATGTTATTGGAGGCGAAAGAAATTGTGGGAGTAGATGGCTCGTATGGAGTGAGAGTAGGAGGTGAGAATGGGAATCAGATGACTTTGGAATGGAATTCAACTCCTTTGGTTAGAGTTGAAACCTGGACAAACAAAAGCTAGCTAGAAATGGATTATTTTTTTTTTTTTTTACTCTTTCTTCAAATTTTAGTGCAGCAGATGTTTAGACTGCTAGAGGTTACCATAAGACGTTTTTGTACAGATTCATTACTTTTGATGTTATAAAAAAAGATCAACTAGGTTGGTGTATTATTTGGTATATAAATTTCACTCTATGACCCTCGCAAAACTTACTACTATAGAAGATTTTTATCGAGACCTACCAAGTTCCAGCACCTAAGATGTCTGTATTTTTGGTTGAAAAGTGATGGTGCTTGAACTCCCAAAAGGATGTCGTACACAGCGAGCCCTCCGCCCCACGACTGCGCCCACCCTCTCCTTCCGGTGGGTCTGATCCGGGAGGGGTCAATTTCCTCCACAGTCGGGCATGCCAAGTTAACAACTTGAAGCTTTCAAAAGCGATGACATAACCTAAATTTTACCACTCGTGTCTTGTAACGGTACAGAGAAAGCGAATCGAAAAAATTCGGAAGGAAGAAAGACATAAAATTCACCATCATGTTCTATATCATTATTGGCAAAATAAACAACCAACATTAGAAAGTACAATCAGATGGACCTGAACATGAAATCGGCAGGAACATAACGAAGTTCGGACAATCGGTGCTACTCTAAAGTCTAGACATATAATTGAGTACATATAAAACTCCGTTTGCCGCTTGTATTAAACTTAAAAGTCCAATGAGAAAGGGTTTGCATCCTAAAGATTGCATTCCAGTTTTGATTGATAAGCTCATCAAAAGAAATGCCTACTTGAAGTAAATGGAGATTTGCGGGATATCAATGTCGTTCTCCTCTTCATCTTCGCAAGCCACCACCACATCAAAGTGCTTCCTATTTGGAGGCAATTCTGCCTTCGCAATACTCGTAGCCAAATCCACCATGGTCCTGTCCATGCGCTCTTTGTGCTTCGGGAACATGCTGTTAAAGAGCAGGCAACTTCCGTAGGAGATGCTGTACGCGCTTAGGCCCTGGTCCTCGAGCCACTTGAGGAGCTGCTTTAAAGTTGGGTTGTCCCTTATAATCCACCTATCCCATACTGTCCACTTCATATCTTGGTGCTTGATGACTTTAGGAGGAACTGGTTCAGCCATGGAGAAGAGAGGAAGGGAGAGATTGGCAAAGGTGTTTCGGTAGTCCTCAACCGTGTGCCCTCCATCCAGAACCTTGTACAGCTCCAAGCAGACAAGGCCAGTTGCCAGAGCAGTAGCTGTTGCAATCGCAGGAATGATTCTTCCTGCAATGAATTTGGCTTTCAGCTTGTCGACTTCACCAATGCCATAGTTCCTCGCCCTCATGTTTGCAAATCCAGCTATCAGGTCCATATGATAGTTTGTGTCATCGTCCTGCATCAAAACATATGAAAAACACCATATCAGTTGTGGATTCATGATTCTGAGGGAAAATGAGAAAGGCAAAAGAAAGTCGCCTCCATTAAACTTTCAACTTTCACATACTTTTGGCTCTAACTCAAATGGATATGGTACCATCATACAACAACCAGATATCTTAGGATATAGCACTCAGCAACAAATCCCTCCCCAATATCAATAACATTGCTTATAAATATGCTAACCGCACACCTAACGAGTTTCCATGTAACAATGTCAAATTGTAACAGTTGTGTCGATAATTGCTTATAAATATTTAAGTTGATTTCCTTATTAGGGCGGGCTATAATTAATTCTACAAGATTTAACCGTAATGTACTTCAGTACTTCTACAGAACATGCAGAAGACCTAACAAGTTTGGGAGATGCTAAGGCCCTTAATTCGAAATTTCTTATACATTGCTTATTATCTGCATGCTTCAGAAAAATAACTTTATTCTTGCACATGTACTATGGTTGCCCTCAAAGGTAACTCCAACATTTTACCATACATGGAAGTCACTCTTATCTCAGACGCCGCAAGCCTGAGATGAACAAATGAATACGATGTCTACAGATAATTTCTACATAACGAGAATAGGCTGAAAAACAGACCTTCTCAAACTGAATTGGGTTCATCTTGAAGCCTGGTGGCAGCCGCTCCTTGCATTTTTCTAACTTCACAACTAACTCATTGATAACTGCAGCATCATCAATCGATGCTGGTAAGACGCTTGTAGATTTTTCATCAGTCTCAATCTTCACATCTTTCTTAGGCTGAAAATCTGGTACCATCACCTTGTTAACAGCATCAGCAAACTTTGTACGAGACTTTACCCAATCAGGAATTGGAATGTTGAATGTCTCTGCTCTTAGTATAGATGCTGCCATTAAAAACTGAAGGTGGCTGAGATCATCAACTGAGAACTGCAGTGGGCGAGGAAAACGCTTGGGGGCAGACCAAAATGGTGTCCCGCTACTGGTTGTAGCATCCTCAGGAAAAGTATATGTTAACTGCTTCACACGGTTGGCAAAGTAGTCCTCGAATCTGTTTCCATTAAGAACAATTGATTAGACACAGGAAAGAATATTATGATTCACCGAAAATTTTAAAAAAAAATTGATAAACAAGAACTGTACTTTAGACGGGCCCAGTTTATGCAATCTTGAAACGTCTCACATCTCTCCTTGTCAAGGCATTCAATGACACTTTCCAAGTTGTTCCTGGCCTGAGCATCACCAGCATTCTTCATTGCAGCAGTGTATTCATGAGGATTGGTCAGGTAGGCATTTACTTCAGCTGGCACCTTCTCAAGTAGACCCTCAAACTCAGATCGGGCCCATGTCAAGCAGTGGTCAATGTTGTGAGGGAATGAATGGACTGTGCACATGGGTGCTTGCTTTTCAGGTGGGTCCCGCGATGCTCCATAATTTTCAGTCAGGTGAGGAATGACCATCTGCGTGTTGCACTTGGCACCTAGTGTTCCTGATTCCAAAAGGGGCTTCTGGAAATACAAGCATCTCTGATCAATGTAAAGCCTTGCATTCACATTGTCCAGAGCATTGATAACAACATCCAAATTCTCCCAGAAAGTATCATCAAACACATTTTCAGTATCCGGGCTTGCGCGATTCTGCAGTGCTTCAATGTTCAGACGACCATTTATCAATGTAGCTGCAGAGGCAGCTACTGTTGATTTAGCCTGCCCAATGTTCCAATCTCGGAAGAGAAATTGCCTGCTAAGGTTACTCTTCTCAATAACATCATCATCTGTAATTGTTAACTTCCCTTCTTTACCACAAGACACACCCATCAATGCTAAATTCTTCAAAAACTCACATCCTAGTGCACCAGATCCGACAGTGAACACTTTTGCATCCTCCAGCTTTTTCTGGAGCTTGGCTCCGAATACCGAAATTTGTGCATCATATCGGCTGTTCAAAGGCTTCAAATCATTAGGATCCAAGGTCCCTGATGGAAGGGATTCAACTGAATCGAAGTAGAAAAACTGTCCACAAGGCAAGGAAAAATAAGTCTTAAATTATAATGATACAAACGTAAACCTAGTGGACTAGGTAAAGATTCAAAACCAAAAAGCAGTGTCGATCATTCTTGCAAAGAATATTCAAGTTTGTTTAGAGTAATTACCTGGAAAAGAGGATGGAACTTAGCAGAACAGGCCTTCACAACTTCTTGTCCAACAATACCACCAAACATAGCAGCCATGGGATTTAGCACAGCTCTAGCACCAAATGCAAAATGACGAAGAATCTTGTGGTCAATCTCCTCAAGCTTCCCATCTTCTGAGCTATCATTGATGTTAGTTACCAAAGTTATGAATTTTGTAGCATCATCCTCAGATCCAGCGACAGGGAAACGCCCCAACTCTGAGATGAACTTATCTAGTGCCTGAAATGCCAAGTGTAGGAGAGGTGGGCGATCAAACTTGGAGAAGTCAATTAGAAGGAAGTCGCCATGATCCTTGAGTGCTTCTCGCAAAGGCTTAAAGTTCAACACCTTGGGTTGCTTCACCTGTGTGACTATACCCCCTTTCTCATACGCAGCATAATTGGTAGTGTCCTCCTCCATTGTGAATGAGTAGGGTCTTGCATTCTTAACCGTCCTCGGTTTTCCATCATTCAACTCAGTCATTCCATGGACTTCGGTGAACACAACTAAATCCCCATCCTGGAACTCAAGCCTCTCATCATCAACACATGCTATGAGAGCAGGGTTGTCGTTACTAATCGATGCAATTATGCCTGTATGTGGATCCTCACCATCAACGTCAAGAACAGTGAACTCAGGGCCAAAGTCACAAAACACACTGCCAAAAAGGCCTCGTACTTCTGATTTTATAAAAGATATGGGAGGCTTATGATTATGGCAGTAGTCATCAAATTCAATTGCTTTCTCCAAGCTAATATCAGTGAAAACTACAGCCTGCAGAAATTGAAATAGAAAGCTAAACACAGTTTTCTACTGAATAATTAAAGCATATAAGACATAAAAATACAGAGAAATACACACAGCTCCAAAACTTGACAGGAAAATTCACTCAGAATCCAGCTTAATAACAAGATCAGTACTTGTTTATCCAAATGCACATCTTCCAAAAAGTAAAAGAAAGTCCGTCTATTACTGTTTGTTAGTAGATAAAACACAACCATACAGGAAGAAAACCATTCAAACTATGATAATTGAAAAAATAAATAAATAAATAAATAAACTTCACAAGTGACAATGTTAAAAACGAGCAAATAGTCTAAGATACACCTTGTGTTTTTAGGCAAGGAGAACATATGATTTTAAGAAGATTGATTCACTTGATTTCACCACAATCCTCTAAAATATAAGCTCAACCAAAAAACTGCCGTAACACAAGGAAACAGAAACACCATTCTGGCTCCAATAATAGGAAAGGCCTTGAACTTCTAAAGAAACATTGACAGAAAGAGAGAGAATACTCAAACACATTCCTCATGTTCATAAGCAAGCAAAACAAATATGATAATCAAGAACAGAGATTTCCCTCGATTATAAAAATGAAAATACGAAACTGGATTTAACCACAGACCTCTAAATTAAAAGTTAGCAATATCAGGCCATCGTGCAACAAAAGAAGTAACAAAGAGACAAGGGGTCACCTGGAAATCAGAGAGTTTCTCTTTTGTCAATTCAGTTGTTATGGTCGAAATGAGAACAGCGTTGTTTAGTTCTTGTAATTTTTGGACACAGGCAAGGGCCCGATTCTTTCCAACATCATCCTCAGAAAAGAAGAAGTTGCTTGACAAGTCCCACAACTCAACAACTCCATCATCATGTAAGGTCACAGACTTGACACCGGCAAGAACAAGGTTTTTTGCTGCAACAAATATAAATCTCATTACATAAACCACAGAATTACCAATTACTTGTACCACCATAATTTCTTTGACAAACGAACTAGGAAGTGATTAGCAAAGTGCTCTCTTCGAGCTCCTTATTATAGGATACAAAACAGTGAATCATTTCACAGTTTTCTCGTGCATGATCGGGTTATGCATGTCTAACCTAAAAATGGAAAACACAATTCCATAAACAAAGAAATGACATTTATATCTTTCCCTTTATTATTCTCAGTTATTAAAAGAACAATTAAATTCCCAATAGCTATAAAACATCTCCATATCATCCAAAAGAACAACGTTTTTGACATACCAATCTCAGCGCCGAGGCCCTGCATTCCAGAGACGAGAATGTTGGATGCAAAGAGCCGGCGCATGGTCTCCCTGCCATACACCGCCAGCTGCCGGCTGTGGAGATCTTCATCGATATCATTCGAGCTCCCGTTGCCCAATGCCATGATCGGCAACTCGTCGACGCTGCTACCGTTGTTGTTGTTGTTGTTGTTGTTGTTGTTGTTAAAAGTGGTGGTGTTATTGTTTTCGTTGCTCTTAGAACCGTCCGTAGCCGCAGCTCCGCGAAGCTTCTTGATCGGAGATTCCGTGGCTTCGTTTACTACAACCTCTCCGCCCACTGCTTCTCTCTTTCTAGGAAGCATATAGTGCGATGAACTGCCGAAACACCAAAATCTCATTTTTATCAGTAATCAGTCTCAAATTCCACACTCTAAAACCAAACCCTAACACAATCTCCGATTAATTACCCAATAAATATTCCTATATCATTTTAAACGAAAACTAAACCCTAAAATCACAAGATCGATTCAGACGCCTCCAGATTTCAGCTGATTGAATTTATTTCACCGAACAAAAAAAAACACAGAAAACAATATCAAAATTTTCCTTCGTATACTTTTCTCGAGAAACAAACAGAAAGTAAAAAAGCTAAACAGTGATCTACAATCAATCGATTCACAAACTGAATACATAGATCGATTCGATGCGATAAAGCCAAAAGAAAAACATGCGGGTGAAGCAAAGAATGTACCGAGACAAACTGTGGCGAAGAAGCGACGGGGAGGATTTTTGGAGAGAGAGAGAAAAAGAGAGGAGAGAGAGAGGAAGCGTCGATTGCAGGTTTTCGTTAGGGTTCTTATTTCAGCTACAGAGAGATGCGATGGTCCTGAGGTCGCGGTTCATCTCTCTTTGTAGAGAGACACAGAGAGAGAGTGAAAGAGGTGGGCCGAGAAAGGTGGACTTGGATTGGGGTAAAGGTAAAAGATGTCCTTCGGGGTCTGTTTGGGTGCGGGGTTTAGTGTAATCTCATCGGGGATAGTGCTGGGATAATGTCGTGCTGTCGTTTTTTTTCCTTGTTAACAAACAGATAAATGTAATTGAAATTGTCCGTGTTGGAATTCAATTGAACCGACTGAAAGGATTTTGCGTTTACCAATTTGATTTTGTTTTGTCATTGTTTCTTGGTAATCACGGATAAATATTTTTGTTAAATACTTGAATATATGTTGTTGAATTCAACAACTTGGTGCAGGGATTAAGCAAAGTCTGATTTTATATTTACCGACAAATCAAACTTATTTCGATGTTTTGGGGTTATGGAATTCAAAATTTTAGAGTATTATGAAGTAAAAATTTAGAGTATTATGAAGTAACTTAAATCTTGACTAAGGTTCTAAAATACCCTAGAAGCTAATTGGACGGCGGGCTGAAGCCTAGAGCTTAGGCGGCTAGGGGGGCCTAGGCGAGCGTTTAGACGGATTTAAGTAAATCTGTTATATTTTGTGTAAATAAATATCTGTTTACACTTAAAATATATATAATTACTTCATAAATTACAAAATAAAATAATATATATATTATGAAGCATTGAAACATAATAAAAATTTTGGGACACATCATATAATGTGTGTTCATTTAAGTATTCAACAAGTCTTTTACAATTTATTAAAAAAATAATGCAAAATTAAAATTATCTATTTTCTGTCTAAGTGAGTCGTAATCTAGGCAAATGTCTAGGCGAGTTTGGCGGGCTAGGCGATCTAGGCGGGTGCCTAGGCGGTCTAGGTGGGTGCCTCAACAGGTCTAGCGCTCTTTTTAAATTTTTAAACGTCTATGTATTAATTAGGGTGGTTCCCAACCGCCTAACGCCTAGGCAAGAATTTTTAGAACAGTAATCTTGACTAGTTAAAAGAATTTTGTGAAATTGATATGACACGACACGACATAACACGTTAACTAAATAAGAAACTGACAATAAGCTTCGGTTTTGTGCGATGCTAATGGCCATTGCGCAACTTCGCTAAGTCTACTCGAATTATGCAACACTTAATAATATGGCCCGCTTCTGAATGCTCGTTATTCACTACCAAGTGAATCAAGAAATAATCTTCAATTTGTAATTCTTCATTATAAATAATAATGGTAGTTGTCTACTTTGATTTTCAACGCGTATCAAAACAATAATTCAAGATTTAATCTGCTTATGTTCGGTGTCAGTCATTTATCTGCAGTGTTCGTTTTGTACGTTTGTTTTTTTTGTTTTTTTTTCATTTTGTGTTGGTCTGTGCTTGCCGTTGATTTTTTTACTTTTTTTTTTTTTAATGGAGTCGCACTGAAGTAGTCGCGCCGACGACCGTTTGGAAAGATACTGAACCCGCACCACTATCTGCTTGAACCCGCATCGCGTCACCACCTCAATCTGCAGCCACACCTGGATCCATCTCCGCCGCACCGCACTTGACTTCTGCAACCATTGAACCACGATCCGCTGCTGCACACCCCGCCTGTAACTCCTCCTGCACCAGAGACGAGATCCATCGAACCCACCACACCGCATCACACCTGTCTTGTCCTTTGCGATCTGACTTGATGAATCACCACAGACCCGCCACCATCCCTCTGAATCGGAACTCGTTGGCACCACCGCTGCATCTTGTTGGCGAAAGACGAGATGACCCATTTGATCTTGCACGACCTGTTTGAAACCACACCCGCACCCAATCTGCATCACACCTGCACCCTCTTATCTGACTTGCCCCCACCTGACAACCCGACTCCTGCAATTGCGATCTGGAAAGACGCCCGGTAAAAAGAAAACCAAGGAAAAAGGAACAAGGAACAAGGAACAAGAGACGCATAGAAAATGAAGGAGAAAATTTTTAAAAAAAGGAAAATAAAAGAGTTTTAGGCCCACACAGGCAAGGGCAAAGGCCTCTTGTTTTTTTTGGGTGGGTGGGTGGGGGGGGGGGGGGAATCCTTTCCGTAGAAAGGAACAAAATTGCCAGTATACACATAAACAAAACAAACAGGGGCCACCCAAGCTAACGTAAACCTAAAAGGGCCCAAACAAGGGCCCAAAGCTAGATACAGAACAAAAGAAAATTCTAAATTCCTTCCACCACCACCGTTGTGTACATAGTGAAAAATTGTATCGTTTGTTTGTTTGTTATTACAATTGGGATATGGAAAATGAAAATCTTGTCCTCTTAGTGACGGGATCCATACTCCCAACATCTGTCGGCTGAAAACAGAATATGTCTACATTAGGGTCTAGCGATATTCTATATGGATCTATATCTATTTGCCATCTGTCTGAATCTGCCTGTTTGTTCGTGTAGCATAGCCTGTCTGTCTGTCCGCATAGTGAAGCCTGCCTATATGTCCGACTAATGGAGCCTGCATCCACATCTGCTTGTTGGCAAACTCATGTTATTTACCTCTATGAATTTGAAGATAGTGTTGGAAAATATTAATATTTCGAGTTGTTTGATTGTTTGGGTTTTAGGGCCAGTCCATTACAGTTAGATTTTCGGTTAGAGATTTAGATATAATTTATTCACTAGTGAACAACTCAGTCAAGATATAGTCCTTAATTTGTAGCCGTCTCAGCATTCTTCATTATAAATAATATTCATAGTTTCGTAGTAATTTTCATTTGGTAGTTTTTTTTTTTCTTAGTTGGTAGGGTTGGACCTATACACGTAAAACTAAGTTAAAGTAAGTTGGTCTCTAACTTATACATAGCACCAAATATATATAACAAATGCTAAGGAGACTTTTTAAGAATGAAACTCTTCATAGACTCCTTACCACTTCATGTTTTGGCACGATATTTTATAATATTAGCACGAGAATTGACATTAATTTGTAAGGTGACACAGAGTCAACGCATAGTCTCACTTTGAGATTTCTTAGGATTTCTCATATGGTAGGTTTAGTTCTGGATGCCTAGCATAAGTGAAAGGATAAGTAGATTTCAATCATAGTGTTCACACAGTTAAGACATGTTAGTCATAAATGAGGGGATAAGTAGGTTTTCTTATAAAGGGAACACAAACTTTATTTCCAACAATAACCCCCAACGTGATATTTTGAGAATTCTTTACTCGTCTTTTGTCTTCCTCAGCAAAATTTAAAAGGGACTAGTGTGAGAGTTCCTTCTCTCTTATTGAGAGTTTTTCCACCTTTTGTGTGTGAGTGATTTCCCCACCGGCTAATCTCGTTGTCGACGGCCCTCGCTGTGGCGGGGGTTGGAGGCAAGCCTTTCATTTTGCTATTTGTTTCTTAGTTTTTATGTTAATTTCCTTCCCAAATTTTCCTGATTCAACCCAACTGTCTCTTCCCAAGGCCTGTCTTCCCCTTCTTCTTTCTATTCGATCTGCAATCAGATCTCAACGCAAATTTTTGCGATTTTTCAAGAGGGTGCGTAGAGCTCTAGTGGACTCATCAGCTCGAGTGTTTTCAAAGCCACCTCCTTCTCTTTGTCTTCCTTTGATGGCACTGTCGTTCGGGGTGTTCCCTCATACTTCTTTCACTTTCTGGCTGAGATTAGGACGATCAGAGCAAGCGGGGTGATCGGGATGGCTTTCGTGGCTAGGTTTTGCGGATTTGCTTGATTGGATTTGGCGTTGGCTGGCGGCTTGGTTATGGGTTGATCAGGAAAAATTTGAAGGCGATGGTTACTGGGGTCGAGAATCATCTTTTGTTTTGTATCTAGTGTTGGGCTCTGCTGTTGAGCTTTGTTGGGCTTGTTGGGAGGTCCATTTATGTGTCTGATTCTTTTTGTATGTGGGCCTCTCTTTGTAATCTGTGTTTGTAATAAAACTATCTCCTTTTTTTTCGGAAAGGTTTTTCAGAAAAATAGAAAAGTAAAAGGGACTATATATGTGCCAAATTTTAATTAAATACTGAAAGCAACTATAAAGTAAAAAGGAATTGTTGGGTCATACGATACGAATATCATTGTGAAGAATAATAAACTGTTATTGTTCAAAGAGAATCAAGAGTATGGTCTTTTTGTTCAAAGAGAATCAAGAGTATTGTCTTTTTGTGATATGAAAATTCATGAAACGGGAAACTTGAAGAAAACTATACAAAGATTGTTTATGTAAAAAATCACTCTACAAAGATCGCCTAAGAGAAAAATTAATTAAAATTAAAGTTTAGTCACTAATCGTATAAAAAAATGAATGGAATAACTAAAAGTATTATAAATCATCTACATATTTACTACGATAGATTGACTAAACGATCTTAGTTTTTACAGATATGATCATTACAGAGCGATTCATAATATGAACGGTTCTAATCATAAACACAAAACTCTGTGATTCGAACACAAATTTTTTTGAATAAGAGCTCGTACTCATTCTTGCGTAGCCAAATATTATTTTTTTTCTAGCATTAAAAACAGAAGTACTACTAAAATGAAAAGAATCAAAGGGTTGAAACTTGAAACGAAAACTCATTTTGTTGGTTGGAATAAGTTCAGCTTGATCGCATTCCTTGCTTCAAAATCAAAACCCATATGAGCAACCGAATGAACTTCGATTTCACCGAAAGAAAAAAAAATCCCTTGAAACAAACCCTAATTAAAGTATTACCTCAATATTTTCATTTTGTTAACAAAAAACAAAAAAAAAACAAAAAATAAAATAAAATAAAAAAAATACTACTTCAGAACTGATTTTGACGTATCGTAATTTTAGCTCATTATTAAACAATATGGAGTATGTTTCAAGTAAGGTCTACAAAAAAATCCAACATGAAAGGGACTGGGATCTGGCGAATCTCTTATGATTCCTATGCAAATCTTTGTTTTCATTGTGTTGACTGTTAAGGGTTAAACAAATTCTCTCCTTAAACTACTTGGGCAAAGCTTGCTTTTTATGTGCGATAACTCTCTACGAAAAATACTCTTAACCATTTTAAGTTTTATAAGCACTTCTAAGACTTTAATAACGTGTTTACTTATTTGAAATCAAAGAAGACATGAATCGGTATGAAAAGAAATGACATGTTCACCTATCACTGCCGTATTTGTCATTTTAAGAAGACTTTAATATTCAATATTTCATTTTGTTAGATAATATGTTAGTACGAGAAGATAAACCTATATGAATGTGTAATAGTAAAATGTTGTCTTCTTTACCTCTACTTGCTTATAACGTATCTTCACTATAATTTTACATAAATGGTAAAATGTTGTCTTCTTTCCCTCTACTTGCTTATAAGGAATTTTACATAAATATTTAATACCGGAACACTAGGGTTTCTCACTCGTGTGAGTTCCCACGTGCGTATAATCCGCCCTATACATCAACAGGTCTTGCTCTGGAATCCCAGGGACATAATTTCCTTGTTTTTTCTTTATTTCCCTCTATTTCTTTGTGTTTCCTTTTTCTATATTCATAGTTTCATTTTTATTTTGTATCTATTTTATTTTCTTAATTTTTTATTTAGGTCTTTCTTTTTCTGATTTGTTTTAGTGTTTCAGGTAGTTTATTGTGATTGTTTATATGTTATTATTTATTTTTAGGACAATATATGATTTAAATTGGGGGTGAAGGGCAAAATTTTAGTTGTTTAAATTTTGTGTCAATAAATTTTTTTGTTTTTAAGTTAATATCTATAGATTATTTTAAATGTTAGGACAAATGGACGTAATAAAAGATTAATCCAACAATATAGTCTTTTCTATTATTTTGCTTAGACACTAATTTATCAATTATACTTTGAAAATTTGTACATTCACACCAACATTGTTTGTGGGAGTGAGGTTGATGTTTTGAGACGTTTTAGGCATTTTGATGGTCAAGACAGCGTTTTTAGAGGAATGTTCAAACTGAGAACTTGAGGAGGGCGTGTCAAGCTTTAAAAAGAGAACTTATGGGAACAAATCAGACCTGATTTGGTAAGTCAAAAGAGAGATTTTCTCTACAGTTCGAATTCTAATATAACTTAGAAACTGTTATTTATTATTTAATTAGATTTTCAGTTTTATTAGAAGACACTGTTTAAGTAGGACTTTCTTTTCTGACGTATGTATGTTGCCAAGCTCTAGTTAGGTTTCTCATCCACCATATTTTGGAGAACTAGCCTAGGAACTTCGGCGATTTTTAACCTTCTACAAGGGTGTTTTCTTTACTTTCATCTTAATAATATTTTTGTTTTTCAAATATGAATATTTATAACTAATTTCCTTTTACTAGGACGAGGTCACGATCCTTAATATGAGTATGTAATTCTTATAAATTTACTTATGATGTTATGCATGCATGCTTTAAATTATTAATCATTAGGTTTAAGCTATCTTTATGTCTTGATCATTGGCTACCACTAGGATTTTAGACCAGTAATCTGATGTAATTTATTGTGATTGATAATTATAATTTACTTAAGGCGAATATTACGCTTCTAAAGGGTGCATGATTTTTTGGTTTGTACAAAGCTTAATGAGTCTTGCATGTTGTGATATGTTATAGGTTGAATATCACGAGTAGATTATTTTGTTTTTTTGTTTTTTTGTTTTGTTTATGTTTCCATGCCCACCTAGGTTCAATTCTCTCTCTCAACATAAAGGGGTAGTTTTCCTTTTTTCTTTTCTTTTCATGTCTACTTTAAATAACAAACAAACATTAATTAGGTTATTAAATGTGGCATTTTCAATAGTGGTTTTTTGTTTTCAGTTTGAATTTACTCGCAAAATCATGTTCAAGTTTGTCTAAATATAAGTTTGGGTTTATTGTATTTGTTGATAATCTTTTCATAATTAAGTAATAAATTGTTGTCATTATCTTTTTATTGAACGAAGTATTGTTATTGACAATCTAAAAATATCATTATACACTTCTTTTTATAATTTTTCCCTTATGATTTTATATATTTGGAATGAACAGCAACTTTTCATGAGCGCTTGAAAAACAAAAACATAGTTGAATTACTATTGCCCTTTGGTTGTAGCAATTTGTTGCATACATATAGAAATTCGAGATCTTAAATATGAAAAATTCAATTCAAAGGTTTCATAATGTGCAAGTAACTTGTAGATCAGTTAGTTAAAAGTGTTCAGCTTGTCCCTCAAGGACTTGTTTTTGAATTCCCTCACCTTATTTATGATGAGTTTAGTGTCAATTATCCTATCATTTGTCAAAAAAGTCATAATGTGAAAAAGGTCTATTTTCTTTCATATTCGATGTACAACATATGAATACTAAGATAAATAATTATTTCATGTGAAGTTATGTTAGGGCATATTTTTCAGTGTTGCCCAGATCCTCAAAAAACTCAAGACCGACCCTGAAACTCACAATTTCAATCTTTTAAAAAATCTTGTGTTGAATAGTTAACTAGGAATTAGTTTTAAATACACATTATTCTTATCAATCCTTACATAGAACAATCTTGCTTAAAATTGTTTATGCTACAATTATCTTGTTTTCTTGTAAATATTTTATAGGTGCTTTTAACTCTATTTTTACAAGTGGTAAAATCTTATCAGTACCTACACTATTGATTTATCTGATACATTTGGATGACTAAACGATATCTGATTCGAACGATGTTTTTGTAGTGATGGTTTTCAAATGAAAGTTAAGAGATTGAACGACTCCGACTATGATATTTCTATGGTACAAATACGTTATCCATAATTAAATATGTGGAATTATGTTTACATTTAATTTAAGGATAATGCTAGGTAGACTAGTTTTTTAGATTGACGTGTCACCAATAAAAAATAAGCACATTAATCAGCACTTACGTAATAATTCAATCATCACCACGGTATATGGTTTACAAAATTTGATCTAAATAGCTGGTCTCTCTAGTATTTTCCTTTAATTAACTCTTCAATGCGCGTGCTTAAGGGTGAGAGGGACCACTACCAACGTCCTATATAAACAGCTGCGCAGAGACTCAGACCCACCAACCAGCTGGAGACCATCACATGCAGTACTACTTCTCCAACTAAACACACAGATTCACTAGTTCGCTAGATTCATTAGAAACCAAATTGATCACAAGGCAATGGCAATGACGAAGAAGAAGAACCCTAGCAAGGGACTGGTTGCAGCTGCAGGCAACAAAAAAGCATGCTTTCGTAAACCGAATCTTTCAAATTATGCAAGTGTAATTCCAGCAAAGAGGAGGTCAGTGAAGCGGATGATGTTTGATTCCATGCTCAAATCTCTTGCCTCTTTTTTTCATCGCTGGTCATCGTCTTCCTCTCAAGACTCCAAGTCCAACACGAAGACGACCAGTCTCATATTTCCAGACCAATCCTAGAATATATTCACGGCTACGTTCGCAATAATCTTCGATCTCTTGATTGATGTTGTTCATGTATCAACATATATATTATCATGCTGTTCTGAAATTGTTGCAGTGTACTTAGAAGCTAGGTCATAGTGTCTTAGTAGATATGTTTTCCGGTGTCCAGCCAGCTGACTCAGGCTAGCCTCTACGTTTCTGTATCTTAAGTATTAGAGTTTTAATTTTCTTTCAGATCAAATAAAATTTTATTTAGAACGATATCGTACATAGTGCAAATGGTAAGGAGAGCAAATAGTATCAGTGGTATAACATCGAGCCATTCAAATATGACCCAGAGGCGGCTCGGAGGGGAGCAAAAGCGGGGCCCCAAATTTGAAGGGGCTCTCAAAAAATTTGGAGTGCATGAGATATTTGGATAACCAACATCAACATTCTAAAAACGTTTTTTTTTTCCTTTCAGTTTTATTATATAATAATGCTATATATTCATGCGAAATATTAAAGTTAGAGCTTTTGAAGCTTTTTTTCTTGTTTGATTATTTAAGATTTAACTGCTTTTAAGTTATTGCTTTCTAAAATCAATATATTGTCTTACATTTTTTTTTTGAAAAACTATCTTAAGGAGGGGTCCTTCTATAAATTTTGCATATAACCCCAAAATCTCAGAGAGAACCTTGATAGGCTGATATAATGTAACAATTAATAGAAGATTCGAACTGGAACCTCTTCCACCACCAAGAACAAAAGTAGAGTAAGAATAATCTAAGAGGTTAAACCGAAGCTCAGTTTGTTGGCCACGGAAGACGTTCAGTTTGGTTGTATTCCTTGATTCCAAACCCATTTCATTTCATCAACAAAATGAGTTTCAATTTCACCACTGAAAAAATCTCTTGAAAACAAACCTAGAGCACCTCAATATGTTCGAAAGAAATTAAATCGGTCTTGATTGAACATTGACCTATCATAATTCTAGATCATCAGTAGATCGTCTAAAAATTATACAAGAGAATACATAGAGTTGAACATAGTAAAATGAGAAATTAGATTGTTCGTTGGAAATCTCCCAAAAAGATAAACCAAATTTTTCCATTTAAATTGGTTGTACCTATCCTTGTGGGATAATAAAAATGGAAGAGATCCAGTAGTTTCCGAATCCATATCTAAGGAAGTACAAAAAAAGTTCTTTCGAAAAAGATGCGAATAGGAAGATTGGTTGACGAAATATGATCAACGAAATACAGCATTGAGTGTGTTCCAATAATGTCTACAAAAATTCAAACATGAAATGGACAAGGTTTTACTGAGCTTCCAATCAATAGTTTGTAGGAGGATTATGTTTCCCTACAAAGATTTGTTTTTTAATAGCTCAAGTCCATGCATCGCTCCAAAAAAAAAAAGAAAAAAAAAAGAGCTCAAGTCCATGTCAACCCCAAAGACCAAGCGAAGAAGAAGACGGAAAATCTTTGGTTTCATCGCTTTAAGATCATATGAATCCTCTGCAAATCTTTCTTTTCATTGTGTTAGGGTCATACAAATCCTCAGCAGATCTCCATAAAGATTGCTATATTATTAGTCCCCGGAAAATGTCAATATATCCAGTTGTTAAAAAATTACGAGATAGTGAACCATGGGGGCTGAATTCACTTCATACTGTTTTTGGTCGGATGCTTTGACTATGTATACACATATTCTTAGGGAAATAGTTTGTGTAGATATATAGGTTAAATCAAAGTAGAATCAGGGGACAAAAATAAATAGAAGTGTGTAGAAAAAAACCGTTTGTGCGAAAATCACTTCCCATAATGTTACTAATTAGTAAGGATTGTAGCCAAATTTTTAAGGTTTAATTGATGTAATGCCCCCTTAAAATATGATCGAATCCCACATCGTTTTTAGAAGTAATGTTGTGGTCCCTTGATCACTGTTTAGTGTTTTACTTTGCCCCAATGACCGTCAAGTTTGTCAAAATGTCCATCCAAATCGCTAGCATGCCAAATATGAAACGCCACTGTTTAGAGGAAGGAAGAAAAACTGAACACGAGACCCCGGACGTTCGGTTTAAGTTAACCTTCTCAAACGCATTCCAAATGAAAGAAAGCTGCGTTTCCTCCAATCACAGAAAAAAGATAAATTAGGAAAAGCAGCACAGATGGATTTTGTTTCATATTATAATAATTATATTCATCATGAAACATTTTACCTTGGAGATTAAATTCACAGATGGGTTTTCTAGAAGGTGTAGACTTTATAGTGGCTGGTTGACCAAAATATACAAAGACTTAATAGTGCCCCCGTTAAATATCTTGGATTACCTGATACAAAGGGGAACTTGGTTTCGCAAACGTGTGAGAGAATGTAGAGTGTTGACCTCAATGTCTTTTTTGGTGTTAAAATATGTTCGTCTAGTTCAATAGTCACGCATGCTATAAGTCACTAATTTTGTGTCGCGTAAGTGCTTAAAGTGCCATCACACCTGAGTGAAACCTTAACTTCAAATGACCCCAGATGCACAAGTTTTTTCAAACCAAATTCATTCAATTTACAGATGTGAAAAATTTTCCCAAGAATTTTTCACTCCGTCGGGGCAACTTTCTTCCACTGCAATAACCGAAGGCATCAACTTCCCAGCAAAATATTTGTAAGCAAAAGCAGATCAATGTGCGATTTGGGGCAGGGATTAGAGCAGTGGAAACCTGAAAATGTTGTTGAAGTATCATGAAGCATTTCTTGTTCATTAGTGACTAGGAGAGACTGGGGTGCTTCTGGAGGTTCAGGTAGGGTAATTCTTAGGTCATCTCCAATCGAAATAGCTAAATACAGCTCGGTCCATAATTATAACCCTACAAAAAAATATTTTTAAATGAACAATATTAGGCCATGCTCATATATAATCTCTAATAGAAGGGGCTAAACATAACCCTTTCAATGATTTATTAGTTTCAAGTTTATACTTAGTTTATTGCTTAGTTTAATTAACAAGGGAATGCAAAACATCTGTTATCAGCAGACTGTAACTTGGTTATGGTTGCACACATAACACAGCAACATCATCAACCTGTATGGAATTGCGAGCCCGCAAAACTTGCATCACAAATTAGTTTATGCTATTTAGCCCTAGTTTGGTACTGAGGTGATTCTGAAAAAAGTTAGTATAAAAAAAAGCTTGCAGTTTTTTGTGTTTGGTAAACATTTAGCTTCAGTTTTTTTTTCACAGTTTTAGATGAAAAAAAAAGCCAAAAACAGAAAGTTACAAAATCCAACTTTGAAAAATCGGCTTTTTTTTCTTCTTCAAAGCACAGGAATACCAAACCAGCCTTTAGTAGCTTAACTGACTACGAGCATTTTAGTGATTGTATTCGTTTAAACATGCGATGCTAGCGTGCATTATAACCGTGTCTATAACCAAAAGCTTCACTACTGTTCAGCTAAACTTTCTTTCAATGGGAGTCCAAAACATTTCAGAATATCAAGTCATCCAAAATTGATTAGAAAATTAACATGTAAAATAAAGTGCGTCGACAGCAGGATTTGAAAAATCGGCTTTTTTTTCTTCTTCAAAGCACAGGAATACCAAACCAGCATTTAGTAGCTTAACTGACTACGAGCATTTTAGTGATTGTATTCGTTTAAACATGCGATGCTAGCGTGCATTATAACCGTGTCTATAACCAAAAGCTTCACTACTGTTCAGCTAAACTTTCTTTCAATGGGAGTCCAAAACATTTCAGAATATCAAGTCATCCAAAATTGATTAGAAAATTAACATGTAAAATAAAATGCGTCGACAGCAGGATTCGAACCTGCGCAGGCAAAGCCCAACAGATTTCGAGTCTGTCTCCTTAACCACTCGGACATATCGACAACGTTGCGAAATCAGCAGAACAAAAGATATATAAAGTTTTATCTTTCTATCTCTCTCTGTTAATCTAATTTTCGCGCTATCAGCGTCAGGCGAGCCCTAAATTCAACAAAGCAAATCCCTAAAATCGTTCCCACCAATTTCTCTTTAATTTGAAAATTTCACAACAAGCTCTCACCAGTTGCTGCGAATCTGAGTCCTCAAAGAAATGGGAGAAGCTTCTGGAATTTCGAAGCTGATTTCGTACAGCGACGATCTGGTGAAGGTGTTGAAGGACGAGAGGGACATCAACAACTTGGCGCAGTGTCTCCAGCACCGCGAGGCCCTCCGCTCCACCTGCGATTCCGATTTCAATGAACTCCAGAACTCGCTTCGAGGTTTGTTTCTTCACTTGTGTTCTGTTTGTTTCCCGAGAAAATTTACGACCCAGAAAATTCTCAGTCGGTTGGTAATACCTTTTCACTTTTGAAGCTGCTAAACTCTTCAGTCTATACCTAACATAAATATTGGATTGTTTAGTTTTGGAAATTACTGTATGCACACCCCCGCAGAGAGCTGCATTTCAAAATGTAGGGTTCTAAAGTATTTTCCGGGAAAATTTTCCCAAGAAATTGGAAAAGGGCGGATTTTTAGGTCTAATTTATGATTCTTTGTTTAGCTTTCGACTGAATTATTTCCGGTATCTGTGATGCGGATTGGAAATGATTTTTACGTATTTGCCGTATCTTCCTTTCATAAATGCTGTTCGAAGAGATATATTTGGTTGATGTTGTATGTCGGTATGTGCGTTGATTGATGAGTTCTTATATGAAGCAGACTACCAAACAAAGACAGATGAATGCAAGCAGAAAGCCGAGGCAGCAAAATCGGAGGTCATTGCTGATGAAGAGCTAGACCGTCTTCAGAGAGAGTTTGATGTGGATGCTGAAACAGAAAGTTCGCTTATGGAGGAGCTTAGATAAGTATACATTTCATTGCGTTGGCTTTCGGATTTATAATTTTAGGTTGACTAGCAATGGTTGCTAATTTGGCTCTCTTTTGCTTCAGCACAGTTATAGGCAGCGAGATTAGTGATTTAGAACGCCGAAGGATTGATGTTCAGGAGAAAAAGCGAAACTTGAAGAGGCGCGAGCAAGATGAGTTCAGGGAACAGTAAGTATTTTGAAGTTTGATGCTGATATTATGTCAATTCTTTCTCTTCTATTCTCAGTGTTTTATGTTTCTTATGTTTGAAAAACATCGGTAAAAGTATATACATTCTGTGTTGGTCATGAAGTGGATTGTTCCGGTCGTGACAGACTGACAATCCATATCTAATCAATGAAATATTATCTCTAATCTACAGGAGGAAGCTTTCCATGTATGCTTCTGTCACAAACATTATACCAAACCTGGAAGATCAATCGCGTGATATGGGCTGTATCCTACTGCTGAAAAATATTAGATGCACATGCATATTCGTTCATTCTTTTTATGAAATGTTATTAGAATATGATAAGGCTGTTTTATATTGCAATCACCTTTGTTTTGCTAAGCCTAAAATTACAGATATAGTGGATAGCAATAAGAGAATTGTTCAGAAGTTTGAATTCGACCCAACAAAGACGACTGCCTTCCAAACATGTGATAGCGTTTGGAAGATGATAGCTTCGTGATAGATCTTGAGCATTTCCCTTCAGACGGCTCATGTTAGGGGATGGTGTTGGTGCCGTATGGAAGCATTTTGGTTGTGTACTTTGCGTTTTTACAGTCTACTTGTTGTAGCAGAAGTTTGAAGGGCGTATTTGAACGTCATATATTCGAAATTCAGTTTCATTCATGTCTGTTGAACCAAGATACACCCACCAATGGATCATCTTAAAACACTACATATAATGCTGGTCAATTATTAGTAATGATACCAACATGATCTTATAAATTTGTTACTTGGGGATTCAGAGGAAACAAAGGCGGGCAGCAGAGTCGATGCCGTGATCACCTTCAACGGAAGAACAGGACGGAAGAGAAATGGACAGCACAAGAGTAAGAACAACCAGGGAGAAGAACAACTTAGGAGAAGCCATTAAGGCATTCATTTAGCTCTTAATGCTTGCTTAATTAGCAAGTCCTGCGAATCCATGCACATTACAAATCCGATGTCATATAGGGAATGACTAATGACCTGCTCAGACTTATGGTTAAACAAGAAAAACATCATCCTAAATAGGTGAATTCCTAAGGGGTCGTTTCGTGCTTCGAGTTGGATTGGATGGAAGAACTCGTACAATTCAATGTATAAGCGACGGTAGAGCTGAATGATTTTTCATTTTGATCGGATTAGAATGGATTACATGATGAAAACACATTCCTTCTAGGCACCGGATGAGCTCTAGAGTTCATAGCTCCAAACACCACATTTCCTATGCTAACATTTGTGCTAATCATGAAATTGATTTCTGCGGCGATGGAGTACTCTATTGTGCCTTCTGCTTCAAATGCACAGATCGGCAGGCCATGGGCACGGCCACACCTTTGTAAGCCTTGCATACGTAGGAAGCGAAATTTTCATAGTCCTGCATTAAGGCGAAAAACATTGAGAGAGATAATCCTGCATCAAGGCAAAGAATGTAACGTGAAAGAGAGATGACGAACATTTCCAATCGGTTGATTGTTCAGAACCAGCCATGGAACGAACTTAAGAGGCAGACTGAGGTGCGCGGTTTCATTCGCATATTTTTGTTCAAGCTGCATTGCGTTAACAACCTCAATTGTCAGATTACGCGACATAAACACGAATTCTAGTAGAGATGAATACAACTATGACTACTCGACGAGTACTAACTACTAAATCAAAATAACCTTTGTTGCATTTGCACTTTTGTAGCAATCCAAAACGGGCTTTAAAGGCAATCCCAATGAGCTGAAACAAGTTTGCCACTCCTTGTGCCTTCCCTCAATCGCCAGAAATTCTATGCAGTATATCAAAGCGAAATGCTTGTTCTGCATCACAAATTCATCCGAGTCCACGCGAATCCGAATACATTTAAGACCAAAAATATCACATTCCGGCCAACATTCTAATAAAACTCATCAATGCATCAATAAATTGTATGGAAAGAGAGGGGTCTCACCACATCATGTAAAACGTCAATTGCGCAAGCTTCCAGAGAATTTAGCTTGCACTCATCTGGTCCGTGCTGTATAATTTGACAAAAATCGTCATCAAGAAACCAAAGGCTGTTTGATAATCATTTCGTTTATGATTTTTTCAGTTCCCACCATCTCCCTTAATCCAAATTGGCCATCACTCATTTCTCCCATAAACAAAAACTGAAAACTAAACGATACAGTCACTAAATGTACAATCATACCTGTTTGGTTGCTAAGACTTTGATGAAAGAAAAAAAGGCAACAGAATATGCAGGAGTGATCATGCAAACAAACCGTAAAAACCCCCCATTAAAAAGATGAAAATGGAGAATCGACCTGACAAAAAGTGGCGTTGTTCGAATTGTTTGTAGATGCATTTCCCCAAGGAACCAGCCTGAGATTTAGAATGGTGATGAGTTCATTGTCGAAAATTCGAGCAAGATTTTTGACGATGAAAGTAGCACAACTGGGGCAAAGAGTTTCATAGTAAACTGAGAGAGTAAGTTTCTGAGCTTCAATACTCGAAACTGATCCGAACGAGCACAGAGTGCTGGCAATGATCAAAGTGAAGAATAAATAAGTAGCAGCAGCCATGTCTCTGAGATTTTAAAGCTGCTGGGTTTATGCAGTTGGTTTAATTAAAAACCTCCTACCAATATACCAAACTTGTGATTTCAATTTCCAAATATTTATTATAAATTCATTTTGCAGCTGTCAAATCCCTTTCGATCTAATTTGGGAAGGGATGTGCTATCCATACATTCATTTTTACTTCATACACATCTTCTTAATTTGTGGCCGTCGAATCGACTGAATTAAAGAAAATCAAGAGACATAAATTAACAAAGAGTGTGTGAGAAATAAAAAAAAGTGTGAATAGCACACCCTATTTGAAAAATGCTTGTAGGGTTAAAGTTTCTATCTACTTTTTTATGTCTTTTACTTTAGGGTTTTTGTTTCTTACTATCTTGGATAAGAATCTCATTATAACATGGCAATCAATGTTTACGCACAACTTTCTGCAGAAACAAGAGTCGTTTGTCTAGTATAATTTTGGCAACAAGTCTTCCAAACATGTTTCTAATGTTTACGTACAGCTTACCCCACGACAGTTATACTCAAGTAGAGATGGAAATCTTTTAGATTGTCGATGGCAAAAGAGGCGAGTAGGAGCAATAGCCTTCACTCGCCATTGCGTGAAACCGTCGCTGGCACCTATTGAATATTTTGTTATTCACCAATGTTATAGTAATGTGAAAGATGTAATCAATGACAACCGACTGCTGTCAGGTTTGCCATCACTTGGTCACCTCCATCATTAATTCATAACGCTGGCATCTAAATGTTCTTTGGAGCTGCCATGAAAAAGCCTAGGGAAATAACGCGACATCAATAAAACGCTGCGGATTGAAGCGTTCTCTGATGTTACAAAAACCCCAAATTACAGTGAATTGTGTCACACAACCAATATATATAAGGGTACAAATACTAAATTCTGAAACGTTGGATCATGACAATCCCACCACTATATCAGATGAGCATTAGTGTGAAGAGTTCCTTCCTTGGTTTGCAAGGCAAACTCGAGGAACCGGTTTTTCTTGCCCGGTTGTTTCGATCTCTTAACGAATTGATCTGCAAGCTTGTGGAGGTTGGACATAAAGTTTTGATAGTCCTAAATACATAGAACAACTTGTAAATGAGGCTCGAGATATAGACAACATGACATCTTAGGTAGGTTTCTCTCACAAAAAAAAGCTAACTAGGTGAATTACTAAGTGACCTACCTCTTGAAGTGGTTAATTATTGACAATCACCCATTGCACAAATCTCTGTTGGGGTTTAAGCTTAGCAGTTTCCGTAGCAAGTCTTCCTTCAAAATCTATGTGTATATCAAAGAAAAAAAATTAAAATCCATGAAGCTTTCAATTCTCAAATAATGAACCAGTTCAAATCACCAGAACAATACAGATACACATTGAGAGGAATTCCGCTCACTGTCTACATAGCGAGATGAATAGTACCCTAGTCTTGCCTATATGGTGACCATGTATTCACAACACTCCTTATGTTGTAGAGCCAACAAAAGGGCAATAATATTGAACTATAGACAATCACTGTGGTCAATACATGATCAGTATGTACAGGATGCTTTTCACTCCGTGAATAGTGAAACGAGATCCCCAATTAAAAGCTTATCTCCCTTTTTATTTTTTCTTTCCTTCCATCATTTCGTATTTAAACGATTGCGATTATATTGCGTATATATATATCTTGTTTTAAATTTTCTATATAGAAAACAAGACATAAAGAAGAATGTGAAATGAGGGAACGAAAATGGATGGTAATGGGACGAGAGAGAATTCAATTCCCTATACATATACATGTGTGTGAAACACACTCCATTTTAATTATTATACATCAATTGATAATTTTTGTTCGTTAATTTTCTTTAATTTATTTGATCTGATAATAGAAAATTTTAAAAATATGTGAGAAATAAAATAAAAATCGTGGATATCACACCTGTGTAAAATATAAGTGAAACTAACCACCTTGCCATTTCCAATGTTGCCGCAATTAATAAGCTCAGTGCCTAATATTGTCGTTGCCAATTCCAATGTTGCAGCAATTAATAAGCTCAGTGCCTAATCTTGTCATTTGAAACAATTGAATAAGATGGAATTACTAAGATCACCAACAAGAAGATGAAGAATCTGAACAATTTCCTATAACACATTTTTCATATCAAATCAATGTTTGACCAAGTCAATCTTATTAGAAACAAAGTTTCGTACCAAACTCTTCGTAGGATAAGATTGCTAGGTTAAGTTTCAATTTTGAATAGTTCAAAGATAGGTTGTTGTGATTGTGTATTTTTGAATTCAAAGTTCTCCATGTAAATAAGGTATTCAAAACCCTACTTGTAATATGAGAGTAATGTGTATAAATACATTGCAACCCATCGTTATATGGGTGTGCAACTAAAGCTGAAAACCCTAGTGTTCTAAGTTTTAGTTGCAACAGTTCATGATTCAGGACCAAGATTATTCAAAATAATTTGAACCAGTTCATCATCACTTATTGGTTGTCCGGTCAGAGCAAGGTTGTCCACGTGTGAAGCCCAACGGCAACGCACTCCACGTCACCCAGTTGTTGCCCACGTGTAGGCTTGAAAATCCGTCACGCGTGCGGGGGCGTGTTGAGAGTTGTTCCACATCAGTGAAGGACAAGGTTTGCTATGTGCTTATATGATCTTGGGCTACTCTTCATATTGCCAATTGGTTTTATGGTGGAACCTCAATTACATCATGGTATTGAGCCCTACAGTTTAACGACAAACGATCCAAATTTTTTTTTTCCACCCATTCTCGCTTCCATGGCTGACACCAACAACACCAACTCCACCACTCAAATCAATTCTTCCCCCTCCCCACTGCTAATTCCTCCATCACCTCTATGACTAGTGTGGTTAATATCAAACTTGACCGTTCGAATTATCCATTATGGCTCGCCCAGATTTTGCCTGTTCTCAAGAGCTGTGACCTGATGGGTTACGTTGATGGCTTCATTGTGTGTCCTCCTAAGAACCTGGCTGGCAGCACTGCCGTTAACCCAACATACACGACTTGGATTCAACATGATCATATGATTCTTAGTTGGATCAACAGCTCTCTCATTGCTTCTGTTTTGTCAACAGTAGTAAGCAAACACACGTGCCGTGCAACCTGGGAAGCTTTGGAACAACGGTATGCGTTAACTTCCCATAATTGGATCTTGTTTCTGCGTACTGAAATGCTGCAGACGAAGAAATGTGACTTCTCTGTAGCTGATTACCTGGATCAAATGAATGCGATTGCCGACAACCTTACTCTAGCCGGACACCAGTAAGTGATGATGAACTGGTTCAAATTATTTTGAATAATCTTGGTCCTGCGTTCGAGATGACTGTGAATGTAGCACAAGATTGTGATACTCCAATCACTTATCCCATGCTTGAAGCTCTTCCGTTAACAACGGAGAAACGGATGACAGAGCAAGCTGTGCTTGTTGAAACTGCTCTAATTAATGCTTTTGTAGCTTCACAAGGCCGTGGTGGTCGCTCTCGTGGAACCGAATGTGGAGGTTCTCCGTTCAATCGTGGTGGTGCCATTAACAATGGCAATTAACGAGGTGGTATTCCTCGCAACAACAATAACCAACGTGGTGGTGCGTCTGCAAGTAATGGTGACCGGTGCAATCTCTCTGGAGAACGTATCAAATGCCAAATTTGTGGCAAACCTGGCCATCCGACTCTGGACTGTTACTAGCGGATAAATACCGCTTATGAAGGACGCATCCCGACCAATCGTCTTGCTACTGGCATCTTCTCAAATGATGCCTAATAATGGAAATTGGCTTCTTGACACGGGTGCAAATGTTCATGTCACCCCAGATATCCAGAATCTTGCTAATCCATAAGAATACAATGGTAATGAAAATATTGGTGGAGTAGGTAATGGCTCTGAACTTTCCATTGCACATTCTGGTTTGAATCAAATCTCCACTAGGTCTTGCTCATTTAACCTCTATGACATTTTACATTGTCCATCCGTATCCACTAATATCATTTCAGCACATAGATTCACCTTAGATAACCATTGCTACATACTAATATTTCCTTATTTATTTCTTGTTAAGGACCTCAAAACCCGAAAGACATTTTTTCGAGGGAGATGTGAGAATGGATTGTATCCATTTTCTGGTGGCGGTGAATTGTCCAACTATCATATTTCAGTGTGTGTCGGTGTTAGAGTCTCGCCTTAGAAGTGGCATTTACGTCTTGGTCATCCTGCCTCATCCATTATTAAGTTTTTTATTGCAAATAACAAAGTGCCATATCATTGTACTAGTAATGTAATATTTTGTGATTCTTGTCCTTTGGGCAAGAGCACTAAACTTCCATTTAGCAAGTTTGTGTCTGTGTCTCATTGTCCATTGGAACTTTTGCATTATGATGTTTGGAGTTCTCCAATTATTTCTAATGAAGACTTTTGTTATTATGTGTTGTTTGTGGATGACTACTCACGATATGCATGGATCTTTCTCATGAAAACTAAAGCTGAAGTCTTTGGAATTTTTGTTAAGTTTAAAACATATGTCGAAAAGATGTTTACCAAACCTGTTAAAACTCTTCAATGTGACGAAAGTGGTGAGTACATGAGTCGAGATTTCAAAACTTTTCTTGCTAAACATAGGATCTCTCAACGTTTTTCTTGTCCAAAACATCCTGAGCAAAATGGAATTGCTGAACGAAAACATCGTCATATAGTTGAAACAAGTCTTACCATGCTTTCACATACTCATATGCCTCAAAGATTTTGGTACGATGCATGCTCAACAGCTACGTATATTATTAATCGACTTCCAACAAAGGTTTTATCAAACATGTCTCCATATGAAAAACTGTTTAAAAAAAATCCGAAATATGAGGCATTTAAAGTTTTTGGGTCAAAATGTTTTCCATTATTGACACCATATACACAGCATAAACTCCAACCCAAGTCCAAACCATGCGTTTTCATAGGATACTCACTGAATCATGAAGGATACAAGTGCTTGGATTTATCCACGAGACGAATTTATTTGTCTCGCCATGTCTTGTTCGATGAGGATTCCTTTCTTTTTAAGGCACTAGCATCTTCCAAGGAAAACGTTCTGAACACAGGTAATATTTTGACTCTTGACTTGATTGTAAACACAACTTCTGCACCAAACCTTGTCGTGTCTCAACCTAGGATACACCCACAATCTCAGTCCACCTTGGTTCCTACTGTTCAGTAGCATATCATGCCAGTTTATCCTTCCACAGAAACAGTTTCACATTTAGATACTAATCCTTCTCCATCTACAACTCATAACCCTAGTTTAACCATTATTCCACAATCTAGTTCCACAGTAAGTCCCACCATTGAGCAAGACTTGGTTCCCTATCGGTCCCTACAATGTGCTTCGCCTCAATCTAATCCATCCACAGAGTCGATTGTGCCCTTGTTCACACAAGAAACAACACTCCTACGTTCAATGACAACTAGGTCAAAATCTGGAATTCAAAAGCCAAATCCAAAGTATGCTCTGCATGTCATAACTGACTCTAAGTTTGTTGAGCCTTCTTGTTTTAGTCAGGCTATAAAATATCCTGAATGGCGGGCATCAATGGCACAAGAGTTTAGTGCTTTACAAAGATGTGGAATGTGGACCCTTGTTCCTTATCGTCCTGGAATGAACCTATTGCCAAACAAATGGGTGTTTAAAATTAAGAGACGTGTATATGGTTCTCTAGAACGTCACAAGGCTCAGCTTGTGGCTAATGGTTATCATCAGCAATCAGAAGTGGATTATAATGAAACGTTTAGTTCAGTTATGAAACATAGCACCATTCGACTTGTGTTGAGTCTTGCCATATCAAACAAATGGATTGTGCGCTAGTTAGACGTCCAAAATGCCTTCTTGCATGGTTATTTGGCTGAGGATGTGTACATGAAACAGCCACTAGGTTTTTTGAACCAGCAGTATCCTAACTATGTGTGTAAATTGCAAAGAAGCTTGTATGGTTTAAAACAGGCTCCCAGAGCCCTGTTTTAACAATTCTCGGATTTCCTTCTTCAACTTGGATTTCAAGAATCCTTATGTGATTATTCATTGTTTGTGTTTAATCAACGTGGAGTTTACTTGATCTTACTTATATATGTCGATGATATTCTCTTTACAAGCAATTGTGAAAAACAAATGCAATGGTTGATTACCAAGCCCGGCACTTTGTTTTCTATAAAGGACTTAGGTCCTTTAACTTATTTTTTGGGCGTTGAAGTCACTTATACAGGGCCGAATATGCATCTTACCCAATCTAACTATGCGTTGGATCTACTGGAGCGCACAAACTTCACTAATGTCAAACCTGTTTCCACTCATGTGTATACTGGACATAAGCTCAGTCAGCATGATAGTGAACAGTTTCCCAATTCAGAACAATATCGAATGGTGGTTGGAGCGTTGCAATACTTGACGCTCACACGCCCTGATCTTTCATATGCAGTCAACCAGGTTTCCCAGTTCATGCATATGTCTCAAACAACACATTGGACGACAGTTAAACGGATTTTGCGATATTTAAAGGCCACACATGATCACGGTCTTGTTTACAAACTTGGTGCTGTTCAATTAAATGCGTTCTCTAATGTTGATTATGCGGGAAATTCAGACACACATCATTCAACTGGTGGGTTTTGTATTTATTTGGGAATGAATTTGATTTCCTGGAGTTCAAAGAAACAAAAGACTGTATCAAGATCCAGAACAGAGGCTGAGTATAGGCAACTTGCTTATATTGCAGCTGAGTTGTCGTGGTTAGGAAGTTTGTTTCGTGATCTTCATCTCTATCTTCCTAGGCCGCAGATATGGTGTGACAATGTTTCCTCCATTGCTTTGGCTTCTAATCCTGTTTTCCATGCACGCATGAAACACTTGGAAGTGGACTATCATTATGTACGAGAAAAGGTGGTGCGTGGACAGATTTTGATTCATTTTATTTGTTCCCAAGACCAGATTGCCGATTTGTTCACAAAAGGTCTCTCTTCTTCACGCTTCAAATTGTTAGTTTCCAAGCTTCTAGTCGTTGCTCGACCCGTCAGCTTGCGGGGGGATGTTCGACCAAGTCAATCTTATCAGAAACAAAGCTCCGTACAAAAATCTTCGTAGGATAAGATTGTTAGGTTAAGTTTCAGTTTTGAATAGTTCAAAGATAGGTTGTTGTGATTGTGTATTTTTAAATTCAAAGTTCTCCATGTAAATAGGGTATTCAAAACCCTACTTGTAATATGAGAGTAATGTGTATAAATACACTGCAACCCATCGTTATATGGGTGTGCAACTAAAGCTGAAAACCCTAGTGTTCTAAGTTTTACAATCAAATCATTTTTCTAGACAATCATTCACGTGCTCTCAAACTGCACAAGATTGAAAATAGTTGAAAGTATATGTCCATTTTCGTGTCTTTATAATCTTAATATTAGAGGAGAAAGAACACCCCGATTGAATAGTGGCCACCACCAACAAGAATGAATCTAGTTTTATTTCTAGTAATTCGAACCTGTTGTATTGCCCTCAGTCAGCTTGTGCATCTACCACGATTTGCCTCTTTGATAACATGTTGAAGTTCTAGTGATTCATGTGGGTGATGATGTGAAGTGGATACCCTTTTTTGACCACTCAACGGCTGTAGCATATTTGCTTTGCTCGTGTGTTGGAGTGTCCTTGAGTTGCACGGTGGAGTTGATTGTTTTGTATTGGTTTTGGAGGTGATCGCTTGGGATTGTTGGTGGAGGCCATGCTTTTATGGCATTCTATTGATATTGAAGACAAAGTAAGCTCTAGCTAATTTAATAGAAATTTAACTGGGGCTTAACGATTGTAACATTTTCAATAGGTTGGTACTTGTTTAGAATGTTTAAAATAATTGAGATCAATTTAAAATGACACTAAAAATTAGGAATTTTTAGGTACTTAATTCATAAATAAATAATAATTTTTTATTAAAATATATTGTAGATCCCAAATTGTCAAATTGAAAAAGTAGAAACTCATCTTGTATATAAATAATAATTTTTTATTAAAATATATTGTAGAGCCCAAATTGCCAAATTGAAGAAGTAGAAACTCATCTTGTATATATTTGAAGGGTGACTTACGACTTTTTCAATTTGGTTGCTACATCTCTTAGAGATGCTCTTAGCCCTAGTTTGGGAGTGAGGTGCTTTAAAAAAAAGCACTCATGAAAAAAAGCTGTAAGAGTTTTAGGTGTTTGGTAAACTAAAAAAAAGGGCTTATTTTGGAAGCTGCTGTGAGAATAAGCTGAAATCAAAGAAAAAAGCTGAAGCAGCTATTTGTAGCTTTGGAAAACTGGCTTTTTTTCAAAGCACACGGAGCTACATTGCTCCTTTAATGAAAAGACCCACTATCAGACTGCTTTTTTTTTCTTTCCAAAAGCACTTTTACAAAAATGTTTACCAAACACTCAGCTGATTTATTTCACAGCCGCTTATTCTCACAGCACAGCCGCTTATTCTCACATCAATTTTTTTTCAAAGCACAGCAATACCAAACTAGCCCTTAGTCTAGTCTACAACTGTTATCAATTTTGGGTGTATAGTTCACAATGTGATTTCTAAATACTCAATTGATTATGAAATACAACTTTGTTTTATATTTGCATTTAGACCTTTTATAGTAGTTTGAGTGAGTGTAATATTTATATTTAGAAATCACGCAGTCTGAGTTTAATATCTATAATACTATTGTTACAGTAGTGTGAGACCAATATATTAGTACGAGGGATAAGGAAGTCTTAGGACATTTTATAAAATAATAAACTTAGTAAGAGGGATGCTTTGATGAACAAAACAAAAACAAAAGCATGTGTGATAACATAAACAAGAAGGATGTCATCTGATAAATTATTTATCTGCAAAGCGATATTCGTAAATTACATACCCGTGAGAGAACAAACACATTATTCTTATTGAATTTTCTCTAGCTTACATTTAAATCACATTTATATAACGACCGGAAAACTAATGAAAATGATTTGAAAACTTTGAGTTTTAACGATAAGCACAAGATAAAGGGTAAAGTGAACAGTATCAAGATTGACTTTTTAATGTAAAAATATAATTTTTCGTTAAAATAAACAGCACCATAAATTTTTCGTTAAAATTCTCTAAATTAGTTAAACCTAAAGAGATGTAATGGCTTTTGTTTCAGATGTGCACTAGAAAAGCCTCTTATCCTCATTCCTCACCGACATCTTCATATTCAAGCCCGGAACAAAGTTGTAAGCATGTTGAGCCCAGGCCCAAATTTGACTCATATCCACTTTCAACTGTCAAAATCCCTTCACTCCCACACTATCTGTCACTCCAAGTCCTCCATTTCTTCAACCTTGTCAACGATAAACCCCAAATATTTGAGAGGCTTTCCAAATTCTCACATCCTTCTCCTCCAATGGCCTCCATCAACTTCAACCCTTTCGAAAGCTGGTTCAAAAAACCCCCAAATCCCCTGCCACCCATCAACCTCCTCTCCCTCACTGACTCTTTCTTCCACCGCACCGCCGCGGCCCAATCCCCTCTCAATTTCTCCTCCCTTAGCCTCTCAAACCTCTTCAACGGCCCCCCGAAACCCGACCCCAAAAACCCATCTGACCCCGAGCCGGAAAAACCCGGGCACTACACCCAGATGCTGGAGCGGTTCTTCTGGGAGTGCGAGAATGACCCGGATTACAGACACGCCCCGGAAGTCGAGAAGATTCTGAACGAAGACCCGATTTTCGAAAAGAAGGATAACCCAACGGAGGAGGAGCTCCGGGAGAACGAGAGGTTCTGGAAGGAGTTCCGGGAGAGCCCGGTGGTGAAGTTTCTGGCCCAGGCGGAGAAGATTGCTGATATGGTGAATGAGCTGGAGCTGAAGGAGAATGATAGGCCGTACAGGGACGAGGATAAGAAGCTGTGGCAGGCGGTGCCACATGTTATTGGGCCGGACGGGAGGCCGATGCCGAGGAAGGCGATAAAGACGAGGCAGGAGTCTGATGATAAGTTCTGGGATTTTGCAAGGCAGTTCTTTTTTGGGCTTTGGGGGTTCCGCCAGCGCCCCTACCCACCCGGCCGGCCTATCGATGTTGCTCAGGCAATCGGGTATAAGCGGCTCGAAAAGCGGTATTATGATTGTAAGTTTGTGAAGTTAAATCTTTGTGGTGATTGCATTTGCATATGTTAGTGAGTTTATGAAATGGATTTTCGAGCCGCGGTTAACATTTCGTGCAGTTATTTGGTGAATCTGAGAATTGGCTACAAATGTTTTAATCACAATTTAGCAGTTCGACTCAAGTTAAAGTAATGTCTCATTCTTCCATTGTATTG
This sequence comes from Crataegus laevigata, assembly GCA_963580275.1. Classification (NCBI taxonomy): domain Eukaryota; kingdom Viridiplantae; phylum Streptophyta; class Magnoliopsida; order Rosales; family Rosaceae; genus Crataegus; species Crataegus laevigata. The sequence goes on along the minus strand of OY756952.1, from coordinate 7,193,827 downwards.
TTAAGCAATGATTCTTCGGTTTGAACTCGTTGTTGACATTTGGGATTTGTTTGGATAAGGGTTGTTTGATGTTTTCTTGATTGTTAATCTGCATAGTTTGTTCAAAGCATTGATTTTATGTTGATGTAGTTATCATGAGGAGCGGTGGATTTTACTATAAGGACCGGTTAGGTCGAACAAGAGGTCCGTTGGAGCTAATAACCCTTAAAACGGCTTGGGGTGCTGGGATTATTGATAAAGACACTTTCATTTGGGGTGAGGACATGGATGAATGGGCTCCGATTCACATGGTTTACGGGTTGGAACCTGCTATTGCCACTTGGGAAGGTATGCTAAATATCCCTTTTTATTTTAACAGCAAAATTATAATGTGATAGGAGCAACACAATGCACACTTTAAATTGGAATTCAATTACCACTAAGCTACGATGGCAATGGGGCCAATATCTGTTTTTATCTAGTACCATCTAATGTGCATGTCAAATTTTGTGAAATTTATGAGATATGATAAGCAATTGTACATTCATGAATCGTTCATAGGAGCATAATAACTAATTTAATTCTGTTTTTTCAACAAATTGATTCTTGGCTTATCGTTGGGTGAACTTCAGTTAGACTTGCGGCTGGTGCGACTGCTTTGATTCACAAACTACAAAAAGGAATTCCTCCTTGGGTTCCACTCAAGGGACACGAGAAGAAAACCTATAAGCAGCTACAAGAGGAGGCTGTAGAAAGCAAGAGACGCGACTTAGCAGTACTTGAAGCTAACGATGGTGTTTGGCCAGGTGTTCGAACTCCGAGTCATGCTTTATTTCTTTGGGCTAGTGGCTCCGAATTGACAACAATTCTAGAAGAGGATCACATGCCGAACAAATACATTTCAAAAGCTCTTAGGTATGTTGCATTTGGTATCTGATATCTTGCAGTGTAAAATCACTAGTATATTTTCTTTTTGCTAACATCTTCGTCTGCTTGTGAGAGCAGGCTCGAATTGTCTAAAATTATCCCTGGGTTAAGGCCATGGGAGGTTCTAAGTGTGGAACAAGCAATGGATCAGATAACATATGAGGGAGAGTGGTTCCGTGAACCACTTGGCTCGTACACGACAGGTCCTCCATACATTCGAGCTTGGAATAATGATGTCAAGGTACAGAACTTCTTTTTACATCAGTTTTGACTACAAGTTAAGTTTTTCTTGAGTTTTATGATTGTGTTCTAAATCTCATCGTAGAACGCTTACTCCAAGTAAACGCTTATTGGCAAGTGGTATAGTCGAAAACAATCATAAAACACCATGCTGAAAGAAAACTCTTATTGGCAATTGTAATAAGTTGGTTACGGTATCAAAGTTTTCTTACATTTTGGTATTGTGAATCCTGGTAATTGCAACTACAGTCCAAGGATACTAAGAGGATAGATGTTTTGTGAAAGCATACTATGGAATTTATTTGTATATCAGTTTCTCAACCTCTTAGGACATTTTGCATAATTTCCCTTTAGGGATGTGCAAGCACTTCCGCTAAATCTTTGTGGGTTTTTTCGTGTTCAGAGACTATATAATATTTTCGACAACCTAAGCAGCCGAGTCTACCAGAAACTGGAGCGAACAATTCCTGGTTTTGATAAGATAATGGAGAAAGTCCAAGCTGATGCTGCTGCAAGGGATGCCAAACGGAAGGCAAGAAGAGAGGCAGAGATGAAAGCCGAGCAGGAAAAAGCCTTGGGAATTCAAAGTGATGACTAACTCTCAATGCCATACTTCCGTGGACTGAACGGTAACACTCCAAAATTCCACCTTCACTTCATGTCGACTTACGCACGAGATCTGCTTTCAAATGATAATTTCTTTTCTGTCATTCTTTCAGATTGCGGTGTTCAACATATATTCTTCCATGGTATCCGTTTGTACTTCGCGTCAAACGGGATGATGTCGGCAATTTGAGAATATCCTTGTGAAAGCATGGGGGGCTGGTAAGGTTAGATTTGAAAATGCTGTGTTTGTTTCATGCCTGCCAAAATCCTCTAGTTTCCATTTGGTATTAATTAAACTGTTAATCAGATTTTTGGTATTAAACCCTTTAACATGTTAAATAGCCGATCCTTCCGTTAACTCAGCGATCACGAAAACGGAAGCGAAGAGTCTGTTTATCTATTTGATACGGTATAGTTAAATATGGTTAATCACCAAAAGTAAAAGTTGAGAGATGGTAATTGCAACCCAAATCAGAATTAAAGAGAGATTAACATACAGTTTAGCTGTGTTCTAACACCGAGTTTGCCTCGTTAAGTTTACCGAAGTTATGACTCACGGGCTGACTCGGAAAGGATAATACCAGCCTCCGTTTCATAATTCCCCTCTTTTTATTTCGCACGAGCAGAGGAACACGTGCGGGATAACTAGAGGGGATGGCGAGTCGGGGAGAGGAACAGAGACTCGTGCGAGATAACAAGAGGAGATGGCGGGTCGGGGAGGCAACAAGGTGATGTAGGCTTTGATTCTTGCTAGATTTTCTTAAGAGTGTTGAGTGCATATCGGCGGTTGACTTCATCGGTCTATTTATTATACCATGTGATGACACGCTTTAGAATTTTTGGACAAAACACACTTCAAATATATTCATTTTTGGATAAAACTCACCTCATATAAAACTAAGAAAGGAAACAGATAGGAGAAAAGTGAAGGAGACTTTTCAAAACTCAATTTTTTTTTATAGATTCTCACTAATTTTACAGTTTAACGTCAAGTTTTTGGTTAAAATTATAAAATATTATGTCATAAGATAGAGAATCCATCGAGAACTTAGCATTTCTAAATGTAAAATATCCCCATTTTTGGATAAAACTCACCACAGATAAACTTAAAAAAGGAATTTATATCCACTTTTATTGTTGAAAAATTAGAGAAGAGATTCTCTTTCGATCTATTTCACCAAGACCACTGGATTAAGTGATTTTGATTTTTGAAATTTCATTCAACGGTAAAAAATTATTATAGTTTTTAAGGGGTCGTTGTTAGATGAAATTCAAAGAGGATTTCTTCTCGAAAAATTATAAAAAAAAACTAATAAAAAGAATTAAAAAATTTTGAGTTTTAATAATAAAAAAATAAAATAATAAAGTAAATAATATCAAAATTAACTTTTTAGTATAAAAATATAATTTTTCGTTATTAAAAAAATTTAGTTAAAATTTTTATATCCATTTAACGCTTGGCAGTCTATGGTCTTACCGTGGTGCTCAAATCCGACAGGGAGTCGTAACCCCACCGACTCGATTCTGGGATACGTGCTACCATTCCTAAACTTTGACGCGTGGTAACCTTTAATTGGATATTTTGTATGAGAAGCGGAGTACGTGTAGGAAAACCATAGGTTTGTCATTAAAAGACTGCTTTGGAATGCGGACCCTTGTCTCCTCTACATAAGTTGCATCTGTTCATCCAACAGAAGAAGAAGAATACACAAAAAAGTATCTGCAAACCCTAAACAGAAAAGAAATTGAGCTCTCCTCTCTGCAACTGAGTTCGAATTGCTCTTCAATTCGCCCTTTCTGTAAATCCGAGAAGTTTAGAATATTTCTTTGAAAGAAAAAAAAACCGAGAGAAAGAGATGGAGGATGTTATACCAGAGTCTGAAAGCCTGCTGATTCCGGTGAATCTCCGCCATACAAATGGCGGAGCCCACACAGAAGGTCAAGGAGCTGTTAATGGAGGTGAAGGGACGGCAAAAGGGTCCATTCACAGCGAGCAAGGTGAGGACAAGGAAGTTGATGCAGAGAAGAAAAACATGAACGGAGGTACTGCGGAGGAAGAAGAAAAGGGAGGTGGTGGGATTATAACACACCTTATATCTATAGTTTCGCCGAGGAGCGGTCCGAAAGGCGAGGATGCTGGAAAAAGAAAAGGCGAGTTTGAAATCGATGATGTGGGGAACGGGGGGTTTTCTGCTAGGTCGGAGAGAGAGGGTGGCGGTGAAAATGGCAATGGAGGGGTTTTCTCAAATCTCATCTCCAACTTTTTTAACCCTAGTAATGGCGGCGGAGGAGGAGGAGGAGAGGTTGATGAGGTGAACAAAGAAGCTGAGATGGTGATGAAGGATATTGGGAATAAGAGGATGAGGACGGCAGAGGAGGCGGAGGAGGGTGGCGGTGGAGGTGGCATCATTGACAACATTGTCTCTCACTTGCCTATATCACTTCCAGGTCAGTACGTTAGTTCTTCTCTAAAATAATTTAAGTATTTTGTTTGTCCTCATTTTAACTGATTTGGAATTGCATTTTATAGAAACTGCTTTTGTTCATAAGCACTTTTGTTATGTGTTTGAATACATTTTTTTTCTTTCTAAAAGTAACTTCAAACAAGACTTAACTGTTTATGTGACAGTGCGACGATCGCACCAAAGATTTATTTGTGAACTGAGAATATTGTCGAATGAATTTCTAATGACCAGATGATGCAGCTCCGACAGCGGATGAGGCCACCATTCTTATTACCTCGATTGTCAAAGACTAAGCAGGCAATGTGTGCCTACCAGTACAACAAGTGCCTGTATTTTAATTTTTTTTCTCTTCCGAATTGTTGTTGTTTTCTGTTTTTTTCAATTTCGGTGTTGTTGTTTTTGTGGTAAATTGTGACTTGGATTCAAGTTGACCGAGTGGTGCGGGGTGAACGATCACGTGAAGGCTAGGCTCTGACCTCGGAGCACTAACATTGAGGTGCAGGATAATGAGCACCATATGTATCTAACCACAACACATCATGCCATCACTAATATCAATATATACTTACCTCATGCTTACTTGCGCCTCTGCAGCATCAATGAATATTATGCATATCTACACTAATGCATATACCAAAATGCAATGAATTTGACATGGCATTTAAAACGCAGTTTCATATAAAAACAGTTTCTGGGAAGTGTGTGTATATAAAAAACGAAAGCTCACTCATTGGTATGTAGCAGGATCGTAGCCTCTAAGTCTTGCCTGGCTACACTCGTCCTCCAGATACGTTTTACCTAAACGTGAAACCACTAATTTAGTAGAAATTTGACATGCACATTAGATGATACTAGATAAAAACAGATATTGGCCCCATTGCCATCGTAGCTTAGTGGTAATTGAATTCCAATTTAAAGTGTGCATTGTGTTGCTCCTATCACATTATAATTTTGCTGTTAAAATAAAAAGGGATATTTAGCATACCTTCCCAAGTGGCAATAGCAGGTTCCAACCCGTAAACCATGTGAATAGGAGCCCATTCATCCATGTCCTCACCCCAAATGAAAGTGTCTTTATCAATAATCCCAGCACCCCAAGCCGTTTTAAGACTAGTTCTAGCGTGCGAGCTTTCTCCTTAAGCTATTTACTATTTAATCCACTCAGTGAACAGTAACTGTCTTTAATGAACAATGTATCACTGGCGAAGCTACAGAGGGACTGGGAGGGGCGACTGCCTTTCCTCTCGCCAGAAATTAAGCCCAAGAGCGTGGTTCTGCCCTTCTGGTCTCGTTGAAATTAATGGATGCACTCGCACTGCAGATCGATTTTTGGGCTTGAGTTTCTGCTGCTGCTGTGCAGCAGCTTATGTTACTTTTTTTTTCTTTTTCAAATCCCTTAAATGAAACGATGCCGTTTCATTTGTGTTAAAAAACAAAAACATCCTTAATCAAACGCGTTGTTTCATTTAATTAATTAAAAATAAAATAAAAATTTTAAAAGGGACCACTGTCCCGTGCCTTCCATTATTCAATTAAGCCTTCACTTTTTGAAAGCCATTCTCTTTTTTAAAACCAATCAGAAGGCCAGTGTGTGCCCCCCAAATCCCAGCAGCAGTTTTCAGAGCCCTCCTCCCTCCGTGGCTCCGTCCCGTTCCGTTTTCTCTAATTTCTCCTTCAAGCCGACTAGCCGAGCCAACTGCAACTGCCAGCCTCTAGCAGCCAACTGTTGGTTGGTTTTCCACTTCTCTCTTAATTTTAGGTAAATTTTTTAACTTTCTAATTTGTATTATCCCTTACCCTAATTGATTAATTAATACAAAATTTTAGTTAATTAATATAGAATCATAGAGTAATACACTAATTAGTAATTGATTATTGATTTTTTGCGTATAAATATGAATCCTATGAATGATTATTGATGAATGAAATTATTATCTAGAGTAAAAATTGAATTCTTGATTATTGATATTAATTTATGAATTGAATTTTTGTGTATTAAATAATTTATATGAATATTGGTATTGATTAATTGAATTGTTGGTTTAATTAGTTAGTACTCATATTGACTATAGTATAGTTTAGTCTAAGATTAAGAGTCTAAGACTTTTTTTCTTTCTTTTCCATAAACAGTTACATAATGGAATGATACTATGAGAAACAATGCTTAAATCCTCCTGCAAATATTCCGACTAGTCCTTCTTCGAATATTCTGAGTAGTCCTCATTCGAATATTCCAAATATTCCTTCTTCGAGTATTCCGAGTAGTTCCCAACAAAGTGAGGTCACTGAGTTGGATGAAATATTGGCTAATCTTCCTGCAGACCCTGGATATAGACGTCGAATGCTTGATTATCCACCTAATTATCGTGAAGCAATTCGTTGACACTATCTCCAAAATAATCCTTGTCAACCTAAAGACCACATCATGCCCAGAAAAGTTAGCAACAATCGATGTTTTGTCACCCGTTGGTTTGATGATTTTAAGTGGTTGAAGTATAGTATAATAAAATATGCTGCATTTTGCCGTTATTGCTATCTATTCAAGTGTGATTTTGATAAAGAGGGAAATGCCGGAAGTGATGTCTTCATAGAGATTGGGTTTACAAATTTGAGGAAAGGACCCGAAAATTTTCCAGATCATGAGAGAGGTGTTGGAAGTCTTCATAATAAAGCTTTATAACAAGCTAGAGATTTGATGACGTTAAAGCAACATATTGAAACATTTGTGATTAAGCAAACCGATGAAGCTTGCATTAATTATCACACTTTATTGCGTGGTGCACTTGATTGCACAAGATGGTTGTTGCAACAAGGTTTGCCTTTTCGTGGCCATGATGAATCGTTCAAATCAAGCAATAGGGGTAATTATTTGGAGCTTGTGCAATTTCTTGCCGATCATAATGATAAAGTTAGGAAGGTTGTGTTTGAAAATGCTCACAAGAATCTCAAGTATACTTCTTCCGATATTCAAAAAGTTATTGTCTGTGCTTGTGCCATTGAAACTATTGGTGTAATTACTAAAGTTATGGAAGGTACATTTTTTTCTCTTTTGGTTGATGGATCACGTGATTCTTCAATTAAAGAGCAAATGGCGGTGGTATTGCAATATGTGAACAAGGAATAAGAAGTAATTGAAAGGTTTTTGAGTGTGCAACATGTCTCCTCTACAACTAGTAGCTCACTTGAAGAAGCCATTGAGAGATTATTTGCTTCAACAAATTTGAGTATGTCCAAGTTACGGGGACAAGGCTATGATGGAGCTAGTAATATGAAAGGAGAACTAAATGGCCTTAAAGCAAAGATTTTGAACAAATATCATCAAACATTTTATGTTCATTGTTTTGCACATCAACTTCAACTAGCTCTGGTAGCCGTTGCAAAAGGAATTGAGGGTGTCGCCATTTTCTTTAACAATGCTAGTATTTTGGTCAATACTATTGGATCATCGTGTAAGCGTCGTGACGCATTTAGAGAGAAACAGCTAGAACAAATTAAGAAAGCTCTTGATATTGGTGATCTTAAAACGGGTAGAGGGTTAAATCAAGAGATTCGTCTCATGCGTCCTAGTGATACACGTTGGAACTCACATTATGGTACTATAGTTAGTATTATTGTCATCTTTGAAGACGTGGTGGAGGTTCTTGAATGGATTAAGGATGATACCAACCAAGACAATTTTGGTAAAGTAAGTAAGTTATTCCATGACATACAAATTTTTGCTTTTGTGTTTCACCTTTTTTTTATGAGACTCATGTTGTTACAAAAGAAAGATCAAGATATTGTGAATGCGATGACGTTAGTGGAAGTATGCAAGCAAAGACTACAATCCTTGAGAGATGATGACTTTGGGGACTTGCTTGATGATGTACAAAAGTTTTGTCAAGAGCATGATATTATCGTTCCTAACATGGAGGATTTGCGTTTTGTACCTGGAAAATCAAGGCGTAAAGCTCCAAGACTCACAAACTTCCATTACTATCATGTGGACCTCTATTTTCAAGTCCTTGATACACAATTAAAGGAATTGAATGATCGCTTCAATGAGGTAAACACCGAATTGCTTCTTTGTATGTCATGTTTGAGTCCGGTGAATAATTTTGCATCTTTTGACAAAGAAAAAATTGTTCGTCTAGCCTAACTTTATCCTCAAGATTTTGATTGTATGGACCTTATGAATCTTCCAATTCAACTTGACAATTACATTCACGATATGAAGATGCATAGTGAGTTTTCATCATTGAGAGGAATTGGTGATCTTGCAAAGGAGTTGGTGAAGACCGGGAGGTATGCAAGTTATATGTTAGTGTATAAGTTTCTTACACTGGCTTTGCTGTTATCAGTTGCAACCGTTTCTAATATATGGAAGACATTACTATATAAAGGATTTGGTTGTTGCTATTCTTTTGAACCTTGCACTCTTTTAACTTCACCCCTCCCCCTGTCAATTCCTGGCTTCGCCACTGCAGTGTATTCCCTTGGCAATCGCCTTTTGCATCTCCACCTTGCACTGAATAGCTCTGGCAATAAGTAATAAAATATTAATATTTTATATATATAATTAATATTATATTATTCACTTTTTATAAACTAATATTATATTATTAATTATATTAATATTATATATTTCTCCTTCTTCTCTACAGATTTCCTTCTTCCTTCTTCCCTGCATATTTGGTTTTGCTGCTTCTTCAATTATGCATCTTCTTCTTCACTTCCTTCTTTCTTCTTTGTTTGTTTATTGGAAAACTTCTTCAATTATGCATCTTCTCCGACAACCATCTTCGAGGAAGTCACAACGCCGACTTCGGGAAAGCACGACGCTGGCTCTGGGAAAGCCCACGATGCCTACTTGGCCTTTAAAGATGACAAAGCTTCTGAGGACGATGGAGGTCGAGTAGCTGTAAGGTTGAGGCCCATAAATGCAGAGGAGATAATGTTTGACGACCAGAACTGAGACTCCAGGCTTTTCCCGGACGAAAAATCCATGCATCTTCACCCTGACGTCAGCGTGCATCACCTCCACCTCGGGCTCTCGGGTTAGCAACTCCTGCCGGGCATCTCCCTCGGGGCCGCTCGGGCTCCATCACCAGCACACGCTAGACCTCCCCACTCGGGCTCTCTGGCCCTGTTTCGCAGCCTGTCCCTCGAGCACGAGCTCTTGCTGGAGCTGCTCTAAGGGTTATTAGCTCCAACGGACCTCTTGTTCGACCTAACCGGTCCTTATATAAAATCCACCGCTCCTCATGATAACTATATCAACATAAAATCAATGCTTTGAACAAACTATGCAGATTAACAATCAAGAAAACATCAAACAACCCTCTTATCCAAACAAATCCCGAATGTCAATAACGAGTTCACCCCCAAGAATCATTGCTTAACAATACAGTGGAAGAATGAGACATTACTTTAACTTGAGTCAAACAGCTAAATTGTGATTAAAACATTTGTAGCTAATTCTCAGATACACCAAATAACTGCACGAAATGTTAACCGCGGCTCGAAAATCCATTTCATAAACTCACTAACATATGCAAATGCAATCACCACAAAGACTTAACTCCACAAACTTACAATCATAATACCGCTTTTCGAGCCGCTTAGAACAAGGTTGTATTTCAGAATCAATTGAGTATTTAGAAATCACATTGTGAACCATACAACCTAAATTGATAACAGTTGTAGACTAGACTAAGAGCATCTCTAGGAGATGTAGCAACCCAATTAACAAATTTGAAAAAGTCGCAAAGTCACCCTTCAAATATATACAAGATGAGTTTCTACTTTTTCAATTTGGCAATTTGGGCTCTACAATATATTTTAATAAAAAATTATTATTTATTGATGGATTAAGTACCTAAAACTTTCTATTTTTTTTAGTGTCATTCTAAATTGATCTCAATCTTTTTAAACATTCCAAACAAGTACCCAAACAATTGAAAATGTTACAATCGTTAATGTAATACCTTAAAAATTTAAAATATATGAATATGTGGAGTAAAGCGAGAATACATAGATTTATGGTTACGAAAAATTTGATTAGAGAAATTCTAGAATTTTGTTTATGAGATTTATTATAATTTACGTTTAAAATTTTATCGAGAAGCAGAAATAACGAAAATGGCCCTAGTTGGTAACGTTGTTATACGAGGATGTATTTTATCCTCATATATTTTATTGTATTTCTAGGCATATTTGGATAGAGCTCGATCCTACGAGCGTGTAGGCGAAAATCGTTCGTGAAACGGAGCTATAATGAAGGAGTTATTAACGTTTTAAAGTTAAGGATATTTTTGTAATTTAACCTTCACTCTAGAAGGCTCCAGATTTTCTGGAGCAATCTGATGGAGCCCTGTGGACATTTTGGATGGTTGTGATGAAGAGTGGAGGAGAGAAAGGAGAGAAAGGAGGGCCAATCCAGGGGGGAGAACAATGAGGGAAATGAGAGAAGAAAAAAAGAGGGGGGGGAACTGGTGTTCTTCCCGGCCTGACCCAGCAGCAAGCAAATTCAACGCCAATCTCGACGAATCGCCGCCATCCATCACTTGGATACAACTCCCTAGCCTTCCCTCTTTCATCTCCATCCAAAAACTAGTTCGATTAACCCAATTTTGGGAGGAACGGAACCCATTGGTTATGTGGGTGTTCCAGCAAGCTACACTGATTCCAAAGGTCTTGACCACCACCGCCACCATCAAACTACTCATCTAGTGGCCAAGAACAAAGCCCAAATAAGTGTGGGGGCATCAGAGTTCGTTTTAGGGCCAAATCAAGAACACCTATTTTCAAGGGTTTTCAGTGGATCAAGGCTATTTTCAAGGGTTTTTTGGGCGAATTGGACTTAGACCCAGGTATGAAAGTTGTTCCTCTCATTGAACTCTACTTGCCTGTAAAATTTGGTAATTTTTAGAGTTCGTCAGAAAATTTGGTTTCCATTCGCCGGAAACCACCACCTGCGGTGGCGCGTGGCCAGTGGGCCGACACTGCATTTTCATGTAAATTTTGATATTTTAAATCCGTAATTGGTACCATTTGATGTGATTCGATTATGAAAGCTAATTTTGAATATTTCCGTTACTAGAATATTTCGGAAATGGATAAAAGAATGAATGTGAACTACGAAAGGCTTGATCTCGTTCAAGGGTACATAAGTAGTCTAACAGGAGTTAGATGCAGCCTTAAAATAACCAAGATTAATCTTTTGTTGAAAATTTGTTTAAGAAAAGGAATTGGGTGATTAATTTAAAAAGTAACCTTATGTTTTTGGTAAATAAATTGGGTTACAGATTTTGTGAGTAACTAAGAATTAAATAAAAGAATTGTGATTAATGGTAGTAAATAAATAAGAGTTTAATTTTGACCTATCACAAAAATTAGTTTCCGAAATAAAATTTTTGGATCCGGGTGTTATAGTTAAGCCCCAGTTAAATTTCTGCTAAATTAAATAGAGCTTACTTTGTCTCCAATATCAATAGAAGGTCATGGAAGCATGACCTCCACCAACAGCCCCGCCCCATCAGGCAATTACCTCCAAACCCAGTACACAACCACCAACTCCACCCTACAACTCAAGGACACTCCAAACATGAGCAAAGCAAATATGCTATAGCGGTTGGGAGTGGTAAAAAAGGGGTATCCACTTCACATGATCACCCACATGGATCACATAGAACTTCAACATGTTATCAAAGAGGCAAATCTAGTGGTAGATGCACAAGCTGACTGAGGGCATACAATAGGTTTGAAAGTACTAGAAATAAAACTAGATTCATTCTTGTAGGTGGTGGCCACTATTCTGTGACATCCCACATCGCCCAAGGGAGTGATCCTTAAATGTATATTCCCATTCCTACCTAGCATGAGGCCTTTTGGGAGCTCATTGGCTTCGGGTTCCGTAGGAACTCCGAAGTTAAGCGAGAAGGGGGCTAGAGCACTCTCATGATGGGTGACCCACTGGGAAGTTGCTCGTGAGTTCCCAAAAACAAAGCCGTGAGGGCATGGTCGGGGCCCAAAGCGGACAATATCGTGCTACGGTAGTGGAGTGGGCCCGGGAAGTGGTCCCACCCGGGCCGGGATGTGACAATTGGTATCAGAGCCTATCCCTGGCCGGAAGTGTACCGACGAGGACGTCGGGCCCCTAAGGGGGGTGGATTGTGACATCCCACATCGCCCAGGGGAGTGATCCTTAAATGTATATTCACATCCTTACCTAGCACGAGGCCTTTTGGGAGTTCACTGGCTTCGGGTTCCGTAGGAACTCTGAAGTTAAGCGAGAAGGGGGCTAGAGCACTCCCATGATGGGTGACCCACTGGGAAGTTGCTCGTGCTACGGTAGTGGAGCGGGCCCGGAAAGTGGTCCCACCCGGGCCGGGATATGACAATTCGATTTGGTTGTTCTTTCTCCTCTAATATCAAGATTATGATGGTGAACATTAATATCAGCATAAGTTCTTTCTCCCCTTTTATGAGTCTTCCACCCTTATCATTTTATCAAATTTAACCCACTCTAAGAATCAATATTTTTTTTTACACTAAGTAGGCCAATCAAAGCTTTAAAGACTAGTATAAAGGTTGGGATGGAGTTTCGGTGGTCGTAGGTTGAGCTTGGAGGTGGTGGGGGCTTGATATTACTCGATCTTCATTTTTGTTTTTCATTTTATTTGTGAATTTATTTTTATTTTTATTTTTTCATCTTCATGTCCGTGCTTGAAAGAAATCAGTTACAAATTCTCGTACATACTATTGTAATACTGATATGGTGCATTCTAATACATACTATTGTAATACTGATATGGTGCATTCTAATCCTGCCTATTCAATATTTTGGGATTTATCCCTTACTAAATTGACATCAATCCTTTGAGAATTTGAAATCTCTCATCCAAACATAGCTTAGAGGTTGCAGAAAGTTTTCACATTAGTTCCTGAATGACATTTTTAAAGATAAATTTTCACATAAAAAGGATGGGGATTCTCTCCCCTCCTTTTTTCGCTCTCCTCCCTCCCTTCCTTTCACAGTTTTTTCTTCTTCTTTCTCTCTACAAAGATGAAATCTCAAACATTCAAACATGAGAGGAGGAAAGGGGAGTGAAAAAAAGAAGGGAAATGATCCTTGTGTTGTAAAATAGTGGGTATGTTTGCCCACATGTCTATAGTAACTCTTTCACAAGTTTAATAGTGTTGGGTATGTTTACCCACATGTCTATAGTAATTCTTTCACAAGTTTAATAGTGTCATTTGTTTGTTTCCTATGAGGTTGCTCTATAAATAGAGCATTACATTTGTTCAAATGAGACTTGGAAGTGAAAAACAATTAATAGAAATAATATACATTACTTCCTTTGCAACAGCTGATATTGGTATAATATTTTGCAACTGCTTCGCTCCTGTCCCGAATAAAGGTTATCTCTCTAAATTTTGCCAATTTATAACACGTTATCAGCACGAGTCTCTAACCTTATATAAGTTCCCATCTCCCTTCACCGAATGAAAAGAAAAAATGTTTCCTTTAAGGTTTTTCCTGTTCTTCTTCTTCCTCTGCCTCAACTGCTGGGTATACCCCCGCGAAGAATTATTTGCACCATGCCTGCTCCTAATTCTCCAACTAACAGTTACATATATCTTTGATTTCTTGTTTGGTTTAGATATTGATTACTAACCCAGTATTTATTTATGTTAATTTTGTTGCAAATAAAGATGGTGCGGTACAATCGCCCATCTTGAACTACATATTTAAATTTTCTGTAATTTAATTTTATTGCAATTTAAGGTGGAGCGGTATAATCGTCCACCCTGCTTTACATATTTAAATTTTCTGTAATTTAATTTTATTGCAATTTAAGGTGGAGCGGTATAATCGTCCACCCTGCTTTACATATTTAATTTTTCTGCAATTTAATTTTATTGCAATTTAAGGTGGAGCGGTATAATCGTCCACCCTGCTTTACATATTTAAATTTTCTGTAATTTAATTTTATTGCAATTTAAGGTGGAGCGGTATAATCGTCCACCCTGCTTTCAATATTTAAATTTTCTGCAATTTAATTTTACTGCAATTTAAGGTGGAGCGGTATAATCGTCCACCCTGCTTTGCATATTTAAATTTTTTGCAATTTAATTTTACTGCAATACAACCAGCTGATATCTGTGCTCCTGGTAGCTGAACAGAACAATGAGCTCTTAATGAAGAACCATAATTCCCGACCTACTGGATCAGCACCGTTCCCAGAAGTGAATGCTGCTTCCTTGAAAAGGAATACCATATCCTCCCGTGGCAATTACAAACGAAGATGTGGCCACAAGCGAGGCTGGTGGAACAGAAAAAGGCAAGAACCATGGTGTCCAGTTTCACAACCAGGTTCCAAGGCACAATCCAGGCCCGAGCTTTAAAAATACAAATCACCAGAAAGGAAAAGCTCATATGAACACTCCTAGAAATCCTGAAGGAGTTTGCCATAGGTGTGGTGGCAACGGACATTGGGCGCGTACTTGTCGCACCCCAAAGCATCTGGTGGAGCTGTATCAAGCCTCCTTAAAGGAGAAGGGTGTCAAGATCAATTTCTTCGACCAGGCTCAACCAATGGAAACCCCTGATCCAGTGACCAATTTATCAGGACAGTTAAACGCAACCCACATGGATGCTGCAGACTTTATTAATGAAAGAGGGAATGAAGTTTATGGGTCCGATTAAGTTATTTATGTTTAATGTACTCTTGTAATTTTACTGCAATTTAAGGTGGAGCGGTATAATCGTCCACCCTGCTTTGCATATTTAAATTTTCTGCAATTTAATTTTACTGCAATTTTAGGTGGAGCGGTATAATCGTCCACCCTGCTCTGCATATTTAAATTTTTATGTAACTTAATTTTATTACAATTTTAGGTGGTGCGGAATAATCGCCCATCCTATGCTTGTTTTGATGAGAATCATGTAAATCTCGAGCCTGAAGTTTCGAGTACTTAACATTTTGGCCTGAAGATCAAAAATTTGTAAGAACCAGAAGTTCTAACAATATATTCCTTCAGAACACATATTATTGCAAGTTCTTACACACCTTATTTTCTTTCAGAAAAGAAAATGGCAAACTTGGCAAAGCTTGATTTTGCTGCCCTGGACATTACTGGAAAAAATTACCTTACCTGGGTACTGGACACCAAGATCCATCTGGAAGCAGCGAATCTTGGAGATACCATCAGGGAAGAGAGCAGCTCATCCTCTCAAGATCGGGCAAAAGCCATGATTTTTATTCGTCGCCATCTTGATGAGGCACTGAAGAGCGAGTACTTGACGGTTGAAGATCCGTTAGCCCTCTGGAAGGCATTGAGAAACAGATACAATTACCAGACAACGGTGATTCTTCCAAGAGCTCGATATGACTGGACTCACCTAAGGATTCAGGATTTCAAGTCAGTGGCTGAGTACAATTCGGCGTTGTTCAGAATTACCTCTCAGATGAAGCTCTGCGGGGATACTATTACTGAGGAGATGTTATTAGAAAAGACTTTCAGCACATTTCATGCCTCTAACATGCTCCTGCAGCAGCAGTATAGAGCCGGAGGCTTCACTGAATACAACCAGCTGATATCTGTGCTCCTGGTAGCTGAACAGAACCCACATGGATGCTGCAGACTTTATTAATGAAAGAGGGAATGAAGTTTATGGGTCCGATTAAGTTATTTATGTTTAATGTACTCTTGTTATTTGTACTTATGGTTTAATGCTCGCATTTTCAATTCAATAAAAGTAGTATTCCAGTATGAATAAACTGCTTTTTTTCTTTACTCAGAGAACATGGATAAAAATTATGGTTATTCTCAAAACAAGAACAATGGCGGAGAATTTTGTCTTGCAGACAGCGCAACCACGCATTCAATACTTCGAGATCGAAAATATTTCTCGAATTTGGTACTTGCAAAAGTAAATGTGACAACAATATCAGGGTCATCAGATGTAATTGAAGGTTCAGGAAAAGCCCAGATTATGTTACCAAATGGAACAATATTGTCCATAAAGAATGCATTATATGCTACTCGATCCATTCGAAATTTGTTGAGTTTTAAAGACATACGTCTAAATGGATACCACATTGAAACGAAAAGTGTAGAAAATGTGGAATATTTATGCATTACCTCCAATAATACCCAGAAGCGTATATTGGAGAAGTTGCATGGTTTATCAAGTGGATTGTATTATACATACATAAAGAGAGTTGAAACATATACTGTCATGAACCAGAAGTTCATTGATTCAAAGGTTTACATGATGTAGCATGACTGTCTAGGTCATCCAGGATCCACCATGATGCGTAGGATCATTACTAACTCTAATGGACATCCATTATTGAGTAGAGACGTTGCTATCTCAAATGATAACCCTTGCAAGGCTTGTTCTCAAGGGAAGTTGGTAATTAGACCATCACAACTAAAGGTTGATGATGAATCCCCATCATTTTTGCAAAGGATTCAAGGGGATATTTGTGGACCTATTCAACCACCTTGTGGACCATTTCGATATTTTATGGTTTTGGTTGATGCATCTACTAGATGGTCATATGTTTGTCTCTTGTCTACTCGGAATGTAGCTTTTGCGAGACTTCTTGCTCAGATAATTAAGTTGCGAGCACAGTTCCCAGATCATCCCATTAAGTCCATTCGACTTGATAACGCTGGTGAATT
Source organism: Crataegus laevigata (assembly GCA_963580275.1). Lineage (NCBI taxonomy): Eukaryota > Viridiplantae > Streptophyta > Magnoliopsida > Rosales > Rosaceae > Crataegus > Crataegus laevigata. Next base: position 7,176,935 of record OY756952.1, on the reverse strand, counting down.
TACGTCTCAAACATTTGATGATTACTGCATGGCACTGGGCATTGATGTTGAACATCCTGTTCCTCATGTCCATACCCAAAATGGTTTAGCGGAGGCATTTATCAAGCGGCTTCAATTAATAGCCCGCACTCTGCTCATGAAAACGAAATTGCCAGTCTCTGCATGGGGACATGGCATCTTACATGCAGCATCATTGGTTCGACTAAGACTCATAGCCAACCACCAATACTCATCAATACAACTCGTGTTTGGACATCAGCCAAATATTTCACATTTACGAGTTTTTGGTTGTGCTGTTTATGTGCCTATTGCACCGCCACAACGCACTAAAATGGGACCTCAGCGTAGACTAGGAATTTATGTGGGTTTTGATTCACCATCTATCATCAGATATTTGGAACCCTTGACAGGTGATATGTTTACAGCTCGTTTTGCTGATTGTCACTTTAATGAGACAGTCTTCCCGTCGTTAGGGGGAGAAAAGACAGTTCCAGAAGAACGGAAAGAGCTGACATGGGTTGTACCCACCTTATCTCATTTTGATCCACGAAGCACTCAATGTGAAAATGAAGTGAAAAGGATCGTTCATCTTCAAAGTATTGCTAATCAAATGCCGGATGCATTTAATGATGCTTCGAAAGTGACAAAGTCACATATACCAGCTGCAAATGCGCCTGCAAGAATTGATGTCCCTGTTGGACAAAATAAAGTGGCAGCGAATGATTCATCTAGTGCACGCCTGAAGCGTGGTAGACCCCCAGGTTCAAAAGATTCAGCCCCTCGAAAAAGAAAGATGAGGGCACAGTTGAACCCAAATGAAATCATTCAAGAAAAGAAAATGAATGATAAATCCACAATTCATGATTCTGTACTTCCAGAAAAAGAAAATATCATTGATGAGACACTTGTCCCTGAAGAGACAGAGGTACATGAAAACAAAGAAATATCCATCAATTATGCATGTACTAATGAATTGTGGAATCGAAATGAAATAATCATCGACGACATGTTTGCATTTGCAATAGCCACTGAAATTACATTAAGCGATGACATTGAGCCCTGCTCTGTTGAAGAATGCAAACAGAGACAAGATTGGCCTAAGTGGAAAGATGCAATTCAGGCAGAATTAAATTCCTTGGAAAGGCGAAGTGTTTTTGGACCAGTAGTCCAAACTCCGCCTGATGTAAATCCCGTGGGTTACAAATGGGTATTCACAAGAAAACGCAATGAGAAAAACGAGATTGCAAGATATAAAGCACGACTCGTTGCACAAGGTTTTTCACAAAGACCTGGAGTTGATTATGAAGAGACATACTCTCCTGTAATGGACACAATTACATTCCGTTACTTAATAAGTTTGGTGATTTCAGAAAAACTTGACATGCGACTTATGGATGTCATCACCGCGTATCTATATGGAGAATTAGATACTGACATATATATGAAAGTCCCAGAAGGACTTAAGTTGCCTGAAGCAATTAACAAACCACGAGGTATGTTCTCAATCAAATTAAGGCGATCACTATATGGGCTGAAACAATCTGGACGAATGTGGTATAATCGTCTCAGTGAGTATTTGATTAAAGAAGGATATATCAACAATGTCATTTGTCCTTGTGTATTCATTAAGAAATCAAATACTGGATTTGCTATAGTGGCAGTGTATGTCGATGATATGAACCTAGTTGGAACTCCTGAAGAGCTCAATAAAACTGCTGAATATCTGAAAAGCGAATTTGAAATGAAAGACCTTGGAAAAACGAAATATTGTCTCGGCCTGCAGATCGAACAGTGTGCTAATGGAATTTTGGTCCACCAATCAGCTTACATTGAAAAAATCCTGAAGCGATTTGGCATGGACAAGGCTTATCCACTCAGCACCCCAATGGTCGTTCATTCTTTGGACATTAAGAAAGATCCATTTCGTCCAAAAGAAGATGATGAACTGGTCCTTGGTCCAGAAGTACCATATTTGAGCGCAATAGGTGCTTTATTATATTTAGCACAATGTACTAGACCAGATATAGCTTTTTCAGTTAACTTGTTAGCCAGGTACAGCTCTGCTCCAACAATTCGTCATTGGAAGGGAGTCAAAGATGTCCTACGATACCTTCGTGGAACAACGGATATGGGTCTCTTCTACTCAGACAAGCCCTTAAATGAACAGACCCTTGTTGGATACGCAGATGCTGGTTTTCTCTCCGATCCGCATAAAGCCCGCTCACAAAATGGATATGTGTTCACCAATGGAGATACTGCAATTTCATGGCGATCAACGAAGCAAACACTAGTTGCTACATCTTCCAATCACTCGGAAATAATTGCTTTACATGAAGCAAGTCGTGAATGTTCTTGGTTAAGATCAATGATCCATCACATCCGGAATTCATGTGGTCTACCTTCAAAGACAAACACTCCAACTGTCATCCATGAAGATAATGCAGCCTGTGTTGCCCAGATGAAGGAAGGATTCATCAAAGATGATAAGACTAAACACATATCTCCAAGATTTTTCAGTGCACATGAGCTTCAGAAGGCTAAAGTTATTGAAGTCAGACAAATCCGTTCTAATGAAAATCTGGCAGACTTGTTCACCAAATCTCTACCAAAGTGTACATTTCAGAAGTTAGTGCAGGGAATCGGATTACGTCGACTTACAAATTTGAAGAATGCGGAATCAGGGGGAGATACAATTCAGGGGGAGCATCCATGATACATGCATGTTGTACTCTTTTTCCTTCGATTAGGATTTTTCCCATTGGGTTTTTCCTATCAAGGTTTTAACGAGGCAACATAAGCTTTCTTAATGCCACATCAACAATCCGGGTAAAGTTGTACTCTTTTTCCTTCGCTATGGTTTTTTTTTCCACTGGGTTTTTCCAAGCAAGGTTTTAACGAGGCAACTAATATTGATATGTGAGCATCCAAGGGGGAGTGTTGTAAAATAGTGGGTATGTTTGCCCACATGTCTATAGTAACTCTTTCACAAGTTTAATAGTGTTGGGTATGTTTACCCACATGTCTATAGTAATTCTTTCACAAGTTTAATAGTGTCATTTGTTTGTTTCCTATGAGGTTGCTCTATAAATAGAGCATTACATTTGTTCAAATGAGACTTGGAAGTGAAAAACAATTAATAGAAATAATATACATTACTTCCTTTGCAACAGCTGATATTGGTATAATATTTTGCAACTGCTTCGCTCCTGTCCCGAATAAAGGTTATCTCTCTAAATTTTGCCAATTTATAACACCTTGTCCCTTTTAGAAATGCTATTTGTTAAAGCAAGCTACTATCTCCTTTGTTTGTCTAATAGAAATGAAGAAGTTCTAAAAAAAAAAGATACTTCTATTAGATTGAAATCTAGTTGGTAGCACACTACAATTTTTGTGAAGTTAAAAGGAAACCAACAGGGAGAAAAGGACAATGGACATACTGAAAAGAGAAGGCCAGCCAAGCTCCCCAAGTTATGGTCACTTATCCATAAAGATACGAAAAAGGACATATACTTTCAACTATTTTCAATCTTGTGCAGTTTGAGAGCACGTGAATGAATGTCCAGAAAAATGATTTGATTTGATATGAAAAATTAGGGCTGGAAAAAAAATTTCAAAAATTCCAAACCAAATAAAAAAAATTTCGATCTCAAACTTAAAAAATTCCAAACCAAAATTTTTGAAATTTTCGGTTTGCATCTCCATTTTTTGGGTATTCCCATACCGAACTGAAATAAATATTATATATATTATTTTTTAATTATAAAAAAATTATTTCAACCGTTCGTTATTTTGAATTTAATCTGTACTGTTGATTTGTTTTAAGGTAGAATCCCCCATTTCACTTCCGTTCCATATTCCAATTCCATCGAACTCGAATCGAACTTGAAGCGCAGCCACCACCAGCCTTCCTTCATCACACAGCCTTCCTTCGAATCGTCTCTGACTCTCCAGCGGCCCAGCCTTCCTTCACGAATCACCACCCAGCCACCGCCACGCCAAAGCATCAAAGACAGAACTCTCCAGCCTTCCTTCACGATTCCTTCACGAATCGTCTCCGACTCTTGCGATCTCTCTCTCGGGCTATGTTCTCTCACAGACAGAACTCTCGATCCAGCACCGAGTCCAAGTCTCACTCTCACCCCAAATTAGGTAATTAATTTAGTATTTTGAAATCTAATTTCTGTCACTCATCCAAAATTTAGTGCCCAATTGACAGTAGGGATTGTTGAAGGGCTCGAGGCTGGTTATAGACCCGCTGATGGCCTAATTTATTCATGCCGTTGGCATTTTTTTTTGTGTGTTTGTTATACATTTCTTCCATCTTCATCTGTTTGTTAGTAGTCATTCAATAATTAAAATGATGTTTGATTGAGTTTATCGTATTCTTTTCTAAAAATCGTTTCTTTTATTGATGATGCCCTGCGCACCCATGTGTGATGCTATGTATTTGGTTTTGGCGGGTTGTATGGGGATTAAAGCTGTGGGAAGGTTCTCTTGATCTAGTTAAAGCTCTAAGATCTGAATTTGAAAATGGACATTTATCATTTGCCGGTAAACGCGTTTTAGAGGTGGGCATCCTAATATTTTCAGGTGAATGTATTGTATGCTGTCCCACGATGCCTTCACCTGTTAACCTTTCACATCTTAACATTTTTCCTGCTACTTTAGCTCATATGATTCCTGCCTGGTAGTCTAATTCTCGAGCGTAACTTTTCTTAGTCATAAGTTCATAAAATGAGACGGGCAAGCTTCTTTGCCTTGAAATGTATTATATCCTTACAAACAGAAACTAATTTTGTTTCTGGTTGCATCCTGCTCGCTTCGTTCAGAATGTTGGTACTAGGTTTCCCCACTGTGTTAGTCCATTAATTTCATGTTCACATAATACATACAGGGAAACTCTTCAACTTTCTAGATGGCTAGTTCAAATTGTTAGGCTCTAATATCATAGCTTGGAAGTGGAGAATTTCAACTCAATTCTTAATGAACTGCACTTTCGTTGCGATACCTTAACTAACAAAGGGTTTAATGAGAATAATACCCCTGAGTTTACACTCTGGAGAAATAGATTGAAGTTATTCTTTTTTCTTGGAGTCTTACTTGCGACAATAAGTAAATCTCTTCACACCTGCACACAAATCATTGAATTAAGCGTTCACTGGTGCACCTTTACACGTAATAAATTAAACCGCTATCATTGATCATTAATCAACAAAGAAAATTATTAAGCACTACTACTAATGATTATCTATGCTGACTGATTTCCTGATTGTCTTCAGGGATGAGTGTTAGCAGGTTTAGCACTGCTGTAGCAACTGAGGAGTTAATCATTCCACCTGTTCAAACTTCAAATTAGTCACACGCTGCGTCAGGTAATATTTTTGTTTTGGCTATAGAATCTTAGATACATGGTCTTGCTTTAATGTTTGATAGCAAATCAAGTTTTGTAATTCTGTGCACAGATTGGCATATTCTAGGCAGATACTTAACTGGACCTTGCCATTTAATTGGCATATTTTTGCACAGATTAGTAGAAACGAGACATGACATTACAAAGTCTGTAGGTTTGCCAGCCCCTATATTAGAAACGAGCTGGTTTTTATTTGCTTGGAATATATTTCTATGTTGAATGCTCAGATTTTCTTGAATATATTTCTATGTTGAATGCTAATATTTTTGCTTTTGGATTTGGTACTTAATTTATTTTTATTGCATGCATGTGTAGTAGAAATTGAATAGACAGATGCTATTGTGCACAGATTTGTGTACAGACAGATTGGCAGATTGCTTTTGAATAGGCAGATACTATGAAAGTATGAAGCTATGTCAAATTGGCAGATTGGGCAGATGCTATGAAAGTATTGAATAGGCAGATTTCTTTTGAATAGGCCTATATGTCAAATTTTCAATATAAAAGATTGAATTTTAGCCCAAAAGCATAATATGTCAAGTTTTAGTCCAAAAGCCCAAAACCATTTCGGATTCTCGATTTGTCCCGAAATTTCGAAACTATTTTGGGATTCTCGACATCGTATCGCCGAAAAGGAATTTCAAGGTTTTCTTCCTTGCGACTCACTAGAGCTGCAAACGAACCGGAACCGTGGAGTCTTCGTTAAGAAAGATTAGTGTTGGTTGAAGAGGGTCCTTCATTGGCTTTGCGCTTGTATGCTTCTTACTACTCTGCCTCTGATCTTATCTTTCAACCATTCCATCTAGTTTTTTTTTAATTTTTAATTTGTTTTGAATTTTTGTTTGTGTTTGGCTGTTGAGAATTGCCGTTTCTACGAAACCTGGAGAATTTTCTAATTGTTTTTCTCAGCAACCAGACATAGATTGAGCATTCTTCCAATTCCAGATGCGATCAATTTATTATTATTTTGTTTATTGGAAATCAAATTGTTTGCATATTCCAATATATACGAATTACTATCAAATTTGAGGGATATGATTTTCCTTTTTACACTTGTATCTAAAGGTTATGGTTATTTTTTTGCAAGTTGGGTTGTCTATGGAATTGGGTGACGGTGGAATTCGTTTTATGATGATGAGATGAAAATTATAGTGCATTTTGTCTATTGAACTTTTCTTGATACAACGATATTCTAAACTGCTATGATTTACGGGGAATAGGGATTCAAACTCGGGCAGTTAATGTGGTTGCTTTATGTTCTTTTGTGCAATCTGGGTTGTCCATGGATTTGGTTCACCGGAGGATTTCATTTTTATGATAATGAGTGGAAAATTGAAGTGGATAGTGATTCGAACTCGAGTGCATGCAGGGGATGGAACTGTTGTGGGTTGATTAAAGAGTTCTACTTTGGTTGTTAATGTAGTTGTTTTCTGTTCTTATGTAAAAATATTGGTTTTGTTCTAGAAGAATCTCTGAATATGTTGTCATGTTTTCTGGATTGGCTTTTTGTCTACCCTTTTGTGGAGCAGATGTGGTTTATTTTGTGTAAAATTTTTGGCACCAAAAAGAAATTATGGCACTGAGGAAGAAATTGTGCGAGAGATCCAATTTCAATGGCAAAATTATGGACAGCTTTGCAAGGTATTACGGCTCGAAGATGGACTTAAGGAAGCTAAAGCCTATGATTCAAAAGAGAATCCAAAACCGAGCTAAAGATTACCCAGTGCCGGCCATGGTACCAGTTGCCCAGGAGGTCCTTGATTCCCGGAGGCTCGTTATGCAAGGTGTCTCTACTCTCCTCAAAGTGGTACCAGTTTTGGCCTGCAAGTAAATTCCTCATCTGCCAAATATTTGTTTACTTATAAAATAAATTCTTTTTAAGATTTGAACTACTTGGCACTTTATTGTTCCATCGCATAGTTACTGACATGTCATGTCTTGGAATAATACTGACTTTGAACTCCAGAGTTTATGTTCTATATTTCTTGTTTTGGAATAATTAGACCACTTTATCTGAATGTTCCTGACTCCTGAGCTCCCTAAATGTTATTTTTAGGAGCAGCACAAGCTGTCTTCCAAACTAGATTTATCTAATTGATCTTCCGTTCTCCATACAGCTCTTTTTGAACAATTTCTGTGACTCAACGAAAGGCCTACTTTTTGCAGGTTTTGTCCAGAAGTATATATAGGTGAGAAAGGCCACTTAATTCAGACTTGTTGTGGCTTCAAACGTCGTGGCAAAAATCGAGTTCATGAATGGATAGTTGGTGGTTTGAAAGATGTGCTTGTTCCAGTAGAGGCATTTCACCTCAAGCACATGTTCCAGGATGTTATAAAACACCATCAGAGGTTTGACTTTGAACGTGTTCCTGCAGTTGTCGAGCTATGCTGGCAAGCAGGGGCAAATGATGGAAATTATTTAAATTGGAACTCTGAAAGTGATTGTGTTGGCGTTGATGGAGCTGAGTCTTTGTCATCTGATGAATTGATTCTGGTTGCCAGTGGAACTTTGAGGGCATGGGAAATACTTAGAAATGGCGTGGAGAAGTTGCTGATGGTTTATCCAGCGAAAGTCTGTAAACATTGTTCAGAAGTTCATGTTGGGCCATCTGGGCATAAGGCTAGGCTTTGTGGAATTTTTAAGTATGAGAGTTGGCAGGGAACCCATTTTTGGAGGAAGGCAAATGTAGATGATCTTGTACCTCCAAAGACTGTATGGCGGCGGCGTCCTCAGGATCCTCAAGTACTTTTGAATGAAGGGAGGGGATTTTATGGGCATGCTCCGGCAGTAGTAGAACTATGCACACAGGCAGGTGCCATTGCACCTCCAAAGTATCACTGCATGATGAAACTGCAGGGTGTAAGTACCATACTTGGAGATCAAAGGTTGCTCCACCCGAATGATCAAATGTAAATGCCGGTTGATTCAAAGGTAGAATATTGAACCTAGCAGAAGCTCCCCAGGACTGTTGGATCACAGATGTGTGTAGAATTGCTTATAGGTGCAACGCTTGATGATCTGAAATGGGAAAACAAAACACCACAAAAGCTGCCTTTAGATGGTCTGATCTTCATTCTTGAGAATGATTGTAACATCAGATGACTGACAACGGAGTTCAAGATGGGTCGCAAAATCAACTGAGCGCGTATTGCCCCCTTCAGTTGGAGCATGAAAGAGCTAATTGAATTTGTAGCTTTGCTTTAGCTATGCATGAGGAAGGCTTAAATTTAATTAAGCCTTTCTTGTATTTAATGATGTTTTAGATGGTTAATTCAACTTAATAAATCATTGGAACGCTTATTACTTATGCTTCTCTGTAGATCTTCGGTACTATGACTAGTTTACGATTGATTTTCAGCTATAGGATTACTGTTCTTATGCATATCATTGTTTAGTGTGATAGACTGTCTCCAGATGCCGCTTGAAGCTGATATTTCCTGCTCAGAACCAATTGCCTCTGCTCATTGACTGTGCTCGAGTCTTCAGTTTCACCAGAATGCTGGTCGCATTGAGCTTGTACCACAAGACAAGGGTTGGCCTTGAGAATTCAGGGGCCCTAGGCGAGCCTTCGAAGTGGGTCTCTAGAATTCTCTGACTTCTGACCCTTTGTACATTGAAAATTAAAAATTCCTTTTCGGCAATATGATGTCGTTTCTCTTAGTGTTTGGTGACTTTGATACGATATCGTATCGTTGAAAAGGAATTTCAAGGTTTTCTTTCTTGCGAGACTGGAGCTGCAAACGAACTGGAACCATGGAGTCTCGGCTTCGTTAAGAAAGATTAGTGTTGGTTGAAGAGCTTTATTGGCTTTGCGCTGGTATGCTTCTTAATACAAAGTTCCTGTCTTATCTTTCAACCTTTCCATCTAGTTTATTTATTTATTTATATTTTATAATTTGTTTTGAATTTTTGTTTGTGTTTGGCTGCTGAGAATTGCCGTTTCTACAAAACTTGTAGGATTTTCTGATTGTTTTTTTTTCTCAACAACCGGACATAGATTGAGCATTCTTCCACTTCCAGATTTGATCAATTTATGATTTTTTGTTTATTGGAAATCAATTTTTTTGCATATTCTAGTAAATATGAATTACTATCAAATTTGAAGGATATTGTTTTCCTTTTTACACTTGTATTTGAAGATTATGGTAATTTTTTGCAAGTTGGGTTGTCTATGGAATTGGGTGACGGATGATGATGAGATGAAAATTATAGTGCATTTTGTCTATTGAACTTTTCTTGATGTTATGATTTGTTAAAGCTCTCTATTGATTTGATACAAGCATGGCATTGGAAAACTCACTAGTTCTTGAGGTATGCAAGATTAGATACCATCTGTCTTCAATTTTATATTTTGGTACAACTTGGTTGCTGGTGGTTGGCCCAAAAAATAACCAGCACCAAGTAAGCCCAAAGCTCACCAAGAAAGGAAAACAAAAATAGGCCCATATGTGGAGATTCAACACACTTTTAACCCAAAAAACGATTCCTTACGCTGCAAACTCTATGACCTTGTATCGTCCTAAAAAATTAATTAGAATGGAAATCTCACTGTGTAAAATACTAAAGGTAAACTCATGCTTCAAACTCTATTGCATATTTTCTTCTTTAAACATACATTGAGTATATTGGTTTATCTATTCTAATCCAATCTGAGAGACTAAATGATGCTAGCGTTTTTTTATTAGAATGGATAACTCACTGTGTAAAATACTGAAGGTAAACTCACACTTCAAACTCTATTGCATTGTTTCTTCTTTAAACATACATTGAGTATAGTGGTTTATCTATTCTAATCCGATCCGAGAGACTAAATGAAGCTAGCGTTTTTGCTTTACAATGTAGTCCAATAACCTCCTTAAGTTCAACTAACCAACATTTAATACGGTTGTAGTTGTTTCAGCTCAGCAGAAGAATGTCTCAAATTTGAATCACAATAATGTTAGTATCATATACATTGCAATGTGTTCGTTATTTAGTTCCAATTAACTCCATTTCGGTGACATAACTTTTTCGTATAGCAATCTTGTAAAAGTATTTTCGTAAATTGAATTGTCAAAACGAACATGAAGCCCTATCTATAATTTGTTACCATAATAGGTATTATCAATTGCTACAATTGAAATGAGTAGTAAAAACACAACATTGCAAGTCTATAAATAATCTGAAATCTCAAAAGATAATGTGATGATTGGGAATTATTTAGTGGCAGTCGGTGAGATGTCATGGAGTATAGTTGAAGAACACACAACCAACCAGAAGCGGTTGCATATCACATGCTTTCACTCCCTCCACTCCACTACCACTACTAGGAGTGCCAATAGGGATTAAGTGACGACCAAAGGAAAATATATGGCTTTGGACCCCTTGCTCTTCCAAGTACCTTCTTTTAGTTTTACGAGTTAATTATACTGGCATTTCTTGAGATTTTTTGTATTTTTATTACTTTCTTTAGCTTTTAAAAGTTACAACGACACTTTGTAAGATCTCAAACTTATTTTGTTCAAAATTCCGTCTAAAAATTGAGGACGTTATGGAGACAAATTTTCAGATAAATTTATGCTACATGGCATATTTTACATATCACAACCCTAACGGAAAATTTAATAAAAAATAATAACAATAAAATAGAAGTGTAGAAGCACAAACTATAAGGCACTAAAAGAAAATCCAACTAACCGTTTGACTGGGGGCCTATCACTACCTCCCTCCATTATTATTAAATTAAGAATCTTGGGAATCAAGGATATGAGAAAAGCAAAAATCCAAAAACACTCTCCTACTCGTTGTCCATTTCTTCCAAATAAAGATTGGGGGGTGTTATCTCACAAGCTTTTTATACTTCCCCACACTTCGTATTCATTTCGTTCTTTTGATTTCCTTCGCTTCACTTGATCTGACAAAAATTAAAAAAAAAAATGTATAGAAAGTAAAAAAAAAAAAAAAAAGAGTGTGTACCTATCACTCTAAAGAGCTTCGACTACCAAATTTTCTACCACAAAAATTTTGAATTTAGTTTGTTTATGGTCATTTTTTTAACAAACGATATTATGGGTGGGACAGTGAGCTAAACCTCACAATGAACTAGTAATAATGTAGTTCAAATTCACCTTTTGCGATAATCGAACATAAGACCTCTCACTGTCAAGAGAAGGGAAATACTACTAAATTGTAATACTAAATAGCTATTTATGGTTATTCTTAAACATACATATTTATTTATGTCACCTGATTCTTTTTATTTTATTCAATTCAAGATGAAAGATGGTAACAAGCAAGGATATGCTTGAGAGAAAAAGACTTATAAAAATCGTTTTTTTACACAACACATGAGTTTTACCCAAATTAACAATTTAGGTCATTAAGCAATCCCACTCAGATGCTTTAACTTGGGTTAGACAAAAAAACCCAAATTCTCAAAATTGAACCATTAGGTAAAATACCAATTTTATCCCTCTCTACTTGATAAGATTGACATTGGAAGCAAAGTTGAAATGGGGCTGACACAAGTGGTGTGATGTGATTGGCCACAGGTTTAATTTTGGAATGATCCAATCAGAGTGCAACAAAAATACTCTGTTTTCATGAGTGTTGCTTAGTGCTATGTCTACATGCATTTTGTTGGCTTTGCTTGGAGTTGGCTATTAGTATTTTAGTGAGGGAAAGTTAGGACTCAAGTGCAAAATTCTGCATATAAAATGGAGAGGAGGATGGGAAGGAATAGGAACCATGTCAAGATGGTGGGTTGGAAGACCTGGATTTGCTTCAAGCAATCCTTCCTCGTCCCAACTAAGTGCTTCCTTCTCAAGCGTACTCCACATTCAAGGCACAAATCCAAAGGTGAGTTAAGTTTTCAGTTACTCTCTCCCTTCTCCCTCTCCATCTGGCTCGAACTTCCCTGAGTGAAAATTCGACTGTGGCAGTATTTCAAGCCAATTATGCATTGTTATTTGAAAATCTTAAAACTCGAGATGAACTTCTCTGCTCGTTGAACTCTTGAGATTTGGTTTAAATTTGCAGGAAATGGGCATGGATTGGTGAGCTTGTACAAAGACATGGAGTCTTGTGGGGAATATGAAGATATAAGAGTGATGTGGGAGATTATTCACTCTTGTCAACAGAATGCAAACAACAGTACAAGGAGGAGGAAGAGGTCGTCTTCTTATTGGAGATTGTGTCTTCAGCCACATAAGTTTTGTCCTTCCTTTTCAAAAGACTTGGCGTTTGGTTAACCAGCCATGAATCTTAGCTTTGATTCTGCAGGATGTCACATGTAAATACCAGTAATTTGAGCGAGCATAGATGATATAGTTGCTCTTGATTTTTCATTTTTAGCGTCTTTCGAGCGTCACACTTTGTAATTTCAGAACAGCAAAACGAGATTATTTCGAATAAAAAGCATATAACATGGTCCACTTAACCATTATAGAACTTGGTTTAATTTGTATACATAGCCATAGACTAGTAGGATAACTAGAACGTATACACTACACAACAGATCTTTAACTACATAAGTTGGAGGCGATGAAACCCTCGAACCAACGATTTGCGATGCGGTAAGTCTACTCTGACATGTCGAGGTCGCCTATCTGAGATCACACTCTTATCAGCTTGCTTAATATAAATATGCATATTTCTAGAGAGAGAGAGAGCACTCCAAAACATTAGAAACAAACACGAGAGCAAACAAAGCGCCGTGAGTTTTCAGTTTGCAGCATCATCCTCATGAAGGAGATACTGGTCAAAGTGCCACACTCCTGCAAGCCATGAAATAGCTCATTAGATAGAGTCCAGAAATTGAGATAAGAGGCGAATCGGAAGGAAAATATGATGGTGAAGAGTTGGAAGTACGAAATTTGTATCATACCATGGCCTTTTCCAACCCTCCTCAGTTGAGTGACATAGTCAGCTATCTTCTTGATGGCCTCAACCTGTAAAATAATACGCGAATAAGATTTAGTTGGTGTTAGAACACTGCAAAGGATCGGTTTTTCTTACTAGTCCGGCGTAAAAAGCTGTGATTGTTCTTGTCCAAGTTGGTTAGTGATGAGAAAAAATGTTTTTCGGTGTAATTGCAGATACCATTTTCTCTTGGATTTTTGTATGTTCACTTATTGAAATGATTAACAAACAAAGTAAGAACCGATCGTGGCTTTTCACTCTAACGATGCAATATCACAATAGTAATTCAACTTGCAATATCACAATAGTAATTCAACTTAGTACTAGAGTAGAAAACGTGTTTAATTCACCTGCTCCGCCAGATACTCGCTCTCAATAAAATCCATCAATTGGGGATCATGGCTGTGTTCTGCAACCTGTTTTAGATCAAATAATGAGAATTTAATACGAAAAGAAAGAGCCAAACGGAAACCAGACCCCGTGAGCTTTATCAGTGACTTCAAAACCAATCTTATATCACAGAAACGTGTTACCTTATGCAAGTTCAAGAGTTTTTCATTTGTCATCTTCTCCAAAGACAATGCTAACTCCATAGCTGCATCAACGAATCAACGAAAAACTTTCAGATAAAGACATGCTCGTTCTCTAATTACACATATCAGCAATTCATCATTCAGCAGCAAAGAAATTGTCAAAGCCGATAACCGTGTTGCCTACGGAATGAAAAATCTTACCGTACAACGCATCTCCCTTTTCTGCATGATCAAACTCCGTAGGCGACGCGATTATAGAGTGCAGTTTCACTCTCCCACCTCGCATGTTCTGAGAAATAAATCGCAATACCATCAGATCTCGCAATACAAGACCCTAACACATGAACGCGCGCGCGCGCGCACACAAAAACTCGTATACCTGATATTCCATCAGCTTTTCGGCATGTTCTCTTTCTTCCTCGCTTGATTCCTTGAAAAACCTGACACATCACAACCAATTAACCATACATCAATTTAAAATATAAAAATTTAAACCGCGCGTGCAAAGAGACTAGTATATATTAAGCGGGGATATTTAGGAATTTAGTGTGTTTACTTGGCAAGGCCCTTAAGAGCAACGTTGTCCCTGTCAAAGTACGCAAACAGTGCATGGTACACATACGACACATTGTATTCCACACTGTCACACAAAAATTTGAGAGTTAAGATTACCATACGAAAAAAAATCGTCAAAAATCAAAACAATAATAAATGAAATTAAAATTTTGTAACAACATAGAGATACACACTTGATCTGCTCGTTAATGGCGGCCTCGGACTCATCTGTGTAACGCTGACGGGCAAGAGAGACCTGAGGAGACACAGGGACAACAAAGGCATCGTTCTTCACCTCCTCAAACGGCTGAAACACCACGCCGGTCATCGCCACTGCTTCGCTCGATGCAGAAACCGCAAACTTTTCGAGTTTTCGCTGCGGTTTAAAGCTCAGAGCAGAAGCGGACGATCCAAGTTTTGAGTTGGACAAGAGGGTGCTAACAGCACCACCGTTGTCCCCTAGGTTGGATGGGACGGAAAACGTCGAAATGGCCCTCAGAGACATCGTCGACATGGTTTTCGATCGGATTATCTTGAACGGGTGATTGGAAAGAAGAGAGTTTGAACAAGAATCTGGACTGGAAATTGCAGAGGAATTGGAGATGGGTGAAGAAATGTGAGAGGCTGAGAGTGGGGTGAGGGGCTATATAGGGATATGGAGGAAATCCAGTTGGCATGGGCTTTAGTCTGGACCGTTGGATCAGAGAATAGGTGGGTGGCTACGATTCGAACACGTGTTAGGGCGTGTGGCGAACTCGTGGTGGTTATCCAAATTCCACTGTATTCGTGGAATCTAGCGTACTTTTCGTTCCACGTTGCAATCGCAGAAGGGTCACAATTTTGTCTTTTTATTATTCCAGTTTCTCACTCGCTCGACTGGCCTAAGGGGAAGTTCGCGCTATTTCAGTCGCCTGAATATAAGGGAAGGGCACCTTCGTAAAATGCAATAGTTTTCCATTGGCGAGTACGCGAGTAAACTGCTTTTATAGCGTGGCGAGCTTGGGAAGGTTTTTTCTTGGCCAAAATTTTGGAAAGTATTTTTAAGTTAGAAAATTATCGTTCTAGAATAGTTAAATTATAAGGTAACGAGATTCATAGTGAGTCTTATTTTGAGAGAGTCATCTTATCATTTTTTTTAATTATAGTTATTGTTTGTGTTTGATTTATTCAATCTAATTGCAAAAAACAAAAAGCAATGTGTGAGAGCCTGCGAGGTGTGTGGGAAAAAAATCCTCTCCTTATATCATTGTTGTGTAGCCCGAGAAGAGATTCTCATTTTAAAAAAAAAGGAATTAGTTGTGAGATCGACTCTACATCGAACTTCAACAATCTAAACAGTCTATTTTATAAGTCTCAATTCATAGATCATCTTTACAAAAATTCAATTCAATCCAAAACCATTTGCCTATTTAATTAGCACAATGAAATTTCAATATTTTTTAGAGAACAAAATATTCGTCAATTTCTTTGAAATCAATTAGATGCCTTAAATATTTTTAATTTAGCTAATATTTTGCAAGTATGATATATGAGACGCAACTTAAACAATAAATTATTCAAATCGCTAAAAATTAATGTGGCGTGAATCTCACAACTAATTTTCGTTTACATAAAAAATTAAAATCCTTTTGCTTAAGGGCCTCCAATGCTTGTGTGCATCAATAAGAAAAAAAAAGGAGTATTGTTGTGTACAAGTTGGGCGTGAAGGATGGAAGAATCTGGACGCCTCTAGAACGAAAAGTATAACTTTTCATCTAGGTGATATGATTGGAAATTTGCAAGGAAAGGAAAAGTCGTAGTTGGCTAGCTGTTCATTTGCTATATTTGTTGGGATGGATTTGGGCAGGAGAAGGAAATTAATTGGGCTTACTAAGCCCTACAGCTTGATTTGTAAATTGGCCCGAAAAGCCCAGACTGTAAAGCGGTGGAATGTGATTCATGAATTTATATGAAGTTTAATTGATTTGTAAAGATTTCATGTAAAATTTTGCTTCAATTTCCTCAGAATCTCAGGAAGAGGTGAGATTTGTGAATGCTTAAAATACACTATGAAATCTCAACAATTCCCTCAAATTTATCAACTTTTTAAAATTGTTTCTAATTGAATACACCTGAATATTATAAACTTGTTTAAAATCTGGATTTAATACGCTCGGATTTCTAAATTTTTTAATAAACCATTTAAAATTCTAATTGAATACACATTCATTTTCAGATAATCACTTAAAATTTTAATTAAATACCCCTACATTTATTAAAAGAACTAAAATCTCTCAGAATCGCAATTGTGAATACACTAAGTCATATTAACTTATTAGTAATTCGTTAACAAAATAGAAAAGGGTATTAACTTATTGGAAGACCTTATTTAAGGTTAAGTCGTCGAGAACTATTTGGGCTCGTTTGATGTTAATGATTGGCTTTGGATTGGATAATCTATTAGATTTAATGAATGTTGAATAGAATTATGAATATCATCAACTTGCATTTTTTTTTATGTGAAGGTAGAAGATGGAAAAGTCACGAACAAGAATGATCTCTCTCAGCCTTAACATTTTTTGAGGTATTGTGAGGATAAGTTTTTCTCATGCTTTCTCTGTCTTCTATGTTCACTTAAACAAATATGTAAGTTGATATTCATATTTTTATTCAACATTCATTGTATTTAATGAATTTTCTAAGCCAATCCAATCTTTAACGTCAAACGACGCCTATAAAATCATATATAAGATTTAAACTCAAAATCTCTTGTAAGCAAATATAAACCGTA
Organism: Crataegus laevigata; assembly: GCA_963580275.1. NCBI lineage: Eukaryota > Viridiplantae > Streptophyta > Magnoliopsida > Rosales > Rosaceae > Crataegus > Crataegus laevigata. The sequence continues at coordinate 7,159,767 of OY756952.1, read as the reverse complement.
ATCGCCAAACTAAATGGATGTGTCTACTTATTTTGACAACTTCATAGGGTTCCTTTTTTTCTCTTGAGATTTGTTTTTTGTTAGACGGAAATAGTGAACGTGTGAGGGTGAGTAGTTCATGGGATTTCTCAATTCTGGCATGGTTTTATTGATTTAGTGAAGACATTTTCTTATGCTAGAAATACGTCATTCGTTTGGTGATGAAGCTGGACAAAATTTGCAAATACTATCCAAGTTAATAAGTTCTTACCAGGACGACGATCAGAACATTAGCCCGGTTTAAGTCAGGACACCAAACATGGACTAGGCGACTAATTAACTAGGGAGTTTAAAATATAGTAACTCGGGCCAAGACGCCAAACGCGTTTGGACAACATTAGAAAATGAGCATACATTTTTTATGCTGCTGAGTCACACTAAGGTGGTAAGTGGAAGACCTGAAATGTCTTTGCGAGTCTTTCTGACTTTCAAAAAAGTAGACAGTCGTGGCGAAACCACCAGTTAGTTTCTTTTTTTGAAAAGAAGAAAAGAAAATGAGCATATCAAATCAATTACGCAAGGAATCTGCAAAATAAACACGACTGCATGCTTGAATTTTATGCAAGAGCTCGTCTAGCTAATATACGATCGATGTGAAAACTTGTGGCTCTCCCACGTCAAAACATCTTATTTTGGAAGAATAGATGACCCTTTTGGAAGCCTTGTGGAGATTGATGTCGACACCTGCGTGTCTCATTTTCTACAATGGAAGAGTTTTCTCATTCAATGACTATATCATATATCTATGGTTGTGTACTACTCGCATGATGTTAAGAATTAATACGAGAAATGTTACATACAACGGATGCATGTAGGTTTTTTTACATCTTCAGAGCCACGGAACATCTTACAACTTTTGTCTTGGGAGCCCATAAGTCATGATAAAGAAAAGAATAATCAAGAGTGTACTATGAATGAAAAAATAGAACAAGTCAGTGACCATAACAACACTCTAATTAATTGAATCTTAATACCTACGGTTGTGGAGGTGCCACATAGCACTCCTATTGTAGTTATAATGGGAGCCTCATTAGGGGATTTTTCCCTTATGAGATATTATGCTTTGGGGTATGGCCTATGGGATTGAATTGAAATGCAAAATTTTTGATAGGGATGGAACCCAATTGTGGGAAGACTTATGCGCATGTGGACACAAACGAAGATTGAAGCTTGTGGATAGCACAAGCATGGCATACCATTTGTCCTTAAGCTTATGGAATTGCTTTCAGAGCTCAAACACAAGTTAATGTGATGTTTACACGCGGAATATTCGTAAATAATACTTCTCTCTTTCTAATATGATTTATTTTACAAACAATAGCGTTAGTGAGTTAAATTGTTAGTTGTTAGGGAGATTGGTAAGAATCGAACACGCACCACGATGCATAAGCACAGTGGCGGACGCAAGAAATATTTTTTGGGGTCAGCTAGCAAAATTTTTTTGGACGGAATAGCATGTAAATTGGCATTTCATCGAGCCTTGATAGACCTGAGGTCATTTGTCAAGTCACATTTCACATCTGTTGAAAGGTTCCGCATCGCCCAGGGGAGAGGATCCTCTATGCCTAATATGTACATGCCTACCTCCTTATAGCAAGATGTGTTTTGGGAACTCATTGGTTTCAAATCCCATAAGAACTTCGAAGTTAAGCGAGTTTGGGTCAGAGCAGTCCCAGAATGGGTGACCGCCTGGGAAGGCCCAAGAACCCAAGAACAAAACCGTGCGGGCCGAGCCCAAAGAGGACAATATCTTGCTATGCGGATTGGGATGTGACAATTTGGTTCGAGTGTGCTGACGAGGACTTTGGGCTCCCAAGGGGGTGGATTGTGAGATCCCACATCGGCAGGGTAGGGGTTGGTCCATGGCTTTATATGTACATGCTCGCCTCCCTATAGCAAGACGCATTTTGGGAACTCACTGGCTTCGGATCCTATAAGAACTCCGAAGTTAAGCAAGTTTGGGCGAAAGCAGTCCTAGGATGGGTGACCCCTTGGGAAGGCCCAAGAACCCAAGAACAAAACCGTGCGAGTTAGGCCTAAAGCGGACAATATTTTGCTATGAGGATTGAGATGTGACAATTTGATATTAGAACCATTCCCTAGCTGGAAGTGTGCCAACGAGGACGTCGGGCCCTAAGGAGGGTGGATTGTAAGGTCCCACATCGCCAAGGGGAGATGATTCTATATGCTTTATATGTACATGTCTACCTCTCTATAGCAAGACGCGTTTTGGGAACTCACTGGCTTTGAATCCCATAAGAACTCTTAAGTTAAGCGAGTTTGGGCGAGAGCGGTCCCAGGATGGATGACCCCCTATGTAACATCCCACATCGCTCAGGGATGAGGATCCTATAAGCCTTATATGTATATTCCCATCTCTACCTAGCGCGAGGCCTTTTGGGAGCTCATTGACTTTGAGTTTCATCGGAACTCCAAAGTTAAGTGAGTAGCGCGCGAGAACAATCCCATGATGGGTGACCCCTGGAAAGTTGCTTGTGAGTTCCCAGAAACAAAACCCTGAAGGCATGGTCGAGGCCCAAAGCGGACAATATCGTGCTACGGTAGAGTTGAGCTCGGGAAATGGTCTTGCTTGGGTTGGGATGTGACAATTTGGTATCAGAGCCAATCCCTAGCCGAAAGTGTGCCGATAAGGATGTTGGGCCCCTAAGGGGGGGTGGATTGTAACATCCCACATCACCCAGGGGTGAGGATCATGTAAGCCTTATATATATATATTCCCATCTCCACCTAGCGCGAGGCCTTTTGGGAGCTCACTGGCTTCGGGTTCCATCGAAACTCCAAAGTTAAGCGAGTAGTGCGTGAGAGCAATCCCATAATGGGTGACCCCTTGGGAAGTTGCTTATGAGTTCCCAGAAACAAAACCGTGATGGCGTGGTCGGGGTCCAAAGCGGACAATATCGTGATACGGTGGAGTTGAGCCATGGAAGTGGTCCTGCCCGGGCCGGGATGTGACACCCTGGGAAGGCCCAAGAACCTAAGAACAAAATCGTGCGGGCCGACCCAAAACGGACAATATCTTGTTATGCGGACTGGGATGTGACACCTATAGACATATGCCAACAGTTTTCGAGCAAGGATGTTGATTAATGTCAATAACTTTTGAGCGAGCATATCACAAATGCCAACGCATGACGAGTGAGCCTATTGGCAGATGCCATAGCGATGATAATGGAACATTATTGATAATATGTTAACAATGAGACCTTTATTGAAGAACAATCAAACTATTTCATAGCCGGACTAACTTGGGGAATTCTTGAATTAGTATAGGACTTCAAGTTGCAAACTGAAACTGCAAGTTTATGGGAAAGTACCAAAAGAAGAAATAGGAAACTTCATTCTAATCCTTGGTAAAGATGACTTTTAGACTAAAACTATGAGTAAAATCAAAATCTAATTTTAGTCCCTTAATACATTAATCACCTCATTTATTAATATATTTCAGTGCATACAATTAGGTAAACATATTTCATTATATACATTTCGATATAAACATTTAGGTACATTAATTCAATATAATACATTTCACTACATACATTTTGGTACTAATTAACATTTCGGTACACACATTTAGCTACATTAATTTAATATAATACATTTTGGTGCTTATATTTTGGTACGTACATTTTGGTACTAAAATTTAAATACATTAACTCAATATATATAATACATTTCGGTATTAATATTTTGGTACATACATTTCGGTACATAGATTGAGTCTTTCAAGTTTGAAGAATGTTAAATAGAATAAATAAATTTGAAAAAAAAAACATTTTTTTGGTCAAAAAATAAATTAAAATTTGTATATTAATAAATTTAAATATTTAATCGGAAACATTAAATAAAATATACATTAATTATGACATCCTACATCGCCCAGGGGAGCGATCCTTAAATGTATATTCTCATCCCTACCTAGCACGAGGCCTTTTGGGAGCTCATTGGCTTCGGGTTCCGTTGGAACTCCGAAGTTAAGCGAGAGGGGGGCTAGAGCAATCCCATGATGGGTGACCTCCTGGGAAGTTGCTCGTGAGTTCTCAGAAACAAAACCGTGAGGGCGTGGTCGGGGCCCAAAGCGGACAATATAGTGCTACGGTGGTGGAGCGGGCCCGGGAGGTGGCTGCGCCCAGGACGGGATGTGACATTAATTACTTTGAATTAAGGACACATCAAGAGACTATAATCAATATGTAATCTAACATCAGTTTTATTTTAAATTTTAATCTTGAAGGATTAAATTTAAAAAACCCCAAAGAAGAAATGAACTTTATAGGTCACATAGAACACAATAGTTAACTGAAAACCAGTTACTCTTTTTAGACACATTAATCTCTCTCAGTTAATTTCTTTCCATCTGTAATTGTCTTCTGATCTTAATGTGTAAATAAATGTAATTCAGTCTCTTTTATTTCTCTAAAAAAATCCACCCAAAAACCAAAACTCTCTCTTCATATGGAGACAACACAGTACTTCACATTCAACCGGAAAGCGATTCCCAAACTCCAATTATTCACTCCCTTTTTTAAACTCTCCAACCCCATTCAGATTACAAGCACGAACAAAGTTTCCATACTCGAACCCACTTCCCTGGTTTTTTTTTCTATATTTTTCTCCACGAAATTTGACCCCCATCTTGTCCTACATCACTCGCCATGGCCACGAATGTCTCCCCTGCATTCCGACCCGTTCCTCAACCCCACGACTTCCACCCTGAAATATCGGTATCACCCACCTCCGATCACGACGGCCTAGAGTTCTGGCAGTTCATGATAGCCGGCTCCATAGCGGGCCTAGTTGAACACATGGCTATGTTCCCAGTTGACACCCTCAAAACCCGCATGCAGGTTTTTGGCAGGTCCTGCTCCGTTCAACCTATTGGAGTTAGACAGGCCCTCGGCTCGATTCTGAAGCTCGAAGGTCCCGCAGGGCTCTACCGCGGCATTGGCGCAATGGGGCTCGGAGCAGGACCTGCCCATGCAGTTTATTTCTCAGTGTACGAGATGTTCAAGGAGTATTTAACACGTGGGAATCCCAACAGCTCGGTGGCGCACGCGGTTTCAGGGGTGTTTGCGACCGTTGCAAGCGACGCGGTGATCACACCGATGGACGTGGTGAAACAGAGGCTGCAGCTGCAGAGCAGTCCGTACAAGGGAGTTGCGGATTGTGTGAGGAGGGTTTTAGTGGAAGAAGGGGTTGGAGCATTTTACAAGTCGTACAGGACGACTGTCGTGATGAATGCCCCGTTTACTGCCGTCCATTTCGCTACGTATGAGGCAGCGAAACGAGGGCTGATGGAGGTATCGCCGGAGAGTGCGAATGACGAGAGGCTGGTGGTTCATGCCACTGCAGGTGCGGCCGCTGGGGCTTTAGCGGCGGCTGTGACCACCCCGCTTGATGTTGTGAAAACTCAATTGCAGTGCCAGGTCAGAACTTTTATCAATCATTTTGTTGCTTCAATATCCTTGTTTTGTGGCACATGGATATGTTTGATCCAATTTGTATATATGGTTTTTATTGGGTTTGGAATCTGGATGAAGGAACATGCTGTTTTGTACCACAAAAAATTAGTTCTTTGTTGTTCCGAAGCGAAACTTACCAACAATGGGTATCCGTTGTGGCGGGACCTCATGCCACCCACGCATTGTCTTATGTCTTAACTTTCTCATTTAGAAGTGCATGATTGGCTGAAGATATCGCTACAATGACATTCTTGTTACGATAAAGTCCTAGTTGCTATGAATTTCTTGCTATTTGTCGCCTTCAAATTCCCTTTTGTAGGCCTTGCTTTCACTCTTTTTTCCACAGGGGGTGTGCGGATGCGATAGATTTTCGAGTAACTCGATAGGGGATGTTGTTCGAAGCCTGGTGATGAAGGATGGATACCGCAGTCTTATGCGAGGTTGGATTCCAAGGATGCTCTTCCATGCCCCTGCTGCTGCAATTTGCTGGTCAACTTATGAAGCATCAAAAACTTTCTTTCAAGAACTCAATGGCAGTGACGGTTCCAGGAACTGATCAAGCAAGTTGGATCTGTAGAAACCCTACTCTGGATTCTCACACTACAGCAGCCGCATCGGAGTTACTGATGCACATATTTACCTCGGTTGAATGCCCTTGTTCGTGTAAATGACTTCACCGGGAAGAACTCGGTTCAGGCAGATATAGATATATACTGCCGATTATGTGCTAAAAACAATAATGTAGATATGAATTATCAATCCATGGGGGAAATGATCATTTCCAACCATCTAGTTTAGTTAATATGTTGGAGAGAGGGACACAAATGATTTAAGTCGATATGTTCGAAGCAAATGCCCAATACGATACATAAAACCCGGAAACATTCTACAACCATACAAAAGATGAAATATTAACCGCATCAAACCGTTCGACGTCCACAGGAAACAAACAAGAGCTGATCAAACCAGAATTCTTACAAGCCAAATGGTCCAAAAGATCTACAAACTAAATTACACGATAATAACTTACGAGCATTTTGACCTTGTTAAAACTTTTCAACAGTAATTCCGTCTCTTTGAACCTCATAAGCCTCTCTACTCCTGCTTTTCTTCAACCCAGCTGTGAAATGGAGCTTCGATCCCTCTGATGTGATGGATGACACATTTACCCATATAAGCACCTTAGTCTTCATCCCCTGTATGTCTTCTAGCCTTCCTTTCTTCAAATATCCAGTTACAGTGGTGAAAAAACGCAAAACAGATGAATCTCTGTAGCCCACTTCACAGACAGTCGGTATGTAGACGGTAAGTTTCCCAGTCTCCTCATTAAACTCATAGTTGGTAGCATCACGAGGAAAGATTCCTATTGCCAAGTCAAAATCCTTTAGAAGCTCAGGCAACGGCTTTTGCATTTTCCCTGCGAAGGTTGCTTATATTGTAATGGAGATTTAACAAAGTAACACAGACCTACACGAGGACTAAAATCCTAATCAATTCTTTTCAATCTACTACACCAGTAATGACTCTGTCGCACAAAAATAAATGAGAGAACGAATATAGAACTAGTCTACAGCCTGAACATAGCAGTTTATACAATCCAAACCTAGAGCTTGGAACTTTGAAAGCACCATTCCGCCCTCCCTAGCAGCACAAATACAACTTATATCACATATTGTTTTTCTTTTGCATTGTGCTATTTCAAGAAAACCCAGCAGCAAGTTCCTTGCTTGAACTCCACATACAACATCTTGAGAGTCGAGCGAGTTAAAGCCATATGAAAAGGGTTATATAATTATACTCATATCTACCCAGCACCATTAAAATTAAGGAACAAACCATCTCAAGAATATGACCCAACCCTTCAACCACAACGCTTTCTAGAGCTCTGGCACACCCGTACTTTGGCCACTATCCGCAATCACACACTAACTTTTAATTGCCACTACTTAGACGTATTACATATTAACCACATGAATTAATGATACTACAATGTCCAAATTTTCGGGGCTCGCAAAGTCAGCCATATTACAGCAATATGTGAGGTTACTTTAACAGGCAATGTAATCAAACACAGCCAGCAGAGAAAACTAACCTTTGAGTTTATTAACCAACCATTTGGCTCCTCCTTCGACACTGCTTTGCAATGACTAATCATTACACAAACAACGTTAGCGAAAAAAATGTCATAAACCAAAACAAACAAAGGAACCCAAATTTGGGAAAGTATTAATCTTGACAATTAATACATGGAATCAATCATAATTCAAATTTAACAAGGAAACAAGTAAATAAAAAATTAATCTAAAATACGATTACGACAGTGAATCACACCCAGAAAATTCAGATCGTGTAAAGAAATCAACTTTGTGAACCCAAATCATTATTAACAGGAAAAAACCCTAAGTGGAACCTAATTCAGATTCAAAAGCTCAATTGAATAACATAATTAAATTAAATTGAGATCCATAGTTATATGTATATATATATATATAGAGAGAGAGAGAGAGAGGTACGTTGATGTCATCCCCTACGGAGGAGAGCTCCTTGGTGGCCTTCTGGTTGAACCAGTAGGATCCGGCCTTGTTCAAAATCTGATCCATGTAAATTCCTTCACACACTCTCTCTCTCACTAGAAGGAAACCGATCAGAATGCTAGAGAGAGAAGAGGATCTCTGGCTCTCTCCCTCTGGCGTGGCTCTGGTGGCTTCTCAGAAATTATCTCCCACGCCTAATTGTCCATTCAATTTTGGGGGAAATTTTCAAGGATGATGAGTCGGGTCGCTATCACTCGTTGAATTTTCTCTCCGTTCGTTGGCACGCCAACGCCAAGTCGTTTTATTTTATTTCGTTATTTCTTTTTGGGCATATAATTCATTATTATTTGGTTTCTTAATTTGTCAATTTGTCATTCTATAGTATAAGCGTCTCTAACATTGTTTCGACCATGAACGTGGAAATTTTCATACTTGAATAGGAGTATAGGGATGGTTGACCACATCATTCGTAAAGCATCATGTATGAAAGTAAATGCATTACTGTTTTGGTTTCACTCAATCTTAAGCAATTATATGAGAGTTGATGTAGTAAATTAGTTGTACTTAAGTTTTTTTTCCCGTGTCGGGAGACGCAAAATTTTGTAATTTGTTTGACTTATAAGTTTTCGTATATCAATATTCCTTCTATAGATGTTTACATTATGTGAGCAAAGGCATATAATTTTTCTTGAACGCCATTTTGTTTTCGAAGAGAATCGATTTCGTGATTAAAAGTGCCTCAATGTAGCCCCGATTTTCAACATCAATCAGTTTTCAATTTAAAAATTCAAAACAAAATTACAATCCACGAGAAATTTCAATTCGTTATCTTTGTGGAAGACTCAGAGATGGTTAAGGACTGTGAATGTGTCCTGAGCAACCACCAACTACGTGAAGGCAGGTGTCGTCTCCATTGGAACCACGATTTGAGGTGAGTTTAATGTATATGTATTCGAACTCATTTGTTTAGATTCAAAATTCCTTAGGTTTTGCATATCGTTGTTTTCCAAGTGTTTAAACCTGAATTATAAGAAAGCAAAACAAGTTTATATTGATATAAAAAAAACTTCTCTTCGAGTGAGAGTTTTCTTTTCACACTGAGAGTCATTCTCACTGTTTGTGTGAGACTTTTAAACCTAAACTTTTCCAAAGGCACTAGCTCTAGCTTCTGTTAGGGTCGGTTGTTGTGTCATCTGCTCTCCTATTTCCTTCTTTTCTCATTGCCTCTACTGTTGTTTCTCCCAAATTTTAACTTCAGTCTGTCCAATTCCTCTATCTCCAAAGGTATTCCTCATCACAGCTATCCCTTGGTTCAATCTTCAACCATGTTTCCTATTAAGATCGTGTGTATAGTTCCAGTGTTTACACCGGCTCGGGTGTTTCCAACACCACCATTTTCTCTTTGTTATCAGCTTGTTTCGGCAGTGTCACTCATGGGTTTCCACAAAGCTGGTAGTTGGCTTCTCTCACTCTGTTGCTGACTATCCCCTGATTATGGTTGTGCAAAGGTAGATTTTCGGGGTTAGAGGTGGCATCTGGTGAGGTGTTATTCAGCGGTGGTGGACTAGGATTCGCTTGGATGGACTGGAAAGCTGATGGTGAAGAAGGCAGTGGAAGCTTCTCGGATTCTTGGCTGTTGTGCAGGTCTATATGCCTTATTATTTTTGTGGGCTCGTATTCTGTTTGTAATTTAGTATTAGGCCCTAGTTTTGTTTGTTAATAGGTGTTTCTTGGGCCTCGTTTTGCTTGTAATTTTGTGGTGGTTATTTAATAAATTCTCCCTATAACCAAAAAAAAAATCTGAATTATAAGTGATTTTGCACTTGCACTGAGTTTGTAGAATATAATAATTTGGTGTTATGGCAAGGGAAAGGAAAAACAAAACAAGAGAAAAACCCCAAAAAAATTTGAAAAAAAAAAGAACAATCTGTATGATGCTACCCGCACAGCAGATGGGGACCGGTGGAAAAGCTCCGACTATACCATGGAAGAACCGGTAGCTTCGTACCAATTGTCCCATATTCCATTTTTTTAAGAGAAATTTAATAAAACACTCTCTGTACTGTTCACTTTTAACGAAAAATTACTTTTTTACCTTTAACTGTCACTATTCACTATACCTTTAAAAGTGGTTTTTCGTTAAAAAAAAAGTTTTTTTGGACTTTTCGTTAGTTTTCATTTTTTTTTAATCTTTTTTTCCATTGGTTTGACAAGTTGATAGATGATTTTTTTTTTTTTTCAACTAAAGTGTTTTTTATAACACTCATAGTTGTATATCAGAATGTTCTTTAATTTACTATATCATCTTAACCACAATTCTAAACAAGCATATGACAAAAAATAGGAACACAACATAATATCAAAGTACACCTCAAAAAATAAGGCAGATCTTGCTCCATCTTTGTCACCCTATCTCGTAATCTATTTTTTAATCCTACTAGCGGAGAGAATCACTGGAAGTTCCCGGGCTGATATCGTGGTTTGTGCCCATGGCAGCATTTTGATTTTGATTTTGGACTTGGATTCTCTCCTGAGCCCAAGGAGAGGATCTTCCTGACCAAAGATCTAAGACCGTTATGAAAATCCAACGGCTACAAACAGGAGGATCCAGATCCTTTGATTTTGATGGTTTTCATACTCTAGGGTTTAGGGTTTTTGATCGATAAATTTAGAAGAACAGTCTGAGGGAGAACAAGGAATAGGGTTTTCCTTTCTTTTGATAAACATTATCAAGGACTGAGATTATTAAACCCTAATATTTTCTAGCCGTCGTCTATAATCGAGACGGTGGGATTAAATCTGCACTTTTTTTCGAGCTTCATAGAAAACACACCTGCCCGCTCTCCCGAAAAAGAAAAACGGAGTTGCGCCTCAGATAATGAATGACATGGGATACAACAATTAGAGAGGAGTGTGAGTCTTTTGGTGGCTCTCCAATATCTTTTGGGGATGGCTGCTGCAATAGTAAGGGAAGAAGATGACGCATAGGGTTTTGTAACTGTCATTTTTAATGTTTAATGCAATTTTTTTTTATGAAAGTTTTTTATTTTTCAAGTAATTAATTATGTTACTTAGTACTAAGGTTTAGTGGTATTCCCTTTCACTGCTAAGTGAACGGTATTAGATTCGATTCTCGCCTCAATCCTTTCCTTTAGTGTAGATAATATTGATTGTTCATAAATTAAAAAAAAAGTAATTAATTAAAGAAGAAAATTAGAACCTTAAAGGGTGTTAGTGTTATTCAACAGAAATGAAGAAGTTATGTAAAAACATGATAAACTTCAAGGAAGGTGTTGGCTTAATTAACCCTATATTTATATATACATGCATTTGTAAAAAAAATAAAAAATAAAAAAATAAAAAATAAAACTTTCATTTTCATACACTTCTTATTAATATGAAAACATACACGTTTTTCAACATACTATATACATATAATACATGTATCTACATACTTTTCATGTTCAACATGTATTTTCCACTCTTCTAAAAAAAATACATGTATTTTTCACTATTTTTCTCCCCATTTTTCTAATATTACATATAAAATTCACGCATTAAACACATATATTTAACATATTATGAAAAAACATTAAAATTTATTTATTTTAAATAATACTTTTTAAAATTTCATATCATGACCGAAATTTAACTGGTTTTTAGGAAAGTTTTTAAATAATATAAGTAGGTATTGTTCACATGCTATACTCGTTTTGTATTCTATAAACTATGCTAACTAGCTAGATACCTCACTTAGTACAACGGTCTCATGGTATTACTCTTCACTTATAAGTGAAAATTTTTATGTTCAATTTTCACTAAAAACTAATTTGAACCACATTATTATAACTCGCCTATTGTGAGACTTAGCCCACTTCCCACCCCCTTAGTGTAGGGATGGCAATTCTAACCGTTAAACCCTATAACCGTGGACAATCGCCTAAATGGATTAGATTTGGATATGAAAATTCGAGCATGGTATGAATATGGGGAAAACCGTGAACTTTATTCGGTTATTGTTTTGGATATAGTTATAAGGGTCTCTAATCCGTATCCGTCCCCGAATCCGACCCGAATATTATATATATATATATATATATATATTTGATATATAATATAATTTTATTCAATTTACCAAACCCTCCCTATACTAATTCATTATGCATGCATCAAACCCTATACTATCTTTATTACGCACCAAACATCATGCATGGGGCATACCAATAATCTCATCAATTCAATACTCTTATTGTTATACTCAACCAAATTGATTCATTGAATCATTTTATATATCAATTATCAAATGTTACAAGTTTATCAAATTTGTAACATCCCACATCGCCCAGGGGAGAGGATCATGTAAGCCTTATATGTATATTCCCATCTCTACCTAGCACGAGGCCTTTTGGGAGCTCAATGGCTTAGGGTTCCGTAGGAACTTCGAAGTTAAGCGAGTTTGGGCTAAGAGCAATCCCAGGATGGGTGACCTTCGGGGAAGTTGCTCGTGAGTTTCTAGAAACAAAACCATGAGGGCGTAGTCGGGGCCCAAAGCGGACAATATCGTGCTACGATGGAGTCAGGCCCGGGTTGTGGTGGGAGCCCGAGTCGGGATGTGACAAAATTCATCTCTCTTCAAGAGTCTCGCTGTCAAGAAATTGGTGCATGTTATCATGAACAACTTCAAATATATTGTTATGTTTTTTTGTAATTGGATGTTGCTATTTAATGACGAAATTAGTATCTACTAAAATTTATAATGCGTCAATTAGATGAATATAATTTTTTTAAATTTTTTGACAAAGATAGGTATAACCGATAATCGATTGAAAACCCGTTACTCGGTGGATATGGTTATGGATAATCCACAATGGTTAATTTGCGGTTATGGATATGGTTAATTTCGTGGTTATGAGGATGGATATAGCATTTCTGTCCCCAAACCGAACCGTTGCCATCCTTACCTTAGTGTATTTAATATCATTTGTTATAAAATAAATAAAAACTAGCTAGATACAAACAATAATTGAACTATACAGAGAGAAACACAAAGAAATGAATTTTTTTTTTTGTTTAACTAAGCTACTTGAAAAAAAAAACTTCAAAAATTAAAAACTATTTTGAATAATCAATATATACCAACTAAAAAAATAAAAAAAAACATATCTATAAATAGATAATTGGCCTTTCTTGGTCTCTAAAGCTCACTTCCATATTATACATTGAAAGGAAACGAGCTAGAGGAAGATCACTAGTAGTGTTTAATTAGTAATTTTATAGTTGCAACTAGGCCTGACAATTTCTGACACTACCCATTAACTTAATACGAAATTAACAGGTTATCGAGTTGACACGTTAACGAATCGTGTTAGATCCCACATCGCCCAGGGGAGTGATCCTTATATATATATATATATATATATATATATATTCCCATCTCTACCTAGCATGAGGCCTTTTGGAAACCCACTGGTTTCGGAGTTCATCAGAACTCCGAAGTTAAGCGAGTAGCGCGCTACAGCACTCCCATAATAGGTGACCCACTAGGAAGTTCTCGTGTGAGTTCCCAGAAACAAAACTGTGAGAGCGTGGTGGGGCCTAAAGCGGACAATATCATGCTACGACGGAGGTCGAGCCCGAGAAGTGGTCCCACCTAGGCCGGGATGTGACATTTGGTATCAGAGCCTATCCCTGGCCGGAAGTGTGCCGATGAGGACGTCGGACCCCTAAGAGGGGTGGATTGTTAGATCCCAGATCGCCCAGGAGAGTGATCCTTATATATATATATATATATATATATTCCTATCTCTACCTAGCACGAGGCCTTTTGGAGCTCACTGGCTTTGGAGTTCATCGTAACTCCGAAGTTAAGCGAGTAACGCGCGAGAGCACTTCCATGATGGGTGACCCACTGGGAAATTCTCGTGTAAATTCCCAGAAACAAAACCGTGAGGGCGTGGTCGAGGCCCAAAGCGGACAATATCGTGCTACGGCGGAGGTCGGGCCCGGGATGTTGTGGACCTTGAGCCGAGATATGTCAAATCGGGTTGTTATTGGGTAGCCCAATAAGCACCTGTTAAGATAATGAGTTGGTTCGGATATACACGTCACGATTTTGTTTTTAGGACCTCACACGAGAACTTCCTAGTGGGTCACCCATCTTAGGATGGCTCTCACACGAACTCGCTTAACTTTGGAGTTCTGACGAACTCTAAAGCCAGTGAGCTCCCAAAAGGCCTCGTGCTAGGCAGATATGGGAATATACATATAAGGCTTACAGGATCCTCTCCCTTGGGCGATGTGGGATATTACAATCCACCCCCCTTAGGGGCCCAACGTCCTCGTCAACACATTTCCGGCCATGGAGTGACTTTAATACCAAATTGTCACATTCCTGCCCAGGGTCCACCACATTCTGGGCCTAACCTCTGCCGTAGCACGATATTGTCCGCTTTGGGCCCCGACCATGCTCTCATGGTTTTGTTTCTGGGAACTCACACGAGAACTTCCCAGTGGGTCACTAATCCTGAGATTGCTTTCACACGAACTCGCTTAACTTTGGAGTTCCAACGAACTCCGAAGCCAATGAGCTCCAAAAAGGCCTCGTGCTAGGTAGATATGGGAATATACATATAAGGCTTACATGATCCTCTTCCCTGGGCGATGTGGGATATTACAATAATGCTATTGTTTTATTTTTTTTCATAAACTTCGCATAATTTGAATGGTTTATAATGTTTGGCTTTTCTATACATAGTTTATGTGGAAGAGAGTTCTAATGTGGAAAATCTTACTGAAAACATCATCAACATAACTCTTGAAGGCAATAAATCAAGCCAAAATTCCAATACAATTTTCCCATGATGATTGATGAAAATTGGAGGATTTTGTAAAAGAAATAACATGCAAGCTTTGAATTTCATTGGCAAGGTTTTAACTTCTGAGAAAGACTTCATAACCTTGAAAAGAAAAAATCATTCATTTTGCATATTCTTGCACATTTGATATTTGTAGTAGACTAGCAGTGTATTGATGTTTTTTATAGGCCTAATTTTTGGAGTGTAGATGTAGTACTTAACGACAAATGTGTTTTTATGTTTTAAAGTAATATTTATATGACAATGTGGTGTATGCAAATTTACGGAAAAAAAAATCATAACGGGTCGGGTTATTTTACCCGGTAAAGTGACCTAACTTGTTAAGGACCCGGTAAGATAACGGGTGTGACATGACACAACCCATTAAGATAACAGGTGTTACACAAAACATGGCAAACACGACCCGTTTGCCAGGCCTAGCTGCAGCTTGTAGCTTGCCACATGGGTTATGATGCAATTAGGAGTGGGTTCGGTACGGTTACCGTACCAAAACCCCCATACCAAACTTTCGGTTTGGCAAAATTCATTACCATTACCATACCAAACTTTCGGTATGCCAAATAGTGCGCTTGGCATGATATGGTAATGGTAATTGCCACTTTGTTTTGGCCAAAATTTTATTTTTTGTTTTCCATCCCAATTTAAGGGCAAGACTTTTTTTTGTACCTTTATCTCATATATTGTAGCCTAAATTCATATATCATTCATCATTCACAATTCACACATAATAAATCAAATCAAGATTCATGGTGCAAATTAAGGTTACAATCCAAATAGAAGTTACAAACCAAATCAAATAGAAGTTTCCAATCCAAATAGAAGTTAAAGTTTCAAACCAAAACAAAATTAAGAGTAGATCTAAACTTCAAATAAAAATATACTGTACGTTACTTCTTAAAACATAAATTATGAGTTTTGTAAAATAAAATCAACGGCCTAGATTCTATTTAAAGTGTGATCAAATCTTATAACAGTCTACCAAATTTAAGAGGCCAAACACTTCTTCTAAGGCAAGCTAAAGGAGATAAAGTAATATATAGATATATCATATATTATAAATATATTATATAATTATATATTATTTTTTCGGTACAGTACGGTAATACCGTGGTAATAGTGTCGAATATCAATACTGTACCATAAAATTTCGGTTTGGTACAATACCGTGTCATTACCGATTGGCACAAAATCAGTATGGTTCGGTTGGCATAGTAATTTGGCAAAAAAATCCACCCCTAAATGCAATGGATGCTTTGGCTTGCAGTCAATTCTGATTAATTTCATCAGTTTCCTAGTGTTTCCGTATGTTCGGCTGAAGCTCTGGCCTAAAAAGATTTTGGGTCTTTCTTTGGTTTAAATGCACAAGTGTGCCACCATGTCGATTAGATTGGTCAACGTAGAAAATATGTGAAGTGATTTGTGTTTGCACTATGAATTTGATTCTAATCAAACGATTATGCGGCTGAGCAAGGAACATTTTCTCTACCTAGGTTCATTATCTACCTTGAAGGCAGCATTGAACGAACAATCAAAATAATGTGAAATGGTGAAGGTGAAGATCGAGTAAGAAAATAAAAGAAATTGAAAATAAACGAAATTAAAATTAGTATAATACTAAGAAAATAAATTAAAATGAAGACGAATGCATAAAAAAAAGGGAACTTTAACGAAAAGCTCCTGGTACTGTTTACTTTAACGAAAAACCACATTTTTACACTAAAAAGTCAATCCTGGTACTATTCACTTTATCCTTTATTTTGTCCTTATCGTTAAAACTCAAAGTTTTCAAGCCCTTTTCATTAGTTTTCCTTAAAAATAAAGGTGCTTGAAAGTAAAAGAAACTGAAAACGCAATGAGGGAAAAGAAATGTGTAACGTAAAGAAGTGCTTGAATTAAATTGCGTAAAACCAAAGGAATTAAAGAAAATGCTTAATTTAAAATGCATTAATCAATGAATTAAAATACAAGTGCGGGAAGTAAATTGCATAAAATGATCTAGATTAGAGCTACATTTTGCTAAGATAAGAATTGAAGAAAAAAATAGAATGACAAATTGTGGATTTGATAAGGGATGCCTTCCTCTTCTTCGAAGCTTATATTTATAGAGAATATGTAGGAAACCCTCTCTCTTACAAAATGACTCTACAATGTATGCCTAATGCTCTCTAGTATGTAGAATGCAGGGAGTGAACTAAATAATTAATCTGCAGGCACTTGAGTGTTGCCCTTTTGAAGGTTGGAGTTGTCCTTCATACATATCCTTCAATGACTTGAGTGTTGAGTGTTGCCCTTTTGAAGGTTGGAGTTGTCCTTTCAAACTCACGTGAATCTCCATAAATGACTTGAGTGTTGCCCCTTTGAAGGTTGAAGTTATATCCTTCATACATATCCTTCAACTACATGATAAAATGCCTCAAAGAGGAGTTGCCGTTCTTATTATTATTTTTCTAAAATATCAACTTGGGCATTATATTCTTGGTACGCGTTTAAGTAGTGAATTTTCTCAATTGAAAAGGATTGGTGTGGAGCCAAAAATAATCACCAGGCAACATGTGGATTTTTGGGTAAAAATGACAAAATTACCCTCGAGGCACACTGGAATTTTTACGCGCAAGCAATGGACAATCATCCCTCAATTAAGTCAAAAGTGCCCAAAATAGGTATTTATTCAAAACCTATTTCATCCATTTTCTCCACAAGGTAACTCCCAAAACATTTCTTTTAAATTATGTTAATTAGTTAATTAATGAATTTATTACCTAATTAATCTATTAATGGCTAATTAACTACAAAATTACACCCAAAATTGCCACAAAGGGCCGGTCACCATCTCTCCAAAGGGGGCCGGCCATGCCCTATAAATACTACTTTATTTTCTCTAAAAATGGAAGTTCTACACTCTTGATAAATTCTTTAAATTCTCCAAACACTTTTCCTACGAAATTCTAACTTTGGCATCAGAGGTTTTTAGCCCAAAACCCCACCATTCATCGTGGGCGCGTGAGGCTCGTGGCCTTGACCTAAGGTGTTATTTGTTTTGTAGGTGCAATTTTGTCCAAGAACAAGGAGGAAGAAATTTGCATCCACAAATTGGTGCTTTCATTGAGAGAATAGTCACACACTCGTAAAAGACTCTCGCATAAAAGGTTTTTCTATTTTCTTGTCCATTTGAATATTTTTTGTACGTTCTTATTATTAGAATTTTTTATTTGCAAAGATTCTTTGATAAAACAAAAAAAGAGAAATACAATGGTTAGAAATTTAGAAAATTTCAATATTCAAGAAATGGGACCGCGGTGATCCAGAGGCTAAATGTGATCATAGGTGGAGCGCCACCACTGCTACGGGGCTCTAGCATGGCCACCACCCGCAGCGAGGTTCATGGCACCACTACCACGGCCCAAGCCATGCCATCCAAGCTTGTATGGGCCTAAGCCCAAGCCGTGTCATCCAAGGCCCACGACCCAAAGCCATGACCCAAGCTATGTCACTTCAAGGCCAACACGTTGCCAAGTCGAGCTCAAGCCTCGCACTCGCATGCATCACATGTTGAGCAACCTACGCTTGTGGCCCAACCCACTCTCGTGGCTCAGACTGCATCCGCGGCCTAGCCTGTTCATGTGGTTTCCCAAGCAGCCTAAATCGATCCAAGATTAGCTCAACCATCCTGGCTTCAAATTTCAAGATCAACGATTGAACCGGGGGCATTTTCACTACATTTCTTCGTGGATTTGACATTTCCCAACCCAAACCTTATGCTCAGAGTCTACCACCATTCCACTGCTTAAGGAGGTGCATTCCTTCCAGGCACTTCCAATCCAAATGAGGAACAACATTTGTCTCGACAAGTTATAGAGTTGACAAGCACCCTCACACAACAGACGACCTTGGTGAATCAACTATTGCACCGCATCGAGATGCAACGTGCCTCGGACGACGAGTCCCGAAGTAGGACAAAGGCAGACAAACCTTTCTAGCAGCGTCTCGACAAACAGCCATTTAACCAGCCACGATCCGAGCGTTCCGGTAATTTACGCTCTCGCTTGGGTCCTTGGGATAACGTATACTCTCGTCTTAGCACGCAGAAGAGCATGCATTTTCGATCAAGCCTACGAATGAACATACGTTCATGGTTGATGCCTCATTCCGGTTATCAACATAGACAAACTTCCGAAACATTCTCCACCTCAAATCGGAATAGGCAGCACGGTAGACGGAGAGAAACAGTCACTCAATTCGACTCAAGTTCAACCGGCAGCCTGCGAGCAACCCGTTCGCTTACGAAGAATGTGCCACATGCACTGCAGTCGCGACATAGACGAGTTGAGCATAGGAAAGAGTGGCCCAAACTCACAGGTCACGACCGAGGGCAGCTGAAAGTTCCATTGCCCAAGCAAAGGCAAATTCAAAAAGAAGTTGAAATGTTCTTAACTGAACGATTGAACAATTTCCAACGTGATAAGGTTGCTGACGATGCACTTCGACGATACATGACCAACACAAGCATGTAACCATTCACGAATGAGATCGAGCAGACAGATCCACCTCGCAGGTTCACTATGCCTTACTTTACTCCGTACAAGGGAGATGAAGATCCAGATTGACATTTAAAGCATTACTGTAGTACCATGATCCTCTACAGGAACAACAATGCGCTTATGTGCAAAAGTTTTGCCACAACTCTACAAGGGAAAGCACAAGATTGATTTCTTACTCAATCACTGCAATCGATCAGGAGTTTCAACGAGCTTGCCTTTGTTTTCACTAAGGAGTATTCGTCTAACCACTTAATCAAGAAAACATCCGACCATATCTTCATCGTCATAAAAGACCACTGGGAGACAATTCGAGACTATGTCAAAAGGTTCAAAGAGGAGAAGGCCAAGATTGTTGGCTATAATGAGGATATAGCAACGGCAGCATTCAGAAATGGGCTTCCCACCGAACACTCTTTATTAGAAAAACTAATCATGAGAGAAGAACTAACCCCAGCAGCTTCGTATGCTTTGATAGAAAAATATGCACTATGGGACGAGGCCAAGTAGTCTAACAAAAACAAGTCAGAAAATAAGCATATAGAATGTTCCCCGACCAGAAAAGACTCAACAGCCGAAACATTCACCAAGTTCACAGTTCCAATTGGCCAAATTCTCTGTAAGCTCAAGAACGAACCTTGGTTTGAACTGCCGCCACCCATGAAAGACTATCTTACTAGGCTGGATCATACAAAGTATTGCGTATTCCATCAAGGATCGGGCCACACTACCAACGACTGCTTGAAGTGGAAGCAGTACCTTGAGAAGCTGACAAATAAGGGCCAGTGCAACGAATATCTTGACGGGTCAATAAAATGGCCTACACAAGCAGGGGAAGTTTCCTTTACTCCCTAAACCCCGTTAGGGCTTTTCCAAATAAGTTCGAAGTCTCAAGCAGCTCGACGAACAAGGCCTCGCAAGCCAATGATTATCCAATTTGTTATGCAGTTTCTACTTTCCAGCACAGTTAATTTATTTCTTTATTCTCAATGAAGATTCAAGAAGTTATTCATAAGCCTGGCTCAACTGCTGTCTCCATTGCGAGAGGGTAAACTAATTCCTCAACACCCATATGGGTGAGCTCTCCAGTGCAAGAGGATAAACTAATTGCTCTCTAGAGTGGGTAAATCAATTCCCCGACACTCATGTGGGTAAGCTCTCCAGTGCGAGAGGATAAACTAATTGCTTTCCAGTGTGAGAGGGTAAACTAATTCCCTGACACCCATTTGGGTAAGCTCTCTAGTGCGAGAAAGCCACATAGCTCAAAAGATCGAATGCTTGAAGATTAACAAAGAAGCAAGTAGTCATGGGGCAGCAGCCACTTTTGCACTCAAAAATTCTCTCATCCGACACTTCATCTTCAATAGCTCTGATCTTGGCAGCTCCATCTATGGCAACTGAGAAATCAAACTCAAGCAATTTCCTCATTTTTGGCAGGCAGTCCAAACCGTTGCCCATACCACGCCACTTCCTTGGCCCATGCTGAGCTAATCATTAGCTTTAATCAAGCCAAGCAGCACAAGCAATGACATCTGCCACACCATCTCCTTGGCCCTTGCCAAGCTGACTCCTGGCCCATGGCAGCCGATCGAAATGTCGTACCACCCCGACGGCTGCCCCACGTCAGCAGTATCCAAGAAGTCAAGGAAAATTAAAATTTTCTTACATTGGTGTGGCGCATAGAAGACAAAGCAAGCAACGAAAGACGATCATTTGCACGGGCAAGATGTAGAAGCTTGCTAGAGGAGGGGGAACAAATATCCTCAAAGCTTTCTCTCTCTTGTAGGGTAGAATAAATCGATCTCCAAAATTGATTTAACAACCCACTTAAAGTGGACTTAAATAGGCTTTGAGAGAAATTTACTTCCCCTTCCTAGAAGGATCTAATTTCATATTATAGATGGAATCTACATCAAAATAGGAAGCAGTCCTAAGTTTCCTAAAGCAAGAAGATCTCTACACCTGCCCCCCATTTCCTACGAGCAGCCCAGCAGGTGTGAGGCATTTGTGGAGCCAAAAATAATCACAAGGCAACACGTGGATTTTTTGGGTAAAAAGGAAAAAATTACCATTGAGGCACACCGGAATTTCTATGCGCGAGCAGTGGACAATCATCCCTCAATCAAGTCAAACGTGTCCAAAATAGGTATTTATTCAAAACCTATTTCATCCGTTTTCTCCACAGGTAACCCCCAATACATTTCTTTTAATTTATGTTAATTAGTTAATTAATGGATTTATTACCTAATTAATCTATTAATGGTTAATTAACTACAAAATTACACCCAAAATTGCCACAAAGGGCTGGTCACCATCTCTCCAAAGGGGGCCCGCCATGCCCTATAAATACTACCCTATTTTCTCTAAAAATGGAAATTCTACACTCTTGCTAAATTCTCTAAATTATCCGAACACTTTTCCTTCAAAATTCTAACTTTAGCATCAGAGGTTCTTCGGCCAAAGGCCCCCCCGCCCCCCAAATTTATCGTGGGCGCATGAGGCTCTTGGCCTTGACCTAAGGTGTTATTTGTTTTGTAGGTGAAATTTTGTTCAAGAACAAGGAGGAAGAAATTTGCATCCACAATTAGTAGTCTTGCCAAAAAAAAGGTGGGGATGGGGAGGAATAGAGTGTATAATCATGTTGCTAATTGCATTGGTTTTGTTTCTACCGGTTGCTACTATTCAGTGGAGAGAGCCTTTTCTGCTTATGATATTGTAAAATGTCCATTGTGTAACCGAAGGGGAAATCAATGGTTGAGTGATAGCATGGTAGTTTATATGGAGAGCAATGTTTTTTCGTTCATTGATAATGAAGCTATAAATATAATGCAGCATTTTCAAAATATGAAAACGCATAGTAGACAATTGTAACTTATATTGTTATTTATTCTATAAATCATGAATGATGGAACTACATATATATTTAAGAAATATTTGTGAATGTTTACATGCGACTAATCTGCAGGGTAGTCTTGCCTATTTATACATGTTGATGAGCCTCATCGTAAAGGTTGCTCAAAGTTGAAGCGACAAACAGCACATCCTTACTTCGTATTTGTTCATACTTCATATATATAGCACGAAGGAATGTTCTCCTTCTGGTCCATGTATATTACCCATGTTTTAGTTCGTACCTCTTCTTAGGGAAAAGTTGCTTTCAAACGAGAAATTTTTAATTGTGACAGGAACACAAGTGGTATACCACGTGTTTTAATAGAAGTGGTGAAAATTTTTAACTTTTAAATTATTAACTTTTTAGCACACACATCCCACCATTTGTATAATGACATGTAATGTACCATCCAGTATACCGGTCACACTGAAAAATCTATTATTCCTAACAGTTGAGTGAATCCAAAGTCCATACTTTTGTCAACATTTGCTAATCTCTTGTCCTCTGAAAATTAATAGCATTTGGCATCACAATCTTGGACAAGTTGGGCATCCGACTAATGAATTCATTATTCATACAAAACTTCATTTTTGAAAATGCAATGTTTAAGTTAATTAAGCCCAAATAACCAGCTTGAGAGAGATTTTTCAATGTGCTCGAAAGACAACTGGTGTACCAAGTGTGGTAATGTAATTGATTGATTTTTTTTTTTCAACTTTCCAAATAGTTATATTATTACACTCGGTGTACTAGGCCGTGTTTTCAGCACACTAAAAAATTTCTCCCAGCTTGAAAATGACTGACAAGACTATATCCTAAATCTTTGAGTGATGGCATCCTAAATCTTTGAGTGATGGCCAATTGCTTGTGAGCTTTTGAACAATAAATTTAATATCAATCATGAGAGAGAGAGAGAGAGAGAGAGAGAGAGAGAGAGAGGAAATAAAAGAAATATACCGATTGGTACGTTAAAGCCAATAGAGTACTCACAATTTGGGCGTTAGTTTAAAAAGTCTGAAAGTAGAATAAGATAGCTAGCGACCGCAATTCATTAGGTTTGTTTTTAAATGTCAAGTGGAAGCTAAGCTAAGCAATGCTTTTAGAAGAATGGAATCAATCTAGAACAAGAAATCAAGAAGCAAAGATTGAATAAAGTAATTTGATTAGTATTTTTAAGAAGAAACCAAGTGGGTTAAACTTAAGTTGAAGGATATATATCGAACTCAAGGTGAACACATTGGCACACACAAATTTATATGCGGAAATATCAATATAATCATGTTGTTTATGTTCATCAACACTTTACCTCGAGATCTTTCTTAGTAGGGATTCTATTTTAGTCTAAGTGCAGAAAAAAGGGAACGATAGAGTTAAGGACCATTTATTTACCATAAAGGATACTTTTATTCTGAAGCAAAAATAAGAGAAAGAGTTAAATATATAGTGAATACATGATTCCTACGATAATTTGATCAATTTCAGTTTTTATTTTAGTAAAACGTGATCCTGCTAAAAAGCTGCACCTACTTTGTCATATTTTGATGATATAACAACACATATTAGATAATGGGATGTGCTATCCACACACCTCATTTTACTTCTTACATACCTTTGATAATTTCTGTCTGTTGATCTTCTTCAATTCATCCGATCTAACGGTCAAAAATTTAAAAGGTGTGTGAGAAATAAAATGGGGTGTGTGGATATCCCACCCCTAGATAATATACGCAATGATCAAAAATGCCATATGACTCAATTATGTCGTGTAAATTAACCGAGATTGGGGTTTTGCTCTATAGAACTTTTAATTTGATTACGGTTATGGAGTTCCTATCCAAAGGACCACAGGCAGTCGTGAATTCGAATTCTGTACGGTCCAATTCCATCAAATTGAAGCAAACTCTGTTGCACCAACCGGTGGTCCGGGCGGTACCCTATGAACCCTCATTTTCTTAGCACTTGAGACAGAAACCACCATGCAAAAATGTCATATATGGTGAAGCTTCTATTGATATAGTTTAACGTGAGGGTCATAGCTTCCATTGACATATAATGTTCTCCGTCATGGTTGAACGTGAGGATCATTGTTTTCCCATTGATATAGTTCATGAAAAATTGCCTGACAAGCGTAATCGATGTCGTCATCTCAGGAAGGAAACTGAGGCAGCGAATTCCCAACCTTCTCTAGCAGGAGGGCAAGTAAACAACAAAAAACTAAGAGTAGCGGGCAGTGCAAAACCCGAAAAGAAATGAGCTTGTTGACCTGAGAGTTTTTTACAAAGCCCAACCAACCGTAGAGGTGAATCGTGTCTCTTCAACCTCTCCAGTGGATGACCTCTCCTCCTTTTCAGCAAGTGGACAATCAATTCCTTTTCGTAGCAAATGAAGTAATTAAAATCAGCAGCCAATGAGATCCTTGAATGATCGGCTGATTTGGTGGTGAATGAGCCAATTTGAAGGTGATTTGCGGTATGAACGAACTGACAAAGCATTGCAGATTTTACCTAGTTAATGAAATTTTTTGGTTTCCGACATTACCGATGTGTGCGGTTATAAACACATCCACAATGCACAATGCTATATTTAAAATCACGAACTAAATTGATAAAGAGAATAGGTTATCTTATATTTATTAAAAAATAAGTATAAAAAAATGGTTCTTATACATATATTTTGATAAATATAAGGAATCCAGAAATAAAAAAGGTGGAATTTTACGGAAAATGTTAGCTTCCCTTAAAATTCATAATCTAACACCCTTAAATTAGGAATCCAAATCAACTAGGGATTCCCTATTTTTCTATTTTTAAGTTTTCTCATTTCTTAATTTTTCATTTCTATTAAATAAATATGCCTTTAATTTTTATTTTCTTATTATTAAATTGAGGGGAAAGACTCGACAAGAATAATATTTGCGTTTCTCTCGTGGAGGAATGCACATATCCCACCTTTTGTGATTAATCTATCTTCTTCATATAAACACCATTATCAGAACTGTTCAGTTTTTAATCATCATTTAAAGATCCTCCCTACACAAAAGTTATATAAATTAGAGATTGTTTAGTCATTCAAATGTATCAAAGAAGTAGACGGTTTATCATAAATATTTTACTTGGTAATCACACCATCAATTTGTTCCATAATTTAGATAGTTAAACGATACTTGATTCCAATTATTTTTTTGTAGGAAAAATTTCAAATAAAGATTAAGATACTAAACCGTTTCGATTATTAAATTTATCTAATAAATATCCGTTATTCGAAAGAAGTGAAATATGTTCATCAGATAGCTAGAGGAACACAAATACTTTGAATTAACGCATACATAGAAACCAAATACATTATTCATTATCCTACTAAGATATTAAACCACATGCGAATAAATATGCCTTTATTCTTATTTATTTCTAACCCTTTCTATTTCTAAATTTTCTCATCCTCATTTTTTTCCCATTTTTATTAAGTCAAAATGCTCTTATACTTATTTCTTCTCCCGTAAGTATACGGCGAGTGTGCCAATCTTGAAGACTTGGAAGTTATGAGGCCCAAGAACCATACAAATTTCAGCTATAAACCCTAAATTAATCAAATTCATGAGTTGGAAAACATATTTAAATGAAATGATAACTTAATTAAATCCCCCGCTTTTTTTCAGAAGAGGGGGGGGAGGGGGGTCAACTTGGAATCCATCAACTTGTGGTTTATTTATCTATGAAAATAATAATAATAATAAGTACAGGGCTAATATGATAACTTCAACGGATCAACTTGTGTTTATTTTTTCCTTTTTTATTCCTTTTCTTATTGGCTTCAAGGACCAACTTGTTTCCATTCTATAATCCTGCACATGAACTTTCTCCATTTTTATATTCACTAATTATCGGCTTTGAAAAATGCAACTAACTCATCTCTCTGTTTGTGCGTGGCAGAGGAGAAATTTTTTTATTGGGATAGAAATATAGATGCTACGCTATGTGTTTATATGACACATAATATATTATTTCGTGTACTGATCACACTAAAACATATCTCGTCACAGACAGAGAAAGCTAGAGTCCTTAAGAATTAAGATCTACCCCCCGGAAGCCAGAGCAAAGCAAAGAGCTTCCCTCTTGGTAGAAGAAGCTCTCCACCCATAAAGCTACCCAGTTTGCATCTGCTCAACTCAAGCGTGAAATTACTCAAATGCCTCCCAACCCGCCCAAATCCTCAATCTTGCTCCACCGTGTCCACACCGCCACGTCGGCGACATCCAACATGGCGTCGTCGCAGTACCAAAACCAAAGAGGCGGCGGAGCTGCTGCACTGCTACTCAACAACAATAGTAATAATAATAGTAAGAAGCGGGCCACAGTACCAGAAGTGGTGGCGAGGCACCACACGCATGCGGTGGGTCCTAACCAGTGCTGCTCCGCCGTGACTCAAGAGATCGCTGCGCCAGTGTCCACCGTGTGGTCGGTGGTGCGGCGCTTCGACAACCCGCAGGCCTACAAGCACTTCGTCAAGAGCTGCCACGTCATCGAAGGCGGCGGCCACGTGGGGTCGCTGCGGGAGGTGCAGGTGATATCGGGGCTGCCTGCGAACAACAGCACGGAGAGGCTGGAGATCCTTGACGACGAGAGCCACGTCATCAGCTTCAGCATGGTTGGCGGGGACCATCGGCTGTCGAACTACAGGTCGGTGACGACGCTGCACCCGTCATCGCGCGCAGGCGGCGGAACGGTGGTGGTGGAGTCGTACGTGGTGGACGTGCCGCACGGGAACACAAAGGATGACACGTGTATTTTCGTGGACACCATTGTTCGTTGCAACCTGCAGTCACTCGCTCAGATCGCCGAGGATATAGCTAGACGCAAGTAATGGTGATAGTAATCATTTTATTAAAATTAATTAATCATACTTTGGCTACTTAGCTAATTAATTAGATCCTCCTTTTCTGCTTATATGGATTTATTAGGCTCATCAAATCATCGTGAATGTCTATGATCGAGGTTATGAGCTAGTCATCTGTGTTGTCCTTTTTTTCTGGCGTTTCCGCCATCGATTTGTGATTTTAATCCGATGAAACAGCTTCAGTAGTCCAAGGTTTAAGGCTTTAATCAGTGCTATTACTGTGTGAGATACAAACTAATTTTGGAAAAATTGGCCTAAATAATCACTTTTCAAATTTCAACGGCTGAAAAGATCAATTTCAGTATGTGTTGATATCTGGTCGATATGTGGTCAATCTTCGATCATTACTGTATCTTCTATATTTGATCAGTATGTCGTGGATTATTTTGTGGTTTTGTTCATCTAATTGGAATATGAGAGAAATTTATAATGGCATGTAAGAAGACATGATCTGAAAAAAGAGCAGAAGCCATGCTGCTGCCTAATATTTTGGATAATATTGGACCTTTTTTTATTGATATGGGTATGGTAATGGCAGTGCTGCTGACTACAGAGGCAGTGGGCAGCTGTATGGCTAGGCTTCTCAACAACAAAATTATTCGTCCGGCGTCTCAGCGTGCATTTCACAACCCTGGCATAATTAAGTTAAGAGTAAGAGTGTGGTTTGTGTAAATTCTTTGTGTATTATATTTTGTAATTAAGTTAATTCTCATTGTCATGCGCTTCTATCAATCTATGTTATCGTTATAAACTCTTAAGTCCATGAAATATTAACTTTCTTGTTTAATGCGCAGGAATGAGTTGCGCGTCTATTAGGGTTTTGGTTTAGGTAACATGCAATGTGGATGGTATTGTATTAGTTAAACATATACGATGTAGACTAAGTTGTTAATCAGATTGATATCTTATTTATTATATAGGGACTAGGGAGTGAGAAAATCACTTCTCCCGTTGCATCTTATATGATTTGCTCAGAGAGATTAATCAGTGTATTGGGAATACGGTCTGGTACGCTAAGTGTAATACAATTGGTTGGAAACATGAAAAAAAAATTTAAGCCAATTGTATTGTGACACTTGGTGCACCAACCCATGTTTCCAAATTTTTGATTCGCAAGAAGATAAATTAATTACAGTGCTGATTAATAATTAGGGTTTGTGATGTAGTAGTATAATAATGCTCTAAACATGCTGTTAGCTTTCTGTCGCGCGTTTGCTCGCCAATGTGGTCAGAGTAATGAACCTACCTAGCTAGCTTGACATTTTAGGTCCAAAAACCACAGCTAATGTATAAAAATCATAAAATACAGCTAATATATTGTATGTATTTTACTACATTGAAAAACAGTATGGGCACCAAATATAGAGCAAAACGTTACCATTTTCAAGATTCAAATAGTAAGAAATCGGAAACAAAATTAGAGATAACGTACGACTGATTTTCATGCACTCATCTTCTTATTTTCTTGCATATACTCATGTTTATTTTTAGCATTTGATTCAAATAAATCAAATGATGTGTAAAAAGAGAAAATAGATCGAGGTGCAGATATCATTTTCCTATCTTGAACTACTAATAAGTTTTTAATTTTGAACAAAATGACAGAGAAATAAAAGTGAAGAATATTATATTGAAAATGAAGCCGGCTAGCTACCAAGAGACTTTTCTCTCTCAATTGTTTCATTTGTCCTCCGCTAATCACGATCAATTAGAAAATGACATAGAGATAAACGTTTCTTAAAAAAACCTAGAAAAACAAAGTAAATAAAGAAGAGAATATGAAAGCATATATTGTCGTATTGTATGGATGGTATCGACAATCGAGAGGATTGAAAGCATGTATATGCAGAGGTTGGACTGTTGGGAGAATATATATTTACTTTGAAAACTGGGGAACAACGTGACGGGAATCAAATAGCCTAGCTGCCTCTTCCCTTGCAACTTGCACTTTTTGATGACTCAAACAGTTGCTATCAGCTAGCTGTTCTTCCAAAGAAAAGATAAGGAAGGATACTTGCAAAGCAAACTATGAAGTTGTTGCAACTTGCTCTCTCTCTCTCTCTCTCTCGATAATGGTCATTCTTTTCGTTTAAAGAAATGCAAGTTGGCGGGGTGTTGGTCGATCGATCGGTATCTGTGGCAGAAATGTGAATGGTGAAGTTTTGAATATATGGTTGAATGGAGACTGACTGACTATACATCTAATCTGATTTGCAAGTTGGTAAGCAAGTGGGAGGGAAAAGAAGGCACGCGCGCGCACACACACTCTCTCTCTCTCGTGTATTCTTGTCTACTTTTCAATTCCTTCGTTCCACCCACATATCAGTATATGACCCATTCCATTCTGCCCAATGTTAACTCTTCATATATATGAAGTGAACAATACGCTTCTCTCTCTCTCTCTCTCTCTCGGGGACTGGTACATCATGGGGCTGGTATGTTTTTTTCACTTTTTGCATGGAAATTATTGACTAGTATATAAGAGAGATTACATCATCACTCATGACCTAGCAGGCTAGCAGCTGCGTCCTGGAAAAACCATGATGCATCACGCATGTCACAATTAGTTTGTTCGAAGCAAATATTAAAAAGAGGTTAATATTATAGAGACTAAATTTTAAATTAAATTTGCAAACTAAATTACGTGTCATCAATATGAAATAAGCACGTTAATTAACACTTAAATAACAATCCAATCATCAACAACTACATCATTTAGTTTACAAAATACTTCAAATATAACAAGAAAACAATGCATTATACACGTACTCATAACTTTTATCTCAAAAGTATGGATAAAAACACCTAAAATACTTGCAAGAATACAAGGTAATTGTAATATAGCAACTCTAGCAAGGTCGTTCTCCACAAGGATTGAATGAATAAATTGTGTAAAATCATATCTTAATTAATTACTTAAAACGAAGTTTGGAAAAAATAAAAACAAATTTAATAAAAATAATTAAATAAATCGGCAAAATAAAACAACTAAAAGAAAACAGTTTTTGAAAATAAATTATGAAAGCACTAGGGTTCCGCCGTCACCTTAATAATCATATATAATTCTCCCAATTACTTATGAATTATACATGCATATTTTGAAAGTTAGGTTTTCCTAAAGTATGCATACTTGAACCCCCAACATAGAGCGTATATCAAACATTCAACAAGTCTGTGGTATTTAGATTAAATCTAAACATGCATGACTCATTAAGTTTTGTGAAACCTTTTGAAAAACCATGTAACCCTTAAGATGTTGTATTCATCTTAAGTGAACTTGTACATATTAATCACAAGAAGTTTTGTCAATTTCAGGGACCGACCTCAGACCAAAATTACGTCAAATTACTTTTTTAAACATCCTAATTGTGATCAGGCATCAAGACAAATAGATAGTTTAAACACGGTGATTAATAATTCAAAACTTGCATGCATAATATCATAAGTAAATTGAAAAGAAACTACATATTCTTACTAAGGCTCATGGCCTTGCCCTAGCAAATTGAATTAGTTACGAACAATCATAAAACAAAATATTATAAAAAAGCATGGATAGAAAACACTTTGAAAATAAACTTGAATCGTCAAAAGCTCTCTAAGCCTAGCAAAGTTAACCAAAGTAGTGTATGTGTTCTCCCCTCCGAAACCCTAATGGCTAAAAAACCTTAGTTATAGTACTCCACAATTAAAATCCTTACTAGAAAAAGGTCTTCTGAAAACTAGAAAACATATAACTTTAGAGAAACTAGGAAACATAATCCTAATCAAATATGACAAATCTGGCCAGCCACAAATCAGCCATGTTTTGGACCCATATATGCTCCAAAACAAACCCAAAATAGCTGGATTTAAAGCTTAGAATATTCTGAACACTTCTCCATAAGGCCACAAACCCATCAGATGTCATTTTGGGCTCCAAAACTTACAATTAAGCCCAAAAATGTCATTTTCCCGCACCGTGCACTGTTTCTTTATTTCATCGCCAGAAAATAACCTTTTGGTAGAAAAATCCCAAATTTTGATATGAACAAGCCGAGGGACACACGAACATCTTTCAATTGGAATCACTCCAAAATTCGTCCATTTGGCTACTTTTTTCTCAAGAAGAAATCGAATGTCCTATATTGAAAATATAAAGCAAAATATCAAAATTCTAACAAAACATACTAAGAATAAGGTAAAATATATAATATAAAATTAACTCATCAAATCCAATAAACTTAAGCAAAATGATATAAACGAAAAAGAAAATGAATAACCAGTCAATATATTCAATCAATAGACGTAACAGAAATCATTGAAAAAGAAAGCAAATTTCACAGTATAAGCAAAAGACAGCAAAATAAAAGATATCCAAATAACGAATAATACAAAAACTACGAATTTCATTAAAAAAATGAAATAATGGTCGGAAATAAGAGCAACCTAGATTTCAAATACAAAGAAAAACATAGAATCAAAGCACACTAATACAATATTAGCTTTAGGATGTCAAATGATGGTAGCAGTTTAATAAGCCATTATGTTAAATAAAAATATTTGACACATTATTCAGTTAGTGTTGGATAACAATGAAATCTTGTCGATTATATCCGACATAAATTCCTGACGGTTATTTAGTGTCAGATGCAACCGCCATAAAATTATTATAACCGCCAATATTTTTGAATTATTATTTTTAAATATTTTTAACATATTCTGGCAGTTTTTAAGTTAATGGTGGCGGTTATAACCGACATAAATTGACTATTTTATTATTTTAGTTTCTGTCAGTTATTATTTTAGTATTCTTGCGGTTATAATCGACAGAAAGTGACTATTTTATTATTTTTACGCCAAATTTTTTTCAATTTATTGTTCGTTCAATTTGTTTTCTCATTGCTGCCATTTCGCATGCGCTGTTTACCCCATCAGTCTCCACTTTCTCCTGCAATTTCTTCCATTCCTTTTGCTTTCATAAAAACCTTACCCGCCTGCAATCAAAACCAAAGCTTCCCTCTTATGTCAAACCAATTCGTCCAAGCCGAAAGCATCCACCAGTTCTCTCTGGTTTCACATTGCAGCTCCATATTCTAAAACCTGCAAATTTGAGCACAGGTCTGCCTTTATTTCTTCACAGACCTAAGCCCAGCTCACCTATTTCAGTCGTCTCGATTTGCCGACGCACAAAGATAAAATGCAACGATCTCGTTTCCTCATTAATTTCTTAATTCCAGCACAAATGCAATAGTGAAATCCGAGCCTAGTTCGTGAACTTGTGTTGTAGACGACGACCGGAGATGATGGCAAACACAAGGAATGGTAGCAACGTCAGACTTTAGATCCACAAGAAAAATGACCAGCAGCAACCACGATGTCCCCAGTCTCAGAAATACAGGCATAAATGCTCAACCCAAAATGAGCATGGTCTGCATCCATATATCTGATTGTCTCCATTATACTCTCTTTTTTTTTTGTATGCATGTTGCCCTGAATAATTATGATGAAGTTGAGAAAGATGAAGTTGTTTGTGAGGTGTAAGCCTTTTGAGGAAAATGAAGTTGTTTGTGAGCAGCAAATCTGGGATGAAGTGCAAGTATTTTGAGGAAGATGAAGTTGTCAACTAATGTTTATTGTTTCTTTTACTTTATTTTTCAAATTTTGTTTGGCCTGGTGTAAACATTCAAGTAAATTCAATGTATTCAAGTAAATTTAAAATATTTTTTTTAATGGATGAAGAATGGATTTGTCAATTTAAATTTAAGTTTGTTTCATGGTTAGAATGGTTTCTGTTTCGTAATTCATGTGCATATTTTTCTCAATTTTTTTGAAGCACTAGCATTGATCAGATTTCAAAATTGTGCCCTGTCGGTTTTATCCGACAGAGAGAATGCTCTTATTTATTCATTATTAATATATTCTCTATCCGTTATATCTGACACAAGTTCTGTCGGTTTTAAAGCCTTAACCGACAAAAAATCATTTATTGACGCTGGCTATTCTATCGTTTATTATATCCGCCACTGCATCCATTTTCTATATTCGACAATAATATACGTTTTTTGTCGGTTATTATAGCGACACTAATAAATGGTTTTGTAGTAGTGGCAACAAATGGCAATTGTAAATGATGCGTGAAAGAGAGACTAACGATTTTCTTGACCTGCTGGAGCGAGCGAGTGTGCACGAAATGGAAGAGATTGTAGATTTTATTAGTATAGACACGAACAAGGCGGTCCAGTTAATTGGCGAGATTTACCAGACAAGGACGATTGAGCAGGATGAGGACGAGGATGACCAAGCGCAACTCTATATCGAATGTAGTTTTAATAGTCTTCTAGTTTTGGGGAGGGGGTGTTTCTCTAAGACCTTCTAGCAAGGGAGTTAGTCGACATGAGTCTCCTTTAATTTCATTAAACTTAGTTCTTGCATGTAAAAAACACGGGACTACTCTAACAAGTAGTTCTAGTTCAGTCCAGTGAAAATTAATAAGGCCAAATAAACGCACCCTTAAAATGCTAAGCCTATATAGTACACTAATAAGTAGTTGATTTTATAACAATATCGGAGTATTACTTGCTCTGTGAACACTTATGGGCCCTTGACACAATAATAATATTTCTCAGTTTTACAATATATATATATAAAATAAATAGATATTTAATCATTTGAGTAGAATTATAATATCATTTGGTAGTGTTTTTTTGTTTTTTTTAGTACATTAATATTTTTATATTAAGGGATGAAGTTTGGCTAAACCACACAATGGGCAACCTAATTTGGTATCAAATTCGTCATTCACGAGATTTGAACTTAAGACCTCTCACTTTTAAGCGAGGAGAAATACTATCAAACCGTATTACTGAGTAACTCTATTTGATAGTGTTTTAGATACACTAAAAAATTTCACCATATATAGTGTTTTAGATACACTGAAAAATCTCACCATATATGATTGTGGCAAACCGAACTGCCATTTTGGGCTCGGCAATGCAACATTGACGTGTCATTATTTTAGAGAGGCAGCCAGCCTAATGGTCCACAACTAATCACATTGCACAACGCAACATGTATTTTGATACAAAAGTCCTCTTTATAATTTTGTAGTGGAATGATGGAACCACGCAATATAATGCATAGCTCACCTCATGATTGCACCATTTTGTACATCCACTTGTGACTAATATATTTTTATTATTCACATTTTATGGTTGATTTTTTTTTTTAAGAAGAGTACGATATTTTATTCATTAAAATCATTTATTTTTCAATAATATATGCGAAACATTAATTAAATTAGAGATTGTTTAGTCACATTTATTTATTAAATAAATAGATAATTTATCATGATTATATAAGTTGTTATCAAAATAGTGGATTTGTTGATTACATATATATATGGATGACAAGTTTCCAATTAATATGAAATGCCACCATCTATTCAACGAGTAGTAGGTATGCAAACAAACAGTCCCTCTAAGAAGGGGATCTCCATTTACTTAAAAAGTAGGGATTAGTTGTGGGACTCATACTACATCGAACTTCATTGATCTGAACCTTTTATTTTGTAAATCTCGATTCATAGATCATTCTTGAAAAAATTAAATTAAATCCAAAATCATTTACCTATTTAATTATCACGATAAAATTTCAATGTTTTTCTTATAACAAAGTGTTTGTCAATTTCTTTAAAGTCAATTAAATATATCAAATATTTATGATTTGGCTAATATTTTACAAAGATGATATATGAGATGTAAATTGAAAAATAAACGATTTTGTTAGTTAAACTTTGACGTGGTGTGGGGCCCACAAGGGGTTCCCATTTTTTTTATAAAAATGAGAATCTCTAACCTTAAAGGCCTCCTGCAAACAAATTCACATTTGTATATATTGTATTAGAATACACATGTATCTCCTCAACAACAAAAAATGGAGTGAGGATCCTCGCTGCATCTTCAAATCACATCCGTTTATCATATATTGTGCTGTCAGAAATCATTGTAAATTTTTTTATTTAAACTTGAATATAAATAGTATCTGACGAAAATTAACCGCACAATGTACGATGAACGGATGTGATTAGAGGATCCAGCAAGGACCCTCTTGGCAGGAAATGTATATATGTTCTACTTTCTACCATTAATATTAGTGTCATGGAGGCTAAATAATAAATATAAGGAAAACTAATGAAAAAGACTTGAAAACTTTGAGTTTTAACGATAATGACAAAATAAAGAATAAATTAAATAGTACTAGTATTGATTTTTTCACGTAAAAATGTAATTTTTCTTTAAAATAAACATAAATGAGATTTTTTCGTTAAAGTTCATTTTACTTTTCCTTTTTGAGTTTGCCCCTTTGTTTGGCCAGCCATTTTGCTTTATAGAACGTACGGAATATTTAGAGCAAGCTAAAGCTAGGGAACAAGAAAGCACATATATGGAGATTTGGTTTG
Source organism: Crataegus laevigata (assembly GCA_963580275.1). Taxonomy (NCBI): domain Eukaryota; kingdom Viridiplantae; phylum Streptophyta; class Magnoliopsida; order Rosales; family Rosaceae; genus Crataegus; species Crataegus laevigata. The sequence goes on along the minus strand of OY756952.1, from coordinate 7,124,081 downwards.
AGATTGGACAAGCACAGTGAGTGCTTACTGTTTAGCTGAACGGAATGAGCATGATGTGCAGGTCCCAACTAAGGCCATCTCCAACCGATAGCTGGCCAGAGGGCTCGTTTTAGCCCTCTGGCCCTCCAAGATTCTTTAAGATATTAATATTTTAATGAACAGTGTAGGGCCATATTTGCCTCCGTCTCCAACCGAGGGCCAGAGGGCTCGTTTTAGCCCTGTCACAAAAAACCGTCTCCAACCGAGGGCCAAAGGGCCATAGGGCCAAACATAATTTATTATTTAAAAACTACAACTTAAATTCAACCTAGGGCCAAAGTTTCATGTTAATTTAATTTAATGTGGTATAATGGCCTAGGAAGTTATAGGAAAAAAATAGAATTAAAAAAAATATGAAACAAATTTTGTAAAATAGAAGTTATATGAAAAAAAATATTAATCAAATTTTGTGAAATATAAGTTATAGGAAAAAAAAAATGAAACAAATTTTGTGAAATAGAAGTTATAGGAAAAAAAATAGAATTTAAAAAAAATATGAAACAAATTTTGTAAAATAGAAGTTATATGAAAAAAAAATATTAATTAAATTTTGTGAAATATAAGTTATAGGAAAAAAATGGAATTTAAAAAAAAAATATGAAACAAATTTTGTGAAATAGAAGTTATAGGAAATTCAAACTACTAGCCGTTGAATTAAAAAAAAATTCAAACTATTAGTGTCGGTTACAACCGACACTAATAGTAATTAAAAAAAAAAAAATTTCCTTGCATCCTTATTACTGTCGGTTATAACCGACAGTATTAATAAAACCTTTATTAATGCTATCGGTTACAACCGACAGCAGTAAGAAAATTATAAAAAAAAAAATAGCCAGCCCTCTCTGATCCCGTGGGGCCCTCCCAAATTCCAGAGCCCTCTGGCCTAGCCCTCGGTTGGAGACGGTTTTAGGGCTATTTTCGGCCCTCTAGCCCTCTGGACCCTTCGGTTGGAGATGGCCTAATCGGCATGATATGATTGTGAATCAACGTCGGTAGGGATAGACAACGGTTATGGCGAGCGGGTAACCGCGATTATTTATTCATAACCGTTTATGCTGATATCCGCATAATCGTTTACCCGTTGGATAATTGTTTAAACGGTTATACCCATACCCATAACCGTTTATAAACGGTTAATCATACCCATAACCGCATACTCATTTAACTGTAACCGTTTAATACCCGCTTACTCATTTACCATTTTTAACCCGTTTATCTTTTCTTTTCCTTTTTTACCATTACCTCTTTTTCATCCGTCTACATGTTTTTTAACAACTTAAAAATTTTAAAAAAAAATTGTCATAATTTTTTTATTTTTTGACAATTAAACACCGTTATAGGTACATTCATTATACATTTTCGTATTTTAATTTTTTAAGTCCTTATAACATTCCAATAATTGAAATAATTGTTTACGAACGATATTTTTAACTGTTACCAATGAAGGTAAATATAATATGGGGTCTTTTGATATGGGTCCAATTTTATAAGTTTCTTTTGATATGGGTCCAAAATTGGACCTAAATCAAAAGTAAGTACACAGTTTTAGGCTACAAAAATTGGAGCTAAATCAAAAGTAACTAAAAATTGGACCCATATCAGAAGAGGCTTATAAAATTGGACCTATTTCAAATTTTATATTTGCTTAAGTATTAATTATTGGGTTAGAAAAATTGTTTAGAAGACATTTTTGTCAATTTCACGGTTACCCGCAAAGAATTTAAATTAATTTGGCGAATTCCTTGATGATGAGAATCATCATTCCTGTAGCAGTGTTATTGAGAGAAGGACCGATGAATTCCTTGCTAATTTATTGGGTGCTAAGTATTATTGGATCGAGAACATGGTTTGTGTTAATTTTACATATATAAAATAAATGGATAAACGGTTATCCGTTTATAACCGCGGTTAATACCCATAACCGCCCATTTAAATTTCGCGGATAACCGTTTAATTTAAATAGGCAGGTAACCGCGGTTATCTATAACCAATGGGTATATGCCCATCCTAAATGTCGTATGCTCCGGATTTTTTTAGTTTAGCTGAGCCTACGACTTCAATGACAATTGACAAGGATTCCAGCTTCTTATTGGAATTCAATTAGTATGGTTTTGCTGGGTGTTAATGACCGAGGTCGGTCTTTTTCAAATATTAGGTGTTTCACTACTATTAATATTTAATCTCCGACTGTGTGCTCTTCTTCTAGCCAACATTTGTTTGTGCAGTTTTTGGTTGGCAATATGATGCAAGGTATTGTTTTTATTTATGTTGCAACGACTGTTGTGGAACATGGATCATTGTTGTCTTCGATTGATCAAACAAGTGTGAACATGGTTTTCGGGTGTGGCGAATTTTCAAGCTTAACATGTGGACAACACAACGGGGTGACGTAGAACGTGTGTGACCGTTTGCCTTCACACGTGAGACAACCTGCTCTGATACCATGAAGAAAGTTGGAATTCCACCATAAAACTAATTGGTAATATAAGGGTAGCCCAACTTACTTATAAGCACTTGCAGTGTCCCTCCTATCATCAATGTGGGATTCATTCTCAACACGCTTCCTCACGTGTGGTGAATTTTCAAGCCCAACATGTAAACAACACAACCGGATGACGTGAAACATGTGTGGCCGTTGGGTTATACATGGGACAACCTGCTCTAATATTATGAAGAAAGTTAAGATTCCATTATAAAATCAATTAGCGATATATGGAGTAGCACAACTTACTTATAAGCTCATACATGATTTCTCTTTCCATTAATATGAGACTCATTCTCATCAGTAATTTGCCTAGGCAAGTCTCCTGGAGTGAATTTCAAAATATGGTTGCCACCCTCTCTGCTGTCTGGTTTGAAATTTCGGCAATTAAAAGGAAAGTTTAGCTATGAAAAAAATAAAAAAAATAATGGTTTAGCTGAAAGGGGATGCCATCAGCCCATACCAAGGCCTTCAGTTTCCTTCACGGCGACAAGAAGTTAGGATGTGGGATGTCAAAATGTCAACCTCATTTTTATACTTTTTGAACACCTACGTATTCTCTAATTTAATGTACTAGATAATGGATATACAGCCTTGTTATTGCGTAAACTACAAAACGACCCTCTATTAACAGAACAGTTTATATGCTCCAGTCAATTTGAAAATTACTTGACAATGAAGAGTTGTAATCACTGTCATTTGAGTAGAATCTTTCATTTTTTAAATTGTTGATAGAATTCTTTTTGTTCGCCTAGCCTCTATTGCTTCACGGATAATTTTGCCTACCAATATCCTTTCTTAAATATCGACATATCTCTGATTGCATATTTCTGGCTTTTGAATATGTCAACTTGCTTGATACTAAATGCGTTGACGAATGTTGCTATAAAGTTTGATGTGGCTAAAGCTTTTGACACTCTCAACTGAGATTTTCTTTGCCGGTTTCTTATTGCTTTTGGGTTAAATTCAACTTTTGTCCAATGGGTAAGTTCTATTTTGACATCTGTGAGGCTTTCTTTTCTTTTTTATGGAATTCAGGTTGGCTTCTTCGAATGTAGTCATGGTGTTCGGGGCGATCCATTATCTACTCATTTTTTCTTTTCTTTTTTCTTTTCTTGCAAAGGAGGTTACCGAAGTTTAGTGCATTTATTTGAAACTGGAAAGGTCAAAGCTATTTCTTCTCCTTCAGCAGTTGAAATTTCCTCTCATATTCTTTTGGTGGATAATATCACGGTTTTATGTAAGGGAACAAAGCCACATTGGTGCAACTTATAGCTTTCTTTGATGAGTGTGGATTAACTTTAGACAATTGGTGAATAAAGTCTCTCATGTTTATCAAGGTACGTCAGCTGTTCCTTGTCGATCTCTAATTTACTCTTGGTTGAGCATTCCCTTTAGAAAGCTTCCCTGTATATATGTGGGGTTCCATTTTTTGTTGGACGACCTAAAACAGCTTAATTCCAAGTTTGGTAGACAAGATTCATAATTGTATATCTGATTTGTGTGGTCATAATGACCCTTATTAATTAAAAGCAATAATTTAGAAAATGAGTCAGTTTATTTTGGTGTGATTCAATGCATGAACGAATGAAACAATGTCTTACGATACACTTCTTTTATTTCGTGTTGTTAGCACGTTATCTCTCACAGTTTTTCTATTAATGCTTGTGTAAACACGAAAATTTCCTGAAGGAACAAGAACACGTGTACAAAATAATATTTGTTATTTGATGAATTTTGGGGTTACAATCTCTATTTGTTCCTCTGATTCTATCTTCGTAAGATATGGATTTTGTTGATGGGATGTTGATCCAAAGGGCCGTTGGGCTTGATCCTTGGATGAACAGTGATGTGGATTTGTTTGTGTTGATCCGAATGGGCTGTTTGGCGCTTTGATTCTTGGGATGAACAGTGATGATCTTCAGATGTTTGATGATGAATGTAGGACAATGAACGATGAACAATGGATGAGCTTCAAGGGCTTCGAGCTTGATTCTTGAAGGATGAATGTATTGATTCCAAGGGCCGTCGGGGCTTGATCTTGGATGGTGGATGAATGTTGTTTCAAGGGCCGTCGGGGTTTGATCTTTGAAGAAGATGGATGAACGATGAACGATGAACGATGGATGAACTTCAAGGGGCTTTTGGGCTTGGTTCTTGAAGAAACTGATGAACGGATGAATGCTGAATGGTGGATGGATCTTCAAGGGCTTCTGGACTTGATCTTGAAGAACAATTGTGCTAATCCAAGGGGCCGTTGGGGCTTGATCTTAGGATGGATGAGCGTTTCTTCAAGGGCCGTTGGGGCTTGATCTCGAAGAACGATGAACGATGAACGAAGAACGAAGAACGAAGAACGAACTTCAGAGAATTCTCTTCCAATTTGGGAGTAGAGAAATGTATTTGTGAATTGGTGAATTGAAATGAATGAAATTGGCTTCTATTTATAGAATTTTCCAAGGCCTAATTTTGAATATAATATTCCAGATGAAATAAGCCGTCTCTGCCAGGTGTTGACACGTGTCCTGTTTGACAGCTTTTTTAACTCTTTTCGAATTTTCGTCGAATCATACAATATGTATACAATTTATGTAATACATGAGTGTTAAAATTTTGACCATTGGTCAACATTTTATTTATTGAAATTTCACTGTCTACAAATGCCCCCACTTCAAGGCGTGTCGTATACATGTGTTTGTCATATGTAGGAGATGCGTCTTGAAGTTTCCTTACTGTAGACGTCGATCCGAGGGCCGACGGGGCTTGATCTTGGATTGGGCTGAGACTATATTTGGGGTGAATCGGCACGTGTATTTGTTGTGCTTGTTGACTTTCCACAGACTTCATCTTGAACTAGTTTTGATTCAAGGGTGATGGACACCTGATCTTTGAATCAGACTTGTGATTTCTTCAAGGGCCGTTGAGGCTTGGTCTTGAAGGTTGATTCAAGGGTGACGGGCACCTGATCTTTGAATCAGACTTGTGATTTCTTCAAGGGCCGTTGAGGCTTGGTCTTGAAGGTTGATTCAAGGGTGACGGGCACTTGATCTTGAATCGGGTTTGTGATTTTTTTCACAGCTTTCATCTGGATGCAACTCAGACTCCTCCTGCTTTCTTCAGCTAGATTGTCTAATCTTGAATCGGACTTGTGTTTTCTTCAAGGGGCCGTCGCGGCTTGGTCTTGAAGGTTGATTCAGCACGTTGTCTCCACATGCTTCAAGTAGTCCGGTCTCTGCGCAGGTGTGGCATCTTCTTGAACTCTTGGATCATCTCAGACTCTGCCTTCATCTGGATGCAACTCAGACTCCTCCTGCTTCGTCTGTGAGGTACTTTTGCTTTTGAAGAAGCACCTCTACACAGGTTTATTTTTGAAGTGGGTTGGGAGGGCTCTGAGATGAGTACTCGAGAGCAAGACTAGGTAAGCAATCAGGATCTCACTTTCTCCATGTTCTTCAGATGAAGGTGAGGAGAAAGCGTAATATGAGATACTTTTGCTTTTAACCTTTTTAATATGAAATACTTTTGCTTTGGATGATTTGTTTTCTGGGGTGTTCCAAGGGATGAAGAACACTGAGTAACTCGAAAGCTTTCTTTGGGAAGACATTATCGGAGATGAAGAGAGGTTGAGAGGTTGAGAGGGTGTGAAGGTGTGCCTTTGCTGTGGAAGGCGAAGGTCGAACTTATAGAATTTTGGCTTCACAACCGGAACTATTCCTTCACTATTTGTCGGCAGCCGGTGGATGGATAAACAGTGTCCGTTACGTGCTTTCTGACAAAGCTTCCGTAATTTCTGCGAAGCTGACTGCGCATGTGACGAGTGGCGACAAACTGGAATGATGATCTTTTGAAAACCGGGGTTCAAATCCGGGTGCGGCTCGTGGTTTTCGCAATGCTCCAAGCTGTATGTGACGCAGGTGACGACAAACTGGAAAAGCTGATGCCACGTGATTTCTGAGTCAAGCCCAGCTTTTGATAGAGGAACGGTTCTTTTGAGACGGGACTCTGGTCTTCGAGAGAGGAGCGTCACTCTTTGATTTGTGAGAGGAGCGCTTCTTCGATCTCTGAGGAGCGCTTCTTCATTTTTTCTTCTATTTATAGAGGCGCGAATTTTTGTTTCATCTTACGCTTGAACTCCCTCCTGTAAACACTTTTCTTGAACTTCTGTAATCTTAATCTTTCTGATCTTTTCTTTCTTAACACATTCTGAAAATGTCTTGCCCTTCTGACCGTCGCCTTAACTTGAACATCGGAGAAGATGATGACTTGTCTTCTCCAGACAACATTTGGCGTCCGTCCTTCATATCCCCCAACGGTCCTCTTACAGTTGGGGACTCAATGATGAGAAACGAAATAACCGCTACGGTGGTTGCTCGAAATCTCCTCACTCCAAGGGACACTAGGTTGCTATCCAGGCGGTCAGACGAGTTGGCTGTTCAGGAATCTCTAGCTCTCAGCGTCCAAAGTGCAGGCTCAGTTTCAAACATGGGCCAGCGCCTTCTCGCAAGATCTCGGCAGGTGGAGTCACTGATGGCGGAGGTGGCGAGTCTTCGGCAAGAGGTCAGAGGACTTAGGCACGAGAACAAGGAGTTGCACCTGCTTGCAACTAGTTACTCGACCAGCATGAAGAGGAAGCTGGACCAGCTGCAGGAGTCGGACGGTCGGATCCAGAGTGATCATGAAAGGTTCATGGCGTTACTCCCGAGGTTCATGTTGCCTTCGTCCTCCGGAGTTGCACCAAGCGTTCCGGCTCCGGAGATTCCAACTCTGGCTCTTCGTCTTCCCGGAGCTCCGTCGACTTCTGAGGCACCACCTGATCGTCCTTGAATATTTCCTGCTTGTAATTTTGATTTGACTTTCTCTTTTTTTTTTTTTTTTTACCGGGTATAATACCGTAGATACAGATGGTGATAACAGTACATATACCAGTAAAAAATAAAAGTAATGTCTGCGGTGCCCGCATGTGCATGCATCCCCTATTTCTCCACTTTTCTCTTCTTTTGGTAAGTGTTCAACGTGACCGTTGGGTTGGGTGAATATGCCATGCTTTGTTGTTGGCCCATTTGACACGTGCTACTGGGATTTGGACCAGCTGAATGTGTGGGTAAACTTGCTTTAACTTATAGCGGACAGCAATCAAGGTCCCATTTTTTCAGGCGTTATACTGTACCATCTATGCACTCAGAACCTATCACTTGGGGATTTTTTTTTTTTTTAAAAAAATGCTTAGCACCGAAAGCATTTTGAGAGTGCTTTCCAGTACTTTCCTTTTTCTTCTTTTGTCGCTTTCATGATGCCATTTTTAATATAATATGTAATAAAGCTGCACCCATAATAATAACAAAATGATTGCACTTATTTTATTTTTTTTGTGAGTGGGTTTTTTTGGTAGATGTTGTACCAATCGACCAAGTAGCTGGTGATAGAGATGGTTGCGCATTAAAATGCAACATTTTGTAGAGTTTCTCTATAAGTAACTCTGTAACTATATAGCGATGAACGCTGCAATTACCGACCCATTGCAAGGGGATTTCCCAGAAGTGATAGAGAAGTATTTGGAGTATGGCATTATGAAACGTATCGCCTTCAATCGCCGTAGCACTCTTCTTGCTGCCGGGTGCTCTGACGGAAATTACATCGTATGGGATTTTGAGACCAGGGGAATTGCCAAGGAGATTCGTGACAGCGATTGTGTTGCTGCGATAACTAGTGTATGTTGGTCAAGGTATGGGCATCGCATTCTTGTGTCTGCTGCGGACAAGTCATTGATACTATGGGTTGTTCTTGAATCTTGATTTTTTTTTTTTTTTTTTTTTAGGTACCAGAGAGTGAGCCCAGATTGCCTTATGCTTGCGACACCACCGCCAAGCACATCAAATCTTTGGCGATGAATCTGTTTCTGATCAAAGCACTGGTCCCGAAATATGCAGAAGCTTATTTCCTTTTTGTTTTGGCAGCATTAAGTTCTTCATGGCCCTCGATCATCTCCAAACTCACGGCGCCTGCTGCTCCTGGCGCTCTTCCATTTTCGACATCAGTCTCACTATGCACACCTGAACCCTCATCGGGGAATCGCCTAAAACTAAGACGACAACGTTAATTCCCAACAAAACCGATTATAATTCGGACCCCTTTTTTTTTATCGGTGGCGATGTGAAACAGAGCACTGGCGGCGGCGATTTGGGCGTCAGAAGAAGACCCTTCTTTTAGCAACGGCGTCACGCTGCCTTCGTCGACGATTATCTTCCTGTTCCGGTCGTTGTCCCGAGCGAGTGAAACAAGCGAGTTAGCCGCGTCGACTCGGTCCCTGAGTTGACCCATTTGAATAGTGGCGATGTAGGACCAGACCCAGCCCAAAATCGGGTCGTTGCTGGCGATCGGTGGCAGGGCGAGGTCGGCGCTGTTGGAATCAAACACCGAGAGAAGCCACTTCATGTCCCCAGTCGAAGATTCCAGGAGGTTCGAGACTTTTCTGAAATCAGCAGTGGTGGCGATGGAGAACACTTGCCGGAGGACCCCACTGCGCTTGCATTTCCGGACCAGGGTCAACGCCCACTCAAGGTTCTTCGCCTCTCCCAGATGCTCCGATCCGCTGCGGTCGACTTGCTTGGCGAGGTCAGCACAGTCGAGTTTGGAGGACTCGGCCTCCTGGGCGGATTTGATGACCCGATCGGCGAGGAGTGTCGGGAGGGAGAGTTCGTCGTGAAAGGTTCGCCGCCATGACCACGAGGGGAGTGGAAGACTTGTCGGAGATCACAGGAGAAGGAGGCAGCGAAAATCTAGGAGGCCTGGGGGGCGCAGAGGTTGTTGGGATTTCTGGAGTTTGACCAAGCGCTGGGGAATAAGGGTCTCGCTGAGGAACGGTAGGGAGGACCATTCCAAATCGGAGAAGCTGGGCCCAGTTTGGGTATTGAGGAAGATGGGCTGCCAAGATGGTACAGAAACTGGGCCAGGGCCTGGTGTTGTGCATTTTGGTGAAGGTTGAAAAACCTCCCATTTGAGCATTGTGGGCCTTGGCTTTTAATTTCCCCCTCATAAAAACATATGTATTCATTTTTTTTTTATTTCTTTTATTTTTTTTTTATTTTTTTTTTTTATTTTATTTTATTTTTATGTGATCTGATGGACTTCTTTGTTGTGATGTCAGGAATTACGTACACAATTTTGCGAAGGCATGACAATGACGATGGAACCTTCATGAAGCTTCCGGAAGTGGAGTAAACGATAGTGTACTTTGTGCTCTTTGCTGCTAAGTGCTTGCGCGAGAGACTGCGCCAGAGTTCCGCCGTGTAGTGCCTTTTGATTACAGTTTTCCCTCGGTTGGTGCGCTGCCGTGTGGGGCTGTACAAGAGGCTGCACTGGGGCTTCGTTGCGTATTGTCTTTTGGTCGCAACTTTCCCTCGGTGGTGACGTTGCCGTGCGGTGCAAGAAACTGCTTGCGTAGTCGCTGCGGGGTTGCGTAGTGTGACTGCGTGGCATTTTGGTTTCTTTGCTACCGTAACGTGCCTTGAAGGACCGTCTTGTAGCTGCCCTTTTTTTACCGTGCTTGCTGCCCCGTCGTCGTTGCATTATTTGCCGCACGCCATTGTACTGTCCGCCGTCCTTGTTGTACTGTCCATTGCCCTGCTGCTTGAAGCTTATTGCAGTGCGTCACTTTTTTGCCATGTGGGGTTGTGCAAAAGACTGCAGCGAGTTTATGCTGTGTAATGCCTTTTGGTCACAACTTTCCTTGGTGGTGACGTTGCCGTGCACATCGACCTTGCTGCTTTGCCGTGGGTTCTTTACCGTTGCTGCTTTGAAGCTTATTGCAGTGCGTCACTTTTTGCCACGTGGGGTTGTGCAAAACAGACTACAGCGAGTTTATGCTGTGTAATGTCTTTTGGTCACAACTTTCCTTGGTGGTGACGTTGGCGTGATGTTCACCTTCGTAATACGGCTTTGTAACCAAATTGTTCCTTTAAAGAAATAAAGTATTCATATTTTGAATTTGCCCTTCATTCTTCAAAGTGTTTGTGTTTTTGTTGATGATGCGACTGTACTTGAAGTTTTGAAGTTTCAAGTTGCCTACGTACCCTCGGTTTAAGGAGGGATCAAATCATCACGTAGTTCAAATGAATGATGGATTTTTTTTTTTTTTTTGTGGTGATTTTTGATGATGATTTTGATGATGATTTTGCCGTACACAGTTTATGCTCTTGCGGGCCAGGAGCGTGGCTCCTTCTCATGCGTAGTACTGCTTCAAGAACTTGCCGTTTATGGGGCCAATCCTCAAGCCATCTTCTTCCACGATCGTGTAAGCACCGTTTGTGTAGACTTCTTGTACTACGTAAGGCCCATCCCACTTCGAGGTGAATTTGCTTTTTGTCTTGTGCGTCATGATGATAGGCCTACGTAATGCAAGGACGAGGTCTCCTTCTTGAAATGACCTCGGGCGAACTTTCTTGTTGAAGGCCTTGGACAACCGTGCTTGATAACACTCCAAGTGTTGCTGAGCTTCGAGCCTCTTATCGTCTAGTGCTTCCAACTCTTGAAGACGTAACTTTGCATTCTCTTCGTCGGTTAGTCCTTCTTGTATAGCCATTCTCAGTGAGGGAATTTGGCTTTCCAGCGGCAAAACCGCCTCTACGCCATACACGAGCGAATATGGTGTAGCTTGAGTAGGCGTCCGGTGCGTCGTCCTGTATGCCCAAAGTGCTTCGCTCATTCTTTCGTGCCAGTCCTTCTTGCTCCTACCAACGACCTTTCTCAACAGGTTGCATAGAGTTTTGTTAAATGCTTCTGCAAGACCGTTAGCTGGGGCATGATACATGGAAGACTTATGCTGTTTGAATTTGTATTTCTCACAGAGTTCGTCCATGAGTCGGTTGGAGAATTGCTTTCCATTGTCCGTAATGATGTAGCGAGGCACACCATATCGGTGGATGATATGCTCCTTGATAAAACGGACAACAGTTTCTTTCTTGACTTCCCTCAGGGGTATGGCTTCAGCCCACTTGGAGAAGTAATCTGTTGCAGCTAGGATGTAAGCTTCTCCTGCAGATGACTTTGGTGCGATCGGTCCCACGACGTCCAATCCCCATGCGTCGAACGGCCATGAAGCAACTGTAGGGTGCAATGGTTCAGGCGGTTGATGAATGAAGTTGGCATGGAACTGGCAGGCTTGGCACCTTTTGGTGTATTCCATACAATCCCTCACCATGCTTGGCCAATAGTAGCCCATTCTTTTAAGTTGGAAATGTAGCTTTGGCCCTGACTGATGTGCTCCACATATACCTGAATGTGCTTCCTCCATGGCTTGACTGGCTTCTTCTTCACCTAAGCATCTCAAAAGTACTCCTTCAAAAGAGCGTCGGTAAAGTGTTCCTTTGTAGTAGAGGAAGCGATGTGCTCGTCGACGTATCTCAGAGCGGTGTCTGGTATCGTCTGGAAGTCTTCCTTGCTCCAAGTAGTCGATTAACGGCTGTCTCCATTCTTGGGTGTTGACTAGGAGTACTGAGATGACGTTTGTGTCATTTAGCAGTATCTCAGCGGCAAGTGGAATCACCCATCTTTGGCAAACTGGCACATTTGCGACTTCTCCTTCTCCTAGCGTCATGCTAGAGGCTAGGTTGGCGAGAGCATCTGCTATTTGATTTTCTTTTCTTGGCACATGTTCTAGTGTCACCATCTCGAACTTTTGCAGCAGCTGAGTTGCCAGTCGGAAGTAGGGGACCAGATCATCTTTCCTCACCTCATACTCGGTCAGGAGTTGATTGATTATGAGCTTCGAGTCGCCATATACCTCAAGCGCTGTGATTCCTATATTGGTTGCCATTTGGAGGCCGAGGATCAATGCTTGGTACTCAGCGACGTTGTTAGAGCATAGTTCGCTCAGTTGGAAGGAATAAGGCAGTATTTGTCTTTGTGGTGACATGAATACCACTCATGCCCCCGCTCCATCTGTTCGGGCGGATCCGTCGAAGAACATCGTCCATGTTGGGAAGACGTCGATGTAAAACACCTCCTCGTCAGGCAAGTCGTTTGAGATTTCCCAATCGGCTGGGATCGGGTGATCGGCGAGGAAGTCTGCCAGTGCTTGTCTTTTAACGGCTTTAGCTGGAACGTAGATGATCTCGTGTTGATTAAGAAGCAACGCCCATTTAGCTAGTCGCCCTGTCAGAACTAGTTTGGACATGACGTATTTAACTGGATCAGCTCTAGCAACCAAGTGGATGGTGTAAGCCTGCATGTAATGTCTGAGCTTCTGGATGGCGAACACCAAGGCGAGGCACATCTTTTCTATTGGGGAATAGTTCAACTCAGCACCGGTAAGAGTTCGACTGAGGTAGTAGAGCGCTCTTTCTTTCTGGGATTCATTTTCTTGTCCCAAGAGTGCCCCAACTGAACTTTCCTGAGCGGCGATGTATAATATGAGTGGCTTTCCAGGCGTGGGTGCCCCCAAGACAGGTGGACTTGACAAATATTTTTTTATGCTTTCGAAAGCATTGTGGCACGTTTTATCCCATACAAATGGAACATCCTTTTTCATGAGTCGACTGAATGGTTGACAGCGCCCTGCGAGGTTGGAGATGAAACGCCTGATGAAGGCTAGGCGTCCTTGTAGACTTTTCAGCTCGTGCAGGTTTCTCGGCTCAGGCATGTTTTGAATGGCCTTGATTTTTGATTGATCCACTTCAATACCGCGATGTTTGACAATGAAGCCCAGGAACTTTCCAGATGTGACGCCAAATGCACATTTCAACTGGTTCATCTTGAGATTGTACTTTTGCAGTCTTTTGAACACTATTCGCAAATCCTTCAAGTGGTCTGATTTTCTTTTTGTTTTGACCACCACATCGTCCACGTAACATTCTACATTTTTGTGTAGCATGTCATTGAAGATTTTTTGCATTGCACGCTGATATGTAGCTCCAGCATTCTTTAGACCGAATGGCATTACTTTGTAGCAGTATATACCCTTTGGAGTGCGAAAGGCTGTTAGTTCCTCATCCTCGGGAGCCATGCGAATTTGATTGTATCCGGATGAGCCATCCATGAATGATAGTGCCTCGTGGCCGGTGGTTGCATCCACCATGATTTCGATGATTGGCAAAGGAAAATCGTCCTTCGGGCATGCATCGTTGAGGTCTCGGAAGTCCACGCAAACACGTATCTGTCCTGATTTCTTGAGGACGATAACGACGTTAGAGATCCACTTTGGGTATTGCACCTCTCGAATGAAGCCTGCTTCAATTAGCTTGTCAATCTCAGCCTCAATCTGTGGGATGAGCTCGGATCGATAGCGCCTTTGAGTTTGCTTTATCGGTCGCGATCCAGGCTTGACTGCAAGGTGATGTACAGCGATGGTAGGGTCAAGGCCGGGCATTTCTTTGTATGTCCAAGCGAAGACGTCTTTATACTCTAACAGCAGTTGGTAATACTCTTCTGCCTCGTCTGCACTTAGCAGTGCGCTTACGAAGATAGGCTTTGGTTCCTCGCTTGTGCCAAAGTTGATTTCTTTGAGATCATCTACCGTGGCTTGCCCCCCGTCTTCGAGCTGTGGTGGTGCAGCAGTGACATCTTCCTCAAGGATCTCGTCTTCTTCGTCTTCTCGGACTGTGATGTGGAAGACGTCTTGGACTTCCTCTTCAGTGCTGTCCTCTTGGACTTGCTGGCATGAGGTTTGTCCGGTATGGATGATGGTGCGCCTTCTTACTTTTAGCGGTCCTTTTGTGTCAATCTCCAAGATTGCTTGACGCTTCATCCTTGAAGGAATTGAACTCCGAATATCGCCTTTTTCTGCTAGCATGTCGGGCTTTTCTTCTTTTGGCGCTGTCTCCTTTCTTCTAGAAGGCTTTTTTTTTGTCTTCCAGTCTTTCGGAAACTGACTGTTGCAAAGGCGAGCTAGCCGTGTTGCCTTGTTTCTTAGGTTTTGACAGCCTTTCAAAAACGGATTTTTGGGATGTTGGCGTGTTAAGCCTCTTGAAGACGGAGGTTCGGCTTTGACCACCAATGCGATGCAAGGCCGATATTCTGGGTCTTGGGTGATTCATCCTATTGACGACCGGCATCTGAGGGACGGTTTTAGGCTCTTCTTGTTTTTGTATAACGCTCACGCTGATGTGCTGAGTGTTAGCATTTTTCGCCTTGCTCGAAATCTTCACCGGTGCACTTGGTGTGAAGCCGATTCCTGCTTTACCGTTGTCAACTCCGTAACCATGCTTTCTCAGCCTTTTTTGAGTCTCGGTGAGGTCATGTTCTTTGTTGTCGACAGCATCTGAAACCTTCTTTCCAGGTTTTGAAGAGGGAATGAAGTCGTACCCAGCCTTTGACATGAGTTTGTAGGCGTTTGGATCAAAACCTTCTTCGGTTCTCTTGGTTGGGAGAAAACTTGATTCTACACCCTTTGGCAGAGCTTTTATGAAACCTTGTGGTGGTCCTGCAATCTTGGTCCCGCCTAGCTGTGTTAGAGGTAGAATTGCATTCGCCTTGAGTAGTTCCACATCATCCTTGCACTGTTGCATGTCAGCTTTGCTTGTCCCGGTTTCGAATGGTGTTTGACCCTTCTTTCTTCTCGACATTGGGATGTATCGAAAGACGGGCGTATTCGATTCTTTTGAAGGCGTCTCACCCCCTTTTGCTGTCACGAGTTCGTCGTTGCTTGAAGATGGTGTGGCTTCCCCTCCTTGCTTTCTAGGAACGGATTGCCATTCTTGTTTTTTAGGCGTTGCTTTGCCAGTGGACTTTACCTCTCTTGGGAGAGCTTCGGGTATCATGTTCTCCTCCATGTAGAACTTGGCGTCTGCAAAGTGTGTTTCGGCCTCGGTAAATGGCTTTGTATCGCCTCGAATCATCTTTACTCCTTCCCGGTAGAATTTTAAACATTGGTGAAGGGTAGACGGCACTAATCCATTCTCATGGATCCAAGGTCTTCCTAAGAGCAGGCCGTATGAAGTTCTTGCATCGATCACATGGAATATTGTGCTTGATTTGAGTTCACCGATGGTCATCTCCACTCGGATCATGCCTATCGCTTTTTGTCCTCCTTGGTTGAAACCTTGGATTAGTAGACGGCTTAGAGATAGTTCGTCCATTTTGATGCCAATTGTGGCCATCGTTGACTTTGGCATGATGTTTATGGCCGATCCGCCATCCACCAGCATGCGCTTGACTTTGCTCTCCTTTATGTACCCTGAGACGAAGAGAGGACGGTTGTGAGGTTTTGATCCCAGCAATAAATCTTCGTCAGTGAAGTTGATTGAGTCTTGGGCGGTGCAGCATGCGGTATATTCATGTGACTGAAGTTTTGAGCATTCGTCTTCGTTTCCTTGTACCCCATGGTCATCGGGATTTGCTAAGGCCACCATCAATGCTTTCCGCGTCTCTTCGGGTAATCGCAATGCCTCATCGATGCTTACGTGAGTCGGCAGACCTTCTTTGGTCATGAAGGTCTTTACTTCTTCAGTGGTGATAACTTCCCCTCTTGATGGTTCTTTTACCTCTATTACGTGACACGTAGCGACAGTGTACCGTTGGAAGAAGTCATTTGGGAAGTACTCATGCAAGGAGACGGGAATGCGTGGCTCTTGCTCCATAGGCTCCCCAGCGTATGTTGGCTTAGCAGCTCTAACGCTTCTTTTGGGTTTCCTATTGTTGCGACGGCGGTGTCTTCTCCCATATTCTACCTTTGGCTTTGCGGCCTGTGGCTTGGGTTTCTTTGATTTTCTGCGGGTCACTAAGGTCCATCCTTCACTATCCTCAATCGGTGCATCTTGGTTGTTTGCCCCCGATGGTAGTAGTGCAGAAGGGGTTGCGTGACGATGGTCGTGCATTACTTGAAGAGGCACAGGATCAAAGGACCCAAACACGATCGTCGTAGTGTGTGTTGCGACCGTCTCTTCCAAGTCGAGTTCAATTCGTCCTTGTTGCGCCAACTTCATGATGAGCTCCTTGAGGACAAAGCATTTGCCGACGGGATGGCTTACGATGCGATGGTACTTGCAGTACTTGGGATCGTCAACGCGATTCATCTCTTCTGGGCGCTTGCATTCAGGAAGCTCAATTACTTTCTTCTCCAACAGGTCGTCTAGCATCGGGGCCATGTCAGAGTCCGGGAATGGGTATGTTTTCTGCTCCAATTCCCTTAAGGTGTTTTTGTACCTTTCTTGGGTACGGGAGGGCTCACCTCTTTTTATCTCCTTTGCTTTGGTTTTAGAGGAGATTTTGACGGGTGCCGCTGAAGTTTTAGTGGGGATAGCGTCAACGGCAAAAGTTTCCTTAACGGGCTTCTTTCCATGATTGTCCGCCTTCGGAGTAAACACCTTATCCCTCTTGAAGTCGGTGATCGGCTCCTTTTTTCCATGATGAGCGATGCTCAGCTCCATGTCGTGGGAACGAGTTGCCAGCTCCTCAAATGTTCTTGGTTTTATGCCTTGGAGGATGTAATGTAACCCCCAGTGCATGCCTTGAACACACATCTCAATGGCGGAGGTTTCAGAAAGTCGATCTTTGCAATCCAGACTTAACGTACGCCATCTGTTGATGTAGTCGACAACCGGTTCGTCTTTCCATTGCTTGGTACTTGTTAGCTCTAGCATGCTAACGGTGCGGCGGGTGCTGTAGAAGCGGTTGAGGAATTCCCTTTCAAGCTGATCCCAGCTGTTGATAGACTCGGGCTCAAGGTCGGTGTACCAGTCAAAGGCGTTCCCCTTCAACGAGCGTACAAACTGTTTAACAAGATAGTCTCCTTCAGTTCCAGCATTGTTGCAGGTTTCGATGAAGTGGGCGACATGTTGCTTTGGGTTTCCCTTTCCATCGAATTGCATGAATTTTGGTGGCTGATATCCTCTCGGCATCCTCAATGCGTCAATCTTCTTGGAGTAGGGCTTTGAATACGACATGGAGGCATGTGAACTCCCTTCATACTGTGTTTTGATGGTGTTAGCAATCATTTGTTGCAGCTGTTGGATAGACAGGGATCCCACGGGTGCTGTTGCCTGGTCTGACTTCTTCTCGAATTCTTGTGCCGGAGGTTCCTCCTCATCACCGCCTTCCTCTTTTCTGTCGTTCTCTTTTTCCAGTCGGTTGACAAGCGCGGCGATTTGTAAGTCTTTTTCCTCCACTGTCTGTGTGAGTTTTGCAATTGCCTCATTCATTTGAGCCAGCTGCTCCTCGATTGAAGTTGCTCCGGTGGTCATGACTTGCATGGCCGTGCTACTGTTTGAGTCGGCGTCAGAGGACAGGGACTCGGAGTACTTCCCCAGGCTTTTCTCCCTTGGCGCCTTCAACGAGGCTAGGGTGATCACAGGCTCGTGCCTTAGGTGTTCTTGTTTCTCCAGCAACGTTGATGCGGGGGTGGAAGATGTGGCCAAGAAAGCTCTTGCCTTGCTTCGAGTTATGACCTCTGAAATGCTCCTACCTGCAGCGAGGACGGTCTTGTTCTTCACATTGAGTGTGGGAACAGTTTGAGTCTTCCTTGATGCCATCTGTGCTTTTCTTTGCGGATTTGAAGATAGAGATGAGAGGTAGAGAAGGTCCCACTGGGCGTGCCAAATTTGTAAACACGAAAATTTCCTGAAGGAACAAGAACACGTGTACAAAATAATATTTGTTATTTGATGAATTTTGGGGTTACAATCTCTATTTGTTCCTCTGATTCTATCTTCGTAAGATATGGATTTTGTTGATGGGCTGTTGATCCAAAGGGTCGTTGGGCTTGATCCTTGGATGAACAGTGATGTGGATTTGTTTGTGTTGATCCGAATGGGCTGTTTGGCGCTTTGATTCTTGGGATGAACAATGATGATCTTCAGATGTTTGATGATGAATGTAGGACAATGAACGATGAACAATGGATGAGCTTCAAGGGCTTCGAGCTTGATTCTTGAAGGATGAATGTATTGATTCCAAGGGCCGTCGGGGCTTGATCTTGGATGGTGGATGAATGTTGTTTCAAGGGCCGTCGGGGCTTGATCTTTGAAGAAGATGGATGAACGATGAACGATGAACGATGGATGAACTTCAAGGGGCTTTTGGGCTTGGTTCTTGAAGAAACTGATGAACGGATGAATGCTGAATGGTGGATGGATCTTCAAGGGCTTCTGGACTTGATCTTGAAGAACAATTGTGCTAATCCAAGGGGCCGTTGGGGCTTGATCTTAGGATGGATGAGCGTTTCTTCAAGGGCCGTTGGGGCTTGATCTCGAAAAACGATGAACGATGAACGAAGAACGAAGAACGAACTTCAGAGAATTCTCTTCCAATTTGGGAGTAGAGAAATGTATTTGTGAATTGGTGAATTGAAATGAATGAAATTGGCTTCTATTTATAGAATTTTCCAAGGCCTAATTTTGAATATAATATTCCATATGAAATAAGCCGTCTCTGCCAGGTGTTGACACATGTCCTGTTTGACAGCTTTTTTAACTCTTTTCGAATTTTCGTCGAATCATACAATATGTATACAATTTATGTAATACATGAGTGTTAAAATTTTGACAATTGGTCAACATTTTATTTATTGAAATTTCACTGTCTACAGCTTGGCCTAAGACTGTTTTATTATAAGTTCGCAATTGGACTCGCAATTTTGTTTGGACATGAAGTACAAATTCTCGAGCATATTTCCCTATTTCTTGAAAGAAATGTTGTGCCCTTCAAAGGATGGGGTCTTGGATTGAGCAACTTCAAGCTTTAATCAGGTTTTTCTTCTGAAAAATTTGGGGATTTTTTCACTACTTCCTCACTGGCTAATAGTTGTTTTCCTGCACGATTTTTTGAAAGTTTAGCTGAAAGGGGATGCCATCAACGATCAACCCATACCAAGGCCTTGAGTTTCATTCATGACAACAACAAAATTAGGATGTGGGATGTCAATTGGCAACCTCATTTTATACCCTTTTTGGCACCTACGTATTCACTATTTTAATGTATAAGATAATGGATATGTAGTTCTGTTATTGACTAAATTACAAGAATGACCCTCTTTTAAAAAGACAATTAAAGATAAATTGGCTGCTACTACTGGTGAATAGATTATAGACAATGATTTGATTATTGCAGCATTAACAGGCCTTCCTGATGATTTTGATATGATTAGAATTGTGATTTTAGCTCGAGAGACACCTATTTCCTTAAAAGAATTCAGGGCCCAATTGTTAAGGGCTGAGAAAACCATTGAAACTAGAATGCAAACTCTTGTTCATAGTATGGTTGCTATGTATATCAATGGGGCAATACCTTCGTCTCATAATAGTAATTCATCATTTCAATATCATTATGGTGCATCTAGAATTTCTGTTGGTTCTGGCTCTCCTTCTGTATTTACACAAAATTTTGGATATGGTTTTAATGCTCTTGGTTCTTCAAACATGGCTGCTCCACAATCTTCTTTTCCTTAGTATGGAACTTCAAATGGGAACGGTTTTCAATCACTTGGCAATAATTTTAGAGGTCAAGGAACTAGGCTTTATGGTAATAATAGTTACAAGGGCAAGAATAATAGTGGCTATAAACTAAGGTATAACAATTCAAAGTCTGGTGGTTTTTGGTCTGGAAATACATCTAATCGACAAACGGTCATTCTTGATTGTCAAATATGTTTGAGAAAATGACATACTGTTATTATATGTCACTATAGAAGTGAAAATAATCAAGTAATTCAAGAGTGCCAGATTTGTGGAAAGAAATGACATATTGCTATTTATTGTAGACACATGGGCAATTATGCATATCAAGGGGCTCCTCCACTAGCTTCTTTACATGCAAATTTTGCATTTCGAGACCATCGTTCTCAGTTTCAGTACAATTCTTATCAGAACGGTTTTTTGGCTAGTACTTCTGGTTATCTGGGATTTCATTTGGCATCTTCAAATGTGCCTCCTAATTTTTCTGCACCATTTTTTTTTTCATTAAGGCCAATCTTCTCATAATTTTTCAGATATTCCAAAAAATCAATTGACAACTGCATTTACTACTCAACCTACCTCTGGAAATGGTTCTTGGATAGTTGATACAAGAGCCCCACACCATATAAGTCCTGATGTCACTATCTTAAACATTACAGTTCCTTATGATGGAGATAAGAAGATTATTGCTGGTAATGGGGAAGGTTTAGTTGTCAAACATATTGGTACTAGCCAATTACCTACTTTCTCTCATCCTTTATATCTCAAAAATGTTCTTCATGTTCCAATGTTGACAGTCAATCTACTTTCTGTAAAATAGCTTTGTTGAGATAACCACAGTTGGTTTATTTGTGATGATGTTGAATTCTTTGTGCAGGACAAGGCAACAAGTGAAGTACTATATCAAGGAAAGAGTAGCAAAAATGAACTGTTTAGGATTCCTATGCACGTTGTTTCAACTGTGATGAATCAAGGTGATGTCTCTTCAGCATTTTTGGGCAAAATGGTAAAGTCTTCTTTGTGGAACCACAAACTGAGGCATTCTTCCAATGAGGTTCTACAAACTATGCTTAGAGATTCTAATATTTACTTCTCTACTAATGTACATCCTAAGACTTGTTCTCACTGTATTAGTGGTAAAATGAGTAGGTTTTCATTTCCAGAGAAGTTTGATAGAATAGCAATTCCTTTTCATAAGATGCATAGTGATGTATGGGGTCCTTCACCAATTGTATCAGTTGAAGGTTATAGGTACAATGTGTCATTTGTAGATGAAGCAATAAGATTTGTACGGATTTTTCCTTTATTCAATAAATCAGCTGTTTTTGGTACCTTTGTAAAATTATGTGCTTATCTAGAAAATCAATTTCAAGCCAAAGATCAAAATATTGCAATCTAATGGTGGTGGTGAATTTCTCAGTAATGATTTCATAATCTTCTTGCTCATAAGGGTATTGTACAGTATGTGTCCTATCCATACACACCACAACAAAACGGATTAGTAGAAAGGAAGCATAGGCATATTGTGGAGACTGCCCTTACTTTGTTGTCCAATGTAGCACTTCCTCATAGATTTTGGTATTATGTTGTGTTTCTAATAAATAGAATGCCTATTAAGATTTTACAGATGATTTCTCCATTTGATAAACTTTTTCATAACAAGCCTAATTTGTCTACACTGAAAGTTTTTGGATCTACGATATATCCATACCTTCGACATTATAATGCTCATAAGTTGCAACCTAGGTCTACTCAGTGCATTTTCTTGGGCTATATCTCTGGCTACAAATGTTCTCTGTGTTTTAATAAGTTGACAAACAAGCTTTTAGTGTCCAGAAATGTAATACATGATGAAACTTGTTTTCCCTTTGCTGTATCAACTTATGCTTTATCACCAATTGATACTACATGGTTTATGGGACATCTTCTTCTACTAGGCCTATTGGTGTTCAGTTGGGTACTAATATTACTATGCCACATAATTTTTCTCAGTCTTCAACACAATTTCACAGTGAATCATTGAATTCATTTCTGAGTTCAAACATGTTGTCATCTGCATCTATTTCCAATTCTTCAAGTCAAGATCCAATTCAACACTCTCACATTTCAGTTACTACTCATCCTAGTTCTCATGCTACTATTTCCTCTTCTCCTCCCATGTTGCATGTCCTCTCCTCAAATCAGTTGGAAGTTGTGTTGCCTTCTCTCCCATGTTCACCGGAAGTTTCTCATGGTATTCAAACAAGGCTTAAAAATGGTGCAATTACCAAAATTGATTACAGTGCTCTCATGGCTACATTTTCTGAGATTACTTCCTTAAATTTGCATGCTGATAATCAATTTTTGGAGGGTTTACATTTATTGCAGATATCATTGATTCCTCATAACCTACTACTTTTAAGGCTGTTTCTCAATCATCTAAGTGGCAAAAAGCTATGCAAGAGGACTTTGATGCTCTTAAAACTCAAGGTACATGACTTCTTATTCCTTCTCCTTCTGATAAGAACATCATTGGTTGTAAATGGGTATATAAATTGAAGAGAAATCCTGATGGCACTATATCTAGACACAAAGCTAGATTAGTTGCTCAAGGATTTAGTCAAGAACAAGGTTTAGATTATACGAAAATCTTTAGTCCAATAGTTAGACACGCAACTGTGAGATTGATTTTATCTTTGGCAACTACTAACAAGTGGTCTCTTAGACAACTTGATGTTAAAGATGTCTTTTTACATGGAGAGTTACATGAGGAAGTTTATATGAGGCAACCTCCAAGTTTTATGGATTCCAAGTGTCCCTCTTATGTCTATAAGTTGGTTTGGTCATTGTATGGGCTTAAGCAAGCACCAAAGGGCATAAAATGCCAAATTTACCGGCTATCTTTTTGTTCTTGGGTTCATTGCATCATTATCCGATTCCAGTTTATTTGTTAAACAAGTTGGGATAGATGTGGTTATATTACTACTTTATGTAGATGATATAATCATCACAGGTTCGATTTCACATCTTATTCAGTCTGTGATTGATGATCTTGGTAGGGCTTTTGATTTGAAAGATCTGGGACAACTTACTTATTTCTTGGGATTACAAATCCAATACAAGTCCAATGGTGATATGTTTGTGAATCAAGAAAAATATGTTAGAGATCTCATTCGTAAAGCTGGAATGGAAAGTTGTAAGTAATGTTTCACACCTTGCAAACCTAATAACTCAGTTTTTGCTATTGAATGAGTGTTATTATCTTATCCAACCTTTTATCGAAGTCTTGTAGGAGCACTACAATACTTGACTTTCACAAGACCATAAATTGTTTTTGTCGTTAACAATGTCTGTCAGTTTATGAATTCTCCCACAGATGTTCATCTTGGTTTGGTTAAAAGAATTATCAGGTTTTTGCAAGGAACAATCAAATATGGTTTGAACTTTGCCTCTGGTTCTGGTACACATCTCGGTGGCTATAGTGACTCAGACTGGGTTGCTGATGTTAATACTAAGAGGTCCATATAGGTGATAATCTAATTTCTTGGCAATCTAAGAAACAAAGTTCAATGTCTAGGAGTTCCACTGAAGCTAAATACAAATCTTTAGCTCATGTTGCAGCCGATATAGCTTGGATAAGGCTGATACTGAAAGATCTTTGCATTGTGCTTCCCAATCCTCCATTGCTGCTATGTGATAATCAATTTGCTCGTACTCTTATTCTAAAACATGTTCAACATTTCAGAATTAATCATTTGGAAACAGATTTTCATTTTTTTCGAGAATGAGTGCATAAAGGAGATTTGCTAGTTCAATATGTTCCAACCAAGGATCAAGTTGCAAATATCTTAACTAAAGGTCTTCATAGACCAGATTTTGTTCGACACTGTAACAATCTTAATCTGGGATATCCCAGTTAAGATTGAAGGGGGTATTGGACACACAAGCAATTGCCACATCAACAATTGCTTGTGTCGGTTTACATTTGCAATTATATAAAGCATTTCTTTCTCTTCATAGTCAGTGAAGTTTGTAAAAAGTAAAAATGCAGTTATATGAGATAAGATCTTTTAGCCCTTTTCTTACTCTCTAAGCTTCTTCTCCAAGCTTTGATTTGTTATTCACATTCCATAAATTTGTGGATTACATTGTTGTTAATAATATGCTCCAATTAAATTGACCATTACTTGATCATGAAGAGTTGTAATCACTGTCATTTGAGTAGAATCTTTCATTTTACTTCCCTGGTGGTTGGACAGTCCATCAACTCTGGACTTGAGTTTAAATCGGTCCTAGAAGTCCTACCCCTCTAACTCGAAAAAAAAAAACAATTATATGAACAATTATGCAAATCTAATAAGTTTGGTCCAATGATCTATATGTTCACCAAATATTTGTCAGAACATTAGTCTAATTAATCGAAATAATCCAGTCCAAACCTAGTTATCAAACAGAATTAGTTGCCGTCTAAGTAATCTGAATATAATTGTCAAGAAAGCAATTAACAAACTGCTAATTAACTTCATAAAACATTGCTGACGTTTTATGTTCAGTTAATCGTCCACTAACGACCATTATTTGACTCCTAGATATATTAAGGTGGAACGTCCATGTTCAACCCTAATTCATGGTTGTACTTGTAATACTATTAAGACTAAGCTCAAAAAAAACAAAAGATTATAGTCCAGTTTCATTTACATACATCAACATCTCACCAGAAAAATGTAAGAATATATAAATATATCTTGTTATATTTGCTTAGCCTTGGCACATTGCTGCAAATACAATCCAAGCAATATTATCAAATTGGTCCATTGCTGAAAATAAAAGATTACTATTTGGGTCAATTATCATACCAGACCAGGACAACCCAACTCAAAATGTATTGCTTTCAGCAAACCACCAGGAAAGTGCAATTTTCACAAACTCCTAATGCTGAACAAGAAAAAAAAATTAAATAATGAAAATTGTTTCTCACCCACCACTCTCATCACGAAGCTTCAAAAGGGAGAAACCAGAGACTCCTCCCACATGCACCAAATAGCTAGCTAGAATATTTTTGCAATGAATCAAATGGCCAAAAAGCAGAAAATTGTGCTTGTTCCCACAAAAACATGGAATATCCGAAGCAGCTTGCATTCCGTCATTGCAATCCTTGTGACTACTGTACTAGTTGCAGCTGTTTATCTAACCCTAGATGGTGGACTGCAACTGTTGTATCAAGATTATTGTGATATAACAACCACACTGGAAACTTCAGCGGCAGCCGCAACTGGGGAAAACCCTAAATTGCCAAGCAGCAGCAGATGCAATTGGTTTTCAGGGAAATGGGTTTTCGACAACCAGTCTTATCCTCTGTATAAGGAGAAACAGTGCACTTATATGTCAGACCAATTGGCTTGTGAGAAGTTTGGGAGAAAAGACTTGAGATATCAGAACTGGAGGTGGCAGCCTCACCAATGCGACCTCCCTAGGTCTCTCTCTCTCTCTCTCTCTCTCTCTCTCTCTCTCTCTCTCTTATTATTCTGATAAGAACTTCGCTGCACCTGGGATGCCCCAGTGACAACATTCTTATAACCCAATAAAACACATGCCAATGCATGATTAATTTACAATAGGGATTCCAGGCGCAGGGAAGTTTTTGATCTCCCTAATTTTTCTTTAATTTAAAATATGGGTTTTTACTTGTGTATAATTTTTTCGTTTTCTTGGGCAGCTGGATAATGAGATTGTAATTTTAAATGGCTGTTTTTTTGAGTTTTGTGGGATTGTGTTCATGTAAAATTACATAAGCTAGGTTCAACGCGACAGCGTTGCTTGAGAGGCTGAGGAATAAGAGGCTTGTGTTTGTTGGGGACTCGTTGAATAGAGGTCAATGGGTTTCTATGGTATGCCTGGTTGACTCAGCCATCAGTCCAAAGCTCAAATCCATGCAGACAAAATTCAATGGCTCTTTGCACATCTTCAAGGCCACTGTGAGTTTTTATTTTCTTTTCTCTTCTCTAATTATAACCCATTTATTTGGGCTTGGCTTGGTGTTTCTTTATTTGGGCTTTGTTTGGTGTTTCTTTTAGAATGGCTTATGTGTAATTGGCAAAGCTAAGCTTAAACAATAGTAGTTAACTTCAGTCGCCCATACACATGCGTTGACTATTCTTATTATTAATTATATGTAGGTCTAATAAACGACCAAAAACTCTCACACAAAAAAACCTTTGTATGATACATTACATTGACAATAGTAGCTAAAACTCAATTTTGACGATTTCTAATCATTGACATGTGTAGCTTAGATCTAATCAGTTGTCAGAAATTGTCGACGCAAAATCCTTGACATGATATATGTTACATTGATAATAGTAGCTAATCTCAGTCCCTATGCATATGTGTTGATCACTTATGATCATTGATCATGTATAGCTTGCATACCATCAACGTAAAAAATCGACCACACGAAAACCTTGAAATAATATGTTATTGAACTGTTAATCAAGATCAACCTATTTAAACACAATTTTTCCGAAAACACAACATACTAATTCAGAAGAATACACACTACTTAGCCAAAGCCCAAATAAGATAACATTTCCATTGCATGTATTTCACCAACTTAGAAATAGATTAATAAAGAAGCAGAACCTTCTGCTGTCAGAATCCTTAGCTTGTCATGTTTACTTTGTTTCATAGCTGTCAGAATCCAATATTATAATTCTGATCAAACTACCTAATCTTTGTTTTAATCAATGTGATTAAATTAAGGAATACAATGCCTCAGTTGAGTTCTACTGGGCCCCATTGCTGGTGGAATCAAACTCCGATGACCCAGTGAACCACCGACTGCCTGATCGGGTTGTAAGAGTGCAGGCAATTGAAAAACATGCAAGGCACTGGACGGACGCCGACTTTCTTGTTTTCAATTCTTATCTTTGGTGGAGAAGGGACCAAATGAATGTCTTGTAAGTAAAGTTTCTAAATACCAAAATTCTATGGTACATCGAGGTATTTTATATTTCAACATTTTAGTTATTAGATATCGGTTATTTTATTTTTGGCTCTCAAAATATGAAATACCCCAGAGTTACTGAAAAATTCTTGAGTAATATTAATACAATATTAGGTAGACGTTAATTTTTTGGATACAAATATTTGGTAGACGTTAGATAGAACTACTTATTTGACTTTGCAATTAAATTTTAATTTAATTATTGTGAATTTTGTTTTTGGCAATGATTGAAGGTGGGGATCTTTTGAGAGCTCAGACGCGATATACAAAGATGTTGAGATGTTTAGGGTTTATGAGATGGCTCTACAGACGTGGTCGGATTGGTTGGAGGTCCATGTCAATCGAACCAAGACCAAATTGTTTTTTGTTAGCATGTCACCCACCCACCAAAGGTATCAATATGGTTTTTCCATTGAATATTACTATCAGTTTCACGTTTTTGGACCATATTGATTTTGAAAATATTTATAAAATACAGCATCAACTCCGCCGCATTTGAGATTAGTGGTCTAAAAATGAGACTCATTTAGCCTTTTTTCCCTATTTGTTTCTTAATGTAATACATACAAATAGAACATGAAACAACTTGTAAAGAAAAAACATATATATAATTTGTAGTTTTTACAAAGCTTTAATGAAAAATATATAACACCTTTTAGTGTAAAACGTGTCTCTTTAGTTAAAAAATTTATATCCTATATTCCAAATTTTAATTATAAAAAAAAAACTATACGACACTAAGCAAACAATAAGCTTTACATAAGCTACAGTTTGTGTTTCTTTAGTGTCCCTCTAGATCTACTTTTTTATTATTGAAACATTGTATTCAGTTCTATTTGTGCATATTTTCTATTTGTATGCCTAAATAAATTTATGATTATGTCACATTTGTTAGTTTAATGGTACTTCTCTTTCTGCTTAATATCAAAAGACATCCCAAATTAGAACCTCTACTCCTAATCCTAACAAAAAATAAATATATATGCAGTGCTAAAGAATGGGGTGGGGAAAGTGGTGAGAATTGCTACAATGAAACAGAGCCAATCACTGAGGAGGGATATTGGGGAAATGGATCAGATCCCAAAATGCTGCGTTTAGTTGAGAATGCCCTTGATGGACTGAAAGTAAGAGGTTTGGATGTTCAAATGCTCAACATAACACAACTCTCAGAATACAGGAAAGAAGGACATCCATCAATTTACAGGAAGCAATGGGAGCCTCTGACTGAAGATCAAGCATCGAACCCTAGCAGTTTTGCAGATTGCGTACACTGGTGCCTCCCTGGAGTGCCTGACGTGTGGAATGAGGTTCTCTATGCTTACATTTTCCAACAATGATAAGTTCTGTTTGGAAATAATAAGGTTTCAAACAGATCAAAACTTGTACCTTTTTTAAAATGAATTAGTAAAAACTGCGAATTGTGAATTAGGATTCAATGCAATAGTTAATGTGTTGAACACATCAAACCCTTTGCAATGTATAGGACAAGTTTTTGGGTGTCATAAAGTACATTTTTCTTTTACTATATCTTTCATCATGTGACAAAATTGTACGACAGAACCTCCTCGTAAAATGTTTAGGTTAAATTCATTGACGTGGGTTTTAAAGGAGACTATGATGTGGGTTTAAATTGCATGACAATGAACAATGTTGGTGTACATAGCAAAGGAAGATAAAGGCATTTATGGGTTTCTTAACAATTATTTCAATGTCCAAAGCCTAACAAAGCTAAAGGGTTTCACTCAACTTAACCCTTTATGTTGTCATGTACCTTACTTACTGAATGTACTTTATAATTTCCCAAAAGAAAAAAAGGTATAAGTACGAATTAAGAAATTTGGCTTCGAAGACTTCTCGGTATATTTCGCTCTTTGTATCTTTTAAATCATCCAATATGAAATTGATATGTACCCCCGGTTGTATGCTAAAATTCATAGGGAATAAAAGACTTATTATTTTAAGAGTCATTTGATAATTATTTCGTTTTCATTTTTTTTTTTAAACTGAAATCTTATTTGGTAATTACTTCCATTTTTTTTTTAAAAATGAAAACTAAAAATTAATTTCTTGGGTTTTCAAAATTTGCCTTTGAGATTTCAATTGTTGGTTTTCCGTTTTTATTTTTCGAAAAATAAAAAACTAAAAACGAAATAGGGCTCATTTGAATGTACTTTTAAAATAACTGAAAGTGTTTTTGGTGAATATGTTTTTGGAACTAATCCTTAGTAAAAATGCAAGTAAATCTTGGAAACGCACTTAAAGTGCATCCTGGAAGAAACACATAACTGATGCTTATTGCAAAAAGCACTTAAAGTGCTTTTGGAACCCAAAAATATTTTCTCTAAAAACACTTTCAGCCATTTTAAAAAACACGTCCAAACAAGCCCATAGTTATTAAACGGCCCCTGTAATATGTATAGTTTCTTGACTAGAAAGCCAAAATAAATAATTAGAACAATGGTCCATCAACTTTAACTTAATTGAAACTTCGATCCCTAAACTAAAAATTCATGAATATATATCTTGATCATGTAATCATGTGGACCAATTGTCCTTTTAGATAGCTCCATTAAAATTTCCGTCTATTTTTTGCCTCCCTTAAAAATGTATACAACCTCCGAGTCCTTTTTATTGTAAGAAACTCTAATTGAATCAAAATTAAAGAGCAGTGCTTTAATTTTCTCTCTCAAAAGACAAACCGCAATCATATAGAAGCTGATTAAAGTATTCATTTAAAAACAAAAACAAAAAAAAGCTGATTAAAGTATTCATTAAAAAAAAAGATTCCGGTTTAAGTGACATCATGTAATGTGAAATGCCAACAAATCTATAAAGTAAAGAGCAGACTTGTTCAACGTTAAAAATCCCAATTCCACATACGACAAATCCAGCGGATGATTTTACCTGAACAGTACAACTAATAAATTATTAGCTCCTAATTAATAACAAAACAATTAATTTTCTATTTACCCGCACGATTATTCATTAGTTTTCTTCTTCGTCCTCTTACCTGCCGCCCTCTCAGTCTCACTCTTCGGACAACGACTCCATCATTTCATACAGTCTCTGTCCCTTTTCATGCGATAATGATTGAACAAATTCGAACCCCCTTTTGATTTTTCTTTCCCTTTCAATTATTCGGTCAAATAATTTCCCAAACCAAGCAAAAGTCTTAAATCTTTTTCACGATGCAGCAGTCGCAGAGGTGGAAGTGGAACAAGAAGAAAAACCATGTTCCTGCGCTGGTGTTCTTCTTGTTTCTGTTCATAGTTTTCTCGAATCTCCACAGCCAACGCAGAATTCTGCAAATTCAAGAGAGCCCTGATCGCGTTTATCACCGTCAAGATTCGGTCACTTATGTAAAGCCAAATCTTTTCACCCAGCTAAACCATGCTCCGGGTAAGGCAGCGTTTAGTTCTGCTAAAAAAGCTTTCTGGGTTTGTTTTTCTGCATTTCTTGAATCTTTATCTGAATTCTTGATCGATTTCTTTACTGGGTTTGTTAATTTAGTGGTTTTCTTTAATTTGGCGAGGTGGGTTTAAGTTGGTTTTGTGAAATTTCAGAGGTTTTGGATAGATTCAGTACATGCAACTCCACCAGAGAGTACAGTGGTCAGAAAATTCTGTGGACTGACCGGACGCCGGAGTACGGTCAGCGGAGAGAGAGTTTGGAGAGGTGTGATGTGTTTTCCGGCAAATGGGTGTTCGATAATGCTTCGTATCCGCTGTACAAGGAATCGGAGTGCCCTTACATGTCGGACCAGCTGGCCTGTCACAAGCATGGGAGGCCTGATTTGGGGTACCAGTACTGGAGATGGCAACCCCACAATTGCAACTTGAAGAGGTAAAGAGGTGTTTTGTTGTTTGGGATTGGAAATTATAATCCCACATTATCTGTTTAATGGTTCTATATAGTAGAATTGGAAAAAGCACTTAGTTCCGAGTCGGTGTAAAGCAGCTTCTAGTTCAATATACTTGAATCAATGAACTGGAATTTGTTTTGCTCTTATTAAACTCATTGGAAAAAAAAAGTGTAGAATTTAACTTGTATAACAAGTATGGTATTTTTGGTTGTTTGGGAATGGAAAAGTTGAGTTTCCTTTAATTTAATGTATGGTTTTATTGATAGATTGTTTCTTTTTCTGTATAGATGGAATGTGACTGAAATGTGGGAGAAGTTGAGAGGCAAAAGGCTAATGTTTGTAGGGGATTCATTAAACCGAGGGCAATGGATATCAATGGTCTGTTTGTTACAATCTGTGATTCCTTCAGATAAGAGATCAATGTCACCGAACGCTGAACTTACCATTTTCAAAGCAGAGGTAAACAGAGTTTTCTATCTGGGAGTAAACTAATTGGGGTTGTACAACTATGTACAATGCATTACGCTGTTCTCTTATGACTAAGAGAAAATTTTGGAGTTTAGATCATGGAGTATTCCTTTAGGAAACAATTGAAAGTTGGTAATAATTGACGTCATGAAACATTCAATTTTAGTTGTGACTTAACTTTCAGTAGAATCAGTGCCAAGAGTGGAAGAAACTTGGGTGTGGTTCCCTGTAGTAGGTGGGTGCATAAATTGAATTTGTGTCATTTTCAGGAATATAATGCTACTGTGGAATTTCTCTGGGCTCCGCTTCTTGTAGAATCTAATTCTGATGATCCAGTGAATCACCGAACATCCGATCGGATAATCCG